>OY294068.1:26161867-27527671 GCA_958510875.1 Endomychus coccineus | reverse complement strand
GGTCTGTCTGATGATATTTTTCAGTTTTTTTAAGTTTATATTAGTATGTATATTAGTATCTATGGGTTTTGGTGTATCATTTTTTGGTTGTTGGGTTACAATTTGAATGAAGGTGAAGTAATGATCTGTGAGTGAAGTCTGAATAATGAATGGCAGTATTGGATCAATATCCTCATTTGTTTTGACAAATATATGATCCAGACATGAGCTGCTTTCCCTTCCACATCTCGTGTTTTCATTAATTGCTGGTATAAAACCCTGTTCATATAACATATTTGTGTATTCGATTGAGCTTTCTGTATTTTCTGATAAGTTTATATTGATATCACCTGTAAACAAAAAATAGTCCGAGTTGAATTTTTTCTCATCAATAAACTTCCTGGTATAATCTATAAAATCAAGTTCGTTAGATGCTGGAGATCTATATGCTGCAATTACTTTTATTGTTGTATTATGGAAATCCAAATCAAGGACTATTATTCTACTATTATTGGGAAATTCGATTATTTCATGTGAAAAATTCAGTTCAGACTTTATGTAAATTACCACTCCATCATTCTGATTGAATTTTCCTTCATTGTATAGGAGATCATAACCTTCAAGTTTATATGAATCATAATTCTGTAGTTGCCAAGTTTCAGTTAGAACAATACAATCCGGGGCATTGTTGAACTGTAAGAGATAACATTTGAATTCATCTAAATTTTTTTTGAGACTACGAATATTACTGTTCAAGAGTTTGAAGTTTTTATATTTATTATTAATATTCAAGATCTGATCACATTCATTACAGTTAGACAATATTTCAGTTTTGATCTCCTTAATTTCGTAATCTCTAATGTAAGGGTCCATCACGTTATGTTAAATTTTTTTCTGGCAGATGATTTAGGAATATATGTAGAACTTAATGAAATATATAATATTTCTCTAAAATGAGTACAGTAATTGGATTAAGATAACGGACATCAATAACGATATAAGAAAATTAATGAATTGATTGATGATATTACCCTCAGAGTCTCTAATGTAAGCGTCCTTATTTTAGATTGATAGGTAATATGAAAGAAAAAGTAAATAATCACCAAATGAACTAGCAAAACTGAGAGCATCAACGTAAGGATCAATACATGCAGAAACGGTAACAAAATGGTTAAAATGGTTTTATACTAATTTATAGAAATCAAAAACATATATAAGCTAGAGGAGCATTAGGTGTGTGACTTATGTCTACTTGTTTGAGCGTTGGCTTCGTGTCCTTTCTTTCGGTTTGATAATCTTTTTGATATCGATGCTTTTGGGTGTGTTGGTATCAATAATAGTTTTTTTGTTTTCCGCTTCTTTGGGATCTTTTTGTGATATGGGGACGGCTGCTTCTGTGGACTCGAATTCCGTTTCAAGATTTCGTATATTGGGGGTTGAAGGGGCACTGTTTGCGTTGCGTTCCTCTGCTTGATTTAATTCCTCTAATTCTTTTACTGTATATACTCTATCATTGACGTACAGTTTATTTCCCTTTATGTAAGATCGCTCGGTAGGGTCTTCTCTGGCTTTGTCCAAGAACGTTTTCAGAATTTTATTTTCACGCCTTTGTTCAAATGTAAGATCATGTGAGATACCAATACCCGTAGCTTTCAGTTTTTTGCACTGCTTCAGAATCTCGATTTTCTTCAAATACGAAAGGAATTCGACTTTCACAGGAGGTTTTTCTGTGTTATTGAGATTGTATATGTTGTTGAAATCAGATATTCTAACATCAACTTCCAGTAGTGTATTGAGTTTTTCACTTATGTAATTAGGTGTGTTCTCTTTGTTTTCTAGGCCGAAAATTATAATATTATTTTTTTTTGAATATCTTTCTAAAGTCTCTACTTTATTTTTAAGTGTTTGATTTTCTTCTTCAAGGTAATGTACTTTTTGTTTCAGTTCCTCTACTTTCATTAAAAGTCTTGCCTCGGTGGCTCCAATCGCAGATTTAATTTCCCTTCTGTTCTTTAATATTTCTTCTTTCAGGTCATTGATCGCATTCATCGATATTGATTCCATATCTCGACGTCTATGGATAGCTTTAGGAGTGTTCTTTATTTATACGAATTTTTTTATCTCTCAGCTGGGCTACGACATCAGTTTCAATGCTTTGTAATGTGTTGTTTACATTTTATATATGCGTGATTTGAATAGATATTTCTTGTACCTTTTTGCTATTGTTGTAATAAAATGTTTGTGTGCCGCTATATATGTTTTTCAATAATTAATTTCGGGTTTGGACATACCAATGATCGAGATTTGATGACTGCACTTTGTGACACTCTTTCCACTATACACGTTCACACAAAATGTATAATGGAGAGAATTGTTTGTATAACTAGTATTTAGATGCCCAGTTAACATTATCCTAACACAGCTTAATTTTTGATGTCATTTACACTAGTTATTAGTTCCGAATAATCCACCAGTCGCTTTAAACTTCACATAAACGAAGTTCCCTCTGCGTAATATCGTGATGAATATGAATTCATGAGAAACATGAATGGTTGCAGACGTATCTACATCAAAAGAAGGAAGCGTGCTTGAGTTCATCTTTTTCATTTAACGTGATGGTGGAGAGAAAATTCAACGGTATTAATTTCTATAGAAATTGAGTAGGTATTTAGTGAAATTAAATAAAAAAATTCCATTTGAGGTGTTCAATATTGCGAATCTGAATGCTGTTCTGGTAAACATTTATTTTCTAAAATTCCAATTGAATTTTTCCAAATCTCCATTGGAAAGAGATTCAGGTGAATACAATAATTCTATAAGCTGCAAACATTGAAATACATTACAGGCTTATGAATTCCTAATTTGCAATTCCTTTTGAATCATGTTTTCCTCGGTATTTACTTCAGTTCCGAAAACCGATTCAACATGACTAACCTCGCTGTCTGCTTTTGCATTATTTATGAAATCCCCTATCCATTGCATTAGTATGAATTATGTATGTATATGCCAATATATATTTTCTCAGATATACAGTGAACAAATAAATAAAATATAGTTCGATATTTCAAACTCGACTTATGCCTTATTTGAACAAAATATTCAATATATCACATCTTATCTAATTTGATTTTCTCACATCCTGCTATGTTAACATTAGCATGTGAATAATGCCAGATCAAACAGATTATAATCCAGCAATAATCATGGTTTTCATCAGAATGATAGTATTGGAGGACACCCTCGTTAACGTGTTTGCATGTGACACTGTCACCATGGTACCCCATTATCTGCCGCCGTAAGAGCATGGTCCTAATACACATAGACAAGGTGTGCTCAATTCCGTGTCTCTCCGCAGCAAGGCACATGGAATCGAAGGAGGAGTTGTCGAACGCCCTTTCAATGTCCAAGAATGTGCCAAAAGTGCAAAGACCGAGAGTACCTCCGCCTCCAAAGCAATAGCTGTTATTCTCATTTGTCACAATAAAATAAGTAGTTTTCTTAATCTTGTCTTTGGTGTACGATGCTTCATCACTGGCAGTGAGCTTACGGCAAATATATTTTATTACCGGGGTGCGTATATTACCAGGAAGCGTATTGTCAAGCGTAAGCGATGTGGAATCCAAAGCGGCGGATTACGTGATCGCTATATTGTCGAATGATAATGAAAACTGGCAAGTAAATGAAGGAATTCTAGTCTTGGCCAAGATATTAAAGAACGACTTGGGCTTATGTATTAGTATTCTTGAGTATCTTTCACCCAATCATACAGTACTCCATTCATATTGGTTGACAAGACTTTTACTTCAAATAAAATTACTCTCTGTCGGTTTATTTGTAATGAATATGGAAGAAACAACGCTTTAAAGAAAATGATAGAATCAGTGAAGTAAGCCCAAACCCCACATCACTCTACCCAGATACTACGATCATCCTTTTAAAAGGAGTAATTTTATTCCCTTCAAATCTGTATTATTGGTTTGTCTAACGTGTTCCTCAGATGCAATTTATACTCGTCACTTATATTTGATCTTTTAAAGAACTATGTTATAAGCTTGTGAAGATTTCTATGGCGATTTTCAAATTTCTACCTTACATAATGACCAATAATTGGTCTAATACTAACGATTGATGAGTGAAACTTCTAAATTTTATTGAAGTATTTGAAGGTAATGGGTCTATAATTTGGCTTGTTAGTTGCGTTCCTATTTCCTTTTTTCAATTTCTAAACAGAAAAAAAGAAAATGGAACGCAACAACTGACTAAATTAGAGATACTACTTTCAAAAAGAATTTGATGATTAGTATCAAACTGGTGTTCCGAAGGTCACGAAGCCTTGTCCAGCGTTCATATTCTGTCACACGAGTAGCTACTGTATTTCGTTATGTCTTTTGAATTATATATAAAATTCTCGAGAAAAAGGTCACACTAACACATAGGCATATTATTTTACTTAAATTCGGTCTCACGACCATCATCCGAACACGTATAAATGTATAAAAAGTGATTTTTCAAAACTAATTGTCCTTATCGCACTAATTTCAATTAAGAATGCCCACCCAACGCCAAAACGAACAGAAACACGAACAATCGAAATTATAACACAATTGTTCTTATTCTGTCGAAAATTTCCGATCAATTGCATGATTTTGATATTTTTTTTTGACCAAAATGAGGCTTAATATCGCTAAAAACAAAATTTCCATCCGAAAGTTACAAAATTACGAAAAAAATTAAATTGCTTGTTTGGGTGGTTAAAAATTACTTTAATAATCTGAAAAAAATGTAGAGCTAATATTTTGCTATAACAAATCTGTTAAAATTGATTTGCAACCATTTTGAGAACCTGCTTGTGCAAAATTCGATTTTTGGCGTGGTATGGTCCATATTATACTTGAAAAATATAGAGAGCATTATGTAGAGCTTAATTGTTATTCTATGGAAGCTACGGTGTAAAGGCTCTTAGATTTTTTTGAGTACATATTTGCATTGGAATTTGAACGCCCAAATCCAATTATATTTAGGAAATATTCATGCTTTGTTTATATCCTACGTGGTCATCAATGGCTGAATAAACATCCAAATTGGATGAAAAGACGTGCAACGCAAAACAATTGACGATAAATTGAGCAGAAATTTAATTAATTACTAAGTATTAAGGTGCTAAATAACTTAATTAAAGCATATTGTCCTTAGTCGAGTTTGACTGTGTAATCCTGATTGAATTTCTTTCGAGATAAATGATGGAAGTGAACATTCGAATTACACGTTTTATAAACTTGTAATTGAAAATATATTAGAATTCTCCGAACTTGCTAAATAACAGATGGCAGATTTAACGTCGACTATCAACCAATCCAATTTGATAAAATTTGATTTTAGGTTATTTGATAATGTCATGATATAAATTATTGTTTCTGATTTTACGACCAATGGTGACAATAGTCATTCAGCCAAACGCTATATATTCCGAAAAATATCGATATATACGTTAGTACCTGCAGTTGAGCGGTCTATTACAATGATTAAAGTGATTAAACTCAGCCTGTAACGGTTATTCCGATTGCACGGAATACACGTTTATGTATGTTTCCTAAATTGAAAACACACCCGATGCGAATTCGATTTGTTCTGTTCCATATTCACTAAATAACAGGTAATTTATAATTTTGTAAATGAAATTTAAATAATCTATAACTGAAAATTAATTACTGAAATGGTTACTCCGATGGTAGGTGTGTACAGGATGGCCAAATAACGATTTCTTGATAGGAAGTGTAATAAGGGCTTAGTACAAGTTATTTCCAATATTTAAAAACAAAATCATTCTTAGAAAATTAAAATTTCATGTAAAATCAGAATATCTAAAAGTAAAGAACCTCTAGGGGTTGCTAGATGTTTTCAATAACAAATGTAGCTTGAGAAAAGTAAAGGAATTTAAAAAATAAAAACAAGACAATTCACACTCGCTTCAAGCAGGGTGATATGATACCATAGCTGATATGGTTAAGAGGGTTGCAATAAGTTCACAAAGGTGTTGTGTAAAGGATATGATAAACCAAGATCAATAACCAATATAGGACGAGAAACTAGTGAGTAGCTTCATGTAAAATCTTGTTGTTAACCATCTGGAGATGTTTTATGTACATTTAAATCAGTTAGTGATATTTGTAAAAGGACAGATAGATTTAGAAATCCCCACCGAAAACATTCTGAACTAAAGATCTCAAGAGAGGAATCTCATTGTTTATTGGTCAAACAATTCAGGGATCCTTTTCCGAATTGTAGATTGATTCTTGGGAAGAAGGACGCATTACAAATACTAGGAATAATGCCTAAAACCTTCAGCTATATTTTCTAGCTTGAATTAGTCTATCGAGAAATCACGTGACCTTAATTTCAATTAATTTATCTTGATAGTTTCTTCAGAGTGTTCAATAATACTTTCAAATCATTTCATTAAGTTTCGATCCCCTAGGTCCATCCTGGTTGGGTATCAATTTAATAATCTTGGTTTTATTTCTCTTTTAGTTGATTTAGATTATCCAAGTTTGTTTTATTTGAGTTCAGATTTTGATCTTGGTTTTTATTCTTATTAGTTATAAAGTTGATCATAATATTCATTTTTCATTATCTTCAATTATCTAGACATTCTTTTATTATTATCATTATCATTTAATTATTATTTTTATCAATAAAATAGGACATTTTAGATGTTTAGGCCCTCGTACTCAACCTAATCAAGTTAAGGGCCATTTGCTTTCTTATCCAAATTGTGGTTTTGAATCTACCTTGGCCAGTGATGACAATGCCATCAGCGTATCCTATCATTTCAAAACCGTTCCCTCATATTTTGTTTATAAGGCCTACAACCACCAGTTTCTAGATCCCCTTGCAGACGGTCTGTGGTGAGCTTTATCGGAAGTATTTCTCCGATTAGAGAGGAGTGAATTATTCCTTCTTTCAGTGTGCAGCACGTCTCATCAATGCTCCAGAGATAGAGTCGAGAAATGCATTGTTAAATGCTCCC
This sequence comes from Endomychus coccineus, assembly GCA_958510875.1. Lineage (NCBI taxonomy): Eukaryota > Metazoa > Arthropoda > Insecta > Coleoptera > Endomychidae > Endomychus > Endomychus coccineus. The sequence goes on along the minus strand of OY294068.1, from coordinate 27,520,665 downwards.
CCAATTTGCAGGAACGTCCTTTCCTACGGGATGGTGTGATGCTGTTTCTGTGGATTTGCTTTATAGACATATAGGTCTCTGTATGATGCTTGATTTACTACTACCTAGTCTTTTATAATCCTGTCCAGTAGTTTTTGTTGAGTCTTGAGCATGAATGATATAAAACCCTCCCCTTCCAGGCTTCAAGGTTTATCGATGAAGACGACTGTGATTGTTTTCCATGCCTGATGCTTCAGTGCAATAGATAGTCTAGATCGACTAGGAACCAGAATGTGGGTGCAAACATTGAAACAGAAAAGCATATAATAAAATTCCTTCCATGAAAAGTGAAAATAACATGCATACATCAAAACAATATAAGCTGCCTCTGACGTTAGACGGGCTTGAACTCAACTTTTCATCATAAGTACATCATCACCATTCAATGAATATATTTTCTCATAGTTTGATCATCTCTCTGGGAATACAGGAACAAATAACTGCTACTCCGTCACTGTTTAAAACTGTGTGTGAACGCATTTTTGTCACGTTTGATTTCCCTGTGTTCTATTTTCTAACCAAATCTTCAGGACTTTACGACTAAAATAGTTTCCACATCATTGTACTTATGACATGTTATCTAAAAACAAGCAAATTAACATCATCATTCATTCTGAGTACTTGAAACAGTTCAAGTGTTTCCATGATTAATGTTACCAGTTAGTAGTGGCTATTGCAAAAATTCACATAACGATTATGAGTCAAATATAATAGCCGGATATAAACGCAATTTAGTGAATCGTTCGAAAGTTCGAGCACGATGCTCGTTTGTTCTAGTATAATCTGTTTATTAATCAAATATTCGTCCTTATTATTATGGCCGGATTTGACTCAAAGATAAATTATGATTGGCTTTATGTTCAGATTTATACATTCTACTCCGAATTTGAAACACAATATTACACAAGAACTGAGTAATTACCACCCCAACAATGATTTTGATTACCGTCTAGTGAATATACTGCTGTATTTTTATTGATTCATATTAGCTACAAACTATTGTGTGGTTATTACGACGTTGGAAGATCTATAATGTAGTATCCTACTTATATTCTCTCAATTAGGCTATAAATATAATCACCCGTATCCACTGTAAATACTGTTAAAGCACTGAGGACCTTTCGACTACCAAGAAGCTATCATCAGAGTTTATAGTTTGATTTTATAGTTTATCACTCTCAATTACACTTTAGTGCAATATTAAGATATACAATCAAAATGAAGGCAATCGGATGATTACCACTATCAACACTAAAATCCAATTTTTATGGTAGGATATAAATTTAATATTTACTATATTGTTATTTAGGTATAAAGTATTTTATTCTTCAAGTTAATATAGCTTTTATATGAACAAGATTATCCAACGCTGACTATAGCGTCATTATTATTAAAGTCCTTTAAGATAACTAATGTTGGTTCAAGACACAACACAAGAAGAAGTCAACCAGCCTTTTTGCTCTAGTGTTTGCAGCAAATTCCACTTTGGATTCACAAGGAGAAGACCCTCCAATATTGCTGCTATCGATGGCCATAAGTCCAAAATTGTATTTCATTAGCACAAAATTAGACGCATTCTGCTTGATCTTGATGTCAATAGGGTTATGGGGTCAGATGGGATTACACATGTCGTTCACAAGAAATGTGCACCAGAATTAAGACCAGTTTTTTCCTGGTCTATTTTACCATTTCATGCAAATGTTTCCCTCCAGCCAGTATACTGCTAGAGTCAAACCAATTCGAAAAGAAGAGGAGACCGTATCTAATAATTATAGACTCATTGCACTATTATCTGTGATTTCTGAAAAGATGGAGGAAGCAATCAACATCGAGTTCATCCAATACCCAGAGAGCTCAAAAATCGTGAATAAATGGCGACATGGCTTTCGTCAGCAGAAATCAACATGAGACTTGCTTGCCAGAGATCACAGATAATAGTACAATGAGTCTATAATTATGAGGAAATGGTCTCCTTTCCTTTCATTGGAATTGGTTGGACTCTGTCTGTCTTTTAGCAGGAAAGGAACAAACACACCAAGCTTATATGAAAGGGTAAACAATCTGCAGGTGGAATTTTTTCTGGCCCCATAGATTTTTTAGTCTAGAGATCGAGCAGAATGAGCCAAATTGAGCGCTGACTAAAGACTTCATCTCTATAAATGTGGTGAGCCTGCCGTTCTTCGATATATCCAACCTCCTAAGCATCTATAAATTGACTTTCGATGGAACAGTTATTTACGAAATTGAAGAAATCAACTGAATTCGTACGAAATATTGGTTGTAATTCTAATAATTCTCTTTCCAACTGTTTTCAATGTTTCAAACTATTCATTCCTTTGAGTTTGGATGAACAGAGGCTTTGGAATAAGGGTGAATAATTCAGATTCGGAAAGAAAATACTAAACAACTCAAAATTGTTTGTTTCAGAGAAAGTGTGAATTGTCAGAAGTGTCCCTGAGATGTGAAATGAATAAATGGAAAAAATGTTAATGCGAGACTATCTATTTGCAAGATAACCATTTAACATGTCAACAGACGTGACAGCAAACTTCCCCAGGCGAAAAGAGAGGAATTTCCATCTCCACTAACTTGAATAGTTCAGAATGTTACATCGGATCTATTTCAATACCACTCTTCCATATATGTACACATTCCGGAATTCCATTGTTGTGTTTTCATTGTACTGTTAGATTATTCCCTTCTTGATATCGAATACAATAGAATACTTATGATTAGTATACAGACGATACCTTGAAACCTGTAGTGAATTGGAATGCTCCATTTGATCTCATTAGAACTATGAAAATTGAATTCAAATTCCGATAGAAAATTCATTGGACATCACGCCTTTTCGAATTTATCGTCTTCGTGTGTTTTATCTACATTCACACTATGCTCAGTTTCTTCGTATTTCACGAAAAAGGTGATATATTCATCATTCCTCGAAATAAATACAAATTATCATCATCATAACTGTCATTATGGTTCAATAAAATACAATAATTATATTTGAAAAACTGAAGATTGCAGTCTAAAATAGGTATCAATAGGAACGGGGGTTACCGTGCTCAAGAAAAAGTACAGTTTCTATTTGCATCACTTTAAAATGACCTGCAAATTTTCAAATCTATGTGACTAATAGCAACGACGCAATCATCTCAACAGTTTTTCTTAAATATTTTGACCACACGAGAGGGAAACCTATAACGTTCGAAGAACATCGTCTGAGTCAGCGATGGAATGTTGGCAGAGGAGATAGGCATTCAAATGTTCCTTAAAGGTTTGGAGGTTAACTAGGTAAAGAGTTCCACAACTTCGCTATTCAATAGAAAAATAAAGGTTCGGCAGTTCTCGAGCTTGACAATGAAAGGGTGACTAGTTTGAGCTCGTCTAGTCCGCCTAGTTGGATTCGTCCGTGGTGAAAGGACAGACAAGATTTCTGATAAGCAACGACCATGTAAATATGTATAGAAAAGGGAGAGATCTCCCACCTTCCTACGATGTTCTAGAGAAGTCAATGAACTCGTAAGTGTGACATCATCAATCAGACGAATAGCTGCCTTCTAGATAGAATCCAAGAGGTTCAGCGTATGTTTGGGAGCCGAAGTTCAAACATGTGAACAGATCGGAGCTGCTGTGATATAGAGTAGCTCTTGGCACGGTATAGGGAACCAAGTTTTTGTGAAGCGGTTTCCGCAATGGGCCTCACATGATAGTCCCATGGGAGGATGCTGTTGGTGGGATCCTGAGCATGGATATGGAACATTCCATAGGAATAGTTGTACTTCATAGAAATAGTTGTACGTAATATCCCAGTTTTACCAAGAACTAGATCAAACCCTCATGGTTTCGATAAATGGACTATCTCCTTGATTCCTTCTGTTGGTTTTACCATATGATATCTGGTTATTTCAGCTACAACATTGCTGAAACGAGATCATTCGTGAAAAGAATGGTACATTTTACCCTCTCTTATATACACAAGGTGGGCCATGAAAATGAGCGTTTTTGAAAATCTTAGCAAAAATATCTTTATTCACGTTAAAGAGAAATTTATTTTTGATAACACTATCCAGATGTGCACCAACACTCTCCAAACCTGGACCTCAAATTTGTGGTAACACGCTGGAAAATTTCACATGGATTAGCCGCCATTTTCTCTCGAACATTCTGCATCAATTGGGCCACGGTTTCTGGTTTGTTGTTGTTAAACTGACTTTTTGAATACCCACAGAGAAAAAAGATAAGAAGGAGTGGAGTCAGGATTCCTGAAGGGCTAGGGAATATATTTTCCGAATGAAATGAGTTTTCCTGCCAACATTTCGATAACGGCAGCCAAAGATTCGTTCGACATGTGGCTCCATTTGTTGAAACTATATTTTGTTGTTGTAAGCTCCAGATTATTGCACAGTCGGGAAGTTCGGTTTGTGAAACTGAGTTAATTTTGGAAGTGTGAAAAAACGAATAGAAATATTATAGTTCTTGAGGAGTTTCGAAATTCGATCTATATTTTCAATATATAAAAGATAACTAGTGGGTAAAAGAGGTGAGGGAGGGGTTGTGGCTCTCGTTGATTTGAAATGTGTATTTCTTGATGGCTTTTTAATGTCACGAGAAATCATTTGGCAAGACAGATGAAAGGCTCATGACAGATTGCTTTTGGGCAGGGTGGTGGTTTGAAAGGCTATTGAGGTATCTATTGGTGTGAGTGAGATTTTGAATAACAGATTGTCCCAAAACACGGTCAGTCTGTCTACTGTCTACTAACTAATATATCTAGGAACGGGAGTGGACCTCCTGATTCAACTTCCATGGGATATTGAGAGGTAATCAATTTAACTGATTGGGGAAGGAAACAAGATTTTCGCGACCATGATGCCAAATAACGAATGTGTCGTCGACAACTAAACCAACATTTCGGCTTGAGAGCAGTCAATAGCATCTCACTTAAAAAATTCAATAAAAATATTAGCTATGACCGAAAAAGGGGGCGAAATCATGGCAGCTCCCGAGGACTGCACGTAAAGCTCGCCACTCTACAGATTCAAACATTGAACAACGAGAGTAAGTCCATTGGAATGTTTTTGGCAGTTGACAGTTTAGAAATTATGGAAATAATCCAAACCGTGACTCAGGATATCACCTTCCCAACATTTGGAAGCGTATCTTCGGAAATTCCACTTCTCACATGATCACACAACGGCAGGGTGGAGTTTTTTCCCACAATAAATGCCGCTACAGGAACCAAAATGATGAGTTCAAGTTCAAGCCTCAAGTCTGCCCTAAAGATACCACCTGTAATGGTTGATGAAACGTTGGCATCAAGTCGTGCTATTGTGACGATGAAGCCAAGAGTTTTCAAGATTAGTTACCCGTGGGAGTCTACTATTCAAGATTCAATTTTCAATTCGATAAACCCGTTTTCAAAACATTCAATAAGACAAAATTGATATAAAAAAGAATTTATAGATACTATATAAGTAATCTTGAATGGTGAATGAGTGGTAAATGACAACTGGATTCCTAAAAATAATATACTCAAGATGTTTGGTAGTGTACTTTACAGAATTTTGTGATATCTGTCTTGAAGAAGGTACTGTATTGAATAATATAGTTGTATTAATGTGTTGAATTATTGACAATCAACTATAATAGTTAATTTATATTATGGAAGGTAAATTTGGTTGGCATGGCTGCGAAGCATTATTTCTGAGAGGTTATTTGAAAGACTGATTGAGTGTCATCATTCATGAAGGATGATGAGGATTAGTATATAGCTCTTAGGTAGGATGGTGAATGAGATAAATGTTTGATAAAAAAGTATGTATATGTTGAATTGATATTCCCATCAAGCAATTCGTCGGGAGTTTCGTAACAAGATTCCATCGTAAATTTTTCATCGAATGAATCTTTTCTGAATAGCTACATCTGAGAGTAAAAAGGCTGCTCCGAAATAATGTAACACAAATGTTGTCGGCTGCTTTTCCGGGTATCTAAGCGTTTCATTCATCCTAAGAATCCCAAACAAAGTCAAAGAAACCAGTCGTTAAGTTACTATTCATTAAGTATATTAGATCTTTTTCACGTGTAACGCAGAACACAACGAGTTTATTGTCATAGATGGTCTGAATCCGCTACTCTTTTTCCACTATATGTGGCTATTTTCATCCTCCTAAACAGTTTGAGTAATTCTTTCATTTATGTATTCTTGCCTTTTATGTATTCGTCATTGTGAATTATTACGGTTGAAGAAATATCTCAAAATATCTTATAAATGGACTGTTAAGATGATTGAAGACAAAACATATGAAGCATAGGATATTCAAATCCACATCCTTAGCTATATTAGTTTTAGTTTGATTTTCTTGGAATCGGGGAGAAAGCTGCTTTAATGGATAGATTATTTTCTATCCAACAGATCATTCTTAGTTCCTTGTCCAAGTTGCATAATGTTGTCTCGGGTGTCTCACAGGGATACATGCTGGAACCCATTATTTTTCACCATATACTTCAGATCTACCACGAGTTGACAGTATGCATTCTACGCCGATGATATTCACAAATCCATTCACGCCACATTGAGAACTACAATCTGATCTATTCTTGGTGGATAAATAATCTTTCGGAAGAGATTCCCCTCTAAACATAAGGAATGTGCTTAGTAGATGATGAGGAGCTGCTGAGATGTAAAGTAGCTCTTGGCACTGAATAAAAAAATCAGCATTCATGAAGCGGTTTTCGCATTGGACCTCAAATGAGAGGGCACTGCTGGTCGTCATCCCGAGCATTGTTATGGAAGACTTCATGGAAATAGTTGTACATACAGTAGAGAAGAGCAAGTCAAGCAGCAGGGTATTCAAATGTACCCTGCAAATATGGCAGGGGATAGTATTCAATTGTTATTGAAGCTGCTACCATCACAACCAATATGAAAAACTCCATGCTTTGAAAATGTCATGGTATAGGGAGAAATTTTGTCAGTATTAATTGAAAATTGAATGTTGGTAGTCTAAGAATGAATTTGAGTTTAACTTAAGAAAGATTCAAAATGATTCCACACCACGTAGACGCTGAAACCATAGATATATTAATTATGTCCACTCACACAAAGCACTTCACCACTAAGCTGGTTATGTTAAGTACACGTATTATGTATATCCATACCAGTGGCGGCTCCTCGAATGAAGCTAAGGAGGCTCAGCCTCCTCACCAATTTATCTTGTTGATCATTATTCATTTTATTTCCTGTTTCTCTAATGAATTTTTTTATTTTACAATCAATTCCCCGTTCTCAGTAGTTATTTTAATCTGGCAACAGTGCCCTGAGGCTAGACTCTATAGAGTATATTTCAAACCTTAAACAGTAAACACCTGATGCTCAACACAGTTGCCATTTTTCCGACCAGTCCAATTGCTAAATAACGTAGAACATATCTAAAACGGCAACACCCTCAGTAGGCTAGCCTGCCGCCGGCAAAGAGTTCTTTCTTTGGCCGCCGGCCTTTCAGATCAGTACGCTCGGTGGTGTGGAATACGACACATGCGTGTTGCATCGGTATTTGTTTTGAGACGCCACGCGAAGTAAAAAAAAGTGTTTTTTTCAAATAAACGGCCTTTACCGGATTTGAAAGGATTAGTGATGTCAGGTAAGTCTCAAAATCGATCGTTTAATACTGACAATTATAAAATATATTTATGGTTAACGTGATCTGCGTAATGGCGGGACATTTAAACGGTCTTCAAACAAAAATAAAATCAGTTTCGCCTCAGGCTATTTTCCCCCATTGTTACACTCACAACATGAATTTGGTTTTAAGTAATGCATGCAGGTTCATTAAGGAAGTTAGAACTTCCTTTCCAACTTATCGTCATTTTCAAATTTTTTTAGCAAATCCACCAAACTAACTGAAGTTTTAAATAACATAGTAGGAAACAGAATTCCCTATAATGCTCCAACTCGATGGAATTTTACATGCAGTGCTTATATCCATGAAAATAAAGACAAATTAATTGAAACATTTGATTTTATATTAAACAGTGATGACTTTTCAACAGATCAGGTTTCATTAAATGCTGCTGTTGGTTAATAATCTTATTTAGAAAATGAAGAATTTTTGTTTATTCTTGATATCTACTTTTGAATTAATATTTGAACAAACTGTTCTTATTTTTCAAATTTTACAACATAAATTCAAGAGATCATTTGAAACATCTGATTGGAAAAATTTCAAGTTTCCGTAATACAGAATTTCATTTTAATATTTTATTTCAAAATTTTTCAACTGATGAGGCTCCTCCCGCGAAAAGGAGGAAAATATGTAATTTGGTAGACAAGAAAATACATTATAAAAACAACTTTTTTATGAAATTTTAGATACTATTAGAGGTCAAATTGAGATTGGATTTTCCGATTTACATGAATTGAAGTTTTTCGACTTGACGAATAGAAGATTTTTCGAATCTTTTTCAAAAGAGTTTCCCAATACACTTTTAGATAACTTAGTTCTTAAATATAAATTTTTTGATAAAATAGCACTGCACAATGAATTATACGTTGTATACTCGGATAAAGATATTTTAGGCCAGTACGACAGTCACGCCGATATGACATGGCAGATAGACAATGATTTGCAACAAGTTTTACCTCAGTTTTATAAACTACTTTGTTTGACAGTCACCATCCCTGTCATATCGGCATTGGTTTCTACTCTCAATCGAATTAAAACTTTCATGCGAAATACAGTGGTCCAAAATCGTTCATACAATGTTAGTTTAATATCTATGGAAAAAGATTTAGTAAAACACTTAAAACATAATGATACATTTTATGATAATATTATTGATCATTTTTCGCAAACTAAAGACTTTAGGATATAAAAAAAGTTAATAAAATTAATTAAAAAAACTAAATATGAAAAATTCCAAAAAAAAGAAAAAATATTAAAAATCCAAATAAAATAAAAAACAAACAACGAACAGAAAAAATGTTTTGCCAAGAGAAACTCTATACCTCCACGTTGGTTCTTGCTGGGAAACAATTAATTTTTGTCACTGAAGTAGCTGGTTCGGTCGCTGCGCAAAGGTTGAATTAATTGTCTGAATAGAGTATATTTTTACAAAAACGTTTTTTATCCAGCCTGCTCTCTCAAAAAGTTCACGAGCCGCCACTGATCCATACCTGTAATTCTTAAGCAATATCCCGCTGGGGAATAAAAGATAACCAAACTGCGATACATAAGGATTCGTTTCATTCAAGTATCTTATTATCTTTGCTTGAGATAACTGGAGAATATAAATCTGTAAATGTTAAGTTTTGAAGGATGAGGGTGTCGTTCTGCTAGGTAATTTCGGCAATAATTGTACGGTCAAATATCTAGGGAACTGTTTCAATGATCAATAATTCAACCCCAGGTTTGAGATAAAGCGCTCCAGACGACCTGAGTTTGATGTAGTTAGAGAATTAAATAACTAATTTAATCAAATACGCAAGTGAGCGACTGTACAATTTTCTCAGATTGAATTAAGCCCAGAATAAACATAACAAAGATGTTTTCTACGCTCTATTGTTTCCAATTTCAACTTCATTAAAACGATTAACACCAATCCTTCAGTTTTGTCTGAAAATTATAAATAAGAGGAAGTTGTAAAAGAGCATTCATACCGTCGACAGTGATTATAAACCGATGTTTGGGACTTAAGTGGCACTACCATCACTTTTCAAATCTCATTGGAAATGCCATGATCTTACAATTACAACGAAATAGTGAAGATGATGGATCCATTTAGACATGAAAAATTATCGAAAATAATCCCAACCAAAATATATTGAGATGCATACGACAATTCTAAGGTCCAAGAGCATCTTTTTCAACAGTATGTCTAACTTCAGCTGATTATGGAATCCACAATGTTTTTAATTTTAGTCAAGGCGTAAGTTAATTGAATTCAATGACTGTATCAATACAGGAATGTCCAAATGATCCTTTTTGGTTCATTCTCCATTTGTTATCAGTAATAACCACAGTATATTGTTTTAGACCATATTCTCTACCGAAGTGTTCACTATAGCCGACAAAGGTAATACAATAATTGCAATAGATAAACCTACATATTTAGAAAAAATTGATCAATTTTTAGATCCAACAAAATTTATAGAACTAAAATCAGACCCTACAATGAAATTCCAGGCAAATATTAAAAATTCTCTCAAAAATATCCAATATATTTTGACTGAATATGAGAAGCCTCGTTTAATGAACATGAATCCTCAACCACCTTCTCTTTATGGTTTATTAAAAATTCACAAAGACGATACTCCCATAAGACCCGTCTGTTCATATATCAATGCACCCTGTCAAAAAATAGCGAAAAAGTTAGTCAACATAATATCAACATATACAAACTTTAAACCTAAATACAGTATAAAAAACTCTTTCCAGTTAATAGAAAAAATAAAAGATGTAGAACTAAAGACAAATATCAAACTTGTATCTTTTGATGTCAAGAACCTTTTTCCAAGTATTCCCACACAATTGACCATCACTCTAATTGAAGATCTTTTAATCCGCAATAATACTTTACCGGCAATAACACAGGAAATATTAAGTTTAATCTCACTTTGCATAGACCAAAATTATTTCACAATTAACGATAAATATTACAAACAGAACACCGGACTCCCCATGGGTTCGCCATTATCTCCGTTGCTAGCAGAAATATTTATGAATTACTTGGAAACTAAGATTTTAAATTCCAATTTTCAGCACATGTTTGTATATTTGTATCGCTATGTTGACGACGTAATCGCTTGCTATACAGGCAGTAACCGTCAAATAAATTCTTTTCTCACCTATATCAACAACTTACACCCAAATATAGAATTCACATTAGAGATGGAAAACAACAAGTCCTTAAACTTTTTAGATCTGACAATTTCACACACAAATAATTACTTTTCTTTCGCTATTTATCACAAGCCCACCCACACAGATACCACAATACACAACACTTCTTTACATCCACAATCACATAAGCTAGCAGCATATAATTGTATGATACATAGATTAATTAATGTCCCATTAAGTAAAGATAATTTCCATTTAGAATTAAACAGAATCGTAGATATTGCCAAAAATAACGGTTATAATGTCAAGATAATTAATAAAATACTCCAAAATAAACTCAATAAAAAAGCCTTAAGCATAATTTATCCGCAAATTAATAATAATACAAAATCAAATTTCACATGTCTAACATATTTAGGTAAACATTCACTAAAAATATCTCAATTCCTTAAAAAACAGAATAAAAACGTCGCCTTTAAAACAACAAATAACCTATGCTCGTATATTAATAACTCGAAATCTAAAAAAGATAACTTAAAGAAATCTGGAGTTTACAGACTGAGATGTGATGACTGTAGTGCTTTGTACATAGGACAAACTGGACGCAGTTTCAGCGTAAGGTTCAATGAACATTTGAGAAGTTACAGGCTCAAAAAAGAAGACTCTAATTACGCAAATCACCTGTTAGAACATAACCACAATTTCACCCTTAATCCTGATATTCTACATATTCAGGAAAAAGGACATAAACTTAATATATTAGAATCCATAGAAATTTTGAAACACGCAAAAAACAATAATAATGTAATATTAAATGATCAAATCGACACATATAATTCACCGCTTGTTAACAATTTTGTAAACACACTCCCACCATTATCCACCCCCATCCCTCAATTTGCACCACATTCTGATCCCTGATATTTAAGGACATACTTTTAGATTTAGCTTTAGTTGATAACTCCTCGCTTTGATAATGCCACAGTGTGGTGAAACAATTTGTCAGCATTTTTAAATTAAATGTTAAAAGTTTTGTGTAAAATTTGAGTTTTATTCTCCAACTTCTGAAGTGTTATTGTCCATAACACAAATCTAGAAAATCGACGTTTACCCGAGATTCAATAAGAGCGAATATATTTTAATAGATATGGGGATAGGATGAACGTAATTTATAACGAGCCTTTAATCAAAACAGAAAGTGAAATCTTAGACCAACGCTTCATATTCACAAATACGCTCACATTTCTTGCGAAATCTTACTGTCTTAAATTTTAAATCGTCAAGTTATGACGACTTGATAATTAACTTCTAAAATGCTATATCATTCAGTCTGATCTTGTATAATGGGAGTCAGTGCATCGCACATTACATCGACTTCACTGGGCCCAACCTCCTAAATACTTGTTTTCCTCTCACTTGTCCATCTTGTAAGGAAATACAATGCGTCTGGTTCGCCCCAACCTTGGAGACATTTTATATTTACCGATTCGAAAAAACTCTAAACTGTTTATTATATGAAGAAGAATGTTAGTCTGTTTATCTACATCCGTGATAAGCTTCTTATCTCATTCATTCCGGGTGAGAAGGAATTTATTACCGAACGCGTTTCTCTTATTTCATTTCTCTTCAATCAATCAAATAAGATCAATGAAGATAGAATAAATCCTCGAAAACCGCCCAATTTTTAAGACCGCCATCTCAATTATCAGTTTAAATTTTCTCGTATTCCCAAAAAATTATGACAAGTTATAACTCACAATTACCATTTTTACGGGTGTAAATGAACGAAATAATACTCAGACATGTAACAACGGTTCATTTATAACATAGAACTTCTTCAGAACTGCCTAATCTTAACTTCTCTAATCAATAATTATGATTCTAAAATTTTAATTCCCTATCATAACTCTATCGTAATCTATAAATACTGCTCCTTCTTCATCCTTATACATTGATGTTGATACGTCATTCCATAAAATTCATTTATATCGATGTTGAATTGGATGATGTATCAACAATAAGCTGCTTCAAGATACCAGTCAACAAGTCTCTCCAACGTCTTCAACAAAAACGACGTAAGACTTATATGACGGTAATCTTCGGTGTTTACATAACTCTCCTCACCCGCTATACCCCCATATTACTATAAATGCTTGGTTTCCTTAATAGGCATAATCTTCTTGGTTCAGTATTTAATTTTACATATTTAAATAACTGTTCATTTCATCCGAATATTACCAACCATAAGCTATCTGAAAAATCGCCCTTCATCCTGATTATTGATAATATTATTATATATGGTGAATCGTCTCAGAAGATATTTACAACATACTTTATTATTATTTTATTATTTTATTTATTATTTTATCCCAAATCCTCCGCCGAAGTGACTTCGATCTAGAAGATCATTCTTTGTCACTCATATTACTATGTGTACTTAGTATCATTAAGACATATAACCTATTTGGTTTATTGTTAATTTTTGATACTATACTTTTTGTTCATTGTCTTACCCAAATCCTCTTCTAGATAAACTAGTACCTAGATGTTTGTCTGTACTGTGTTTTAAAAGTTATAAAGTTTCTTGAGAAATGGTATTACCTGTATTATAAAATATGTTCGGCTACCGCTGATTTTTCGCCATTATTTTCCTCCATATGAGCAAACTGTTCCCTATAACGAGTTAAAATGTTCCCTCTAATTCAAACCACATAGCATTCTGAACACGACTCACAATTTATTTTGTAAATCCTGGATTTGTCGAAATCGAAAACTTTATCAAAGATGTTCCCTAAATGGTGTTTCAGCTTGTTTCACATCTACATCTGGTTGTATCGCAAATTTTGGGAACAAACTATTGAATTTAATAACTACTGAAGAATAATAAGTGAAACTTTCGAATCTTATTGAAGTATTTGGAGGCAATTGATTAAAGATTTGTGGTAACCATTGTCTAACGCAATTTGCTGAAATTTCCAAACTTCGTTGTTTTAATTTTTCTGGATCAAAGGGACATTCAATAATCTATGAACTATACTACTAAACGTAGCTATTTTGTATCTGAATGGTGTAGCTGAATCTGCCGGGGTATACCTATTTATTAAATTCCGATTCTTCTCTTCTAATATAATATAACCAATCTTGAAAATCGTAATTCATCCTGATTATTGATAACATTATTATATATGCTGAATCTCCTCAGAATACATATACAACATACTTGAGACGAAAATGAATATTATTCGTTCCATAAAATAATAATTGGTATGTAGTATATTATTTCATCTGGAACCCTGCGCCAAAGTGTCTATGACTTTAATCTAGAAAACTAATCTCTATCCCCTCATATTAGTATATATGCTCAGTATCATTAGGAGACAGAATCTACTTGGTTCATCGATTAATTTTGCATGCTATAATAATAGTTCATTGTCTTATTCGAATGCGCTTCTAAAATATTAGCAACTATAACTAATCTTGAAAATCGTCCTTGATAACAATATTGTATATGATAAATGTCCTCGAGAGACATTAACGACACACTAGAGATCAGAATGATTAATTTGGCTTCTATGAAATAATAATCATTATCGGTATAATATTTTATCCCAAATCCTCCGCCAAACTGTGTATGACTCGAGTCTATAAAATCGTTCTTTGTCCCTCATATCAATAAAATTACTATGTACTCGTATAAGTTTCACGACAACAAATTCACTACCAGCTTGAATTGAAAGTTAATGAAATTATTATTGGTTCATTTTTCATAATATACGCGGGCAAGGTGGATAGTCCCTGAAAAATTAAACAGATGAGCCACAATCGGAAATCCCATAGGACATTTGTAGTGCAAAATCTTCAACTAGAACACATTGACATTCTCTGACTGATGTCATTCAGTTCTGTTTTGACACCCATCGAAAGCAAGTAGGCTTGAAGATTTCTGTTAACATGGAAAAAAGTGAATTTCGAGTCTTGATTAAACATTAATTATTGCGTGGAAAAAACATTACGCAAACCGAAGCATCGCTTGTTAAACATTATAAATGAATAAATAAATAAATAAATATTTCTTTATTGCTATTATAAAAAATTTTGATAAAACAACATTTTTTTGAGCAAACGTCAGAACAGAATGTTAAATTTAGACATATAAAAATACAGACAATTAAATATAGACATATATACGTAAATAAGGATTTAGAATTAAGAAATTCGTTCACCGTGTAAAAGGAATGTTTTAACAGTTCTCCCTTGATTTTATGTTTAAAAAGTTTTATGTCAGAAATAGATCTAACAGAAACTGGCAAATGATTGTACAATTCAAATGGCATAATTAAATGATTATTACTTGTAATGGATAAGTTGTGATGAGGAAGTAAGATTTTATCTATATCTCTCAAATTATAATCAATGCTTCTATTTGAATAAGTAATAGAATTACTCAAATATGATTTTATGTAAGTTAAACAAGATAATATATATAAAGATGGTATTGTCAATATATTTAAATATTTAAAAAGACTTGTACAAGAATCAGTAGGTTTTTTATGAAGCATAGTTCTGATTATTTTCTTTTGTACAACAAATGAATATCGAGCATTAGGTGAGTTACCCCAACAAATAATGCCATAGTTCAATATAGACTGTACAGGGTCCCATTTTGGGTACTTTTGCGGGGTATCTCCTTTATTTTTAAAGATAGAGAGTTGCGGTTTTCGCGACACTGTGCTACTTTTTCGTAGAACTCAAGATGCCGTCAACAGAATTTTCATAGCCCTTTTAGTTTTTAAGATACAGGGCATTTCTGAAAATGTTGCATTTTGTGACCCCCCTCGTATCTCCGTTATCCTTCAACTTATCGAAAAGGTAAAATAACATTCTAATAGTTTTTTTCCGTAGAATGCAGTGGTGTAGATAACTTTTGTTACATATTTACTGTTTTTGAGTTATATAGCAAACTTATGTTTTTTTAAATGGAACATCCTGTATATTTATAGACTATAAAATTTGTCTTTTTTTTACCTTTCGAAAAATATATGATAGTATAAACTTTTTTTCAGAAACACGCAAATAATTGACAATTTTTAGAAATTAAATACATATTTTAGTTGTAGGCCATTGATATTGTTTATGACAAGAAACAGAAATAAACATCAAATCTCTATCGCATTTAAGCTGTTTATTTTCGTTCTTTTGGTATCATTATTCGATAGATATTTATCACTTTTTTCGAATAATGGCAGTTTACGAAAATTATGAGAAATATGATATGATGGTATGTTTTATACAGAGTAATGAAAATTCTGAAGAAGCTTCGGAATTATATTTCCGAAGGTGAGTAAGCTATTATGGCTATGAAAATCTCTATTATCATTTTAATTTTTGCTTGTTAGATATCCAGAAAGAAGGCAACCGTTTTTTGGGATATTTGCCCGTTTAAAAGCAAATTTAGTTGAGCATTTGTTCACCCGCGCCCTAAAACATACAACAAAGAGAACAGGGAAAGAAAAGAGATAGATACTTTAGGATATATAGAAGCAACATCTTCGTCCTCATGTAGAAAAATTGAGAAGGAAATTGGTGTGCCAAAAACTAACGCTCAGAGGATCTTGAAGAAATATAAGTATCATCCATACAAATTTAATATACTACAACATTTGCATCCTGGCGATGCCGAGCGCCGGGCACTGTTTTGCCAGTGGTATTTGCAACAAATCGATGTTAACGATTTATTTGGCAGACTTGTTTTTCGGTCAGACGAATGCTTTATTTCAAGTGCTGGCATTTTCAATCGTCACAATACCAGGAACTGGCGTAGTGAAAATCTGCATTTAATGTTTGAAAGGGCACAACAAGGACGCTTTGGAGTTGAGGTTTCATGTTTTATTTTGGGTAGACATATAGTTTATAGGATTTTTGAAGGAGGTCTTACAGCACGTAGATACCTAGAAATTCTTGAGGAAGTTATTCCAGAACTGCTCGAAAACATTCCATTAGCCCAGTATAATGCTGTTTACCTACAGCAAGATGGTGCCCCAAGTCATAACTCTAGGCTCTTAAGGGCCTTTCTAAATAATAACTTTCCTCAAAGATGGATAGGTACCAACGGACCTGTTAGATGGCCTCCACGATCACCAGATCTCTCAATTTTAGATTTCTTTTATGGGGTTATATACAAAATGAAGTATATAAAACTCGATATGACGGCAATGCAAAACTTCGAGAGGCAATTCATTTAGCTTTTCGAAATCTGCGAATGAGAACAATGGTTCTTTTGAACGCTATTCAAAGAATCTCAAGGATGTGCCAATTTTGCATTAGAGAAAATGGTGGTCAATTTGAACATCACATTTAATTTTTTTTAATAATGTTATTTTTTTGTGTTTTTGTTATATTGTCACTTTACGCCACAAAACTGTTGTTACAAACTTACTGTTAAAAAAAGATCTATGGGAATTTTTTTTAATAGATACCTATATACAAGGTATCCAATTATTTGTTAGTAATATGTAAGTTGCACTTGTTTATTATTGTTATCCATAGCCTACTATTAAAATATGTATTTAATTTTCTGAAAATTGTCAATTATTTGCGTGTTTCTGAAAAAAAGTTTATACTATCATATATTTTTGAAAAGGTAAAAAAAAGACAAATTTTATAGTTTATAAATATACAGGGTGTTCCATTTAAAAAAACATAAGTTTACTTTATAACTCAAAAACAGTAAATATGTAACAAAAGTTATCTACACCACTGCATTCTACGGAAAAAAACTATCAGAATGTTATTTCACCTTTTCGATAAGTTGAAGGATAACGGAGATACGAGGGGGGTCACAAAATGCAACATTTTCAGAAATGCCCTGTATCTTAAAAACTAAAAGGGCTATGAAAATTCTGTTGACGGCATCTTGAGTTTTATGAAAAAGTAGCTCAGTGTCGCGAAAACCGCAACTCTCTATCTTTAAAAATAAAGGAGATACCCCGCAAAAGTACCCAAAATGGGACACCCTGTACATGTCCAAAGTAATAAACTTTTAATGTGGCAAGACTGACGTATTTTCTAAGTTGCCATGTAACGTAACATGCGGTAGATAGCTTCCTACTTAAAAACTCACCATGCTCCATTTTAAGTGATTGTCGATGTTTAAACCGAGAAATTTAATACACTTAGAAGGTTGAATAGTTTTTTGATTTATTCGAATCAAAATGCTAAAGTTGATTTCACTAGCTGAAAATAGTACACATTCAGTTTTAAGAGGATTTAGAATCAACCTGTTGTCGGAACAATAAGCTTGCATCGTATCTAGACACATACTAATTTTAGGTGAGAGATTATTTATGTTGCTATCACTAGTTCCAGCGGAAGTATCATCGACAAATTGAGTTAAACAGTATTTTTGAAGGTGAAGAGGTAAATCGTTAATAAACAATAAAAATAAAATAGATCCTAGTGTACCACCTTGAGGTACTCCCATTTTTATTATATTATGGTCCGATTTATATTCAACATTATTGCGTCTTATTAGGACATGTTGCGAACGATCAGATAAGTAGGAAGCAATCCAATCCAACGCTACACCTCTGATACCATAAAGGGAGAGTTTTTGCACTGAAATATTATGGTCCACCATGTCAAAAGCACGCGATGAATCAAAAAATATTCCTACAGCATGTTGCTTTCGTTCAAAACTATTCAAAATAAATTCAAGAAATCTCAATATTGCATCCTGAGTAGAAAGACTCAACTCAAAGCCAAATTGCTGTTTAGAAATGATATTGTGTTTTTTTATGAACGATTGCAGAATCTTGCAATACGCAGTTTCAAAAATTCTCGAAAAGACTGAAAGAAGACAAATTGGTCTATAGTTAGCCATATCGGTACGCTCATTCTTTTTATAAACAGGTATTAAAATTGAATTTTTCAGAATAGAAGGGAACACACCTTGCCGAAAGGATACATTTACAAGATTGCATAAGAGGTATTTTAAAACATCTACCACATGTAGTAATAGAGACCATGGTATACCATCGAACCCTTGAGCATGTTTTTTTGCTACTTTCCGCATCAATGACGCCACATCATCAGGAATTAATGGAATAAGAAAAAGTGATGAGGTTATACGCTTGTGTAGTATCAAAGGGACATGATTACTTTTAGAGGAAAAATTGTATGAATGATTGAGTTCATAGAAATGATTACTGAATTTCTGTGCAGCTTCCTTCAATTCGATTTCAGTGCCATCAGTTAGTAAGAACTTGTCCGGCAATTGCTCTTTGCGGTGAAAATTAAACTGATCTTTGATTATAGTCCAAGCCGTTAATGATTTATTATTAGAATGAGCAATTTTTGAATCATAATAATGTTTTTTAGACTTATTTATTGAGTTTTGGTGTTGTTCTTGTAGTATTGAATATTATTCCCCAATTAGTGGATCATTTGAACTTTTGTATAAACTAAATAAATCTCTCAGAAGATTGTAATAATCCGACGGATTATTACTTTTTGTTTTGGGGCCTTGGATAATATTGATTTGAATTAAAATTGAAAATTTTATAAATTATTATATCTTGAATACGATATACCAGACAGACCTAGCGACGGTAACCTGAGTCCACTTTCCTGTATTCATTGGCCGGTCAGCAATGAACCATGTTTTACAAACGTAAGCACGGCGCGAGGTCAATGGTACTTTTTTCCCTGAGTCAGGAAAAGTTTACGTGGAGTTGAACAGAGCAATTCTTCCGCCTAGTTAGATTCCTATTGGCTGTTGTTATATTTCATGGGCGTGTTCTGATCCCGGAATTCGAAATTGAACATATTTTCTAAGATTGAGCGTGGGGTGGCCCCCCGCTTCAATGATTTCATAAAAACTAATTACTTTGAGGAAAAAAGGAGTTCTGAACCACCTTCTCAGTTAGTTCTCCACCAGGTACTTGTCGGTAAGGCCAGCTTGCTTTATGTTCACAGGGATGCTCATTGTTGCATTAAATCAAATCAATTAATATAATGTTTGTCCAGAATATACAAATCAAGTTCAAGAAATTCATAGATATTAAATTAACAATGCAACAAGGGTTATACATTCCTGGGGGGCTAAAGCAGTGCTGGACTTGTTCGCGTCTTTCGCGTCACGCGTAAAGTGATGGTACCCTTATTTCAAAAAATCATTTTGTGACAATTTTCTATCATGCTAAATTTAATACGATGTAGAAATCGAGTGTTTAAATCCTTTGTGTGTATTTCTACAAGGGGCGAGATGAAATGGTGTTATTAGACCAACAGGGTAAGTGCATTTTGATTGCCAAAGAACAACTGTTATATTGTCTTCAACCTCGGAATCGGTAATATAATATAATGTGGTTATTTACCATTCAGATCATGTTCCGCCCGCCACTGTTTTATTTGTTAATATAATTTTTCCTGCCTTTCAGGCTATTTGGAGTGTCTATACAAATTCCGCTTATCGGAGATTACTTAGGGGAAATGGTTGTAGAGCATAATGTCGTTAGGTTTACCCCAGCTTACCAGAAAGGGAGGAATTCTTTAGTTTTTTTAACATTATTTATCAATAATCGGCTTGATCGAGCGCGAAACCGATCACTGTTCGGGGTTGTGCTAATTAGTCCTTCATTTATTTCAACTCTCTAAAGAGAACATGGACAAGAACTCGCTCGCTGGCGAAGGGGGTAGATCGAGCGACATTGATAATTTCTCAGGTTCCCACTTGGGGTCAACCTGAACTTGACATCTTTTTAAATCTATGCTATCATTCCTATGACCAAATTTTGGATTAATTTTATAAACGTTCGTTGTTGGTTAATGTATAATTTTTTTTTGTTAATTTTGTTTTATTCAATATACATTTATTATTTAATTTGATTCACGAGTTTAACTGGAAATCCCTAATCACCTCTCAGCGAATACGTCCTTCAGAATTTACGCTTGAATAGATATAAAGATATAAGTATAGATAATTGTACGAGCCGGTCCCTTGGAAGGGATCGCGTCCTCATAGTCAAAAACAGCTTCTAGGTGGGCTGAAATATACGCCTAGTGGTGGCAGCTTTAAAAGAACCTTAAGGGTACACGGATCAACTAAGATCTCTGATACCCGAACAGGTTCCAACAAACAATTTTAAAAATTCATACAACACGTCGATGAGGTATTAACGCTACCTGAAATGATACCCAGACGGCTGTTACAAGTTCAAGTGTTACAAGCAGTGAGATAGGATTCCGAACCTATTCACTTATTTGGGAAATATTAAATCTATAGCAATCTGGAGTAAGTTCAGATTTATTATTATCTAAAAACACAACGCTCGGCGGAATGCTACAAGATAACTTTGATTTAGAATATGAGTAGAGATCCAAGGCTTATGCTTCAGATGTTTGGAAGATTTTATTTTCTTAACAATGCGTTCGGGTGGAAATGCTCTATCAACTATTGTGGTAAATCGTTCATGGAACGACGAAAAGAGAGTATTAACATCTAAATTTTCATCATCTAAGGTTTCATTACTGAATTGAGGACCCTTCACCATCGATTGGAATGATTCACAAGTTGTTTACTGATTTTTGTCGTGGTAGTATGACCACAAAGGATGCCGAACGTTCTGGTCGTCCAATTGAGGTTACAACGCCAGAAATCCTCAATAAAATTCATAGTATGATTTTGGACGAACGGCGAGTTAAAGTGCATGAGATTGCTGAAGCTATGGGCATCTCAATCGAACGTGTACGGAACATTTTGCATACATTTTTGAATATGAGAAAGCTATCTGCCAGATGTATGCCGCATTTGCTATTTATTGACAAGCGCAATCGTGTCTCGTGTGACGATGTTCAAGTGCGATAGGAATAACTTTTTAACCGTTTCGTAACCGTGAGCGACACATAGATCCATCACAACACACCGGAGACCAAAGAACAGTCGAAACAGTGAACTTGTTCTGGCGAATCGAAGCCGAAAAATGCCAAACTGGGCTTATCGTTCAACAAAGTCATGGCGACAGTTTGTTGAGATGCACATGGTATCATCCATATCAATTACTCCGAAAAGGTCAAAACAATCACCACCGTATATTATGCAGAGCTGTTGGAGCCGATTTGAAGACAAAGCCGCCGCATTTGGCACAGAAGAAAGTGCTCTTTCACCAGGACAATCTACCGGCTCACAGCTCCGCAGTCGCAAGGGCAAAATTGCTTGTATTGTGCTACGAATTGGTTCGTCATCTACCATATTCTTCAGATTTGACCCCCCGTAGCTTTTATCCATTCCCAAACTTGAAGAAATGGCTCGACGGAAAGAGATTTGGTTCTAAAGATGAGGCCATCGCTGAAACAAACGCCTATTTTGAAGGATCGCCGAAATCGTATCATTAGGGAGAGATCGAAGAATTAGAAAAACATTGGACGGAGTCTATCGGGCTATAATGAGATTATGTTGGGGAATAAAATAAGTTTTGACCAAATAAATCATTTCGTTCCATTTTTCAGAAAGTTTCCACCTTACCCTCGTAGTATTAGAAGTTATATTGTTTTATACTGAATTCACCGTCAAAGCATTGATAATATAAAACATCTAGAAAAGCTGCTTTCTACCTCATATCAAAGTATTGTCAGACTCGCACTACTTTTATTCATTCATGACTTAGATAAAATTCCACTAATCATCTATTATATATAAAAATTCTTGGGAAATAGGTCACAATAACACTCTGTTTTGAAATTTTTGTCTTTACTTACGTTTCGGTCTCACGACCATCATCAGAAGACTTATTACTTCAATAACCTGATTACTTAGAAATAATTGTATCAACACAAAGCGTCCTTATCGCACAAATTTCGTTTAAATGCCAACGTCGCCGAAACGAACAGAAACATGAAATCGAAATTATAACACAGCAATGTTACTATAATTCGTAATATTAAGAATCCACCATTTAGTAGAATTATCAACAAATACGACCACATTTCATAAATGTGTACGAGAGACTAACAGACGTGACCATCTCAAGTTTTCATTTACGAACCAGATGTCATGATTTATTAGGTAATAAAAGAAGGTCTCTGATGGCCTCTGAGAAATACTTTAGACAATTTTACCTAAAATAAACTTTTAACATTATAAGGACTCGAGTAGGAATTTGCAAGAATATTAATTAATTAAATTAGTATAAATATGACTTAGTGTTTGAACGTCAGTCCTATGATTTACAGAATTGGAGTCACGTTTTATGTGAATCATCTCCAGGATAGATCTTTTATAATAATTGGTTTCCTTAGTTGAAACATTAACATTTTTGTAATAAAATTGATGGTTATAATCAAAGCAGTGCTTAGCAAGGGCGGTGGCATTTTCTAAGTCATTATCTCTTGTGCTATACTTATGGCCATACATTCTTTTTTGTAAATATTGTTTAGAGATTCCAGTATAAGTCCCATCACAATCTTAACAATTCAATTTATGTACTGTGTGGGTTTGTTTATCTTTAGGTATTACAGGTTTTAGATTTGAGAAATATTTCCCAACACAGTTAGTAGGTTTATGCGCAACATTTATATGGTACTTTTCCAAACATTTCTCATTTTTTTTCTCTCGCCATTCATTTCCAGTGTATTACAAACAATTTTTCAATTTTTGGGACGGTCCTCTGCGTGGGACAATTTTACCGCGCGGTCTGTAGGCTGTTTATGACACTTTTTTTATAACAAGCTGGTGCAACGGAATTGAATTTTATCATTGGGAACACACATAAGGCAATCATCTACATACCGTTTAAAGAATACAGGCTGAAAATCTAATGAACTTATAACAGATTCCTCTAGGCATTCCATAACGAGGTTAGCAATGGTAGCTGAAATAGGAGATCCCATTGCTGTACCGAAAATTTGTCCAAAATATTGCTCACCGTACTGAAAATAAGTGCATTCTAAACAAAACTTCACAGCATTTATAAATTCCGATTGATCAAGAGGTGTGTGGTTTTTAATCTCTGCCCAAATTTGTGCGATAAGGACGCTTTGTGTTAATACAATTATTTCTAAGTAATCAGGTTATTGAAGTAATAAGTCTTCTGATGATGGTCGTCAGACCGAAACGTACGTGAAGACAAAAATTTTAAAACAGAGTGTTACGTGACCTATTTCCCAAGAATTTTTATATATAATTCAAACTGGGTCAAGAATCTTTATTACTAATCATCTATTCTAAGATGATTATATAGCCCTTTTCCATTCAGTTAGTACTTCCGCTTCAAGTCAAAAATCGGATAAAATGCATCATCTAGTCATCCCTAGGTGAAGTACTGACGACAGGCGCGTTTACATTCACGCCCCTCATATTTCCATCTTTGTCGATTCTTTATCGAACATATTAAATCTGAATATACTGGTATCTTGAGTTCAACCCTTATATCGGTCCCTTAAACTCTGTATATCAACAGTATTAAAATTAGAATATGATGAAATAAAACACTTTTATTTTGTTGTTTATCACATATATTATAGAAACAAACTGTGACTATAGTTTCGACACTAGCGTGTCATCTTCAAACGATACTAAAGATGTCACGGTTGTGTCAAAACTATAGTCACGATTTGTTTCTATTAATATGTGATAAAAAACAAAGTAAAAGCGTTTTATTTTATTATATCAATATGATAAATTATCACAAAATAATGGCTTCCACCTTTGAATTTTTTCAAATTAGTAGAACTAAGCTCTTATTTTGAACAAGAATGTATGGATATACTCCTTAAATGTTGGTTATGATGATATCCTAGAGTGGGATTCATATATTATGCGTGGTTAATGTACCATTTATATCTGAACACAATTTGGATCGAATGTATAAATAGGGATGAGCGTTGGATGTTCAACAGGAGGAAGCGTAGTGGAGCCGAATTACTAGTAACGCATTCATTTACGTTACATTCCGTGAAGAAGCTTCAGCTCCTGTAACCGATTACATCTGCCCATATCCCATTTAGGTTGGATGTGGTTGCCGCTCTTGTATATCAACGTGTATATTATTGGTACAATTTCCTTCTGCATATGAATGAATGGGTATTCAATAGTAATACATACATGATTACCTACCTGCTTACGGTCGATATAACATTAGAGGAACGTAAGAATGAATGCTGTTTACCGGTTTCTGAACCGATGTTTATTGCATGACCAAGTTGCCTCATTAAATATGCACAGGAATATCAAACAATGGGAAATAACTGACATTACATCATGCACATGTTTCCAATAATATTGTTATAGCGACAAAACATTATAATTTGAAATTGATTACATGACTATAATGAGATTATTTCAACGTAATAAATATTTGTACTTTCCACATTTACATTCAACTCCATTCCTTGGCTGCTTTGGAAAATAAAGGCAATGTACTGATTCCATTGAGAACTCGCGTGAATAAATAAACCAAAATTCATAGGCTCTCATTTAATTTGGCAGTGTGAGAGAGCAATTGGCATGAAGTGGGGTTTGGGGCATAAGCACCTGATATGAATCTACTCAGTTATTATTATCCCAAAACTCGGTCATGCAGTTCTCATATGGTGGAGAAGAACCGAACTGATTACAGTCCAGAAACTTCTGGACAGAATACAGGGGATCTTTCTCAGAGGCATTACATCCATGAGAAAGAGTACATCCACTAAAACATTGCTGGGCATGGTACCCCTATCAATGACAATGAGGAATATCGCAAAGATGGCAGTCTACAGGCTCAGCTACAAGGGGCCGTCCATTTATTACGTAAGGACGATTTCGGGATTTTTATACACCCCCTCCTTCCATGTAATAGTACGTCAGGTTCATCAGACCCCCCCCCCTTTCATGGATCGTAAGTATAAGAATTGGTTGACCCCCCCTTTTAAAACAAAAATTTACCTATTAGGATTGCAAAACTTCACGTATAGATCGCCTCTTTTCGACGTATTTACTGTTGTACGGTAACGTAAACATACTGCATCACTGAACCGACTAACCTGCGGTGAATTGTATTTGACAAGTATTTTGGTAAAAGTCGATAGAATAGAGCGCTAACTTACTGTCTGGAGATAGCTGATCCTACTTTGTATTCAAACACGGAGCACGTAAGAAACAACTTAACCAAATTACTGAGATAAATTGTAGTATTTGCAGTTTTCCACTCACGTAAGAATTGTTGCACCCCCCCCCCCCCCCCGTGATATTTTCACGATCTCCCCCTCCCCCAGACCCTTACGTAATTTATGGACGGCTCCCAATAGCTCCTTGAAAGATAAGAGAGACCAAGCATGTCTATTCAGGGGGCGGCCTGAAAGGCTGTGATTAGAACCCCAAGACAGAATCAAAGCACTGTGGTTCGGGAAGCAGCACTTCAGGGTCGTCATCCCATCGAGGAAGGAATGGAAGAACCGTACACCAAAGCATGGCACAATTTGATATAGAGATGGATCTATAATAAACACACGGATGAACTGTCCAGAGCAGGGGCCAGCTACGACGGTCATCAAGATCCCCTTGCTGGTATTTCCTACAACAAGGGTATACGAATCTTGTGGAACCATCTGAGATATCAACATGACTCAGCATTGATTGCTGCTGAAGTGCCCAAAGCGCTGCTTGGGAATGAGGTAGGTCTAAGAGAAAAGAGAGAGGATAATCTCCGAGATCATTACAGATCAAGAAAATCTGATGAAATTCAAATATCATGGTCACTCCGGTTAGCAAGGGAATGAAAGAGTGGTTAAATTGACCAGAGAGAGAGAGAGAGAGAGAGAGAGAGAGAGAGAGAGAGAGAGAGAGAGAGAGAGAGAGAGAAACAGACATAGAACGGGAGACAGACAGACAGACAGAGAGAGAGACAGATATACAGAGGAGAGAGAGAGAGAGAGGGCCAGGTTGGACGGTTCTCAAGCCTCTTTCGCTAGTATCACCTACAGCGAGGGTATACATATCTCGCGGAACCATCTGAGAGATTGATATGCCTCAGCATGTAGAAGCAATGATGGTTGCCGAACTGCCAGAGCTCGGTTAGGAAAAAAGGTAGGCCCAAGAATAAGAGAAATACATTCGCTGAGTAGGCGAAGCATCAGGATGATCTCCGAGATCTTCACAGATCACGGAAATCTGATGAAATTTAGTGGGGAGAAGCTCCCTTCTGTGTGAGATGCTAAGGAAACAAAATGAAATCGTCAACCCACTTTCTTTTTGGATGTCCTGCAGTCATCCGAGCCAGGTTTACCCGGGGATCATCACGCCCGAGGACATGAAAGATCTAAGACTAAAACAGATCTTAGGATTCTATCGAGCAGTGGAGCTTTCAAGTACCCCCTGATAAACGTAAGAGGGGATAGTGTACAAGAGTCTTTGGCTGAGTGCACTGAACTTCTTAACAAGGCCGCTATCATCTCAACCAATACCAAATTCTCATCCAATAATATCGACATTTTGATGACTATAACTGCCAAAATCTCGTGATAGTTGGAGACAATCTGAATATCATTGAAGATAACAACCACTCAGGCGATTATATAACTAAAATGGACAGGGAACTGAACTAAGACACATCATGAAGCTAGGGGCAAGATGAAATGGACACCAAGATCAAACTGAAATTGAGTTCAAATTGAAACCGAGGGAGAATTGAACCTAATGTTCAACATTTAAACTCTATTCTAGTAGTCGCAACCAAATGTCGGGTACACGTCATCATATCATATGACGTCAAAAAAAGATCATACAGGCATGTGAATTCAAACTGTATACCGCTAGATAATTTTGCTAACCTATCATCAAGACCTGAGATATTAAGGAAACCATCCACATCAAAGACCATGTTGAAACAACATGCATATGAACTCCTAGTAATTGCCACCAACACTGATTATTTCCATTTTCTTAGAATAGAGAAACATTATACTCGAGAAACCAATAAGGGTGAACTCTAAGAATTATAGTCGTTGAAATTCACAAAGAAGCATCATCCACCGTTTGTGTTTTCATGAATTCAGAAGATCAATCATCAATCACGTTTGAATCCGATCTGATATTCATTATGGCTTCAATTCAGTTCTCATTTCAACCTCAAATATTTATGTTTGCTCTCAAAATCTATCCGTGTTTTGAATCCAAATTGTTGATTCCATCAATTCGTTGTTTTGCATTGTTAATTATCGTTGCTGGAACTAGTGACGTAAGTAATATCTTTCACCCTCTAATTGGCCCATTAATTTGTTTGCTCCACCGAATATCTGGAGCAACTGAGATAAATTGTGCACTTCTGAATTCAATAATACTTCTCAATCCCTAAACTTTGTTTTATGTTATTTATCCAACATCATAGAGAATGCTGTCAAAGGTATTAATGAAGATAACAATAATATCAAAGCCTGTCAAAAACGGTCTACACATAATACGTCAAAGAATTCAACGTCACTGATTCAACTTGAAACGAATTTTAAGTTGCCTTTCATCCTGAAAACAATGAAAATTATGAGAGCATCCGTGTAAGTAGGAAATACAGTTTGAGCTATAGAAATATGCATGTTCCAATAACATTGAAAACTGCGCTAACTATACAATAATAACTGAAAGAACACAATATAATTTAATATTTCACTCTCTGTCGTCTATAATTTTATTCCAAGTAAATTTATATTGAAAAGAAAATTCCTTTTCATGTTGAATTCACAGAAATATGCAAAGTGATTCTTAAGTTGGTACTTCTTTTTCGTCTGTGTATAGAACTCATCATCATCATTCCATATAACTGCTTTCAACTCAAAACACAAAAATAAGTTTAACTTCCACAAAGTATCTAAAAATCCAATACCAACCTTTTGAATAAGAACGTTCGCTGGTATATCCTTTTAGGTTCATTTTTCCTCTAATGGAACACGAAGGTACCGGGTAGTGGTCGACCATTCGCTTGGTTGTGATTATTTCCACAGCATGGCAACTTTCTAATTTTCGAGTTATTTGAATCTGCAAGCTGGAGAGACACTAGTCAACCTCCTACATTGAACCTTATTAACTTTGCCAATTCCATTTTCATTGCACACATTTTTTCTATCATTACTAGATACTGAGTCATTACTGATTTGACTTTTATTTTGACTAAAATCGAAACTAGAGCCTGACGATTGATCACTTATATCTTGATTATCGAGTGAAATATTTTTCATTAATGGAGTAGTGTTGATGCTGTTTGTATTTCCCGATATATTGGGTAATTCACAATAATTTAAATCTGCATGTTCATCAGGAATAGAAGAATGACCAGATGAATTGCTTTTCTTGCTAACATTGCCTTTTTCTGAAGTATCTTGTGAACGGCTGGGCATACTACAATTCAACCAAGATTTAGATAAAACAGAATTCTCAAAATTGTTGTTGGCAGTTCCAGCATCACATTTTACGTTTTGATTATTAACCTCTGGATCTTCATCAAAGAACTCATGTGGATTTGTATCGTCAAACATCTCTCCCTCATAAACTTCTGGGAGTAAAATAGTCAATGAGTGCTTTTAAAAATGAATTTTTCAGATTCATTACATATTGTGTAATATCCAGGGTGTTCCACCCACGGCAATTTTTCCCATAACTCGTTTATTTTTAACTCAAAAAAATTTTGTGCCCACTAAGTACTACACAAAATTTCAGCAAGATCGGAGGTATAGTTTCCGATCTTGTACAGAATGCTCACAAAATATTAGTCAAATAGTAATTCTAGAAATGACAAAAACTTTTCTAATGGAAACTCCCATTTGTTTTATAGTAGCTGTATTGAGCACAAGAAATTAGGGCACCTTTGTGTTTGTTTCCCTATAACTAAATATTATCGTTTTCGATTTATTTACAAAATACTAGTTCTCCAGCTTTGTCAAACGGGTGTTATTAAGTTTGATGAATCCAGTTGGCCATTGGCTGATTATACGACTGTCACAGAATGAAGAAATGTTATCTAGTTTAAAATTATTGTTAACAATGCCGGGATGGTTGAATTACAGAAACGAAGACTATTTGAATGTATTTATTATTAATGGAGAATGCAACAGAGTTACAAGAACGTGTGATACATTTGCTGCTTAATATACCGGAAAACAGAAACCAACAGCAAACACTGTTAAGCGAATAATACTATATATTGTTAAAAACAGAAAATTTGTCGAATGGAAAAAGTACTTCAATAAATGTACAACATTTCTCCCCTGAATTTTTTACATTTTTCGCATCTACGATGTAATTCAGCATGTGTTGCTTTCCTGATTGATTCTGGTTTAAAAATTTTTTATTTAATATTTCAATAATTGAGCACCCTTACAAGATCGGGAATTTTCTTTATGGTATTCCTCTGTGCTGAGACTTTGACTACAAAATGCCAAAAACGCGTTACGAAATATGCAGCCGTTAGGTCTGTAATTTTTTCTCTAAAATTGCAAATATTCAAAAACGGTTGAATTTAGAAACGAGATGTACCTAGAATTTTCCGTAAAATCCAAAAATGCAATAAATTATAGGGTGTTCTATTCAAAATAACGAAGTTGTCATCGACTTCCGGTATAACCGGAAGTGCCGCATCTTGAAAATATCTTAGATGAATAGTATTCATTGACTTTGGTCAATTGCCAAATTTTCAAAAAAATTCTATGTTGACTTTTTGAGATATCAATCGATGCATTTCATGGTGTGACACGCTGTATATATACAATAGTTCTTGAATATCAAGTTATTTTAGGCTATAGTCCTGTTTTTAAGTTTCCAGGTACCTGTAAGAATGACAACCTCATTTTTATTGTTGTCAATTGTAAATTATTTATTGTCAAATACAGTTGTGCGCAAGAATTTGGTTGCTTATATAACTAATTCTACTTATAATGATTTCCAACACAATGTCATTCTAAATTTTCATTCCAATAAAAAAATCAACAAACCGACTTAAATATAACGTTGTCAAAAGGAGTGACAGATGACTTTGGTCACCGAATGGCGAGTGAGTATAGCTACTTTTCTAGTAAAACGAGTCAAAAACGCTGCAATTGCCAAAGAGTAACAATGATGAACAGTGATCAACCGATGACTGACTTTTGAAACTTTCAAAAACTACGTCTGTTATAATAAACTATAAAAGAGTTCACACTGTGGATACACTATAAATAAGAAATATTCACCCTTATCCATTAAAAATACTGTTAAAGTACTAAAAACTTTTCGGCTACCAAGTTCGGAAGCCAGTTAGAGTATACTAAATTATAAATCAAAATGTGTCAAACTACAGCCATTACATTCAAATACAGTATGGCATTGTAACCAACTTCCACTCAAATGACGAATTTCGGTGGAAGATTAGTTGTCCCCTAAGGTTACGGTACGGTCATGTACCTTAGAAGACCTGCCTAGGTTTCTTACAAGTAAGAAGGTCAGAGTTCTCTAGTTTAGTTTTGTAGTTGGTATTTTTTCTCTTCCTACAGAAGAATAATGTCTTTGCCTTGAATGAAATGACTGCAGACCTTTGTAGCTATTTATTACAAGAAATAAATCATTAACTATTCACAATATATACAATTATCAACAAACAAAAATATATATAGAGTTTTCACTGGAAATGATAAGATTTATAAGACAGTGATAGTCGGTCATTCCTATATGATATACACTATTCGATTATTAAATCTAAATGATTCCGCGAAAGTTTTTTACCACGATCACTAACACCTGGTATCTCGATTAGGTCTATATGCCCTAACATGACGTAAGAAATTAGAATATCAGATTGTCCACTCCTTAATGAGTTCGACACGGAAATATGTTTACTTGAGAGATGACCAGGCATCAGTGTACTACTTTGTCTCTCCTTATGACAATTTATTACGCTACGGTTTATATTTCGGTTTAATAGAAATACGGAATTAGTGTTCGGAAGAACATATTACTATTAAATTTTACACGGAGACTCACTAACTTGAAATTGAACTCAATCTCTTTACGGAAATTCTTTATTGTTAACTAAACTGGTATTAATCATTACATTCATGTGAAACGATTGTCAACACTGAATCGTTTCGTAGAATTTATTGAGAAATAAAACAAAAATTGATTCTTTACGGAAAATATTATTAAATTATGAACGGAACGGCGCTTCTCAATATATTCGGGAAAAACAATCATCAACACTTGATTGTTCTCTAGAATTATCTAAAATAAACTCAGATTTAAATAGTGGCGGAAAATAATAAAGAATTATGAACAGTACGGCGCTTCCCAATATATTCTAGAATTATTGAAATATAAATTCTTCCAATTCAATTGAATCTTTACGGAAAATTATTAATTAACAAAGTCGGAAAATATTTACTCTCCATTTATGGGACTAAATGGAAATAAAACTCTACTTTCGGTATATCGGGCTCCTTTCATACTCTGAAGTTGATACGTCATGTCATTGAGAATGTCGCCGGAACGCGGACTCGTTTATCAGTAGCTAGACTCTGCTGTCGTGGTTTTATACACGTAGTGTAACAAAGTTTGATCTATTTATTTCGGTAGAGGTGACTTACTTGTGCAATAATATTAAGAAGTAACGACGCTTCGTTACAACATTAAGGCTGGAAAGTTTGGAGACCCCTGGTCTAGTTCATAGATTTTCGAACGTCCCTTTGAGCCAGCAAAATCATCACAGAGAAATTGAGAAACTGCAACAAATTGCGTTGGACAATGGTTACCACAAATCTTTGATCTATATTTTAATTTCTAAATATAAAGGAAGTTGTACCGTCGCCAAATAACCAAATTAGAGCCGTTACCTTCGAATACTTCAATAAAATTTGAAAGTTTCACTTATCATCCTTCAGTAATCAATAAATTTCATAAATTGTTTTCTAAATTTGCAAACAACCAGCTTATAGAGGTAAGGACAAGCTGAAAAACTGTTTAGGCAGCACCTTTGGTGAAATTTCTCACAAAATCGATTGTGTTCGTGTTCAAAATACTATGTGGGTCAAACTAGAAGGAACATTTAAGCTTGGTATACAGAACATTTTGCCCATATAAAGAAAGATGATGATGAAAAAACAGCGTTAGCCGAACATATTTTGAATGCAGGTCACACCGTTCATCAAGAAGGGTTATCACTTTGAAAACACAGTATCGACAAATATCTCGGTATTTAAGAAGGGATGGAAATGTATAAGCGAAAAAGCAATTATTAAATTCCGATTAATCTCCAGTTGAGGAACCCCTTATGTGCATTATTATTTCCAAATAGTGTTAAAACAGACACATCTTGATTTATAATTTAGTTTACTCTGATGATGGCTACTTGGTAGCCAAATGGTCCTCAGTACTTTAACAGTATTTTTAGCTTCTTATCTTTCATGTTCCTTACCATCGGACGAACTCATTCATAAATAACACGGAGGCTACTGAATATCAACTCCAACTACCAAATACATAGAATTGAATGCAATTCCGAGAAATCTAGATCGGAATTACTTAGCGTAATGATTTGATTGAACAACGTAAGGTACATCTCCATTGTTGATATCAAGAACTCCAGATGAACCGAACTGTCGAATAGAAATTGTAATGCCGCAGCTAAATTCTATTCCCAACTTTACGACCGAAGTTAATCCCGAGACCTTTAAACACCGAAGTTTGTTGGTATTCAATTCACTACTAGAACAGCAAGGGATGAGAAGGCATATAACCAACATTCAAATGAATCGATAAACTTACCGTGATGTCGGATATATTATACTTGCGAGCATCTGTGTTTAATAGATTATTCTCTCCTTTGCGTTAATTCTTTCCAAATTACTACCAACATAAGTATTGACATTTTTCACTCTACTATTATAGTGATTGCAAAACTAAATTTGCCATTCAAAAGACCACAACGTCCATCATAGTTTCTTATCAAGGAACTGAATCAGAGGCAGTGAAACGACTGCACTTCTAGTTCACTCATATTCTTTTTTTTTAATCTTACCCACATCAAAATGTTTTTTGGATATCACAGCTTATGGATGAAAATGTTTGTATACCATAAACATCAAATTCGATGTACGAAATCAAAGATTTGGTAGAAATCGATCAACAGGAAATACTGGTACAACATTTGTTCCTTTGCAGAGTGAACAAACATTGTTATATGTCTTTGAGAACTACTTCTTGAACAACCAGGTCTTGAACGAATCAGATCACAGACTTCTCCGCCTAACTGATGAAAGCCAAAAATTCGGAAGAAACCAAAATGAAATCAATTATAACTACGAAGGAGTTACAGACCCTGGTTGAACACAGTATCGAAACCGAAATCCCTATAGAACTACAGTTCGCAAAATCCAATTTGGACTGCGCGTTCATGGCGCTATTTGGGATCCAAAAATGAAAATTTTACCCAGCAAACCACAGTTCGCAAAATCATATTTGAAGGTGGATGGCACTTTGGAACTCAAATGTAGAAACATAATCTTTTTCCGACTCATCAGATTTCAAAGCAAAGAGTTATATATATAGAGTAGACAAGTAGTGTGTTAAGCATAGGAAAGCGCTGGTAACTAGTCGGACATTCTGTTCTTCTCGCACATGTTAGTTCACTCTCACTCGCACGGTCTGCCCTTCTATCATAAGAATACAAGAATAAGTATAACGCGCGCACATCGTGCGAGTGAGAGCGCAGTACATATGCGAGAAGGACATAATGTCCGTTATCATACCAATGAAAGGCTTAGTTTTCTACTCTATATATAGAACACTATGTTTCAAAGTTTGGTGCCTTTTTCGAGGACTTCGAAATTCGTCATAGTTACGTAGGTAAACATATAATTCGTCTCATGGCATCCTCTCGTCCGAATTTGGGACTACGAAATTCGTCACAAAGATAATTTATTAATATCAATAATGATAATAATAATAATAATTTATTATATTTTGAAATTCTAAAATACAATGAATCCCTTGCTGATGCAAAAATTTTACCACCATAGGCGTGCAAGTATGATTTTTACTTTAACAAAAATATAATATGATTGAGAAATTGAATTATGAGGTCGGTTTCACTTCATTCATTCACTGAGTTAGTGTAATAAGAAAATGTGTAACTTATGATCAAGAATATAATGTACTTATAAAAGATACATTTTACATAACACTCGGAAGAAAAACATTGACAATTTATACATAATAATACTACATATTTTATGGATTGTGGCCATATATATTTGAAACAACTTGAACGAAATGGAGGGTAGTTATCTCTTGTTATTTCAAATCAAACAATAATTTTTGCAAAAAATCTTGTCAACTAATTATGGGTGACTTTTTAGATTTTCAAGGAGTAAGCAGGCGTTCGTGGTTTTATTTAGAGTTGAAAAAGCTTCAGCCCAAATGTGTGGTGAAAAAGTGGCTTCGTCTGATATGAAGTAAAGACCGTTAACTTATCGTCACTTGGTATTATAGCAAGTAACTCAAAATCAATAAAATCGCTTACCAGATTTGGATTTAAAAATACCATACGAAAACAATAACGAAGCAACTTTCCAGTTTCACAATTTTTGTTTTTATGTTCACCACTTAACCCCAACTTTGTATTTTAAGCCCCCAAGACTGAGTAAGATGGAGTAATTGTAACGTTATTCCACACTTTACGTACTGCATTATGAAAATCAACCAATAATTTCTTAGGAATAAGTTTCTTCTGATTTGTTTAGTAAACTAAACACTATCGATATATAGTGTCCATTTATGTAACCATGTATGGTAAATAGCTGTGCGAAAAATTTTGTCTAGTATTGGAATGTGCCATTCATGCATATAAAACTCGACTCACATAAAAATTTCAAATTTGTTTGGCAGCTAAAAATTACAATTCCATTTCGGAAATCATTATCCAGAACAAAATGTTCCTCTCTTGACTTTTTTTACGAATGTTCTTGCAGATAACGGTGAACTTTGTTGGCACAGCGAGGCAAAGTTGGCGACGTCTATTGTACAATTTTCTCCGACTCATTTTAAGTCCCGGGAAGTCAATGTTTCTGAAGAAAAATCATTCGAAGCTAATTCTTCATGCTGTATTTCAGTTGGTCTCTTCAGGTTCTTCTTCCGGTTTTCTTTTGCAGGCAACACTAAGAATCTGTCTAGCAATGTTTTCTTCAGGTTCGCTATTATGTTGATTTTTTAATGTTGTTACAACAAAACTATCCGATTCCTCAATGGTATATACATGAACCTTACATTTGGGCCGTTTGATGCACCTCCAGACAGTTTCATTAGTTAAAGATCGATGGTTAGGAAACTTATAATTTTCGTACACTATTTGGGTGTTTCTGCGTTCACTAATAATTTCATTCACAAATATTTTAAATTAAAGAATGTTTACTATTACTTGTTAGCACGTACAACACCAAAAATATAATGATTATAAATTTGGAAACAAGCCCCTGTCTCGCCATAATAAGAAAGAAATATTCAATTAGCCGTAATGATCAATATCCGCCCATCCTTTCAGTTCTTACTAAACAGAGCTCTGTGTGATGAGATTCAGGCACCCTCAAAATTTACCTGAGACCTCGACCTGTCCCCGTAATCAAATTGTGAAGAATTTCATGCCGTCCCTTATTTCGATCTTGATTTATCTTCAGTCAGGGACTTGATGATATTCTTCCCTTAAAAAGGGACACCTTTGATATCGATACAACAATGGCAGATTTGTTATTTGAAAGGTAACATGATCACTCTTTACGAACGTAGAACAATGGATTTCAGCACAAATACAAATCACTATGAATCTTATAAGCAAATAATCGTCATTGATGTTTTGAAATCATAATGCTCTTGGTCCCAATTCACTAGGATTTCTACAATATAAAAGGAAGATATGTGGTAGAATAAATCGGAAATTCAACCACTAGTATGTTCTGTTTTTTATTAGGCATCCAGGAATGTGGGTTCGTATCCCGCCTATGGGTTAGTTTTTAAGTTTACACATCTTGATAATCCTATGTTAAATAATTTAATCCATATCTCTTAAAGATGAATGTACTTCCAGAGAAGTGTGTCCCATCAAGGAAAGAAATTATAAACTTCGTTATGGAGAGATAGATACACATTTATTGCCATTTTGGTAAAACTACAGATGTGAGTGTCAGGATGAGGTACATAGATAACGATAAGATATAAGAATCGAATGCAAATGAATGTATGTGAATACAGTTGGCTTTTGCCAGATAACAATGATAAAGTCTCGATCATTACAAACAAATAATAGTTCTCATGGAACCCATCGCTAGAATCAGAAAGTTTTTAACGCTACTGACGTTCTGTTGAATCGACATACGACTTGGTAAAAAGACCAAATTTTCAACCGCCTTCTACGAATAAATGTCGAACAATTAGTAGAGGCAACGAACCAGAAAAAAAAATATATAGTAAGCTGGAATTTCAAATTTTTTTTGCTTTTGTTCCTAATACCCCATAGATCATTCATGACTATCAAGACCGCGGACGTCGACCTTTCTACCTCCCCAAAACGGAGTTTCAACCCCTCAGAGGAGCATTCTTATAAAAACAATCCAAAAGTTCAGAAAATTAATGAATTAAGAGCCGAAAATGACCCCCAGTATGTTTTTTGGGTCGCTGATCACGATTCCGCAGTTAGTTTTCTCGAAAAACTCCCTCCAGATGGGAAATTTGGAAAATATATATATAATATATAATTTATAATTTTGTTGCAAAAATGACCTCTAGTAAGTTATTTGGGTCGTTAATCACGAATCCACTGTTATTTTTCCCAAAAAACTCTTTCCAGATGGAAAATTCGGGAAATTTGAGATTTTCCTGAGACGGTTATGAATAATAAAGTACAACTTTAATACAAAAATGACCTCTAGTAGGTTTTTTGAGTCGTTGATCACGATTCCGCTGCTATTTTTCCCAAAAAACTCTCTCCAGATGAAAAATCCCAAATTTCCCATCTGAAGGGAGTTTTCCGAGTAAACTAATAGCGGAATCTTGATCAGCTACCCAAAAACATACTAGGGGTCATTTTTGTAACAGAAGTATACTTTATTATTCATAACCGTCTCAGGAAAATCTCAAAATTCCCGAATTTTCCATCTGGCGAGTTTCTTGGGAAAAATAACATCGGAATCGTGTTCAACGACCCAAAAATCTACTAGATGTCATTTTTGCAAACAAAATTATACTTTATTATTCAACCGTCTCAGGAAAATCTCAAATTTCCCGAATTTTTCCTCTGGAGAGACTTTTTTGGGAAAAATCACAGCGGAATCGTGAACAAAGACCCAAAAAACCTACTAGAGGTAATTTTTGCAACAAAATTATACTTTATTATTCACAAACGTCTCAGGAAAATCCAAAATTTACCGAATTTTCCATCTGAAGAACTTTTTTGGGAAAAATTACAACGAATCGTGATCAGCGACCCAAAAAACCTACTAGAGGTAATTTTTGCAACAAAATTATACTTTATTATTCACAAACGTCTCAGGAAAATCTCAAATTTCCCGAATTTTCCATCTGGAGAGACTTTTTTGGGAAAAATTACAGCGGAATCGTGATCAGCGACCCAAAAAATCTACTAGAGGTCATTTTTGCAACAAAACTATAAGTTATATATTATATATAAATTTTCCACATTTCCCAACTGGAGGGAGTTTTTCGAGAAAACTAGCTGCGGAATCGTGATCAGCGACCAAAAACACACTAGGGGTCATTTTCGGCTCTTAATTCGTTAATTTTGAACTGTTTTTATAAGAATGCACCTCTGAGGGGTTGAAACCCCGTTTTGAGGGAGTAGGAAGGTCGACCCGCGGTCTTGATAGTCATGAATGATCTATGGGGTATTAGGAACAAAATGCAAGAAATTTTTAGAATTCTACCGTACTATATATTTTTTTTTTATGGTACTTTTCCGTGCTTATTGCCTGGACTAAATGTACCACATCGACTGATAGATTTCTCGAACTTTCAAAGTTACGGGAAATTTCGAGCTGCTTGAGCGCCTTATCACAAAGATGTTCAAAAAAAACACCCTCCCTACACCACTAGCGTTTGTATAGAGGGTAACTTTGAAATTTTAAATCGGCTCTCTTTTTTATATTATCAGATTTGGAATCTTCATAATAAAAAATAGTTCCATCAGAATTTATTGTATTGAGCGACTGACTGCCGGTGGCTCCCGTGGTCCATCACCTAGACTAAAGGTTGGAGGACTAGCTATACCTCCCACTGAGCAATAGACTCGATACGTGCACATTCGACAAAGAAAAACAAAAAAGTGTCGACAAAGTATTCCAGATTGTTCCAGCAAGTATCACTTCAGTTCACATCAGGACGGCGGTTTTAGTAGGGGTACATTTTTCAATACATTTCGTGGATTCAACGTATAGTCTAGTCTTTAGATATTTAATGATAAAGTTCGGTGAACATTGCTTCAAATAGCGTAACTAAACCAAACCAATTGAGATACAAATAAATGTATGAATTCATTCATTTGTTTTTAGTTGGGATTTGTCAGATAAGAATAAGGTTTCTCTAGTCTAGTAATATCACAAACAAATAGTTCTAGACAGCTGTTTCGCTATTTCCATAGAGCTCATCAGTAAAACGAGAAAGCTCTATTAGGAGAGCTGTCTAGAACTATAAATGTAAAAAAATATATGTATAAAATATGGACAGCCAGATCTCGAACAGAATAACACCTAATAAATCAATGTGTCTTGGTGTTGACGAACGCTGTGTTCGGAATAGAACTGAAACTGTTTTGAGTAGAAGTTGTCAATATGGTTATTCATTACGTTTTTGTTCCAGTCGCCCCGACAAGTGTCCAAGTGAGTGATGATTCAGGCTTAGTGAAAAATGGACTGACCGCGGCATTTGCCGAAGGAGCCAGTCTAACCCTCACGTGCATAGCTACGGGAGGCAGGCCTTTAGGAAGGGTGAGTCAATAAATACGTTGAACATAGTTGCCGAGTGCATACATTCCGCTTGCGTTTAGCTTTTCTATTTTTGAAATAACTGACGCTGAAATATTACCAATTTATTGATAGGATTCGCTTTGAAGAGTTTGTTATGCTGTGACTATTCCATGACATGTCAGAACGTAATGCATTACAACTTGAAATGAACGTCTAAGTTGAAACAAGAAACCTAAATCCCATTCTTCGATGCCATCGTTTTTACCTATGAAACCTATCAGTTACTTCTAGTCTAGTAAATCAAAATTTTTATTTTTTGTGAACAGAAAATATGGTCAGGTCCTAAGCAATTGAGAAGTCAGGATTGGAAATGATATACTAACGCTTGTCAATTAAGCTAAGCACCTAGATGTTATTTTTGACGATCAGCAAAGGTTTACTTATGAGTCATTCCAAGTCAGAACAGCAACGCTCAATGGGTCAACATCTCCGATTTCGTTCAAATTTTGGGGATAGATTCTCATTACCGAAAAAATAAAATCCTGAAAATTTCAGGTCGATAGGAAATAAAATTTTGGATATACCAATCAATGAAAAAATTTGGCTAATTTTAACGTCAAAAAATTGAAAATCAAATTTCTTCGGTAAAAATGAACGAAATATTTGGAAAAGCCCAAATTGATAGGAAATTTTCCCACGAATCCGATGAAATCGGAATATCTAGCGTATTTAGCTGACGCATGCCCAAAAAACTCGGAAAACTCAAAATGTCACTTTTTCTTTAAAAATTCATAACTCAGCTGCTGCCACTTCCATTTTTTCAAAATTTTCAGGGGAGGTATCTGAAATCATGTACTTTCATGTAACATATGCGGATCCATGCTGTTCATATGAAAATTTTCGTCGAAAGACCGAAAATACGAAAATTTTATATTTTTAATTTTTTTCGTTATATTTTGGTACGACGAGCATTGTAGAATTCAATCATAATACAATAACATTTAAAAAATGAGTTAATAAAGTTTGAAATTAATTTTATTTAAATAATTCAATTTATCAGAACGTGAAAAAATAATGAAATTCGAAAAAGTTGCAGTCACAGGTCTATAGATTTGACTTTCAACTTTTCTAAATAATTTTCATATTTTTTTATTCGGTTTAATTTCCCACAGGAAAATTTATTTAATAATATTGTGTGATATTATGAATACATTTAAAAATTCAATATCAATTTTTGTAAATAATCAAATGAGCATTTTTTAAATCAGCAATATCCCAATACAACTGAGAAACAGTTGTGAGAGTAGTAATACTCAACTCAAGTACAGTAAAATATAATAATCATATTAGTCACATAATTTATTTATTGAAAAACTTTTTAAATTTACTTTTTGTTTGTCCGTATAATTTCATTTTAACATAATTCTTCACAGTTTCCACTGTGACATTTGACAGTATGAAATTATAACCAATCTTCAAATTTCTATCGGAGTACACGTATTTATTTTTACCTATTTGGTCCATTATTGATATTTCAGCTTCAAGCATATCATCGTTCGTTTTGATAATAAAACCAAGGTTCCATGTTTTGTCAACTATAAAACTAATATATGTATTGGATACAGCTTCCTCTTGCTGCTTGTCTTTTGAACTGCCACCAATACCATCACAAGCAGATTTACCATTCGATGTGGCAAAAAAGTTCCAATTTCCTGTCAGATCATGTTTTTTTTTGACGAGTTAGACGTAAGAAATTCTCACAGTTTTTATATTGCCCAGTACATCCATCCGTGAAATATTTGAATTGAGTAATTTTTGGAAAATGATTTTTGATATAATCAATCACGTATTTAATAAAAGTTTGCACCATTGCATTGTCATGCTTCAAATCTTCTGTGAGAAAACAAAGAGATTTGTATTTTCCATGGATATTCTTGAAAATGGATTATAAACGGAAACGTATATGGTCTCACCAATTACATTATTTAATATAATTACATATAAGAAAATTTTCGATATACAAGAAAGTGATATACTTACAATAATTTCAAAGAAATTAATTATTATACTTTCGTTCTTTTACGTAATTCTGATGAATGGGAAATTAATTACTTCTTGGATATGTAAATTTTTGTTTGATGAATCAGAAGATTCACATGGTTACTTATTCCAAGTACAAGCGCATGCACAGAACGGATTCTCCAATGCTCATCGTACCAAAATATAACGAAAAAAATAAAAAATATCAAATTTTCGTATTTTCGGTCTTTTGACGAAAATTTTCATATGAAGAGCATGGATCCGCAGATTTCACATGAAAGTACATGGCTTCAGCTACCTTCCCTGAAAATTTTGAAAAAATCTAAGTGGCAGCAGCTGAGTTATGAATTTTTAAGGAAAAAGTGACATTTTTGAGTTTTTCGAGTTTTTTGCCCATGCGTCAGCTAAATACGCTAGATATTCTGATTTCATCGGATTCCTGGGAAAATTTCCTATCAATTTGGTCTTTTCCAAATATTTTTTGGTCCTAAAAGTTCATTTTTACCGAAGAAATTTGATTTTAAATTTTTGACATTAAAATTGGCCAAATTTTTTTATTGGCCGATAAATCCAAAATTTTAGTTCCTATCGACCTGAAATTTCCAGGATCTTATTTTTTCGGTAATGAGAACCTATCCCCAAAATTTGAACGAAATCGGAGATGTTGACCCATTGAGCGTTGCTGTTCTGACGTGGAATGACTCTTATGATATCTCAAAATTTATAAGATCTTCAATTATATGTCGAAATTCAAGTGATCACCATCTTTTATAATGTTGATATCAAGGAAAGAAAGCTGATCATCTGTTTTTATTTCGACAGTGAATCTCAGTGAATCAAATTGGCTATTAAGCTTGTTCAAAATGCCATCTAAATGAAAATATTTACTTATAATCGCGAAAATATCGTCAACATGTCTATACCAAATCTTTGAAAATTGATTCAATTTTGATATTAAGGAGGTTTCAAGTTTGGTTGGCCAAAAATGGAGAAAATGGATTACCCATTGAACATCCGCTTGTTTTATAATAATTCTTATTGAAAGTGAAATAATTTTGCTCCAAACATAAAGATGTAAGGATCACGTATTCTGTGCCTTTTTTCTCGGGTATATTAATATTTGAAAACCATTTCTTCAGAATGTTTATCGACTCAGGGATTGAAGT
Source organism: Endomychus coccineus (assembly GCA_958510875.1). NCBI lineage: Eukaryota > Metazoa > Arthropoda > Insecta > Coleoptera > Endomychidae > Endomychus > Endomychus coccineus. The sequence goes on along the minus strand of OY294068.1, from coordinate 27,477,623 downwards.
ATTTGTAAACAGTGAAACAAAATCAATTGAAATGAGAGTATCTACAGGTTCAAGTTTGAAATCTTTCAATTTTGCAATAGGTTCCAAAGAATTTTTCTACCATTAGCTTATTGGTTTCCCCCATATAAGAATCTCATTTTCTGTTGATAATCCATAGGAAGCGCAATGAAGTTGAAACACAATCGACAAAATTAAAGAGCTTGTGTTCCCTGTTTTCGTAACAGTGATGTATCATCGCCTGTTACTTTTTAGCGAGATTGAGACAAATTCATGTGTCACGGTATTCGCAGACACTGTTTCGTGGTTGTAATTCATCTAGCGAATTTGCTGAGCGTCCATCAATCTTAATGAGTTCATCTGCTATGGAACGAAGGCACAATGCTTCTTTAGAGAACTTTGAAATTGAAAATCCATTCAAAGAGTAACATGTTCCACCTGGAATATTTATTAAAACGGCTTTTAATAAGCTTGGCTGCTATAGAATTAGCTTCACAAAAATGTACGTTTACAAATTAATATGTGAACGAGTACCCTCGTTATTTTCAGTTCATGTTAGACATAAAATCAATGACGTTAATGTGCCATAGCAACTACGAGTATAATTATTATGGTATTTTCCGATGTTTCATATCGAAGAAATTTGAACAATTTCAATTTAAGAATGATCCGTTCCAACGGTGATTGTTTACAAAGGAATTCGAGAATGAAGTGTATCAATCAGTGACAAAGGTCAATATATGAAACAAATTCTCTATGGAACACATTGAAATAATAACATATCAAGATACTTCTTTCGTCATATCTTGAAAATTTCCGGCTTCCGGATGGATTCCGCGTCACAGTAGCACGACTCGACACCGACTTTTCGCCAACCAATATCGGTGGATGACATTTTCAGGGCAGGCTTGCAGCTTGAACTGAAAATGATTCTTCTGGTTCCTGTAGCGTTATTTATTGTGGAAAAAATGCTTTACCCTACATAGTTCACTGCCTTACTCTGTTCTGGCACATGACCTTGCCGTTGAGTGATCATGTGCGAAGAGGAATTTTCGAGGATAGGCTTGCAAATGTTGTGAAGGTAATATCCTGAGTTTAGATTATTTGGATGTTTCAGGATTTCTATCGAATTTGATGATTAGTGTCAAACTTGTGTTCGACAAATGCAGATCTACTGGTGTCAAGAAGTCTTGAACAGAGCGCATGTTCTTTCACACGAGTAGCTATTATATGACCTGATTCAACAATGTAGACTCTTCCGCAAGAACAGGGAATGCTATAAGCACCTTTCAAATGAGTGTAACTCTCGATCAACTTCCATGGTGGAAATAATATCAGGATGTAATGAATTTGAATCATTGAGGAAGAGAACCCGACCATGCTGTCAAATAACGAAAGTGTTATCGACATATCTAAACCAATATTTCAGCTTGAGAACAGATGAGTCGATATCATCTAATTCGAAAATTTCCATGAAGATAGGTCTGACGTTGTCCTCCTTCATAAACTAAGCAAGACTAAGTATGTTATAGAATCTTCTGCCCCGGCAGAGAAGAAGTTAGTCTTGAAAGGGGAGGAAAAATTGACAAAGTATCAAGATCTCATGTTCGAACTTCTCACGCTATACCCAGGCCACAAGGTCATATCAGTTGTTCTGATCATCCGTGTTTTGGGCGGAATTCGGTCTTCGCTGCGTTCGAACTTGAATATCATTCCGGTCTGTAAGAATTTGGCGCAGATCTTGATAGACCTGATGCAGAAGGTAGTCATTCTGGATTCATTAAGACATTGTAGGGCACACGATTTGAGAACCAGAAGCTACTTACCGACCGATGGAGAGGAGTAGCTTCGGTAAACTGATCAGGTTTTTCTGGCGCGACTGCTGCGATGTCGTCGGATTGCGCAGCAGGAAAATCATGGAATAATAGTAACAATAATATGAAGAATTGAATTTGTTATAATTTGGAAATTTTGTCAGATTATATGATACAGTTTATTGACCATATGGGCACTAACAGCTCCTATAATATCTATTTTCAGGCACTGTTATTTTCATGTCTTTCAAGTCTTTATGTTGTGATTCTGAACCTGAAACCATTTCGCACTAAGCGAGGTTAAAATTTATGCACCGAAACAAGAGTTTAAATACTCGTAGATATGCCAAGTCTCTTGACCAATTAGTATGCAAAGTGAAATACAAAATACATTTCGTGTTACAATCAATAGACAAGTATTGTAAGTCCAAGCAGATCAATTTGGGTTCAGTAGAAATCAAGGTATCTTAATGAATGTGTTTGAACCTACAGATCGCCCAATTTTAGGCATATCGACAAAAACCTTGGAGCAAATTATAGAAAAATACATCGGCTATTTAAGTTTGAAACAGCGCACGAAGATTCGTTCACATTTCTCAGTGATAACGAATTTCAAAATAGCACGGAATTTCATTCAGCGATAATAAGCGAGCATCGGTACAATAGATTCCCTACGCGAAATTATAGTTTTTTCAATTAAATTTGTTGGAATCTTATGTCGAATATGAAAGATCGGACAATTAAAAATTGCTGATGAATGTGTTAAACAAAATACTCCCAATTTTTCATGCCAGTGGACATTTACATTATGCCAAAGCATTACAAGGTAACCATATGAAAATACGATGATGCTGCAAAGCCACATATTCTTATTGTGTATTACAAAGTTTTGGATCGGTAATGAAACCATTGATCCAACGGAATGGGGTTGGAGAAATAATCCGAATGGACTTACTTCTATACAAACAGTAGAAAATACACTTCCCAATGAGTTGATCAAAATAATATCTTGTGGTTGTGAAAAAGTTGTACTGGTAAGTGTTGGTGCAAAAAATTGGGATTACCTTGTAGCTCATGATGTGAGCATTATGAAGGTAAAAACTGTTCTAATTGCCCCGAGCCAGAAGTCAGTATTTCAGATGATGATGATTGTGATAAGTGTATGGATGAAAATGAACACGATGATGAAGATGATGACGATACCGATGATGTTATCAATGACAATTGCTACGATCAAATTTTATTAAACTCAGATGATGAAGCGGTTCACGATGACGCCAAAGTTATCTCTTTGAACCAAAATGCTTGAGTTTTGGATATTAAGTGCGGAATAATGAAATCTTTGAAATGTATTTAGCTTTAGATCGATAACATGAGTATTTCATCTGAAATTCGTAAAATACTGATTTTTCAAAATGGCCGATTTTGGCGCCAACAAATTTGGTAGGTCAAAATACCAGAAGCCGAAAGAAGAGAAATGAAAATACTTTCCTTCCATCGAAACAGAATATGAAAAAACAAAATTTCTTCGACATATACTCAATTTTTCAATGTGCTAAAAAACACACTAAATGGGCCCTATCTTGGGCCCACAAATTCAAATCGACTTCGGACCAAAGCCAAAAATCGCGTTATGATTTTTCCACCAACTTTTGGATTAACATTTGTTTATTCAATTCATAGTTTTGTCTCCAAATGCAAAAAATCTAAAAATAGCCATTTTTGAGTCCAAAAAATGGCCATAGTTTTTCGAGCACAGGATTATTCCGTATTTAAACTACACCGTCATTGTCTTCGATACGGTCTCATTGGTAGAACGCAAGTTGTCTATATGCTTTCTACCAGCTCGTCTATGTTGCCGGTTACCTTAGGGGTACCTCAAGGCTCCATACTTTAACCTGTACTCTTTTTAATATACATCAATTATTCACCGTTACAAGTTCCTGAATTCAAAGTCATCTTATATGCAGATGATACAATCGCATCAAGGGTCAATACAGACTTAGTTGACTTACACAATTCACTCATGGAGAGTCGAACTGATTTGCTTAACTGGTTTACACATAATAAATTAAATATTAATGATGAATAAACTGTGATCTTCTATTTTACCTTAAGACAAAAATCGGACTCAAGCAATTGTGAATTTATATCATTCCTTGGACTACTATTAGATAAAGGATTAACTTGGAGGAAACATTGTGATCAAGTTGCTTCATCAGTTGCTAAAGGAATTTACGTGCCAAGAAACTTAAACAAAATTGCATGTGTTAATGTATTTTGGTGTAATCCACTCGAAAATTAGTTACGCCATTTTAGTCTGTGGTCACTCAGCAAATATGTTTCATGTTTCCAAGATTAAGCGTAAAGCAATTAGGATTATAAAAAACCTACCTTACCGACAAGACTGTAAGCATGTCTTTAAGGACCTAAAAGTTATGTCTCTCCCTTGCATTTACATTCAACATTGTCTAATATATGTTAAAACACATATTAACGAATATTCAACTCGATGTGATATGCACTGTGTCAACATTAGAGCGAAATGTAATTTACACATCAATTATCACCGCATAAAACGTAGCAGAAATAGTGTTAATTACTGGGGTCCAACTTTTTTCAATGAACTGCCACTACTGATTAGAGAGTTCCCACTAGACAATTTTTCAAGGGTCATTGGAAATTTTCTTACTGAACATTGTTTTCATACATTTAAGGAATTTTTAGATTTCCAGTTCGGATTCAATAGTTTTAAGCTTTTATTCTTCTTTGTTGTATCATAATTTGAATTTGTTTTTTTTCTTTCTTTCATCTTGACGAATGTGAGCCAATACTTGGTATTTAGCATGAATAAATTATTCTATTATATTCTATTCTATTCTATCGTGTTTAGCGTCTCAAAATACAAGAGAATAGACCAACATTAGACCTCGCGGAAATTCGGACAAAAAATTCCTTAAATGCCTAGACTATACATGTTGCATCAAAATAAAATGTTATGTATTATAACGAGGTTGCGCTATGGAAAATAAACCTTTTCTTGCGCAATGCCATTCATTTTGATCAATTATATGAGTATTGAGATCATGAAAGCCCCATGTTACTCTTGCAATGATATGTAGATACTATTCAGGACTAGAAAAGACGAGATAATATATTGTACGCAATGTTCTCAGAAACGTTTTCGTGAATAGATTGCATTGTTGAATTCCCATCCCACAATGAATTTATTCGATAGAAAGCAATACAACTCGTTAGTACAGTTCAGCTATTAGGGTTGGATAGAATTCAAACATTTTCCACAGATTTGAAGAGCAATATATCAAATAATTGGTTCATTTTCGCACCGCCGCCAGCAATGCTTTTACCTCTAGCAATTACATCGAAAATAAACGTATTTCTATAGTGGAGAAGTCGATCCATTCCAATTCATAGAGCAATATCATATTTTTCTCATTTCACATAAACACAATAGCGAACTTTCATTTCCTTTATAGGTTTCCTGGTGGCGTGACGGCGAACTGATCACGGATGAAAGCCAATATTTTCCCGAACGACGGAAATCTCAAAGTGTGTTGAAAATCGACAAATTGAGCAGGGGTCACTTGCTTGCAGTTTACAGCTGCGAAGTCAGCAACAGCCGATTGCAGCCTCCATTGGTTGTTCGCGTCGCCATCGACATGTACCTGAGACCGCTTGAAGTTAATCTTGTGGGAAATAATCCAGAGCTTAGCGCTGGCAGGAAATACAATATTAGTTGCACATGTCGTGGTTCACGCCCTCCTGCTGTCATTAGCTGGTGGAAGGTAAGTGATTTTTTTTATTTCCCACCTAAAATGTTCAATATGTCCAGCTTACACAATTCGCTACAATGCACTCATTTGAAATGTACAATTCTCTATGGGTAATTTCAAAGCAAATTAAAATCGAAGTCGTCTCAATTCTAAATAACAATAAGTCGATATGCATCATATAATCTTCTTCCTAAGAAATATCAGCACTTCAAAATTCGATTTAAAAAACCTTCTATCGTAACTATTTAACCGCTACAGCAACTTGGCCAAACTTGGTTCAAGTATTCCTCAGATACATACATTCTATTGGACGATAAAAATAATCTTTAAAATTGTCCAATGTCAAAGCTGTAGGGCAGTTGTTCCCCTTCGAACAGCCATTTTCCTACACCACTGCTTATTTTCTAAAAATTTCCGGTTTTGTTGATTCCTAAATCAATTTGAAAAAAAGTTAATCCTATAAAATTTTTATTGGGCAAAGATATTAGAGTTTTATGTAGTCGACCACCCAATTTTAAGGCCAGAAATCCTGAATGAGGTTTCTTCCTTAATAATGTGAAAACCAAACATTATACAGACAATAAATGTTATCTTGAAATAACAATAAACTATGAAGGAGATCATACTATGGATACACTATAATAGATAGATAATAAATAATTACCTCATCCACTAAAAATACATTTAAGGTACTGAGGACCTTTCGGCTACCAAGTGAAATTATAATTCAAAATGTGCAATTCAAACAGACACATTTTGATTTATAATTCAATTCACTCTGATGATGGCTACTTGGTAGCCGGAAAACCCTCAATACTTCAATAATATTTTTAGTGGATAAGGGTTATTATTTCTTATCTATAATCTATAAATAACAACTTTTTACTCAATATACATCCGAATATAAAAATCATAAATTGGCACAAATTGTCAAAATAATAGTCATACTTTCTGATGAATATCCACTGGCATAGGAAATAAGGCGAGAAACGGGAGTTTCTAGAAGCCAAGAACTGGTTTCTCGAAACGCAATCCCAGCTGGGATAAAAGGGATTCGATAAATTCCGATGTCTGTGACTGCTAATATAATCCCGTACAATTTGCTTGGCAGACAGATCCATATATTATTAGATCATCATCACAGTTCAGATTGTCTATGCTATGACAGACAACACATAACCTATCAACAGGACATGTAACGTTTACGTTTTATCCCTGTCAATACAAATAACCTTTCAAATGACATAAAGTATAATTTTAGGTATCTCCACGACTTTAAATGTTTCTACTCATTTCAAGCATGAATGAGAAGTGAAGTACAAGGGGGTTAATGTGATTACAATTAACTGTAAGGGATCATAGGAAGCTCCAAAACAGAAAGATCCCGGGGAACATATGAAACTGAGAAACAATTTGTATACTAGGATGATTATTATCTAATATTTTAAAAATGGTTTGAAAGACAAAGGAAAAGATCGCTTTGGTATAAGTCTAACGGATCATTTAGGATATTGCTATGAGTGCTTTTGACACCTTTACAAATTTCTATTGATTCTAAAATATTCAATTCGGAACCTTTGGTTTGATTATGTAAAATGCTTAAAATGCTTAGGTTATCTAAATCATTGAAAGTATGAACTGTTTAAAAAAATTCTTTCCAAAGATTGAGTCTGTTTTGTTAAGTCTAAAAGAACGAAAATGGTTTTAGTATCTAAGTTTAAACCAACGACTAGTTCTACTTATATAAAAATTATGACAGTCTGTGCAAATATTTAGTCAGTTGAGTCGGATGAGAATGAAGTACTTTTGATGAGGCAACTACATCAACAAAATTAGGGTCAGCCTTCATCATATTAACTTTTGGGTACCTAGATTGTCGAAAATCAATACTTGAGAAAAAAACTTGATATTTGTAGGAAGTATGCTGTTCTAATGTGATAAATATATCTTTACAGTATATACAAAACGTTATTTATTAACCGTATTAGGTATTATACGTGAATAGACAAGTGAAAGTCTTCGGAAGGAGGTGAAACATGAACCATATTCCTAGTTGAGAGAATTATGGATGACTTCATCACGCTCACACAGACGACGTCACAAACATGAAAGAAATCTGACAGAGAGCACATTTAAAAATAAAAATCGACGGGTTTCCGGATTTTTCTCAGAATTCAGATCAATTAACTGTTTCTAATCATTTGCAATGTATTTGCTTGAGAGGTGGCGAGGCCGACGCCGCTAACTTAGCTCTTTCTGCGGCCAAAGACCACGGACAACAGCTAGTCAATAACAAATAGATGAATGAAAAATGGATTATCTAAATGGTATTGATTCGAACAGTGAGCTTCAGAATTGATGAACCAATTCTGATTCAACTCTACCATTTTCCAACGACATTGGTGAGCTTGAAACTCTTTGTATGTATAGGAACGATCGTGTAGAGCGTAGCAATTTGCATTCTGTGAATTAAGAGGCAAATTGACAAGTTTAGCCAGCGTCAAATCTGAAGTTATATTCGCGACGTAGTTTCATAGGCTGAAAAGTTCTTTGGTAAAGAAAATAACAGAGAAATGAAAGATAAACACTCAACGGCACACAAAGAGGAAAAAACACGGAGAAAGACCTTCGACATAACTTTGAGCAACATCAAGAGCTTGAACGGAATGTAATTCAAATATAAATGTTCATAAGAAAAGTTTTCGCATGATTCGATTTACTTCGAAAATCTTTGTTCACACGTGTTACAGCTCAAGCTCTCTACTTTAACTTTCGCGTTAGTATGTGCAAATCAAAATTGCTCAGCCATTAAAACTTTAACTTGTTCATTATAAAGTGACTAGGCTATTGAGAATCACTCAATTTTTCACTTAATAATGATATCGATCGTTTATTTTGATCTTAAAAGATGAAGTTCTTCAAAGGTGCAGTTGGCAGTATTGAAATTATGAACTATAAATTAGCGAAAAGTCATATTTAATTTTGGTATAGAGGTGCCTTCTTCAAAGGCACATCCAGAGAATTAAATTCTTTTCTTTTTTTTATTAACCATCCAAAAAGCAAATTCATGTTCGAAACAGAAAAAGATGAGAGACTGTGAGGTTTTGAAGTAACATTTTGTGTCCAATGATCCCAACTAGCTCACTAGGATATTTTACACTCAGGGCTCCTAGTGATACGTATCGTTAGACTCTTGGTTTATCGGATTACCGAGATCGTCAACTGCTTTAGCCAAAAAAACTGAGATAGAATCCTCAATCAAAAATTTCCGGCACTACGAGGTAGATAAATGTTGATCATTATATCAGAGAAATTAGTTCGGTTTTAATCCTCCTGGAAATTATAATTGGAACAAAATTTGTCATTTTATGAAATGACAAAGTTCAATATTAGAAAGATTGAAAGTGAATTCTCAATAATTTGATTAATTAAATTTAAATTATGAATCTTATAAAGTAATGTAATTTTTGAACCAAAGCAAAGGTTCAAATTCAAGAAATTAATTTTTAGATGAAAACAATTCTGGTCAGAGAACATAAGCAGCTGATCATGAACATTTGGTTATTCCAACTAACCAAAATGTTACCGCCCTGAAACTTGGATGATGAGCTTGGAGGGAGTGGTATGCCAGGAATTTCCCTCTACGTCTCGATCGTTCAAATCATGTGATACATACAATACGAGCAATACCCGGACAACAAATAACTAAATCAGCAGGAATAATCAATATAATCCCACAACTGATTATGATATCTTCCCAAATTGTATATTCAAAATTATTAAAATCTCGAAGAGAACTAGTGAAACATAGTATTAAAATCTGGAAGAGAATATTTGGATAATGAGCTACTTATTGAAGTTATGACAATTAATACTACACATTGTATTTCAAAAAAATAGTAGTCTTGAAGAAAATAAGAAAGTTAATTTAGAAATTTGCAAGAGAACAATTAGATAATAGTTTACAGTATACTGAAATTGTGATCGTAGATTCTGAATGAATAATATGTTCGAACAATATGAGATGATTTACTCGGTGATCCCATAGAGAAGTAAATGAGAATTTCGGCTTTATTTAAGTTCATTCAGATCAATAATTATTCCGTTATCTCATCAAGACTAGTCTGAGAAGACATATCCATCACAAATTTTTATGAACAAGGTCAAATAAGGGTGATACGGACTACTACGTAACCAAGTGGATAATTTCTAGGTAAAACAAGCCTTAGAGAACGATATAAACCATTCCTACTATTAACTTAACAAATAAGATACTGAATAAAGATTAGAGAGAGAATATAGTAGATGATTATCTAATTCAGATTCGGGCAGAAAAAAGTGATCTGGTGTGAACACGTGAATGAGTCGATATTCATATAATTATTGAAAAATATCATCGATCAGAGAATATACACATCTACAACTAGGTTTAGATATGATAAGACATCAAATTACGTGTTCACTGTCGATAATAATCTTTTAACATGACCAATTAAGAAAGTATGCCTCACTTCGTGTAATACATCAAGAGATTATCGATTTCAGTTTTCTAATCTCCCCTCTCATCATGTGTCGCGAGAATTCTCTTGAGTTTTCGTGCAAGTGAAATAATAGCCCATTTGGGATATTAAAAACACAGATGTCAGTCATAGTCTCTTTCCAAGTTTAATTATCTAGGATTCCGAGTGAAAACCGTCAATAAGATTATTCAATCAATCAGACGCTACAAGACTTAACACCAATACGTAACCGTAATCGAATAAGCTTCAACATTCACAAACCGATAGCTATCAATAATGATTTTTTGGTAGATCAAATAACAAAGTTGATTAACGGCAAAACAGCAAGAATTAACGTATCACATTATTTACCCGTACATGAAACATATAGATGTATCAACAAAATTCATGTCAACTATTTTGGATCCATAAAGGAAAATATTGCTAACATTTTATCACGCCATAATTTTAAATTCAGTTTTACCCCAAAATAAACTCTGCCATCTTATATAAAATGCTGAAGACAAAACCAATGAATATAGTAAACCTGGAGTTTATAAGCTAATTTGGCCAGGCTATGATAACTTTATACGGATAGAACTTGTCATTTTAAACTTAGATATCAAGAACATTTTGGTTCTTTCAAACTGAACCTCCGCTAACCATTTTTACAGAAATGTAATACCTTTTCTAATTTAGATAGCCTAAGCATATTACAAAATCAAACCAAAGGTTCCGAATTTAATGCATTAGAATCAATAAGATAGATTCGAAAAAGTGTCAAAAACTCCTCTAACAATATCCTAAATGATCAGTTAGACCTATAACTGGATGATCTTTTCCTTTGTCTTTCAAAGTACTCTCCGAATGATTCTTAGACCATTAGATAATAATTATCCTAATCCACAAATTGTTTCTTGATTCACACTGTAATATCCCGAGATCTACATGTTTCGGAATTTCTGATGATCCCTTACTCTCGATTGTAATGTCTTCAACCCTATTGTATAGAAACAAAGTAAGTGTTCTTTCACTTATTCATATGAAATATCAGCTCACGTTCTCTGAATACAATCTAACAAGTTCATATCGTTCCAACGTTTACATTGGCAACAAGTGAACACGACACGGTACAGGATAATATGTTTAATCGTGTCCTTGCTACGGCTTCATGCTAAATTGAATACCAAAGACGTATGTAATACAACAACAAATGGTTGCCAGATCACAACGTTAGTACATGCTTTAATTTGTCCTAGATTAATCAGGGATCTACGTATCGTAAATGCTACATCGAGGAAGATAAAATGCTTCCCATATGTAAGTAATCTCACGGTTCGAGCAAAAGGAGTTAGATAAGCTTACCATTATTTCCAGGGACAATATGATAAATGAAACAGAGAACGGTTAACCACACGCAAGTAGTTTCAATGAAACACAGCTAAAATCCACCATGTGTGCTTAAACAAAGGAACATCGCTTTTAATATTTCTTCCAACATATTATATATAGGCTGTTCGTTCACATTAAGGAATAAATGACGTTGTAGCAGCATGTGATGCAGTGTTGTCAGATTGACCAGGTTTTCAATGTTTTTGTATATACCACTAACCATTTGATTCAATGAATTGTGTTTGAAACAAAATAGAAGCTATCTTATCTTGAATAATAAAAACTTTTGAATGTAATTTACAAACTGCTCAAAATAATTAGAAAAACACTTGTAGGAATAATATACATATAAGACATTCAGATCCCTAATGCCTCACATATTATCCTATTAAGTCATTAAATTCAAAATCAAGAAACCATTTATTCTTCAGATATGATTAAAAATTTAGGAATAATTTTAGATCCCTAGTGCCACACAAATTATCCTATTCTATTGAACTAATAAATTCAAAATCAAGAAATCATTTGATCTTTAGATTTGATTGTAAATTCAGAAACAATACGAAAACCAAAGTCGCGATAGATTCATTTTCTGTCCATCAGCACGAATAACTTCGTGTCATCTCCTTTCCATTAACGACTCTTCGTAGATTTTCATAGGGTTCTCAGGGTGCTCTGCGTCTTTGGAGATCAGTGTTACCCGTCTAAACATAATGTGCATTGTGTTTTTTCGTTTGCACCACCTGCACCAAAACAAATCGCTAAGGCTCATCCTGTGGAGTTGATAGGTAAACCTTCTCTGGGGGGAGGTGGATGGAATTTTATACGATACTTCTTATCAAAGGTGTATGGTGGTAACATACCATCCGTTCTCATTGAGTAGCTGGGGCTTATTTTACCAATGATTGGTAGTGAGGTGTGGCAACCGTTTGTCTTCCACAATCCTAGTGATATAAGTATGTGGGCAGTATTTGTTGTCGCACTTTTTATAGTCAGGTGGAGTGTTTCCACCTTCATTAGCTCTCTAGCGCTCCAAGTATGGCCATGAAAGCGATTACCGTTGCTCCCGTGGCAGCACCTAGGATGAGCTTTCTCAGATGCTTCAGGATTCATTTGGTTGTCCTGAGCTCTATTATTTTCCACCATATCACCTTGGTTTGAGAATGACTTCGAAGCTCCACATTATGGTGTTTGAGCAGATACCCCAATTGTGGCCAATAGTCCTTCTACACAACCAGAAGGCTATTTATTTTGGTCGCTCATTTTAATCACCTGACCTGTTATGGTCAATTCTTTGGTGTACTGTGTACTAGTGAAAACTACAATTTGTGTATTCTTAGGGTTAATCTTCAACCCTTTATCGTTGCACCATTTATTCAGTGCAGTCAGGGATGATTGTATTAGGTTCATTTTCCTCTGATGATTATGAGTATGTCATCGGTGTACCCGATCACGTGACGTCCTAGGTTGGCTACTTTTCTCAATCCACCATCAACTAAAAAAATATCAAAGTAAAAAAAGTAACTGCATGTATTTATTCAAAATATGAATAGTTGTTTTTTATATCAAGGCCGCGATATGACTCTTTAGCAACCGAGAGAGAAATTATCGCCAAGGCCGCTTGCGGTCGAGGCAAGATAATCTCGAGGATTGCTAAAGAATTTCGCGGCCATGATATAAACACTATCTTTTGTACAATCATGAAAAATATAAATATTAAGTTACATATTGCAGGAAAAATTATTAATATTCGAATTCACTTTCTACGCGTTTCTATGGAAATCGAGTTTCTATGGAATTTCGTACTGACATTTACTAGAATTTTTTTTAAATTTGTGGTAATGTCTGATAGTGGTAGTTCAATGTCATGCAGCTGTAGTCGATTCTGGTATTGGTTTCTCGGGGGGTTTTTCGGGTCGCTGAACACGAATATGCTATCAAAAAAATTCCCTGAGGTCCCCTTGGTTCATCCCCGGGGTATCCGGGGTCCTGACGCCCTGGATATCGATGAATTTCATTAGAAAATTATCATTAATGTTTGTTAACTATTTGAGAGTCTGGGAGGTGATATAAACGTTGCTAGTGATGATTACGACGTGAAAAAACTCTTCTGCAATACCTGGTGGTACCTTGTGACCGGGTATCCACGTCATCTTCCAGGGATTTTTTAATTTTTTTTCATAAAGTGTAACAAATTCTGGCTCTCGAGGATTTTCGAAGTCGCCGATCACGACTATGACACTCACAATGTTCTGCAAATTACCTGAGAGTGTTTCCGGGTCTCTGGAGCCCTAGGTAACTACGTCATCTTCTGGGCATGAACTTTCTGAGTATCGTAATCGTGATCGGCGACTTCGAAAATCCCCGAGAGCCAGAATGTGTTACATTTCACGAAGAAAAATGAACGAATTCCTAGAAGATGACGTACATACACAGAGACCCGGAAACATCCCCAGGTAATTTGCATAACATTGTGAGTGTCATGGTCGTGATCGACGACCTTGAAAACCCTCGAGAGCCAGAATTAGTTACATTTAAAAAAAAACTAACAAATTTCTAGAAGATGACGTGATTACCCGGTCTCAGGGAACCACCAGGTATTGCAGAAGAGTTTTTTTCACGTCGTAATCAACACTAGCAACCTTTATTTCACCTCTCGAACAGTTAACAAACATTTAAAATGATTTTCTAATGAAATTCATCGATATCCAGGGCGTCAAGACCCCGGATACCCCGAGGACGGTCCAAGGGGACCTCAGGGAATTTTGTTGATAACATATTCGTATTCAGCAACCCCAAAAATCCCCGAGAAACCAATTAGAGTCCGTTTTTTCTATTCACCTCAAAAAGTGCACCCAGAGAAATGCATTTTGGACTGTGGAAATGCATCAAATTTTTTCCGCAAAGAACAAAACCGGCACAAAATTTCTAAATCACTTTCTGAATCGAATGCAGAAAACCGCATCTCAATCCATCCAACTGCGCCGACTTTGGAAGGTTTGGCCTATTTTAGTGCTTCATTCCGTCGTCTAAATGTAGGTGTGCATTGTACTTCAACAAGTTCCCGTGAAAACTGAAAATGTTCCACTGTACGACGGGATATTCTTCCATTGGTATTTTAATGCTGATGAAACGGTGTAATGCATGTGATATTGAAAATAGAAATTCAATTGTGAGTCTACGTCGTTCCTTTCAGAGTCAAGCTAGGAATTTTTGGCGCTGCTCTCGCATATGTATAATAGCGACAGAATAATATTTGATCTGTAACATGTGAAGGAGCCGCTGAAAATCTATTTTTAAAATAAAATATCTCTTTCTGAACATACACTAGATGTCAATCCTGAAATCTATAGTTGAGTAGGTTTATTCGCAATTCTGAATGTTATCTTTGCGTCCATCATAGGACGCACAAATCGAAATTTAATACACGCTGATAATCCCTTGGACATCTCAAAGCAGAAAAATACCCTGGATCACATTGTAAAGTTCAACTGAAGTAAACAAACATGCAAAATATATTCATGAGGATTACTTCGCTCCGGGAAAAAGTGCTCTTATTTCATCAGCGCTCGCTTTCAGCATCAAACGAACTAATATATATCTTCGGATTCTTTCAAGTCGGAATATAATCTCTTGCTCATTCAACGATTCGAGTGATGAGCATATAAACAAATTTTCTCGCTGTCAGAAAGAAAAAGTATAAAGTCGATTTCATTCTACATCCTCTCAGCCTACCGTTTCTAGAGCCCATATTTAAATATTTAATAAGATATGACCCACTTTGGAATATGATATATTATCCGGGAAAAGTTCCGCACTTACATCGTTGTGTTTTCAGCGGAGCATGTAAAGTTATATTACATTATACCTCTTTATCGTATAGGCAGTATAAATCATTGATATTATCAAGTAATTGAATTATTCATTACAACATAACATGGGTCGTTGTAAATTGAGTCCGGCATCTATTAATTGCCTTTCTATGTTGGTAAATTCAGGTTCGGGTGTTTTAAAGTTCACGTAAGCTGAGTCCCAGGTATGTACCTGGTTAACAGGTCAAATATTTAGCATGTAGTACCTGCTGCCTAGACCAACCACCCTTCTGTACGAAAGAATTCGCACAATAACAATAATGATTGTTTATTGAATGCAAATACTGTAATAGCACTGATCTTAACACTCATAATAACCAATAATGATGGTTTATTGTACTTTCTTTGTTTGTAACCTAACCTTACCTGAAGTACTAACTCAACTTTGTTGATATAGAATCAAGATATTATAATCGCGCTAATCCCTCACACACTCTCATAATAACCAATATTGATTGTTCATTGTACACCTTCTGTTTCTAACCTAACCTAATCTAACCTAACCTGACCTACTAACCTAACCTACTAATCTCACCTACTTACCTAACCCACCAACCTTACCTACTTTCCTAACTTACCAACCTAATGTACTAACATATCCTACCAACCTGACCTACTAACATATCCTACTAACCTACTTTTGTTGATATAGAATACAAATATTGTAGTCGGGCTAATCTTAATACTCTGATAATGAACAATAATGATTGTTCATTGTACACCTTCTGTTTCTAACCCAACCTAAACTAACCTAATCTAACCTAACCTAACCTACTAACCTAACCTACTGATCTCACCTACTTACCTGACCCGCCAACCTGACCTACTTTCCCAACCTACCAACCTAACCTTCAAACATATCCTACCAACCTAACCTACTAACATATCCTACTAACCTACTTTTGTTGATATGGATACAAATATTGTAGTTGCGCTAATCTTAATACTCTGATAATGAACAATAATGATTTTTTATTGTACCCCATTTTGTTCTAACCTAACCTAACCTTTTTTTTATTATAAGTGGGTAAATTCTCATGAACACCTGAAGCTTGGATTAATCACGTCGGGTAGTGCAGTACTTTCACCTCAATAATGAGATGAGCTTACCTGCTAAGACCCCTACAGTTTTCCCCTGGTGTCCATCAATCAGATCTCGGCAACTACTTCCGCATTACATCTGGGATCAGATTGTCTGGTTATTGTTTTTCGTTTTCTTGTCTGGACCTTTCCTCCTGTTTCTTTGTTTTTATAATCTCTGTTAATGCTTCCTCTATCATGTCCCATTTTCTTTCGCTCTCTATTATTTTGTCTATTATGTTATCTGGTGTTAATTCTCCAATACTCAATCTTACTCTGCCTCGCCATTCATTTCTCCTTCGATGGTGAAATATATATATATATATATATATATATATATAGTGTGTTCTACATCATCATCTTGTGCACAATACCAGCACACTCTACTATTCTGGATTTCGACACGATGTAACTATGTTTTAAAACATACATGCCCAGTTATCATTTAATTGATGTAGTATGTCCGGAATCAATCGTTTCGTCCACTGCCCTTTGTTTGTCAAGTTATTCCAATCATCTTGCAATTTTATCAAAGTTTGTTTTCGTTCCTCCTGACTTGTTGCACTCCATTTTTCAAAAACATTCGTCCTTTCTTAACTTCGTTATAACCTGCAAGGCCTCTGTTGATACCGTCCTATAGGGGCATGCAACTCTTATTTACATTGTCCGTTGAATATTTTAGATCTCTTCCCTGTATTTTGTATATTTCATAGCGTCATTCTAAATAGGGGCTGCGTACAGTATAATTGAATATGCTACCGAAACCAAAATTCTTCTCTTACTGGTTGTTGGGCCATAATTCTTTGTAAACTTTCAATTGTCGAGTCTACTTTCTTAACAACCTAACCTAACCTGACCTTACCTACTAACCTAGCTTTGTTCATATAGAATGCAAATATTGTAATCGCGCTAATCTCAGCAGTTATTTCTAAGAATAGTCTGTAACCTAACCTACTAACCTAACCTACTTTCCGAACCTACCGACCTAACTTACTAACCTATCCTACTAACCTTACTTTGTTGATATAGAATGCAAACATTGTAATCGCGCTAATCCTAACACTGATAATAAACAATAATGGCTGTTTAGTGTACCCCCTTTGTTTGTAACTTAACCTAACCTAACCTTACCTACTAAGCTAACTTTCTTGATATGGAATGCAAATATCGTAATCGCGCTAATCTTCACATTTTTTATGCAAAAATTCAACTCTTATTTCAAGTACTGTTAAACGGTTCATACGGTTTCTGTAAGTATATCTTCGATTATAAAAAAACAGATTTATTCCCTTGAAAGACATCTTAATAATAGCATGATAAGAAATTCTATCCCAAACTTACTACCTGACCGGAGGATGTCACCTATAATAGTTGACGAAACGTCGTCATGGTGACGCATTTCCATCCGGAAACTAACATTATTGAAACATTTCACGAGTGATGCAAATGTTGATTTATTCCAGTATTTTTAAAGAATCAATTTGATCGATTTGCAATATACAATACATAGACATTAAAGTATTCGATCCAAATATCTCAATGCGTTTAGAGCCTAGATGCTATCTATGCATCAGATAATAAAGTTTGATAGTTATAGCTATAGCTACGTCAGGAATCGTTCCAACAAGATTTTCTGTAAGCTCGAGAGCTTTATAAACTATCTGAGCTAAGTCTTTTGAGAAACTTATCGGTCACGTATAGGTTAAGTAATTATTACTGAATTCACATCTTTGCTTAACCATGATATAAATATTTTATTGCACCGGAGAATCATCAGTAATTACTGTAATAAAAATTTTCAAAGCACCTATCAACGGCGTCTCATGGCAATCATACATTTCACAGTTATTAACATTGGGAGTATATTGCTTTCAATAAAAACCAGTCATCCTACAAATTGCAGGTACACAGAAAGAGGCAAGACAGTTGAAATTTAGTCTTATTCGCTGGGTAAATATGATTTTTTCCGAATGGAACTATATCATTTCATTGGATCAGTATGACAACAGTGTTTTTTTGTTATAAATTTATATTATACGCATACATTTGATCGGCAGAACTTATTTGAAGATGTGAATATCGACACAATACGCCATATAGTTACATACAAGTAATTACTCTGTGGTACGAACGAACACATAATGCTGCAGATATCATAAGAAGAATGCGTACTCTGTGATATCATCAATGTGAGGTTGATTATGTGTCAATGATTTTAACAGTTTACCTGAGTAATATATAATAATTCTATTATCTACGAAAATGTCTATGCCAATCATTGTCGATGGTTGGCTGATGTTCCGTTTGTTTCATAGATAAACACATAACGCTGCAGATTTTACAAGAAGAATGACGTGAATGTAATTGATTTAAAAGCTGCATTGAGTCGTCGCGATAATTTTGTGTTACATTAGTTTCATGTGCAAGAAGATGATGCTCATAGAGTTGATAAATAGTTAATTTTTGATCGATTTAATAACTGGAGATTTTCAAATCAAGAGCGAAATAGACCACTTGAGGCAAGGGGTAATATGTTAAACATCTGTAGACAACATGCCAGTGTATTGTTTCAGAGATACTTTGATTCGATATAATAGGTTATACTTATTCTTTCCTGTTATCAGATAATCGAAGAGTAATCATACGTAAGTCTAGGATAAAACGCTGTAGTTGTTGTCTCAAATTGTAACTAGAGTGAATTGTATGTATAGTAGTGATAAATGAGAAGTAAATTCACCATTTAGAAAAGAATGCACTTATATACATTTTCTATCTAACAGTAGTTCTTGAAGTATCATAGCCATAAAGTGGTGAAATCTCTAGGCTGACTTATGATTGGCCTAAAGACAACTTGTGTAGTGAACAACGTATTTTCCAGTTGAATAATTACTAAAGACAAGCTTCATTGACTCAGTTGAATTTTGGAACCAAATGAAATCCATTCAGTCACTTTAATAAAATAATTAGGTTCATTAAATACGGTTGTTGATACAGAAGGTGGAGAAATATAGGATTGTTAGTATTGGATATTCAATTCAAAGTTAGAGTTTGGATAAAAGTTTCTACATGTCTCAGTAAATCAAATTCATAACTGACTAGCTAAATTGAATGGGTAAGTATTAGTTATATCTTTTTCTT
Organism: Endomychus coccineus; assembly: GCA_958510875.1. Lineage (NCBI taxonomy): Eukaryota > Metazoa > Arthropoda > Insecta > Coleoptera > Endomychidae > Endomychus > Endomychus coccineus. The sequence continues at coordinate 27,458,037 of OY294068.1, read as the reverse complement.
GCTTGAAGATGGCTAAATTGAATCATTGCCACTTAGGACGGGACCTTATGAACACACACTACATTTTGACATACGAGTAGAATCAGAAATATCATAACTTTCTTGATTGGAGTATAAGGGCTCCTGTTACATTCGGCGTATTCCTTTGTCACAAAAACAAGAATGGTTGAAAAATCATAACATCAAATATGAACAAGTGAGTAAGATATTTCATTTGATACTATTTACCTTCTTAGTCTAGGAGCCAAAGCGATATTGATGGTCTGAACATTAACCCGATGGCACTATGGTTTATCGTTAGAGAACGATTCAATGATCAATTCATCTCACAGACCGAATTTTCCCCGACTGCTAGATCTCGAGGTACAGCATCCGCATTTTATTTTTTGACTGGAGGTTAACCCTTTCCAAGTTGCGGTTACTTGAAAAGCATGCCATTCTTTTACACGTCCACCATGTGCCATCCTTTTTTATCGTGTCCGTTTATCAGGCCAACCAGTTAAAATTGGACCGAAAATGGACTGCAAGTCCCAAACCTAGTGGAAAATGTTTATTGGTGTTGGCAATTGTTAACATACCCTATGCCATCAAAAGTTATCCGTCCATTTCCGAGTAATTGGTCATTATTTGAACCAAAACTGTTTCTTTTTTTCATTTTGTGGATAAAACTTGCGGGTTACAAGGTAACATGATGGCAGCATGTTAAATAACTTTATTGGAGGACAAATAAAGATTTAAAATTATTGCCATCACTCCTTGCCTATTTCAACCTCCCAAAAACACCTAAAACCACCCCCCAAAAAAATATGAATAGTATGGATAATATGACCAATTATATGATAAATTAGTCAATTATTGAAATTCTGGCGGGGTTTAAAATCGAAACGCCCGTTTTTGTTTTTTGTTTTGTTTTGGAGAGTGGTTTTATGGGTTTTGGGGGGGGGTTGAAATAGGCAAGGAGTGATGACAATAATTTTATATCTCTATTGGACCTCCAATGAAGTTATTTAAGATGGTGCCATCATGTTACCTTGTAACCCGCAAGTTTTATCCACAAAATGAAAAAAAGAAACATCTTGGGTCCAAATAATGGCCAATTACTCGGAAATGGACCGATAACTTTTGATGGCATAGGGTATGTTAACAATTGCCAATACCAATGACCATTTTCCACCAGATTTGGGGGGGTTAACTTGCAGTCCATTTTCGGGTCAATTTTAACTGGTTGGCCTTATAAACGGACACGATAAAAAATTATGGCACATGGTGGAAGTGTATAAGAATGGCATGCTTTTCAAGTAACTGCAACGTGGAATGGGTTAACCTCCAGTCAAAAAAAAAAAAAATGCGGATGCTGCATTGGTCATTGAACCGTCCTCTAACGATTAACCATTGTGCCATCGGGTTAATGTTCAGACCATCAATATCGCTCTGTAAATCTCTATATATCAACACGAGGTATGTAATCGATGAATTAGCGGCCAAATTGGAACATACAGTTTCGAGATCATCTCCGTACCACTGTGTCTCAATACTATCGAAACGATGTAGGTAATTTCAAAGAAGTAATTCGACACTGCCTAAATAGTCGAACGAAACTCAGTTTTACAATAACTGTGTTCTCCATGTTGAAGAAGAGATATGCAGGTGGTATGACCGACAAATCCAGTTTGACTTCCAAACAATGCGAACCTGGCATCTCAACTAACAATACGACATCCATGTATGTTGCAGAAATGAATAATATCAAACTTATACACTATTTACTTTCATCGATATTCTCATCTGTATCCAGTAATTTCCATTGATGAGACTAGAAATCCGAACAAGGCCGTCATATTCCAATAACCCTGAAAAATACCACTGAATATGGTTTAATGGGATCAAGCTCAATGCAGTGTCACCTACTAGACTCGTCAGAATTATGGAACGCAGAAGATAGTGACATATGAAATCATTATTTCGAACGTCCCGTCAGGCTGATTTTGTAAACAAAGCTGGCAGCTCGTTGAACCAGTTAATACGCAGTACCAATTAAGCCAAAAGCTCTCGAAATCGCTGTTAACAGAATTCATCCAATTATAAGAATCAATATGAATTATGTCACAATGCTATACATGGAATGAATTATAATTTGTTGTAGTCGTAGTAACTATGAGCAAGAATTCTTGTAATAATCAGAAAAATTATTTATGGAACTTATTGCTATGTTATTTATATAAGCAGATAAATTCATGCGTGCAACCTCAGTTACAAAACTATAATGTACAGGGTGGTTGAATGTATTAATATGGAATCGCAATAAGTATGAGAGATATAAAAAATTTAACCCCTCATCTCTTTTTTTAGTCAATGGTGAAATTAAAAATTGCTTATCGTTTTTTGTTTCTGAGTGTATTGGCTAGCTTATGAATTAGGGAAGGGTCTTGGCTAATTTTCTTGGAATACTTCGAACAATCTAAGACTAATTGATAGTTTATAAGTTATCCAATACAGTCTGGCTAATAAAAATTCTAGTAACACACAAGGCTTCAGCTAGCTTATGAACTAACTAACCATAACAGTAATAATATGGAATAATCACCCTTATACACTAGAAATATTATCAAAGTACTAAGGACCTTTCAGCTACCGAGTAGCCATCATCAGAGTGAACTAAACTACAAAAAAAAATGTACTTATTTAAATACTATTTGGTAATAAGGGTCTTCTTTTCATGTGATTAGAATTGAATTAATAATTCCAGTGGCGTCCCTGAGGGTAATCTACTTGATATTAGGACAATTATTGTACGCTACTATTTTTCGTGTGTTTATTTTTGCAGTATAAGCTTCCAAAAATACAATTTGATTGGCTCTTCAATTTTTTTCGTATCTCGCTTCGTTTTTGAGACCCTGCATGTAGCAGGAACAAATTCATTCAAACCAGATCGAAGGTATCCTGGCAAATCTCGACAATAATTGATAGTTTGTTTGTGTCAATGTTTGACACATTGTAGCGTGTTCTTTGATCAATACGAGTTTTAATTCATCTTAGATGCGTTTAAGTGTTCTGGGGAATCGTCAATGATTTGTCCGAATATCAATTATATTGCCCCCTGAGACGCCACTGGGATTGATAATTTTGTTCTGATTACATTAAAATCAGTCTCTTACCACCGCAAATGAGCATGTAAAGCTTTATCAAAATCAGCCTAAACGTTTTTGAGTAGTAATTATTGGAAAACCGAGTTTTTCTAAGAACTTCGACACCCTGTACCTCAAAAACGAAGCAGGTTAGGACACATGCTTATGAAAAAACCTCATTTTCACCTAAAAAACCGATCCCAAACGTTTGGTTGCTTAATCCTGGGTCACCTTGTATATACATTCCAGTGAGTGAACAAGTTGTACAGGAGAGCATGATCAGAGGTAATGTTGAAAGTTGCATGAAACTCTAAACGTACGAGAAAATGCTGCAAAAATAAAAGAATGTTGTAATGAATTAATTTAAAATAGACATACCGCTACATTATAGCATAGAGACATGCCATGTCCTATATTATAACATAGTAGAAACTAACTAAATTAACTTATGTATATTATAATACGTAGCATAAATTAAAATTAATGATATGAGAGATTTTCAGTCCCAAATACTAATGAATGATTAGCTTAGGAAAACTAAAAGTTACAATAACCGGCTGCCAGATTAAGGTGTACGTGCTAAATGAAGTCATTACTACTGGCAATTGCCGATTGTTAAGAATATAACAGGTGCGAAGTCAATTTCATCAAGGCAAAACGTTCAACAAGAGAAAAGCAGACAAAGTGACAGAAGTTCCTTAAGACGAGCGCATCATCAAACCACTCTTTTGTATACAAAACAACGAGAAGGCGCTAAAATATTCTATAGAACCTAGCAACATCCTCGGAAATGAACGAAAGGAGCCACATGAAACAGTGTTTGCTCTTCTTGCCGCTTCCTTTCTGCAAAATTAGTTGAACTACTCTCACATCTGTCTCAGTTGGTTGCCATTTCCTCCTGACATTTTATCTTTTGAACTATGGTCTACCCCACTATTCAGCGTTTCCCAACAAATATTCCGTTACTTATGTCGACAGTGTGAAAACTTTAACTAGAATTAATCCGGTATCAAAGTGTTGGAATTTGCCTTCCCGTATCCAGAATTTAGGTTGGCCGTATTATCCGACAAACTTTAGTGAATTTTGCATTTCGCGTGGTACGTTGCTTGATTTCTTAGTGGGACATCTATTCATAAATATTTTGGTCTTTTTACTCCGTTGTAGGCCGGTTATAACTACCTTGGACAGTAACGTGTCAAACTTGCTCGTTCCACTGATGAACTCGATGGAAAAGAGTGAGACAGCTTTCTATCTGAACTAGAAAGTGTAATAACGAGCCCTTCTCTGGTTTACTTTGTTCACTAAAGGTTATAATTATCAATTTAGTTATTTCATCAAATTCATTCTTATATATAATTGCCTTAATTAACTAATATCAATATAACTTGCAGAACGTGCCGATAACTAGGAAGTGATCCGACATCACAAGACACTAACACATTAATTAAGCACTGTGTGATCGAGGGTAGTTTATAAATTACAAGTCAATCAAAACAAATATAAAATATTTAATAATAATAACGAAATAAAACAATTACAAAAATGAATAAAACTCCTAAAGTATTAATCACGACATTAGCTTGGGGAACAATAAATCAATCCTTAATTTTTAATTAATTCAGAACCTGAATATGTAATGAAAACTTTAATTCCGCCCAGATGTACCAGGGTAAAGAGTTAAACAGAACTGTGATGATTTAATTATACAAGGAATTCTAAATTTTATGTGCTAAGCAATATGACTTGATTATGAATGAACTTAGTGAAAACTCTACCATAAACACCACAACGCAAGCTTAACCAGAAGACGGAAGAAGAAAGTTTTCTAAAATATGATTCAAGTGATTCGTGAAATAGTCAAGTGAGAACTCAAGAAGACTGACTTTAGTGTGGCAAGTTTGGTTTTTTATAATTTTGGATAACCACTCCTATTTTAGTAATATGTTTGGGGGTAGTAAGTTTTACCCAATAAGAGACAAACTTGCCCCAATCTAGTGAGCTGAATATAAAAGACCTATTCTATTTTTGTTGACAGGGACCTTAATTTTATCACCTTATCTAGACTTCCTTGAATGAAGGTATGCATGAAAATTATATAAACTGAATATTCTAATTACATGTTCAATAGGAACCGACTGCGTCCTGCACGTCTTATGTTATGGTTACGTGAATATAGGGTAAAAAACCTTTGTTTGAACCATAGCAAGGGATCAACTTGCTGTTTCGAATTAGATCTTGAAATATGTCTCAACTACAATTATACTGCAAGGCACTTGTTTCCTTCAAAACCATTTCTGTTAACTTCTTAATTTATGATTTCCTATTGAGGATGTGAGGAATCTCTTCGACTGTTTAAACCATAACAGGTGATCAACTTGCCGTTTCGAATTAGATCGTGAACATATATGTCTTAACTACCAATATACTGTGAAGCACTTGTTTTCTTCAGAACCGTTTCTGTTAAATACGCAATTTATAATTTCCTATTGAACCTCTTCAACTGTGTCGATATTTTACAAATTATAATGACCCTTCCTTGACAAGGATCCAGAGACTATACATTTCGTTTCTGTCCCACAAATACAAAGAACAAACTGTAAGATCCTATTTCAATTTACGTTCATGGGTGTTCTTAGAACCCGATTGAATCTTGGCAACATGTTTGATATCTGGATGAATTCTAATCGATAATTAATAAGGCAGCTTTGCTACAAAAGACCATATCCCAACAGACATTATTGAAAAGCTCCAGATGGGAAATGAAATGAGAGTAGATTAAGATCTGGTGATATTAACAGACACTCAATCTAACCTCCTTCTAAAATACCTATTAATGATTTAATGGAAAAATTCAATACTTAACAGGCAAATGCGCGAAAAATACATAGCACATACAAGTTACATGAAAGTAACAAAAGAAAAAGGGAAATTACACACTCCAGCGGAATTATATAGAAAGAAGCCAGAGTAAGCTCGGCTACCCATGATGAGTCTACCTACGAAAAGCAGCTAAGGCAACATCAAATACATTAACCTGATATCCGATTAACGCTACGCATAACCTATCCACCGAAGAGGTTATTCACTCTAAGCAGAAAAATTACTTTTTTTCTTTTCAATACACTTCAAAATAGAAGCTTCTTTTTTTTATTTTTCCTATGATATATTGTTGCAAACGACAGCTATAATCCTTTATATTATAGCACTACTGATAATCATCCTGCTTGGTTTCCGAGTACAACTAGAAAAGTATCAAGCTTAAGGATAACGCGTGTAGATAGTATATTAGTAAAAATATCATTTGCATTTAGAAGTCAATGTCAGGTTTAGTTGTAAAAAACTGAGTAAATTAAAGTTACCTTTAATACTATTATCACTTATTCCGATTTAAGACCAATAAGTATTATACCTCTGTGTGGTAAAGTCCTGGAAAAGATTCTACGCAGGCAGATCTACACATATATTACTGGAGTAAGAATTGTTTCGGATCTGCAATCTGGAATTATATAGATTATAGAAGGGGCCACAGTACGATAACAGTCTTGGCTAATATTGTGAATGATATCATGAGAAGTATAGACCAAGGACATGCATCTGCATTGGTATTATTAGATTTTTCAGAAGCCTTTGATACGCTGGGCCACTCCCTTCTAGTAGCCAAGTTGAGGTTTTATGGTTTCAGCGATACAGTGTGTAATTTTTTCATGTCTTATTTCGATGAGAGGACACAGGTTGTTGAATGCAGGGGTGAAAGGTCTTCGGTTCCTTATATTACTTCTAAGGTTCCGCAGGGTTTTGTGCTTGGTCCCTTACTGTTTCTGATCTGTACGACCGATATGTTTGAGAGTATACGACAGTCTGAGATGCAAATGTTTGCTGATGACGCTCAGATTCTGTCTGTCTTTTTACCTGGGGACGTTATACGTGCTGCTACTGCTTTGAATCGTGACTTGGCTTCTATTTCTGTTTATGCGCGGGAAAATATTCTTAAATTGAATCCAAAAAAGTGTATGTATATGGTATTCTGTCCTAGGAACCGCAGAACACATATCCTGCAGAACTTCAGGTTGATGATTGACGGGGAGCTTATTAAGAACGTGGAGATAAGGAGAAATTTGGGCTTTATTTTTGACACTAACTTGAGATTTAGAGAGCATGTTTCAAATGTTGTGAAGAAAGTTTTTCTTGCACTTAAATTGATGTACTCCAACTACTGTATCATTGCGAAGAAAACTTTGTGAGTGTTTAGTAATTCCACTACTACATTATTGCAGTGTGGTATATATTCCCTGTTTGGATAAACTATGCAGGTACCGTTTGCAGAAGGTTGTAAATACATGTGCTCGATTTGTATTTGGTTTTGCAAAGTTTGACCACATCTCACATGAGATAAAGGAGCTCAGATGGCTTAGCGTTGGCCAGTTATACAGTTACCACTTCTTACTGTTTGTTTGTAAATTTTTGTCTACCTCGTCACCACTTTACATGAGACAGAAGCTTACTTTTAGACAGAATGTGCATGATCTTCATTTGAGACATGTAAATAAATTGTCCTTGCCTAGATTTCGTTCTTCCATGTTTCGTAGATCTTTTTCGTACAATTCTCCGGTAATATTTGATAAGTACTGTTTACAGCATGAGAGCTTGTCAGTGAAGACCTTTCGTTTGAGGCTGAGAGACAGAATATTTTCGGAGGTTTGAAAATGTGTTCTCATTTCTCATCGACAAACTGGATCGTCATTTTTCTTGTTTGTATCAGTTTAATTTGGGCTTAGATTTAGAATTTGTATTTAATTTTTTTTTTGTTTTGTATAGAGTGATCTTACCTTTTATTTTACCTGTGCATAGCGTGGTGTAATTTTGCTCGTCTGGGGGGTCAAGTTGAGTAGCTTATGCTAGATCTTCTCCTCACGTTAGAGTATTTGTACTCTCAATAGAGTTATATTATTATTATTATTATGATTATTATTAATTTTGCTGGACATAATGTTGATTACATCTGAACGGTTGCTATGAATCACTCACATACAACACGAATTATCTGGAGCTACAAAAGAGGAATAAAAACAAGTTTTGTTAACTATTATTATGAATTAGGTACAAAATTATATAAAAACTATTGGTATGTAGGTTGTTCAGTAAAGCGTGAGTAATGTTTTAAGGTAGGAATAGGGAAGCTCTATGGCACTTTGAATTTATGATAAAATGCTTCAAGTAACGGCAAGAACAATGATGTGTCGTAATTAATTAATATAAAACAGATAGAGCTACGAGAAGGGGAAAGTTGAAACAGAAATGTACGGACCATTTCATAATTAAATTTGGAAACTTAGTTTATGTACTAAAATCTGATGTGAAAATAGTGTCGTGGAAAAGCAAATAATCTCTGCTTTGTTTCTTGTGCCTTGACTTTGTTTGATATTATGATGAAATTCGATTCGTCTACTACGAACAACAATGCAACTATTTTGGCTGTAAAATGTATGTATATTCACAGTGAATTCAAGAATTAAGCGAGGAGGCAAAACTTCCTGCAATCAAAGTTCCAAATAATGAGGCAAGGTTAAAAGTTCCTGAAAAATGTAACAAACAATAAATGATTTATTTGGTCAAAACTTGTTTTATTTCTCAACACAATCTTTTTGTAGCCCGATACACTCCGTCCAACGTTTTCCTAATTTTTTGATCATTTCCAAATAATACGATCACGGCAATCCTCGGAATTAGGCATTTGTTTCAGCCATGACCACATCTGTTGCGTCCCCACGTACTTTAAAATGCATTCAAATCATATTTAGTCCAAGCAATACGGCATGAAATGAGTAATTTTTTGACATTAATTCTACCTGAAAACCGACTGTGCCATTATGTTCAGATAAGTGGAGACATTAATTGTATCATGTTTTCGACTCTCAAATGTGGTCACCCTATTTATTATAAACATTTTAAACAAAAAAAAGCACTTTTTTTAGTTTTTTGTTAATAACTCAACAAATAATGAAGTAATCGAAATGTAGGTAATAGAACTACGAACAAAACAAGTTTTCGAGCGATTAGATCGGATAATTAGAAGCCAAGAAAACTACGGAAAAGCGGAAAATTCGACGTTTTTTTTTAAATTCATATCTCCGTTGTTTATTATCTTGTAGGATCGAGTCTTTGCAAAATGCTCTAGTACTTATGCACTTCACGTGTGCAAAAAACTGTCGCTGTGAATCAATTAGTTTGGGTGTAATTGTAATTCAAAGTTTTTCAAGCGATATTTTGCAAAATCGCTGGATGCGTCTGAGATATTCCGATTTTAAATTTTAAAACGGTTTTGAAAAATATGAGATCCGTACAACAAAACGTATATTCTCTTTATCAATTCAAATGATGGGAAGTGCCTTAAAAATGCTGGGAAAGTCGGTTCGAAACGGCGGATCGCGCGGAAACGCTCGAGTAGTGGGAGCGAAGGAGAGGCACACATATACAGATAGATCTATAGATCCTTCGCTACACGCGTTGCGCGATAATGAAAATTAATAACTTATCGATCACGTGTGCTCACTCTGTCGATTGTCTATTGTTAACTATGTACATTGAATACGGATGAATTTAGAGGCGCATCTGGAGAGTATCCCTTTTCTAGCCTAACTGTATTGCAACTGACACCTTAATACTAATATAACGCTTGCTGTACGTATATGATGAGCAAGTTGTTATCTTAAGAAGCTTTGGGAGAAACAATTAATATGATAGTATACTTTTCAGGTTTAGAATCACTCAGATAACAGTGTCGCTTTACATCAATTGAGTTGTTTGGAATATTTATATCTATATCATTATATCATTAGCCCATTGTTCACATTTTGTTTTATTCATTGTCAGGTTGTGCCAAACTAAAGCTTTAATATTCGTCGATACAGTTTCGGTGACAGAAAGGAGTTTCTACTTCTGGTAGGTAAATTTATGATAAAATTTATCTAAGCCAAAGTCAAAGAAACTTGCACCATCGCCCAAAGGGTGGCAATGTCTGCTGAAAAACTCTCTGTAGAGGAGTTCTTAGAAGACCTATCAATTTTCAATATCCTGTAAAATATCAGAAAGGCCGTCATGGCTGTCGAGAATGTAACGAGATCCTTATTAAGAAGCGGTGACGAAATTGTAACCACTGCTATTGAAGGAATAATAAATATTCGTTTTTGTGAAGATATAAATAAATTCCATGGAGCAGTGATCAAAAGCTACTGAAACAAACCACATTAGTATTGGGATTCGAGTGTCGAGTCAACAGCATAAAGCCCTCAAGGTATGATATAGGTCACATATAATAAGCCTCATCGCTCAACATAGTAATTTTGTGAAATGCAATGTGTGTTAGGAAAACTTGCTGCGCATACAAATATTGAAAGTAATATCATTATAAACTCATCACTACCGCGTTTGCTATAATACGATAATAAAACCATACTATCTGCAATAAATTTCAAAGTTTCATTTCTGAGCTACTTTGCCATCAGATATTATGAAAGTTTAGTAGTTCAGATGTGATAGCATTAGATTCATAGTATAACATTGTAAAAGATGTTTGAATTGATATCGTTTGCAGATATTACGATAATAATGGTCCAATTTCTTGGTTTATACTAGAGAATCGGTGAATACAGCTATTCAGCTAGTTAGTTTATCTTTATTCTTCAAGGTCTGTCAAACATCGTTGTCAAAATGTGAACTTCAACTCTCATAATCCAGTAAGAACTTGTTTCCATTTGCTAAACATAACGTTGATATAATGTCTTCGGGTGGTCAATCAATCAATCAATCAAAACGGAGACGGACAAGTCCGGAGCACTTGGATCGGTTGATTCACTACCTCGCACGATGATCTACGAACTCGAACATTATAGATTTTCCTATCGTATAGTCAACATGTACAAAAAAAAATTGAATTCAGTTTTGTCCTTTATCATCAGCAAGTTCGTTGATTTACCCATAGCTGTTAACTGAAAACAGTGCATCGTTTATGTATGTTGAATAGAATGGCACTTTTCTTTGTGGTAGAACATAGTCAATTAAGTTGACACCTCGAAGTACATCACCAACATCAACTCTCGCTCGAATAGCTCTTGAAGAGTTCCAAACAAATGCCTCTCACGTCAATGTCTTCTTGTGATTGTAATAGCAAATGTATGAATATGACCAAGCATGAACTGCTTTCATTAAGAGCTCCTGTTATTTCTGATAATATAGGTAAAATTGCATCCTGGGTTGAAGTTTTCTCCCGAATCCAAATTGATTATTGGAAATGATTACGAATTAGTACAGACATGAAATACGTATATTTTCTTTATTATTTCTCAAATAGAGCTGGGTCATAACCAACTACTAGTAGCCAGAAACAGAGCTAAAACTGGCAACACTGTGTACTCCAATAACATTGTGGGAGTCAAAGTGTGCTAATTTCTAACGGTATATTATACCGATTTGGAAGAATATCTCTAAAGCGACAATAATTTGAAATTGTGTGAAGTCTATAACAGCAATAATCAGTTCATTTGCATAAGTCTTGTGCATTGTCATGTGAGTTATTTCGTTTTCGCACGTTGCATTATAAGCATATCAATTACCAATGCCTACACATTGTTATGTTCCAGAATGCGAGTTCAATTATCTATCTATTTTAACGAAAGGAGAACTTGAGAATAGTTTTGTCTTTCCTAAGGAGGATGAATTGGAAAGAAAATGTAACTCACATTCGATTTTGTTCACCTCAAAGGAAATTGGCTTAATTTGGAAAACCTGGATCATACTTATGTTTATCCTGATATCAAAAATTAGCTCAAATAACATGCTGAATTCGAACATATCCGAGATGTTTATGACGAAGAAAAAGATCTAGTGGTGAAAAATGCTTATAAATTGATATATGTTAAATAAAATGACACTGTTCTTTGTGGTATCAAAACCTTCTTGAGAAACTTCAGTCATATGGTTTGCCTCCTCAACTTTGTCGCTTACTATCAAGTTTCCTCAGGTAGATCACTGCATGTGGTGATTGACGAAGTATCATCCGATAAAGTGACTATCAATGATGGTGTTCCACAGGGACCTGTATCGGCACCGACTTTGTTTATGATCCATATGAACCACATGTCCCGTCCACAGATTTGTAGATGATGGCATACCTCATACCGCTTTCTCATTCAGAGCCCCTATACCATCCAATGAAGCCAGAGAACAGAGACAGGTTGATGCAATTAATGGAGATCTGATATTGATTTTAAAATGGGGATCTGTTAACCTATCAGAGTTTGATACAACCAAAAATCACGCTTCCATCTTCTAACGAGTGGGTAGGGGGTCGAGGGGGGATTCCCCTTGAGTCGAGAGTTTCTGAGGAGGCCTGTGGTGAGCGTTCATTGAGTGTGTTGGCAAGAATAAGTAGCTTCCATCGATCCTGCTCAACCCAAACAAGATCTAGCCACTCTGTGCCTGGCAACATATTTGGCCAGGAGGTTACTACCCTCTTATCCCTATTTCCTCTCGACGGCCCTGATCATCTAACATGTTCAAATATGGATACTAGAGATTGTAAACAATGCGATGAATATATTAAATCATAGTAAAACAATTTCGAAAGGATAGGTTCAGAGTGAATTTGAAAGGAGGCCATTCAGATAGCATCGGATTACGATTAAGAAGATAAGCTGTGTTGGCTTTTTCACTTCTCGGCTTGTATTGAAGATGGTTCTGGGTGGGTTATTAAAGATATTGCTCGATAATTGACTACTTTCTGAGTATTCATTTCTCATGAGAGAGAACTAACACTGGGTATTTGTTGCATATCACGATACAAGCTGCATATGTATTGATAATAAGCCACTTATCGATCCAGGCTGCACAAAAACGACTTTCTCAATTTAATTACCGTTGTCAAGAGCAGATACATTGTCGAGCAAACTCTTTGCAAACTATATTGTGAAGTTTCAAGCGTGAACCACATTGTACGTTTGCAGGTTGACCGGACCCTTGTCTATTATTCTCAGAAAACTTTTCATCTCAACGTTTTCAGGATTTTCTATGCTGTTATCCGTATTTGTTCATTAAAATATATCCACAGGCTGAACAGATGGATACGTATATTGAAGAATTACTCATACTTTCGTATCGTTAAAATCGCATAACGTTGTAATAAATGTTTCGAACTGAAATAACATTATAGAAGAAATTCAACGAATGAGTTAAGACTAGTATACATGAGGATCGTAAATAAGTAGGTCTACGAATGTATGTAATACAGTTATCATATAAGGAAATTTGTCAACAAACTTATTGGGATAGTAGACTTCCGCGGATAGCTACTCTTGAAACATCTTGGCTTCCGGATGGATTCCGCGTCACAATAGCACGACTTGATGCCGACGTTTCGCCAACCATTACAGGTGGCATCTTTAGAGCAAATCGTCGAGGTCAACTTTTAGCGTTTGGAGTTTTTCAACGAAATGAAAGGAATTAAGGATGAAACTGTTGGAATTACCCACAAGAGATTTGAGAATAGATCACAGGTATCGAAACAGTTCATAAGTAGAGAATCCGACAGTGCTGACAATTAGTCTCAGGGGAACTGAGGGCTCATGAATCTTAGGCAAACCGTATGAACGGGAGCTTCTTGAACAATGAGGGATAAAAAAAATGTCTTATCTGGATCAGGAGGAATGGAAGAAAGACGGATAATTTGTGAAATTGAACGTTCTATAGAGGGGATCTTTTGGTAGGAGTCTATAGGAATTAGTTTGGAGATGTTGCAGGATTTTGTTATCATAATCAGGACAATTCATGACAACAGTGAAGTTTTCTTTATTAGCTTTCAAAATAGCGAAATCAAGATTCGATTTAAGTGAATGAAGAGCTTGGATTAAACATTTAGAGCAATTTGATTTGGGAATGTTCAAAAGACGAAGAATTTTAGCAGTTTCGAAACGAATGTCATCTGCTGCGAGAAGGGGAACCTTGTGTGGGTATGCTTCTACAGCAGAAATAATGGATGTCGTAGGAATATTTTTGAGGAAACGAAATAAGGACCTTCAGATTGAACTGGATTCTTCGGCTTCAGAAAGGGTATGTGAAGATGAATCAACCACAGTGTTCACAAGAGGGGTGGTTGATCTGGAAGGTTGGTGCTGAGGGCGTTGGGAGGCGAGAAGCTTATTGAATTTTTGAATATGACGTTTGGTATTGAGGGTACGAATTTGATCGGCTTGATCATGAGTAATTAGGTCAACCAACCAATCGAATGTTGAAAGAATATTTGAAAGTTCAAGGTGAAGGCCAAAGAGGGTTATATTGATGGAATCAATCTCGCGCCTAGTATACTCAATTCATTTCCGAACCAAAGCTAAACTGGCGCATTTAAATATGTTTTTGGATGAATGTGAATTTATGGGATGTGATATTTTGAAGAAATTGGTAATTAAATAATGATCACGATAACGACAAAGAAAACTAAGAGAACAAAGGTTGATGCGAAGATTTCCCAGGGTTCTGGATTTCTTTTTGATTTCCTCTCCGTAGAGATATCTTGAATAGTAGACTTCCGCCGATAGCTAATCCTGAAAGTCTAGACTTCCTGATGAATTCCGCATCACAATAGCACGACTTGATGACGACGTTTTGCCTACCATTACAGGTGGCATCTTGAGGGCAGGCTTGAAAACTGAAACTGATTCTGCAGCCGTATTCATTGTAGGAAAAATCCTTCACGCTACACAGTTCACTGCCTTTATTCTGGTGGCTCAGAGGCTCAGATGGCACCTGACCAGTAGAATCAGTTTCAGTTTGAGCCTCAAGCCTGCCCTGAAGATGCCACCTGTGATGGTTGGCGAAACGTCGGCATCAAGTCGTGCTAGTGTGACCCGGAATTCATCCGAAAGCCAAAGTTTATTCCAAACTTGTTTGGTTTCTTTTTAGTTGGAAGGCAGCTAGTCCAACCTGTTCCGAAAAAAAAGGGAACAATCCTACCCTTCCTAATAATTATAGACCCATTGCAATAATATTCATGATCTCCAAAGTAACGAAGAAAGCAATCAAGACGGCAACTTTTTTCCACAATTTTTATTAGGGATGGTAGTGGTTCTTGGTCGAATTTAAAACAATATCTCTGAAGCGACAATAGTTTGAAATTGTGTGAAGAGTATAACAGTAATAATTAGTTCATTAATTTGCATGAGTGTGGTGCATTGTCATGTGAGTTGTTTTGTTTTCATAAGTAGGGTTGCATTATAAGCATATCAATTACCAATGCCTAGACATTGTTATGTTGCAGAATGTCAGTTCAATCACCTATCTACTTTAAAGAAAGAAGAATGTAAGAATGGTTTTGTCTTTCCTAAGGACGATCAATTAGAAGGAAAAAATCACTAAATTTCGATTTTGTTCACCTCCGAGGAAATTGGCTTCATTTTGAAAAACCCGGATCATACTTATGTTTATCCTCATATCAATGATAAATGCTGAATTCAAACATATTCGAGATGTTTATGACAAAGAAAAAGATATTTTGGTGAAAAAAGCTTATAAATCGATTGACCTCTCTAAAACATCGTAGAGAAGTGGGCGATCTTTCACTTTTCTCTAGATATTTCTACGAGATATTCTAGGTAGGTCGACTAAACGAGCTCATTTGGGACGGTAGTGATTCGTGGTCGAATTGGCAACCTGTTATATATTTTCAGATAGCCACTTTTGGCGGAATTTGTGATTCTCAAATTTGCCAAGGTGTGAGGTTTTCATTATCGCGTGTGATGTTTTTACTTGTTGTGTTGAACGATTCTCTTGAGATCATCTACAACGCTACTCTTATCAGAAGAGGTAGTGGCATTCTTCGCATCGCCAGGTTTGGAATCGGGATCTGCAATAAAATCATCCACACTCATTCCGCTGAGAGGATGTAGATGTTCTGGTGAATTTTTCTCTACAAACAATTCATCAGGTTAATGAATTGCTCTCTACATAGGAGTTTTCAGATCTGACGAATCATATTCTACAGCTGCAGAGCAGTAAAATGCAAAACCTGAATTTTGAAACCATAAATTTGATCTGTGAAAGCTTTTAGTTATGCACCAATACTTTCGAACAAATTCGTACATCGCAATGAATAATTGAATAAAAAGACGGGAACCAAAACGACCATACCTTGGGCACCAAATAATTTGGCATCATTTTTCCCTTTTCAAAGAAAATTTTCCTCCTTCCCGACACACTATTTTACCTTATATTGGAGTTATATTGATCCAATAACCTAGCATTACGCTGCTGTAAGACATAAATATTGTATTTTCACAAATGTTACAATTAAAAATCTTTACTTCAAAACATAAACTACCAGCTACTGCGTATTTTAATGTCAGTAATTTCGTCAAGTTGCAATGAAATGAATCCGTTATTCAAATCAAAACTGATGGACCCAATCTAGTCATTCTGTTTAGTTCTTTATGTGCCCATAAAACTCAATATCATCATATATTTTGCATAAAAATTACATGAATGAATATTGCGTTTACTATTAAACTGACCGAGTTCTTTGAAGTTACCTCGATTCGAAGAATAAATATTCCTCCCATCAAGCTCCAGGAATGGCACCTCTTGGGTACACCAAAAATACAAACATTGAACAAATTTGCTACAATTTCACGAATTCAGTTTGTTGTGAGCTATCTATTAATGAGACAATGTTTTGTTCACCCGGAATATAATCGTCCTCCTCAGTTGATCGTTCTGAATGCCTCACCAAAATTACAATGCTCAAATATATTTGTATCTAATTTGCAATGCGACCCGGTATAATGTGCGCTTAACTTAAGTCGACACCGTCCATATACTGTGAACGATCGTCAGTGAAGACGCAGCTTAAGGCATATAGACATTCTATGAACGCGTCTTGACAAGTGAGTCTACGAGATCTCTTGCTAGACAGTTTTGCACAGATTCTACAGGTCAATCTGCGTATAATATGATCATGGATGAATTTCAGATTATTTTGAAGTTTTCATAAGTAAATTAACACTTATTATACGCTTCTCTTCTTTCACATCGTTGGAGAGATAATAAGTTTACTTGACGCTTCCGCTCGAATCGATGGAGCTTCCGTTTTATATTAAATTCAAGGCATGCTAGAAAACGGAAAGAGAATAGATTGTACCGTGTTTCGATATGTTCCAACGATGATTATAAGGAATTATGCTAACGTGATAAACTTCAGAACTCGGACTAGCAACAATTACAGAATATAAACGTGTTGTACTTCTATCATTGTGAAACAGATGTGTTTTTATTATATGAAACTTATGAAATGTGTAGCGGGCAGAGTTGAGTTCGGATTTTATTTATTTCTTCAGTTCAAAATAATGAAACGAGGCAAGATCGTTGTATCTAGCAACGACAAATTCAGCAAAAACGTTTCCATCCAGCGTATTTTCTTTATTTAACATCAGATTTCTAGTAATTACAAGGCCTTCTTCGTGAACGAAATGTGGGATTTCTTGTTAGATTAGAAAATAGTGGATATGAGAATTCATTCAATTTTGAAAATGTAAGGTGAGGAAAGGACGAGCGATGAATATGAGCATCAACGAGAATTTTTCTAAAAAATGGAGGATATGAACAAAACCTGACGAGATTTTAACGGATTTGTCTTCCTTTTTTAGCAACCCTCAGAAGCAGGTTAGTCAAAAATAATCATGTTCCTTGAAATACGGCGCTTAGAGCAGGACATGTGCACAATATTTGTCTCAGTGGGCAGCAAATGCAAGTGTTGCAGACAGGTATATATCCGTATTCCATATCCACTTCGGTGAACACATAAAGTACTGCAAATCGAAGGTTAGAAAAAATATCTAGATAATAAATAACGCATTGCGCACCATAGAGATATACAAATAGAATAAGCGTCTCCCGAGCGAATTTGAATCAGTTCTCTGAGGGATAGAAGATAAAAAATTTTCAGTCCTTTCTGTCGCTCTTCCCAGGAGTGGGGACCATGAGCTGCTGCGCAAGTCTGCCCAGCTATTCTTGTATACATCAGGCAGCGGGCGCACGCAGCTACCCTTCTCGTGGCCATCAATAGTGAGAGGAACTACAGAGAGGACAAAATAATAATATCCTTTTGTCCTTCAGAGAACTGATTTAAATCCGATCACGAAATGCTTACTCCATTTATATATATCTTTATGGTTGTCCGTGTGAGCTGCCATTTTAGCGCTTTCGGCGCTAGACTAGAGCTTTTTTCGAAGTGTTTAGCGCCCTCCTCTCTTCCAACAATTTACACGATAATGATTTTACAAAAACAGTCTACCCCTTTACCACAAAATCTGTTCGCAACACAAAATGGATTTGTTATTACTGTGACTATAGCTCATCATAGAATATGAACGAATTGAGGTTATGTGCTTTGATTAAATTCTTAATTTATTTAAAATTCAATTCTTCCTCTAGTTTTAAATTGTAGACTGAAACATTAGGAAAGATAAATGATTGTGTTTCATTTTATCTCTATTCAAATTTGAAGTTTATAGTGATTTCGCACCGAATCAAGTGCTATTTCCAAGCTCGATTTTCTTTGAAACTACAGCTTTTTTAATTCAGTTAGTACTGAAATTTTTTTCAAGTTTGGCTAAGGCATATATCGGTGAATATTTCTAACCACCATGTAGAATACAGGTCAGTGGAGAGAACTCTATATACTGTGCATATATACACAGGCAATTGATTGCAACGCGTTTCAATGATTTTCATCTAATCTATACTTTTATTCACGGCAAGCAGTGCAAATTATTGATATGTATAATGAATTGAATAATATTGCTCCTGCCTTTTCAGAAAGCAAGAAGATGGTTTCATGAAATACATATTTGTCCACATAGATGTAATAAGCACATGCAATTGATTGCAAAAATATCGTGTTTCAATAATTTTCATCTAATCTATACTTGTATTCACGGCAAGCAGTGAAAATCATCGGTTTTAATAATGAATTGAATGATACTGTTTCTGAATTTTTACGAATCTAGAAGATGGCTTCATGAAATACATATTTGACCAAAATTTTCATCTAATTTATACTTTTATTCACGCGGCAAGCAGTGAAAATCATTGATATTTATGATGAATTGGATGATACTGTTTCTGCCTTTTCACAAATTTTGATGATGGTTTTATGAAACACGTATTTGACCACATGGGAATCTTACCAACCAGAACTTCGAATATTTTTTTCAAACAGGAGTATCCGTCTAGGAGATGTATTCGCAGTACGTAAGAAAAATTAAGGAAACTTCTATTTAGAATTGAACAGAATCATAGATACTGCTAAAAATAACGGTTACGTCAACATGGTAAATGAAAAACTTTAATAATATCAAGTCAAATATTTAGGTGAAGGCCGTGTTTTTCCAGAAATAGGTATTTTTAAATATTTTAAATATCAAATTCGTAATCAGCGACGAAAAAAAAACCTATAGTGACCTATCACATGATGATTTCAATGACGTGGAAAGATTTTCTTTCCAAGTTTTCCACAGTTTTCCGCAAATTTTCCTGATTGTTTGCTATTTGCGATCGAAATACGCGACTGTCAACCTCTATTACGTAGAAAAAGCTGATCACGTGAAAAATTAGAAAATTTGCGTGAAAATTACCAAATTCCCCCGATCTTCAGGAAAATTACCTCCGATTCATGAACAGCGACCCAAAAAACCATCTGGAATAAATTTTGGAGGCTTAATTTTCATTTTTTGATAAATTAAAAATTATCTTGAAATGGGGTTAATTTTGAGTATGGGGGTGAATTGGGAGAGATTGTTATCCGCTCAGTAGTAACTAATGACTTTCGTGGTGCATAAAACATCATGCAAATAAAAATTCCGATACGACCGTCTACAAATTCTTTAGTCAGCCTATTTCCCCACTTTGTTAACTGGACTATTATGGCAACCGGAGTAGTTGCAGTTAGTAGGTACTAGCAGCCGAAATTGTTTTACTCCGATTTGAATTTTTATAATGATACATATTGAGTTGACTTCAAAAGAATAATAATCTTTAGTGCTTAAAAAATACCTATCTAGGATTATGACCTTTGTACTTTGAAAATGTTATTCTCAATACGTCTACTATTTTTTTTCACAGGCCTAAAATGCCTTTATAAAATGAGAATAATTTCTGCATAAAGGTTCCTGTCCTTTTTTTAAGTTTGATTAAGAAAAATGTCAAATATTTTTAATTTTTTTCTTCAGTTGATTAATTTTTTCTAATGTTTTAATGTTACACGTATCTATATATTTTTGCGCTTTGAATCATCCCTAGAATATCTAAATTTCTGTAACAATCGGATATGATGTTCAGACATTTTTTGCTACTTCCCTAAAATAAGGGGAAGTGGACATGATTCTTTTTGAAGAAACGCTCCTTCAGATCAATTACTTGATAGAGACATTGTAAATATTCCATTCAGCTTAACCTCGCACAACCAAGAATGTAATACATCAAAAGCAAAACACTTTCAAGCAAGTTAATATTATAATGTAACGTGTACATGCATGGGGTGCATGACTAAAATTGAATAGGCGTTGGCCACTCTAATATTCAGTTCAATATTCATTATTCTGTTGTTTACTCGCGCTCCGTAGTCGAAAGTTGAAAGTTTGAATATGTTTCAACATTTATTCATTTTAGCTTAGGTAATAGTGTTAGCTTGTGTAATTTTCATACTCTACTTAGATACAATGGTACAGAGTTGTGGAATAATGTGATATGGAAATAAAGGAAAGCTTCCCTGAATATCTTAATGAAATTAAATCCATATATCCAATAGTACTGCACAACTGATAGAACAGATACATTTCCAATGTCATTTAACTCAAAGTCGTCAATATTTTATACAGATGCATTGGATAGTTGGCGAATCTGAGTTGAATGACTACTTGGACATGTATCCGTTCTATCTGTGGCAATTTTACTGTAGCTACATTTGTGCAGTGCACTCCCTTGAGAATTAGGTAAGCTACGAGGGCAAGGTGAAAAGTAAGTCCCTGAAAAATAACACTGATGGTGCCACAATGGGAAGTCCCATGTTTCATTTGTGATATATCATCTTTAACTAGAACGCATTCCCATTTTCAGACTAATACGTCATTCAGATCATTTTTGAAAATTTTTGTAAACATGGAAAAAAGTGAATCTCGAGTATTGATTAAACATTATTTCTTGCTTGGAAAAAACATTACCCAAACCAAAACGTCGCTTGTTAAACATTATGGGAACACTTCAGCATCGATTGGAACGATTCAACGCCAGAAGTCTACGATAAAATCCATAGTATGATATTGGACGATCAACGAGTTAAAGTGCACGAGATTTCTGAGACTATGGGCATCTTAACCAAAGAGTTGTATAACTAGAGGAGACAAGCTGCGTGTACCCAATGTATAACGGCCGCGCACTCGCGGGTCTCCTGTCTTTGTTGCTCTTCTCATGATTTCTCTCTCGCACGATTCCTACGCTCATACGAATACAGTATACACATGTATACACACGACGACAGCGTTCGACGCGAACGGAATTTCTTCCTCTGCCGAAAACTGTGTGAGAGAGAAAGAATGAGAAGAGCGACTTCCTCTTTTCTCTAGTTATTGAACTCTTTGATCTTAACCGAATGGGTACGGATCATTTTGCATAAATTTTTGATTTATATACTTTGACTACAAGGGAGGGAAACTTTTAATGTTCGAAGAACATCGTGTGAGCCAACAGTGGAATGTAGGGAGATGAGATGAGATAGGTATTCGTATTCTTCTTGAAGGTTTGGAGTTTACAAGCATAGGGAAAGACCTCACCAGGTAAAGAGTTCCACAACTTCGCTGTTCGATGAAAAATGAAGTCTGGTAGGAAGAAGTTCGTCAAGTTTCGAGTTTGACAGTGAAGTGGTGACTAGTTTGAGCTCGTCAAGTCCGCCTATCTAGAATCTCTCATGGTGGAACAACAGACCATGGAAATATATATAGAAAAGGGAGAAATCTCCCACCTTTCTACGATTTTCTATAGAGGTCAATGAACTCGTAAGTGTGACATCATCAATCAAACGAATAGATCTCTTCTGGATAGAATCCAAGCTTCAGCATATCTTGGGAACCGAACCCAAAACATGTGAACAGTACTCCAGGATAAGAAGAATCTGTGCTTTGAAGATTATGAGGAGCTGCTGAATGTAAAGTAGCTTTTGGCTCGAAATAGAAATGGTTTTCGCAATGGACCTCACATGATCGTCCCATGAGAGGGTGCTGTTGGTGGTGACCCCGAGCATTGTTATGGAAGACTTCATAGAAATAGTTGTTCCTAACATCATCATATTAGGGATTGTGGGATTCGCTTTCCTGGAGAAGACGCAAGCTTGAGCTTTGGTTGCATTAAATCCTATTAGATTATCAGATCCCTTTTTCAAAATCCTCGCAAGATCTCCATTGATTGCGTCAACCTGTCCCTGTCTCGCTCCTCTGGCTTCAATTGATGGTATAGAGGCTCTACATGAGAGAGCGGTATGGAGTCTACCATCATTTGCAAAGCTGTGGACAGGACAGATGATCACTTCCTGCAGATGGTTAATATGGGGCAGAAAGAAAGTCGGTACCAAGACAGATCCCTGTGGAACACCTTCATTCAGGGCCATTGTTCCGGAGGATACTCCGTCAACAACCACCACATGGAGTCATCTATCTGGGAGAAAACTCGATATGTTGCGACAAAGTTGAGACGGCAACCCATATGACGGAAGTCTCCCAAGAAGGCTTTTGTGCCAGAGTCGATCAAATGCTTTGCAGATATCTAATGGTACAGCTAAAGATCCCCACGTTTTTCAATAGATTTCTGCCATATATGTGTTACGTAGGAAAGCAGGTCTCCTGTTGACGAAAGCCACATTGCTGGTCATTCACAATTTTGTAACTCTCTAGGTATTTAATGAGCTCGATGTTGATTGTTTTCTCCATCACTTTAGAGATCACAGTTGATAGTGCAAAGCAGTGGCGGAACTACAATTTTTTGGCCCCCCCGCAAAATATTATTCGGGCCCCTACTACAAAAGAAACACAAATTTTTATTGATATTTTTATTAAAAAATAACAAAAGGGAACAAAATTGCATTATTAACAATTAAAAATTAACAAAAGAAAATATATTTAAAATTTAAAATCCGTCCTCCTGGATCTCAAATTTGCAAAATCTCTAATCACATCTTTTATTTCCATATTTGAATTAAAAAATAAAGCTGAAAATATAACTTACAAGCCACAGTTGACACTTAATATGTATTCAATATTTTGTAACGAATTCGAGTTGAATGTAAATTCCAAACTTACCCACACATTCACAAGATATAGGTATCTTAAAATTAATGAACTTAAAATCTAATAGGAAAGTAGAAGAGGGTGGAGTTTACAAATTGGTAGGTTTTTATTGGTGACAGGAAGGAAGTGGTGGAAAACATGCTATTACTGAGGAATGTGTAAGAAGAAAGGTTCAAATACTTCAAATGGAAAAACCCGAATTGTCGATCCGCCAAGAAATGGTCATAAATAACATCTGGAGAGGTATCATAAATAATAAATATTTGGGTTTGTATAGTTCTGAAAACATGAAACAAATGAACGTACCTACCGGAGGGGATGAAACGATGACGAGACTGTTGTAAAATTGGGAAGTACATACATAATTAAATAATATAAAGTAATATAAAGTGGCGTTAATTAGCGACGTAACACTGTCACTGATCAACCTACCCAAACAATTTTCGACAAGTGCTCTGCAGAGTGTCAGAGAGGGGCCTTTTTCTTTGTTTTCAGGCAGTCGAGTCAGTGCGTCAAAACAAAGTAATGACAGATGTGGGAGGTTGCAATACTTGCTATTGCTAAGGGTTTCAAAATGTTTTGTATTAGAATTGTTTTTTTTTTGCGCTTGCGGGTAAAGTCGGTTATCAGTTTCGAGAATGTTTCACTCTTTTCATGATGCATTTGGGCCCCTATAGCTCTGGGCCCCCCCGCGTTGCGGGGTCCCGCGCATTGTAGTTCCGCCACTGGTGCAAAGGGTCTATAATTATTAGGAATAGTCTTCTTTCCTTTCTTTGGAATTGGTCGCACTCTTGTTGTCTTCCAGCTGGAAGGAAACACACCAAGTTTGTATGGAAGGGTAAACAACCTGCAGAAAACTGGTGTTAATTCAGGCGCACATTCCTTGAGAACGACAGGTGGAATTCCGTCTGGCCCCGTAGACTTTTTGGTATTGAGATCAAGCAGAATGCGCCTAATTGTGCGCTGACCAAAGACAATTTCAGACATATGACTATCGTTGGCAGCAATATTAGGAGGGTCCATCCCTTGCAGATCCGAAGTTGAATTCTCTGCAAACATTCCAGCAAAAAGGTTGGCTTTTCTTGTGATGTAGCAGCCAGTGTTCCAGTGTGCCATCATCTATGGTCAGGGGATATAGGGAACTCAATAAGCTTTCCATGACTCTTCAATTACTGGATGAACGAAAATGCTGTTTTTTCGCTCATGTTGTGACAATTCAAATTTGAGGTAGCAGAACTATCGATTTTCATCGATCCTCAGAGCATTCAGTTTCTAATTAGGTTAATTAATTAGCAGCTTTTAATGAGCCCTCAAGTCTCAATGCGTCAGTTTTGATTCTGCTAACTTTGTCTTCCTACTTTAAGTAGAGTTAGAATCTGTTCTCTTGGAACTGCTTAATTGTTGTTGTTCCATTACTCAGAGAGTTAGATTCTTCTCCCTTGAGTGAGCACTTACGCATCTTTGTCAACGGTTTCGATGGAGAGTAGTTTTGTGGGGAGTTTGACAAATATGTCGGTCGTCAAGAATATTCCAAACATAAACTTGTTCTCATCATGCGTTCAATCCCTAAAAGCTTCTATTTATGAGAATAAATGCACTAAATTCTCAAAGTTGTCGAGCTTAAACATCTGCATATTACACGATGAAAGGGTATCTCGCCTCGATAGCTTTCTCAAATAAACAGTATCTGAAATGTTATGCAGTGCCATGTGTAATCTCACCGATTCAGAAGTTCCCACAACAATGAATGCTGATCCAGCGGAATATGATCCGCCTAGATCAACGGTCTTAAGTTTATATGATGTTTTAATGTATTATTTCTTGTAAGAAAGATTTCAGTCAGTTACAATTATTCATATGATATACATCTTTTCTGTAAAGCTCCTAATAAAGTTTTTAAAAAGCGATTTCCGTTTATCGAAAATATTATTCATGGCTTGAACCGGAATTCTTAGCGTTTTTATACGATTCACGTTATAGTTAGAAAGATATCGATAATTATTATGGAAGCAAATCGATAGATCTATTTGATACCTACAACTTTCTCATCCAACTTTTCTCGATCCGAGCTATAGTTTTTTACTTATTTGAGAAAAACCGCTTTTAGCAACCTTGCCAATTTTTTAGGTTATGTTCGCCATTTCGGATCGAGTTGCATGAAACAGTAACTCACCTTTAAATTTAATTTCCTATACGCTCATATTTTTTTTCCAGGTATTAATTTCTGCAAATTTAACATTAGGCCGTCGTCTATTGCTTAAACTACTAGTCTAGAAATTATATATAAAGGTAGAAAAATTAAAACGGTTTCGGCCCTTGGAACTTACTGGAGTTAACAGTATGGGCCTAAGACTGGAAAGTTAGGGGATCCCTGTTATAGAGTATCCATCAAAGTGTGAGCTATTTTATAGTTCATATTGTTCAAAATGATTCTTTTAAGAAAGTTCTTAGTCTACCCAATAAAAATGAATAACAGTTAATTTTTTCTCGTATAGCATTTCTACCTTCAAGTTTCTTAATAGGATCAATGCAGAACTGTAGTTCAATTTCGGATTTATGTCTTCCATTTTAATTCCTCTAATTACGGAATAGTCGTAAATACTTACGGTCTCGGATATGAATAATGGAGCTGCAATTTAATTGTGTTGAGTGCCGAGATTTTATTATCAGAACATATATGTTCGCGAGCACTCAATTTAATCATTCTCATTCGATGGAGTAGAATTAATCCAAACATAAACGAAACTTTAAACGAGTTTGTTCTGAAGTTTCCACAATCCAGGGTAATTCAAACATCAGACGACACTCTAAAACTTGTTAACGAACACAGTTCTGGGATAACTAATTATTTAATTATGCTTAGATTATGCTTTTAAAACGTAATTCGCTTTTTCCAACTTTCCAAATTAATAGTTTAAATTATGAGAAATACCTATACAAGTTTCATGCCTATCAACTTCAAAATGGACGGCATAGTTTGATTGAGGTTACGTGAAATTCATAATTACGAATTTTCATAAATTTCAACTACAATCAGGGCCGTACCTACTCGTGACAACCGAAGCCACGCAGGGCCACCTTCATATGAATGGGTCTGTCGCAAATTAAAAGTCAACATAGTGTACATCTTACAAAATGCGGTGTTAGTACCGTCAAGGAGATTGTCTTTTTTTCATTAATTATAACAATTGTTATGTTTCTGGACCAATTTGAGGAGTGGTGGTGTTCCCAGCAAATCGAAAATACGAGGGCAAGGGAAAAAGTTCCTGAAAAATCAAATAGATGACGCCACAATCGGAAATCCCATGTAACTGGAACGTATCTGAATTTTCAGACTGATATGTCATTCAGTTCTGTTTTGACACCCATCGAAAGCAAGCAACCTTGAGGTTTTTGTAAACAAGGAAAAAAAAATTTTGCGACTTGATTAAACATCATTTCTTGCATGGAAAAAACATTACGCAAACCAAAGCATCGTGTTAAACTTTATTAGGACTCCTCACCATCGATTGGAACGATTCGTAAGTGGTTTACTGATTTTCGTTGAGGAAGTATGACCACAAAGAACGCCATACGTTCTAGCCGTCCAATTGAGGTTACAACACCTGAAAGGGTGAATAAAATCTATAGTATGATATTGGTCGATCGGCGAGTTAAAGTTCACGAGATTGCTGATAGTCCAGGCAACGAACCAGAAAATAAAAAAAAAATATATAGTAATCTAGAATTCCAAATTTTTTTTTGCATTTTGTTCCCAATACCCCATAGATCATTCATGACTATCAAGACCACGGGAGTCGACCTTTCTACACCCTCAAAACGGGGTTTCAACCCCTCAGAGGAGTATTCTTATATAAACAGTCCAAAATTAATGAATTAAGAGCCGAAAATGACACCTGGGATGTGTTTTGGGTCGCTGATCACGATTCCGCAGTTAGTTTTCTCGAAAAACTCCCTCCAGATGGGAAATTTGGAAAATTTATATTTATATAATGTATAATTTATAATTTTGTTGCAAAAATGAACTCTAGTAGTTTTTTTGGGTCTCTGATCACGATTCCGCTGTTACTTTTCCCAAAAAACTATCTCCAGATGGAAATTTCGGGAAATTTGAGATTTTCCTGAGACGGTTATGGATAATAAAGTATAATTTTGTTGTAAAAATGACTGGAGGTCATGACTAAAGGTCATTTTTGCAACAAAATTATACTTTATTATCCAGAACCGTCTCAGGAAAATCTCAAATTTCCCGAATTTTTCATCTGGAGAGACTTTTTTGGGAAAAATTACAGCGTAATCGTGATCAGCGACCCAAAAAACCTACTAGAGGTAATTTTTGCAACAAAATTATACTTTATTATTCACAAACGTCTCAGGAAAATCTCAAATTTCCCGAATTTTCCATCTGGAGAGATTTTTTTGGAAAAAATTACAGCGGAATCGTGATCAGCGACCCAAAAAATCTACTAGAGGTCATTTTTGCAACAAAACTATAAGTTATATATTATTTATAAATTTTCCAAATTTCCCATCTGGAGGGAAACTAACTGCGGAATCGTGATCAGCGACCCAAAAAACGTACCAGGGGTCATTTTCGGCTCTTAATTCATTAATTTTGGACTGTTTTTATAAGAATGCTCCTCTGAGGGGGTAGGCAGGTCGATCTCCGCGGTCTTGATAGTCATGAATGATCTATGGGGTATTAGGAACAAAATGCAAAAAGAAAATTGAAATTCTAGCTTACTACATATTTTTTTTTATTACGTTATTTTTCCGGGCTTATTGCCTGGACTATGAGGCTATGGGCATCTCAACCGAATGGGTACGAAACATTTTGCATAAATTTTTGATTATGAGAAAACTATCTGCCAGATGGGTGCCGCATTTGCTCTCTGTTGATAACATGCACGACCGTATGACAACTTCAAAGGAGTGATTGGCGATGTTCAAGCGCGATAAGAAGAACTTTTTGCGCCATTTCGTAACCGTGGCAAAACCCCCATATTTTTTCTTTCGAGGCATTCGCATATTGCATTCGAAACGAAAAGACGCTTTATTATGTGCTATCCTCACGTTACCTATGGCAACTGGGAGTGTAAGGGCAACTCGAAATGACCTAAAGCCCGTAATAAATAATGAAGATACGAAGTGAATGTGTTGGCAGCAGCGCTTGATTTTGGTATTTCAAGAGCATCAATCCACAGAATATTAAGAAAACATGAGACGCATCCTTTTTTTCTGAGATAAATGTGCACAGATTACGTCTTGATGAAGAAGCAGGACGAGTCGACTATTGCGAGTGCATGGTCATAAAAATGACCGAAGATGCGACATTTCTTCATAAGATTAAGTGGACTGATGAAACGAAATTCAGCAGGCAAGGAATTATAAATCGCTACTGGGCACAAGATAATCTGTCATTAGGGAACACTATCACCAGGATGACTTTAGTTTTAGTGTTTTTGTTGAATTATGGACTAGAGAGTGGCATATCAAGAGTACGATGAAAATTTGAATGTGGCTAGATATCTGGAGATATTCAAAGGGTTTGTTAGTGATTTCCTAAATGCTCTACCTCCACATGACAGAGCAAACAGTTGGTATCAGCAGGATGGCGCTCCAGCCCATTCCACTATAGTAGTACACCAACAGTTGATCTTGATGTTCGAGGGTCGGTTGATTGGTCCATAGGGACCCTAGAACTGGACACCCAGATCACCCAATTTGACACCGTTGTTTTTTCAACGCCGCCTTATAAAAGGACTAGTGTACTATTTATAGTACACTAGTACAAACTAGAGCGAAATTATTGAACCGTATTCACGATGCGTTTACTAATCTAAGTAATATAGAACAATTATTGTAATTTTACATTCATTTATTATTTCTTGTCATTGTGTTTTTCATTTGTTCTAAATTCCTGTCTTGTTTTCATGTTCTAATTAAAGTGAATTTCTGCCGTTTCAGTCATTATTATTTTGTTTCGAAACACAAACGATGTTTCGGTTTCTTCCAAAAATCTCATCAAGATAGAAAATTTGGATTAACAGGAAAACCGTTGGAAATAGGTATAGGGAAAGCTTTAGCGAATCGATGCAAAATCAAATTCTGCATCCGACCATCTAATAAATACAGGATGTCAAATTTGAAAGAACGAAAGTTTTCAACTTTGAAAATGATGTAGTCGGTCATAAAATTTTGGGTACCCTGTATACGATAAATCAATTGTCAAAGTGGATTTCGGAAGTATCAGTCCTTTGCTTGCATCTTCCCCAGGAGCAAAAATTCAAAATAAAGCTACATCTTTCAAAATTTACAAAAAAATCAAGTTATTCGTGAGAAACCCGGTATAGATTGGTTTTTACAATGCTTCTCACATTGCACAATGCGAAAGTGAAGTATTCATCTAAAATGTCCAACTAACTTAATTTTCTAGTCATTAAATTGGTATTATGTATTTAGTTTCGAATGGATATGAATCACTGATTAAAATTCACTGATTAAGAATATCTGATGACGGTGGTAATAATTTGAGCTTAATTATTAACAATTCATTCTGCTCGAAAAAAGTAATCCCACATAGATCATGATGGTATCATATAGCTAAGGGCTGTGAGTTGATTATTCAAGCAGTTCAGTTCCCGACACATTTTACCGGACTCTGTATCAAAACTCATGCTCCAACCAGAAACATTACATTGTTCCCTTATTTCAGTTTCGTTCGTAAAATGGAACTTGATATTGTATATATTTTACAGTAGTAAGAAATTTAACGTAAGTTTACTCAAGCGGAGTCATAAAATTTTTATACAACTGAACTTTAAAACGTCGTTGCGGGAACAAAGTACTACCGTTTGCATACATTTTTCCCGAAGCGGAAGTAGTAATATGCTTGATTAGTTTTCATTTATGCGCACTTGACAAAATATGTCTACACGAATGATGTATGGAAGCAAAACAAATACAATAAATTTTTCATAGTATTATGTAATTCTGGAATTTAATGAGCGCGAATCAACTTGATTATACACGTCATTAATTTTATATTATAGTGTAGATTTCATAGATGTATATAAATGAAGAGGTAAACACCCTGCATCCCTTTATTTTACAAACTTTCGAATATGAAAGTAAATGAAATTATATATAAACTCTCGGGAAATAGGTCACACTAACACATATGCTTATTATTTTTGTCTTTACGTGCGTTTCAGTCTCTCACCACCATCATCGGAAGACGTATCAATGTCTAAAACGAGATTTCTTTAAACTATTTGTGCCAAGCACAAAGCGTCCTTATAGTAATAATTTCAACTAAAACTTTCCACGACGCCGGAACGAACAGAAACACGAGTAATCGAAATTTTAACACATTCATGTTCTAAGTATACGAATATGTATCAAAAATCCACTGCATAGCAATCTACTTATAATATTCGAAGTCATCTCAAGCAATGTTTGAATAAGACGGTCGCCAGGTGGCCGATAGGCGAACTTCCAGGAACAGACTCGTTTGCATCTTAATAGCCCCGAATATACTGAATATGGGGTCCCGGACCAGATGTTCCATACCCATGCCAAGATGAGAGACTATCGTACCAACGGCTGGAGGGAAGGTTCTTCTGGGAAACCGGATCGAATCCCAGTAGTACGTATCCATCCGCATTGGGCTCTGTGGATGGAGATCATCATTTCCCCATTACTCGTGAGATCACTATTAAGACAAAAAACCCTCCTCCCCAGAAGAAGATTCCTTAAGGGTGCTTTCATCTTCACAATCCCTCTCCGTGTCTACCAGCATCTACCAACTCGCAAGAGGACCTCGAGGAAACACCCGCAAAATATTCACGTAGCTGAACGCCGTAGACCGCAAGAGCCAACGGCGGTCAGCTATCCGGGGTCTGTCATCGGAGAAGGAACCCTGCAGCTTACCGTCTTTCCTAGGCACCCCTGGCCTTAAACCAATGTTTGGAATCTCACCGACCACGGGGCTACTCCCTCAGAGAGTTACTGGATAGGCACTGACTTTCGGTTTGGCGTGTTGACTTCGATATAAGCCAGGCGAAGCTCGACATTGCGGAGTTCTTACCCAAATGCTCGAAAACCCTTCTCTTTATGAGTAGAAGAGGCTTAAAGCTGTTGACACCACTCCTCATGGGACGCTTTCGTCTGATTAGACATCTACACTCAATGGGAATTGTTGATGACTAAGGTTATAGTAGATTCGGAGGGCCGGACGATACTGCCTCACATATTCTAGTGGAGTAACCAGCACGGGCTTCTCTAAGGCTACTACACCTCGACAGCGCATACATGCCGCCAGAAGCCATAAGAGATATCAGGCCATGCAAAATCCTAGCCCTCGGCGCTGCTTTAGGCCTGATGAACTGCGTTTTATATCAAGAGGCGCACAATGGACCCAGTCAAGCTATCTAAGTGCTCTGGACTTGTCCGCCCCATTTTGATTGATTAATTGATTGATGAGGTGGTCTGAAATGTACATGTGTTGCTGTCAATGTATGTAAACGTCACATGATGCCTTGTTATCGGTTTATCTGTGATCTGTCACGAATAGTCTGAGCTGTGATGAACCAATACACTATTTCCAAAATATACTCCATACTACAGATTTCACGTTTGCGCTTCGCCGCATATGACATAGTAATTATTGCACCGTATACATTAAGAAACAATAGAATGCGTTTATTGTGTGAAACATCTACAATTTCAATTACAATGCAAAGCTAACATCACATTTAAATATAATCGTAGTAATGAAAACTTACTTATTATTACAAATCAAGGGATGTCATCTTTATTATCTATAAGATAATGGAAAACATTCTGTATGTATATACACAAATCTTGTCCCTAATAGATTTGTGGGGATCAGCTCCTAATGACTTTTTGCCATAAGCTGATCGGTGGTCCTTTGGGGCACAGGGATTAAAACACTCACGTTATAAAAAGGGTTTAACTTAGAGCCATAACGACTCAATGTCTTACTCCACACAACAATACTTATAACAATGTTTATATTAATGATGATACAATCTATAATCAATAATAATCTTAATGTCCAATAATTATAATAATCTGTTCTAATAATAATCCTAGTTTATATATATGTCTTTCAATAACTACCTTGACTATAAGGTTCCCACGTTCGTGATGTCAGGGTCCCTTGTTGTGTAGCTTATACTAAACAATATATTTATATTATTACAAGGTAGTCATAACACTAAACATATTGTTTATGTATTCCTCATGCATTTAAAAACGTATGGATTATATGTATTTAATAATAGAAATAAGGTTGTATTCGCTAATTGGGGGATTTTAGGTGATCTTGTATAGGGATGGAAGATTCCTATACTACAGATTACCTATCAATTAAGGCTAAATTTAAAATTTTCCAGCCAGTGAGTCTTTTTATGCATACGAGTAAGTGAAAAGGAACAGTATCTTTCCTAATTTGCTCATCAACAAATTCCCTCAAATCTTCTATTATATCAATTGCAGCCATTTTATTCAGGAATAGTTTCGTAAACTTTTCTGTTGGCAAATTAAAGGGATTGCTGGTATCTCTAATACACCGGTATTCTAGTCTAAGAATTTTCCTTACAATAAAATATTCTGAAGTACAGAAGTAATAAATTTTCATAACCACGTAGCACCTACCTATTTTCAATATTTTCGAACTCTTTGAAGAAATAATAATGAAAGAAGTGGTTCTCTACCATACTCCTAATCTTTTATCTTGTCTTATTAAGCTTGGCAAGTACTATTATGAGGTTGCTGAGGTAGCAATATTGATAGCAAGATTTCTCTAAAAATGAAGCATCATATTGCTCAAAATTGATTATCAGAATAGCAATATTTCGAATATTGCTGTGTAAGCAATATTTTTCCTTGACAATATTGCTATTTGCAAACAGAATAGGTCTCATCAGTGCGGGCAACATTATCCAGGCTAGTCTCAATTCAATTAAAAATAGAATATAAATAACAATTGACTAATTGATTAATTCACTTCTCCAAATCAAACATGCTGTCTGTGTCCTGGTATGTAATGAATTGCATCTAGAATAAAAATCTCAGTGTAATATCTCCTTTACCAGTGTAGAACGATGCGAATTACTGAATGTATCTACCAGCACAATGGAATATAGCTATCAATATTTGGGAAATTGGGGTATTAATCACTTTTAGTTCCATATCAAGAACAAAATAACGAATCGATTATTGAAGAATTCATAAATTTATCATTTAAAGCCGATTCGGAATTTATTTGCTAAAGATGGCAATATTTCTACCAATTTGGAAATATCTTTTAACAGTATTGTGAGTTGTCGTATGTGGAAAAATTTGAACAGCTTTATATACCGGAAAGTATATCCGTATTTGATTCCACGAAGAAAAGATCTTGAGAAAAACCACGAAACTTTTGTAATCTAAACGGAGCTATAACTTCATAAATAAAGTTGGCCTCGGGATGATGTTTCACAAGCACACAATGTTTTGTTTTCGAGGGAATGAGTTGCCGATAATATTTGTTCATGTTTGTAAATCCGTTGGACAATAAGTTGGATCTGGAGATGGATTTAAAAGATAGGATCATCTAAATCACTCAGACTTACGGAGTGTGCCTATTCGTCTATTCAATTTTAAATGTATTGATGTTATTCATACTTCCTGCAACATTGCTAGATTCCGAAGTAAATACATTTGAGATAAAGGATGAGGCTGCATTCTATGTTCGATTATGGTAGAATGAAGAGTCGATATTTGTTTAAAAACGAACGAAGTGTAGTGGCAAGGATTTTCCTAGCGTTGTCTAGACTTACGGAATAAGGCGGAAAGTCTCCGATCAACTTTTTAAAATATGCAGTGGCGAATATATTACTGCCTTGTACAGTCGGGCTGCCTTTCCGGTCACAGTACTAGAACCCCAAGATATAACGGACGATTGATTCAAAACAAACGATGGCTGAAACGTGACAAAAGCATCAAGGTTCACTTGCTGACTTGCTAAATATAAAATCGATGATCAACAAACCTCATCGTTTGGGTATGAGGTTCAGACAGATGTGTAACAGGTACATACATAAATTTATCCATGACATTACATATAAAAAAAATTGTATCTACAAACCGATAAAGATAAAAATTTTTTACTCAAATAAAATTTTAATTACTAGTACAAATGAATGAACATACATTCTATGTATTCTAAGATTTGCAGTATACTACTAAATATGAAAGAAAAAATTGAATAATTTGAATGAAAATTTCAATCAATTGCTAATAAATGATATTTTGAAATTAAACTGTATTTACTAATACAAATGAATGGACATACATTTTATTTATTTCAAGATTTGAAGTATACTAGTTATTATTGAAAAAAATTCATTAATTTAAATAAAATTTTCAATAAATTACTTATAATTGTAATCATAAGATTTAAAAAAAACTACATGAAAGCAAAAACTTCGCCAAAAAAAAGCTGAAGAAGAAAATAGAATTAATTGTAAGGGGATATAATGAAATTATTTTTTCTTAATAATAAAAATAAATATTTCTATACAATTTAAATCAAGAAATTTTTGGAACAATTTTTCTTATTCAATAATAATTAACTTATTTAATAAAATAAAAATTAATAATAATTCCCTACTAATTATCTTAAAATTTAATTCTTAATCATAAATTTGAAAACATTTGATATATACAAAAAGGCTGATGAATAAATTAACATTTAATAAATTAATTTTGAATTCAAATTTTACTAGTAAATATAGAAGAAGCTACATTTTCATAAAAACATTAAAAATTTGAATAAAATTTACAATTTTCAGTAAAATTATTCATAGTTTTGGAATTGAAAATTTTTTCTAAAAACCACTTTTAAAATTTCATCCGAAAATGCTGAAAACATAATTTCTTACTTTTAACAAAACTTTATTATAATTAGTTAAAAAAATTAAGATAAATTTTTAATATTAAAATTAATAAACTACTTAATTAACCTATTGAAATAATATAAATGAATAATTTATATTTAATGAAAATAGAAACAGAATTACTTACAATTGATAAATAAATAAAAAAATTATAAAGGGGTTTTTGCCTAACGTTTTTTCATTCCCATTCCCATCATATATTATTTTTTCAACAAAAAAAGTTGATATTTTGTAAAATTAAAATAACTTCAAGAGCTCCCTACAAATATAAAGGATAATTAGATAAAACTAATTCCCTGCAAACTAGTTAGTTTGTACTCTTTAAGAAAATTAGAAACAAATGAATATATGAAATGAATATTCTCTTGAATTAACAGGATGTATTTTACATCAATTGGTAATACGAGTAAGATGTGGCTAACTTTTACCTTCCATAGTCCTATTGGCATAAGCCTGTGGGTAATTTATGGTGCCGTTTGCTTGTATATTCAGGTGGCTGACTACTTTAGAAGTCTTCAGCGTGATTCATCTGGTGAACTGTATATAATACGTATAATAATAAAATAATTTATGTTGTTTTTCTTGACTTTCTTAATATTTCAAATTCAGTCTACGCTTTCTCAGTGGGAATGTATAGTATCGAAAGAAACAATTATTGAGCATAGATGTGATAATGTTGATTGAGTGTTCATAAAATCACTCTGCAATTACGTGAGTTTGGAGTCTGATTTCTTGGATAAAAGAGGTTTTCGATCGTCTCTCTTAGTGAGGACGAACAAATAGAGTCTAATTCGCTACTATTAATGTCTAGCGCTCGAATCAAAGCTAATTTGAAAGAGCTATGAAAAAAAATGGAGAGGTTTGTGAGGTTCCAGAAACTCACCGACTTCCTTCGTTCCTTTGTGTGGTTATTCTTGTCCAAATAAGTTTGTATTTATCTATCGAAATTGCGTTAGACGCATAATACTACGGACGGTTTCCAGGCGAGTTCCTTGTCCTGTCAACCTTTTTATTTTCGTAATCTTTACCAATCATAAATAATGACGAGGAAATTCACCTCTGTGAGATATTTCGTAACAAAAAAACGTGTATAAAGTTTTGTGGGGATTATTCTGAACATAGAATAAATATAATGCCTTTCAACGCAACCCAAGTAATCCACAGAATGTCTTCAGACAATGTATTCAAGGGAGATGATCAAAAATAATGCAAGAAAACTACAATAAAAGTGAATAGTCATTTACATTTTTTTCAATAGGGAGCAGAAATCATGAGCATCATTTCAATATAAGTGTTTATTTCAGTGATTCAAATATAACATTGTATTAATAAAGATATTTTCCCAAAAAGTCGTTGAGATAATAATTTAATACATGCAGAACACATATTATCAAATTTCACTTCTTGTGAAGTAAATATTATTGCAAATGGAGTTACCTCCTCAAAATTGTTGTCAGAAAATCTGCCTGTTTTTTCCCGCAGTGACTTTTTTGTGAATTTTGGTGTTTCGTATAATACATACAGGATGTTCCCACTGAAGTTTCAAATTCTGAATTGAATCAACACTCCAATTTAAAAGAATCAAGTTTGGTAAACTGTGTGAATGCATTGAGGGTGAATTCCTAATAGAGTGCAGAAACTTTACGAGAAAATACTCGGGATGCAACCCTAAAGCTCTGCGTTGAATGTACACAGCAATTTAGTGTGATAGAATTAACAAAAAATGTCGGTGATTTTAGCATAATTTTGAGTTCGCAGAAAAAAAGTTCTTAAGTAGATAATTATGATACAAATTGAAGGAATTAAAATCAAACACTTTTTGATCATCGCAAATGGTCCAAAAAAAAATGGTAAAAATGGCCAAAACCGGTTTTTCACGTCGGACATCGTCGGATTGAGTCGAAGAAACAAAACTTTCGATAAGTTTATGCGCCTGCGGATGAACCCATTGGTCCAGCGGTGACCCCGCAAATTGCATAAACCATCGACTTTGCTCGAAATTTCAAAAATTCATAACTCTTGTTCTTTTGAAGATTAAGAGCTGAAATTTTGACAGGTTGTAGTTTTTGTGCCCACAAAGTACCACACAAAATCAATTGTGGACAGATCAAACACATTTTACACGGAAGTGGATTTATAAATTTTCACAATTTACGTTTATGGGCAAATGAAAACACTCATGGTACAAGATCTAGGAATTTTCAAGAAGAATTCAATGTCAATGTCTAGCTTGGCATTTAGAAAAACAGTATTTTTGGCCCATACGTTTTACCAGACAGACTAACAGCCGCTGCATTTTTAGAACTTTTGGAAACTTATCACGAAGACACCACACAATGAGGGACCAAATGCATGGATACAATTGGACAGACTAACAGCCGCTGCATTTTTAGAACTTTTGGAAACTTATCACGAAGACACCACACAATGAGGGACCAAATGCATGGATACAATTGGATGGCTGTCCTGCCTATTTTGACCGACAAGTACGAGAATGGCTAAATAGAAAGTACGGTGAAAGATGAATTGGTAGAGGTGGTCCAGTTGCATGACGATCACCTTACCTCAATCCTCAGAACCCTTTTGCTTGAAGTTATTCGAAAGATAAAATTATGCCACGCCGGTTAATAATAGAGAAAATCTACTCAATCGTATCCGAAGAGCTTGTTAATTTCACCAATAATAAAATGTTGATTCAAACAAGAAGGTCGTTGAGAAATCTATGTCGGCGTTGCATTGAATTAAATGGATATCATTTTGAGCATTTATTATAAATTATTTTTCATTGTTACCAATAAATAGGTATTTAAATATTTTCTTACGTTTTAAACAGCCTTTCAAAAGAAATTTCATAAGATAACCCTGATTATAAAAATCAAAATAGCTCGAACAGGAAGCCTCTAAGTGAAATTTATCAAGAATACTTTTTAACAGTAAATAAATCAAATTTTTCAAATTTTTATACAATAATAATTTTCGACCATTGGCATAGAAGTTTAAGTGGTTTAACTGGATACAAAACCCCATAGCTACGCTATTGTATTTGGCTCAAGAACATTTTGTCACCAAAAAAATTTCTCATCCAGTAAAACTAAGGTTCACCAAGTTTGAACTGGAAATCTTCATTTGTTTAGAAGATAATGGAGAAAATGTAATAATTTTTCAAAACTTCAACACCCTACCCTGTATCTCGGATACGAAGTGATTTAGAAAAAAAATTTATATGAAAGACCCCCATTATTTTTAGAAGTTCTATCGTTTGCCAAGGATATGAACGAGACACTGGAACACCCTGTATATTCCAAACCTTTCAGGAGTGTAAGTATAATTAGGTGTATTGCAAATGATGTGCCTGAGTTGAGCCCGCGGGTATCCGCTATTTCATTTTATTAAGATAAGTAGATATGGTGAAAAGTTTCTAGCTTACAATACATGGTATCAATATCAGCGTTATTCTGTATAATTTGTAACATTTTGGCTAGGGCTACATCTCAAACCTGCGTCAGTATTAATGGAAATTGACTTAATTTCCTTTCACTGATTGAAGGAAGCACATCATCTTGTTAAATATAGCAAGAAAACTTTATAAACATGTAACCGAACATGAATGAAAGTTTCTAATGAAATTAATATCAAGATCAAATATGAAGCGCTCGTAGCAAATCATACAAATTTCAGAGTTAATCGAATAGAACAAATTTAATCTTACATCAAACAAACCAAATCTCGTAGTGAATTACAGTTCAAACACAATGATAATGGCACTGTTTGATAATGAGCTCAATAATTGACACCCCGTTGGCATTGATAATTTTCAGAGATTATTATTGTTGATGCTTCAACATTAGACAGTTCAAATGAATACAAGTTCATTTGTGTTTATGATATTTTTAAGTTAATAATGATGTGCCGTCATACTTGATAACTTTTGCAACCAATTCATTTTAACAATTTCCCCAAGTAAGTGCAGAGCTACCTTCGACAAATCAGGTATATTTCGTATTTCATTTTTACTGTTGGCAACACATTACAGAGTTGCCGGGATGTTCATATATTCGTTATGGATCTGAATTTTAATAGAATTAAACTTCAAAAGTACAGAAATAATTTTCCCCAGGACTGCAATTGTACGTTCTACGTATATTTACGTCGTGTGCTGTGTAAATTGCGAAACGTGTACCTACATTCTTTTACATCAGTATATTAAACTGAAGAATGAATGTGTAAATACGTCTATTTATTCATCTCGATGGGACATGGATCTTCTAAGATGGTACTGTTGGTCTTTCCTGGCAATATTCTAGCACTAAAACAGTGAAAACGATGAATGTGAAGCAGTGGCGGCTCCTCGAAGGAGGCTAAGGAGGCTCAGCCTCCTCACCAATTTATCTTAATGATCATTCTCCATTTTATTTCCTGTTTCTCTGATAATTCTTTAAATTTTACAATTAATTCCCCGTTCTCAGTAGTTATTCTTAATCTGGCAACAGTGGCCAGATGCTAGATTCTCTATATATCTCAAACGCTAAATAAGTGTGGTCAACACAGCTGCCGTTTTTCCAACCAGTTCAATTTCCAAATACGGTAAAACAGCCAATATGGCAACACTCTATGTAAGCTAGCTTCTCGTACGTACTCGGTCGGTCATATGAATACTATTACTTGCCGCCGCTGCAAACTCCGACACGTGCTCTGTCAGTTGTTGTTTTTGTTTCGCGATGCGATGTAAGGTTAAGTTATAATTTATCTGTTCGGTGAGTTATTAACAAAGAGTTCTTTGGTTATTAAACGTTAAAATGAGTAGTGATTTAGTTGCTGAAAAGATTAGTAATGACAGGTATGTTTCATCATTTGATACTGATAATTGTGAAAAATATGTATGGTTAACGGGATCTGAGGTACACAATAAATTATATTGCTGGTATTGCTTGCTATTTACATCTGATACAACTTCATGTTGGGGGCACTCGGGCTATGATGATTTGAAAAATTTAGCTCGTGGTATAGACAGACATGAAAAATCGCAGGAACATATTACATCGAATATTAAGTTTAAATCAACCGGTAAACAGAATATTGTTAAAGGAGGAAAACATATAATTTGGTAGACAAGAAACTACATTATAAACACTTTTTTTATGAAATCTTAGATCTCAAATTAAGATTCGATTTTCCGATTTACATGAATTGAAGTTTTTTGTATAACTTAGTTCTGAAATATAAATTTTTTGATAAAATAGCACTGCACAATGAATTATGCGTTATATCCTCGGATAAAGATTTTTTAGGCCAGTACGACATTCACGCCGATATGATAAAATATATGATAGACAATGATTTGCAACAAGTTTTACCTCAGTTTTATAAACTACTTTGTTTGACTGTCACCATTCCTGTCACGTCGGCATCGGTGGAGAGATCATTTTCTACTCTCAAACGAATTAAAACTTACATGCGATCATGCGAAATACAATGGGCCAAAATCGTTTATACAATGTTAGTTTGATATCTATTGAAAAAGATTTAGTGAAACACTTAAAACAAAATGATACATTTTATGATAATATTATTGTAATAAAGATTCTTGATCCAGGTATGAATTATTTATAAATTCTCGGGAAATAGGTCACAATAACACTTATGCTTTATATATTTCTTGTCTTTACGTACGTTTCGGTCTCACGACCATCATCAGAAGACTTATTATGTCCAAAACTTGATTACTTAAAACTAACAACAGAAACACGATTAAACGAAATTGTAAACGATTTCGTTTAATCGTGTTTCTGTTCGTTTCGGCGACGTGGGCATTTTAATTGAAATCGGTGCGATTAGGACGCTTTGTGTAATACAATTAGTTTTGAGTAATCAAGTTGTAGACATAATAAGTCTTCTGATGATGGTCGTGACACCGAAACGTACGTAAAGACAAGAAAAATATGAGGCATA
This sequence comes from Endomychus coccineus, assembly GCA_958510875.1. Taxonomy (NCBI): domain Eukaryota; kingdom Metazoa; phylum Arthropoda; class Insecta; order Coleoptera; family Endomychidae; genus Endomychus; species Endomychus coccineus. The sequence continues at coordinate 27,416,625 of OY294068.1, read as the reverse complement.
AGTGTTATTGTGACCTATTTCCCGAGAATTTATATATAAAAGATAATATTATTGATCATTTTTCGCAAACCAAAGACCGTAGAATTCCTTTAATATATAAAAAAAGTTAATAAAAGTAATAAAAAAAAACAAAATATGGGAAATTTCAAAAAAAAAATATATCAAAAATCCAAAAAAAAATAAAGAACAAAAAACGAACAAAAAAATTTTTTGCCAAGAGAAACTCTACACCTTCACGTTGGTTCTTGCTGGGCAACAATTAATTTTGTCCCTGAAGTAGCTGGTACGGTCGCTGTGCAAAGGTTAAATTTATTGGCTGAATAGAGTATATTTTTACAAAGACGTTTTATGTCCAGCCTCCTCTCTTAAAAAGTTCACGAGCCGCCACTGATGTGAAGGTGAAGCAATATGTATTGTACTTCATGCTGGTTGTACAGCAGGTTTTATTCCTAGTGTAGAACTAATATTTCCTTTAAAAACAGAGGAAAGAATCATCATGGTTGAATGTATCAGAACCACTTCCAAAATTGGTTGGAATTTCAATTTTTAGTGAATTAGAAGAATCACTTCCATTATACGTAGCAGCAAATTATGCCAACGACATGCTTCCTATACCCACTTACCATTACATTTTAACCTCATTCTACACATTTTGGGTATAACTAGCTACTACGGGGTCAAGTTGGCACAGATAGTAGTACGGCGGAAAAACCAATGGTTATGTGGAAAGAGCCTAGGAAAACAACACCAGACATATGGACGAAGACTATTCGACATACTGATAAAGTGAACATTTATGTCTTATTGTTAATGTTCATTGTTTAAAGGAGCTATAGTGTTTAAGACATTGAAGTAATATTCATTATTTTGATATGCTAGTGCAATAACCTCAAGTTGAAACTGACGACTAACGCAGGATGCGATAGCAGCGGCTGCCAGGTTTCAAACACCAGAAGAATAAGGACTTTGGGCCTCGTGGTTCACTCGTGTGGTTCATGGACGGGTCTAATATTGGCGGGCCTAGCGGAGCCAGAATCTACTCGTGTACACCTTGAAGGGATATTTCAGTTCCCCTAGTTGTCCACGCAACCGTTTTCCAGGCTGAGGTCTGTGCAATACGGACCTATGCTCTGGATAACCTGAGATTAAACTACCGAGGTAGGCGGATGTGCATCTGCACTGACACTTCGGGCCCACAGAGTGACTCCTAGGCTTGTCTTGGAGTACAGGGCTGAATCAGCCAGAAGGAACAAACTCCAGCTAATGTGGGTATCCCACTCTGGCGTGAAAGAAAACGAAGTGGTCGATGAACTGCCCAAACGAGGTTCCTTGAGAGCCCCTGGCCCCGATTCATCTATTAGAATTTCATCGACCACAGGGCCCCACGCCCTCAAGGAGATACAGTGGCTCTATGTCTGGCGTGATGCCCTCTGCATGAGACAAAAGAAGCTCCACATTAGAGACTTCTCGCTTAAACTCTCTAAAACCCTACTTTCTAAGAGCAAGAGAGGTCTAAAGCTGGTGACAGGACTCCTCGCAGGACACTGTCATTTGAATAAACATCTACACACAATGGGCATTGTGGAGAGGCGGATGAAACTTTCTCACATCCTCTCACAATGTCCAGCACTGACCTTTCTTAGGCTGCAACACCTCGACAGCACACATATGCCACTTGAAACCGTAAGAGATATTAGTCCATGCAAAATTTTTTAGCCTTCGGCACTGCCTTAGGTCTACTGAGCTGATTCTTGTATCGAAGGGCGACCAATGAGCCCAAGCAAGTGGTCTAAGTACTCAGGACTTGTCCGCCCCAATTTTGATTGACTGATCAAAGCGATACGCTTCCTCTTCTGAAGTTTACTTTTCATACTTATATTTGAGACTATTAGTTATCAGAAGATGTAACCGAAATGAATCTTGTCAATAATATTTATACTCGGTTTTCGTTCGACTAAGTAATGAACGTGGTGCTACCAAAGTGAGAAAGCTCTTCATTTCATAGTATGTTGAACAAAATTTACACATATCAATATATGGAACAGAAAATGAAATACACTTCCACATAATTCAAGATAACTAACATGAAAGATAATCTTCCAACTTGTATGGCTCCAAAACTGGAATATTTGTTGAAATATTATATTCATCCTACTAAATTAGTATTACTGAGATAATCGAAATTGAATTGAATATTTTGATATCCAGGTATTTTGAATTTTTACATTGACATCACAGTATTGATTAATAGTATTGATTTGAAGCTAAAAGTAAATTTTCCATATATTCATCTAAATCTTTCACGTGGGAGTAAAAACAGTATGTAGGTTAGGTACTTTATTTTCTTCAAACATTACCTAAACACCAACAGTTTGTTTACATTTAAGATTATAAATAGTTTGTCTTATTTGATATAATGACTAAAGAACTCTTAATTTTGTTTGTGAACAGTTTATTGAATCAAATCGTTAGTTGTATCCGAAAACAGTGAAAACCTGCCCAATCTGACAACAATGGCTGACCTTGATCCATGACGTCATATCATTCTTAACGTAAATGAACTATATTTCAATTTTGGACATAGGAGTATAAGCGATGAATTCGTATAGTGAGAAGAAATACGTTGAAAGTATAAGACGCTGTTCTTGACGGACGTTTGTCACGAGCACGAAGATCGAATAGATGCCATATTGTGAGGAACGAAACTTTACTTAACCTATGCTTCACACACAACTATACACAGCGCCACGTAGCGGCAACGTAAGTTGGTGCTTTATTGATACATACGTTTCATGGGGACTGGGGAGTCTCGATTTCAGTCTTGTTAAAGTTCGCCCATAGAGATGGAAACTTGACATCAACTCCTTCATAAAATGTTCCCGCGTATATAGAAAGTTCATTGTTGAAAACATTCCCTCCTTCATTCCAGAATATTGTATCTGGGGAATATAGTATCATCAAATAATAATCTCAAATTAACTGATCATAGCTCACTTGCGCTTTAGCAAATTCTATGGCCACAGTCCCACGTACTATACATTTTCTCTATGAAAACGAACGTATCATTTACGATTGTGATATATTTCTAATCAAAAAAACACTGTTGTCATAACGAAATATGGTAGCATCTCGAAAATAGTTTAAATGGATCCAGAGAACAGCACTGAGCACCTTTAGCTCGCCAAGGGGTCATCATCAGAGTAGAGTTTACTGTGATGATGGCTACTTGGTAGCTGAAAGGTCCGTCCACAGTACTTTAACAGTATTTTTAGTGGATAAGGGCGATTCTTTCTTATTTATAGTATATACACAGTGTGAATTCGTTTATAGTTGAATAATAAATAGTTTCGGCATTGAGAATTTGTAAATTGATTTTAACTTATAAAGTTATGGAAATAAAATCACTAATTTACACTAAATAAACAATGAATGTTCAAATGATCCCAATATTGTGAGTGGAATTATGGTTATGTTCGATTACATGATTAGCATACGTCGACTTGCTGCGACCTGTTTGGCCAATATAAAAAGCATTAAAGTCATCTCAGCGTGACTAATAAACTCCAGATTTTTTATAATTTAATGGATCCAGAGAAACAAAAAACGAATATTTAAGCGAAGATTTGTGAAAGTTATTCAGGTTCTTCACAATACTTCACTTCCAATACGTACAGTGTACAGTTGTCATAGAGTGCTATCATATGGAATTTCAAAAAAATTTATCAGATCGCTTATTGTAATAATGTGATAAGCAACTAAAGATGAAAAAGAATATGTATGAATTTGTATGATATCGAGCACATCTCGATGTCTGTAACATGTTGCATTTGGTAAAGAACGCAAAGGTCTGAGTTTAGCTGTGTTTCGAAGCGATGCTCACCGCTTAAGTGTTCCAAGCTGTTTCGAGCTAAACAGTGTAGGGAATAAAAGAGATTAGAATCTTAATGCTAAACCGTTATTTTGAATGCACGTTCCGACATGCAGAAATGGCCAAAAATAGGACATTATGATTGTTTTCGTTTGAAGTTCAATATAAAAATGTATCAGCTTAATACAATTATATTTAATACATTCCATTTCATAAGCTCATGAATAATAACAGTTCAAATTTGAATATGTTCCGAATGAGTTTCGTGCGGATTGCAATGAATCTTGACACAGTGAATTTTTGATCAACTGTAATCAACATTTCAATTTGGGAATATGATAATGAATGGATCAATAATTTGATTGTCTATTTTCTCTTCACTGGTGTAAGGAGTATGCCTCTGTCACCTATTGGTTAATAAATGTGTGTATATATACGGCAGAACAGAAGTGTTATAGTATTCAGAGTGTAATGTATTGCTTAACCCAGCAGCTTACATCTGGCCTTCCCGGATCAGCAGAGCTCCATCGGGTTTGGACAGCTTCAACTTCAAGATGATTAGGCTGCTTAAACCCCAACACATAAACTATAGGATACGAGAAGCTAAGCACACATTCCATAAATTATTCCGTGTGTGATACAAATTATTTGATTCATATTCTATTCTGACATTTTCATTACATTAAGTACGAAAGAGTGCCCTATACCGAGAATGTTTTCAAACCATAAGGCAACATGGCTGCTACGTTTCAGTCTTTTTGCAATTCAGTTACGAAAAATCATCTTTGACGCTGATTGTTATTGTAAAAAGTGGTTCATTTTAACACTGAGTGCCTAAATGAGCTCATTTTAGCACTAGTGCTGAAATGGGCTTAGACTTACTTGGCACTAAATTTGCTGCTACAGCTTTTGCAACTTCTACAACGTCCGGAGGTAGGAACTCTTCAGATTGGCTCATTTTTAAACACAAAATTAAGATATAAATGTGGCTATTTTGTAAAATATGTCTTGACATTGGTGCTTTTCCACGGTAGCTATCAGGATTTTTGGATTCCTATCTCCATGAAACGAACAAAACTGGCTTTGATACTATCTAAATGAGAATAAAACGTAATGAAAATGTTGTTTTTTCGTAATGACCGAATTGCAAAAAAATGTGTATAAAACATATAAGTATAGTTCAATGCCACAGAGTAAATAATTGAATTAAACTGTGATCTCACATAAATCTTAAAATGACATTATCTGTCACTTCTGCAATTCAAATATATTATGATTGGGATATATTTTTATAACTAGAAAAACACTGACGACATAGTGGTTAAACGAAATACTATAATTTCATTTGAAATACCATTTTGGCCACTTCAGAGCGATTTGCATAATTTCAAATACGTATAACCAATAAAAACGACAGAATCGTCTCCACAGTGCGCACGTGCATATACACGCACACAAGCACCTACAGAGACATGTCATAAATATCCTAAAGTGATTCATAAAAATTCACAAATGGATATTTCCGCGAAAATCCGGAAACATTTTTTTAAGGTGATTTTAATTATTAATACCATTATTTTACAGTAAGGGGAGTAAATATATCCTCAAGATGATAATTATTGTTGATTGATGAAGTGAAAACGTTATTCTAACAGCTTTTCCCTTTCGCTTAGTCGTGAAGAAGAAAAAAAGAAATATACATGCATTATTATTATTTCAATGCTAGCAATAATGAAAAAACAAACCAAACGAGAACTAAAGGAAAAGTACTATAAATGATAAATAATCACCCTTATTACTAAAAATACTGTTAAAGTACTAAGGATCGTGCAGCTACAAAGTAGCCATCATCAGAGTAAACTAAATTAGAAATTACTATTTGGGATTAATAATGCGAACAAGCGGAAATCGGAATACAATTATTTGCTTTTTTGTTCATACATTTCCATCCCTTCTAAATTAAGTTATTTGTCTGTACTGTGTCTTAAAAGTGATGAACTTTCTTGAGAAATGGTTCACCTGTATTTAAAATATGTTCGACTAACCCTAATTTGCCACCATTACTTTTCTTTATGTGAACAAAATGTTTTTTATACGGAGTATATAATTATACAATATAATATTTTATAATTTTGGCAAAACTTCTGAAGTACATAACTTATATCCCTGTTTTACATATTTCCTCACGATAGTGACTTGTTCTTTGTCATCAAATTTTCATTTATGAGTGCAACTCAATTTTTTGCATATTCCAGTATTGTTCATTATATTAAAACGTCTCCAAATTTTAACTTTTCAATAATTTCATCCCCAACAATAGATATTATATTATGATATTAATATTAATTCTCGCAATCCATTTTTTTGTATATTCTTACTACCAGGTTTCAAGGTCAATGATTATATATCATCCTCAAGTACACATGGCTGTGATGAAAAAAAAATTATCAAAATTTGTTAAAACAGTTGTAGAAATATTTTTATCCCAAAATTTGATCAAAGTTGAAACGGATGTGAAACGGCAGCTATGCTGGGCGCAAGTGAAACGGACCCGCTTGGGTCGGTATATATTGACCCAACTAGCTCAATTTGAATTAGTTTATCTCAGGGCTCGTAGTGAAACGTGCCTGGTGATTCTAGACTGGTGAATTGTTTGAGCGCCAATTGCTTACTGGAAAAATATAAATATAAATGAATTCACAGCCTAGAATACAAGCACCACGAGATGGTTTATTAGTTGATGGAAATTAGAAAAACAATACAAGTTCAACTTAACAATTTGATTTATTCCAGATGGAATTTGGTGATTAACAAAATTAATTTACAGTTTATATAATGTATTAATTTATAAATAAAAGGAATTTTGAAGTAACAATTACAAAATTAAATCAATTTGTATATAAAGAATTCTGGGTAAATAGTTAAGAAATTAACTCAATTACTTAATTGAAAGAAAGGATAGTTAAATAGTAAAGAGACCACGAATGGCTCTAAAAAAATCTAGCGAAATACAATTTTGGTGAAAAACAAAATCAGAAAATGAAATAGTGGTCACTCAACAAGAAAATGTTACCCTCCTTGGAACTCGTAGGAACTGGAAGCTGGTCCTGTCAGGAAAGTCACTAAACCGTCTTGGAGTGAAGGGATGAGGAACTTCAGACGTTCAAACCCTGTAATGTCAAAGAACGAACAGTATCTGATTTGAGATCAAAGGACAAGTAACACCGTCGGCCGGAATAACCAAATGATTCCACCTCCGATAATGTTATCTTCCCCAATATACACTATAACAAAATTGATATCTTGAAGAGATATAAATTTAGACAAAAATATAATTTAATCTGCAAGAATTATATAATTACAAGAATTACTTAAAATTGAACAATAATAATACGTGACTGAATTAACGATACAAATAAATGAGATAGAAAGAAAAATAATCAAATTGTGATTGAAAAGAAATAACCAAAACGTTGAATTTGCTAGTTAGCCCAAATCAAGAAACTTGAATTGAATTGCATCAAATTGAGGTATTACTCTTCTCTGAAATCACGTGAACGCAACAGTCCTGATAATTAAAAATTCAATAAGCAATAATTGAATAATACCTTGTGATAATTCCAAATACTATTTATAGCACGATGCAATCGAAGACAGCTCTGGATACTATGTATCAGATTACAAAATGGCGACTCTTGCGAATCACAAAAAAATAGCATGTGCCAATGCGGAATTAAACTTACAAGGACTACATAAATATTATCATGAGAACCTGCCTACGTTCCGATAGATTATTCTCTTACAAGAGTTACAACAATCAATGGTGTGATGGAAATGATATTCTTTGAAATATGCTATCCGCAAAATGATCGGGCTTGCCCCCCTAGGCAAATCGAGATAAAAAAACCCGCCGAAATATTATCACAATCAGGCTTTGTACATCCAGATGTTTAATAACAATTCTAAATCAAATTAAATAGCCTGATGTGATGATATTTCGGAAGCAAAATTAAGAGAATGTATTTAATGACAATGAATTACGAATTCTCGACTTACCTAGACAAAGGAACAAACCACAATGAGTTCTCTTCGACTTCCGTTCTACTACCTCCCACTTCGCGATATATAGTGACATCTCACTTCAGGAATGGTAGTATCAATAATCTATGTTTTATTGACCGGCAGATATCTTCAAATATCATATGACAAGTTTACTCGCCGAAAAGAATTCTACTCTGATCTTTAAAGAGTTCTATATATAATCACGTAACGCAACCCGTTCGTTACAAAGTATTGTTTTTATTTATTAATATTGTAAATTGTTAATTCTCAGTAAATTTTTTTTAAGAATATACACTTACGTCAATACATAAGATTATTTAATGTAAGTTAATCATTTTTTTATTTTACAAAAAAATTAACAATTCACAATATTAATAAATAAAAAACAATATTTTGGGATATAAATATTTCTACAACTGCTTTAACAAATTTTGATAGATGTTTCTTTATCACAGTCATGCTTTATATATACCTGAAGATGAGGTGTAATAATTGACATCAAAATCTGGTAGTGCGAATCTACAAAAAAATGGATTGTGAGAATCGAACATTAATATTATCATCAATTATGAACTCACACTTGAGTGAAACCAATTTTATGATATTATGGATTAACACATGATAATACCAGAAACTATAGAATTCCATAAGATGATATATTTCCTGGATGAAAGCATTTTGTCGTTTATAGTACGTCTTTACGTAGCAGTGAAGTTTGCATTTCCTTATTATAAGTCGAGGGAATTTTTTTCTCATATTTCCATATCTATTGATCGGATATGAAGAACTCGTTTGCATATTAATGACTCCGTGCAATTTACTTCACGATTTATACTCTAGAAATTTCAAAACTATACCCTTCATTAACGCTCACTGCGAAATTTATCATTTCTTGGATGATTAAGATTGGTGGTTCGATGTAGCCGAGTTATGAAACCTTCAAGCATTGATATATTAATCAATGCTTCAACTAATGAAATTTAATGTATTGCAAACGGGAGTTATAAGGCATTAATATATTCTTCTAATCTGATTAAGATTTCATTAGACAAAGATGATTTAATTTCAATTTCTTACGTTCAGTAATTTATCATCAGGGTATTGAATTGTTATGCAATGCTACCTCGAACGATACTAACAGCATCATCTAATATAATTGGAAATGTTTGATTAGATTTTATTGAGCTACTCATCAAACAATAATGGTAATTGTAAATCCAAGAGTTACTCGAACAAACATCGTCTTGAACAACCAGTTACATTCTATTGACATCTGATGCTATAGTCCAGTCAAGTAAGGAGGTTTTTTTCTGGAATAATAGAACTCTCTTATTTCGACTAACAAAATATACCGAAGTGTAGGTTTTGGTATCCGAAAACATATGTCACCAGTCCGGAAGTCAACCGGTTTTTCGGTGAAATTGCTTATAACTTTGAAAGGGTGCATTTTCGAAAAAAGTTTCGAACAAAAGTTGTTCAGTATCAGCATCAAATTTTTGTTTTTCACGCTTATTATATAGAAAATATGTTACTAGACGTGAAAATATCGTTGGTTCAATATGGTAGATAGAGCATACATATAGCAATGTGTAGGATGTAAATCAAAAAAATTTTTCCATATTTCCATAAATTTTCATGCAGTTATGTATGATTTTCGACAAAATTTCTCTATATTTTAAAGCTGTTCAGCTTATCAAAAAATGTTGTGAGTAGGAGCTGTTCAGCGTCCAATTTTCCATAAAATTATCACATCAGAGTTTCCAATTTTCCGCCAATTTTTCAATTTTCCGGTCGCTATTTAATTTTATTTCTTGATAATTATTGATGATAAACTGATATTTTATAAAAAGTATGAAATTTCAAATTTTTATTACATTTATTCACAATATACAGGGTGAGTCAGTTTGTTGTAGCCAAACTGCAACAGAAGATAGAACAAGTGTTTTTAAGAAGAAAAGTTTGGGAAACATATGTCGTAGAAGGCTTCGTTTTCGAGACAAAGGGTGTTGAAATTGAAAAAAAAAATTCGTTTTTTGCAAATATCTCCGGAATGTTTATCGTACAAAAAACAGCTTTTGTAATCATTTTCTACTCATAGTAAGCTATGTTCTGTGTGATAAAATTTTTTTTTTTACTCATAGTTGGTGAAGATTTTGAAGGGGTAGTGGGTGGTTTTTCTCCCCAACTTCTACGCCACTAAAAAAACGGTTTTGAGACCACCATTAGAACCGCCAATGTTTTCTACACAAACATGATAATCATGGTCATAAGCTCTAAAGTTGACCGTTTTCGAGAAAAATCAACTTTTATGTTGAAAAACATGATCAATTCATACTAATTAAACGAAATTTATTTAAACAAGTAGAACAAGTAACAAAATCAAAGGATTGACCATGTTTTTCGACATAAAAGTTGATTTTTCTCGAAAACGGTCGACTTTAGAGCTTATGACCAAGATTACTTTTTTTGTGTAGAAAACATTGGCGGTTCTAATGGTTGTCTCAAAAAAAAATTATCACACAGAACATAGCTTACTATGAGTAGAAAATGCTTACAAAAGCTGTTTTCTGTACGATAAACGGTTCCGGAGATATTTGCAAAAAACGAAATTTTTTTTTCAATTTCAACACCCTGTATCTCAAAAACGAAGCCTTCTACGACATATAATTATAGAACTTTTCTTCTTAAAAACACTTGTTCTATCTCCTGTTGCAGTTTGGCTACAAAAAACTGACTCACCCTGTATATGGCTTTTTCTTTCTATGCGGAAAATCTTTGGACCTACCCAGAAGCAATCTGTCATAAGCTCCTTGATTCACAGAGCTGTCAACTTATCTCAACCCCAATCCCTAAAATCAGAATTGTAACATCTTTCATCTGTCTTATTATCAAATAATTTCTCCCATTACAATATTCAAAAAGCCATAAAGAAATACACCTCGCCTAGAATTTCAAATCAACCTGAGTCACAAACTCCACCGCCTTCTTTATCCACTGCCTATCTTCCATATATTGAGAAAATAACACATCGAATTTCCAAAATCCTTAGAAAACATAATATTTCTACTCGGTTTTCCACACTCCCAAAACTATCTCAGTTTTACAAACCTATCAAAGATCCCCTTCCTCATCTTCACTTAGAAGGTGGTTATAGCATTCCATGTTCTTGCGGTAAAGTCTACATTGGTGAAACAGTTCGTCGTGAAACAACATGAGCGCTGTACAAGGCTTCGTGATACCAGTAGATCTGCACTTGCGGAAAACAAGTTTGACACTAATTATCAAATGCTTTTTGAAAATAGCAAAACCCTAGCCCTTGAAGCTATAGAAATTCTAAAACATCCACATAATCTAAACCGTGACTCAGGATATTACCTTCCCAACATTTGGAAACCCATTCTCGAAAATTCCATGTCACAAATGATCACACAACGGCAGGGTCAGGTACTAGAACGGAGTTAACCACTGGAATGAAAGCAATGAACTGTGTAGCGTGAAGGGTTTTTTCCTACAATAAATACGGCTACAGAAACCAGTAGAATCAGTTTCAGTTCAAGCCTCAAGCCTGCCCTGAAGATGCAACCTGTAATGGATGACGAAACGTTGGCATCAAGTCGTGCTATTGTGACGCGGAATCCATCCGGAAGACAAGATTTATCAAGATTAGCTATCCGCTGAAGTCTACTATTTAAGATTAATTATTCTCTTCATTTCATTTTCCATCTGTTTCTTCAAAGCTGTATCTTGTTATTTCCTCTTCACTTGAATATTCCAGAACTTCACAACTTGAGCTTGTCACTCAGAATTAAAGTGAAATATGACACAATTCAGAGCGAATGACCAGCCACCGATGTTTTCAACGACCAATCACTGCAAAATCGTTCCGTTTTTACCATAGTGTCGTAATGTCGCCGTTTCTAACGTCACGTAGGACATGACGCGGAATGTTCCCTGTCTCAATTCCTACTACTGGTCTCGGCAACTCACTCCCCACTCCTCGTCAAGGTAGATGGTCTGACTCCGAAGTCTCTCCAACACTGAAACCATACTATCAAAAATTCAAAGCAATATTTCATTTAAGTCTGGAGATAGCTTCGGAATGAACATCCTGTATCCTAAATAATCCAAAACTATGGAAATTTCATCATACAGAATTTCTAGAATGTCACCAGGAATTCATTTTGTTTCACTCCTTTGATGAATTGAATGAGGTTCAACTAAATATCGTAATCAAATTCTACGTAATCATCAGAATTTTGAGCTTTCAAACTTTCAGGTTCAGACATTCATTCGAAAATGTATATCAGAAATAGGGAATCCGTCTATTTCTATTCATCACGGATAGTACGATGTAGTTAAATGGGTAAATCAATTTATATGCCATAAACTATTGATATTGATAGTTCAATTTCATCAAAGGAATCTATCGATACCTTCATCCGATAATCAGTATCTAGTGAATAGGTGCTTTCAATGTAACCAGGGCGCTAATGTACATACGATGCAATGGCAACTCACCAACTTCCGGTCATGAGTGGAAAGCAAAGTCATAAAAGGAGCAAAAACATATAAGCCGCTCTATATTCAGCACAGGATGCTGCTATAAAAAAAACCTTGCACATCCCTCCATGGTATAAGTTTTAATGCTAGAGATAAACTACAGTCTGAATTTTATTATGAGGAAAATAAAAATTCAAGCTAAATGCCAGATTATTATTTGAGAAGTAGGACACATCTAATGGATGCACCGTCAGGATTTAGTTTAATTAAACCACAATCTGGCATTTCTAGCTCGAAATCGTGAATGTACATTCAGATTCATGATAACAAAAGTTTGGTGGTTCAAATTTGGTGAATAACTCATTCAATTTGACTGGTTAGTCACTTCCATTGCATCATATATACTTATTTTCTTCCAATCAGCTGTTCATTATATTGTATTCACGTTCCCCAGAAACAATTGATGAGAACAGGCGTATCCGCAATTATCTACAATTTCAAACGTTTTAGAAGATAGATGAGAATGAACTGTGATCTACTGATCATGTAACCACCCTTACTTTTGTTGCCTAAATAGCTTTTAAACACTCCTGCTGGTCTAATGTATATGATAGTAGGAACAAAAAATATATTTAAAACTATCTAGAAACCGCTAATGTAAGGCGTTATATTATACTCTATGTTACATTGAAATGCAAATTGTCGTTGCTGATTTTATTGGAGTTCCACCATACTCTGCTTACAGAATAATCAAGAGGGTGTCTAAGCTATTACAGATTTGGAGCATTGCCATCTTTCCGAAGGACAAATGAGTAAAATTTATAATAATTATTGTTTGTGTTTAGTGTATAGTTAATTGTGTAACAACCAAAATTGTGTTTTTTACTTAATATATAAAATAATACAAATTATTTGTAATTTTAAATGTAATTCCCAAACAGTTGTAGTGTTTACCAAATATTCAAAGAAAAAAGTAGCTGAATGTAAACATTTAAATTAAGGAAAAAAGAATATGGGATATCCAGCTTCCTTTACAGAAACTATCCGAAGCCTTTCAGGGGCAGTGTAATGTGAAGACGTTCACATCGTAACATGTAAAAAATTAATTTTTTCATTATGATTTCCCATGAAATTATTGCTTGAAAGCAAAATTGTGATGCAATATTCATTTTCTTACATATCATTTGAAGGATACAAATGACACAATGATCATTTGAAGCGGAAACATAATCATTAGGTGAATGTGAAGTTCATGATAGAGCAACTTGCTTTACAGAATTGTGCCATTGATCTCCACCATCAGGTTTTAGCTATTTGCGCTATGTTTCCAGACCATGATATAAATCATCATTATTTGTGATGTTATAACTACAAAAACGGTCGCACAATTCTCATCCATTTTTTGTAGCATTTTATAAAGTAACCCTAAAAATCAGTAGTGTATTATTGTTATTGTATCGGAACTATCACACAAGTTCTTGGGAGGGACAAATAGCGAAATCAGCATGACTAATCAATATAATCCCACTATCATCCCAAATTGAATATTCAAAGTTATTAACAGATTGAAATCTTGATAAGGATTAGTGAAGTACAATATTAAAATCTAAAAGAGAATATTTGGATTATAAGTTTCTTATTGAAGTTATGACAATTTATACTACAACCTATATAAAAAAAATGGTAGTCTTAAAGAAAATGAGTGAGTTAATGTAGAAATTTGTGAGAAAACAATTAGATAATAGTTTACAGAGTATAGTAGACTGAAATTGTGATCGTAGATTCTAAATGAATAATCTGTTCAAGCAAGATCAGATGCTTTACTTGGTGATCTCATAATGCATTGAATGAGAATTTCGGGTTTATTTAAGTTCACTCAGATCAATAATCATTCCGTTATGTCACCAAGACTAACCTAAAGAGACATATTCATTCCACATTTATATGAGGAAGGTCAAAGAAGGGTGATACGGAGTACTGCATAGCCACGTGGATAATTGCTAGGTCAAACAAGCCTGAGAGAACGATATAAACCATTCTGACTATCAACTTGGAAAATTAGATATTGCTTAAGAGGAAGAATATAGTAACTGATTATCTAATTTAGATCCAAGCAAGAAGAAGTGATCTGGTGTGAATACGTGGATGAGTCGATATTCATATAATTATTGAAAAATATCATCGATCAGAGTATATACACGTCTACAACTAGGTTTAGATACAATTAGACATCAAAATACGTGTTCTCTGTTGATAATAAGCTTTCAATATAGCCAATTAGTAAAATATGAAGAAACAATAATAATTCAACTCACCCCGTCCGATATTCATATCAAGATGGTGATTCCTATCGATTTCTGTTTTCTAGTCTCCCCTCTTATCGCGTGTCGCGAGATCTCTCTCGTGCTTTCGCGCCAGTTAAATAATCGATTTGTTTAATTACCTATAATTCCGAGCGGAAACCGTTACTAAGATTATGCAAGCAATCAGACATAGTAACTTATTTAATGTTACAACGTTAGCAGTTTGAATATATGCGTGTGATATATATTTAAACCAGAAAAACACGGTTGAAATTATGTTCTAATGAAATACTATAATTCCATCTGAGAAATCGAAGATGGATGTCAAAAACAATCCTCGAAATGAGGTTACCGCCTAAAAACGATGCAGTTCTTGTTTTCACCACTTTAAAGCGATCGGCCAAATTTCAAATCCATATGACCATTAGGAATAGCGCAATCGTTTCCACAGTGGGTTGAGCAAGCACACACATACACACAGACCTCATTGCAAAAATAGTCTAGATCGATTCAGAAATGCTCAAAACGAGCATATATCGCGGAAATATGGGAAAAAAGGTTGTGGCTCAAATTAATATATTTTTTTTTTATTACAGGGTGTTCCATCTCAGACGAGCCACACCGTATATTTCTTATCCCATAGTGAGTGGAAAAATCTGCCGAAACACGTCGAATGATTTTGTTTGGGGGACATCTTTTGACGTATATTTGAGGCTTGAACGAGCCACCCCCAATAGGGGGCGCTTCAACCCCTCAAAATTGAATAGGGGAGAGGGGTTGAGTGATACGTCATTTGAAAGGTCTTGGAAGCCTCTTTACAACGATGTATGAAAAACGTGAATTTGATGAACCGTTTTCACCAAAAATTAATTTTGTTGCTCGAATGCGCCACCTTGAATATTTTAGTTATTTGTACAATGTACAAGCTCATTTTTATTAAGTCTTTTTTACAAACTTGAATAATCTTCAAATAATCACATTCGTAAAAAAATTGAATTGTGTTGTCATGCTTACAATGAAAAAAATTAAATATGCGTGTTTAAATCAAATATTCAAATTGTCCTCCATTGACTTCCATACAATAATACAATCTTGACTGAAAACCGTCTCTAACATGGTTCAGCATAATTGGAGTTATTTGACGACACTCATTTAGAATTCGTTGGCGTAGTTCGTCCAAATTTTCAGGCTGAGTCACAAAAATCTTGGACTTAAGATATCCCCACAAGCAGAAGTTCAGAGGGTTCAGTTCAGGCCATAGGACCTCTTCTTCCAATCCAACGACCGGGGTATTGCAAATTGAGGTATTGGCGAACTGGTGCGGCGTAGTGAGGAGGAGCTCCGTCTTGTTGGAAATGCAATTGTTGTTCAAGTAGTAGAGGATCGTTTTCTAATTGTTCAGTTATTAACGGATCAATCGCATTTTCCAACATTTCAAGATAAATTTCGCCATTTAAATTACCAGGAATAAACAGAGGTCCAATTAGGTGGTCTCTCAAAATTCCTACCCAAACGTTTAGCGTTTAGTGTGAGCTTCTCGAAATACATGAGGATTTGTATCGCTCCAAATTCTACAGTTATGCTGGTTAACCTCTCCATTAAGTAAAAAGGTACATTTGTCAAAAAAGCAAACGTTGTACAAGGAATTTGGGTTATTGTTGATACGCTCGACCATAATTTCGCAAAACTCTTGCCTTCGATCCCAATCATCATCATTTAATTCCTGAATTAATTTGATTTTGTACGGATGAAACTTGTGCTTATGTAAAATTCTGAAAACGTTAGATTGGCTAATACCGGAAGCTGCAGAAAGTTGTCGTACAGATTGCGTGTTTGGCATAAGTTGGACATGTCCCAATACCGCCACAGCTGCTCTTTCGTCATTAACAATTTCAATGGGTGCCCTTTTTCCATCCATTACTGAACCCGTCTCCACAAATTTTGAAATCAATTCCATTACGTACTTATGGCGAACGCTGCGTTTAGGATGGTTTTCGTTAAATATCCTTGCAGTCGTTCTTGCAATGTGTACACCATATTTTTTGAAATTTTGAACAAATCAGCAGAGTAGTAACTCAACAGATTGATTAAAATCATGAAATGATCGAAGAAACGTTGAAACCAGATAAACACCTTCTAAGAACAAAAAATGAAGGAAATATTTTGCTGATTTTTTATTTATTAGTTTGAGAGAATGTATTATTGTATGGAAGTCAATGGAGGACAATTTGAACATTTGATTTAAACACGCAGATTTAATTTTCATTGTAAGCATGACAACACAATTCAATTTTTTTACGAATGTGATTTTTTGAAGATTGTTTAAGTTTGTAAAAAAGGCTTAATAAAAATGAGCTTGTACATTGTACAAATAACCAAAATATTCAAGGTGGCGCATTCGAGCAAAAAAATTAATTTTTGGCAAAAACGGTTCATCAAATTTACGTTTTTCATACATACGTTGTAAAGAGGCCTTCCAAATGACGTATCACTCAACCCCTCTCCCCTATTCAATTTTGAGGGGTTGAAGCACCCCCTATTAGGGGGTTGCTCGTTCAAGCCTCGAATAGACGTCAAAAGATGTCCCCCAAACAAAATCATTCGAAGTGTTTCGGGAGATTTTTCCACTCACCATGGGATGAGAAATATACGGGGTGGCTCGTCTGAGATGGAACAACCTATATATACTACGTATAGAGAAGCAAAAATGACAGACAATTATCTGCAATCCATAGCACACTTACTACGATCATTCGTAGGAACCCAAAATATGTCGCAAATGATTAAAACCGATGAAGACGTGGAAAGACGCCATATAATAGCGTCATTGCTCAATACATTATGGGCTATTTACAGCATGATACTGGGTGACCCATCTAAGATTAACACTTATTAGTTGTCATTGTTAGCTGCCATCGTGCTCTAGCTTGGTAGCTTTTGTGCATCGTTGGCTATTGATTATGAATCATTATTGAATAGAAGCAAGGTATGCAATTTTACAATTATATTTGAAGAGCAATAAAAATGTAGTAGCTGCAAGAGGTGAATCTATACAAAACCAGCCAGGCACTAGGACTCCAGCATTTGAGACTATTAGAAGAATAGGCAAAACTAAATTATAGCCATCACCTTCAAATACTTCAATAAAATTCAAAAGTTTCACTTATCATCCTTCAGTAATATTATAATAAATTTTCTGATTTGTTTTCTAAATTTGTAATACAACCATTGAAATGAAACAAGATAGCATGATCCCAGCTACTCGTATATGTCTCACTTCTCTCAAAATCCTCATCCCGGATAAAAGAGATTGGAGTAACGGGAATAACTTATTGCCACCAGACGGGCTCGTATGGTTCACAGAGGGGTCCAAGGTTGGTCAGGCCTCTGGGGCGGGAGTGTACCTAAAAAGACCAAAGATCTCCGTCTCAGTGGCTCTAGGCGCTTACTGCACGATTTTTCAGGCAGGGGTCTACGTAATATTGACTTGTGCCATGGAAAACCTGCGAAGAAACTATGTAAATAGGCGCATATATATTTGCACAGACAGCCGGTCGGCTCTGGGAGCTCTCAAATCACCCAGAGTCACATCAAGACTTTTCAAAGAATGCAGGGATACACTTGCTGAACTAACCAGGAGAAATAAAGTTCAACCCATCTGGGTGGGGTTGTAGGAAACGAAATGGCCAACTCCTTGGCCAGGCAAGGGACGTCTAGGGCCCCCGTCGGGCCGGAGCCAAAGGTCGCTCCATCAAATTGCGTAGGGGGTCTCGCCCTTCTGCACCAACTGAATAAAGAGTGGTCCAAACTGTGGCGTGAATCACCAACCATGAGGAAGGCCAAGCTCGTCATCAAAGAGCCTGTGCCTAGGCTCTCAAAAAACTCCTTTCTCTGAACAGAAGGGACATCGGAGAGATGACTGGAATCCTAACCGGTCACTGTTGTCTTAACACTGTGGTCATCACAGATGACCCAATATGTATTAAATGAGGATAGGCGGGAGAGACTGCCTCTCACATCCTGTTGGAATGCCCAGCATTAGCATCCCTCAGGCACCGACACTTCGAAGAATCAAAACTGCTCCCATAAGAACTTATGAAAGCCAGCACTGGCGAAATTCTGTGCTTCTGGGGGGCCACAAACCTGCTAGAATAGAATAGGCTCCTGAACACGGGGCACACAATGGGCCCAACTGAGTGACCTATGTGCATTTGGAACCTAAGCCTCCTCCCCTCAAATGATGATGATAATGATGAATACAACCATTTTATAGATGTAAGAACAAACTATTTCCGCACTGCTGCAGGCATTTCTAAGACGTCCAACTGTCAAGTCTAAGAAGTCAGTCACGTATTTTTCGAGTCAAAAAAACATCGAAGATTCTTAAAGCAAAACAGCGTAATTTTCGCCACAAAAAGATACGGGGAATGTTACACTACTTTAAGTATTCCAGTTGGCGACACCAAACCGAACCAAAGTAACAATTGAGAAATGAATAAGTATGTTCATTCGTTACTTGGTGCCTTTTGCCAGTTCCTGTAAAGTTCGAGAAATCTATCAGTTAATATTATACATTGTTTGATTTCTTAGTGGGGCATAAGTTGGTTATGTATACCTAAAACTGATGAGTTCTATGAGAGAGCGAAACAGCTATCCAGTACTATTGGTTTGTACAGTTACTGATCGATGTAGATCACAGTGACCTTATCATTATGACAAACAAGTTCTTAAGCGAGTTCTTTCGAGTAAATGACGTTAGATGCTCTCGTCTCTTCTGCATTTTTGTCAGTAGGGTATTTATACCTCTGAAGAGATATTAACTGGTAGCACTGCACGTTATTCGTCCCGGTGATGAGATCGGGAGTGTAGAACAGCTATCGGTAACTATTAACTCCAATGATACTGATATATTTAGAGAAAGGATACCGCACACTTTAGTAGGGAAAGTGGCCCCCTGTCGTATTGGCTGAATTTTTGATATGTTATAGTCCAAGTCATTCCGAACAAAAAGTTCAATGGGCACAACTTTTTCTATAGGCTGGTTTTGGCGCTAGAGGCCAATGAAAACTTTCATTTGTTCTTCATTGTTAAACAACACGAAACGTTATCCTGGATAATAATCACTTTTCCGAATAATCAAGATCTAAACAGTCATTAATATGAGATACTATTAGAAGTATTTTTCATTGATGTCACTATAGGTGATCAATTATACAGTGTGTTCCAGCTACCTACAATTTTTAAAGTGCAATAATTCGAAACTGGTTACAAATCGTCTTAGGGATCTACAATGAAAAAATGTTTATGAATCCTATTCTACACCGTATTCTACATCACATAGTCGAAAAATATAAGGAGTGTTCCTTTTAAAAGAAATCGAAAGTTATATTCGAAAAGTTCCGTACCTACTGAAAAATATTGTTCGACCATCCTGAATAATTGAAGGCCATGAAAAAGAATGAGAAATATTACAAGTCTGTCTATGAAATGGCCTTTTTTTTTCTTTCTAATTCTATCATCTTAACGTCAGGGATTTTCAAGGTATGCATCTGCAAATGGACTACCCAATTTCGACCAAAAAGTCGTAACGTCCAAGTGATTCAGAGACAATTAATAATAGTAGGGTTAGTGGTGAATGGAGGTTATGTAGATGTTTGAAAAATTCACTAATATATATCATTATCATTATTTTTATTATTATTATTATTAATGATATTTCTTTTTAAAATAATGCACTTCACCTTCCAACCCGATTTTTTTCGTATCGCCCTGTAAATGCAAAACATTCTTGTGCTAGATTCTGTTGTCTAGTTAACTTTCGTTTTCAAGTCGATATCACAATAGAACAACTCTAGAAATCGAAAGACACACTATTGCCCCACCCTGTATAAAAATATAGTCCAGATTTCTTTTAAAAATTGTTTATTCATCCTCGAACTTGAAGGGTACCTACTGGATAATATGAAAACATTGCATCCCTTTACTGCAGAAAAACACATTTTTCTGTAGATGGCTTTGGAAATGATGTCAAAGTTTCTAGCAAGGTTTTGTTTGTTTGTTACTTCATGTCAATATAAAGTTGAATATGGCGTATAATTTCGCAGTGAGATTTGAATGTTTTGTTTGTGAGTACAATGGAACACCAAGGCAAATGGTACGTTTGGACGAAGAAAGCAGAGCCATTGCCGAACGTCGAAGGAATGATTTAGAATTGCCTCAAATACCTTTTATTGAACAGACAAGGATTTGCCGAAACTTTCATTTGAGTATTCTCTCAGAGATACAAGCTTATGAAGAAGATCCCGATCCAACTGTACTTAAAGTTTTGTTGCGAACCTCTCATACGTCATGTTTTGTATGTGGTAGATTTGAAAATCTTGGTAGAATGTCACCTTCTGGTAGGTTGGATGTATTTCTGAAGACCGGAATGTTTGCACCTGACGGCGTCAGAATCTGTGGTGGTCATTTGAATGAGGAGGAACATCTTCTGCCACCTTCTATGAATGGGCTTAGAGGAATAACAAGACCATACAATTTGAAAGGTAATGAACTCAAACATATGTTAGTATCGTTACGAGAAGCTGTGCTGAACTATAAATCAACAAATAAATACAATAACGAGGATAATTTTACTGATGAAGAGTTCCAGGCGTTAACTCCAATAAAAAAAGTGCAGTTTACAGACCTCTTTGAATTTTGCAATCGCGTCAATATTCATCAGAAAAATAGAGCAATAGCGAAGAAAGATTTGTTATGTTTCTTGTGCAAATTACGACAAGGACTTTCCGATCAATTCTTAATGGGCATGTTTTCCTATTCCAGTCGTCAAGCTGTTAGCTTGGCAATTCAAAAAGTACGTGTATCATTATTACAACAATTCGTTCCACAAAATATAGGGTATCAGCATATAGAGAGGGGCCAATATATTACTAGACATGTTACGGATTTTGCAAATACCCTTTACAATCCTGAACCAAATTATCGAAGAGCAATAGCTTATATTGACGGGACGTACATAAAAATACCCAAAAGTCGGACATTTCAAGTATAACGTCAATCATACTGTGTACACAAGGGTTACCATCTTTTGAAACCTGCATTGATTGTTGCTCCCAATGGTTATATCCTAGATGTTCACGGTCCTTATTTCTCTGATTCAAGAAATAATGATGCGGCAATGTTGAGACATGAGTATGAACGAGATTTAATGGGTCTGAGGAACTGGTTCCAAGAAGGTGATATTTTCATGTTAGATAGGAGATACCGTGACGCACAGAATTTCTTGGGTGACTTAGGTATAGTAGTAAAAATGCCCGTAGCACTTGGTGGTGGACAGCATCAGCTTACAACCGAAGAGGCAAATTCATCTAGACTAGTTACGAAAACGAGATGGATTGTAGAAGCTAGAAACGGTCATATAAAGAATATGTTCAAATTCTTCAGAGATACTGTACCAATGCCACAAGTTCTGCATATAGGAGACTATATCAGAATAGCATGTGCGATAATCAATAAGTATCATGAACCAATTACCATGGAAGGAGCCACTGCTGAGCTAGCTCAGATAATGTTAAACCGTGCCAATGAAATAAATGAACTCCAGTTGAGAATAGAAGAAGAGGGTCTGCTACGAAGACATGGTAGATGGTTTCCAATGGAGGAAAACCAATTACTAAATTTTCCAGTTCTCAGTTTGGAGTACCGACGAGAATTAACATTCGGAATTTTCCAGATAAAAATAGCTCCATCTTATGTACAAGATAATAGACAGGATTTGGGAAACGTTTTATTTGAATTCGACGACCGTATTGAAATTCCAGGTCTATTGAGGATGAGAATAAAATCTCGTCATCGAAATAGGATCAAATACCAACTGTGGATCAAGTACAATGTCAGTTTGGAAGGTGTGCCAATTCAGGGGTACTACTGTACGTGCAAATCAGGAAGTCGTACATTGGGTACATGTTCGCATGTAAATCCTTAAATGAATTATTAGGGTTCAGTCGAGAGTTTTTCATTTGGGTCAACGATACCAGGTTCAATGGTTAAGTTAAATGTTACATATAATATATTTATTGAGTTATAGCCCATTATTTCCTTCCTATTATATTTATGCTGAATGTGCAAATGGAGGCTTTGTTGACCCGCTAAAAGGAGTTTCTCCGCCACACTCCTTGAGCATCAGTACAATTATCGGATGTATTTACGTACTCATTCGACACAACCCTATCAAAATGATAGACCAATTTTTGTTATATTCTTGAGTTTCATCATCAACTTGAAGTATTATTTTGACCGTGATAGCTGGAACACGCTGTATAATTGATCACCTATAGTGACATCAATGAACAATACTTCTAACAGTATCTCATATTAGTGACTGTTTAGATCTTGATTATTTGGAAAAGTGATTATTATCCAGGATAACGTTTCGTGTTGTTTAACAATGAAGAACAAATGAAAGTTTTCAATGGCCTCTAGCGCCAAAACCAGCTTATAGAAAAAGTTGTGCCCATTGAACTTTTTGTTCGGAATGACTTGGACTATAACATATCAAAAATTCAGCCAATTCGACAGGGGGCCACTTTTCCTACTAAAGTGTGCGGTATCCTTTGATTACATTTGTAAATAAGGTAATATTGACAATATATCATTTAATTTCGCCTGTTCGAAACAAAGTTAATACAAACACATTCTTCTTTAGAGTTAAACCCCGTTAATCTTTAGTGTTAATGCGAACCTATATTATAGCACTGTTTCGTTCGCCAAGTTTGATCTCAAACCTAAAGTAGCCCTTAAGCTCCCTCGAGAGTAACGGCTTTTAAAGTCGTCTTAAGATTAGGAACTGGAGGAACAGTCAATAATACGAGGAGGGAGATTTGAGGCTACACCTTCAACATTTGCCATATCGCATCTGTATCAATAACTCAGCCCAGCCTTTCATACACTACATGCAAGAAAACATTGACATATTTTAAGAGGTATTTCAATATTTGGAAACGTTCCGGAGATTTTATTATCTTTTATGACGTTCAGTATTTCATAAAAACAGAAAATGCTTCATATAGTCATCTAGATCTTTGACTGATATATCAGTTTTGTAAGTTTGTTGTTTGTTTTTTTCGCTCCCTAATCCTCTTCGAGGCATATTGATACTCTTGATTCATCGATGTTAACCTGGGCTCTCTGTCGATATCATCATACTTCCTTTCAAATGCACTGATATGTTATATGCTCTTGCGTCGATCTCAAAATAGTAAAATCCTTCGTTTCTGATGGAAGGCATTGAAGGTGCAGGTGCAGCTCTTCGTCACTAGGCGCGCCGCCGTGCCGAACCTTAGTAATTTCAATTAATCGTTATAAGCGAACAAATACATTTTTCCTTCTAATTTTCAAATCTCTTTTTAGAGCTTAGGGGTCCTTATTCAAAGCGGGCCTTGTGGGGCTATTGGGTGGTAAAACGGCACTGTATTAATCCGTTGTGTTTAGTATCGAAACTCAAACATCTACAAAAACATAATAGTTTCTCAACATTGTGAATGAATTAGCCATAATATAATACGACACATGTTTCTCTGCAATCCCGAAATCTCTCGTTGACCAAGAAAGTTATCGACAATATTACGTAACAAAGAATTCTCTATTCTCCCGTGACAATAATGTGTTTCGTGTTTCTTTCTGGTAATCTAGATTTATACATCGCGCAAGTAAAGCATGTTTATGTTTATCAGTTCAGAGAACTCGAGCCAAACGAATCTCGGATCAATGTTTATAATCTAAACTCCACAGTTCCTGCTCAAAGCCGTATCATACAAACAAACGAATGTTGTTCTTTCACGCTATTTCTTACCTTATAAATTTAAAGTTATCTTCGTCTCAATCTTTTCCATCGTGAACTCTTTCCGAATAAATAATACATAGAGCTACGTATCTTTTGACCTATATTGGGAATAATGATTTTATTTCTATTACGTCATCGGTTTCCAAAAACGGAATATCCTAACGCTCATTGATCATATTTTCCTATTCTATAATACAAATTGGATTTATATCAGCTGTGTATGGGAGGGGCGCGTTGTATTGTTTCACAAGAGAAACAAGTGGAACGCTATAGTGGGTTGTATCAACGGTATGCGACAGACTTTAGCTTCACTTACGACAGTAACTCGCGATAAAAGCACGGTTATACAACAAAACTACGGGGATAGTGTTGGACATACAGCCGCCAGGTATCTATACCGAAACAAAGCTTTAGATGTATAACAAACAAATTTTCGAGTTAGCTAACCCGGAAATGTGTTCGTTATTCATATAATGTATTGTTTCGGTACCGCCACCTGGCGGCTGTATGTCCAACAGTATCTCCGTCGTAAATTTGAACTGATGCGTTGCATTGTGATTAATCCTTTCAGTGGGACATATATCTTCTGGTAGATGGCGTTTGGATCATTTGATGCTTCAGCATTTCCAAATGGGGTTTTCTATACTGCTGACAGAAATAGTCGAATATTGACTTCATCGTCATGCTCATTTCATTGATGAGCTTATGAGGTAAGCGGAACAGCTGCCTGGGACTGATAGAGGAGTGGCCAATGTTCGACCTAAGCCTTAACGTTGTCCAAATAATAAATACTCCATAATTTATTGAATCGAATTCTACATCTCTTAATGTACTTACTGAACTGTGGCCCATGAGGCAAAGAAACTTAGTATTGTTAATTCAGTAGCAATTTTCAGTAATTTTCATAATTGATGAATATATTACTTATGCTAGTAACTATTGTACATTCTCCAATTACACATCAAAAAGAATCATTTCAAATATTACGATCAACTTCATTCATCATCAAATTTCAATACATTTAGTGTTATTATCCGTATTCTATAATGAAATCGTATACAAGTATAATAAATTGGTGACCCCGATTTATGCCAGGTCCTCTACCAGGTTTTCCTCTGATGGGGTCGTCTTGTTGTCTTTTGTATGGTCACAGAAGTTCCATATTTGCCACCTCCATGGTTAATGTCAATTGAAGGTAGGTCCACTATTATATTCATAGCTGCTGTTGTTGTTGATCTCTTGGATCCCGTTAAACTATAGCAGGCAAGTCGTTATACCTTGTACAACTCAGGTGAAGCTATTTTTGGATTATCTTGGTCCGACAAACCAAAGATGAGTCAATGTTGTGTTTCTACCGTTTGTTTTTGGATAAGGCAAACAAGGGTATATACTAGTAGGTAGATATGTCTCAAAAAATCATTGACGACGAAATTTTTTTGCAATATCAGATACGTTACTAAACTTCAATCAGGATAGCGTCCTTTCTCCTTCAATGATCTTGTGCATGCCCCTGTAGAAGAACTTCTGATAAAAGAATCATCTAATACATATGGAACCCCTGACAAATCACTTGTTTCCATTCAAGACGTTTTCCCATACCTCACGGCTACCTGAAGAGACTCTGCTAGACCCAGCACTTTCAATCCAGATTTCAACCTGTGAATCATATGGGTTCGCAAATCAAGATTACATGTTCCCAGAAACACCAAAAAATATCTAATCATGTTGATTTAGACAAGTCAGTTAGCTACCAAGTAGAACTATTAAACTTTGATTGTAACAATTCCAATTGTATGAGCTAGTCTGGCCCTGGACAAGGCTCAACCACTTGCCTGCGCGGAGATAGCAGGGGCTATGATCCGTTCTGGCTCTGGAGGTTCTGGTGTAGATCTTCCTTTACAGCTCCATATCAAAACAGTGGCTGCGGTTACGGCGTATCAGCTGGCTGGTCTGGGCCAGTGGTCGCTGCGTTTGTGCCTCGCGGTCATGGCAAAATTTGGGATTGGGCAGCCAAGAACTGTCCGATCCTCCGACCGACGCAGGATGCGATAGCGCCTGCTGTCAAGTTTCAAACACCAGACGTCCTCATAACAGTTCAGTTCCCTGGGTGTCCAGGCAACCGTTTTCTAGGCTGAGGTCTGTGCAATACGGACCTGTGCCCTGGAAAACCTGAGATTAAACTATCTATGTAGGCGAATTTACATCTGCACTGACAGCCGAGCGCCCTGGGCGCACTTCGTGCCTACAAAGTGACTTTTAGGCTTGTGTTGGAGTACAAAGAACATCTAGCTGAATTAGCCAGATGCCCACTCTGGCGTGAAGGAAAACGAATTGGCCGATGAATTGGCCAAACGAGGTTCATTGAACGTCCCTGTCCCCGAGTGGCTGTCGGTCTGACGTGGCGTCTCCGGTATGTGGTAGGCGAAGCTCCACATTAGGGCGCACACAACCAAGTGGTCTAAGTGCGTTGGACTTGATCGCCTACGTTTTGATTGATGGATTGATTGATAAGCTAGTTAATTTATGCACATAGGAAGCTCGTATCCATTTTTGAGAAGAAAATCTCCACGAGCTTAAAATGTATTATTTACATTTTCAATGAATTTTCCTTCGGAAAGGTTGTTTCCGAGCTATATTATGAAATTGCTTTAGATACATTGTAATCCCCAGTCACCACTGAGCCATACGACAAGTTTTGATTCCAAGTCATTATCCTCAATTATCTTAAACTAATTAATACAGATCTGGCACTCGTCTTCGAAAAGCAAAGCTTCACGGAATTAAACACTATACTATTTACATTTCTCCATGAATTTCCATCGTTATGATTTTATTCGTTCTGTGTGATGGTAAATTAACTTCTCTGATTTGGAATGAAACTAAATTCATCTAATATTGACTCTGAAACGAAGGTTTAAATTGGTGCAAATAACAATGCCATTACGGTGGAACAAGCCAGTAGAAGAGCAATCTAAAACAAAATTAATGATCGCTTGATAATCAACTACATTCACTGCGATTATGTCTAACTCTTGAATTATTCACTCACAATTAATCTCATTCCACAAACACCAACTCTTCAAGAAAACGTCATTCTTCCCGAAAAGCCTATTGACCAACATAATAGGCCCTTTTAACGAATCTTTCCCATAGAAAAATATAAATTCTTTCATCTCGAATTATTTATACATTGTGTGAGCGAAATCACTAAGATCAAATGAGAATGTAATGGAAAAAAGTTTTTATTCATGTTGAGGTTTCTATAATCTAGAACTCTAGATCGATCAGAAACATCACAATCTAATATTTTCGGTCAGCTATTTCGCTTTCTCCAGCTCATTAGTGGAACGAGAAAGTGTGCAATGGTATTGAACGATTTTGTCTAGGATATGAACAACCCGACTTTCAGAATGCTAGAGAGAACCAAACTATCTAACGCCATCTACCACTAAAGTAAAGTAAAGTAATTTATTAAGTTTCAGTAACAGTTATAAATTAAAGAGAAAGAACGGGTCAGATACAATATGAATAAAATAATCATAGTAGTACCTATCTTAAAAACTATCCAGAACAGATCAATTAACATCTGAAATTACAATTATATCTAACAATGATAAAAAATATAGTTAATTTAAGATCGAGTTAAAAATTTTTATTCATAGAGTAACCATTTTAAAGGTGACCTATTTACTATTTAAATATTCTCCAACAGAGTACTATAATAACTGATGAAAGGAGGTGGCAGTCGCCCTATAATATCTGAATAAGGGTTCCTCCTTTGGCTTGCAAGGAACGCCATGTCTTATCGGTTAACGGGTTCGGTGCTGGGTTATGATAGAAGTTTCGTATGGAACTTAGACACAAGGGCAGATGGTTGGAATAATAACACTGGGTACGAAATCTGATGTTTGGTTTCAATGTTCACTACATGGTACTTTCTAATACTAACTTAGACTGACTAAGAACTAACTGAACTAGCTGAACTCACTGAACTTACTTAAATATCTGTTCTCAAGGGAAGTCTTGCTCCTCCTATAATAGTTCATGCTATATTTCGACGAAGGTGGACCTACTAATTTAATCCAGTCATACTTACTAGATAGAACACAGTGTCATTTTTAAGACGGAAAATGGTGAGGAGATGAAGTCAGAGATGCAGAGAACTCATGAGGGTGTCCCTCAAGGCTCCATACTGGGTCCACTTCTCTTCATACTTTATACAAATGACCTACCTGCATCACTGAAAAAATACCTACAACAGTTTGCTGATAACAACTAAATAACGGTATCAACAGTGGATGCTATTTTAGAAAGGAATATACTCCAAATTATTGATACTGCTGGAGACTGATTTCACAAAAATTACCTAAGAATGAATAAAAATAAAACTCAGGTCCTGAAATTTGGATATACATCGACCATTAACAGCACTTCGGCTGATACCGTTACTGATTTGATACCACTGTTACAGGTATAATTATTGATTCACGATTAGATTGGTATGAACAAGTAAATAAAGTAGTAAGAACGCTATAAAGATATTGTTTTACCCTAAAAAAGATTTCAGTCTTAGTGAACACTGATGCAGCGTTAACTGCTTACCATGCGTTTGTGCAGTCAGCACAGATATGGGAAAATTTTTTGGGGTAATTCTAGTGATGTAGAGCGAGTGTTCCGCACCCAAATAAGATGTCTTAGAGGCATCTTCAACATGTCTCAAAGAACAAGTTGCAAAGGAATATTTATAGGGAATAATATACTTACTCTGTCAGGTCTATACATTCATGAAGCAGTTATCTTCACTCATCAAAACCAGCATTTGTTTCAGGAACAGGCCACCAATCATGATCATAATACAAGAACAAAAAATAACTGCATCTGCAATAAACTTAATTATACATATCTCCAGAAAAATGTACAATATATCATAATAAAAAGTTATAATAAAATTCCCCAATCATTGAAAAAATTACGATTAATTGATCTTAAGAGCAATTTGAAATCTCTACTACTCACTGAATGAATATTTTACGGACAAAGATATTTGAGCTATTCCTATTTCAAAGAATTCTAAGTTACTTTAGTCATATCTGTATGTATCGTTTCCATTTTGATGTACTGGACCTATACACATTTTAATCTGTTTACCCAATGTTATTTTTATTTACGATGACAAATGTATTGTAATTCATATTTATATAAAATTTCAACTTGACGTGCTCTACACCTCTTTGAGGTATTCTTTCATATATTTTTCTGTATTTATATTGTATCTGAGAAAGAAAAATAAACTAACTAAACTAACTAACCACGTGTCACGGTCGGAACCTTGTCGACTCATCATTTGTTTTGCTATATAATACAAATAACAAATATGTTGTATGTTTATATTCAATAAACGTCATTATGACATAAGAAAATAGAATAGTGTGAGCTATCTAATTTCATCCTATCTCTTCGGGATATCATCCTGGGATTGTAAAACATATGTATATTTGAACAATTCACTCTTGAGTCCTTTTCAGGATTAATCAATCCATATAGACCCATGGGTAGACATTAAAAATAATGAATTACTTATTTTAGTTAAAGTTAATCTATGACAAGGATAATCATAGCTATTTTCATTCCTTTTGTTATACTCATGATCTATCAGCCCTGTGAAAATATATGTTGATTATTTTGCAAAAAAAGTAGACATTATAGAATATACAATCCTGTTGTTGTTAAAAGCTGGTCACTTGCAAATTTACCTGTACATGACTGATTATATTTCATTTTAAGAACTATTGTTACAGCTACACCTTAGGAAAATGAAGTCTGCCGTTCTGGATAAGACTCTCAATGCAAAGCATATTTAATTTAGTTTTTTCGAGAGTACGTTTATGTTCATACCATTTTAGATGCGCGTCAATTGTGACTTCTAAGGATTTTTTCCTATTTGAAATGGAAAGGCATATTTCTCCATAATCGAGGACCCTGAAGCCTGACACTCAGATCTGTTTGTTCTAAACAGTGAGCAATTTTCTTTCCACTCGTTAAGAAGTTGCTGATTCATATAAAACCAATCTTTGAGCTGCTTCCATAAGAGCATAACTGTCTGTTTTATATCATTCAGTGATGCACCTTTTACAAGCTTATTTGAGTCGTCTACATAACTCCTAACTGAGTATTCGTGCCTAGTGTGACACATTGTAAATGTCATTGATGAATATTACAAATAGAGGAACCCAAGACGCAACGTTGTGGAACTCCAACGTTTGTTACAAACGCGTCAGACTGAAATGTTTCACCCTTGTCTTCAATTACATTTTTTCTATTTGATATGTGGGTTTTAAACCAGTTCAGGGCACTACCCCCAATCCGGATTTTCGATAACTTAGCAAGTAGAGAAACGATGTCAAGTGAATCGAACGCCTTAGACAAGTCTAGGGAAACATCACATACAATTTTCCTATTGTCTAATGCATGAATTACATAGTTCACAAAATTAAACAAAGCAGTGTAATAAAAATAGTTATAAAGTCATGTTGAGAACGATTGAAAAAATTACATGACAAATGTATGTATTTTAGACTTTACAAATTCACGTTCCAGCATTTGTAACTACGAAGCTGAATTTATTCAATGAGATGGTCTCCAAAATCCAGCCAAGCCAATCACTTCATTTAAATGTTTATTATTAATAATTGCACATCTAGCCTTCTATGTCCTATCTAACAGCATATGTCATCAATTTAAGCTTAAGTGAACTTCATTCTTCGTTTTAGTCTGATACTTCAGATTAGGTGTTTCCCAGAAGACCTTTCAATATTTTGGGGTTATTCACGGACCCTTTATCCAAAAGCATGTCAAAATATGGATGCTCCTGAATCAGTTAATCGTTTTTTATTTTTTGTATGATATCATGAACCTCAGCTCTGTTCCGTCTACAAGAAAAAACAACTGACAAAGAAATTCACTCACCACAACACATAATAGCTCTTTCCAAAAAAACTAATCACTAATAAATTTTTCTTCAGGATGGGAAATTTGTTGATTCTGTCAATACTTCAAAGACAGAGTTATGATTGCTCTAGGTCCAACAACGAGAACACGTACATCGGACATCTGTATCGCTTTTCTCATAAACTCATCAATGAAACGAGTAGGACCATGGAGTCACTATCTGACCATCTCCACCAGAGGTATAGAAAACCGCATTCGGAATTACTAAAGTACCAAGTGATCAAAACGCCATCTACAAGAAGGTGGATGTTCCTCTGAAAGAATCATCCAAAGTTCTCACGCGTTTCAAAGAAGCGAGAATAGTGTTGGACATACAGCCGCCAGATGGCAGTGGGACACCTACCTTCTGATAGATGGCGTTTGTATCACTTTGTGCCTAAGCATTTCCAAATAAGGTTTTCTATACCTCTGCCATAGATGGTCGAATAGTGACTTCATCTTCCAACTCATTTCACTGATGCGCTTATGAAAAAAGCGAAATAGCAGTCTCAGAGTGATGGACGTTTTGTCACCATTCGACCAAGAGCAACCTCAACTCTGTCCGTTAACTGCTAGCACTAAAATGTGTTTGTTATTCATCCAATGCATTACTTCTTCAAAAGTTACGTTCGAACATCTTCTGTGGGATCTAAATCTGTATAATTGCTCTTGCAAAACCATGTGATCATTCCTTATCTTCCAAGAATATTAATTGAATTCTTTGTTACAGGATGGCATTTCTTTAGAAGGTGGTTCAATATCAGTTAGTGCTGATGGAAATACCACTACCAGCACTCTCTACTTCACACCCACTGCAACAGATCATGGACTCATATTGAGTTGCAAAGCGTCCAATCAACGGATACCTTTCAGCGAACAACAAAGAACATGGATGCTGAGGGTTTTTTATCCACCGAAAGTGACGTTAATACTAGGTCATGGCCTTGATCCTATGGATATTAAAGAAGGCGTTGACGTGTATTTCGAATGTTACCTGGTAGCTAATCCATGGGTGAGTATTTTCTCTTATCTAATATAATTATTATGTTTTTCTCCTATCTGGACATAGGAGTCTATAAATCCTCGGGACATTCTTCTTAGAATAGTTGTTATACTTTACTATGCATACAGTACAGTAAATCTGTTAGGAAAATATAGCCTTCGTAGAAAAAATTACCGAAGCTATTTTTTTTATAAATCGTTACGGGGCATATGACGAGCTTGAAGTTTGAACCTTCACCCTTGTGCAATTTAGGAAATATCAGAATATTTTTGTATTCGATTTTCCGCGAGAACAAAAATTGTAATCATCACGTAGGCACCCGCTAAGAACAGAGACAGACAGAGTAAAAAAATAATACACTTTGAAGAGTCCGGTTTGAAAATTTTGAATTTTGATTGAAATCCTGGAGTACTGTTATCATGTTTGCAGTTCGGCTCCCAAACATACGCTGGATCTTTTGGATCCTATCCAGAAGAGAGCTATTCGTTTGATTGATGAAGTCACACTTTCGAGTTCGTTGACTTCTCTAGAACATCGTAGATTCGAGTGATTCAAGATAGGCGGACTAGACGAGATCAAACTAGTATCATCCTTTCTTTGTCAAGCTCGAGACCTGCCGAACTTCTTTCTACCAAAATTCATTTTTTACTCGCGTACAGCGAAGATGTGGAACTCTTTACCTAGATAGGTCTTCTCCTATGACTAAATTAGATTAGATTTGTGTGAGGCTTATGGGCTAGGAGCCTCAATACCATGACATTTTCAGATCTATTGTGTATGCCCTCTTGTTATATTACAGTTCCCTGTCTAAACCCGTCTTTATTACTAGAGTCCATAGGTCAGAGCTCAGATCCTCCATATAATGGGAGGGTTGTGGTTTTCCATTTCGTGTCGTTGAGAAACTCAGCCTCGTTTGGCCTTCGCAGTAGCCCAGTATGTGTATCGTGGTTTCCTTGTCTTCTTGGCAGAAACTGCGTAGGGTTGTATCTGCCAGACCGATGTTGTTCAGCCACCAGCTGGCGCTTGGATCGAGAGGGGGTAGAACGATTCCTTTCCGGAATCGCAAGCAGTGTTACTGATGCCCATTTGCACCTTTTAAGCATAGCTTAAAATTGTCGAAATGTTAACTTTGAAACTTTTAAAAGGTCGTGATAGCCCCAAACTGGGTCGAAAACTGTTTTGAATTGGTTAATTTTCGATAAATCGAATGACGTTCACGTGAGGAGCGCGTAGCTCGCGAGTTAGAAAAGTGCAAATTTACGGTACATAGAACGTCTTAACGAGTACTTTTCGCATGCTGTTTTCGCTCCATGTCGTTAGTTTATGAACGGGGCCAACTAAATAGCAAAGTCTCGGGCCCAAAATGTCGATTATATCAGAAAATTCAATTAAAACAGTTTGAGGTATTCTCAGCTGTCAGCTACTAGCGTCTGACGTGCGATGTACCAAAGGGAATTTTCTAGCTACTAAAATATACTCAAAGCGGGTAAAAGCTAGCGGCCTATAGCCGAAAACACTTCATTACAACTGGCTCCGGCCGCACGGGGCATAAAACGACCCCGAAATTAACAAGATCGAGGTAAAAGTATAAACTCTAACTGACGCGTAGCGAGCTCTTCGAGGCATATGTCAAAATTATTACGTTTGTAGCTAATTACATAGGACGTCTGGCGTTCATGCAATTGTGTTTTATACAATTCAAACCTTCTAATTTCGATAGGCCACGTGAAAATCCCGGAGCCGGAAGCGCTATCTGAACGTTAAAACTTTCCTATAAAATTGTGTTTTCAAGTCAACTGACACTGGTCACAGAATACTCTTCATAGAGATCAAGATGATACTCTTACGTGACGCCTTTTATGATTCCCTTACGTGGCGTCTTTTGGTACTACGCGAAAGTCGACGCGTAGCAGACTCACTGCTCACATAGGAAACAACCTCGAGTTTCCAGACCTGTGGATACGACCGTGTTCATGTGTTTATTCAGTCTACAATGCCAGGAGTCCAACCGTGATTCTAGTTGATCTTCTATTCTGGCTTAGTAGGTCTCATTCCTGGTGCCTTCTTCCAACATTCCCGATATTGATTTTCAAATCAAGTACTGTTATATGATTTGCGCAGCACTTTCGTTATACCATAGAAAGGTTCTGGACCAATTAGGGCCCTACGTGCTCTTCGTTGTCTTTGTAGCTGTGACCTGGTACCCAGAATGAAAACAGGCTATTTTGACTACCCAACTTTTTAAGGGTATTCTGAGCAGTCCCTGACAAGTTTGGAATTAACCTGTGAGGAACTGAATTCTTTTAAAGCTGCCTGTCTGTCGGAGTATTTGGCGATGTTTTTTTCCTGAAACTCTCGACTTAATAGCTTTTTGGCACAATACTGCAGCAACTTCTGCTTGGAATATCGTCACGTGTTTGCCCATACTCTTGTCTTTGACTTGGCTTCATATATTTCTGCTCCTACACCTTCCTTGGTTTTTGAACCGTCTGTGTAGGAGGACATTCCTGCATTTATTGGAAATCTTCCCTTCCATGCCTCTTTGCCTGTTATGACTATTTTGAAGTTTCTCTACTACTTGCTGAATCCTTGGTCACCATACCACCTAGCCATATGCTATCATGGGTTTAATTACCCTAGGGTAAGGCCATGTGATCATTTTTGGTTGTAGCCCCTGTTTTCCTAATGACTATAACCTCTAAACCTTTCAGAAAAATCCGAATTCCTATCTCTTCTCTTCTCCCAACATTCTACCGCTGACTCACACGATGTTTTCTAACATTATAGGTTTCCCTCCCGTGTAGTCAAAGTAAAAATAAAACTACAAATATTTACCATTGCTATTAGTAGATTTGTATGCCCTCGGGCGGATAACAATACCTCGGGTCTGATTGCTCGGGTTTGTAAGACCGTTGTCCTCAGGGCATAAGCATTTACTTGATACCCTTGGTACATACATACCTATTTCGGATGTTTTGACAGAGGTGTTCGTAATTTCTATGATGCATTATTTTCACGTTCCCATAAAGTTTTGCGACATATCTGAAATTCATCTCAATAATAAATATCTCTTTCAATTATCTGTTGAGTACAAAATTCTACCAGATCTCAATTTTAGTAAGATGCATAAGTAAGTAATACTTCAATATGAATACGTGATGCATGTGATGCATTTCCAAGTTGAATTCTGAACTTTACTTCAGAGGAAATACAGAATTACATGACGGCTCTCTTTGTTTTATCCATGAATTATACGCAGCAGTTGGCTGGGTTACAAACCATCACATGAATATGCTACCTACACATTTATTTAGATCCACCCACTTTCAGTTTGTAATTAGTATTTCTTATTGTTGTTCTGATTCTTCAATAAATTTACGATATAGAAACCTTATTATTTGTTAATTGTTAATGAGAATATACTTTTCATTTCATTGTGATAGTCTGGTTCTTGGGGGTGTTAGTTGGTTATAATTAGGTCAGTACAATTGTGACATAGTTGATTTCATGGTTTATGGTATCACTTACACAGGTGAATAATGTCACTACATATACAGTAGTAACTGATAAGCTATAAAAGAGTTCACACTGTGGATACACTATAACACTATAGTTAAGAAATAATCACCCTTATCCACTGAAAGTTTTAGTGTATAAGGGTGATCATTTCTTATCTATAGTGAAAGTACCAACTGGTTAAGAAGTAATAGGAACTATGTGATAGCTCCATAATAACTTGTTGAAACTATCTTCTGCAGATCTTTCAATACTTTCTTATAAAGGAATTCCAAGATCGCCGTCTTGTTATTATACCGGTCAATGCAATTCATAAGATTGTAACCTCGCCTTGACTTCAAGTATTATAATGTTACATGACTCTCTATGAAACTCTATAAAACTTTACTTAAGGAATTTACATTATACCTATTCACCAATATTTATTTATCTACAGTGGGGTCATTTAATTTAGAGAACCATTACATGTTGGAGTTTGATCCCAATCATTTGTCAGCGAGAACAAACGTAAAAAATATCCTTGACACTTTTATTTCACTAGCCATTTATGGATTTAAACACTGAAAGGTATGTGGAGGGATAAACACTAGTATTAATCAGAGAAACTCGTACTCAACAGCAATAAAATATTTAACAAACAACAATTAAGAGATAATGATAATAATAAAAAGAATGTCTAAGATAATTGAAGATAGTAAAAAAGAATATTATAATTATCTTTATTGCATATATTATAAAATTACTAATGTGAATAATCTAATAATGAAACCTAAAGTTAATAATATTACCTAGAAAATCTGAATTAACTAAACTAAAGAAATAAACTAAGATTATTAAAATTATTTCTCAACCAGGATGAACCTAGGGAATCCAAAAGCTATGAACTGATTGGATGGATTAGCGACTTGAACTTGAATAAAACCAATTTGAATAAAACTGAAACTCTGGTTTTAGCGAAAACACCCTCATACCCAAAACACTCTGAATCTTCTATTAAAATCAAATCAATTGAAAATGACAAAGTGCCACGTGATTTTCCTAGAGACTGATTCAAGTTAGAAAATATAACTGAAGGTTTTTCGCTTTTCGGTTGATATTTATAATGCGTCCTTTTCCTACTAACCAATCATTTTACTTATAGTAATCCTGCTTTTGATATCGTTCCAACGATATTACTAGTCAATTTGGAGGAATGCTTAAACCAATAAGCAGTAAGATAGTTATTTTTTTCCTCTCTCTTGAGGCCTCTCATTCTGAATGTTTATGGTGGGGATTTCTAGACATATCTCTCCTTTTCTAAATATTATTAACTGATTCCCTTCTTTATTAATCATTTCAACTATAATTAAGACTATATTCAATTACAATTTCGATGATGTGCTACGTTGCGTCCCGATTTACGTGTGATACATTTTGATTCATTATGTAACTTATGAAAGAAAGACGTGTAAAACTTCCATATTGAGATCAACAGCGAGTCTGGAAAACCCGCTACCTAAACATCACCAGATGGTTAACAATGAAATGTATCATAGCTACGCATCAGTTTCCCGTCCTATATTACTTATTGATCTTGACAGGTTTACGATTTCCTTTAGAACAAAACTTTTGTGGCATTATTTGAAACGCTCTTGACCATGCCAGCTATGGTATCATATCACCCTCCTTGAAGCGATGTGAACTAATTTGTGTTTATTTTGAAAATTCATCTATTTCTCACGCTAACATTTGTTATTGATACTAAACAGAAAGCATCTGGCCATCCCTATGTGCTCTTGTTACTTTGCTTTGAGATATTTTAATTGTACATGAAATTTTAATTTTCTTAATATGGTTTTGTTTTTTTAATATTGGAAATAACCTGTACGAAACCCTTATTACAATAACAACTCGACCCAGGTGATGTTACGTTTTCTAATAATGAAATATCATTCTTTATTTAGTATCCGGATATCGTTACCTTGTATGTTTACTAGATCACAGTATCGAATATTTATTTATTCAAGAAAATAGAACAATCTATATAATTGAACATCACATAATACTGAAACTATGTTATTCGATCGGTGTTTTAGAAGTGACAATAAAACGCTTTTGACATAATAATACCTGAACGTTCAACATTACGTGTTCATCGTGACTCTAGGTTGATTTATAGTGAATTGTACGATTAGCTGCTATTCAAAGTAATACGTTATATTGGCTTGATTTTCCGTACGATAGAGTATTCACATTATAGTATTGTAGCAAACCTCTAAACGTTATTGATGTAGTTCTACCTGACACCATTGGTATCAGTAATCCAGTTGTTTTATGTTCTCGTCTGCAGTATGCATTCAAGTTAGCTGCATTGTAGATTATTTAGTTTCGTATTGCATTCATGAAGATAAATATCAAAGATTTTCACGTTGACGACGACAGGTCATTTGAATTTGAAGACTGTTCAGTTCAGTTTCACATAATTTACATATTGAAACCATTGATTATTGTCGTGTGATAGAAAATCTTGTTTATGAGCTAATCGTAAGCAACGCTGATGAGGAAAAAGTTAATCCATTAATTTAGTCCAGTCAAAAGCGTGAAAAAATAGGGGTCATTACTAAAATTTTATAGAATGCACGAAAACGCAAAATTCTTTTTGCATCGTGTTCAAGATGGCTTACACATCATTAGTAAAATAAAAGGTAGGCTCGTGATTATAACTATCAATATACAATGAAAAATCATTACCAATTAACAAATGGAATGTGTTTTTTAACAAATGAGTTATCTCGGGTTCTTTCAATCCAAAGTTTCTGAAATTTGGTATCAGGGGGTTTTTTGGTTAGCTGAATCCGAATCTGGAGTTTGGAAATAAAAGATCCCGTCCGTTTGCTGGAACAACCGGAAAATTTTACCAAATCTTAGCAACAAACAATTTTTTTTCTCGGACTGTGGTTTCGAAATAATAAGATGATTTGTCTCGGTACAATTTGCACTAAAAGAAGGAAAATTGTAGAAAATTGGGTCGTTTTCCTTCATATTCCGGTTTCGGTCCTCGTCAAAGCTTAATCAAATTTCCATTTTCCGGGGAACTATTGCTTTTGATTTTATAACCATAAAATAATACTCAACGATCATAAAAACTTATATTTGACACGTTGGATGAGAACCGAGACGGGAATATGAAGGAAAAGCGTCGGAGTTTTCCACCAATTTCACATAACTTTTCTTGTTTCAGTAAAAGACCTAAAGAGTAGTGGACCTAAAAACAAAGCTCAAAATTCAGTAGAAATCTGACTCAAAGTCACAAAACTCGGTTGTAAATGCTGTCTTCCTTGGTGAATCAGTTTTTATAAATCTATCTATATATAAAAGGCGAATTCCACTCACTCGCTCTTCACGAAATCTCCGAAACTATCAAACGGGCCGACTTGATATATATGTTCCTTATACGATGTAGGCAATCGCTATGAAAGGATTTTTCCAAACTCAATCCAAATAGGGTAGCAAGGATTCGATTCGTTTGTGACTGCTAATATAATCTCGTACAAATTACTTGACAGACTGATCTATAGATTAATGAATCATTATCTCATGACAGACAGCTGATATGTTGAGAGTGTCATAATGTCCGTGACTGATGTTTCAGTAACATAGATATCCCTGCCAATTCAAATAAACTTACACATGACATATAGTATAATTTTACGTATTTCCATGCCTTTATATGTTTCTACTCATTAGAAATGATCGTATTTTTAATTATAATATAATATTGGGAAAAAAGTCACGTTTAGGGCATAAGTTATCATAGCAAAAATTCAAGTACTTGGAAGGTGCTACGTTAAAGCAGAATAAAATACAGGCTGTTCCATTTAAATACCACGAGTAATTCTACTATTACGTCATAATATACAGGTGTCCCAGGTTTTAGTAGCAGAACTTCAACAGTCGATAGAAAATTTGATTTTGAGAAAAAAGCTCTTATTAACATATATGCACAGACGCTTAGTTTTTGAGAGGGTGTTGAATTGAAAAAAAATTTGGTTTTTTGCAAATATCTCCGGAACCGTTTATCGTACAGAAAACAGCTTTTGTGAGCATTTTCTACTCATAGTAAGCTATGTTTTGTGCGGTAAAAATTTTCTTTTTAGTCATAATTGGTGAAGATTTTGAAGGGGTAGTTGGTGTTTTTCTCCACAACTTCTACGCCACTGAAAAAAATACGGTTTCGAGACAACCATTTGAGCCGCCAATGTTTTCTACACAGAAAAGGTACTGGTTATAAGTTCTAAATTTGACCGTTTTCGAGAAAAATCAACTTGTAAATTTTTTGGTTTTGTTACTTGTTCTAACGTTTGAATAAATTTTGTTTAATTAGTAAGAATTGATCATGTTTTTCAACATAAAAGTTAATTTTTCTCGAAAACGGTCAACTTTAGAGCTTATGACCATGTGTACTTGTTTTGTGTAAAAAACATTAGCGGTTCAAATGGTTGTCTCAAAACCGTACTTTTTTTAGTGACGTAAAAGTTGGGGAGAAAAACACCCGCTAACCCTTCGAAATCTTCACCAATTATGACTAAAAAAAAAAAAGTTCATCGCGCAGAAAATAGCTTACTATGAGTAAAAAATGTTCGAAAAAAATATTTTCTGTACGATAAACGGTTCTGGAGATATTCGCAAAAAACGAAATTTTTTTTTCAATTTCAACACCCTGTATCTCTAAAACCAAGCGTCTGTGTATATATGTTAATAGGAACTTTTTTTCTCAAAATCAAATTTTCTATCGACTGTTGAAGTTCTGCTACTAAAACCTGGGACACCTTGTATAGGGTGTTTCAGATTTTTCGTTCATAACTTCGGTAAACGGTATAACTTTAAAAATAATAGGGGTCTTTCATATAAAATTTTTCTCTGAATAACTTCGTTTTCGAGATACAGGGTAGGGTGTTGAAATTGAAAAAAAAAATTGTATTTTCAAATTGGCATCTCAAAACCGTACTTTTTTCAGTGGCGTAGAAGTTGGGGAGATAAACAACCACTAAATACCACCAATTATAAATTTAGGAAAATGTTTTATCGCCCAAAACATAGCTTACTATGAGTAGAGATTGCTCACAAAATCTATTCTCTGTACAATGAACGGTTCCGGAGATATTTGCAAAAAACTAATTTTTTTTATCAATTTCAACACCCTGTATCTCGAAAACGAAGATATTTAGGGAAAAATTTTATATGAAAGACCCCTATTATTTTTAGAAGTTCTATCGTTTGCCAAAGTTATGAACAAAAAACTGAAACACCCTGTATATTGGCCATTTTTCACACCATGTTATCATGCATATAACTCTATTCATCTGTAATGATACATTTTCCATCGAAATTAGAAATTAATATTAACCCCTTTCGCTTCTATAATTCTCACCTAGACATCAAAGCTGCTGTTATACGGTAGTCAAAGCTCAAACTTTCACAATATGCTAGTTTTACTATACTATATTTGATGTATAAATTTTGCTGAAGAATCAAGGTATGTACGTTGCGGTCTCTGCGAAGTTGGGAAAGTTGAGAACTTTTCTAATTTACGGTTTATTTGCCCATTTTGCGAGTTTAAACTTCGTAATTGCATTCCACAATGGAGGGAATTATTTAAGTCGTCCACAATCAGGAAGCTTGATTGAAAAAACCGATCAGATTAATTTACGGTATTTCAAATTGTAATGATTAAAGCTGCATTTGATTATATGGCGAAGAAACTGAGCTATTAAAATAGATAAATGAAGCTCGTAAATCAAGAATTGACATTTCAAGGTACAGTCACATTGTCATCAGTCATTAATAAACTATGGAGATAAGCTTGAGAAAGGTGGAAAAAGTGTAGCGAGTGTAATCTTATTTATCTCAGAACTAAACCGGATTGAGAATATATACATGTAGTCCAGTCAAGTTAGTCAAAGAATAACTTGATTTCAGAAATGATGGGGATTTTATGAGCTACAAAACCCTGCCAAGAAAAAATTTTGAGCCATTAATAATTTTCCGCTATTGATAGAAAATTGTAAACAGAGATGTAAAGAAAATCTTAGAAGTCAACATATCTCGCGAAATATGGAAGTTAGCGAAAAATAATTAGCGGAAAATTATTAATGGCTCAAAATTTTTTCTTGCCAGGGTTTTGTAGCTCATAAAATTACGAACAACTTTTACATGAGTCATTTTCATCTCAGACGTGAAACAATCAAACTACACTTTAAAAACAGCGAAAAACGGCCAAAAAATGTAAACAATTGCATGTATGGCAAACAGCCAAAAAAAGGGGGCATATTGAGCGAAATAGGTTTGGCTGCTATCCCCAACATTTCTGTCACCCATGTCTAATTTGACTGAACTAATGCGTCATGGTG
Organism: Endomychus coccineus; assembly: GCA_958510875.1. Taxonomy (NCBI): domain Eukaryota; kingdom Metazoa; phylum Arthropoda; class Insecta; order Coleoptera; family Endomychidae; genus Endomychus; species Endomychus coccineus. The sequence goes on along the minus strand of OY294068.1, from coordinate 27,374,156 downwards.
ACCACTGTATAAGCTACAATGACTGAACACAGAGAGAAGGCGCCAGATGACGCACTGTCCTCACCATAATACTAGGTAGCTCATAAAAAGGGATGAAGGCAGTCAAAACTTGGGATAGGGCGTTTTTCTTTGGGTCTGTTTGGTATAGTACCGATGTTTGCCGTTGATAATACTATAACTATTATTGATTATTTTTCATTGCGGTTTTGAGATAGTGTTACACACTATAGAGACATTATCATTGTTAAAAATAGTGTCAACCTAAGCTTAGCTGTCAACATCTGAAAAAATTATTAAGCTTAGGCTTACTTTGAATTTGATATCAATAATACAGGTTAAAAATATTGAATATTATAGAGCCACTAGCTATCGAGCTATAAGTAATTATTGCAGATTCATCGATCCAGTGCAATGTGAATCATCACATCAGTGTTTCAATCATAATAGTTCGATACATGAGGTTATATAAGGTTAGCTTGTTTTACTAATGAATGTAGTGATACCTGAGTTAGAGATTCGTAGCGGAGTGTTCAAGCTTGCAAACTGTATGTTGATATAATTCTGAATGTAAATCATGAACAAACTGACCACTACAGGAATTCCCTTCTACCAGTATGAGATTTCACCCTTGACCACATATCGATGGAGTTAATAATTAAATTTCATGTATTATGGAATAATAATCAATGAATGATAAATATTCGGCATGAGGAACTATGAACAGTGATAGGCTATTACGAATGAAGCACTCTGCTGAAGCTGAATGTTGGTAACATGATTTTAGTCCAGTCCGTGAGCGGAGAGACTAAGTTTTCTATAGCCGGTCGAATTAAAAAAAAATTCTTGCATCATATTCTATGAACCCTTAAGTTCATTCGTGACTTTCTACCAACCTGCCACCCCCCTCCCGATCAATCCTATACTATAAGGTACCCCAAACTCTCACACTCATATTTAATTTTTGAAAAAATGACAATTAAGACACGAAAATGCAGTCTAGGAGGTTTTTTGTGTCGCTGATCATGAATCCGGTGGCATTTTCTCGGAAAATTCATCCCACGGCCTAGAAAATTTTACAATTTTGTTGGACTGATCATTTGATATGTCGCTATAGGGGTTTTTTTGGGTCGCTGATCATGATTTTTATATTTAAAATGTTAAAAACAATCATTTTCCGTAAAAACGCGGAAAATTTTATAATGGATTACATTTCCTTTCCAATGTTATTGTTCCAGTTTTGTGTTTATTTTCGTTAACTTTCATTTCAAAATGTCAAATTAATAAATAACACCAGAGAAAATATTGTTTGAAAATTTTGGATAAATCAAAGAAAATTACAATGGAAAACATTATAACGCCATTGAAATGACCTTGCGCTCATTATAAATTTTATATGAAACAAAAATTGCTGAAATTAACATTTAATTGGAGATATAATGGAGGTGTTTCAAAAAGTCAAGATTTTTTTTATTTATAAAAGTTTGTAACTGCTAGTTTAAAGATAAAATAATATTGCAAAATGTTTCGTTTGAAATATATTTCGTTCAAAATAAATCTTATAAATAATTAAAATATACATATTTTCAAATTTGGCATAATTTATTTACAACTCAATCATTTTCATCAACTGGATCATAATTTTCAAGTATTTTCAAACAACATGATATTTTTGAGCATTTTAAATATAAAATTCATAATGAGTGCCTCAAAAAACCTATACGAAGACACATCGCAAGATCATTTCAATGGAGTTACAATGTTTTTTATTAACATTTTCTTCGATTTTTCTTTTCCGAAATTTTTAAACAATATTTTCTCTGGCGTTACTTATAATTTCGACATTTTAAAATGAACATAGAAAAAGTAAACGAAAAATAAACACAAAACTGGAACAGTAACATTGAAAAGGAAAGGTACCTAATTCATGATAAAATTTTCCGCGTTTTTCCGAAAAATGTTTTTTTTTTACATTTTAAATATAAAAAACGTGATCAGCGACTCAATAAACTTCTATAGTGACCTATCACACGATCATTCCAAAAAAATTGAGAAATTTTCTTTCCAGTATTTCCATAGCTTTCCAGGAATTTTCATAGTTTTTCATAATCGTAATGCGTGACTGGTAACCTTGATGACGTAGAAAACGCAAATCGCGTGAAAAATTAGTAAATTTCCGCTAAAATTACCAAATTATCCCGTTTTCCCGAACGTAGTTAGAATTTCCCGAGTAAATGCCACCGGATTCATGATCAGCGACCCAAAAAATCTCCTAGACGCTTTTTTTGAGGCTTAATTGTCATTTTTTCAAAAATTAATTATCAGTCTAATAATGAGGGTGAGAATTTGGGGTATTTTATAGTATAGGGGTGAATGGGAGGGCTTGTCAGGCTGGTAGAGAGTCACCAATGACCTTGAGGGTTCACAGAATATGATGCAAAAAAAAATTTTTGGATTCGACCGTCTGTACAAAACGTAGTTAGTCGCCCTAATTCCCCACCTCACAGACTGGACTATTTTTGAAGTTCGGTATATTGTTTGTCCCTCTAGTCCCATTTCAAAATTTCACACAGAGACATCAGAGATTTTATGTAGAAAACGATATACTACTCAGATCTACTTCCATCATAAATTGCCACCAGGCAGATAATGGAAGGAAAATAAATATATTCCAATTTCCGAAAGTCATATTGTTAGTGAGATTATCTTTCTCTATCACAAACACTGGACACTTCTATTTCCAGCTGCAGTAGTTACCAATGTAAGCTTGACGCCGACAGAAACAAAACAATAAAAAGACAGAGGAAATTCATTTGTCCTTTGCAGATCGCTTCAGGATAAATTAGGTCACGATAGTATTTAAAGGACTGTTCACGCTTATTGTCTCCTACGTTAAATAAGAGTTAACACAACTTGCAATTTATTAAGCACATATAAAAGTTTCTTCAGAAGTACACATAAAAACACCCTCCTTCATGAGAATTCAATTACACTCTAGGTAGAATTTATTATCCTGAGGACGGAACTTCAACAACTTTGTAGATAAATGCGCGAGAGGCTGAAGCATTTATTCCACATCCTGTATTAGTTTGTGCTTTAGCCAGTGCTTTCATATGTATTTTAAATGACGTTTCTTTTGGACAAATTGATGTATTTATCTACTATTGCAATTATGTAAATACGTGACTCTTTCAGCTTGGATTCTTAAGCAACTACCTCCCTGACTATTAATCTGACAAATGTTAGTCAAGCGAAACTCAAATCAAACAAACGGCTGTAAGCAAAGTTCATAAGATTGTACAGGGTGTCCCATTTTGGGTACTTTTGCGGGGTATCTCCTTTATTTTTAAAGATAGAGAGTTGCGGTTTTCGCGACACTGTGCTACTTTTTCGTAAAACTCAAGATGCCGTCAACAGAATTTTCATAGCCCTTTTAGTTTTTAAGATACAGGGCATTTCTGAAAATGTTGCATTTTGTGACCCCCCTCGTATCTCCGTTATCCTTCAACTTATCGAAAAGGTAAAATAACACTCTAATAGTTTTTTTTCCGTAGAATGCAGTGGTGTAGATAACTTTTGTTATATATTTACTGTTTTTGAGTTATATAGCAAACTTATGTTTTTTTAAATGGAACATCCTGTATATTTATAGACTATAGAATTTGTCTTTTTTTTACCTTTTCAAAAATATATGATAGTATAAACTTTGTTTCAGAAAAACACGCAAATAATTGACAATTTTTAGAAATTAAATACATATTTTAATTGTAGGCCATTGATATTGTTTATGACAAGAAACAGAAATAAACATCAAATCTCTATCGCATTTAAGCTGTTCATTTTCGTTCTTTTGGTATCATTATTCAATAGATATTTATCAATTTTTTCGAATAATAGCAGTTTACGAAAATTATGAGAAATATGATATGATGGTATGTTTTATACAGAATAATGAAAATTCTGAAGAAGCTTCGGAATTATATTTCCAAAGGTGAGTAAGCTATTATGGCTATGAGAATCTCTATTATCATTTTAATTTTTGCTTGTTAGATATCCAGAAAGAAGGCAACCGTTTTTTGGGATATTTGCCCGTTTAAAAGCAAATTTAGTTGAGCACGGATCATTTGTTCACCCGCGCCCTAAAACATACAACAAAGAGAACAGGGATATATAGAAGCAACACCTTCGTCCTCATGTAGAAAAATTGAGAAGGAAATTGGTGTGCCAAAAACTAACGCTCAGAGGATCTTGAAGAAATATAAGTATCATCCATACAAATTTAATATACTACAACATTTGCATCCTGGCGATGCCGAGCGCCGGGCACTGTTTTGCCAGTGGTATTTGCAACAAATCGATGCTAACGATTTATTAGGCAGACTTGTTATCTGGTCAGACGAATGCTTTATTTCAAGTGCTGGCATTTTCAATCGTCACAATACCAGGAACTGGCGTAGTGAAAATATGCATTTAATGTTTGAAAGGGCACAACAAGGACGCTTTGGAGTTGGGGTTTCATGTTTTATTTTGGGTAGACATATAGTTTATAGGATTTTTGAAGGAGGTCTTACAGCACGTAGATACCTAGAAATTCTTGAGGAAGTTATTCCAGAACTGCTCGAAAACATTGCATTAGCCCAGTATAATGCTGTTTACCTACAGCAAGATGTTGCCCCTAGTCATAACTCTAGGCTCTTAAGGGCCTTTCTAAATAATAACTTTCCTCAAAGATGGATAGGTACCAACGGACCTGTTAGATGGCCTCCACGATCACCAGATCTCTCAATTTTAGATTTTTTTTATGGGGTTATATACAAAATGAAGTATATAAAACTCGATATGACGGCATTGTAAAACTTTGAGAGGCAATTCATTTAGCTTTTCGAAATCTGCGAATGAGAACAATGGTTCTTTTGAACGCTATTCAAAGAATCTCAAAGATGTGCCAATTTTGCATTAGAGAAAATGGTGGTCAATTTGAACATCACGTTTAATTTTTTTTAATAATGTTATTTTTTTGTGTTTTTGTTATATTGTCACTTTACGCCACAAAACTGTTGTTACAAACTTACTGTTAGAAAAAAGATCTATGGTAATTTTTTTTAATAGATACCTATATACAAGGTATCCAATTATTTGTTAGTAATATGTAAGTTGCACTTGTTTATTATTGTTATCCATAGCCTACTATTAAAATATGTATTTAATTTCTGAAAATTGTCAATTATTTGCGTGTTTCTGAAAAAAAGTTTATACTATCATATATTTTTGAAAAGGTAAAAAAAAGACAAATTTTATAGTCTATAAATATACAGGGTGTTCCATTTAAAAAAACATAAGTTTACTTTATAACTCAAAAACAGTAAATATGTAACAAAAGTTATCTACACCACTGCATTCTACGGAAAAAAAACTATTAGAATGTTATTTTACCTTTTCGATAAGTTGAAGGATAACGGAGATACGAGGAGGGTCACAAAATGCAACATTTTCAGAAATGCCCTGTATCATAAAAACTAAAAGGGCTATGAAAATTCTGTTGACGGCATCTTGAGTTTTACGAAAAAGTAGCACAGTGTCGCGAAAACCGCAACTCTCTATCTTTAAAAATAAAGGAGATACCCCGCAAAAGTACCCAAAATGGGACACCCTGTACAGCTGTTTCATCCTTGTGAGTTGTCTCAGATCTCTGAAACAATCTTGTTGCCATCCTTTTGTGGAAAAACTAATCACGTATCAAGCTCTAATGTGAGAGAGTAATACCAGTCTCAATTCAATGATGTCCTCGCAATATCTTCGACGGGTATTGAATCATAGCTTATAGAGGATTAGGCCATGATGTAAAATTTGAGACGAAATCAACCAATACCGTCTACAGTACAAAGCTAAACCTATGTGTGACGTCGTCAACAAAAGGCTTGAAGTAGAGACGAAGCTTACGGCAGTATTGTTTAGTCATAATGGCGCATGACCAGTACTGAGTGTGACAAGTGTTTCTTGTGTAAAATTGTACGTTTCACCTGTTCCAAAGGTGTCCATGTGTGATTGGATATTTTTATTTGTAAATACGCATGAATAAGAATGTTATGACTGGATAACGTGCGTTGCAAAATCTGAATGTTCATGTTGCAGACCAAATTGAAGGAAAGTTATTGTAACATTTTGGCATATAAAAACCAAATCACTTGCACGAGAGTTATTCTATTGGCCAAAGCAAGCTTCGGAAATAGAAACATTCATTAATTTTTGCAAGGTATTTGAAAACATGCCCGAGAAAACTATAAAGAACACTGCTAGCTTATCCGATTCCTACTAAAGGATGGGAACGTATAGGAATAGACATTTTCAGATATGCAAACAACAGCTATTTAGTAACTTATCCAAACTGGTTAAAGTTGTCACCAATACGAACAACATGTATAGAATCAGTTAGAAAACATATTGAGCCCATATTTGCTCGTTTTGAACCCCCTGATATAGGAGTTAGTGTAGTAGTGTTAGATACGTGCCTTTTAACAACGATAGTTTTTAAAAAATTGCCGATAATTGGAATTTTGAATGTGCATTCAGAAGTCTTAACGATCTAAACGGGTTGGCTGAAAAATCTGTATCAATTTCTGGAAACATCATATAAAATCATTTGCAGAGTATAAGATATGGAGACAATGTTGCTAAGTTACAGAAATATGCCGCTTAAGCATATGAACTATACTCCATCGCAATTATCAAATAGTAGGTGATGTAAAACTAAAATGCCTATGTCAGTAGATTTATTAAAACGTTTATTATGTCAACAAGTAGTAGAAAAAGTGGAGTTAAAAAGGGAACGTAATAAATTTGATAAAACTGCAAAACGACTAGAGCTATTGAATGAGAATAATGATGTATCTATTTATATGTAAATAAAACATGGCACCCTATGGAAAGGTTATAGAAAAACAATAATTGATGTTTATTATCATGTTCAATTAGAAATTGGGCATTTTTCAGTCAATAATTGGCCAATTACTCCCCAGGAAATAGTTAAATGTAAAATCTGACTTCGAAATCTTGATCAGCCCCCTCGAAAACTCCCGAGTGGTTTTTTTTACCTCTTTGCGAACTATTTGTCGATTTGCCCCATTTTTGGGGCAATAATTAGCCAATTACTCCCCAAATCTAAAATCTGGAGTCGGAATCTTGATCAGCGACCTCAAAACCCCCGAGTGGGATTTTTTGGCTACTTTGCGAACTATTTAAGGATTTCCCGAATTTTAACAAAAATTGGACATGAGAATTGGCCAATTTATGCTTCCAAAGCTAGAGAACGTCCTAGCGGCAATATGTTATATTGTTCAAATGATCTATTTGGCCTTCCGAACAGTTTGCAAAAAACCGCATCTCATTTGGTTGAGTCCGGAAAATTTCCTGGGTTGGCAAAAAAAATCGTCTAATTTGACCGGACTATGATAATTCATATAAAAATCACCTCCTTCTTCCCTTTACATAAATTCAAAAGCATTTCCACAATAAACTCTATCCCAACAAATATTATAATATATCTTATCGTGAAGAAATCTAAAGGTATCGACTGTTGAGATGAAAATGTCAACACTCAGTTCCCCTTCACACGAACTTCGTTCGATATTGAAATCAGTTCGTGCTGAAAATATGCTTTTATATAAGACTAGTTAACTTTCTGTCATCATATAAAGTGATGAATTCTAAATAACCCCTGTGGTGTGGCTGAGATACTGGGTTCGACCTGATATCTTGCAGATTTACTAAATCCAGGCTTATAAAAGACGCAAGACGCATAAAAGTGAAGTTTGAGTAGCAACCATGTTTTTGTCGCTTGAGACATCATTCAAACTGGGTTGAATAAGTCTTCGTTGTATGTATACACACATCTAGTCGTAACGGTTTGCACATAAAAGGATTCAATGAAATTACATTACTAGCACTCTTGCTAAAACCAGAAATAACATCTCGATATTTGTACAATTCTGTGGAATTGGTTGAGTGAATATAAGACGTCTGTTTGTCATTGAAATGAAGTAAACTACTATAAATGCGGTAATTAATTATTAACGGTAAGCTCCCCACAGGGAAGGACGTACCAGTGCCACTGAATCGCGGTTACGGGCCAAGATTTGCGGTCGAAAAGCTCCTAAAGGATCAATAAAACATACCTGGTAACCACTCCCCACCAAAAGATCAATAATTACTGAAGGAGAGGTTGTCATAGACCAGGGGTCTCCAAACTATGGCCCGCGGGCCAAATCCGGCTCGCCAGTGTCATCAAACCAGCCCTCGACAGCTAATGGCTTATTGCTGTTATTTTTGTTGTGATAACTTGGATAAAAATACACAGAATGATAATAACTAGGTTTTATTTACTTGCCAGGTAAAGCTTAATGACAAGTTTATTACTCAGAAAATTTAACTTAAGCATAATAACTAACAAATAATTGAAATGAATCCCACTAACATTATAAACTTTCTAACATATGAACACATAAGCATATAACATATAAACATTATAACATATAAAATACTAATGAAATTTATGTAATTGTGATTTTCCACTGACAATAGTTATAGTTGTGGACCAATTTTACTTGTACCAATTATTAAAAGAGATTTAAGATGATCATCGGTTAACTCAGATCTGTAAACATTCTTTGTGTACTGCATTTTGGGGAATGTTTTCTCACACAAGTAAGTAATACCAAAAACAGGAAACAGCCCACAAGCAAATTTATGCAAATGATTAAATTGTATCCGTGGAAGACTCTTCTAAAATTCCAACAAAGATGAGTTTTGATATTTGTTCTTAATCATATCACTGCTCTGTAAATCAGTAATTTCCGTTTGAATATCCGGGGCTAGTATTTCAATGTCGGTATCAAAAGGTTTTTGAAAAATATTAATTTTATTCGAAATGACATCAAAGTCTGAGAAACGAGTATCAAAATTTATCTTCAAAGCACTCAAGCCTTCGATTACAAAATCGACGGGAAACTCAGTCTCAGTAGTGTGACTTGTGAGGGTAGAAATGACTCTTACTTATGGATAAACTATAAGTTCTATTTTATCGCTTGGTTGCCGACAGCTACAGTGAAGACGTTCGTGAGTTATATTTTAGATGTTAAAATTTGGGCACCAGAGTATTTTGACCAACCGATAAATTATGCTACTGAACTAAGGGATGCAAACACTCAAAAGTCCCCAGATTAAATTACCCTGAAATTATACAAAAAAAATGAAAGACTGTACTCAGAATGATTGAAATTTACTGGTAATCGAGATAATTATTGTTGTTACAATTTATCACAGATCTTAATATTAATGAGTTATGAAGTGTATGAAATTGAAGTATGAATGAAGTTAAATTCTTAAATTACAGTGAATAACAGTTGAATTTACATATATCTAAGTATTCAAGTGATTGTTTCAAAACGTTACATAACCAAAATTGGGTATCCTGACCTGGTAATTGCTGGGTAAGAGGTTATACTTGCTCGTCTATGGATTGGTACTTGATGTATGGATCCTTGCTACCGTTCTAATACAGTTTCCACGATTGTACATCACAAGTCAATATGCAACTTCTAAATCAGTTTTTTCACAGCAGATTCAAGCCAACCGCAGAACTTCGTACCTTTGTTGAATTTGTCTCACAACATAAACAAAAAAAAACTCTATCGCGATAGGGTTTTTACTTTTCCTTTCATTCAAACGACTTTACTTCTTGTCCAAAACCAGTCATGTTAAAACGAAGTTTTAATCCCCTAAGGTGCATTAATTACACAAATAATTCCAATAATTTCAATCCAAATTGGTAATTGATGCCTTTGCTTTGAACGGAAGTATATTCCCAGAGTTTGATTCCAAACATAAGCTTGATATCACCTCCCTGTTGAAATAACTCAGAAACACGACTTTCCACTAGAACGATTTGACCAGAAGTAATGCCATTTACTCGCCTTTTCCGGCGCTTCGATGTCTCACAGAACAACCTCGAAATAGAAGCGGTAACTACAGAGACTGACACTGAACAACCATGACTCGTAGAATATACGGTCTAGCATAGCTGACGTCACAGGAGTTAACCGATTGTAGTACAGCGCGCATTTCTAAGCCGTTAAGTGGAATTTACACGTTACAAATTGAATATTTCACATGTTTTAAATGTGTGAAACATTTTTTACGTAATTGTGATATTACTTTTTCCCGGAACGATTTGATATTAGTGTATAAATCAGGGAGAAGCTGAGTTTTCTCCTCGCAATTTCAAATTCAGTTCGTTCATATGTTCTATCAAATCGACATAGAATGCTAACTTCCACAGCCATTCGCTAATTTGTAATTCGGTAAGAGGGCGATGCTTTTCATTCAAAAACATTTCGTTCACTGCTCGAAGTTCAAATAAGCGCCGAAGGACTTTTCCGCAACTAAGCCAGCATACGGCAGTATGATATGGTGAGTCATTCTCCCCAATCTCTTCAATAAACTCGCGGAATTGGAGATGATGCAGCCCAGTGGATCTGATGAAATTAGCAACTGATATGAATGATTTTAGAACTACAGACATATCCAAACATTTCCCACACAAGGACTGTTGCAATAAAACAGTGTAAGGCTAATGGTTTTGAACCACCTTCATTTTCTACAGCAAGAACAACCACTCTTTTATTTTTACCACACATGTTTTTGCCTCCATCAGTAGTTATATATTTCAAGTTTTTCCATCGAGGGTTCTTTTTATTGATGGCATTTTCTCCTTAAAAATATCTTCCCCAGTAGTCGTGCCGTGAATACTATCAATTAGAAAAAGTTTTTTATACACTTCATACCTTTTATCTGCTCCTCGAATAAAAATCAACACCTGAGCAGTATCTGACACATCCGTTGACTCATCCAAGGCCAGAGAAAATCACCCAAGATGGTCAATGTCTTCTACCGCAACGGTGTTTGCTGAAAGCTGACAGTTTTAAATAGATTTACTTTTTCGGGGCACATTTCTTCATTCTTACTGCAGTTACGCATTCTTTGATCATTCCTCCATCGGTTAATGGTTTTCCACGAAGGCTGATACGAGTTTCAGCCTCTTGTTCAGTATTGAGTTTCGTAAGCAAAAATTGCTGCAATTTCAATCCGTGCTTCGAAGCTTCAAATTTTTCTGTTCACAAGCTTCCTATATATTTTGAGTGATTTTGAAAATATTTCGCTTCATAATGATTTTTAATGACATATTCCTTGAGAACGGCTATGGTATCAAACATAGTGCCTTCTTACTGGTCTCAATTACGAAATATTGTAAGCTCCACTGATCTTTGAAAGTTCTGCATTCACTGTCCACTTTTCGCTTCTTTTCCATACTAGTAAATCACACGCAAAAAACAACAAGTCAAATCAAAATACTGTTACGAAGATGTCTTTTGAACACGCACAAAAACATTTTCAGGAGTTTCACAACAGACAGTTTCGTTTCCTTTGCCTTCCCTAGGCGGATTGACTCGCGGTCGCGCCGCTGGCCTTGATATACTCCAATAACTGCCATCTAGAAGTGAGTGGAATACACCTGAGCTTTCTCGAAACAACGAGATTATTCGCGAATATTTAATTGTTACTACGCCTTCGAAAGTACTACTAGCGCTATCTGTTAGCGGTAAAGGGTACTACCACTACCTTTTTCCGCGTGTGAGCACCAGGTGATGACAAGTGTCGTGTTCGTAACAATAAAGTACAGTTGGTACACAATAGTAAATGAACTAACGAATTTAGCAAGCGTATGCTCACTCAGGGCGCGTACTCGGCGACTAGTTCTAGAAATTGTAGATGATGGCATTGAAATTAATACGGTTTTCGCCCTCGAAACATAGTGAAGTACACAGTATGGCCCTAAAACTGGAAACTCTTGTCATAGACTATACCTGGATAGACTTCACTCCTGTGAACGCTTAATGACCGACCTAGGTTTCTTATGAATAAGACGGCCGAATAGTTTTTTCCTCAGTTTGCCGAATAAAGATGACCCAACCTTGAAATTTTTATTAACTAGAAATCAACAATTTACAATTCATATACATTAAACATATGAGAAATCTCGTTTATTAAACATGAATCCCCCACCGCCTTCTCCATATGACTTATTAAAAATTCACAAGGACAATACTCCTATAAGACCCGTTTGTTCATATGTCAAAGGTCCCTGTCAAAATTAGTGAGGGAAATCGTCTTAATCAAAATATACAAACTTCATCCCTAAATACAGTATATAAAATTCATTTCCGTTAATAGAAAAAATTAAAGGTATTGTACTGGAAACAAATACCAAACTTGTATCATTTGATGTCAAGAACATCTTTCCAAGTATCCCCTTAGAGACAAAGCATCAGTTAAACTTTCAACTTGAAACTTTGCGAGACTGAAACTAGGAGCGATAGGTCTTGTGAAGGAATATTAAGGAGAGACTATTTGAATAGACAATTCATTCAAAAATAGTGCTAGTTTTCTTCAACTAGTTCACGATTCTTGTAATTCAAGTGAAACCTTTCCAAAAAGAAACCTCGTAAGCAAATTGCTGTTACTTAGAAGTAACAGTCCCAATGATTCCTATATGAACATTTCGGTTTTCCAATAGGTCTAAACTTGTATGCACGATTTCTCATCAGCCATGCTAGCAATCAATCAGCCCAATCTCATAGTTGATTGATTGCTAATTTAGTGTAGATTTCATAATAGAACGTACATGTCGAGTTCCAAAATGAACATGAATAGCTATACTATTTTAATTGCTTTCATCATTCAGATATTCATTTCATCAAATTACGTGTTTCAAGTTCAATCAAACTCATTACTGATTGTAGTTCTAAAACCGTACATAATTTCAATTTTCCGAATGTAATATCAAAATTTTACGCTAAACTGAAGTGAGGCATGTCTGTGTTCGTGTCTATTTGAACATAAATATAATGCAAATATTTCAATAATCCAATTTAATTCGAAATAACAATTCCAATCAATATTTCGTTCAAGTTGGAGGAACTGAAAGTTCCGCGAAGAAGCCATAGTTTAGACCGATAAAATCAGACGTGAAAGTAATAATAATGCAGCATCAAGTTTCCTTCTTTAGTAGAACGATAGAAATTTATTTCAAGGTATCCTTTCAGTCCGATATAACATTCCCACTTTATAATCAGTTTATGGTTGCAAAAACTATAAGGAAGTATTTTTGCTAAATATTTAAAAAGATTTTGAAACTTGCAACGTTATTTTCCATTTCATTATTCAGCAAGAAATGATGATTGAATTGTCTTCTTACAAGGGCGAGCCGTCTCACTTTTGGCATTTAATACTTACTATAGTCTCTATGTTCCTTCAAGTTAACCGGATCTGAATGTCAATATTCATACAAAAAATTTGGATAATTCAAATTTCATGTATAATACAAGCAAGGGAACAACAATTCTAGGGGTTACCAGATGTCTTCTGTTTTACATCAGTAACTATGTTAGCGTGAGAAATAGTAAAAAGAAATTCTAAAATAAACATAAATTAGTTCACACCCGCTCCAAATAGGGTGAGATGATACCATATCAGGTCAGGGTGGAGAGGGTCTCAATAATTTCTCACAAGTTTTAGTTTCAGGGAAGAATTAAATATAGAAAATCAGGAAGCTGTCAAACGACAATAACCAATATAGGACGGAAAACGAATGCTACGCTATGAAATGTTAATGTTAACCATCTGGGGATGCTCAGGTAGCGGCTTTCTCCAGAAATGCTGTTGATCATAATATGGAAATCTTAAACGTCTTTCTTTCATAAGTTACACAATTAATCAGAATGTATCACAAGTAAATCGGAATGTAACGTAGTATCTTATCATCAAAATTGTGATTAAATGTATTCTGATTGTATTTATAATAGTTAATGAAGAAGAAGATCAGTTAATAATATTTAGAAAAGTACAGATGTGTCTAGAAATCCCAACCGAAAACATTCTGAATTAACTATCACACTGCAAAAAACTATTGGTTCAACTATTCTTCCAAATTTACTAGAAAAATATCGTTGGTACAAAATTAAAAGCAGGATCACTATAAGTGGAATTATTGGTTAAACAGTTCGAGGATCTGTCTCATAATAATAGATTGTTTTTTGACGAAATAACGTATTATAAATAACAGAAGCAACGTCAAAAACCTTCTATGTATTTTCTAACTTGAATTAGTTTCTTGGAAAATCACGTGGCACTTTTTCATTTTCAAGTGATTCAATTTTAATAGATTATTCAGAGTTTTGTTTTGTTGTAGGGTAAGAGGGTGTTTTCGCTAAGATCAGAGTTTCAATTTTGAAAACCAGCATTTTACTCAAGTTCAAATCGATAATACATTCAACCAGTTCGTTGCTTTTCGATCCCTAGAGTTCATCCTGGTTGGGAAATCATTTTAATAATCTAATTTCATTCCTTCAGTTCAATTAATTCAGATTCTCTAGGTAATTTCATTTAACTTTAGGTTTCATTCTTAGATTATTCTTATTAGTAATTTTATAATACTAGTAATAAAGTTAATTATAATAATCGTTTTATCATCTTTAATTATCATAGTCATTCTTTTATTATTATCATTACCTTATAATTGTTGTTCATTAAATAGTTTGCTGCTGTTGAGTACGAGTTTCTATGATTAATACGTCTATCCCTCCACTTACCTTCCAGTGTTTAAATCCATAAGTTTCTAGTGAAATAAAAAGGGTAAGTGCCAAGGATATTTTTATATTTGTTCTGTCTAATCAATGATTGAATCAAACATAGTTCTCTAAATTGAATGACCACACTGTAGATAAATATTGGTGAATACTGATAATACGAATTTCTTAAGTAAAGTTTCATAGAGTTTCGTACAGAGACCCATGTTTACAATAACCTTGTCCCTTGGGTAGCTTCAGTGAAGTAATAAACATTGCTCGAAACGGGGCAGAATGAATTTTATCAAAATTGCAGGCTTTAATTGCAACCGATACTTGGTTAGCACTCAGCTAATTTTAAGATGGTGCAGAAATTACACTCGCAATCTTCCAATCTCTAGTTTATTTGCAAAATATTTACAACAGAGAACGTAATATTCAGTAAAGTATTGGAAGTTAATTACATGAAGGGAAAAGGTAGCTCAAAACAACAATGAATTGCCTAGGGAATGCCAGTAGGTCTAGGTTATCAACTGATTCTTTACCGGGGCGGTCAAATCAAATCATATATACCACTAAAGCCACCGATATTTACTATGAGGTTATAAAGCAGGTAAAACAAACCAATACGGATATTGGATAAACCGCAATTAAGGGAATGGGTTTCTAAGCTAACCACAACCAGTTATGGGCAACATTCCATTCGTTAACATACAGCGGTGCAGGTGAAAGCGTATAGTATGATAGAACTAGCAATAAATCTCGGTAATTTTTGCATAATTCTGAGTTCGAAGAAAACAATTGCCTTAAGTAGATAATTGTGATATAAATTGAATAAACTAAAATCGAACACTTTTTGATCGTCGCAAATGGTCCCAAAAAAAATGGTAAAAATGGCCAAAACCGGTTTTTCGCGTCGGACATCGTCGGATTGAGTTAAAAAGAGAACATCTTTTAATAAGCTTATACGCCGTGAAAAGACGGAAAAAATTAGCTGCAGATGAACCCGATTGGACCAGCGGTGATCCCGCAAATTGCAAAAAACCATCGATTCTGTTCGAAATTTCAAATATCCAACTCTTGTGTTGTTGTTTTGAAAATTAAGAGCTGAAATATCAATAGGTTGTAGCTTTTGTACCCACCAAGTACCACACAAAATTTCAGCAAGATCGGATGTATACTTTTTGCAAACCGCAGCCTAATGTAAAAAAAGCACTTTTGTAAAATGACCCTAAAAAAGTTGTGGTGCGGTAATGCGCTATTTTTTTTACAGGATCATCTCCTTCAATAGTTAATGAACAGCTTACCAGATTCTCAACCTCTTATCTTTCCTTCAAGTTGCTAAAACAATTATTTTAAATAATGGTATTTCGTGCGCTTGGCTGTGTGGCGCGCGTGGAAGCTGCCGCGCTAGGTCACGCACACTCTACCGCAGCTCGGCTATCCGGCGTTTTCGAACGTATGGGTTCAAAATGCAAACACTCGTAAAAAACAACAATATCTCGGGAACTATGTGTGAGTGTGCCCTATTTCCCGAAAATTTATATACAATTCTTACCTTGGTCAAGAATCATTATTAATTATTACTTTAGATACAGTTCATTCGCATTACTCAATGGGCTGAATAGATATCATATGGAGGACAACGACACGGCTCTTGTTTTCTGTTCCAATAACAACTGCAGGGGGTGCTATTTGTTACGACGCACTGGTGATGAAATCAGTCCAACATTAAACTCCGAAATTAGTATCCCTGGGGTGTAGCGCTAACGAGCCATATCTATTACCTTGCCTTTATTCGTTCAGTTTCAAAAATGTCTACTGCATTAGCTAATTGCTGGAAAAGTGGCAATTCAAGTAAATTATGGTTCCGGATTGTATATCTCATTAATCAGGTCAGTTTATTATTATTCATCAATGTGTTGAGTAATATGTTTGTATAGAAAACAGAAATATAGCCCTCGGGATCAGTATATAACATACAAATGGAAAAAAAATGAGAATCAGAATAGAAAGCACAGTCTCTATGGAGTTGAATAATTTATTCATAAAGAGTTTAGTATTTTGAAATTGAAGATTTACAATAATATTGCTGCCATCGATAGCCATATCCCAGCAGCTCTTCATCATCTACAAGGCACAGATTTGAATGAAAAATATGAATAATAATAAAACGGAATATGTTTGATTCCAAAACCCAATAAATTAAACGTAGCTGAAAATTTAATTTGTATTGAATAAATGAATTGAATAAATACAAACTTACTTAGGAAGATTATGATTATCATCCATGTAGTTCGTACTTGTTACCCGTCCGAACAATTCAATAGGTACAAATCAGGCAGAACGAAAAAATTTATAATTATATATTCTGATGTAATAAAGTGCCCATGTTAAACTAGACTTGTATATAACCATATTCAGTATCTTCGGAAGTTGGAGAATAAAACTCAAATTTTACACAAAACTCTCAACATTTAGTTTGAAAATACTGACAAATTGTTCCACCACACTGTGGCATTTTCAAAGCAAGGAGTTATCAACTAAAGCTAATTCTAAAAGTATGTCCTTAAATATCAGGGATGAGAATGTGGTACAAATTGAAGGATGTGGGTGGATAATGGTGAGGGTGTGTTTACAAAATTGTTAACAAGTGGTGAATTATATGTATCGATTTGACCATTTTTTTTTGTAATATTAAATGATAAAATCGTTACATATAATTCACCACTTGTTAACAATTTTGTAAACACACTCCCACCATTATTCACCCCCATCCCTCAATGTGTACCACATTCTGATCCCTGATATTTAAGGACATACTTTTAGATTTAGCTTTAGTTGATAACTCCTTGCTTTGAAAATGCCACAGTGTGGTGAAACAATGTCAGCATTTTAAATTAAAAGTTAAAAGTTTTGTGTAAAATTTGAGTTTTATTCTTCAACTTCCAAAGTATTTTGAATTTACACTACGTAAACGCCGAAACCATAGATATATTCAGTATCTGTTATAAAAATACACTTTTTAACAAACCATATTCATCAAAATGAACGTAGGTTAACGTTACCGAATATGTGAAATGTGACAATTAAACAAATGAAAATGAAGTTTGTGTAATGTTGCTGGTAAATTGCGGATCCCTCTACCAACCAAAGATAAACAGCAGGATAATAAATTCTACTGTAGTCTATTCATTATTATTATCAACGCTCATGCTCAAAAATGCGATATGGACAGAATACATAGGTTTCCAATTAATTAAACGTTCTCAACAATATTTAATGTAATATAAAACTGCAACATTAACAGGCAGTTCCGCCCGGGCATATCGATTCAACTTTTTGCCAATGACTAAATTGTTATGTGTCACAAACGTTGCAAACAGTGGCAGATAAATTATTGTGACATTCAATTATACACAAGTTTTACGAGTCATTAGTTTTGCATCTATTGAAATATTGCATATAACGATGCTGGACGTATCAAAATATTGTACAATATTTCAGAGTTGATGGGCGGAACAATAATTGTCTTTATTTATCATGTACATTCGAATGTTCCAGCTCATTAGTGGAAAATGTGAGAACACAGCTTATTTCTTCGTGTATAATTTACGTTCTACACATAAGACAGATAACCTGCAAATGCTCTACTTATTGGTAAAATCCTCATAGAAATAGTCGTCTGCTGTCTGGAAAGCTATAAAGCCGTGTTGAACAAGGCCGTGGCAACATTTAGGCTTGTCCTTGACTTTTACCAGTTGTTGTTAGTTTGGAGTTAAAGTTTACTCCAAGATATTTAACTTCTCCCGCCAGCTGGATGTTAGCCCTTTGAAGATTTAGAGGACCTAATCTAGATCTTGTAGCTAATAATGCTAGTGATGTCGAGAATGCGGATAAATAAATAAGAATGTAAGAAACACGAATGATCCAACTAATGAAGAAAAGGTTTTACAGGCTAGAATATACTTCAAGAAAGTGAAACTCTTAATCAACCAAAATTCAGAAATTTCGATGAAGCGGTTAATTGAACAGAACCGAAATGTAAAAGAATCTGCTAACTAAGCAGAGAGCAGCTGAGACGAATTCAAGGGATAGCGATGTTGGCGATTCCCTACCCTAAGCAAGTGTTTTTTTTTCAACTTTAAGAAGACGGACAACAATGACAGAAAACCAATTGATAGATTTCCTCAGAGCCAATAGATCTCTTTGGTCATCCACCTCCTCCAAAAAAGACTGCCAGATCCGTGCCTGAATTACAGAGTTACTATATGGAAAAAGAAGGAATGAAGATTATTATGATTAGGTATGACTGTGTTACATAATAAAATGTAATTCAGTTCACACTACCACCCTTTTTCCACTTGAATTACCTACAACCTATTTTAACCTCAATTGCAGCCATTATCAAAGACATAATGTAACCCGAATTCCAATTTCTTTATTCCAATTCAGTTTTCATTTTTCTTAGATAAAGGCTGCATCGTTTTAGATGCTTGATATAAGTTTTAATAATTGAAAAAAGGGGTATAGTACAAACTAAACCATATGAAAATTATTGGGTTATTATTATATAATAACTGATGAAAAGGAAGGCATTGTCGCCTCATAATATCTGAACAATGCTGGGTTATGGCAGAAGCTTTGTATGGAACCTTGTCAACATCATATTTGTTATTTGTATTATATAGCATAACAAATGATGAGTCATGACATGAGTGTCAATGCCGGCACGTAGATCAACCTTCGCCGAAATATAGCATGGACTAGTATTACAGGAGCAAGGCTTCTTTCTCCTTTGAGAATAGATATTTAAGTTCATTAGATGACAGTAAGGAGGATGTTCAGTGAGGTCAGCTGGAACCGTTAAGTCTTAGTCATTCTAATTAGTATTAGAAAGTACCATGTAGTGAACATTAAAACCATGAATCATATTTCCTACTACCATAACCAAGCACCGAACCTGTTAACTGATGACACATGGCGTTCCTTCCAAGCCAAAGAAGGAATCTTTCTTCAGACACTGACAAGCCCTTTCATCAGTTATCATAGAGTCATTCTAAGGAGAGAAAATATTCAAAAATATTTGCTGTTGTTGCGACGTTTCACCGCCGTAACTGTCTTGCGCAGTAGTGGAGACGCAGCGAGAGTTCGGTTGAAAAGAGCAAGCGCAGTGCATCTGAAAACATTGAAGTAGAGATATCACATCTATATGTTATTACTATTATGGATATATGTAACTATAAAATACAGTTCACTGAAGAAGAATACTTTATTATATTGTAACGAGAAGCATTAACAACTAGCAATTCAAAGCTAAAACAGCGGGTATCCTACAAAAATAAGGGAAAATCAAAAATAGTTACACGTAATTAAAATCAGTGAATAAGCAAATTCTAATACCGCATTTTTATAGGTTCAAAATTTCGGAATTAAAAATACCACCAAAAAATCTTTCATACGAAAAATCAGTTCAAGACAACAGTTTCCTTTGCATTTCCAGAAATCTAAATCCTAGTTATCCCATTTGAATGAGAATGAATGAAAATGAAAAATATTTGATTCGAGCAAAGCAATACATTATTGAGATGGAAACAAAAAAACATATTTGAACTTATATAGTGGTAAATAAAAGATGGAAATATTTTACAATAGAAGAATCATGATTCTTTCTTGATATTATATGCCACATCGTAACGAACTTCAAATAACAAACCGCAAACTCAGCACTGAATTATAGCTTGATTAAAAACACAACGAGAAAGATAATAACATTTCAGATGAAATAACGTGAAGCATTAAGGAATGCGACTACAAAGAAATGAAAAACTAGATGCAATACTACTCGAAAATCAATTACGAAAGAATAGATACTTTAGAATGTTACTTCAGTGGGAAATTCATATTAAAATTCTTACAAAAATATTGATAACTTTCTGATAACAATGATAAGGATTCTCTACTCTATATAAGACGGAATTCCATCTGTCGTTTTCAAGGAATGATGTGCGCCTGAATTAACACCAGTTTTTTGCAGGTCGTTTACCCTTTCATAAAAACTTGGTGTGTTTCCTTCCAGCTAGAAGAGAGCTAGAATCCAATCAATTCTGAAAACGAAGGAAAGAAAACCCTTCCTAATAATTAAAGACATATTGCACTAATATCTGTGATCTCTAAAGTGATGGGGAAAGCAATCAACATCGAGCCTATCCAATAACTAGAGAGTTTCAAAATTGTGAATGATCGACAAATGACTTTGGTCAGCAGAGATCAAGAGGAGACATGCTTGCCTACGTGGCACATGTACGGCGGAAATGTATTGAAAAACATGGGAAATCTCTAGCTGTATCAATGGATACAAAGTATTTGACCGAGTTTGGCACCAAAGCCTTCTTGACGTCGTATGGTTTGTCGCCTCAACATTGTCGTTTACTATCGAGTTTGTCTCAGATAGATGACTCCATGTGGTGGTTGATGGAGTATTTTACGATGCAATGGCTGTCAACGCTGGTATTCCACAGGGGTCTGTCTTTGTAACGAAGCTCGGAAATATTGTAGATTATCAAATAAGGAACAGGAGAAATTGTTCGTAAAGTCAGAATGAATATTTCTTAATATCATTTCAAAACTTGCAAAATGAAATTTTATTGAATGATTCCGAATAATCATATTATTATAAAGTACTTATGTTATTTAGCACCGAAATTATCTAGTTCATATTTCGAATAATCCAGAATTGATTCATTTAACACTCGAATTAATCGATTCGTTAGATTAGTTAGTTAATTAGGGTCAAAATCCTGCACCCTCTTCTAGCATGATTCGGAAGATGAGCCGAATATGTAAATTATAGTGATGTATGTGAGTCGCGGTAGAGGGAATATCCCTCCACATAATCCCTTTCCATGATACCCGGAGGAAATAAGGTATTTAAACCAGATCGCAGCCTAAAAATGAGACTTCTACCTTTGACTTCGACTTCTACCTTTGACTTCGATTCCCTACCTTCGACTCCGACTTCTAACTGGTAATTTGAACTTCAAGAAGTAAGTAACAGAGATACTCCGAAAGTGATTATTATTCCAGATTCAATTAAGGTGAGATTTAGAACCGCATAATACCTGTATATCACCGCTTGATTATTTTAGCGGAAACTGTTCTGGATTCATTACTTGTGACTGCGCCGTGGCATTGTCTGTAGAAATAATCAGATAAATTGTTTAAATTATCCGAAGTAGATTTATTCTGGCTCTATCTATACCTCGTTTACCGATAATAATTATATTGATTGAACTGTAAGTAATTGTATGGTGTCAGAGTGTGAAAAATGTGAAACAGGATCACACCCTTCAGTTGTACACTGTGATCTCCGGAAATAACGGAAGGGTGTAGATGAGCTACCGGCAGTTGCTGCACACTGTGATCTCCGGAAGTAGGAACTGCAGGTCAAAGTGTGTTTGTGGATCACAGTACTCAGTTGTACACTGTGATCTCCGGAAATAACGGAGTACTGTTGATTGAGATATCTATAGTTTTTGCACACTGTGATCTCCGGAAGTAAGAGCTATAGACATCCTTTGTATGAATGAAGTTGAAAGAGCTGACACTACTTTGCAATTACCATGTAAAGGGATTCCGTGTACTAACTCAGATTAGAGCAGAATCAATTGAAGTGCATAATCATATTTTGTAATTATTTGAACCATAAATAACTACAGATGATCTGCGGATGCGGGGGCGAGTATTGATAGCCGGACGGAAACCGTTTGCACCCGTTTCACCTGCACTGCTTTTTAACCGCTTTGATTAGTACCTAATAGAAATACCGCACGAATTTATGTTAGTTGCTTGCTTGCTTGCTTGATAAAATATCTGTAAATAACTTATTGATTTGCTATAACCGCTTGCCGTAAAGAACGTACAGAGTTTCCTTGCATTCCCTCCGAAAGATTAATGATTACATAATATGTTGTTGAATATTCATTCACCAGTGTTATCATTGTGTTTTTTTTAATAAAGTCAATAGTTGAAAAAGTTGTCTTATTGCAAGGAACTGAATGAAACCTCTGCTAACATCAACTTATAAAAGACAGTATAACCATTCTGGCATTTAGTTACAATTAAAGCCTGTAATTCCATGCAAATCATGTTGCCCTGTCAAATACGGCCCCTGGTTATATTTCTTCACTGACGCTATCCTGGGACAAAGCAGTCTTTAGACAACAAAAATCTGGCGCCCGAGAGATAAAGATCATTCCGAAGTAAGTATTCAACGCCAAAGTGACAAAGCACGTCACATCTTGGCACCAACTTTGTTTCTGCTCCATATGAACGACCTGCTCAAAGTGTTACCTGCCCCGTCCACAGCTTTGCAGATGATGGTACACTTACATACCGCTCTCTCATCTAGAGCCCCTATACCATCTAATGAAGTCAGCGGAGCGAGACAAGACAGGTTCACACAATTAATGGGGATCCGGCAAAGATTTTGAAATGGGAATCTGATAATATTGTAGAGTTTAATGCAACTAGAGCTCAAGCTTGCGTCATCCTCTCATCATGCGACGATCATGTGAGGTCCATTGCGAAAACAGCAATTGTCAAGCTCGAGAGCTGCCGAACTTCTTCCTTCCAGACTTCATCTTTCTATCGAACATCGGAGTTGGAACTTTTGCGTAGTGAGGTCTTTCCCCTTGCCTATAGCATTCAAATCTTCAAGAAAATACGAATGCCTATATCCTCTCCCTTCATTCCACTGCTGGCTCATACGATATTCTTCAAACATTATAGGTTTCCGTCTCGTGTAGTCAAATATAAAAAAAAAATCTGGGGCAATGAAAATCGAAGAGTTTACAACGTGTCACAGTTTGGTGTGCACTACGGTCTGAAGACATAATTGTCCCTTACATTTTTAAGGATGAAAATGGTGGATGGTGAGCGTTATCGAATGATAAACGATTTTTTGAGGACAGCGTTACGCGATATAAATTGTAACGATATGTGGTACCAACAAGATGGTGCCACATGTCACACAGCTAGGGAAACGATGCGCTTATTGTGTACACTGTTCGAAGGGAGAATTATTTCACGAAATGGCGATGTCAACTGGCTACCTAGATCATGCGATCTTAATCCGCTCGATTATTTCCAATCCTCAAACACTCGACGAACTGAAGAACGAGATCCGACGTATAATTCGTGATGTTGGACCGCAAATTTGCTCAGACGTAATCGAGAATTTCTCGAAAAGAATTTTGTCATGTCAGAAGAGCCGAGATGGACATTTGGCAAATATTGTTTTTCATATATAATTGTAAATCATTATTTTACAAATTAGAAAAAAGATATTGTTATTTCCTCACATAATGTGTATTTTATTTATTAATAATAAAGATTCTTGACCCAGTATAAATTATATATAAAAATTCTAGGGAAATAGGTGATGATTAACATAAAACGTGACTCCAAATCTGTAAATCATAGGAATGATATTCAGGGATTAAGTCAGATTTATACTAACTTGATTAATTAAGACTCTTGCAAATTCCTACATGCGTCTTTATAATGTTAACAGTATATTTTAAGAAGAATGCTTAAAGTGATATTCCAATACAGGTCTGAAACCTTTTTCAAGTACCTCATAAATCTTACATCTGGTTCGTTAGTAAATAACTTCGAACTTCAGTTGTTATGAGACTATAGCAACATGCACTTGTATACTATAAGAATATTAGTGAACAGTGGATTCTTGTTACAACAAATTTTATACTTTAATATTGACGATACAATTTCGATTATTCGTGGTTCTGTTCGTTTCGACGGCGTGGGCTTTTTGATTGAAAATTGTGCGATATGGACGCTTGTGCTATAATTAGTTTTAATAAACCCTTTTTGACATGATAAGTCTTCTGATGATGGTCGTGAGATCGGAACGTATGTAAAGACGTGTTAATGTGACCTATTTCCTAGAATTTTTATATTATTTATTTATTAATAAAATCCGGTAAGTCTTAATGGGAAACCTTTATATGGAATTGTAGATTCCATATTTTAACATGCACATGACTTTGTTCCATATTTCAATCAATATACGTTACGTAACCATTATTCATATTGAAGATCTGAATAGACGGTTGAATTATCTAACTTACACCTCGAAACATCCAGTATATGCAGTAATTGATTGGATACGTATGTAGTGTAATCTAATTTAAATTCAATATTTGAGTTTCGACGAAATGTAACTAACTATTACATTGACCAGACAGCATTGATCACTACTTTGTCAGACAGTGTGCGAAATCTTTGTCGTTTGCTTAGTACCTGATATACAATAAGTCAATGCGGGAAGGGACTTTTTCAAATAAATGGAAGGAATCGAGTGACAACTCCAATCCCGAAAGAAGGCGAAAAAAATAATATATAAAACTATCGTCCTATAGTTGAAATTTCAATTTTTCGGAAAATCCTTGAATCCATTGTTAATGATGAGATATTACGCTATGTGCCGCCTTATCTTAGCGAGAAGCAACATGGTTTTATATCTGCAGATCTGCAACGACTAATCTTCTCAAATACAGTGCATTTCTATGTAAGTCTTTAGATAAGAGGAGGCAAGTGGACTCAGTATATACGGACTTCTCCAAAGCCTTCGATAAAGTCAATTTCTGCTTGCTTCTCAAAAAACTAACAATGTATGGTGTTGTAGGAAATAGGAAGAGGTGGTTCGAGTCGTTTTCAGATGGTCGTCAGCTACGAGTAGTAGTAAATGGCTTCGCATCAGAAAAATATACATCCACAGGGATCAAATTTAGGGCTGACCTTATTTATAATTTTTATCAGTGATCTTTGTGGTATATTTAGTTCAGACAGTCTTCTATATGCTGATGACTTGAAAATATTCAGAATTATTTCATCGATGGCGGAAAGTGATTTGTTACAGAATGACCTTGATAAGCTTCTAGAATGGACCCTACTGAATAAACTCCTACTAAACTGTGATAAATGCTGTACAATTTCATTCACGAGAAATATCATGAATTACTCAACCACGTCATACATATTGAATAATAAACCATTGAAAAGGGAAGAGAGTATGAGGGACCTCGGAGTGACATTCGACTCAAAACTAAATTTTAAGTTGCACGTGGAGCACATTGTCAGAAAGTCATACTCTATGATGGGGCTTATTTTCCGAGTTGGTAAACAGTTTAAAACAGTGGATAGCTTCAAACAACTTTACTTTGCCTATGTAAGATCTCATTTGAAGTGTTGCAGTGTTGTATGGTCTCCGTCGTACATTACATACATTCAGCGGTTGGAATCGACACAAAGAAGATCTACTCGTTATCTGATTCTCAGAGTGAATGGTCACTTGCCTGATTATGGCACTTATCCAGAAAGGTTACGGATGTTTGACTCAGCAGCTTGAACTGAAGACAGTCTCAGACTTACTGACGTTATTCAAAATAATAGGACACACTCATGATTTTGAGCTGCTGAGAATGATAAGCTTAAGGGCTGTGAGTGAGTCCACAAGATCAACCGATCTTGTGCACAATAAGCGCAGGAATACGAATCTGGGTTTACATGGTCCGCTTGCTCGAATTGGTGAATACAACCGGGTCTATAATAGCCTAGATATATTTCACGATTCATTCACAGTCTTCAAAACTAACTAATTCATATTATATTTCATCCCACTGTCTGATGACGGGATGTTATAGGTATAAGTATTCTGTGTAATATTGCTCACTGTTTGTATGCGTATATTAACTACCTACTGATGTTTATCATCAGATGGTATATGTCGAAAGACACTTACTATTCAACGTTATACTGCCGGTTATTGATACTTTTATTTAAATATGTACTTTCTATATTGTAACAATCTGTAATTGAACACATTGTGTCTGTTGATTGTTCTACTGTTCTAATAAATAAATTGAACTTTTGAGCCATTGAAAATCTTCCCAACCTTCAATTACTGATAGTAAAAAGTAATTTATTTGACGCATTGCTAGATCATCCCTCGTATATGAGTTTGGGATGAGTATCATATTATGTTCGATATTGATTATCATTAATTATAATTTCTCATTAACGCTTATTAATTACCGGAAAATCGAAGGTTGATATATTGGACGTGTAATTAGAACAGTAACAGACTGTTTTGGATGGATTTAACTATCAGAGATAGCCATCCAAAATGTTAAATTGATATTGTTGTGATTAAAATGAAAGCAAACGCTGCGTCTAGTCACACATCAACTTCAAAGATGTATGAGTACAAGCACAAAGGGTTGATTCGATACAAGTAAATACAAGGACGGGGATCTAATAATCTAGTAACTAGAGTTTAATACAACCAAAACTCAAGCTTGCGTCTTCTCTAAGAAGGCAGATCCCATAATCCCTGATATGATGATGTCAGGTACAATTATCGCTATGAAGTCTTCCACATCCATGCTCGGGATCACCACCAACAGCACCCTCTCGTGGGATTATCGTGTGAGGTCCTTGCGAAAACCGCTCCACAAAGACTTGGTTTTCTATTCCGTGACAAGAGCTACTTTACATCCCAGCAGCTCCTCATAATTTACAAAGCACAGGTTCGACCTGTCCTGGAATACTGTTCACATTTTTGGATTCCGCTCCAACTCTTAAATTATATCTAGAAGAGAACTGTCCGTCTGATTGTTGTCACACGAGCTAATTGACATCTCCAGAACATTGTAGAAAGGTGGGAGATCTCTCCCTTTTCTATAGATATTTTTATGTTCGGTGTTCATCAGAAGCCTCTTCTGTTGTTCCACTACGAGATATTCCAGATAGGCGGACTCAACGAACTCAAACGAGTAACGCCTTCATTAACAAGCTCGAGATCTGCCAAACTTCTTAATACCAGACTTCATTTTCCTATAGAACAGCGAAGTTATGGATCTCTCAAACTATATGAAAAACAAAAAAGTAAAGTATCGATACTTTCAATCCGATACCAAGTATATATGGCATCGATGCTCTTTGTTCGATACCATGTAGATTGAAAGTATTTTTATTTTGAAATAAATCAAAATAAATATTCTACGGTTTTAATATGTATCAACTTATTTTTCCCTAAACGATTTTTTTCTATTTCACCTAATTACGATCAGACACCATTTACATAAGTTGACTAGACTATCCAATATCACTATATCAGTGCTGTCACAGTCACAGAACTTACAGAACATACATCTTGTGCATTTATCTCAAACAATTCTTCTCATAACACCTGGTTTTGGGGAATGTAAGGTGGAGCAGTTCTATCATGTTAAGATTTTTTCCATTTGGCTTGTGTTTCAGATTTTATTTTAATATTTTTAAGCTATTGCATTTATCTTTTATCGCGGGCTTTGAGCGCTGCGAGCGAATCAAGAAAAAAAAACAAAAGACAAATACCGTAACGAAAATCTAAAAAAACAAAAAACAAATACTGTAACGAAATATCCTGACACCCACCACTCCGCCTACCATGTAGCTCGGCCGAACTTAAAATTGTCGAAATGTTAACTTTGAACCTTTTAAAAGGTCGTGGTAGCCCCAAACTGGGTCGAAAACTGTTTTGAATTGGTTAATTTCCGATAAATCGAATGACGTTCACGTGAGAAGCGCGTAGGACGCGAGTTAGAAAAGTGCAAATTTACGGTACATAGAACGTCTTAACGAGGACTTTTCGCATGCGGTTTTCGCTCCATGTCGTTAGTTTATGAACGGGGCCAACTAAATAGCATAGTCTCGGGCCCCAAAATGTCGATTAAATAGGAAAATTTAACAAAAACAGTTTAAGGTATTCTCAGCTGTCACCTACTAGCATCTGACGTGCGACGTACGAAAGGGAATTTTCTAGCTAGTAAAAGCTAGCGGCTCATAGCCCAAAATACTTTATTACAACTGGCGCCGGCCGCACGGGGTTCTAAACGGCCCCAATTTAACAAAATAGAGGTAAAATGTATAAACTCTAACTTACGCGCAGCGAGCTCCTCGAGGATATGTCAAAATGATTACGTTCGTAGCTAATTACATAAATCGTATGGCGTTCATGCAATTGTGTTTTTATACAATTCGAACTTTGTAATTTCGATAGGCCACGTGAAAATCCCGGAGCCGGAAGCGCTATCGAGATCTGAACGTTAAAACTTTCGTATAAAATTGTGTTTACAAGTCAACTGTCACCATAGATAACTCTACTACCGGTAGTAGAGTTATCTATGCACTTGTCACAGAATACTCTTCATAGAGATCAAGATGATACTCTTTTTACTCATAATTCGTGAAGATTTCGAAGGGGTAGTGGATGTTTTTCTGCCCAACTTTTTCCAGTGGCGTAGTGCTATGCAATAGCTTTACCGCGGCAGTCCCCGAGTGTCACGCGTTTTTTTTAATTTTGAGATTGGTTCGTTCACAGTTTTACAACAAATTGTCAAAACTTCTGTAGTTTGTTTTGTATAATACGAAACCTCTGTACTTCACCTTCACCATTTTTATTATTAAAATTGTATTAAATATTTCAATATTTGTTATGTTATTATTTATTTAACAACTCAGTACCTAGTCCTGTTCATTACTGTTATTAGATAATGATTACGATTTATTTAAAGGTGACAAAAATTGAATTCCCATTTATACTTTAATATTAAATTGAATCGATAGGAGTAGGTATCGATACTTCAAGGAAACGAATCAATTCTGACACATTCTAGTATTTGGATGTAGTGAATGTAACATTCACTGTTGATAAGGTACAAGTGAGGGAATATTGACCACAGTACAATGTTCTCCGCTTTTAAATCTAGAAACATAAGACCCCTATGGTTCAAATACCCCTTCCAGCCGTTAGAGGTCATCATATTAATGTACTCTATGCGTTTCGTGCGGTATCATCCACAGAACACTTAAGTAGCGGAAGCTCCGTATTTTTACACAGGAATAAGCTTATGGTTCCATTCGACTGTGGGTTAGATCAGTAATTTGATTAGGCACGATATTCTAAATTATGCCTACTGAGAATGGTGAATTATTACAACAGCATAAGTTTGCATTCCTTTTTACGCATCTTTTCCAATCCACAAAACAAATGTCTGGCTAATCAGAATTGAAAGGGAAAATAACCACAACATTTTTGTATATAATGTAATTGGATTATATAATACAGAACGCAATATCAAAATAGCTTCAAGAATGATGATAAGATCTTTAGTTTAGATCAATTAGGGACGCCACGAACAAATAGTTCTAGACAGCTGCAACTCTTCTCATAAAGCACATAGTACGACGTGAAAGCTTGCAACCTTGAATCGACCGATCAGTAACACCTCAAACTAATAGTTGTAGACAACTGTATAGCTTTTCAGGGGGGGGGGGAGGTGGAAGTCAGTTGACTTTTCCGAGACATTGCAGTATTTGGGAGTCGCCCTGGATAAAACACTACTCTGGCAGAAGAAACTGGAGACTATGTGCCAAAATGCTATGATAACCTTTTGGCAGTGTAAGAGAGCAATTGGCATGAAGTGGAGTTTGGGGCCTAAGCAGATGATGTGGATCTACTCAGCTATTATTATCCCAAGCCTCAGTTATGCAGTTATCGTATGGCAGAAAATAACGGACATGGTTAAAGCCCAGAAACTTCTGGACAGAATGCAGGGAGAATTCCTTAGAGGCATTACATCTACGAGGAAGAGTACACCGACTGTAGCAGTTATGCCTCTCTAGAAACTGTGTTAGTCTTGTGTATATGATTTTTTCAAACACTTTGTTAAGATTACTTAGCAGAGAAATAGGTCTATAATTCGAAATAATATTTGTTGATCCTTCCTTATCTCAGCAAGTTTCAACTCATCTGGAAATGTGCCCTGACTCAGACAATTGTTGATAATGTACGTAAGGGGGGCTGCCAATTCTAGTAGGGCGTATTTGATCAATTCAATTGGAATCTGATCATGCCTTACTGAGTTTGTGTTTTTTAGAAATTTTATTATGTTGCTCAATGCAAGTAGAAAAAAATAAAAGTTAGGACTATTAATTTTCTTGTTAGTATTAATTTTACTATTTAAATTTGAACTCTGATTTAGAAAAACTATATTGATTGCATTCAAGATATCTACGTTGTGTCTATAATCTCCATTTAAATTTGTAAGACTTGAAGTGTCCGGTTTGGCAGTTTTACCAGTTATAGAATTTATTACACTTCACACTATCTTACTTTTGTTTTCTGCATTTTCTATATAATTATTCAACTATTTACGTTTTGAATCATTAACTAGCTTTTTCAAGTCCTTACAAATTGTCTTATATTCAATAGAAGCTGCATTCTTCTATTCACATAGTTTACGTTTTTTGCACTCAATGTTTTTATTTTTTTACTTTTCTATGTATTTTTATTTTTAATAATTACAAGTTCAGAGACAAAGTTATATATATTGCAACTAAGAGTTTTCGACAAAATTATTGTAGCACTTATTCGGATCAATACAATTATATACATTTCCCCAATCTTCTCTAACTAGCATATTTCTGAAAGTTTCCAGCTTAGACTTTCTGTATAGTGTTTTAAAATTTTTGGAGATGAACTTTCATTTTTATTCTCAGCTTCAATATTGTTGTTCACCATTTGGTCGTGATGATCCGATAACGCAGAAGGGAGATTTTCCTCACGATATTCTACATTTCGAGCCAGATTTGTGAAGACGTTATCTATTAGTGTTCGTTAAATTTTTGTAACTCTATTAGGTGTATATATAAGCTGTCTCAGGTTGAATAATTTCATTAAATAATTAAAAATAGATCTATTTTTATTGTTACATATGAAATTTATATTAAAATCACCTCAGAGAAAGATTCTATATTTATGGTAAGCTCCAAAACAATAGTCTAGGAAGTGACCCAAACTTTCAATAAGTAGCTGAAAACAGCCTAAGGGAGGTCTGTATAAGCAAATAATCAGGACTTTCATAGACTTACTTACAGTTGAGCAACTTTCGATGTTGCCTTCAACATAGAAATCCTTCATATTTTTTACTTCACAAAAGTCTTAATTTCGCTGAACATAGATGCAGGAACCA
This sequence comes from Endomychus coccineus, assembly GCA_958510875.1. Lineage (NCBI taxonomy): Eukaryota > Metazoa > Arthropoda > Insecta > Coleoptera > Endomychidae > Endomychus > Endomychus coccineus. The sequence continues at coordinate 27,342,382 of OY294068.1, read as the reverse complement.
ACATGTTCCATTGTTGTCCTGGTAAAGGATGAGATGAGTGTATAATTCTTAATTCCAATGTTATTTATTTCATCTTGATTGCCATATACCGAAAGAAGTAACGACATTGAACAACTCACTTAATTTTGGGATGAATTAATTAACTATCATCTGGTACAGTGTGATTAATGCATAATTATAGACTTTTCCTTTCATCATCCGATTTAACAATTTTAAGGGTGAGTAACGAACTTATTTACAAGTTTAAAAGCAAAACAAGATCAACTACCCTCATTAAAATACAATTCATTTATCCTTCGGCCATTGGTAAGGATAAAAGGATGCGACCGTAGCTTCGATTGCGGCCTTTCCGGCCGCTGGAGGTCAATAAATCGGTGCTGGCAGTCACCCGAACATTAAAACACAAAGCAAGTCCCTTATACTGTTCTGAATAAGGGTCGTTCAAGATGCTTTGCTGTTGAGGAGCAAAGTAATCCCCATTCGGCGGCCAGGCAAGAGGTACCGTACTAGCTATTTTATTGCTTAAAGTCACTTACAAAGCACCGATTTTCCACCTAAAGTCCCTCTTTCATCAAGGGCAGCAAGAACATCAGATTGATCGAAAAGGGTTTCAATGAATTGTACAGGATGTTTCCGTTTGTTTCCTTCATAACTTTGGTGAACAATAGAACATATGAAGATAACAGGATGTTGAAGTTTTGGAGAATTATTATACATTTCTTTCATTATCTTCTAGACAAATGAAGATTTTTGGTTTAAACTTGGTACACTTCAGTTCCACTGAATGACGCTTACAAAAAGTTTTAGAGACAAATACAGAAGGGTAGCTTTGTATGCATTTGAACTCACTAAGCTTCTACGCCAATAGTCAATCAATCATACAAGGGGGGGGGGGCAGTCCAGAGACCTAAGACCGCTTGATTGAGTCTATTATGTTCCCCTTGATACAAGACTTAGTCCAGGCAACGCCGAAGGCTAGAGTTCTGGATGGACTGATGTGTCTATTGGTTTCAGGCAGCATTACGCGATGTCTAGGTGTTGTAGCCTAAGAGAAGCTGGACATTTCACCAGGATATGAAAGGCAGTTTCGTCCGCCTCTCCACATTCAGTACAATCTGCTTCAATAACAATGTCCATTTAATGTAGATGTCTATTCAGATGACAGTGTCCTGTGAGAAATCTTGTCACCAGATTAATAAATCCACTTGAATTCATCGGGCGACAATTCAGCGAGATTTTAACGCTACGACAGATACAGAAGCATATGCACAGACAAGCAGTGGCGAGCAATTTTTGTTGTACGACAGTGGTCCGTTGTAAGATCGCATATTATTGTTTAAGACAAGGAAAAGCTTAATGGATACATAATGGAGTGCAAACATTGGTATGCAGATCTCCATATATGTTTAGCCAAGTTTACATTCATGGTACAAAACGTTCGAACATAACTCCAACAGTTTACGCTTTGCTGCCAAATAAAACAGAAGACACATACAGGCTGTCCCACGACGTTTTGACAGTCCAATTTCTGGAAAACCGTTAATATGACATATATGAAATTTGGCAGATATAAGCAGTCGATACTGATGCTTATATTTATTATAAAATGACTTCCGTCATTTCGGATCACGTGACCCCAACATCATTTTTTTAAATAGGACAACCGGTATAATATTACAATTTTGAATATGTCATTCAGAAACAAATTCAACGATACCACACTTGTCATCATAGTATTATACACCTGCTCGATAAGGCCTTACAACATACTGATAGTTATTTTGTTGCTGGGCTCTTTTATTACCATTTGTCTATACATTAAAAAGTAATTTTGACCAATCGCTTAAAATGATTCATTTATGTAGTAAAAATTCACCATATCCCGCTAAATTAAAGCGAGAAACAAATTAACTTGATTATACATTGTCAATGGGGGCGCAATTACAACTCTTGCCATGAGCGCCATTTCATTTAGTTACGCCACTGCCTTTAGATGTTTATATTCAGTAAAATATGGAACATGACTAAAGGAGCGTAAGTAATGTGGACTGATTTTCTTACATTCATTAACATTGCTATATTAAACGTTCTAAGTTATAGCTAAATCGTCTCAATGTAGACTCTGGACTTCCCTTTCTATTGATTTAGAAAATAATTACTAGGTCTTTAGATTTTTTAATATTAATAAGGTATTTGTATACAATTATTTGGTGCTACAGAATATCTGTGTTTTTGATTTATATATTATAACGTGCCCTTGCGGCTTTTCGGTAAATTGCTTACTGCGGTAGCTTCAAATCCTCGGGCGCCAGATTTTTCCCAAAGGTTCACTCCTTTTTAAGGACTTCTGCTGGGGTCCTCTCCACAAGGCTCGTCACTATGCTATCTAAAGATAGCCTTGTCCCTAGGGTAGCTACAGTGAAGTATAAGTCCATTGGGCAGAAAACAGTATCGAAATTGTAGGCTTTAATTACAATTGATACCTGGTTATAACTTAGCTCGTTAAAGATGGAGCAGGAATAAGTTAATAAAACAGGGAATTCCAAATAAAAAAAAATGAAAATAAAAATAAAAAGTACACTTTCAGAATAATCAATATAAATGCAATTGAACGGTATTATTTCACAAAATTACACCCAGACGGAAAATGTAATGAAGCTCAAACGGTAAATGAAAACTCTTTCAAGAATTCAACTCTACGATAAGTTCGGTCGCTAAATTTAATTCAGCGGTACGGGATCGGTTGATGAATGATTCAGAATGATCAATTTGCGGAAAAGTACGAATCAAACAGGTCCTATCGTAATAGCTGTATTCGGTAAATATTCAGATAGCCATATTACTTGAAATGTTGTTAAAACGCACTACGATATATCAAACGGTTTAAATACGGTCGGTTCGGATTCGGAAGATATATCGTAATGCCCGAATATAAAATATTAAGCCATTTACCTTTTTGTAAAATTCACAAACACAAACGGAACACTATTGTTACTTCACAGCTTTTAAATATCTGACTCACACTCGAATAAATTCAAAAACACTAGAGAGCTACTTTACTGATCAAAATTCAGAAACACAAGAGCTACTACACTGATTGAAAATCAAAAACACAAGAGATACTGTACGGCTCGAAATTCAAAAACACAAGAGAGCAACGGTACTGATTCTAACTCGAAATCACAAGAGGGCGATCTTTCGACTGTCACGGCTTTTATATGTTTTTCGAGGTTCTGGACAGGTCTGCTCCACCAAATCCTTATTTTTGTGCCAATAGTTTTTACTTATGCCCCGAACAATGGTTAAAAGTGACGCTACTTTTTAGATCTAAATTTCGCGCTCATGATATCACACCAGTTCTTCCCTGCGGAGTAAACAAGTGTTATCGGAGTTTTTAGGTTGTTCGCCCTTTTTATACATAAGGCTGCACAAAGTTTGGTGTCTTAACTGGCCAGACCCCTGTTTTTGCAACACATTTTATCGGAATGAAATGCAATTTTGAACGGGCATGAATTAGATTCATCTATTTGAATAATTATACTTATTTGAAATTACGGAGATTTAGAAAAGTGACAATCACGGAATACACATTCGGAATTCATTCATATCTATTGAAATAATGAAATGTTCAAACTGAAATTACATGTAACATCCGTATTTATTGCCTGATCTAAATTAAATAATCTTTCGAAATTTAAGCTTCGTTACAATATTCAATTCCTCAATCACAATCAAGTTGTGTATTATTCAACATTAAACATGGTTAATTATAGCCTCCATTGTCATTCGTATTGAATCGTGTCTCTTATTTGACAACGGTTAATAAGAAGCGTTTGATTTACATAGTTGGATAATATATTCTCTCTCTAAATTGCAGGTTTACAGAGTATGGTGGCTACGTGACGGAGAACGAGTCTTAAGTAACGTATCCGCCGGTGTTATAGTCAGCAATCAAACTTTGGTGCTTCAGGTGAGTCATTATATTGAATCAGCAAGAGCTAACGTTATAGTGCTCTACATATTAAGTGGGTGAGGTTTCGTTCAGATCTGTTTGACTTGTTCAATTCATTTTATTGCTTTTCTGCTATTGAATTGTTGAAACATAACAGATGCCTTCAAGGTTCCCTCGAGATCGTAGAGAAATTAGACATTACCTTCATTTATCTGTGCCTATATTATCTATATTCTGAATATATCCTCCGTAATTCAATATACGTCAAGGTATTTACTAGACAAATAGATGGTATGGTATCATTAACAGCTGGATTTAGGAATATGCAGACTAGGTAGCTGCATATAGACCACCATCATCAAAGACTCACACCTACTTGGACACAATTCTGTATTAAAGAATTTTTTGCCAGAATGTTGGAATAACGAGCCCTTCTCTGGTTTTCTTAGTTTTCTTAAGGTTATTAATTCATTTATTTCAGCAAATTCATTCTTATATATCATTTGGCTTGATTAATTATTATCAATATAACTTGCAGTACGTGTACCGATAACCAGGAAGTAAGTAAGTAAGTAAGTAAGTAAGTAAGTAAGTAGTAAGTAGTGTTTATTGATATCTTATACATAGTATATACATACGTCAGAGAACAAAACTACTTTTTAAATAACATAATATATATATAATTAGACTAAAAACAATTAAATTCAAGATTCAAGAAGTCTTCAGAATTATAAATACAGTTTTTTAGTAAAAATGATTTTATCACAGTTTTAAATTTTTTACCAGGTAAATTTCTTAGAGAAGGCGAAAGTTTATTAAAATATTTAAAACAAATGAAATTTGGTGCCTTTTGTGACCTACTCAATCTAAAAAATTCTAGATGGATATTATCCTTGGTTCGGGTGTTATAGGAATGGACATTACTATTTAGTTCCGCCGCACTCTGATTTTTATGTGCATATAATAAGCACTCAAGAATAAAAATAGCAGGTAATGTGAGAATCCCTAAATTACTAAAAACATGTTTGCAGCAGTCACGGTACTTGACACCACCAAGAATACGAATTGCCCTCCTCTGCAGACCAAAGATTCTATCAAATTCACTGCAATTCCCCCACACTAAAATGACGTATCGTATGACTGACTCACACAAAGAAAAATATGCAGTTTTTAATACCTTTGGAGAAACCGAGCACGACAATCTGCGTAATAAAAATATATTTCTACTGATCTGCTTTGCAACAAAGTTTATTTGGACATTCCAGGTAAGTCTAGAATCGAGGTAGACACCAAGGAACTTTACGCTAGAGATATCAGAGTGTCTCAGACTAAATATCATCTTCTTTGTTTTTTCTCTATTCATACCTAACCCGCATCCCGAGAACCACTCCGCTGCCATCTCTTGCATGCAGTCAAACGCCACCTCTGCACAAGTCAGGTCAGCACAATCATTAGAAACCGTCGAGTCATCTGCAAAAAGTATAGTGAGGCAGTCAGCCAAATATTCAGGAAAATCATTTATAAATATTAGGAACAGCAAGGGCCCCATAATAGAGCCCTGCGGCACACCAATATTTACTGCTACCTCCTCTGACCAACCACCATTCACATATACAGTTTGCTTGCGGTTTGTCAGATACGATAAAATAAGAGCTCTACCAGTTTCATCGAAATTGTACTTCTCTAGCTTGCCCAGAAGAAGCGAATGAGACACACAATCGAAGGCTTTGGTTAGGTCCAAGAATAGGGAGAGACAGTACAACCCGGATTCAAAGCAACGAATTACGTTGTTAATGAATTCAACGATTGCATCTGTTGTGTTCCGTTTTTTTCTGAAACCATACTGATGTTTAGTAAACAGCCCATTTTTTTCAAAATAATCAATAATCTGTGTACACATAACTTTTTCAAGTATTTTTGAGAAAATGGGTACTAAAGAAATCGGGCGATAATTCGAAACATCATTAATATCACCCTTTTTAAACAAGGGTATTGTTTTAGAAACCTTCAAACAATCGGGAAAAATGCCTTTCCTAAGACACCCATTTATTAAGTGTGTTAGAGGATAATCGATACTATGAATGTTCTTTTTTAAGAGAGATACACAGAGGCCATAAAAATCCTTAGATGAACTATTTTTCAAACCCCTGACTATGTCCCTTACTTGATTATAGCTCACTTCAGAAAAAGAAAAACTTAGATTTGCTGGTATATTTTTTAAGAAAAGTGTGTGGCTACTCTGATTTTTATTATCAATATCATCAATTACCATATGTGGTAGAGAGGAAAAATGTTTGGCAAAGTCATTAGGGCTAATATTACTTTGGGAAACTTTGTCAACGAAATTTTTACTTTTCATTATGTCCCACATACTTTTATTCATATTTGAAGAGTTTAAAATTTTTTTATCATTTGAATTTATTTTAGCTGTATTAATTTCATGTTTGTATTTTAAACGGAGACTATTTCTAATATATTTTAGATTATCTGATTTATAATTGATATATAATTCATTAAAAAGTTCAACTTGGTTTCTTAACTGTCTCAATTCATTCGTGTACCATTGGTTATTGGGGTTGTATTTTCCCTCCCTAAACTCCTTTTCGGGGAACGCGACATGATATGAATCTATGAAATTTTGGTGAAAGATGTTGAATGCATCATTAACATCTCTGTTTTTATCCTTTGTAAAGTCCCAATTTAACTTTTCTATAATTGAATGAAAGATGTTAAAACCTTTCTCAGTTAAAGGTCTGTATTTTTTTGGTTTTCTTATATTTTCCTTACCTGGAAGTTCCAGACTTACTTGCTGCGCAGAGTGATCAGAAAAGTCACACCCCAATACTGCGACTTGATCATTAGCAGATGTAAAATTAATGAAAATATTGTCAAGACAATTTGGTCCTCTAGTCGGCTCAAATATTTTTTGCTGAAAACCATATGTGCTAAGCAGGTCACAAAGGGCTCCGGCATTCTTATCTACAACTAAAAAATTCACATTAAAATCTCCACAAATAATAGTTTTTGACGATACTGACACACACGTTAAAATATTCTCTAAAGTTTCTAAAAAACATTTAAAGTCACCATTTGGCGAACGATACAAGAATATCACAGTTACATCAGGAATATTTAATTTAACAGCCGCTATTTCACAATGTAGTTCAATGGACATTGAGGAAATATTTAGCAACGGTGTAAAATTTTCGTTCTTGCAAAAAATTGCGACACCTCCATGTTGTAGCTCTGTACGCCCAAAGATTGATGCGGTAAACCATCCTTCCAATGATAATTTATCGCATAAGTCAGCCTTGACAAAATGCTCACAGAGACAGAGTACATCAGGACTTTGTTTATCGCTAAGAAAGCCCTCAATATTATTGTACTTTGTACCCAATCCTTGAATATTAAGATGTATAATGGAAAAAGTATTTACCTGGCTTTGTACATCACTTTTCTTATTTGTTACTATTTCACAGTTATTTCCTTCTGTTTTCTCAGAAAAAACTTGCTAATGAGTGCTCCTTCTGGCCACATATTGATATTTTTTGCCAATTCAAAACTACTTTCATTTATTATTACCTTGAAAGAAGAATAAAAATTCGGAAATCTAGTTTGAAGCGATTCACATTGAGCTTCTGGAATGTTAATTTTAACCATTTCTCTGAAATCTTCTAGTTTCGTGTCAGGGCTGATTCTCGAAACAAATAAAAACATTTTTTTTTGCTAGCCTTCACTGTATTTTCCTTTGAGGAGCCGGTGATAAACCAATTTTTATTTTTAACGCTGTTTGAAGTGACCCGATACCACATGTTTCTCATTAGCTAGGCAAATCAAGCAACAATACGGTCAATAGATATATGTAATAATCACTCTTCTTTGGTTGAGACACTAACACATTAATTAAGCACTGTGTGATCGAGATTAGTTGATAAATTACGCTAAGTAGAAAAACTATTAATCAAAACAAATATAAAATATTTAATAATAATGAAGAAACAAAATATTTATAGAAATGAATTAAACATTAAAAGATTAAAAGTATTAATTAAGAAACTATGTTAAACTTGAAAAACAATTAAGAAATCCTTCATTTTAAATTAACTTTATTAGAACATAGATACGAAGTGGAAAACTAATCTAACTCAGCCCGGATGTACCAGGGTAAGAGAAACTATTATGATTTAATTATTCAAGGGATTCTAAATTTTATGTATTCAGCACTATGACTTGATTCTAAATAAACTCTACCATAAACACCACAACGCAAGCTTAACTAGAAAACTTTTCTAAAATATGATTTAAGTGATTCGTGAAATAGTCAAAGCAAGATTCAACTCAAGAAGTTAGACTATAACTGACTTCAGTGTGGTGAGTTTGATTTAATAGAAACCACTCCTATTTGAGCAATATGTTTGGGGGTAATAACTTTTACCTAATAAGAGAGAGACTTGTCCCAGTCTAGTGAGCTGGATACAGAAGAACTATTCTGTTTTTTGTTGACAGGGACCTTAATTTCAAGACCTTATTCACACTTCCTTGAATTTAAGTATGAATGGAAATTATATTAAGTTGATATTCAAATTACATGTTTAATAAGAAACGACCGCATCCTGCATGTCTCATGTTATGACTACGTAAATAGATTGTAGCTTCAAAAGAAAAAATCCTTGTTTAAACCATAGCAAGCGATCAACCTGCCGTTTCCAATCAGATCATAAAATATATCCTTACTACCAATATACTGTAATGCACTTGTTTTGTTCAGAACCGTTCCTGTTGAATACGTAATTTATGATTTCCTATTGAAACTGTGAGGAACCTCTTCGACTTTGTCAATATTTTACAAATTGTAATGACCCTCGCTTGACAAGGATTCAAAGACTACATATCTTGTTTCCGTCCCACAGATTCAAAGAACAAACTGTATTAATTTATGATGGGACGGTCGTGCTAAGAAATGAACTCATACTCTTGACTTGTCTGTAATAGAAGGGAACAAAGAATATCCTATTTCTATATATGTTCGTGAGTGTTCAAGCTTGAATTTTAGCAACTTGTTTGATATCTAAATGAATTCTAATTGATAATTAATAAAGCAGCTTTGCTACAATGTATGCTCTTCATGAAAGGGAATGCTTGCAACTTATAATCAATTCAAATCAGATTATTTTATTTGTTTGATTGTAAATTGTAATAATATTCATTGCGATCGACAATTCTCTCTTCTTTCCTTTAGCGTTCGTTTGAGATTAATTTTGCTATAACTATATTCGGCCCTGTTGAAGACTTTGGTACGATTTTGCCTGTCCCCATATGCATAATGAGCAGGAACCATTATTGGATCGATGCGAAAATACAGATATCATAGGAAAAAACGTTATACCACCAAAGCGAAGCTGGAAGAGCTATGGTTTTACCCAAGTGTGAGTTCATTATAATAAAATTTTAATGGAACTTGGTTTCACATCTCACAATCTATGTTCAATCAGTACTATCACATTCAAGGTCAACATTCAACCACTTATGACCTGACCATGAGGTGTAAGCGTTACCTTCAACAAATTCAATTCATAAAGGCATAATATACTAGAATAATTTATTCATGCTGAATACCAAATATTGGATTACATTCGTTAAGTTAAAAGAAAGAAAAAACGAATTCAAATTATGATAGAACAGAAGAATAAAAGCTTAATACTATTAAATCAGAACTGAAAATCTAAAAGTTCCTTTAAATTATAAAAACAATATTCAGTAAGAAAATTTTCAATAACCCTTGAAAAATAATGCAACATTAAAATCAGATAACAATTGAAAAGTGGCGTAATTACCGCCGGTTCATTCGGTGCAACGGCCTGGGGGCCCCGGGTACAAGGGTTCCCCGGTTGTAATTGTTATAAAATAATAGGTTATTGTTCATATTGCCGCAAGTTCTACATGAATAAGACATTTTAGTCAATTCATATAAATACTTATTGAGAATAGCTTAGAATTGCAAGTAGTATTAATATTGAGAGATATTAATAGTTTATAAATACAGGATCCTCCTGTAAATGGAGATCACTTCCGTATCAAACTTAAGCTTTAACATTGCTTCAAATAAATAGCAGTTATCAAAATTTTTTGAAAACTTATATCTACGAACCGGAAATCTCTAGTAATAATAAATATGATGCTATTCTCTCAGTTACAAATTCAAATGAATACCCAGTAGAGATAAAACTCGAGAAACCGCTTGTAGTAACAGAATTGAATAAATATGAACCAATAAATGTAAGTAACAATGAAATCACTAAGCAACACGATAACGAATTAACAATATAAAAAATTTAAGACTTAATCATCCAAATTTAGAAGAGACCTTGAATATAGTAGTAACTTATTCAACATATATTTTGAGATATAAAACCAAATGTTCATAAAAATTATATGATTGCAATATGTTCACATGAAGGAAGGACTTCCCTAATACCGCTACCATCAGCTGAAATTGTCTTTCGATAACGCACACATTATGTTCTTTTGAGATGCCAAAAAATAAGTGGAAATGTGTAAAAAAAAGTAACACTTATAAACGTTAGCATGTGTCAAAGTTAATGAAACATCCAATAAGTATGATGCGTCTGGGTTTTTGAATATACGGTACGTTACATGTTTTTGACGTGAAAAATCTTTCGTACTGCGTATGAAAATAAAGAACGTTCTACCCTGACTAACAAAGTTGTCCCCTACTTCCTGTAGCCGGCACTATTTCCATTGAGTTGAATATTCCGACAAGCTTATGTAAACAAATTTCCAGATTTCAATCAGAATTCTCAGGTTTAATTAAACTTATTCGCACCACACTATTTACAGCTCTAGACACACTGACTCATTCAGCGATTTCTATTGTTGCCACGAAAAGGATCAGAAAAGGGAGGCACCAATATCTCCGCATATTTCGTTCATCAAATCGTTAGGTGTCTATATTCGTAATTGGTCATATTGCCCCTGGACCAGTGTAAATTACGTTATGACAATTTCAGTTATTAAAATAATGCAGATGAAGGTATCGCCACTATTGGCCACGAGGAAATACAACGCGCATTACCCAAACACCGCTGAAGAAAACCCACATCAGCATATGCGTAGACAGCAAAGTAGCTCTTTCTGCGCTGCGCAGCATGCAAATAACACTCACACATATAACTGACAGCACTTTATAAGTTTTGATAGACATGTTGGTTCAACCTTATTATATCTTTTTTTTTCTTACACTTTGACTACACGAGAGGAAAAGCTATAATGTATAAAGAACATCGTGTGAGCCAGAGGTAGAATGTTGTGAGAGGAGATAGGCATTCGAGTTTTTGCTAAAGGTTTGGGGGTTATAGGCATAAGGTCTCACTGCGCAAACAGTTCCACAACTTCGGCGTTCGATAGAAAAATGAAGTCTGGTAGGAAGAAGTTCCCAAGGCCTCGAGCTTGACAATTAAGCGGTGACTAGCCTGATGTGGTCTAGTTCGCCTTCCTGGAATCTCTCGTGGTGGAATTACAGACGAGATTTCTGACGAACACCGACTATGGTCTATGGAAATAACTTTAGGAAAGGGAACTAAGAGTTTTAAATACAGGTATCAAGAATTAAACTTAATCATTTTTAACAATATCAGCAAGTGGTCTCAAGGTGTTATAATACTGTATATATTATCCCTACTTAACCATTCTTATATGTATATGATATTTCTTGAGGGTGCTTGTTGGCAATTTATTCATTATTCACAACGATGGTGGAGGGTTCTTCTTAATTCACTTCAAGTTGAAATTCAAACCAATTTAGGAAGTTGTTACATTTTACTATGATATTGATATCCTCTGTTTTTGAAGAAAATATTAGTGCATTAGGAATTAAACCTGTTGTACAACCAGCATGAAGTACCTACAATCAATGCTCTACCAGATCCATGTTTCGTCGTGATAAACAAATAGTACTAACACCTTTATTCAACAGTTTTAAATATTTATGTAAAAAATGTACACTTTTGCAGTTCACACAAAGCACACTTCGTAAATTTACGTATAATTGTAGTTCTGAGAAGAATAATTGTTTCCGTACGTCTGAAGTTTGATTACATTATGAACTGTCAATAGGGAGCTGTCAAGTCAATTAAATAAATCTACAGTTTATATCAACAACTCTGTAATGTATTGCCAACTGTTAAAGTGGAATATACCTGGTTGGACGAAGATAGCGCGGCAGCTATTATTGTTGAAATGAATTGGTTGTAAAAATAACCAAATATGACGTCACATCATTGATTGGTTGGATGCAACTTGCGCACTTTATGATGGTTATGAAAAGGCTCAGGGGATTAGGCCGCTTTAGATATGTAACTTACGCACTCTATACCTGCTCGATACCTGCCCCTCCACCGCTTTTACAATACTCTCTCAACACATAAGAACTATCACAAATAAAAATTCCCAACCCAACTGCAATTTTTAAGAAATGAAATGAAAAAAACTTAGACGCCCGCATTGAAAAAAAATTTCAATTAATTTCAGATGGGTGATGTTTTTTTATTTATTTTTTTTTATTTGCTTTAATACATCAAGGTAGAAGATTGGAATCTTTTTTTGCATTTTAGGGAGTGTACTGCAAAAACTAACAAACTCAAGCCAAGTCTTTTTTTTCATGTAGTCTTTCAATTTTTTTGCGACATATTTTGACGACGCTGACTTGATGAACTTCCCAACTTCCAACTTTCTTTTCAGAAATTATATATTTTTATATATGTTCATGCTTGGAACATCCGCAACACATCTCAAAATTTTCATATATATATTATGAGGCTCATAAAACTGTTTAGAAAATAGAGAGTGGAAAGCTTTGCAAGTATTAGTGGTGTGCTCTTGCGATGATTCTGCTTCAGCCCACATTTGTGGTGGATAATTACCTTTCAAATAATGATCCACTATATAGTCAGCAAATTCAGTCACTCGATAATCATTTGGTAGTGTGGTCTTCCGAAAGGCATTCTTCAATCTCTTGAGGGCTGCAGATATGGCAAACCAAAGAATATCCTTAGCCATTGTCCAGTTCAACTAGCAAGATCTTCATACATTTTTGCTAAACCCAATGACTGGATCTTTCTCCACCAAGCTTGAGTTAGCTGGAAACGGTAACTCAATACCATTGATGATGACCATGCATTGGTGACTGCATTTTGAAGGCCCTTTTCGAAATCGGAGAGTATTTTATTGTGCAAGAAGTTGATGTCCTAACAAACTGCACCTCCACTTCAAAATGTAGAATAACTTTTCATGAGTTATTTGCTCCTTATTTGGTAGAAGGCAAAATACTAAAGGAATATAATGGTCATTTGACACCCGTTTCAGGATCTATCCACTCACAAAAAAGTTCTTTTTTAATTGTCACTATATCACTCTCGAAGTCTTTTGATAGCTTCTTCACGTGATGCTGGTATTGTTGGCAAACGTTTTCGCCGAGCGTTATACAAATTCCTACGAATATTTTTCATAGAATTTTCAATCAAATAATCTAACGTTCCATCTTTTTCTGCTACAACACTATTCATAATCTTCAATGGTCTTTCAGATATATCATGTGTAGCTTTTCTTTCAACGGGACTATTCACAATCATTTCGTACAATTTTTTGTTGTTCATAACACCATGAGTATGTTCATTACACATTTTAAATATTGAATCAATGGTAAACGTGTGTGCGTTAGTCTGGTAGTTGCTGATAGTACATCTCCAAAATTTGCGACCATCTTTAAGAATTTTAACAAAACGATAAGGATAGCCGTTCTTTTAGTAGATTTTGTGAAAGTAACATCCATTTTGGATATAATCATACACTTCGGCCTTAATCGCCTGGCAAAAATTTGGGTCCAAAAAATTCCAATGGACTTTTTCAACGTATAAGGAGGTATTTTGGTGCGCTAAACACGATGGTATGGTTCAAATTGAGCTACCGGATACGGAACATGCCGCAAATCGCCGATTTATGGCCATTGTTTGGCCATTTTCGGGTTTTTCGAAGATATAACAAAATCTATGCATTTTTATGAAAATAGTTAGGAGAGCAAAGTTGTAGTGCTTATCAACACTCATCATCTAGTTCAAACTAGATGGCGCTAGCGTTCTTCAAAATATGGCCATTTTAATGTGGCGAAAATGGCAATTTTTGCGTTTTTCGAAGATAGGGCCGAATCTATGCATTTTTATGAAAATAGTCAGGGGAACAAAGTTATAGTAGCCAAAAATACCAGTAATCTGGTTCAAACTAGATGGCGCTAGCGGTCATGAAACTCAAAATATGTCCGTTTTAGCGGCAAAAAATTAATAACTTTTTGGGTTTTTCGACAATAGGACAGAACTATGCATTTTTATAAAAATAGTAGAGATAACAAAGTTATAGTAGGCGGAAATACCCATAATCTGGTTCAAACTAGATAGCGCTAGTGGTCATAGAACTCATAATATTGCCGTTTTAGTGTCATAGAAATGATAGTTTCTTCAATAATTTTTCGAGTTTTACGACGATATAGAAAAATATACATCGTTGTAAAATGTGTCATTTAATTCATCATTCAAAAAGATTTAATTGGGAGCCCATTCAACCAAGCTTTTGTTACTAAAATTACAATATGATAATTAAAAGTACATAAAAAAGTATATATGCGCAGGTATAAAATAAACGTACGTATTGTAGTATCTTATTTGGGACTACTGTTGCTTCAAGCGACGCGATGCGTTGTTGCGCATCATAAAGAGTATCTCCATGGTAACGAGTTACATTGATTGATGATTGATCAAGCAGCGTTGATATTAAAAAAAAAAGAAATCGGACAGGAAATGAACTTCTCTTTATCAAATTATCAAAAAAATTAGTTTCAAGTTAGCATGTATTGTTTGTAGATCGTAATTTTTTTAAGATTTTTTAAGATCTTTTTTGAGATTTAGAAGTTGTTTCATGTTAAATAAAGAAGAAAATTTAAAACTCAAATTGAAACTACTTTTTTGAATCGTCAATTGTTAATATGCCATTTTTTATTCTTTTTCTCAATTCTCATAATCCTTCCTTTGATCCTCAATAATATGCTGTATTTAATTTGGGCCTGCATTCATAAATAGGTAAGGAAGCATATGAAATCTCAGAAAAACAGATGAAACTGCAACTAGTAAAATATTTAAAGTAAAACCACTATATTTTGAGTTCTATGACCACTAGCGCCATCTAGTTTGAACCAGATTATGGGTATTTCTGCCTACTATAACTTTGTTGTCTCTACTATTTTTATAAAAATGCATAGATTCTGCCCTATTGTCGAAAAACCCAAAAAGTTATTATTTTTTCACGGTAAAACGGCCATATTTTGATATTTCAGGTATTTTTGACTACTATAACTTTGTTCCCCTGACTGTTTTTATAAAAATGCATAGATTCGGCCCTATCTTCGAAAAACGCAAAAATTGCCATTTTCACCACATCAAAATGGCCATATTTTGAGTTCTAAGAACGCTAGCGCCATCTAGTTTGAACCAGATGATGAGTTTTGATAAGCACTACAACTTTGCTCTTCAGACTATTTTCACAAAAATGCATAGATTTTGTTATATCTTCGAAAAACCCAAAAATGGCCATAAATCGGCGATTTGTGGCATTTTCCGTATCCGGTAGCTCAATTTGGACCATACCATTGTGCTTAGCGCACCAAAATACCTTCTTATACGTTGATAAAGTCCATTGGAATTTTTCGGATTTTTTTGCTGTAGAAAATTTCCCAGGATGACTGGACTAATCGATCTGCGAACAAGGCATAGTGCGAAATTACTATTCCAATAATTGAATTTTCGTTTGTTTGAAATGGAATGATTCTGTCGCCAGAATTCAAGAACACTGAAACAGTAATAAATCACCCATCTGTGCTGGAAATCATAACAAATTTGACCCCAGAATTATCCGATAGATTTCATTGTCTCATGGAACATATTAATTAGTTTTGAAAGTCATGCCATATCTAGCGAAGCTATACTTCGAAAAACTTTGTATATGAAATGTTATATCAAATCAAGGTAGTTTGCTGTGAAGGATTCTTTGAGACTTTTTTACAAAAGCGGACTCATAAGGCCTTACGAACTCTGGTATAACTTCGTTAAAACGATATTCTATTACAGGGTGTGAGTAGAAGCAGCAGTGGTCGATATTGCTGCGAAGCCACTAATAAAGAAGGCAGCTCTAAAAGTCATCCTTTCCACTTAAAAGTGAAATTCGAACCGGTATGCGGCGACGGCAATGGACGGAAAGTTCTCGGAGCAGCTAAAGATGAACCTCTCAAAGTGGAATGCAAGGTGAGTGATGCGAAAATATATAATTAACTAATTCCCCTGTTATATAGGCAATATTCTCCACCGAAATCGACGACGCACTCCTTTGGAAAATCAGTTTACTTTGCATCTCGCAACAAGCGGACCAACACATTTATATTTTCCTTTTTACAGTACCTGCTTCTTATACAGTGTGCTTTTCTGAATGTAAATTGAACAGTCTACCAATGATTTTGATGACTATCACTGTAAATCAACTGAAGTGATTTCATATGCTCCTAAAAGATTGGATCAGATTATAAAATGTTAGTGGTGGCTGGTACTAAAGGGCACAAAGGCACGTGCCCACCCAAACAACAAGATAAATACCGAAAGAAATTCGCATGTTATTGAGTGCATTATTTTATTCCACACGTCAGGCGGAATACTAACGCTCAAAACTATGTTCCGAGGAATGTTCTGAAGTGTACCCATTTCAAGTATGAATCGGCTGACTACGGTTATCTTCGTCATACGCGCTTATACCGTCGGTTTGGGGCACAAAGCGGCGTATTTCCAGTAAACGTCTTGCCTTCATAATGTACAGTGTGTGAATTCAATTCGAAGACGTAAAGTCTGAAGTGCGTCTATTATCAATGATGGGAGTTAATTGTGCGCAAAATCTCCTAAGAAACCAGCTATCATTTGAGGAAAAACTTTTAATTAGAAAGAAAGGAATGCCCATTCCTGATCTACCGAACTTGCAATAGAGTATTCAAAAAGAATATCTATGAAAAATACGAGTGGATGTGCGGATGTCCAGTAACAAATAAACTATTATATTTTATGTGCCTAATTTTTGAGAAAGAGGTTGGTGTGTGGAATAAATGATTCAAAACACATCGCAGAGAAGCAAAGAAACACGAAAATTCAGTTTCTCACATCAATGCATGCATGGATTTTAGCGTTCTAGGCAAAGTGGTCTCTAGCAAAGTTGGACGGTACTTGTGACATAAAATTAAATACAACGAAGTTGTGGAAAAAATCTTCATCGCCGGTTAATTATGTGGATTGCCGTTACGAGGCCATGATGAGACATTGACGTCGGAAAATCCAGGTATTTATGTGGGCTTAATCAACTTTGCAGCTGAATTGTATGAAAGATTCGGGTTCACAAGTGTTTAAAAGCGTGTCAAAAACTATTCAGAACGAATTGCTAGATGCAATGTTGCAAATTCACAAACAGGAAATTTCAAAAGAAATTAAATCTGCAAATTTCATTGCTTTGGAGGCCGATGAAACTACAGACACCTTTAATCATCAGCAAATGCTTGTTATTATTCGATACGTGTTTAAAGGACACTTTTTTTTAACGCTTTTGGTCTTTTTTTCAAGCCGAGTGGACATAATGGTGATGTATTAGCTAAAACATTGGTGAATGAATTGCACACTATTTTAAATTCTTCTTCTGGGTCCGATAGTGTTCAAGCCATTATCAAAAGAACTTTGCCACATACATATTATATTCACTGTTACGCCCATCAATTTAATTCAATTATTGAACGTGCGGTATAGTGCAATAAAAAAAATTTATTTGTAAATTGGGAGTCATTTTCAAGCTTTTTTTCTCGATCGCCAAAATTGATTGTTGATGAAATAGTCAAACGTAGATCACCACGCGATGTTCCTACAAGCTGGATTTTCAAAAGTCGAACTGTGAACACATTATTTGAACATCAGGATTCTTACAAAGAACGCTTAGACAAAATTATTGACGAAGATGGGATGGATTTCAGTTACTATTAGTGTAGCAAAGTGGTTTATTGAAACATTCGAATTGTCCGGAATTTCTCTACTTGTTGAAAATATTTCATTCCATCATGCCACATGTTGAAATATTATTTAATCAGACTCAAATGCGCAGGATTGACAGTGCTCAACTGCAAAAGGCAATAGAACAATTCCAACAACAAATTGTTCGAATTATTTCTTGATTGCCATTGTCCAAGAAACCTTCAAGAACCCACTTTGGAGGCTTAGTTTTCCTTTTTTATGATTAGAACTTATCGTAAAAATGGGGTTGATTTAGCATTTAGGGGTGAATGGGAGGCCGTCGGAGCTTAGCTTGCTAGTCACGAATGACCTACGTGGGCCAAAGACCATCATGTACAAAAAAATTCGATAGCACGCCCTGCTATTTTTTAAGAAAGTCTGCCACTTTTCCCGGCTTATTGACTATACTATCTATTCTGATGATGTAATTGAGTTGTTGAAATTTATTAATAAATTTTACGGTTTAAACTGTGAATGGTGTTTTTATGAACTAAATTAGTGAATTTACAAATAATAAACGCTGTTTTGAACACTCTCTCATAATCCTTGTCCTTTAAACTGCTTTCATAAAATATCTTTTGGAAAAATTTTCCTTTAAAATTCTTTGTTTTACTTCCGTAGTCTTGATTTATGTTTACACTATAATGTATGCAATAAATCAAATCGTTTTTTGAACTCGGGAGGATTAAATTCATTAATCAAGTAGGCATGAGTGTTGAGCTATCACATTCTCAATATATAACGCTTGCATCTGAGTGTGGAATACTATGATCACGTTCTTAATCTCAGTAGAGTGCTTCAGTACATGTTGCGGATATATGGTAAATATTTAGAATGATAATAGTGTCATTAATTTCTACGTACCTACTCGTCACGAGTTTGTATTCGTCGAAAAATATCCAAATTGCGCCTTGTTGATGTGTAAGAGCTGTGACATGGATAAAATATGATAAATTCGCAGCTCGCAGGGTGTAAAATTCCTGTGTATAAACCTTTGTGAAACTCTCGGATTCTTTCCACTAATTTTCATATCCGCGCTTTACTCAAAATAACACGTTCCTAGTTTAATACGTTTATCAGCAATGTTAGAGGAACCCTGGATAGTGAATGAGTTGAATATTGTTCTACCTAGAATAATTTGTTGAGTACAAATCAGTGAAACATAACGCGAGCAATGTCAAAGGCCAACAACCTGGAAAATTATGGATAATCGCCTTAACAACCCCAACACATTGCGGTCAACTCGATGAACAATACACATGGAATTGCGTCCATTTATTTATGCATCACTGCGATTAAAATAAATGATGGGATAATTCGTTCCAAAATAAAAGTTATTCTCCATATTTCCCAATTATAACATAAATGGTAGAATAAACCTCGATTGGATGATTGGATTGAAACTAAAGAAGATTGTAGAAAACGTAGTCACTAATATAACATAATAATGCAATAATATCATTCCATGAGACCAATCTTTTTAAACATTAATTGTTCCGCCTATAACATAGCAAAATGGTTAGTGAAGGAATTCAGCTACTTCCAAGCCGCACCAAGTTTGTCTGTAAAAATTTGTTTAGAACTTATTGCAAAATTGGGAGATTTCAAACTTGAACCTGGTGATACTCTCATTTCATTTGATGTTGTTACGCTATTTACAAATACTCCAATCCCTGAGTCGATAAACATTCTGCAGAAATGGCTTTCAAATATTAATATCCCCGATAAAAACTGCACAGAATACGTGATCCTTACATCTTCATGTATGGAGCAAAATTATTTTCCTTTCAACAAAAATGACTATAAACAAACAAGCGGATGTGCAATGGTCCTTATTTGTCCTTTTTTGGCCAATATTTTTCTAAGCAAACTTGAAACCTCCTTAACATCCAAATTGAATCTGTTTCCAAAAGTTTGGTATAGATATGTTGACGACATTTTCGCGATTACAAGTAAAGATTTTGATTTACATGACATTTAAATGAAATTGAAACGTAGCCAACTAAACAAATTAGAGCTTCAAATACTTCAATAAAATTCAAAAGTTTCACTTATCATTCTTCAGTAATTAATAAATTCCATAAATTGTTTTCTAAATTTGCAATACAACCAGTTTGTAGATGTAAGAACAAGCTTAAACATTATTCAGGCAACACCTTTGATAAAGTTTCCGATTTCGACAATGGCGGGATTTATAAAATCAAGTCGTGTTCAAATTGCTATGTGGTTCAAACTAGAAGGAATATTTTGCCCATATAAAGAAAAATAATGGTGAAAAATCAGCGATAGCCGAACATATTTTGAATACAGATCACACCATTTCTCAAGAAAGTTTATTACTTTTGAAACACAGTAAAAACAAATATCTACGTAATTTAAAAGGAATGGAAATGTATAAACGAGAAAGAAATTTATTAGGTTCCGATTTATATCCAACTGAGGGCAACCCAATGTTTACATTATTATCCCCAAATAGTATTTAAACAGGCACATTTTTATCTATAAGTAAACTATATACTCTGAGGTGGTTCAAATATAAGCCGGTATTTTTGAATAAACGCGCGAAAATTTAGTGCTTTAAAAGTGGCCGCATGAATGTTAGACTGGTCTGTTACGAAGCATAGAGAACACCCGGGACCGCGTAACCTCGCTTTTTAGTGTATTTATAGCCATGAGCGAGAAGGATGTAAGCATCATTATTCGTTTTTTGGTCAAAGATAATGTAAAATCCGCGGAAATTTATCGAAAATTACTCGAGCAGTTCGGGGATGAGTGCCTCTCCAAGACTCAAGTGTATGAATGGTGTTCCGCTTTCCGAAAAGGCCGAGAAGTGGTGACAAACTTGCTACATGCGCGGCGCCCCAAAACAAGTGTTACCGATGATAACGTCAGCGCTGTAGAAAAACTCATTTTGGAAGACCGACGCGATATGGCTGAAAAATTGGGCAGCGTAGGTAGTATTAAGCAAATAATTCATGAACGGATCGGTTACCGCAAAATTTCAGCCAGATGGGTGCCAAGACTTCTGAATTTTTAGCAGAAATTCAGACGCTGGGAAGTTTGCACGCGTCTCCTGCAGCGATATGAAGAGGAAGGAATTGGGTTTGGAAACACTGGAACACCCTCCTTATAGTCCCGATTCGATTTATTATTTGGTTGGTCCATTGAAAGAGGCACTTGGCGGACTGCGATTCAAAAGCAATGTGTAGGTAGAATCCTTCGTGCGCGAATGGTTATGTGACAAGCCGAGAGATTTTCACGAAAAAGTCATCCGAAAGCTTCCGGAGAGGTGTCAAAAGTGTGTAGAGTGTAACGGAGACTATCTAGAGAAACTGTAAAAAGTTTCAGCTCTGTAACTTAATAATACAATTTTTTATAGCAAAATTCCGGTTTGTATTTGAACCACCCTTACTTGGTAGCCGAAAGATCATAAGTACTTCAATAGTATTTTTAGAGAACAAGGATGATTATTTCTTATCAATAGTGCAATAATATCAGATCAAATATACCACACAAGCAGATTTGGGAACCAGAACATATTATTTCGAAAATTTCCGTCTTCAATAGAATCAACTCAATCTTGACATGGATGCTGGTCTTTTTCCCCAGTCACTAGGTCTTTTTATGTATATCAGTTGGATGGTTTACACCGAATGCGTAACTCCAGTCCCCTATACTAGTTTGTACAGGTTCTTCACCGGTTGGCTGTTGTACTTTTGGGGGATAGTCTGACTTCTTCATAAGATGGGGCTAGTGTTTCTTCTTCCTACTACACTCTAAGTGAGTACGCATCACTTGTATTGTGCAGCTAAAAAATAAATAGTAGAAATGAATATATGGACAGTAATACCTTAGAAATAGGAAGAAGAAAGGAACAACTACAATGTAGAAATATAAAGCAAAAATATCGTGTAAATAAACGATAGTTAATAGAGTGAACATGTTTCAATAGGTATAGTTATTATGGTGAGGTAATAATTACACAATTTTCATATGTTTCTACAATTCTCAAAAAGTCGCTGTAATTTTAAATACACAATTTAGTTGCTGGAGTAAGTTTCTTGAGGCTCAGATATCTCTGAATGGCAAGAGGTAATAGATTATCGTAGGATGTATGTTACCAAACGGTGACTAATGTTCTTTTTGTTAAGTAGGGTAACAAGCAGTTTGTTCAATGTGCCCCGTGTATTGTAACCGTGATTGATTGTTTACTGAAAATAATATCTCTCACAGACATACGTTAAAATCGTTAGAAAGCATAATGACCCAATATTGAATAAATTTGGAGAATGTATTACATTTGTCGAGCAACGTTTTTTTATGTCTAAAGATGATTTTTTTAATATATAATTCTCGATTACCTTAAGATTTTGCAGGGAGTTTTCATATCTGCCACCCCAAACTAGTATTCCATACTGTAAGACCGATTCCACAAGGATTTTGTATGCTATAAGTAGCATTTGATTGATAGTATCTCTCAGTATATGAAATGTGCTAAATATTTTATTTGGCTAACCTCTACGATGTTTTTCTTCAGATTGGTGATGCTTATATTCTGGAACTCTGGTATATTCACGTTATTGGGAAAAAAGGCTGTACAGTGTGTTTTCTCAATCAAGTGACTAAATGGATTTCAAAAGGCAATAACTCGAAGATCAACATTTAACTTGACCTTTCAAAGGTTGTGTTCACTATTATACGAATCAAAATCAGTGTCATTATAAAATTAGGATATTGTGGGAACCGTTTGTGTTCAAACTAATGAGAAACTTCTACAGTCTTACCGTCCTCAGTATTCTTTCTTCAAAAATAATCTGTAGGGAAAGTTTATACATCTATCCTTTCCTACTATCTAATGGTACTTGATATCTTGTTTATTGATTATGCTACTTATATTCGATTAATTTATTTTACATGTTTAGATAACAGTCACACGTGTTATTCTAATAAACCATAAGAGTTTAGTCCGTTGAAGGCAACCTGGTAACTGAAAGGTCCTCAGTACTTTAACAGTATTTTTAGTTGGTAAGGATGATTGTTCCTCATTTATAGTGTTACTAGCGACCCGCCCCGGCTTCACACGGGTGCAATGCTGATAAAATCAAAGTGCTATAGGGAGAACCGCTGCCTCCGACGCGCTATTTATAGGCACGCTCCCGCCCGGCCGTCCGTTACCGCCGCAAACGCTACGTCCCGCAATTTTTAAATCTGTAATATCTTCGAAAATATTCATTTAAATCATATGCTGTAAAGGGCCATATAGATCTATATTAAATCAATATTTAAGAAAAACGTGTGGCACTCGGGGACTGCCGCGGTGAAGCTATTGCATAGCATTTTTTTCTCAACTTATGGAATTATAATTATATATTTATTTTTAATTTATGCAGTATTTTTTTTTCTTTGATATTAATTCAAGTTTTTTCTTTGATATAAATTCAAGTTACACTTTTTGAGCGTGGTGACCTATAAGAAAACAATTTTTTTTCTTCAATTGAATAAATGAGAAGTTAATATCGTTTAAAATATTTTAATTATCTTACAATACATGTAGGTTATTCAGGAATTTGTTATCATTGAAACTATAGGTTTATGGTAACTGAAATAAGAGACATAAGTTTGTGACTTGATATCCTCTAAATATCTGGAAAATACCGCGTCAATGGTGGCCCCATATTTTGTTGTGGATTCTTGTGGATCATTATTCATTTTCAAATTCAATTTTTCCGAAAGAAAAATTGTCAACCGCTCTGATTTTTTATCAGCGAAGTTGATGTTGAAATCGCCAGCCAAGATAAGTGGAAATTTATTACCATTTGTACCAAGTATTTTCGACCCTTCTTCAGTGAACTCCAGTAAAGTGCGATGAATAAAATGCTCTACCTCGTCCAATTTTGGATTCGGAGAAATGTAAATTGCTACCATGACTATGTGTAGGCCATTTCTAAGTTTGCATAAGCACGCACAAATATCTCCAAAAAATGAGCGCCTAACATTACCATCGCTAACGTGTACAATATTTATTTCAATATTCGGAGTCATAATTTTAGTCACATTATTATTATTTTGGTAAATAGCTACCCCCCCCTTTTGGAACAGTATCTCGTTTGAATTGAACAATACAATTGAAATTAGGTATTTCAATCGGATTATCATGCGCCATGCAAGATTCGGTAAGAAGTAACACATTTGTTTGTCTCGTAACTGAATCTTGTAAATCGTATTTGTGACTATTTAGACTTTGGCAATTGAAAGTCATTATTGAAATGCCATTTCTATTACTAAGGAAATCTAAGACACTTTGAGCTGTCGTCTGAACACTATTTAAAGGCAGTCTTTTGAATTCTTGCAACAAAGATGCAGTCGATGCAGCTTGCCTTCGATTATTATAAAACTAGAATGTAGAATTATCGTTTTTTGTAGTGATATACAATTTTTCAATATTAGTCACCCGAGAGAGCAAAACATAAACGAGTTCCTGTTATTTTTCGTTACGGAATTTCTTGATTCGGTCGCCGCGCTCAAAGCCCGCGATAAAAGATATATGCAATATACGCAATAGCTTAATAGAAACAGGTACTCTCAGGTCTCTGCTACGCGCGTCTAACGTATAAACTCTAACTGACGCGTAGCGAGCTCCTAGAGGCATATGACAAAATGATTTCGTTCGTAGCTAATTACATAGGACGTCTGGAGTTCATGCAATTATGTTTTTAGATAATTCGAACCTTCTAATTTCGATAGGCCACGTGAAAATCCCGGAGTCTAAAGCGCTAGAGTGTTATAATATTCGTATAAAATAGCGAAATTTCTCACTTTTAGAAACTTCAAATTAATTAATTAATTTGACACATGTTAGGTGTTTAGGTCTTACATTATTTTTCGTTACGGAATTTCTTGATTCGGTCGCCGCGCTCAAAGCCCGCGATAAAAGCTATATGCAATATATGCAATAGCTTAATAGAAACAGGTACTCTCAGGTCTCTGCTACGCGCGTCTAACGTATAAACTCTAACTGACGCGTAGCGAGCTCCTAGAGGCATATGACAAAATGATTTCGTTCGTAGCTAATTACATAGGACGTCTGGAGTTCATGCAATTATGTTTTTAGATAATTCGAACCTTCTAATTTCGTTAGGCCACGTGAAAATCCCGGAGTCTAAAGCGCTAGCGTGTTATAACATTCGTATAAAATAGCGAAATTTCTCACTTTTAGAAACTTCAAATTAATTAATTAATTTGACACATGTTAGGTGTTTAGGTCTTACATTATTTTTCGTTACGGAATTTCTTGATTCGGTCGCCGCGCTCAAAGCCCGCGATAAAAGCTATATGCAATAGCTTAACAATGTATTTAAGGTATTTAATTGGATAAGGATTAATGCTGTATTGGTTAAAATCGCTTCGAAAATTAGCCATTATTTGTGGTAATAAGTAAATGACAAAAAAATGGTATTGTGGGATAACCATAAGAGATAGACATATACCATCGCGCAGTTTTCTGTAGACCTTTTCAATGTGTACTATACTTAGTACATTATTTTGATATATCTCGTAGGGTTCAGCCTGCGTTTGCAATGTAAGCGGAAAAAATGTAATTATTTACGACATCACATTAGAAACCTCAAAAATAACAGTATTTCCCCACTATTTAATGGATGTTATTATACATATAAACCTTCCTCTTCAATCATTCTATCTATTAAAAAAACCGCATCAAAATCCGTTGCGTAGTTTTGAAGATTTAAGCATACATAGGGATATAGGGACAGAGAAAGCGACTTTGTTTTATAGTATGTAGTGATAGTGATGATTACTCTGTTTATTGAGTATTTCATAATAGGAAAGAATAAGTAAAACCTATCATCCTGAATCAATTACCTCTGATCAATACTGGCTTGCTGTCTTCCATAAATAATTAGTTAATCGTAATATATCTAGTCAATCGCCTTGCCTTCGAATCTTTCCCTTAGCATGTATATTTGCTATCTGGGCTGAAATAATCTAACGTCTATTTTATCCTACACTATATTTGTGGGGACTTGACTTTCAAACGTTCTTGTCTTCTAAGAAATGTAACATTCAGCTACGATTTGAAAACTATTTTCTTGGGCGACTGATTAAAAATTAATTGTATACTAACATTACTTAGCTTGTTTGGGTCCATTGTGCACCCCTTGATACAAGAATCAGTCTAGCAGGCCTATTGCAGTGCCGAAGGCTAAGATTTTGCATGAGCTGATATCTCTTATATGTGTGCTGCCAACGTATTTTAGCTCAAGAGAAGCCAGTGCTGAACATTCTGCTAGGATGTGAGAGGCAGTTTCATTCATCTACTACAAGGGGGTTCTTCAACAATGCTCATTGTGTGTAGATGTTTATTAAGATGAAACTGTCCTGCGTAGAGTCACCAGCTTTAGGCGTTACATTACTAACAATCACTATTGTTACAAGTGACTCTTCGTTTGACGAATTTATTCGTACTCTTCAGTTTCTTATATTGTCACGTTTCCGTTTTTACCAAATTCAATTATTACCAATCTACATTTTTCTTCATTATTGTGAATCATTTTTATTCCCATCAACGTATTATTGATTACAAAACTAACTTTAAACCATTTCCTGTCAGTCGGTGTTAATTTCATTCTCAGATACTTTCATATTGCAAATAATAAGTAATGCTATCATGTCAACATTAGGGTTTAATATTCTGCTGGACAAGTTCATTCACCGTGAGAATCCTAAATTGCAAGATTTCATCAATAAAGTCTATAAGTGACCGACAGAGGAAAATGGGGGATATCCGAACGCGTGTGTACGTATCTATCTAAATAATGTAAGTAATATTTTTCATACACATTCAATGGATAATTAATGAATTAATGGAACTGATTTCCAAATTATTTATCAATATGTTTTATGAATTATTCGAACTAATATCCAAATTATTAATCATTATGTTTTACTAATTAACTGAACTGATTTCCAAATTATTTATCAATATGTTTTATGAATTATTCGAACTAATATCCAAATTATTAATCATTATGTTTTACTAATTAACTGAACTGATTTCCAAATTATTTATCAATATGTTTTATGAATTATTCGAACTAATATCCAAATTATTAATCATTATGTTTTACTAATTAACTGAACTGATTTCCAAATTATTTATCAATATGTTTTATGAATTATTCGAACTAATATCCAAATTATTATTCATTATGTTTTACTAATTAACTGAACTGATTTCCAAATTATTTATCAATATGTTTTATGAATTATTCGAACTAATATCCAAATTATTAATCATTATGTTTTACTAATTAACTGAACTGATTTCCAAATTATTTATCAATATGCTTTATGAATTATTCGAACTAATATCCAAATTATTAATCATCATGTTTTACCAATTAACTGAACTGATTTCCAAAATATTTATCAATATGTTTTATGAATTATTCGAACTAATATCCAAATTATTAATCATTATGTTTTACTAATTAACTGAACTGATTTCCAAATTATTTATCAATATGTTTTATGAATTATTCGAACTAATATCCAAATTATTAATCATTATGTTTTACTAATTAACTGAACTGATTTCCAAATTATTTATCAATATGTTTTATGAATTATTCGAACTAATATCCAAATTATTAATCATTATGTTTTACTAATTAACTGAACTGATTTCCAAATTATTTATCAATATGTTTTATGAATTATTCGAACTAATATCCAAATTATTAATCATTATGTTTTACTAATTAACTGAACTGATTTCCAAATTATTTATCAATATGTTTTATGAATTATTCGAACTAATATCCAAATTATTAATCATTATGTTTTACTAATTAACTGAACTGATTTCCAAATTATTTATCAATATGTTTTATGAATTATTCGAACTAATATCCAAATTATTAATCATTATGTTTTACTAATTAACTGAACTGATTTCCAAATTATTTATCATTATGTTTTATGAATTATTCGAACTAATATCCAAATTATTAATCATTATGTTTTACTAATTAACTGAACTGATTTCCAAATTATTTATCATTATGTTTTATGAATTATTCGAACTAATATCCAAATTATTAATCATTATGTTTTACTAATTAACTGAACTGATTTCCAAATTATTTATCATTATGTTTTATGAATTATTCGAACTAATATCCAAATTATTAATCATTATGTTTTACCAATTAACTGAACTGATTTCCAAATTATTTATCATTATGTTTTATGAATTATTCGAACTAATATCCAAATTATTAATCATTATGTTTTACTAATTAACTGAACTGATTTCCAAATTATTTATCATTATGTTTTATGAATTATTCGAACTAATATCCAAATTATTAATCATTATGTTTTACTAATTAACTGAACTGATTTCCAAATTATTTATCAATATGTTTTATGAATTATTCGAACTAATATCCAAATTATGAATCATTATGTTTTACTAATTAACTGAACTGATTTCCAAATTATTTATCATTATGTTTTATGAATTATTCGAACTAATATCCAAATTATTAATCATTATGTTTTACTAATTAACTGAACTGATTTCCAAATTATTTATCAATATGTTTTATGAATTATTCGAACTAATATCCAAATTATTAATCATTATGTTTTACTAATTAACTGAACTGATTTCCAAATTATTTATCATTATGTTTTATGAATTATTCGAACTAATATCCAAATTATTAATCATTATGTTTTACTAATTAACTGAACTGATTTCCAAATTATTTATCAATATGTTTTATGAATTATTCGAACTAATATCCAAATTATTAATCATTATGTTTTACTAATTAACTGAACTGATTTCCAAATTATTTATCATTATGTTTTATGAATTATTCGAACTAATATCCAAATTATTAATCATTATGTTTTACTAATTAACTGAACTGATTTCCAAATTATTTATCAATATGTTTTATGAATTATTCGAACTAATATCCAAATTATTAATCATTATGTTTTACTAATTAACTGAACTGATTTCCAAATTATTTATCATTATGTTTTATGAATTATTCGAACTAATATCCAAATTATTAATCATTATGTTTTACTAATTAACTGAACTGATTTCCAAATTATTTATCATTATGTTTTATGAATTATTCGAACTAATATCCAAATTATTAATCATTATGTTTTACTAATTAACTGAACTGATTTCCAAATTATTTATCATTATGTTTTATGAATTATTCGAACTAATATCCAAATTATTAATCATTATGTTTCACTAATTAACTGAACTGATTTCCAAATTATTTATCATTATGTTTTATGAATTATTCGAACTAATATCCAAATTATTAATCATTATGTTTTACTAATTAACTGAACTGATTTCCAAATTATTTATCAATATGTTTTATGAATTATTCGAACTAATATCCAAATTATTAATCATTATGTTTTACTAATTAACTGAACTGATTTCCAAATTATTTATCAATATGTTTTATGAATTATTCGAACTAATATCCAAATTATTAATCATTATGTTTTACTAATTAACTGAACTGATTTCCAAATTATTTATCAATATGTTTTATGAATTATTCGAACTAATATCCAAATTATTAATCATTATGTTTTACTAATTAACTGAACTGATTTCCAAATTATTTATCAATATGTTTTATGAATTATTCGAACTAATATCCAAATTATTAATCATTATGTTTTACTAATTAACTGAACTGATTTCCAAATTATTTATCATTATGTTTTATGAATTATTCGAACTAATATCCAAATTATTAATCATTATGTTTTACTAATTAACTGAACTGATTTCCAAATTATTTATCAATATGTTTTATGAATTATTCGAACTAATATCCAAATTATTAATCATTATGTTTTACTAATTAACTGAACTGATTTCCAAATTATTTATCATTATGTTTTATGAATTATTCGAACTAATATCCAAATTATTAATCATTATGTTTTACTAATTAACTGAACTGATTTCCAAATTATTTATCATTATGTTTTATGAATTATTCGAACTAATATCCAAATTATTAATCATTATGTTTTACTAATTAACTGAACTGATTTCCAAATTATTTATCAATATGTTTTATGAATTATTCGAACTAATATCCAAATTATTAATCATTATGTTTTACTAATTAACTGAACTGATTTCCAAATTATTTATCATTATGTTTTATTAATTTCCCGAACTTATTTTCAAATTATTTGTTATCATGTTTCATATTATCTGTTAATTTGTTTTAATAAAATTTATTAAGGTAGTCTTACCAATATTGCACTCTCAAATTATATTTAACTTATCTCAAACGAGAATCCTCAGGGATACGCCATGTCTCTCGCCCCCAAACACTCAGCTTTACCAAAAAATTGGCGCTTGGGAATATACATATATTTTTTCGTCGTGCTCAATAATCGCAAACAATGCACATATTATCTTTCTTGTCCGTAGGCATTCGACATTTGTTTTATCTGAATCGGTTTATTCGCAATTTTGTATGTTCATGCAATCTACTGATGTCCAGTGTGAAATGTTCAAAGGCTATCTATATCAAATCATGCAACGTACTCTGAGAATATCCATCGAACATGCTCTTTCCATTCCGTCGATACTCATAGAATTTTTTTTAATATCACTTATTTTGTTCATCGCCAACCGTCAATTAAGTCATACATTACCATAGCGATTTTCCCAAGTAAATAAACACTTTATTGTACTGTAAGAATCAAGCAAATATTTATAAACATAGCATTGGCTTTAACATTAAACAGAAATCGTTTGTCGCTGTCACGGCCTCTCACGCCTGTCCATAGTAAAAGTCTTCTCGCGAATTATTTATAAAAAATAATGGAAGATATTCCGTGCACGCCGCCTGAAATTCAAGAGATGTCATTAGAGACGTCTTTCGAATTTCTGTCACAAGAATCCGTAGACAAATACAATCGTCAGTAAGGCATATTCATGAAGTGGTTCAAGAAACACGGAATTAATTTTTATAATACGTCAGGATGTAGTTCACGTTCAATACAATGAGTAGATTTGTTTTGTAGTTGCTGTTTACTTTGTCATAATAAAATGTAATAAGTGTAATAAGCTATAATATCTCCTTTTTTTTAATTATATATCTTACGGTTGGCGATAAAATAGTGGTAGTTGTAGTAGTAAATAAGCTGGACTACGTGTAAAAGTGAGGAAGTAGCTCGGATTAGAATAATCCCTTTTGCATCGTGTTTTTCGTACCCCCAGGAGTATTCATCACACTTAACCCGTTTGCGGACGACAAAAATGATGCAAGTTAGAGGCGGTTAAGGCCCCGGAAATAAAAATATAATTTCAATGACAATTTTGCCTTGAAAATCTGTACTCGGGGGTTTTCGAGCTCGGTGATCACAATTCCGAAGTGTTCACGAATTTAGGAAATTAAACATGGCGAACCGGAAGTCGAGCAATTTTCCATAAGAAATTACACTTTTTTAGAATGGACATTTTGCCTTGAAAATATATACTCGGGGGTTTTCGATATCGCTGATTATAAGTCTGAGGCCTAATTATTTAAATTCAAAATGGCAGACCAGAACTAGAGTCATTTTCTCATGAAAATCTTGTTTTTTTTTTAGTTTTTTGGCTGAAAATTGGAACTTGGAGTTTCCGAGGTAGCTGATTACGAATCTGAGGTCTAGTTTGGTAAATTCAAAATGGCGGAACGGAAGTAAAGTCATTTTATTATGAAAATCCTATTTTTTTAGGAATAATTCATGAATACGAGTCAGATTATGATTAATGAAAATTAATTTAAATTTGTTGATTATATGAAAAAATTTGATAATTTTATTAAATATAAATAAAAGTTTTTTCTACAAATAGAATAAATATTATTTGTTATCAAAATATGACTGTTTCATTTGTTTTTATTATATTTATCCCATATAAATCCCATATAAAAAAAGGTAACTTATGTCATATGTTACGTCATATCAATTGCATCGTTATTAGCTTGCTACTATCTAGATATGATAATACAAGGAGGAAGTAGTTTTTTTTAAGTGATAACATTTACAATATTTTATATTCTAGCTTGACGTATGTGCATTATATATTCACAAAACATCAGCAACCTAAAAAACCACCAAGTATCCATTTTCAGCCCAAAAACTAAAAAAACTGATTTTTATTTGGAAATCACTTCACTTCCGGTCCATCATTTTGAATTTACCAAATTATACATCAGATTCGTATCAGCTACCTCGAAAACACCCAAGTAATGATTTTCAAGAAAAATTATCATTTTTAAAATTTTGTTTGAAAGCTTGATTTCGGAGGCATTTCGGGGGCTTTAACCGTCACTTACTTCGTCATTTTGGCCACCCGCAAACGGGTTAAGTGTAATAAATACTCCTGGGGTACAAGGAACACGAAGCAAAAAGAATTTTTCGAATCCGAGTTACTTGCTCACTTTTAGACTTTCGGCACTTTTTTTCAGCTTATTTACTGGATTATATCGAAAACCCTATTACTGGCCACGCACGCTTCTCTCGTTCGACTCATAACCTCAGACTCGATCGATAAAGAATCATTTTACTGACTTAGTATATAATTAACTATTATGTTTCTTATAATATCACTCATAATCCCGAACAGCAAGTCGATTCCCGATACGCAGTCCCCACAGTCCCCCCTAGTGGGGGCCGTGCTTATGGCCCCTTTTATTTCTACGCTGGTAAATCGTTGAGCCCGGTCCAGCGCCAGGCGAAACAGAACCGTTTCTCTTGCTGGCCAACACACAACCGCTGCGTAGGTTATCATTGACCTGCGGCGTTCTCCATGCCAGTAAGTAGTAGGTGCCTATTGTAGTATAGGAATCTTCCATCCCTATACGAGATTACCTAAAATCCCCAAATTATAGAATGCGACCTTATTTCTATTACATCTCGGATCTGACCCACAAAGCAATATGTTTAATGTTGCGTTAATATATTAAACATATTGTTTGACACAGATACCTTGACATGTTAGACTAGATTAACTAGGCCAATAACAATAACAGTATATGACATAATATATATATATATATATATATATATATTTGTATGTTTTCTTGGTATATTGGTTCGTATATATACTGATAATGAAATAAAAATTTTTATTTCATTATCAGTATATATACGAACCAATATACCAAGAAAACATACAAATATTACAAATGGTTCAAGAATATCAACAAAAGAATATATATATATATATATACTTATGTAGGACATTCAATTGATATACATCATTCAGATATTGACGGTATTGTCATTGATTTGTACTTGTACCAATTGTATTTAGATAGAGCGAGACATTAAGCCATAATGGCGTCGAACTGTACATTAAGTAAAGTATAGCTTTTGTAAGTGTTGTGTTTCAATGCCTCCACCAGGACCACGGGTCAGTTTACGGCAAACAGCCCAATCTTAAGAGCTGATCCCCACATGGCGATCCTTGCCAGTTCTCTTCCCCACATGGCGACCCTTGCTAGTTCTCTTCCCCACATTACGGTGACCCGTAACAATTCCGGTCCCTCCTATCAATAGTAAGGAGTTTCCTTGAGAACCTAGGGGCTCTTTGATGAAGAGTTTGGCCTGCAATAGAAGGTTGATTATATTAATGAACAATGAAAAATACGAATGTAATCATACATTTATTCAATCATATTCAGGCACCACATAGATATATAGGAATCTAAATATGTACTTCGACCACTGAGTTCTCATATTCAGTAGAACAAGCAAGCCCACATTTATTTGATGATTTTATGTTAGCCAGAGTCCCCTTGAACATATAGTGTTTCAACTTCGTCTTTCATGAATCCGTTCTGGTTGCCTAATAGCCAAATCTGCTTTTTAATCAAAATAATTACGGGTTTCAGAGCGACCTTAGGTTCCTGTTCGAACCGATTCTAAATCAAAACCTTACACCACCATTGAAGAAATAATAAATGTTCAATACGTATTCGTTGTGGTACGAGTAGAATAAAATAATTGAATACAATTAATTTGAATCTAACCATTATTTCATATTAAAATAATAACAGTTATGTATTCAATAAATACATTATTGATTACGTTTCAGTCAGCATGAAAATGTTTTTGCTCGAATTCAGAGCAATGAATATGAAATAATTAACAATTGATTTATATTTGCCAAAAGTGATAAACTAATGAATAACACCGGTTTATATAGAATATATAATTATTTATCAGTCGAGTTTTAGTTTGTATGAAATAATTTTTGAGCTAAAACCACTGTGACGGAGTTAATATAGTTTATATCAAATTTCCTAAAGGAGATAACTTAAATTATGTAACATAGGTATCAAGATGAATAAACGTAAAAATTGAACCCTAGGTCGGTTTCAAACACACATCAACCCTGGATTTCTAGTCTCACATGTTAACCAATTATACCATTTTGGAGAGGTCAAAGCCTTATATTTTTGTAAATGTACACCTCCCAAATACAGATATAATATATCGATTATCCACTTGCAGTCGTCTCAAGTTACTAAAGTAAAGTATAATAAAACCAGGTTTACAAAATAAACATTACCTATCAATCCTGCAAAGGTGCCGTAGGTATGCAGGCTGGTTATAATGTTACAAAAAATTTAAAAAAGAAAGAAATGAATAACAAATAAATAGATAAACAACAGTACCTATATATCAGAAAAATAATAAGAACGTTGATAATTTATACTCAAACCAAAAACGGCAAAGAAAAATTAATAATAATTATTGTGGTAATTAATCAACTTAATGTTTTCTATATATCTTTGTAGTACTATCTTGAAATCACTCTTCTTAGTTACTTTGTGACTATTCTGCAGATTATTAAAAAGTCTTTATAGCTGAATATTTCGGACTCTTTCTTCCAACTTCGAAAATTGCTTTTGGCAATACTATATCTTTGTTTCTTGTTTTTGATAAATTATTCATAAATTGTTCTCATAGATCTTTGTAGAAGGATGCCAGTGCTTCGAGCATGTATATCTTATCTAGTTCAAGTGGTATAGCCATATTATTATCTTCTCTTTTCAGTCTTCTGATAATTCCTCCATGAATGTTAAATATTGATTTCTTTACTGTAATATTAGTAAATTCTTTGGATTGAGTATTTTGCTTGATTTATGTATCACATGAATGAAATACCTCTCTTTTCACTAAATTTTGTACATGATCCTTCCATGATTGATTTATTAATTATAATCCCAAGATATTTGGTATGGTTGCTATGGCTATGGTTGACAATAATTACTCTAACAGCCCATTCAATGATAACATGTGTTCCTTATGGTCCAAAATGTCATTGCCTAATGAGCCACAATTCATCATGTATCGGTTGTTACGACTACTTGTTACTGAAACTGATGATGGTTTCGAGTTCTTGAGCCCGATTAAGATTTCATGGTCAACTCGCCCGCTGTTTGATAATGGTAGAAGAACTGTAGTAATTCTCCTATTTGTCAGTGTAAGTTTCCAAAATGTTGATAGTCCCTGGGTATCATCTCGACGTCATGTAAGCTATTTGGGACTTACACTTTATAATCTATTGCCTTCTGATTTTAAGTTGAAAATCAAAGCGTACTCCAATAAAAATTTGAATAATTGCCTAAACAGTTTTTTATCTTGTTCTCACATATATAAACGGGTTTCATTTGCAAATTTAGAATATGAATTATGGAATTTATTGATTACTGAAGGTAGGTAAAGTGACACATTTTAATTTCACTGATTTATTTGGGAGTAATTATTTGGTTAGTTCATTGCGCTCTTTTTCCGTTTTTGGCTAAAAATTAACTTATTTATCAAAGATTTATCGTAAACATTGTCAGTCGCTATTTGTTGAAGTTTCTGAACTTTTTTCTCAATTTAGTTATTCTGGATCAAAGGACAGTTTAATAATTCATGAACAAGTGTTATAATTATTGATTATTAATTATTATAATTAATTGGTGTATGAATATGCTGGAACATCTTTGATAAATTAATGTCAAGGAAGATGTTGTTGCTAAAAGAGCGATTGAACATAGTATACAGTTTGCCCTGAAGTGTTTCACTGTTACGTACGATATTACATTCCACCGTCATGTTGATATGACTCAAGATTATTAAGCTAAACCAATCATTAACGTTTCTTTAAATAGCTTTCTAAGAGATTGAATTTGTATATTATGCCAATGCCCTCAGCTATTTAACTATATATAAACCTCAGAACTCCTAATTGAAAACTTCCTCTTGCACCAGATACAAAATTTACGTAATACATATTAACGTGAAATCAAGAACCATTACTCGCTTGAGTTAGCCCGTCATAAATTCAAGTTTACAACGGAAATAAAATTTATGAAAAACAGAATAATATTATCATAAAAAAGTAAAACAATTGCAATACATATAACTCTTGATTAAAAAGTTTCTTTCCAATTAACGTTCGACAGAGCACCACATCCGAATGTAGAAAATTAAATAGGTCATCGTGCTTATGCAAAACAAGATACAATTAGCGAGCGTGTATTCAATTATCGATTCTACACTCCACTAATAAATCAACTCCCTAATATTGTTCGCAATGATAAGGAATATATACTCTCTGTATCTCTTTTCCACACATGAAAACCCATATCTGAAGTACCCTTTGCCGTATACCCGCATACAGAAAACAATAATGCATAATATAATAAGCTACGATTGAAACATGGAGGGGGAATAGAGTGGGAGAAAATCATCATCAAGTGACTGTTGTATCTGAAAGGTTGAATTGAATGTATTTTAGTCCAAGCAATACGGCATGAAATGAGTGATTTTTTGACATTAATACTACCTGAAAACCGACTGTGCCATTATGTTCAGGTAAGTGGAGACATTAATTGTATCACGTTTTTGACTCTCAAATGTGGTCACCCTATTTATTATAAACATTTTAAACAAAAAAACGGCACTTTTTTAGTTTTTTGTTAATAACTCAACATATAATGAAGTAATCGAAATGGTAGAAATAGACAAAATGTAGGTAATTGAATTACGAACAAAACAAGTTTTTGAGCGATTAGATCGGATAATTACAAGCCAAGAAAACTACGGAAAAGCGGAAAATTCGACGTTTTTTTAAAAATTCATATCTCCGTTGTTTATTTTGTAGGATCGAATCTTCGCAAAAATGTTCTAGTACTTATGCACTTCACGTGTGCAAAGAACTGTCGCTGTGAACCAATTAGTTTGGGTGTAATTGTAATTCAAAGTTTTTTAAGCAATATTTTGCAAAATCACTGGATGCGTCTGAGATAATCCGATTTTGAATTTTAAAACGGTTTTGAAAAATATAAGATCCGTACAACAAAACGTATATTCTCGTTATCAATTCAAATGATGGGAAGTCCCTTAAAAACGCTGGGGAAGTCGGTTCGAAACGGCGGATCGCGCGGAAACGTTCGAGTAGTGGGAGCGAAGGAGAGGCACACATATACAGATATAGAGACGCGCTGCGCCGGGCTTCAAATGTTTGCATTATAATATCTTAACAATGACGCAAGCTATCTTAATAATTTTTTTTTTATTTTGGTGCTAATGAATTCCAGGAAATTGATTTTTTATTTATAATTGATAAATAAGCAATGGTTATGCGTATGTTCTTGAAATTGAAAATTGTTTTAACTTTATTTTGATGATATGTGAATAAAGGGTTGTATGAATGTACAAAAGTGATGTTTACAGGTATTTACATTTATTAACATTTATTTAAACTTATATGCCTCTAGGAAGCAAAGATCCATGCATTTCCAAAAAGTTTCTTGATCAAATCTCGTGCTCTTGCAGCAAAAAAGGTTGTATATACGGTTCTTGCACTTGTATAAAGCACGGATTACCATGTTCAAATCTATGCGGTAATTTTCGGGAAGATTCTTGTTATAATTTAGATGCCAGTAACAAATCAATTGAGTCTGAGTCTGAGTCAGAGTGCGAGGATGAAGATATTGATTTGGTACTGGATGATATGAATGACATTGCTGAGGAAATAGACATTTTAGCGCCTGCGAGGAAAAAGCGAAAGATATAAGTATCTGTGTGAAAAATGACACTATGTTCAATAAATTGAGCCAATTATTTTAATTTGAATGAATCTTTATAGAACTGTTATGTGCCCGAAGACAACCCGGTCGCACACGATAAACTTGGATTTATTGTAAAGTAATTATTGTAAAAAATTAAATATAAATAGGTACATTGCGTGCGTGTAGATAAATAGTTATAAATACGTAAATATATGTTCAAATAAATGTTAATAAATGTAAATACCTGTAAACATCACTTTTGTACATTCATACAACCCTTTATTCACATATCATCAAAATAAAGTTAAAACAATTTTCAATTTCAAGAATATACGCATAACCATTGCTTATTTATTAATTATAAATGAAAAATCAATTTCCTGGAATTCATTAGCACCAAAATAAAAAAAAATTATTAAGATAGCTTGCGTCATTGTTAAGATATTATAATGCAAACATTTGAAGCCCGGCGCAGCGCGTCTCTATATCTGTATATGTGTGCCTCTCCTTCGCTCCCACTACTCGAACGTTTCCGCGCGATCCGCCGTTTCGAACAGATTTTCACAGCGTTTTTAAGGCAGTTCCCATCATTTGAATCGATAAGGGGAATATACGTTTTGTTGTACGGATCCAGCGATTTTGCAAAATATTGCTTAAAAAACTTTGAATTACAATTACACCCAAACTAATTGATTCACAGCGACAGTTTTTTGCACACGTGAAGTGCATAAGTACTAGAACATTTTTGCAAAGATTCGATCCTACAAAATAATAAATAACGGAGATATGAATTTTTAAATAAAACGTCGAATTTCCCACTTTTCCGTAGTTTTCTTGCCTTCTAATTATCCGATCTAGTCGCTTAAAAGCTTGTTTTGTTTGTAATCCAATTACCTACATTTTGTTTATTCAACCATTTCGATTACTCCATTATTTGTTGAGTTATTAACAAAAAACTAAAAAAAAATCCTTTTTTTTGTTTAAAATGTTTATAATAAATAGGGTGACCACATTTGAGAGTCGAAAACATGATACAATTAATGTTTCCACTTAATTGAACATAATGGCACAGTCGGTTTTCAGGTAGTATTAATGTCACGATTAAACCCCTATTGCTTGGCCTATTTATTTATTCATTTGACTCGGTTTAGGTAGCGCTACACCTTAAAATTCAGAAAATGCGAATTTCAATAACATGTCTATCTAATTCTAATGGTGAATGAATTGGTGAAGAAACACTTTAAACCAAAAAGAGACCTGTACCCCTCAACTAACGAGACCTGAATGCTTATATCATTTCTGAATAGAGATACCATAATCCTGATACCAAGAGCTCTTACTGCTAAATGATTGTTTAAAATAACTGGCACAAAATAGCAGTTGCTATTTGATATTAGACTACCCTAGAGGAAGACCTATATGTTCGAGGAACATCGTGTGAGCAAGCGGTGGAATGTAGGGAGTAAACATTTTGGCTCAATTTCCAAGCAAATTTCCAGAAAACCTCGTGGATGACCCTCACAACCAGAACTTCCTGGTCCCCAGGTACATTATACGGTTTTTCTAACATCATATTCGTGTTCAACGACCCCAAAAACCTCCGAGTAACAAATTTTGATCGATTTTCACAATGTATTACTGAATAATGAATTTTTTATTTGCTTCAAAAATTGCACATGAAAAAATGCATTGTTTCGATGCAGAAATGCTGTTTCTCTTTTGTATAAGATTTAATAAGTGGGCAATGGAGTTAATGCATCAAGGAATCGGATGCAAAAAATCGCATCTCGATCCATCTTACTGCACAGAAATGAATTCTCGATTTAGAGTATCAAGGAGGTACGTTTCCATTATTTATTGATGTAATTAGTTTTATCTCGATTTTGTCCTCCGTTCTCTTTCCACTATGTGAAGAAACTTTCAAGTAATTAATCTAAAGAGCTTTAGAGAAAAACGAACATTAGTAGTTTCTCCATTAATGTTCACTGATGGGCAGTGGCAGCTGGTGATTCCAAAATATAGTGTGGCAAAATTTTTATCCTGTATTATTAATATTGAATTCAAAGGAGGTATGGGACCTAAGCCTAATTTTAACAGATTTACATGACATCATTTTTAGTCAAACTTTTTTTTTATATTTTGACTACACGAAAGGCAAACCTATAATGTTCGAAGAACATCGTGTGAGCTTAGCGGTGGAATGTTGGGAGACGAGATAAGCATTCGAATTTTTCTTGAAGGCTTGGAGATTATAGGCATAGGTAAAGACTGTTCGATAGAAAAATGAAGTCTGTGTTAGGAAAAAGTTCGGCACGTCTAGAGCTTGACAATGAAAGGATGACTAGCTTGAGCTCGTCTAGGCCCCCTATCTGGTATCTCTCGTGATGGAACAACAGACGAAATGTCTGATGAACACCTACTATGGAAATATCTATAGAAAAGGGAGAGATCTCCCACCTTTCTACGATGCT
The DNA here is from genome assembly GCA_958510875.1 of Endomychus coccineus. NCBI lineage: Eukaryota > Metazoa > Arthropoda > Insecta > Coleoptera > Endomychidae > Endomychus > Endomychus coccineus. Next base: position 27,301,650 of record OY294068.1, on the reverse strand, counting down.
CTAGATCAATGGCGGCTCCTCGAAGGAGGCTCAGCCTCCTCACCAATTCATCTTAATGATCATTCTCCATTTTATTTCCTGTTTCTCTCATAATTTTTAAAATTTTACAATTAATTCCCCGTTCTCAGTAGTTATTTTCAATCTGGAAACAGTGCCCTGAGGCTAGACTCTCTATATATCTCAAACGCTGAGCATGTGTTGTTCAACGCAGTTGCCGTTTTTCCGACCAGTCCGAACGCCAACTGGGTAAATCAGCGAAAACGGCAACATCCTCTGGAGGCTAGCCTGCGGCAGCCGCTAGTAATCTATGACATACGAGACGTGTGTTCTGCCGACTGCTGAGTAGGTCAGTCAGTGCTTGTTTGTTTATGTGTTGTCACGCCAAGTAAGGTTAGATTGTTTTCTGTTGTGAATTTAAAATGAGTGTTAGTGAGTTAGTTGCTGCCTTTTAGAAAATCCATTTAGTGAATTAATATATGATAAAAGTGTTTCTTTTGAATAAACGGCCTTTACCGGAATTGAAAGGATTAGTAATGTCAGGTAACTATCAAAATCGATCATTGTTAATACTAATAGTAGTATTGACAAGACGAAGTTTTAAAAAAATCATTGATTTCCCTGTAATGCTCCAACTCCATGGAATTTTACATCACGTGCAGTATTTACCATCCATAAAAATAAAGACAAATTAATTGAAACATTTGATTTTGTATTAAACAGTGATGACTTTTCAACAGATCAGGTTTCATTAAATGCTGCTGTTGGTTTAAAATCTTATTTAGAAAATGAAGAATTTTTGTTTTTTCTTGATAATTTTAAATTAATATTTGAACAAACTGATCTTATTTTTCAAATTTTACAACATAAATTCACTAATATAATTTATTCAAGAGATCGTTTAAAACATCTCATTGGAAAAATTTCAAGTTTCCGTAATACAGAATTTCATTTTAATATTTTATTTGAAAATTTTTCAACTGATGAGGCTCCTCCCGCGAAAAGGAGGAAAACATATAATTTGGTAGACAAGAAACTACATTAAGTATAAACAACTTTTTTATGAAACTTTAGATACTATTAAAGGTCAAATTGAGATTCGATTTTCCGATTTACATGAATTGAAGTTTTTTGACTTGACGAATAGAAGATTTTTCGAATCTTTTTCAAAAAAGTTCCCCAATACACTTTAAGATAACTTAGTTCTTAAATATAAATATATATATTTTTGATGAAATAGCACGGCACAATGAATTATGCGTTATATACTCGGATAAAGATATTTTAGGCCAGTATGACAGTCACGCCGATATGATAAAATATATGATAGACAATGATTTGCAACAAGTTTTACCTCAGTTTTATAAACTACTTTGTTTGACAGTCACCATTTCTGTCACGTCGGCATCGGTGGAGAGATCATTTTCTACTCTCAAACGAATTAAAACTTACATGCCAAATACAATGGGCCAAAATCGTTTATACAATGTTAGTTTAATATCTATTGAAAAAGATTTAGTAAAACACCTAAAACAAAATGATACATTTTTTGATAATATTATTGATCATTTTTCGCAAACTAAAGACCGTAGAATTCCTTTAATATATAAAAAAAATTATAAAATTAATTTAAAAAAAACAAAATATGAAAAATTCCAAAAAAAAGAAAAAATATTAAAAATCCAAAAAAATAAAAGACAAAAAACGAACAAATAATTTTTTGCCCAGAGAAACTCTATACCTCCACGTTGGTTCTTGCTGGGTAACAATTAATTCTGTCACTGAAGTAGCTGGTACGGTCGCTGTGCAAAGGTTAAAAGGCTGTGAATAGAGTATATTTTTACAAAAACGTCTTATTTCCAGCCTCCTCTCTCAAAAATTCACGAGCCGCCACTGCTCTAGATAGGTCAATGAACTCGAAAGTCAATCAAACGAATAGCTCTCTTCTGGATATAATCCAAGAGCTTCAGCGTATGTTTGTGAGCCGAACTCCAAACTTGCGAACAGTACTCCAAGACAGGTCGAATCTGTGCTTTGTAGATTATGAGGAGATGTTGGGATGTAAAATACAAATAGAAATCGCGCACTTAGAAGCCTTTTGTCGTGAGACCCAAACGTACGTAAAGACGAAAGTATACTTGACTTATCTGTTAATGTAACCTATTTCTCAAGAATTTACATATAATTCGTATCTGGGTCAATTATTATGTCATGTAATAATCTCATATTCTATATTTAATTGTTGAAAACAAGTATTAACAGTAAATTGCAGATTCAATAACAAAACATTTTATTGGTGTCGACGACTATGGTACGTTGAAAAACTACTCATAATGAAAAAGGGGTACAGGTCAATTGCGCCCCTCAAAGGTACCTGATAGTTTTATGGTAGCAATGTGCCCGATTAAGCAATAGGTCGATTGGGCACCGAATTCAGTTTAGGTACCTGCTTAGGAATTCCCAACACCCACCCCTGTTTTGCCACTCTTTCATGATATTCAATAATTATTCATTTGTCGGCTGTTTGTGCTTACGAACGTTCTAAATTTATAGTTTTACTTACATTAAAATGGAGTCAATGATCAGTGAACGTGGAAAAAAATTACTTATCGTTGATAAGTATACTTTTCGAAAAAATAAGGAAACAGCGTAAGGAGTTACCTTTAGGTGTACGAAAAACGGCTGTCCGTCTTCGATTTCTGTCGATAAGACAGAAGAAGTGCTTTTAAAGAGAAAAGGGGAACATAATCATCCCATCAATGAAAAATTAGAAGTAAAGGTGAGTCAAGTTTTTTAAAACATCTAGCTCTCTGGACAACATCGACATCGATTTGTGGGCTCGAGCTGATAGACATTTCTTTTGGGTTTGCAGAAGCTTCAAAAATTACTTAAAAGAAAGGCAGTCGAAGTTATTTCTCAACGCCCCTCAAAAATTATCAATAGTGGTATACGGTGTGCAGGAGATATAAATGTGACGGTGGCTGATATAAGCAATGTACGAAAAAGTATATACAGATCAAGAAGAAACATTTTGCCTTGTCTGCCTCGATCTGTAGAAGATGTTCACACCTCACTTGTATCATACAACAGTAAAACCAACAAAGGCGAGAACTTCTTACTGGTAAATTCTCTTAGCCAAAATATTATTATATTTTCTTGTGTATCAAACTTAAGTTACTTATGTTCGAAGCCGAAACTTTGTAGATGGGACGTTCGAGTATTGTCCAAAGTTTTTTAAGCAATTGTTCATCATTCATACCATAGAAAATGGACACTACATATCACTAGTATTTATTTTACTTCTTAATAAACATACGGAAACTTATAATAAAGCTTTTCAGTTATTAATTAATTATTCAAAATCTGTAAATTTAGAGTTGAATCCCAAAGAAATAGTGTGCGATTTTGAAAAAGCGATACACAGTAGTATCAGGCAAAAATGGCCTAATGTTACCATCATAGGCTGTAGGTTCCACTTAACCCAATCCTGGTTTAGGAAGATACAAAATGTAGGACTAGTTTCTGAATATAGAAGTTCAGAATCGCCAATAGGTAAATGGTTACGATGGACATTTGGGCTATTGTTTTTGGACCCCGCCGATGTAGGGAACGTGTTTGCCGAAGATTTGTATTCTATTAAAAATGCCCGAGTTACCGAATATGCCGATTATCTTGTTGATAACTGTATATCCGATGATTGTTCTTTTCAACCAGATATATGGGCATCTTGTGATAACTCCACTGAACGAACCACTAACGCTTGTGAGTCTTTTCATAGTCACTTAAATTCGAGCTTTTATTTTTCACATCCCGACATATTTAGGTTCATAGCTGTTTTATCCGATATTCATTTAAACTCCTATATCAAAATAAATAGCGTACATTTACCAGCGCCTTCTGGAAACAGTAAATATAAGAAGCGACAAGAATATGTTACTAATTTAATTAGTTTATATAAAAATAATGAGCTAACTCCATTTGAGTTTGTAAAAAGTAATTCATACAAATTTGTAAAATAGTAGTTAAGTACCTATAAGTAAAAATAACCTATTTTAGCTTAAGTTCGTTTTAGTAATTTGATAAATATTTTGTTATTATGTTTCATTCCCAATTTTAAGCAAAATTTTTAAGTTATACTATTTTAATGAAGTGCCGTAAAACAAGTGGTTGGGATCTGGGGCGCAATTGTCCCATATTACTTTATTACATGCACAATTTTTTCTGACCGCGGGGCTCAATCTCCATTGCCCTGAAACAGAAATAACGAGGAAAATTTCAATAAATCCTTCACAGCATATTCATATTTATGGCCATCGGAAACAACAACAAAAATTAATAATTTACTATGCGTCTAACTAGAACTATATATTGATAATCACGAAGCTAAAGAAGAGATGTGCTTCATGCGTATTTGGAATAATTGTTATATCGAACGTGAATCCCACGTGTTATCTGAAAATATAAATTGCTAGGGGATTATATAAACGTGATGGCAAGCTCTACCTTCCTAATCAACAGATATGCTCTGGAGATCATTGTTATGTTTGCAGACAAATTGGTTATAAATTAGACCAGAACCAACATGCGGAACAAACTTATATTGCACTTTGAGCGAACTGATGATTAGAATGTTTTATCGGGCATTTATAATAGATGAAACATTGATCATTCTCATTAATGTTTCATTCGCTTCATCTGAAACATCGGAAATATTATCATCTTAGTAATACATCATGTGAAAATTTTAATTAGTAATATTTTTTCGTCGCAATTTTTTATTAATAACTTTACAAGAATAATTTAGAATATTTTATTCAATAAGTAAAATGTGAATAAGATACAAATTTACTTTAATAATTATACTTGTCGAGTTTAAGCGATAGATATACAGGTTTTTTTTTGCGTAGAGGAGGGGAAATCTTGCATAGACGCCTCGGGTGCCCGTGCCCCCGGGAGGGCCGGATTCCTACTGACTAAAACCCCTCCTCCGTGAGGTTGGTTCTCCATCCCAAGGAAAGCCCATTGCACTGCGGTCATTATAGTCCTATTGTGCCCTCACATGTTGCTACCTCCTCATCAGTCCGGTGTATCCTATGAATTTCAGTAGCCTGATATAGGAGATACTTCTGATTTCCTCGGGTATAGTTTTATCGTCTCCAAGGTATGTCCGACGACCAACCGCGTATGCCGTGCACTAACACAGCTCATGCATAGGTGTATCATCTTCTACGCCGCAACCCCTGCAAGTGGGCTGATCTACCAGACCCATCGTGAAGAGGTGTTTGTTGCATGGGGCGTGTCTGGTCAGGAATGCAACAAGATTCCGTATTTCTTGTCTGCTGAACGTCAGCAGATTTTTCACTCGTTGCTGCTGGAGATCTTCCATCAGTCGCTTGGAGTGCGACATACGGGGCAGTTTTTTCCAGTAGGCACGGTGCTCTATCTCGAGCCATTTTTGGATTACAGATTTCACTGTGGCATTAGAAATGCCACAGGTTGGCTCTGGTCCAATCAGTGGTCTTTCCACCCTCGCTTTAGCGAGTACGACGGCAGTTTCAGTCCCTTCTCGTTTGGTTTCCTCAGACTCCCACACGAGTGTTACTTTATTGGGGCTCATTACTAGTGCCGTTAGTTCTTTAACACAATCAAGTACTCATTGTGAGGGGATTGTGTATGACTCTAGTTCCTTAAGCACTGTCAGGTTGCTCACTATGATTGTGATTTGTCTATTCTCATAGGCTCTCCCTCATAATTCGAGCACATGTTGTAATTTCAACCATTTTTGCTTGGAATTCTGTCGAAAAAGTCCCTAGGTTCAAAGAAATCATTTCCCCTTGGTCCGTTTTCTCGACTATTCCAGCACCCGTACTTTTTTCCGTCTTGGTGCATTCGGTAAGCCATATGGAATCCCCTGGTATCATATGAGGACTGTCCCCAGCGTTCTCCCGCCCATTCAAGGTTTGAATCATGAAAGGCACGGAAGTGCTGTGAACCTTGATCCTGTCGAATCTCATCCCCAATGGCCCAGGTAATCCAAGCATTCCAAGGATGCTTCAAAGATCGAAGCGATACGCTCCTCTTATGGCTTCTGTCTGAACGGCGAGGTGCAGTGGCTCCAACTCCAGTAGCTGCTCCATCGCAGCCGTTGGGGTGGTCGACATTGCACCTGTTACTCCTAAGCATGTCAGTCTCTGAACTATCGTCAGTAAATGCTTTGGTTTTTTTTTTTGGCCACTACACGATTGCGGCGTATGTTACAATCGGTCTCACTATGGTTATGTACACCCAGTGTATCATCCGTGGAGTGAGTCCCCAGGTTCTCCCGACTGTACGACGACAGGTCCACAGGGCTCTCATCGCTTTGTTAGCGGTTTTCTCCAGATGCTTCCCAAAGGTCAGCCTTTTATCTAGGCTTACCCCAAGGTACTTGACCGTGTCCGTTATCTGTATATTTTTCCCATACAAAACTAAGTCTTGTATGTTTCCAATGTCCTTTCTCTTTGTGAAGGGTACAATGATTATTTTCGAAGGATTCACTTTGAGTCCTTCCTTGTTGCACCATTTTTCCACGGTGTTCAGTGCGTGCTGCATCAAAGATGCTACTGTGCTCCCGAACTTCCTTTGTACTATAATGACGATGTCATCCGCATATCCGATTACGCAGAATCCTTTGCTCTCAAGGAGTATCAGAAGTGCGTCCACCACCAGACTCCACAGCAGAGGTGACAGTACACCTCCCTGCGGACATCCTCCAGTGACCCGCACCTCATTTTAACCTCATTGAGAGTTCCCATGACTGTCCTGCTTCGGAGCATGTTGTGGATCCATCTGCACAGTAGATCTTCCATCGGTCGCTCTCGCCTTGCTCGGGCAATTTATTCGAATGAAGTATTGTCAAAAGTTTCCTCTATGTCCAGAAACCTCGCTACAATTTCTTTGCATTCCAGCGATATTTCTGCTTTCTGTATTAACTCGTGTACTGCCATTTAACAGGATTTCTCGGTTTGGTACGCATACTGATTGCGATGTAGGGGATTTCTGATAAGAGTTTGGCCTAAGGTCTTTCAACTCATTAGGATTACATTTTTTGGGCAGAACAGTGATTACAGCGCATTTTCAAGAGGCTATAAGATTTGCCTTGTCCACAGTTCTGCGCATCAAGCATTTGATCATATTATAATCATATACCCAGTATACATCAATTGAATAATGCTTTCAAATTCTGTAAACGGTTTTATTTGCACAGAACAAATATTCCGTAAATTCCAATTAAAAAGTATAATCTCCTTGTTGGGAAAGGAAATTGGGTCGGAATTATTAGAATAATATTTGGAACCCCTCACGATTAAAATAAATCCCGTGCACCTTCCTACAGATTCCAATTTTCTCCGCCTCGTTGAATGATAAAGTTCTACAACTCGAGCTACGAAATCCGATTTCAATAATATGCTAGTCCTCACCCCAGTAACGAAAGTTACTGAAAACACTTATCGATTCGAGGAGTTGTTCTCTCTAGAGTTTTCTTAAACTTTTCCACAATATAAACTACCACAATGGCGTGGACGGAAATTCTAAGGGATGTCGTGAATTTGTCTGGAATTGCAAAAGTGGAGCGAGTGTTACTTACCGCACCAGTTAGAAACTTAGCAGACGTTTTACACTACGTGGATAGTGATAAATCGGGAAAGCTTCTCGGAAAGAGTAGAAGACCTTCAGGGCAAACGATTGCTTCCCTACGTGAACCCTATTACGGTCTAACGCGATATAGAAGTTGCCCAACTTTCTTTATGACCGTCTACGGTGGTGTTATTTTTTAATATAACCGCATATTTTAATCCCTTAATAACCACTAAATCAAGCCTACGCACTCATGATTATAAAATATTCATATGGGTCGACCCTCTACTAAAAATGCTATTCAAAATTTTATTCAACAGATTCTCATGAAATATGTTCGAGGGAAGCACGCGTCTCCAATTTTCTGATGACCTACGAAAAATGTAATAAACCATAAGTACTGAAGACCTTTCAGCTACCAAACAGCCTTCATCAGAATGAATTAGATTACAAATCAAAATGTGCTTGTTTGAATACAATTTGGGGTTAAATCGAAATATAATAAAATGCTTTTTCGTTTATACACTTCCAATCATCATTTCAAGCATCATCATTTTTTTCAAGCATTATCCCACGTATAACATAGCAGAATGGTTAGTTGATGAATTTAGCAACTTCCAAATTCTTTGGGAGAAATGTTGAAAGAATTCAAACTTGAACCTGTTGATACTGTTGATTCATTGGGTATTGTGTCATCATTCACAAATTCCCCAATCCATGAGGCGATAAACATTACGAAGAAATGTCTTTCAAATATTAATATCCCAATAAAAGCTGCACAGAATACGTGCGTATTGATGTATGGAGCCAAATTATTTCTCTTTTAACAAAAACAATCCACTTTCTCCTTTTTATGACAATATTTGAATCATTCAAATAGCCAACCACTGATATTCCCACGACGGCATAGCCTGTATATTGAATGATTCAAAACATTGAATATGACGAATGGTCTTCAAACAGAGGGAAAACAAGTTAAGAAAGTCAATTGAATAGTCAACAATTAAACAGTCTGTGCGTTGTAAATTGAATGTCTCCATGAGGGATGAGATAGTAAGTCACCTGAATAGTCAAATAAACAGTCTGTGAACTGAGAATTGAATGTATTTATGAGGGATGAGATAAAAATACAAAATTATAAACTGACTGAAACCTCCTTAAAATCAATATCAAATCAATTACCAAAAGTTTGGTATGTCAATGATATTTTCGAGATTATAAGTAATGATTTTGATTTACATGGCATTGTGAACACTCTTAATAGCAAATTTGATCCACTCTCGAACAAATATCTTTACTCCTGTGGATCCAGCTACACCAATTAATTATAAAATAGCTCCATTCAATAGTCTTGTCTATAGATTATTAAACGTCCTTTTTAGTCAGAAATTATAACGATGAAGTTGAGAATTTTCAACAAATAGCGTTAGTCATTGGTAACGACAAATCTTTGATCAATAATTTAATTTCTAAACAACAAGAAAATTGGAACGTAACCAATTAACCAAAGTAGAGCCACTACCTTCAAATAGTTTAATTAAATTTTAAAGTTTCAATTATCATCCACTAATTAATAAATTCCTCAATTTATTTTCTAAATTCCGACTTCGCCAAATTCGGGATTCACAAAATCGATTGTGAGTCATATTAATGAAACCTGTAATGGAATAAGTTGTTATGTATTATGCTCTGAGAATACTAGAACAAACAGTGGATATATCAGCTTCAATAATTGCAAACTATGCTTATGTAGACTTAGCAATGGAATACTTTTTTGGGGTAATTCCGCAGAAGCAGCTCGGTAGTTTGTCATGCAAAAGAAACATTATACTTACCCTATCTTCAATCTACATCTTGGAGTGTGCAATTTTTGTAGAAAATAATATGTTCAGTATGGAACGCTAAAGAGAAATCACCGCCAAAGCAGGTGACGTAAAAGGTATCTGATCAATACCAACACTAAGCCGGCACTAGTACAAAAAATGTTATCATCATCATCAGCGGAGGGAAGGGGCTTAACCCCATAGATGCAAGCTCCAGAAACCTAGAACATTGCTTACGCTGGCTTCCATAAGTCCAGTTTCTCTGGAAGCAGTTCTAATTGACCAAAGTAACGTTGCCTGAGGAAGTTTGAAGCTGGGCGTTCCAACAGAATGTCTCTTTGCATATCCTACTAATATTTAGGGTATGCTGAGAAGTAGAAGAAACTGCCTCACATCTGCGATGCCCATGATGAAGGTGCTTGTTAAGACGACAATGACCCGTGAAGATTCTAGATGATTCCATCACACTAATGTCCCTTCTGTCTAGAAAAAGGAGTTTCTTTGAGAGCCTAGACACAGGCTCATTTATAAAGATCAAGCGTGACGGTTTCCGCCACAAGATAGACCACTGTTTGCAGTTTGATAAAGCGACCATTGACTCTTGCCCAACACGGGGATTAGACGACTCCTAGGTCAATTCATTTCCTTCTACTCCCCTGTGTCCTAGGTTGCAGGTCCCGAAGCAGAAGCTATCTAGGACCAGTCCATAAGCCATACATGCCCGCCTGGTGGCAACAGGCCAAGAGTTACGTTATTTCAAACTCCCCTATCAGGGATGAGAATTTCAGGAGAAGTTAGACAGATAGCTGAAATTATGCTATCTTGCTATGCCACTCATAGCTGGCCTCATTCCAACCAGTCCAGTGACTTGAACCCCTTAACCTATATGCTGTTCTCATGGTGTCAGCTTTTATGAATAAGTGTAGAGGTTGGATTCCAACGAGAGCTTCAAGAGCCCTAGTTGAAGTTGACCCCATACCACTCCAGACATCTACGCATGCAAGCCGCTGCAATAGATCCAAGGGGCGTTGGGACATAGCAGTCCTCCTTCTTGGTCACCGCACAACTGCGGCATAAGTGATCATAGATCTAATCACGGCCATGTGAATCCTATAACGGATATGTGAAGCTCTTCTGCCAGCCCAAAAGGACGCTGAAGCCTTCTTCACTCAATATTCCAGATATTCTCTCCAGGTCTGTTTTGAGTCTAGGATTAATCCCAGTAACTTCACTGACCCCTTGATTTGTAACAGCCTGCCAGAGAAAGAAACCCCATCAGTGCGCCTAGCTTGCGTTTCCTGGTAAGCAGTACTATTTCCGTCTTATCAGGGTTGCCCTGAGCACCTCAGTACGACACCAGCAAGCCACTGTGCTGAGCAACGTGTTTTGCAACTCGCAGTGTTCCAACGTGTAGCCAACTAAGTCGTCGGCATAGGCATGGGCATGAAAGCCTGCATCTTCCATCGACCACGAGACACCACAGAAAATTAAATAATACCTCTCCCTGTGCACAGTCTCTTTAAGCTGGAAGATTCAACGAACAAGGCCTTGACGATTTTTTGTTCAGTAACTGCTACTCTCAAACATAAATTTATTAGGCCATGGCACTTGGGGATTTTGATACGACCCTACATTTAAAATTCTGAATGGGAAAATTGTATATTTCAAAATAGTACATGGTCCATGTTTTCATTTTCAGTCTCTTGTTGAAAAATGATGATCATCCCGGGTTATTTACTCGTTATTAACAATAATATATGAGCGTGAAACATTCATTCCCCATGTAAATATAATGCAGGACTCAATGAATGATTATAATCAGATGACAGAACCTACATCTACGGTTAATAGTTAATTATGTACTTCATAGCCCAAAGAGCAAATTACTGCCATTAATCAGCTAGTCGTGCATTTCAATTCACACTATCACATGATAATAATGTCACGTTATACACTTCAATACAGAAAGCATCTATGTTTATAAATGTATTCAGTCCACTTCATATATTTTAAATCATTATAATTAATTAGATTCACCATAATTGGTATTTGGCAAGAGATTTCATTTAAATCTCACTTATTAACCAATCATTATCCATCATGATTTGAGGATTTTGGCATTTAATACAAAATGAAAAAAGAAAGACTTATAATACATAAGATTTTAATAATACTCCGACTGATCTGATTTTTTTTTTTTTGTAAAGCTCTTGATAAAGTACCTAAATTATACCTTCTCTTAAAATTGTAGCCCAATGGCAATGATATGACGTGATGGATCAAGGTCAGTCGTTGTTGTCAGGTTGAGCGGTTTTTATGGTTTGTGAATATAATTACTCATATGATACAATAAACTGTGTTACAAACAAATGTATATATTATATCGAACAATACAAATTGCTTGTAATTTTGAATCAAATTCACAAACTGTTGTTGTTTACCAAATGTGTGAAGAAAAATAAAGTACCTAGTCACTGGTTCTGCTTGCATCGAATCCAAATTATCCAATAGTACCAAAAAATATATATTTAGGTATTAAATGACGAAAAAACAGTGAAAGGCAAAATTAAGTATTTTTCAGAAGGTTACAAAATCCTTTTTGATCGAATATTAAACTAAAACTGATCCTACACCTGAAATATGTAGATAAAGATATGGAAACTCAACTTTCAGCTTCAAGCCAATATTAATAATCCTTATTGTGATGTTAAAGTATGCATTGTAATTTATTGAAACAAACACTCAAAATACCCGATTATAAAAATCTTCAAATCAATGCATGATTTTCAAATCTACTTTCGATAATCTCATTAACACTATTTCAGTAGAATGAATATAATATCTCAACAAATAGAAGCCATACAAGTTGGCCGATTATCTTCCATATTAATCACCTTTTATTATGTGAATATTTCTAACATATCTGCTACGTATACTAGTTTGCGAATAATTCATTTTTACCAAGATCAACAACAGTGGTTTGAAGGTGTTATCATAATGTAGGTATATTATTTCTACTTAACTATTCTTGTATATCATATTTCTTGAGGGTGCTTGTTGGCAGATTATGCATTATCCACAACAATTGTGGAGGGCTCTTCTAAATTCACTCAAAGTTGGAATTCTGTTTGTTGGCTCACATGATGTTCTTCGAACATTATAGGTTTTCCTGTCGTATAGGCAAAGTACAAGAAGTTATTTTGATACATTTAACCATGATAATTCTTTGTTTTTGAAGAAAATATTAGTACACTAGGAATAAAACTTGCTCTACAACCATCATGGAGTACCTACTATATACTATGTGCTATCAGCTTTCATGGTTTTCATAGTTTTAGTGGATTGCCAGGAACCGATAGTCCCTGTTCCCATGTTTCATCCAGATGAACAAGTAGACGTACACCTTCATTTTTCAGTTTTATACATCACTGAATTGTTGATTGTATTAAGACCTCGAACTTTACGCTTCTTCTTCAGTGTGTATTTGTGAGATATCGGAGGTAAATTTTTGTTAAAATAAGTTAAGATAATAGAAAAAATAATGATTTAATAAACATTTTTTGAAAAGCAATTTTTTCGTACTCATATTTATAATTAGCGAATTTGATTGTTTTAAAATATCATTCCTGTGAAAAGAGTTAAATATGTAGCATCTAATAAAGAAATCTTGTTTGAATATTTCAAAACAGCGTGTATTTCTTCATTAGAAGCCAAACATTTTAGTTCTTTCAAACAAATAATATTAAAATAATTAAATTCGGTAATTATAAATGTGAGTTTGAAAAAATGTAATTAAATCATAATTTTTTCTATTAGCTCATCTTATTCTAACAAAAAATTTACCTTGGATATTTCACAAATATACACTATCTTGAATAGTAGACTTCCGCGGATATCTAATCTTGAAAAATCTTGGCTTCCGGATGGATTCCGTGCATCAAGTCGAGCTATTGTGACGCGGCGAATTCATCCGGAAGCCAAGATTTTCCAAATATACACTAACGAATACGACTCTATAAAGTTCTTCTTCAACACTATCAATTATCAAAAAAGTAACTTCACTTGAGCAAATTCAAGATTTTGATGTGATCAACAATTCAACGATGTACACTCAACTGAGCTTCTTTACGTGAGCTAATGCTCAGACGACATTTATCATCTGCAGCTGCTCGATGAGGGTGGAAAAAAACCATAAAAAGAACACTCAAGACTACATAATACCCACAATAGACGAATTCCTCTACCTTTAATCAACGTAATCTGAACTTAAGCTAATATGGCTTTACTCTTCACATTTAATCAATTTTTGTTGGAGAAAAATTCAAAATGACGAATTCATCGCTACAAACACATTCAATACGATATCTTGGATTCTACTCATCGAATCGCGATAAGTCTTAAGCCAAAATATGCGTTTTTGAGAAACCTTTCAATTGTCTCGTTCTGATCCTATATTTGTTCGTCGAGATATTTAATTTGTTCACTAAGGACTTTTAAATAATTAGTTGTAGAAAGTAAACAAAAGAAAAAGTTTACTCACACTATATAGATGCGATAGCTGAACTGAATACCAACAATTTGAACCCAATTAAATCAATTTTTATTGAAACCGGAAGTCCCTATATGCTAATAAGCAAATGAATCGTAATTGGTATTAAACGGCGTGTTCTGTTAATATTTACACCATGCAAAGGTCCAGACAATTAGCTTCTGATTTTTACGCATTTTTCAGTAATTTTGCAACTAAACGCAGATATAAACAATAGCACAAACTTTAGACAATGTTTGACTCCACCATCCTTTTCAGCGCTACTTTTTGCATAAGAAACTATTTTCATCCTATAATTTTGATCCTATATTGACTCACCTAATAAGATACAGCAAATAGTTCTCCCGATCCGGAATTTTGTTTGTTGATTCAACTGTCACGCCTCCTCACTGGAGATTTTTTATGGAATATAGTGTGGACTTGCTGCTGTTCCCTGATTCAGGTGACGAAATTTCCGCGTTTTCATGGTCGGCAAGCTGCAATTCTTGCATCAACTGTTAACGCGGCATTTTCGTAAATTTCATTTTTCTAAAAATGTATTTGACTAAACGTTCGACAATCGGAAACGGCGTGCAATTCAAAATTTAATTTCCTGTTGAGTTAACCGATATAATTGGAAATATTGATCAAAAGCATGGAACTTGTTGATAACCACAATGTGGATTGGCACCGTTAATTGGGAGTGAACATGATAATCGCTCTAGCAGAATAACCAGCTGGTTAAATATAAAGATGAACCTGACATTTCATTCTGCTTTGTCATTCCATTTACATTATTGAATATTAAAAAAGAATTGAATCCGTTTCTCACTCGTATCAAGTAAATCAAAGTAGATTACGGTAGATTCTGGTGAAATACTTAATATAGTCTAAATTATCAGTAGGTACCAATCGTAACATTTCCCAATAAGAAATTTCCAAGCAGAGAGCGTTTTGTCACACGTTCCTGAAAGCTTGTATGTGCTGATGAAACATGATATAGAAAGTAAATCGGTGATGGAGTGTGTTTACTATTCTCAGACATTCTTGCTTTATTAAGAATAGCTGCCAACAGGAAATTCTATAAAACTTTTGTTATTTTTTCAATCAACATCTTCTCATGTTATAATGGTATTACTTTAACAAAGAGTAGAAAAAATAGCAAGACGCCCATAACAACACTATCACACATATATATTTTCCTTTGCCTAATGTACCATAATTCCATGTAAGTGTAGTGATCGGATTCCACTACAGTAATAATAACAATAAAGTTCTTCTCGTTGATGATAATTCAATTTTAGTTTCAAGAGTTATTCATAATTAAGTCGCTTTCAATTTTGTTGATAGAATAATCAAATCAGTAATTGTCTTAGCAACCAAGACGATAGTACAATGGCTCATTAAGATAATAGATATAAAATAATAGATCAGAAGTGAAGTATAGTCATAGATAAGATAACAACTCTGTGAGTCTATCTCTTCTTTAACGAAGTCGTGGTCACCAATTCTAGTAGTCACACACTACTAACGACTAACATCCTTGTTGCTTTTATGCATTTTTATTTTTGGTTCTCGTGGATTATGATTTTATTTGGTAGCTTTGTTGATGATAATGTAGTTTTTTAGTTTTTTTAAATGCTGATTGGGTTGTTGCCCGTTCCGACGATATCGCAGCAATCGCGCCAGAAAAATCAAAGTCAGTTAACCGATGCTACACCTTCCCTCTGGTCGGTAAGTAGCTTCAGGTTCCTAAATTGTGTGCCCTAAGTAGTCTTATTGAACCCAGAATGACTGCCTTCTGCATCCGGTCTATCAAGATCCAAGGTGTTACAGGCCGGAATGATCTTCAAGTTTGAACGCAGCGAAGACAGAATGCCGCCCTTAACACGAACGGTCAGTACCACTAATACGACCTTGGGGCCTGGGTATAGCATGCGGAGCTCGAGCAGGAGATCTTGATACTTTGTTCATTTTCCTCTTCTTTGGAGAAGGAGCAGAGAATTCTATGACATACATGGCCTTGGTTTGTTTATCGAGGAGGACAACATCAGGCCTACTTGTTAGTATGAACCTGACGGTCGGAAACGGGTACTTCCAGTGGATTTTTCGTTTCCGACAACGGACTCAATATCTCCTGGCATGTAAGGCAGCACCGGCTCTTGTTCTATTCCACACGAGTGCCTTAGATGGTAATACAGCACCCATATTACATCGCATCGCGTCATCGCAATGGGTGTACGCGAGGCTGCTTTTGCCGGATATGCCGACAGCAGGTGGAAAGAGTCTCAGGTGCCTTTCGATAGGCCCTACAGCTGAGATCCGGAACCTGCACATCCATCACGTTGAGGCGATAGATCAAGGTGTTGATTACGCCATCTTGGTAAGCTGCGGTAAATCCCTCGGTCACGGATGTAGGCCCAGCTGACCTTAGGTAGCTGAAAGTCAGCCTGGTTGACAGGCCGATCGTTTCTATGTTTTTGTAGAAAGGCTTGTCAACATGCCGCCTGAGCATAAGATCTAGCCCCGCGCATTTATAAACTGATGTCAAATTCTAGTTCTTCCGCAGTTTTTTGTGCTGCCTTTACGATTAATGCCCCCACTCCAACAAATTCGTGACTTTTAACAAGGCACAGGAGAGGGTTCGAACTCCTAAAAACCTTTCAAGCTTCACTCAGAACCACACTTTGATGCAGACCCTCCAGACTAAAAAGTCCACTACCTCCCCAGTGACGTGGAAGGTAAATGCGGGACACGGACAACCTACGATGCAAACTGTGATGGATATGTCTCTTGTCGAGTCTATGCAGCTCATCGACCGTCCATTTTACCACTACAAAAGAGTGAAGCAGGACTGAATCGGCAAGCATATTTGTTGCAGACGCCTTGTTCTCACTCTAAAGGTCGGAAGACCAAATCGTTCGAACAAGGTTTCTGTACTTGCCACGGAGACCCACCTTCATCTAGGAACGTCATAATATGGACGTTGTTCAATTCACCTCAAGTATCGATAGGTCTCTCCAGGATCAAGATGTTCAAAGATGCTATCGTCGGCAAGCTGCATATACTCGGAGATCGTCCTCTCCTCAAATGCAACACTGCGCCCTTGTCCAATCTCAACTCCATGCCTATAGTCGTGTATATTCTTGAACCGCGTTGAGAGCTTGATGGAGGTTTTTCCGCCGGAGGCATACATTTCCAAATCATCCACGTAAAATAAATGGGTGACCTGACGCCTCCCGTCGTTCGGTGGTTCAGAATAACATCCACGAGTTCGTCTTAATGCAATGGAGGGCGGCAGCAGTTAGATGTTGAACAAGGAGTCTGTCAAGACTCATCGTGTGCCTGATGTGATGGTAAAACGAGTCTTCCTGGGTGGCAACAGATATTCTATGTATATATATAGATTATAGATGAACAGAAAAACATAGAATAAAGAATAGATAGAGTTGTGGTATCTCACATAATTATATTCAGATATATAGAGTTAAATTATCTATTTAACCTGTTAGTATCCTCAAATAGATATACGAAATTGGAAATTGTAGTTCATAAGCAGTATTTGAACTCATCATTAATTTGGTTAAACGAGCTGAAACTTTGGCACTAAAATAATGCTTCAGATGATTGATTAATGTATCCTGTATCCATTCGGATTAGGAAACTGTGCCTGTCTCTTCTCTTAGAAATCATTTATCAATATTTATAATACGTGATACACTTCAACGATATGTTCAAGCTGAATCATTCATATTTCATAAGAATTTAAATAGAATATACTATAATTAGTAAGTACTTCCTAATATTTTATAATAACCAATATTAATTTCAAATTAAAGTTTGAGGATTCATTATACGTAATTATAATGTAGCATTAATTCTAATTAGTGCAAGTATGAACAAGTATACAGGGCTAGACTATTGTGGCCTACTGAAATTAGGATTGAAAAATAAAATACTGCAATTCGGCAGCTTGATATTGTTGTTAGTTGTTCACTGTCAAAAATATTCTGAAAGGAAGTAGACTGGAGCAGAATATTGATAAAAAAGCTGTGATCAATGAATTACGTTACTTCCTTCACTTGTTGATAACTCTATGTGCGTTAAGCTAGATTTGATTAAACTCTTTTAATAAATCAACAAACTTCATAATAAACTCAAAGAAGTTTTAATTTTTAAAGCGTTCTCAACCCATAATTTATGTTTTATTATCTGAGAATTTGTTATTTTATATAAGTTCTTCCAATTCTAAAGATCATAATGATGCTTACGTGGAACGGACTAAAACGTATATGAAAAGGAAGAATATAAAAATGCATATTGTTGTATTTTTTGGAAATTTGAAAAATGTCGCTTGCTGATTTTATTGGATTTTTACGATGCTATACTTGTAGAATAATCAACAGGGCAGCTTTGAGGCATTGTTATGAAATATAATAATACATGAGCATTGAAGCTGAGATATGATCATTGAGTTCATGTGAAGTTGATGATACAGCACTTTGCTATGAAGAATTGTTTTTTTATCACCACCTGGAAGCACAGCATCAGGTTTTAGCTATTTGTGATATGTTTCCAGACCATGATATGAATAAACATTATTTGTAAAGTTATAACTACTAAAACGGCTAGCAGTAGCTTAACGTCATACTATTCCCATCTAGTTTTTCGTTAATGCATCATTTCTTGAAGGAACCCTGAAAATCGATAGTGTATTATTCTAATTTGTATCGTATTGACACTATTTTAACCTGATTATTTACACCATTACACAGAAATTAGAAGTATCTTCACACTTCGATGATGTTACTTGAATCTTAAAATGAGAGTTTGACACTTCTGCAGGTTAAATCTAGGCCTATAATATATATTTATAACGAAAAAAACGGTTGTCATTATGGTTCAACAAAATACTATAATAACATTTCAAAAACCGAAGATAGATGTGAAAAATAACACACGAAACGGGGCTATCGCACCCAAAAACAACACAGTTCCTATTTTCACCACTTAATAGCGATCTGCAAAATGTCAAATCCATACGAGCACGCCCACATGCACATACAGACAGCATCTCAAAAATAGTCAGAAATGCTCAAACTGGATATATCCTCCAAAATCCGAAAAAAATGTAGGTGGATACAATGCTTCCCTTAACTATTTGCTACATATAGTGAGGGAAGTAAGAAAACTGAATTTTCTTGATTGAAATGTGAAGATTAATAATATGTCTCCAGTATTTTTAATTAGTCTCATATACATAGTGAGATAATTCACTTTTAATGTCCTAACATGGGAACTTAAACAAATATCATGTAGTATGCATTCAGCGAAATCATTTTCATACAGCATTTATTGACTTTTTTGAGACAGGAATGCCTCTCAGTATCACTGCACATTATAGTATTCAATAGAATATTTAGAGCCCCATAAAAGACCCTACAATTAATAGGATTATTTCAGGATATAATGAAAAGCGTGAAAGAGCTATACTACATGTTGAAGATAAAATAAGAATAAATTTTATAATTTATTCACGATTAAGGTGATTCGTTCTTAGAACAAAACCTGCGGTTCCGTATACAATCCAGGCAAACAAAACCGTTCCAACCCATGCTTCTACGTTCAAACAGGAAAGTGGATAAGCTTTATTACATTGAGGAAATCAATATATAGGACTTATACAGAATATTGAATTATCTATCTCCATAACAAAATAGACATCTATGTAAGATTATAAAGCGGACTGTTATGTAATCGAGTTCAGCCCTACACTGATAATCAATTCACGGATTTTTTATCAAAACTTCAGGTTCTTCTGCAACCAAATATATGAATTGAGTTTGTAAACCGATGAAACAATTATGAGAACAGAAATATTTCATATTCATCTTATATCCATATTATGTGGAAAATTCAAAAGATTTGGTATTCTATTCATTTATTTAACGTCGGCCTATTTCTGCTACTGTGGCTAATCACCGACGGCGAAGCCTGTAAGCAACCTCAACATTTGCCCGAATCCTGACTATTTCCAAGTGTTGGAAGGGATCTTTGACCGGCAACGCAGCAATGACAGATCTTGAGAAGGCAAAAGCATTCACAGACACGCAAGTAAACTACCGCGACACAATCAAGAGAAGAGAAGATGATGTGAATCTTATGCTAAGAATACAAGAGGAGTATAGATTCGCAGAAGTAACAACAAAGGAAATCACCGTGTGGTGAGAATTGGCGTCGCATCCCAGAAGAAGTGGCACTCCCCGCCCCTCACAACGTCTATCTGATTCGACCACTTCCGCAGGTGGGGGATTGCTGGAGCCGTAGGGAAAGTATGCAGAGCAAACTACCACCTCCGTTCGGACTCCTTCCACAAGGTGCCATATCCTAACCGCAACCAGATCCCTGTGACAGAATTCCGGCATCGGGAAGGCATCGACATCCTTTGTGAAGATGCACGCTCTCGGCATCTCCTCAGAGGTGCAGTAATGTAGCGTGCCTCCTCTTTGGCGTAGGCCTTTTACACGGCCGTGGTAAGCCCACGGCTCTTGTATCAAGCATACGTTTATTTTGAGCTCAGAGAGCCTTTTCATCAACACTGCAGTCGAAGACTTGCCGTGCTGAAGGTTAGCCTGCAAAAATTTTATTTTGCCTGCCATTTTGAAATAATCCCGGCTAAAGAGAAAAGCCCTCAGCCTGGGCTCGTAAGTTAGGAAAGGCCGAGGGGTCTCGGCCTTTCCCTATTCCTGAGAGGAGGGGTCAGTGCTTTTAACTGGCCCCTGCTCTTTCGCAGAGGGCCCTAGTAATGTTACTTGGGCCCTCGTTGCTCTGACGAAAGGCTGGAAGTCCATCGTCCCCAAGCGGTCAATGGACTCCTGATCCAGCCAGACGATCAGTCTCAGCCCGTTGGGCTCTTCCTTCCTCTCGAGTATTCCCCAAGAGGTGGCTCTGAGCCCCGGGTTTTGTTTTTCCAGGGCACCTAAGGTATCCTGGTTTGTCGGGTGCCTTTTCCCAGGCAGCCACAACATCGCCCGCCATCTTCTGGGAAGAGCTTTTGGCTCTACCGCCAGGAGATTGACGTTTTCCCAAGGCTTTATGGTGGCTATCACTTGTGATAGCCAATCCTTGGAAGCGGAGTCCGCCGCTGTAATAAGCAGACAACGCTTCCACAGCCTTGTTGGATGGAAGCGGGGGGGCAGGGCCTCCTCCGTCAGCGCGGAGACCGCGTCCCCCACTGCGTCTGTGAACTCCAGGAGTTCATCGGGAGTTAAGCCTGCATCCTGCCTGCCCTCCCGAAAGACGGCAATGTGCAGGATTCCTTCCCCGGTAAGAGCCCCCGCATAGCTGCCCGCCGCAGGCCCTTGAGGTCTGCGGCGTTTGACCACGCGGGTGCTCTCGGGAGTGGAAGATGGAGTTCGGGGGCGTTTGATGGCCCCCAGACTTGGCGTCTTACTTCCGGAAGGCGCCGGAGGCGGCATGGCTACCGGGGGACCCGATTTAGCGGATTCCCTGGCCTCCCGCATCCTCCGGCGACGCTTCCTCTCGGCCCCACAAATGTTGGGCCGTTTCACTTTGACCCTGCTCAGTGCCCTGGACAAGGTATTTATCTCCTCGGGGTCCTCTTGCGAGATCCCCGGGGGGTGTTCGTTGGATTGGGAGTCGCTGGTAGGCACCGAAGAGGAGCCTATCTGCGAAAAGGAGGAAGGCACCAGTAAGGAGCCTTCCGAGTGTTGGGAGGAGGAAGGCACCCCTGAGGAGCCTTCTTCCAGGAAAGGAGAGGAGGAAGGGGATGGAGGCACCGGTACGGAGCCTCCTTGGGTTTTAGGTTTTTTTTGTTGGTCTGTCATATGGATCCCACGAGTGTTGGGGAAAGGTTGGTCGCCATCCGCAGAGCCCCATACGGATGGAAGGTCTGCATACAACTGGGATTCGACCCGGTTTCCCAGAGGAACCGTTCGCGGCACTGTACCCCAGTGCCATTCAGCCCTCGGCACGGTATCTCACACCTTGGCTTGGGTTTTTGGGGCATCTGGTCCGGGACCACTTATTCGGTATATTCGGGGCTATCCAGGTACAGACAAGTCTGTTCCTGGACATTCGGCTATCCGCCACCTGCCGACCCGCCTGGTAGCTGACACCCCGAAGCCTCAGGTTACCCCAGGTTACTAAAAAGACAGGAATTCTTTACCTTCACATATTATCTATCAAGCATCGGTGTGATCGAGCGCGAAATCGATCACTGTCTCGTGTGTGTTAATTAGCTTTCATTGATTCAATCTCTCTTAGGAGAACCTGGACAGGAACTCGCTCACTGGCGAAAGGGGTAGAACTAGCGACATTGATAATTTCCCAGGTTCCCATTTTGGGGTGAACCAGAATTTGACATTTTTAAATTCATGTATCATTCCCATTGCTAAATTTTGGACCAATCTTATGATCGTTTGTTGGATTTTGATGTACGAAATTTTGTTAATTTTTATTCAATATATATTTATTATTTAATTTGATTTACGAGTTTAACTGGTAATTTCTAATCAACTCTCAGCGAATACGACCTTCAAAATTTACGCTTGAATAGATATAAAGATATAAGTATAAGTAATTGTACGAGGCGGTCCCTTGAAAGAGATCAAGGCATCGTTGTCAAAAACAGCTTCTAGGTGGGCTGAAAGATACACCTAGTGGTGGCAGCTTTAAGGAACCTCAAGGGTACACGGATCAACTAAGATCTCTGATACCCGAACAGGTTCCAACAAACAAGTTTCAAATTCATATAACACGTCGATGAGGTATTAACGCTACCTGAAATAATACTCAGCCGACTGTTACAAGTTTAAGTGTTACAAGCAGTGAGATAGGATTCCGAACCTATTCACTTATTTGGAAATATCAAATCTGGAATAATTTTCAGAATTATTTATTATTATAAAACAATATGCTCGGCGGATCGTTACAGTGCCCACCGAACCACCAAGATAAGCACAGAAAGAAATTCGCATGTAATTCAGTGCATTATTTTATTCCGCACGTCAGGCGCATGCAATGCTAACCCTCAAAACTATGTTCCGGGGAACGTTCTGAAGTGTACCTGTCCCAAGTATGATTCAGCTGACTACGGTTATCTTCGATATATGCGATTATACCGTTCTAGGCAAAGTGGACATACATGAACAGTTAAACAGTGCTTAGTTGCTACATAAAATTAAGTACAACGAAGTTGTGGAAAAAAATCGTTATATTTTGCGCCGGTTAATTATGTATATAAAATTTTGCGGAGCCTTTGAATTGGAGTTACGAGGCCATGATGATGCATTGAAGCCGGAAAATCTACAGGTATTTATGTAGGCCTAATCAATTTTGCCGCTGAATTAGACATAATGCTCATGTATTAGCAAAAATAAACTAATCGCTCAAAGTTACGATGAGGCGTCCGTGATGAGTGGTAAAACAAATGGTGTCTAAGTCGTTATCAAAAGAACATTTCCACATGCACATTATATTCACTGTTACGCGAATCAATTTAATTTAATTATGGAACGAGCGACACAGTACAATAACTTTTATGTGAAGCACAATGTCAGAAGATCGACTGAACGCGTTGGCAGTCCTATCAATAGAAAATAAGTTCGTCCAGTTTATCCCGGATTTTGACAACAAAGTCATAAACATTTTTTCCAGCATGAAAAATAGGAGAATAGATTTTATGTACAAAAAATAGGTAAGTTTTTTCTTGTGCCCACCCTCTTTCATAACTCACGAGCCGCCACTGCGTACATTGCTGGATGGTTCATTTATTAACAACTTACCCATAGATTCATCACATGACACAAGCATCTCAAAGGAATATTGAAAAGGGTAAGGGTTATGAGGTGGATAAAACGAAAATTATGCCGCACGTTTATGATGATAGTATGATTCTCAAGCAGACCTTCCGTTATCTTGAATTATGATCGGCATGTGTTCAAAGTGTGAAGTGTTTATTCAGTGGTTTGTGGTAACAGCTAATTACCTAGTTACACCAGTTGCTTGTGGTATGCTCGTACAACATCTCGCTAAAAGTTATGTAACTACATAGTTACGAAGCCCAAGAGCAAATAGTTTGTTCTTGTCTCCACGCCTTCAATTTCCTTGACATTATATGCATGTTCATGTCATTTAGAAGTTTTAAAGAAAAGCAATGTATGTCAGCTGGTTAAAATAATCCAGAACTGCAATTATATTGGAACAAAGCAGTGGCGGCTCGTGAACTTTTTAAGAGAGAAGGCTGGACATTTGTAAAAATATACTCTATTCAGCCAATTAATTTAACCTTTGCGCAGCGACCGTATCAGCTACTTCAGTGACAAGTGACAGTGACTTTAATTACATTTCTTTTTTTTTTAATTTTTCATATTTTGTTTTTTTTAATTAATTTGATTAGTTTTTTTATATATTAACGGAATTCTACGGTCTTTAGTTTGCGAGAAATGGTCAATAATATTATCATAAAATGTATCATCTTGTTTTAAGTGTTTTTACTAAATCTTTTTCAATAGATATTAAACTAACATTGTATGAATGATTTTGGCCCATTGTATTTCGCATGTAAGTTTTAATTCGTTTGAGAGTAGTTTTTCCCAAACTAACATCGTAAAACCCTAAAAATCTTTCCACTAGTTGTCCATTTTTTACAAATCTAAAAATTATTGATAATTGTGATTCACACGTTATATCTGTTGTTTCGTCAACCAGCCACGAATTATTGAATCAAGAATTTCGTTTTGTATTGTTTTGATCTTGGGATGATAGATACAATAAGAAATCAGTGATTCTTTTTCAAACTTCGCGGTTGTCTTCAACTGTATTGTTATGATTTCCTATTTCGCGGGTACAAGCAGAATCAACCACATTACCAATATTTTGTTTTACGGTTAATTTAAACTTAATACGCGATGTAATATGTTCCTGCGATTTTTCATGTCTGTCTAGACCACGAGCTAAATTTTTCAAATCATTATAACCCAAGCGCCTCCAACATGAAAAATTATCAGTTAAATTAAATAGTAATCAATACCAGCAATATAATTTATTGTGTATCTCAGATCCCGTTAACCATAAATATTTTTTATAATTGTCAGTATTAATCCTTTCAAATCCGGTAAAGGCCGTTCATTTTTAAAAAACACTTTTTGTCATATGTTAATCCACTGAATGGATTTTTTGAAAAGGCAGCAACTAAATCACTAGCACTCATTTTAAATTTAATTTACCGAACAGAGAAATTCTAATCTAACCTTACTTTGCGGGGTGTCACAAAACAAACACTGACGCATGTGTAACTACCGACCGTACTGAATAAAGGCCGGCGGCAGGCTAGCCTATGGAGAGTGTTGCCATTACAGCTATTTAGCAATTGGACTGGTCGGAAAAACGGCAACTGTGTTGAACAACACGTGTTTAGTGTTTAGGGTTTGAGATATGTAGAGAGTCTAGCCTCAAGGCACAGTTGCCAGATTGAAAATAACTACTGAGAACGGGAAATTAATTGTAAAATTAAAAAAATTATCAGAGAAACAGGAAATGAAATGAAGAATGATCAACAAGATAAATTGGTGAGGAGGCTGTTATTTGGAGAAGCCGTGAAAATTCAAACGTCAAATACTCAAAATATGGAAGATAACTGTTGTCAAAATATCGCCAAAGATCAAGCTTTACAATAGTGTAAGAATTTTTATCATCGCACATGCAATAGCAAAGAAATTGTGTTAGGTGTAACTTAACATCAAGGTTTGTGAAATACTAAGTTTACTACTATCCACCGCTTCCTACGATCAACCGTTCAACCGCTATTCCATGGCATACTAGATTTCCTCTAGCTTCCTTAATTTTCATCCGATAATTATGAAATGCACCAATTCGAATAGGAGTGAGTTTATTCAAATTATTTTAACAATAACAATCAGAAGTAATACGAATTACAACATTTGCTCTAGATGATCCGCTGTTCCTCCGTGTTAATTTTGAATTGATTTTTTTTTTCTAAGATACATGGATGATTGGCAGTCTTGGCATGCACAGAATAATCGCTACATTGCATGTACTCCTGTAATTTTCATTAAAAATCAAGGAGGCAAACGTCAAAAATCGTCTGTATTAGGCAAACGTCAAAAATATCCTACATTAGTTATTGTGACCCGTTTATCTCCTTGATAATAATACACAATGCCAGTGTTCGCTAACGAAGAACTAACCGATATCCATCTTATGTATGGGTTCTCCAACGGAAACGCAAATGCAGCTCGACATATATCGGAGACGGTATCCGAATAGGCGTCTTCCGGTGCCAACGTTCCTGAGAATTCATCTTCGAGAACGAGGTAGACCTGAACATCAGATCGACAATGATATTAGCATGATGGAGCTCTACCCCATTTTGATCGAAACGTCCGCAGATATTTGGGAGAAACATATCCGATATGGATTGATCGGGTAGGAACAGTTCCCTGGCCTGCCAGGTCACCCGACCTCATACCTCTCGATTTTTTTCTTGGGGCTACATGAAAGCGGAAGCTTACAAAAATCAAATTCACACGGAGGAAGAACTGAGGCAACGTATCATTGAGAAGAAAAATGAGCCATACGGTGACCGAGAGAGTTACGGCGAAGAGCACGGACATGTTTGCGTCAACATGGTGGTCACTTCGAGCAAATTTTGTAATTCTTGCTACTTCTCATTGTTATTGTTAAAATAGTATAAATGAGCTCACCACTATTCGAATGGTTGAATTTCTTAATTATCGGATGAAAATTGAGGAAACTAGAGGAAATCTAGTATGCCATGGAATAGCGGTCGAACGGTTGATCATATAAAGCTGAATATAAGTATTTCAGATTCTTTGGAAAATTTCCAGTACATGGGTGTGTGTTAGTAACTTGCTTTGTGACTTCTCTACAAGCAAAATTAGGAATAACAGTAAACATAGTATTTCACAGACTTTGATGTTGAGTTTTTTTTTTGTTGCGAAGGTCAAGAAAACCCTTTATGGGGAGGCTATGAGCCTTTGAGTCTCATGGTCTATTGTGAGAGTCACCATTCCAGGCATACTCACTAAAAACTTCCCCCCTTTGTAGGCTTGTCTGGCTATTGCCTCCGGTTGTATCTCACCTATGTTTTGTTTCTTTTGGTAACTACTCGAGTATTTTTGTACCTTGTACGAGTTTGTACAAGTCCTTTACTGGGTGGAAACTGTATAATTCTGGTTGGTTGTTAGGCTTTCCAAAAATTGACTGTCTTTTGCGATCTAGTGAATCCCATTTACACAGTATGTGTTTCTGTATCCTTACCGCAAAGTCTGCATGTCAGGTGGCCATTGTACAGTTCCATTCTGTTTAGGTGCCCTTTTACTGGCACATGGCCAGTCATGAGCCTTGTTACGACTTTTATTTTTTCCCTATTTAGTGCTAATAGGTCTGTTGTTCTTTTGTTACACGGGGCTTTGATGTATTTCTTCCCATGTTCGCTTCCTTGGATTTTTTCCCAGTATTCTTTGTGGTTTTCCATGATCCAGTCTTCTACAGACTGTACATTTTGATACCCCCGTAGTTTGTTCTGGATCAGGAGCCTTCTCCGACCCTCTTTTTTGATGTTGTGGTACATTTAACACAGTTTCTTCGCTATTGCATGTGCGATAAAAAAATGTATACTGTTCTAAAGCTTGATATTTGGCGATATTTTGACAACAGTTATCTTTCATATTTATTATCGAGTATCGAGTATTTGACGTTTGAATTTTCACGACTTCATCAAATAACAGGTGACACCCAAATTTTAGGACCTAAAATTAATAAAAATGATAACATTTCGGCAATGAATATGGTATCATATGAAAGCTTCATTGCTTTTCCATTTTCAATGATTTAATTTTTTTTACATTCGTTTTTGATTGTGGGAAGAGGTCAATTGCAGAGAAATGTGATATTTTCATTAAAAAATTAACCGTTGAAAATCGGAATATGTATTATGTGAACTTTTTTGCTGGAAATATGATACAGAATCACATATTAAATTGTTTTACATATATCCTGATACACCCTGTATAGAAGGTATTAGTCGGCAACGCCGGATTTAGGGGAGGGCCCCGGGGCCTCCACAAAAGAAGGGCCCCCACAATAGACTTCGGAAAAAAAAATCTTTTAAATTCCGACTAGCAAACACTAGTAAACAACTTTTCCTTGGATTTTTTTTTTCGCTGTTTTACCTTCACCTTTACCTTTGTACAAACATGATTATATTGTTATTGAGTATTAACAGAAATCATTGATCTATATTTGTTCACTCCAATCTCGCAAATAATTAGGGGCCAGGGGGCCTCCACTCCTTTGTTGCCCCGATACCTCCAGACCTATAAATCCGGCATTGTTAGTCGGGATACCTCCAACACACATGACTCGTTTATTGCGATTCATACACCTCAAACTATAAGTTATGAACGACATTATATGTAAATGGAATCGTTTCATTCATCGGACAGTTTATATTTATTTGATGAATTCAGGAACAGCACCTAGATCTACAATCAACTTAATCAAAATACTCGTTCTACATGTCTTTCACATACCATTTTACTAAGAGAGCATATTCCCTCTAATAGCCTTCAAGAAGGTCGATGTTAATCAAGATATGTAAATTAATTTAATATTTTAACGTTAA
Organism: Endomychus coccineus; assembly: GCA_958510875.1. NCBI lineage: Eukaryota > Metazoa > Arthropoda > Insecta > Coleoptera > Endomychidae > Endomychus > Endomychus coccineus. The sequence goes on along the minus strand of OY294068.1, from coordinate 27,272,996 downwards.
CATAATAGCCCGCGATCTTGTTTATCAATTATCGTATGGAAATTCAGTAACGTTTTATCAACCCTGTGCAGTTATTAAGAAAATGTTTGGTTGTACCCATTACAACATTATTCAACACACAGAATGTGTATGTTGACTGTACTGTGAATTCTAGTCCTAGAATAATACCATATTTTAAAGTTTAAAGGCTATACATTTCCGTGAATATTTGTCTCAGAGAGTTATTGTTTTCCACATAGTGATTTACATATTCAGTATGTATGACGAAATAAATCACAATTTTACTGGAACAAATGGAGTCACAATCGGTCCATTCTCGATATTCGCCCCAAATGTGTTACTGGAGAATCCCATGCAATTCGTGGAACCATTATCTGTATGAATAAATTCTGGAAATAAAGTTCGGTTAACATTCGCTGAACCGATCCCGTGTTATCTCGCTTAACTAGTATTTTACGAGGTTCTAAAATACGCCGCTTTTGACCCTTGCCCCCACATGTGGGCGTGAATAAGACAATTGCTACAATTCGATACAAAGTTAAGCTTTGCTTAACATTTATAACAGACGGGAAGAGATGGAACAACCTAACTGTTAGGGGTTCCAGAAGACGTACATTTCTATATTATATAATATGTAAATCTACAGTTCCATAATTGTCAGAGTTAATGTTGCACGTCTGTTAGTCCCAGACAGCTGTTCCGCTTTTCTCATAATTCCATCAGTGGAACGAGTAGAACGATGAAATGACCATTCGACCGACTCCGTAATTTGTAAATGCTAAAGCTCCAAATGATCCAAAAGATATGTGACCCACTGAAAGAATTGTTCAAAAAGCAACGCATTCACTCAAAATTCTCTCGCATTTCAAAGAAACGACGGGGAATGACCTTAACTCTGTCTATTGATTGCTAACACGAAAAACTATATTTCCACAAGTAAAATCCGAACTTACAATAGAGTATTCAACAAGAATATCTATGAAAAATACGAGTGGATGTGCGGATGTCCAGCAATAAATAAACTATTTTGTTTTATGTGCTTCATTTTTAAGAAAGAGGTTAGTGCGTGGAATAAACAAGAGTTGAATGATTCAAAACACATCGCAGAGAGGGCAAAGAAGCACGAAAATTCCGTTTCTCACATGAATGCTTACATGGAATTTAGTGTTCTAGGCAAAGAGGACATACGTGAACAGTTAGACTGAGCTTATTTGCGACATAAAATTAAGTACAACGAAGTTGTGGAGAAAAAAATCATATTTTGCGCCAGTTAATTATGTGTTCAAAATTTTGCGAAGCCTTTGAATTGGCGTTCAACTTTGCAGCTGAATTAGAGGCTGTGCTTGCAATACGTATGAAAGGGTTGGGGTTCACAAGTATTTAAAGAAGTCTCAAAAACTGTTGAGAATGAATTGCTAGAAATAATGTTGCAAACCAGAAAATATTAAAAGGAATTAAATCTGTAAATTTCATTGCTTTGGAGGCTGACGAAACTTCCTACACCTCTAATCATCAGCAAATCGTTGTTATTATTCGATACGTGTTTAATGGACAATTTATAGAACGCTTTTGATCTTTTTTTAAGCTGGGTGAACATAATGCTGATGTATCAGCAAAACTTTGCTGAATGAATTGCAAAACTATTTTAAATTCCCCTTCCTTCTGATGGCAATAAACTCAAAGTTACGATGGGGCGTCCGTGATGAGTGGTAAGACAGATGGTGCCCAAGCCATTATCTAAAACGCATTCCCACATGCACATTATATTCACTGTTACGTGCATCAATTTAATTTAATTATTCAATGAGCGACACAGAGCAATAAAAAAGTAAAAGTTTTCTTTGCAAATTTGCACTCATTTTCAAGCTTTTTTCTCGATCACCAAAACGAACGGTAATTGTTGATGAAATAGTCAAACGTAGATTACCACGCGTTGGATTATCAAAAGTCGAACTGTGAACACATTATTTGAACACCAGGATTCTTCCAAAGAATGTTTAGACAAAATTATTGACGAAGATTTGATGGATTCCGTTACTATTAATGAAATATTTGAATTACCCGGAATTTCTCTACTGGTTGAAAATATTTCATTTCATCATGTCACATGTTGAAATATTATTTAATCAGACTCAAATGCACGGAATTGACAGTGCTCAACTGCAAAAGGCAATTGAACGATTCCAACAGCAAATTATTCGGATTAGAAATTCTACTGACAATGACAATCAAGAACGCAATAATGAAGAACCTACTAGGAAAAGACAAAAAACAGCAGCTGGAGATAACAGAGTTGTTATTGCAAAGGAACTATGTGACACTATTTTAACCCAAATTAGCGATTTTTTTTGTGCCCACCCTCTTTCATAGCTCACGAGCCACCACTGTCAATAATCCTCCAAAGTTAGAGCATTTGTAGAATTTAACCAAATGTATTGTTTATTTCGACAAGCTATCTGACTGATTATAGTATCATGTTATAAAAAGTATTGGTAAATTCAATTAAAAACGAACATATCTTCCATCAGAATGGATGCCTATCACAATAGTATATGAATCATAGATCTCATTTAGATTTCAGATAAACGTGAATGCTGCAATCATGTAGATTGAAAAGGATCAGACAGTACCCAAACATCCGAAAATTGCTGGTTGTTATCTAATAAATGACTCTCCAGAAGTTTCAGATGACCCCGAAACCCATTATTTCATCTTATCTTCTCTCTAGTGTGGTATTGTTTAACCTACATGGCTTACAGCATTTTCTCTGCTGAAAAAATGTTTTTCCAACGTATGTAGAATCAGAATAGACTTTTATAGAGAAAAAAATAATAGTAGAATAGTATCTTAGGAATATAATTAGCGAATTTCAATCTATTTCAAGCACATCAATTTGATAATTGACCATATGCTTTATTACATTTTACATCTCATAATACTCTCTCACACACTACCGATCCAATACTTTCTGCAGTTTCAATTGGATTTTAATACACAAGTTGGCTACAGATGTATTTCATTAATCATAGTTTTCTATTCATTTCTGAATTACAGGGAAACACTAATTAGCATTACAATTTCTGATAAACATATGAATAAACGGTCGCAACGTCAAGTGCAAGTCATATTTTATTCATAGTAATAATATTTATCCAAAATACCAAAAAAACAAATAAAACATACAGCTACAAATGGTTCAAGAACATAGATCAATTAATATAATGTAATAGGCTATCAAATAAAACATTGCATGTTGTGAAAAACTCATAAGACAATTTTTGAGTAACCGAATTCTCTTTGTAGATAAATTTCGTAATTCCATGAGACCTTTACGAAGATTGTCTTCTTCCACTGGAAATCAATTCTACACAAAAGGACTCAATACAGCTTTTAAATAAATTGGATTCACGTTAACGAATTATAAACCACACGTCGTCTACAATGATTGACATTATGAATTTACAAGTTACGATTTTCTTACATCTAAACCTTCTTCTTTATTGCTAATTAATTTTGATGAGATCAAAATTAATTGCATTATATTTCGCTCAGGTGAATTGTCAAAATAAAAATGGATTTCAATTGTTGACAGCAGTTGACTTGTTTATTGAAATGTTATTCCCAAGAATCATTTCGAAAGGACTGAGAAGCAAACGTTGATACTAATATTTTAAATAGTGGTTAGCCAAATTTTAATTTTACTTCTTTTTTCAAATGGTTAAAATGTATCGCATTTGAGTTCAATCGATCTAACTGTTTGACCGTCAAATGATGCAGTGCATGCTTCACAATTTAGCTTATATATTTACTAAGTTATATATTAATTTCCTTGCTTTGACTTGAATCTATATTGAAATATACTTTCACGGACTATACATAACGCAACATATTACTTGTAAATAGATAAAAACATTCTATTAATTTTCATTCTGGTCATTAGAAAAACAATATGTAAACCGGCAAAAAATGAGTACGGTTCCTAAAAAAATCTTTGTACACAGTTTCAGCTTTTAAAGACCGAACCCCCTTTCTAAGGATAGTGTCTATCGGACAATATGCAAACTAAGTCAAAATTAAAAAATACTATAGCGTCATCGGACAATAGGAAAACAATGTTCATAAGTTTGGAGAGAATCGATAATTTGACACAGTTTTCTTCACCTTTTGAATCATAATGTATACTATAGTGTCATATTATATCGGACAATATGAAAACTAAGTCAGTAAGTTTGAAGAGAACTTATAATTTGAAATAGTATTGTTAACCTTTCAAATCATAGTGTACAGTATAGTGCAACATGAAAACTAAGTCGGTAGGTTTGGAGAGAACTGATAATTTGAAACATTTTTCTCCAGCTTTCAATAAAACCTACTGTATACTATAGTGTCATCTGTCGGACTATATGACAACTGAGTCGGTAAGTTTGGAGAAAACTGATAATTTGAATCAGCTTCCTCCATCTTTTGAAACATAGTGTGTACTATAGTGTCACCTGTCGGATAATATGAAAACGAAGTCTGTAAGTTTAGATAATTTGAAAGAGTTTTCTTCATCTTTTGCAACGTAGTGTATACTATAGTGTCATAATACAACGGACAATAACAAAACTAAATCAGTAGCGTTACTACAGACAATCTACGACTCACGTGATTTTCGTATATACAACATAGTATATAGATAAAGCTTCAGGAAAAGTCAAAAGGCGCAAGTACGGTGGTCATCTGCATAAGAACTTCAAGCAACTCAATTTCCAGAAGTTTCGTGGCTTGTTGATTAATAATCATATCATTTTTGTATTATTATTAGATTATGTATGTATATTATTGTATTATTATTGTATGTATAATTGTATATTCTTAAGAATAAGAATAAACATAAAGTCGAAGCCAACTTCATCAAATACATTGAGATAACCTCAATTTATGGGATATTTCTTATTGGGCATTCAATTAGAAAAGTAACCATCAAATCTATATGATGACCTTAGATTATGAACCGTTATAGATATGGCATTACATTTCATTTACCTGATATCTATATTATATACATATCATGATGTCGTTCATTTCACGCAAAATGAAATCATAAAGACCTACCAGAATGCAAATAATCTTCTCCAAACACGCTCAACTGTCGAGTTTCTGAAAAGCTAAACGGACCTGTTAATAAACTAGCTATCGTGTGAACTATCCGATAACCCTACGCAAATTTTAAACCGTGAACTAAATGGGGAATGCGCCGGAAAATGTGTTTATCTTGTTGCGCTGCGCTCTACTGTCGGTGTAACACAATGTAAATGTAAAGGGACATAAAAAGAAGATATAATACAATAGCGCATATGGTGACCTATTTCATTTGTAATATTATACAGGGTGATATATATTTTTTTAATAAATTATGATCAATGGTAACCACACCTCCGAAACTGGTAAGTTTCTAAAGCTGGTAATTTTTTGTTCCATATTTACTGACATATTGAATATGAATACCAAGTTTGGTTGAATTACGCGGCTTAGAATTTGAAAATTGAGAACTTTTTTTTTCATTTTTGACCCCCTGTAGCTCGTAAACTTAGGGCCGTGTTATACAGTGTGACCCATTTAGATTGGAAAAGCCCCTGAAAAAGTTTTAAGTTATCAACTGTTTTCCACGAAGTAATGAAAGATCTACTACAAGACAAAATTTAAAATATTCATTCCAATTTTCAGAGCACACTACGATACTTTTTTGTAGTCGAAAATGGAGAATTTTGTATTAGCGAGGTTTTATAAAAAAAAATTACTATTCCACTGAATTCAAAGTGCCTCCAAATAGCTGTGACCGAAATTTCATGAAAATATATTTATTAATAACAAAGTTACGACAACTTAAAATTCGAAAACTCACTAATCTAACAGTCACAAAAGAACATCCTCTATCAACAGAATTTTTTTTTATTAATTGTAACGATAAACTACCACTAGGTGAACAAAATGTTCAAAATAACATAAAAATTTAATGGAAGTAGCGGAAATAACTTTAAACGCAATTAACTAATATTAGACCTAATTCAATTTAAATCTTAGTTGCCATGAAAATGGTGTTACTGTTTGTGATAGATTCTGAAATCTATCACAAACAGTAACACCATCAATGTAAATTTATGCATACTATCGGCAAGAATATTTAACAGTTCTTTTAATTATTTTGTGTCATTGCTGCAAAATTAAGTGTGAGAGAGAAAATTGAAATTGTACGTCTTTTGGGAGATGACGATAGACGCCAGAGAGTATTTATTGAAAGACATGCAGAAGATGGTGGATTAGTGGAGGCAACTAGGATCTAAATTAAAATTAAGTTTTGCACTAAATTAAAATATTTTAATAATTATTAAGTTAAGTTTGTTCAATTATTCAGTTTTATTAAAAGTTAAATGTATTTCCGTTACTTTCATTAAATATTTATGCTGTCTTAAACATTTTGTTCATCCAGTGATGGTTTATTTGTTGAAATTAATGAAAAAAAAAATGTACATCGCCATCTGTTTTTTTGTGACTGAGTTTTCGAATTATAAGTTGTCGTAACTTTGTTATTAATGAATATATTTTGACATTTTGGTCACAGCTATTTGGAGGCACTCTAAATCCAGTGACGTAATTTAAAAAAAAATAATTGCTACTAAGAACTGTCCATTTTCGACTACAAAAAAGTATCGTAGTATGCCCTGAAAATTGGAATAAACATTTTAAATTTTGTTTGTAGAAGATCTTTCATTACTTGACAATAAAAAAACTTTGGTTGAAATCGCTTTATAACTTAAGATTTTACAGAGGTGTTTCCAATCTGAATGGGTCAAAATGTATAACAAAAAAAAACTTATTTTCGGCCATAGAATACACCCTTAAAAAAATCTTGTCTTCCGGATGGATTCCGCGTCACAATAGCTCGACTTGATGCCGACCTTTCGCCAACCATTACAGGTGGCATCTTCAGGGCAGGCTTGAGGCTTGAACTGAAACTTAGTATTTTTAGCTATACTTCAGAAACACCCTCATATCTTCCGTTTTTCATTCCCAATTCATTCTTTGGGGATTGGTCTCGTTGACTTTTAAGCCCGCAAAGATATTGACTATTTTCCAGGTTACGGTAGTTTCAAATTTTGTCTCAGCCTTATCCATATTTTTCTTTCCGGATGTACTTTTTTATAAAAATTTATCGCCGTTTTCTGTCTTCATAAGGTTGCTTATTTTTGTATTTATGCTTTTACTCACATTGATGTTGTAGCACAATGTTGATTCTATCTGTGGAAAACAGTTTGTATGCTTTTATTTTCTACATGTTGACGTTTGCAAACAAATGTATAAGAATTTAGGATTTCGATTAAACATATTTGTTCCCCTTCTCGCTAAAAATGTTTTCTTCTCATTCATGATTATAAAATTTGCATATACTTTTAATCTCATCAAGTAGTTTTTCTCTTACGCTCAATTTTTCATTAGCTAAGTATATTCCTCAAGGGCTCGTCATTCAGTGGCGGAACTACAATGCGCGGGACCCCGCAACGCGGGGGGGCCCAGAGCTATAGGGGCCCAAATGCATCGTGAAAAGTGTGAAACATTCTCGAAACTGATAACCGACTTTACCAGCAAGCGCAAAAAAAACAAACAATTCTAATACAAAACATTTTAAAACCCTTAGCAAGTATTGCAACCTCCCACATCTGTTTGTCATTACTTTGTTTTGACGCACTGACTCGACTGCCTGAAAACAAAGAAAAAGGCCCCTCTCTGACACTATTCAGAGCACTTGTCGAAAATTGTTTGGGTAGGTTGATCAGTGACAGTGTTACGTCACTAATTAACGCCACTATATATTATTTCATATTATTTAATTATGTATGTACTTCCCAATTTTACAACCGTCTCGTCACCGTCTCGTCCCCTCCGGTAGGTACGTTCATTTGTTTCAGTATTCCCTGTTCTTGCGGTAAAGTCTACATTGGTGAAACAGGTCGTACAGTAGCTACTCGTGTGAAAGAACATGAGCTCTGTACAAGACTTCGTGACACCAGTAGATCTGCACTTGCGGAACACAAGTTCAACACAAATCATCAAATCCTTTTTGAAGATACTAAAATCCTAGTCCGAGCCCCAAACTTCTATCAGCGAAAAATCCTTGAAGCTATAGAAATCCTAAAACATCCGAATAATATGAACCGTGACTCAGGATATTACCTTCCCAACATTTGGAAACCCATCCTCGAAAATTCCACTTCGCACATGATCGCACAACGGCAGGGTCAGGTGCCGGAACGAAGTTAACCACCGGAACAAAGGCAGTGAACTATGTAGCGTGAAGGATTTTTCCTACAATAAATACGGCTACAGAAACCAGTTTCAGTTCAAGCCTCAAGCCTGCCCTGAAGATGCCACCTGTAATGGTTGGCGAAACGTCGGCATCAAGTCGAGCTATTGTGACGCGGAATCCATCCGGAAGACAAGATTTTTCAACATTTGTTTCATGTTTTCAGAACTATACAAACCCAAATATTCATTATTTATGATACCTCTCCAGATGTTATTTATGACCATTTCTTGGCGCATCGACAATTCGGGTTTTTCCATTTGAAGTATTTGAGCCTTTCTTCTTACACATTCCTCAGTAATAGCATGTTTCCCACCACATCCTTCCTGTCACCAATAAAAACCTACCAATTTGTAAACTCCACCCTCTTCCACTTTTCTATTAGATTTTAAGTTTGTTAATTTTAAGATACCTATATCTTGTGAATGTGTGGGTAACTTTGAAATTTGCATTCAACTCGAATTCGTTACAAAATATTAAATAAATATCAAGTGTGAACCGTGAAAGTAGGTAAGTTATATTTTCAGCTTTATTTTTTAATTCAAATATGGAAATAAAAGATGTGATTAGAGAATTTGCAAATTTGAAATCCAGGAGGATGGATTTTAAATTTTAAATATATTTTCTTTTGTTGATTTTTAATTGTTAATAATGCAATTTTGTTCCTTTTTGTTATTTTTTAATAAAAATATCAATAAAAATTTGTGTTTCTTTTGTAGTAGGGGCCCGAATAATATTTTGCGGGGGGGCCAAAAAATTGAAGTTCCGCCACTGTCGTCATTCCATTTTTCTTATGAAGATTGATTCATTTCTTGGATGGCAAAGAAAGTTACTAATATCACTGGGCTACTTGTATATATTAGCTATTTTTTGATGAACTAACCAGTGATACCCATTCTTATCAACGGTTCCACTGTACAAAATAATAATTTTCCGACAAATCTCAAGGAAGAAGGAACATTAAATTCATGTAGAGAACAATTCAATGGAAGTTGATTGAATAGTCAATTTCAATAACTTTTTTTCAAGTATTATAAAGGATATGGTTATTAAATGACAAACGAAAAAACAAGGATACATATTTTCATAAAATGTTGTATTCACTTTCGACCAATTCTGTATAATCATGATAATAATCTCGACAAACTCTAAACATATAATTCCCCGAAAAATCAACTCTTTCATTAACGTTTGATCGAAACTATAAAACTTAACTATTTTCGTATTAAGAAAACGTTCTCCTTAGGAAGCAATTCAAGGAATTATCTATTACAGGTGGAAGCAGAGCCGGCAGTCTCATTATTTCGGTGGAGTTTCAACAGCACCCCAGGGATTGCTCGTGACTTGAGCGAGTTCACTTCGGAAGTAGGAGGGAGTATCTTGACATACATACCGCGGATAGCGGCCGATTACGGCACGTTACAATGCTGGGGACGAAACGACTTAGGCTTGCAGAGGCAGCCTTGCACCTATCACATAGTACCTGCTGGAAAACCAGACCCACCTCATACGTGCCAAATAGGAAACGTTACTCACCATTCCATGCTTCTTAGTTGCAAGAAAGGGTTCGACGGAGGTAACAATTCAAAGTTATTATTAACGTTTAGTGTCGAGTTTTCAGGAAAACGCGTTTTCTTTTACATATTCCACAACCCGACAACTTAAAAACAGAAATCCATAAATCAACTTATTTCATTTGATTATTCAACTTCATCATCCATTGCATTCCTCCTTCATATTCATACCATCCCAGACCAGAATTTCAAAAATCTTCGAGAAATAGAAGGGTAGGCAGAATGAAATTCCATTTGTAAAGCTAATTCATTTCGTAATTTAAAGTAGGTATATACAAAAATAAAACAAAATGTTCGTAAGTAAAACGGAATCATCTCATCATCACTGCTTACACTCCTGGAGCATAACACGAAAGTTTTGCATCACCCGCTCCAACATTTCAACTGGGTTTGCGTTAGCTCTGTCCGAATAGTATGTTTAACTAAAAATTAATGGAGAAAGTAATAGAAAACCCCTTGGATCGACTTCAGCGGCTTGCATGTGTAGGTATTACGGGTCGTACCAGCTCCAACGAGGGAGCAGAGATGCAATAGCAGAACTAGCCAGGACAAACAAAGTGTAACTTATCTGGGTCCCAGCACACAGTGGAGTTGGAGGAACTGAAATGGCGGACACCCTGGTCAGGCATGGATCGCCTGGTACTCCTGTTGGGCCAGAACCAGCTGAACAAACAGTGGTCTAACTCAGGGCGCTAATCACCACACATGAGGCGAGGCAGGCCATGCCCTTTTGTCAAAGGGCCTATGCCCAGGCTCTAAAAGAAACTCCTTTCTCTAAACAGAAGGGATATTAGGGTGATAACAGGAATCCTCACGGGTCTCTGTCGTCTTACGAAACATCTTCATTTCATGAGCATCGCAGATGACCCTATATATAGGAAATGCAAAGAAGCACACATCATTTTGGAATGCCCAGGTTTGACATGCTTCAGTCGTCGTTGTTACTTCGGCGAAGCAAAACTGTTTCCAGAGGTAATTATGGAAGCCAGCGAAGGATTCTGGGTTTCCTAAAATATGCTTCTGATCGTGGCGCGCACATATGGCCCCATCAAGCAAACGAAGTGCATCTAGGAGTGAGGATGATGATGCTTATGAGGTCCATCGCGAAAACCTGCTTCTGATCGTGGCGCGAACTTATGGCCCCATCAAGCAGGCGAAGTGCACCTAGGAGTGAGGATGATCATGCTTATGAGGTCCATCGCGAAAACCTCTTCACAAAACTTGGTTTTCTATTCCGTGTCAAGAACAGCTCCTTATAATTTGACATGTCCTGGAGTACTGTTCACATGTTTAGAGTTCAGCTCCCAAGCATATGGTGAAGCCCATAGATTATATTGAGAAAAAGGCTATTCCTGTAATTGGTGATGCCACACATACGAATTCATTGACCTCTCTCCCTTTTCTAAAGTTTTCTATAAATACTATCATGGTCGGAGCCCATCGGAAGTCTTGTCTGCTATTCGACCCCGACCGATTCAGGTAAGCAGACTAGACGAGCCAAGGCACTTCTCCCTTTCGTTGACAGTTTCGAGACCTGCCGAACTTCTTTCTATCAGAGTTAAATTTTCTATGAAATTGCGAAGTTGTAGAACTATTTGCCTAGTGAGGTCTTTCATGATGCCTGTAACCTCCAAACTTACGAGACAAATTTCAATGCCTACCTCCTCCTCACTCCACAGCTGGCACCCACGATGTTCTACGAACTGTATAGGTTTTCTTCTCGGTTAGTCAAAATAAAAAAACTAGGTACCTATTTTAAACCTTTGGGATGAGTAACTACTGTAGCATATGACTAAGTTATTTAATTTAACAAATCTCTTCAATGTAAAGGTTTTTCCGATATCATTCTGATATCAGATTTTCAAATATTGATGCATTGTTTTGGTATATTCTTTCAATTTGATACAGTTATAGATGGAACATTAAAAGTATTTTGCAAGATCATTGGGTAAATTCAAAAATTAACCACATCAAGAACTATCAATATAATTGCTTCTGTTGCTTTGTTTGTTACAGGACTCAGGCAGAAGTTTGTGATGGTTCTATACTCTGACGAAACTTTAATAGTGAACATGTCTTCGATCGCACTTCCGGAATTTCACGTGACCAATTTAGAGCCCGGACAACAATATTCCCTTGCAATATCGTCTTATAATAGTAAGGGATCGTCAAAAATCGCGACTCCTTTGAGTTTCAAAACGATGCCAGCTCCAGGCCTAAAAGAGCAACGACGTTCCACTGAACCTTCCGAAACTGAAAAAGGAGGAACCGGACCTTGGTTGTACATATTATTAGCTGCCGGGTCCACTTTAATTGTAGCTGCAGCTATGGGAGCTATCGTACTCGCCATTAGAAAGTTTCGGGTATGTACATTTATAACCGGATTATCCTTAGCTGTCAAATTTCAAAGTGACCCACTTTAGTTTTTACAGTTGCTTTACACAAAACTCGTAGACAGTATTCACTGTCTTCACTACACTGCCTTGAACTCAACCTTTCTTACAAACTTGATGTGTATGCTTCCTGCTGAAAGACAGCTAGAGTTCAACCTATTCCAAAAACATGAAAGGAATCCTTCCTAATAATTATAAACCCAATGCATTACCATCTGTGATCTCATAAGTAATGGAGAAGGCAATCAACATCGATGAACTATATAAGAGTTCACACTGTGAATACACTATATAACGATATAAATAAGAAGCAATTACCCTCAGTACTTTAATAGCATTTTTAATGGATAAGGGTGATTGTTTCTTATTTATAGAATCAACATCCAATACCTAGAAAGCTCCAAAATCTTGAATGACCGGCATTATGGCTTTTAGCAGCAGGTATCAAAAGGAGACCTGCTTGCCTACGTAACCTCCGTATGGCAAACATTTATTGATAAAAATGGGGAATCTCTAGCTGTAGCATTGGAAAACTTCTGTCACTTCAACTTTGTCATTCACTCTCAGTCTCCTCTCAGATAAATCACTCCATGTGGTAGTTGACGGAGTCTCCTCTGGCTATTAACACTGGTGTTCCACAAGGATCTGTCTAGGCACCAACTATATTTCTGTTCCATATCAACCCTCTGCTGGAAATGATCACAGCTTTGCAGGTGGAGCCAGAGGAGCAAAGCAGGGACAGATTCGATGCAATCACTGAAGATCTTACATGCATTTTGAAATGGGGATCTGTTAATCTAACAGTAGAGTTTAATGAACCCAAAACTCAAGCTTGTATTTTCCCTGGGAAGGAGCATCTCACAATCTTTAATATGATAACCTAGTTTTCTATTCCGTGCCAAGGGCAACTTTACGGCCCAGCAGCTATTCATTACCTACGAAGCACAGATTCTATCTCTCCAGGAGCACACTTACGAATTCATTGATCTTTCTAGATTCTAGAACATAGTAGAAAGGTGGGCGATCCTCCCTTTCTATAGATATTTCCATGGTCGGTGCTCATCAGAAATCTCGTCTGTTATTACACCACGGGAGATTCCAGGTAAGTGGACTAGACGAGCTCAAGCTGGTCATCTCTTCAAGGTCAAGCTCGAAACCTCCCGAACTTCGTTCTACCAGACTTCATTCTTCTAGAGTGAGGTTTTTCCTGGTGCATATACCCCCAAAATTTCGAGGCAAATTTCAATGCCCAACATTCCCCAACATTCCAACGCTGTCTCGAACGATGCTCTACTAGCATTTTTTAAGTTTTCCTCTCGTGTAGGAAATCTATAAAAATTCTACTATATACTACTGTAAATAGGTTCAATTTTTACGAAACACGCATTTTTTATTAATTTCTTACTGAAAAATTAACCAAACCCTTCTCAAATTGTCTTCTATATTTTTAAAGTCCTTCTAGTTTGATCCACATAGCATTTTGAACACGTCTCACAATTGATTTTGTAAATCCCGGATTTGTCGAAATCGGAAACTTTTTCAAAGGTGTTACCTAAACCTTAGCTTGTTCTTACATCTATAACTGGTTGTATCTGAAAAAACTCATGTTCCTAAGTTTTTGTTTGTAAGGTTGAAAATAATTAAAGTCAATTTTTATGCAGAAGCTAGACCCCCGTCAGATTAAATATGCTGCCTACGACTATGGATTAGTCTCAATTCAAATTGAAGCAAACAATTGGATAATAATTGACTGATTGATTACTTTTTGCAAATTGTACAAAAAGCAACTGGCTGTGTTCTAGTATGTGTAGATAACCTTATGTTAACTCCCTGTCAACAGCATACACATGTTCTTATATATTACATAATTTGAAACGTATTATATCTATAAATCTTCTCTAGGTGGACAGTCCTGTACGTGAACGCCGACAGCACAGCCCGAAACGAGAAGACAGTCCGTTAAATCCCCGAGTGCCGCCTTTATACACGGATTCGATGACCGACGATAACAATCCTGATCTTATTCCTCCCACGAACGGTGAGTTCCCAGGATAGTTCCTGTTCATCAGCACCTGAATTCCAAGCTCTTTTGCGTCATCATGGTTTCATAGAAGGCTAAAAGTCGATTTAACGACGACGTCGATAGAAATAAAAGAAAACTGCTGTGTATGTACTACATAAATCATGCTATAATGGTCCCGGATGAAAAGAAATCACTTTAAGTGATATACGCTTGTTCCGTGGTCGTACAAACAATATCCGAATTTTATTAACAGTATGATGTATTACTTCATATTCTCTCTGTTCCATCGACGCTTTGTAATATCCATTATTACATTCTGGTCCATACATTGTATAACATTTTCAAAGTTTTTAACAATGATATAATGAAACCCTTATGAAGTTTTCCGATGCTGTTTGATTTATTGGGATGGATGATCGCTTTACTAATATACTGCAGCCATCTATCACTGTATTGTGCTCAAGTATATGATTAAAGCACAACATAAGCCACCGAAAGAAGGAACATTCTATAATCTTTGCATATTAAGATGAAGATTACTTCATCCATCAAATCAAGAGCACGATGTGAAGTACAATTATTTACAAGGAAACTCAGCTAGCAGAACCTGTTCATATGTGATACATTACTGGTTTGAGGAAAGCTGAAATAAAATGGCAAAATTGTGCGAGAGCGCTGGAATGAACCCACAAAAACTGATCTATTATTTGTGGTCAAACTAAAATTAGTAGAAACAGTTTTGACAGCGCTCTACCTTACAATTTATTATAAACAATAAATTCGCTAATAATAATTGGTTCATTTCTTTCAAAATAAAGCATTTTTTGTTCTCTTGACTGAGTTGTTTGAAATGTGCCATGAGTCGAGGAAAATTTAAAACAAGGTATCCGATTGATATAAAAAATCTTATATAGTATGGAAATACTAGGCATTTATGGAAGATTTTTTTTCCAGAACTCGTATTCCCCAGGAAATCTCGAAATTATTATTGTTTTTTTCCAATGGAAAATCTCGAAAAATAAATGTCTAAAATATCTAAAAAAAATAGCGGTGAGGCGGAAGCGATATAAAGATCGTGTACGAGTATTTTAATTTTTGCCGAAAACGCATATTTTCCATGTCGACGCTTTTCCGGAAGCGCGCGGATATCTCAATTTGGGGCACAGTCATAACGATCTGTATTGCTAACAAACCATGCTAATTTCTTTTTTGGGGTCTTATGAACATTGTTAATGAACACATCAAAGAGTTTCTATTCCGAAAAGTTGGTATAAATATTAAATTAACTAACAATTCGTCACCTTAGAGTTACAATGTTGTATGTCGCATTTTTCTCGATTTTGAGTTTTTAGTATTAAATAGTTGTATGTGCATTGGACCGTGACCCTACAGAGTTTCAACATTCTAACTCATATCCTTAAGCGTATGCAACCAGGAAAAACATAGTTGTATCGAAATTATCAGAACTACCAAGTGGTATGTGACACATACCACTTTGTAACAGCAAAAAATGAAAAATATGTTATAAGGATACTAAATACAATTTTGTTACTCTAGAACCAGACCTTCCGCGATCCGCGTACCGTGTCGATGAATAAACATTGTGAAATTAATGGACTAAAAATACAATAAAAAGCATTGTGCCGCTGTGATTGGAGTGGAAGATATATTTTGTAAAGTCTTAAGTAAGTGCTAAGAAGATCTATAGGATATATTTTATCATTGAAAATAAAAAGAGTGAGGTTCGTTAAATTCATTTATAATAAAGTTTTGTACTGAAAGTTTATTTTAATTGTTTAGTGACGAGATCTTGGGTGACATGGATAGTCATTCAAGCGATTATGAATCTGATAACGAACCACTCGCTAATTTAAGGTAATAATGCTTGTTAATTTATTTTAATTTTGGGTTTATAATGTATGCATTTTGTTACGTTTTAGGACCAAGATTAACAAAAATGAGGCCGCTGCAGCTGCAAGAAGCCTAAAAAACTACCCAGAAATTTTCAATGGGTTTGATGGATATGATTCAGACATAGACAAAGAATATTTCCCACCAGAAGACACCCCGATGAGTCCTCCCAAGATAATGCAGTTGAAATAGCCCAAACTACATTGTCTAATTCATTGAAACGAAAGAGAGTAAGAAAACCAGAAACTTGGAAATGTAATGTTAGAAAACATGCCCACAGTGCTGGTAAAGAATATGTCTCGATTAGAAAGAAAGTAGTTCCTGAGAAACGTATAGAGACACTGAAAGACTGCAGGAATAATTGTTTGCTTAAGTGCCAAACTAAAATCACTGAAGATGAAAGAAAAACAATTTTTGATGGATATTATACTTTAAACGACCACGCAAAAAGGCTTTTTATATTGTCTACAACAAAAAAGTTTCAGGTTGACCGTCACAGTAAAAACAAGACTGATGCCAACAGTAGAAGAAAGTTCTCATTTTTGTATTATTTTCAAATTAGAAGTAAGGAAATTCAAGTATGCAAAGTATTTTATCTGGGAACTCTAGCTATCAGTCAAACTCCAGTGTATACTGCCCATTCCAAGAAGGACATTTCAAATATACCCGACACACCGAAGGTTGGCAAGCATATTAAACATAGAATACCGGATGAAGACGTCAATTTCGTAAAAGAGCACATAGAATCTTTCCCCAAGATTGAATCGCACTACTGTAGGGCAAATACACAAAGGGAGTACCTAGATCCTACCCTCAGTATAAAGAAAATGTACAGTCTCTACGTTGAATTTTGTAATGATGCTCAAAAGAATACTGTGAAAGAGTCTTTTTATAGACACATTTTTTTCTACACACTATAATTTATACTTTCATGTTCCAAAAAAAGACAGGTGTGACGTCTGTGAAGAGGTCACATTAAAGAAAAAGGAGAATACGCTTACTACCGAAAAGACTGAAGAATATGAGAACCACATAAAAGAAAAAACTGCAACAAGAAATGAAAAAGCAAAAGACAGAGAAAACAAAGGATATCCGTTTTTGGTATTTGACCTGCAAAATGTTCTGCCGTGTCCCAAAGCAGAAATTAGTAACTTCTATTACAGAAGCAAACTTAATTTATATAATTTAACGGCTATTTTGTCAACTACAAAACAAGTCTACTGTGCTGAGTGGCATGAAATGTTGATGGGTAGAGCTGGCAATGATTTAGCTAGTGCTTTGGTTGGAATTTTGGGAGCCGTTTTTGCTGACAATATAACTTTAAAAAACTTAATTCTCTGGAGCGACAGTTGCGTACCACAAAATCGCAATTCTCTTATGTCCTATGCAATAGCATTTTTTTACAACTGAATTTTTCAATCGAGAGTATAACTATGAAATTCTCAACTCCAGGACATTCATGTGTTCAGGAGATAGATTCCGTCCATAGCTGCATTGAGAGAGTTCTAGACAAAGTTGAATATTTTTCACCAGTATCGCTCTTAAGAATTCTTTTTAAGATTAATTCTGCTCGGCCTTACAAGATTATACAGATGCGCGCAGAAAACTTCAAAGTGTACTACTGCTTTTAATTATAGAATCTTACCTTTTTCAAAAGTAAAAGCTCTTAAATTTACAACTTGTTTTACGGAGGTAGAGTATAAGGAATCACACCAATCACTAAATTGGAAAAAAGTTTCAATCAGACCATTACAGAAAACCAGATCACTTGTAATAATGAAATCTCCGAAAGTTTCAAACGAAAAGAAGACTTTATCTGCGGAAAAAATTAAAGCAATCGAAAGTATGTACCCGTGGATGCCGCAAGTAGATAAAGAATACTTTCAAGCCATTTTACCAAAATAATCATTACTGCGTCAAAGTGATAATATAATATACTTAAAACAAGTTTTTCGTATACACTATACACCTTTTCAAATAGTTTTACTTAGTAAGTAGTCAGTAGTTTTGCATATTTTTGTACTCAGCCTATATCATTTAATAAAAACGTTTTTTTAACAGAGTTGTATGTGACCAATTTTTTTAAATTCTTGTGTTTTGTGAGGTAACAAAGTTGTATGTGTTTTTTCCATTGCGAAAAAAACTGAAATGTAAGAATTTTTTTATACATTTTTATACGAAATCTGGATAACAAGTATGTCAACTTTAATAATTAATAATTACTTTAACATTTCTTGCAATGGTAGATGTATGGCAGATATGCAAATTTTCTTTTTGCTATAACTCAAAACTATCAATAATGTACATACAACATTGTAACTCTAAGGTGACGAATTGTTTGATTTATTTAAAATCATTCAAAAATAGAACCTTTCTTGTTCTCATGTATTAAAGCTGTTTGAAATTTTTCATTGGTCGAGGAAAATATTGAATACTGGGTATCTAATCGATTTGAAAATACTTGAATCTTATGTGGTATGAAAGTGCAAGTCATTAGTGTAAGGATATTTTTTCCGAAAGCATATTTTCCCGGAAATTTCAAAAAAATTATTGAAAATTTCAGGAAATAAATATCTAAAAAATCTTTAAAAATTCAGGATATTGGGCGAAAACCATATTTAAGTTTTTCCGAAATCGCATATTTTCCAGAATTTCTGGGTGAGTGTAGAAATTTCAATTTTGGGTTCACATAAAAACAATGGTAACTACTTTTTTGTAGTCTTATGAACATTCTTAATAAAAAAAATTATACTATAAATTAACTAACAATCGAATGATTCCTTCAAAATCGTTTAGTAATAAAAACAAAACTAATATTCAATAAGTAATATTTTGAGGCGTTTTACATGTAGAAATATACTTTTAGAGTATTTTGCTAAGCATTCAATACATTTTGCAACAAAGGTATATGTTATGCAACTTCCTTCTATGCAGTTTGGCTTGTACAGATAAATTGCTATGATTTATCGTTCTGTGTGTAGCCGCCTCTAAATATTAATTCAATTATGTAAAGGCGGCTACACACACAACGATAAATCATATAGCAATTCATCTGTACAACTGCACAGATTAAAAGTACACAGAAGATAGTAAATCGTTCCTGAATTTAGGTGTGCACAGTTCGACGGTGCAAGTTCAATTTTCCAATCGATAAATCAATGTCGATTAAGTTTGTGCAGGTTTATTGTATAGTGTGCATATGTCGACGGCGACACCGATTGCTCTATGATTTCGATGAAATAAAAATCTCTGATATTGTGTTAATTATTATTGATTGGGTAAATCAATTTTTGAAGTATCCGGTATTTATTTACATATTTCTATTTCCAGAAAGCCTCCTCGACTCGTCACTTGCGCCCTACACAATATCAGCTCGACCATCGAGTAAAAGAAATTGTGCAACACAGATGCCAGTAAAACCATACCACGTAACCTGGGCCCCCATACTACAATCACGGAATTGCTCCACACAAACCCCACCCCCACATAAAGAGAGCTCTGTCTAAACTACGAAAAAAACCCCAATCAGAAGTCTCGGCACCGGGACCAATACCACCTGTGATATTTGTGAATATCTAATATTTTTAAGCATTAACATTATCAAAACTACTGTTATTAAGCTGTTATAATTTCATTGTCAATAAAAATATCATAATTGTGTTTTTTATAATTTATTATGTTCTTCATCCTCCGTTCAATAATGTAAGGGAACAATTTTTCATTAATATTCATTCACTAAATTAAAAACGTTGAATAAAAATAGCTTTATTTTAATAATAAGCTGAATTCATCAAACTAACAATGAAATGAAGTTTTACGCCAGGAAACACTGGCTTAGACTTTGTGGCGACGGATGAATCCATAATCCATGTGCCAAGACTTTCTTGTGGTTACATCGTTCTTTAATTTTTATCGTTCTTGGCTTCTGGGTTTATTAAATTTGAGTCGAAATCAAAGGCAAGATGAATGGTGAATAGACAATATTCAAATTTGTTCTGACATTGATTAATATCAAAGCTTTTGATGGATCCTGGCGCCATCTGACGAACAGTAGACGTTCTTACAACGGATATATGAACAGTTCAAAAATGTTACAGTAGCTTTCTATAAATTCACTATGATGATATTTTGAAGCGCCATCTAGCAAATAGTGAATGAAGTGTGTATGAGGAAAAAAAAGGAAGGCTCAAATATTAACAGTGAGCTTACATAATTCTCTCCCTGATGTCGCTAACTGTATCGATTGTTCTAACTGTCAAATCTGATCCGATCTCTACATTATAGGTTAGGAGGTTGAAATTGTTTTGATTCAGATTGGAAATTTTAAAATAACTACGATGAGTATAACGGAGGGAACTTACTTGCCTACAGAAGAGGAATTAACTGTACAAGAAGTGAATTTATCTGGTCCTGCTTTGAAAGCTGGGGCTTTCCATCTGGGAAAAGCATGTGAATTTGAAAATAATGTGAGTTTGAGTGTTACCTAATCACTGGAAGTAAATAAGTCTTATATTTTAGGAGTTTGTATTATGTAAAAAGGAAATGAATGACCCTAGGGCTTGTATCAATGAAGGAAAAGCAGTAACTAGTTGTGCTCTAAATTTTTTTAGGCAGGTTAAGAAAACTTGTGCTGCTGAATTTACACAATATGTGCATTGTATAGATAAATCAAGTACTAATCAAAAGTTCTCACCGTAAGTAATTTGAAATCTTTATTTTTTCCATTAGATAATGGATGTTTAGTTTCTTCTCTGTACTGAATAGAAAGACCTAACCAAGACCTTGATATATTTGCAAGACAAAACAATCAAACCACTGGTGATTGCATCAAAATAATTTAATGTAGTTAATAACATGATTTAATGTCAGTTGTATCATATGTACTATACGATTATACTTTTAGTGCACACATTGCCTCAATATCACTTCATACAATATTTTGATTATTCACCTCTCATATTTTTATATACATATTGAGACCAATATTTCTATCTGAGGGCCTCTATTCTGATGGGTTAAGGGATGCTCTATTTTACATAAATTCACAATTGTAGACTAGGAATATATCACATTGTTTCTAGAGTTTTCATCATTCATGCTACCAATTTTAATTTATCGGATATTGTGCAATAGAAAATAAGTTTTCAATGAGTTGACATTGATCAATGAAACAAAAATCCTGTTTTGTTTCAAAATTACCAATGAAAGCTTGCGAATTGAAACAGTCTATCTAGATGCCTAATATGTCTGCAGATGGCAAGGTGATATTTCCTTGATAAAATCAGATTATTTCCTCCACTCCTAATTGCATTTCACGATATTGATTACAAGAATTGCCACCTTTACAGTGTTTATAAAAAAATATATTCTCACTTTCTGTCATTTTGGGGATATTCTCTCATGTATTATGTGCAATTGGTAAATAAACTCATAAATTGTAAAAATAAATGTAAAAGCTAGGTTAATCTAAACTAAATTAAGGCACACAGTCTATGTGGTTAGAGAAAATGTACAATTCCAAGCAGTGAAATTTTTTTTAATTCCTCAGTTATTTCCCACACTAATCTCTCAATATATTTGTTTGTAGTTGCCGGAAAACTCAAGGAGTTTTTGACCAATGTATGATAGATAACAACGACATGGAGAGACCTCCATTCGAGTATTTTGCAAGAATTCATGTACATAAAACAGAGAGGCCCAGGCCCGCAATTCAAGGACCTGCCGTTTATCCCGATGCTACACCAGGGCTACCAGAGAATTATCCTAAACCTGATTCCAAATATGGTTCACGTTATTGGTTCTTGTGGTAATTGTACAAAAATAACTTATAGGACATTTGAAATAAGTTTCATTGTGTACATCATCATAAAAACTGTTTCAAATCAAAGTAGCAGTTAGTAGGGAATAAAAATTTGATTAGAAGGAAACTGTAAAATATAAAATTTGTTTAAATCTGGCTTTTATTTAACCTTCTTGGGAATTCTTCTACACTGTGATAGAGTGACTTCAGAACCCCACCTTTCACTGTCACTGTAGATTCAAATTTTGATTTTAAACCTTTATCAAATTAGTGTTTATAAATAAGAATCAACATTATACTGTGAAATATATATTTCACTCCTCAGTAGATATTTATTTATGAACTTTGATTATGGTAATGTTAGGACAATAATTGTGCCTTATTTTGACAAAATAAGTTTTAATTTCAAAGTGAGTAATGGCATCACTATCCGTCTATTTTTCTTCCGATAAATACGCTATATAAATATATACAGTATCGGAAACAATTCTTCTGGGGCATAGACAGAAATCTACACGTGCAACAATGATATGATGATACCACATAAGCAAGAGAGACGCACTGCTGTGCGCCCTTCCCCTTACCCCACCCGAGGCGTACACAGCGACTCGCACATTATCCCGACTGGTGCTGGTATGATACTGACGTCCTACCTCCTGAGCTGACCGCCCTGAAATTGTAATTCTCTCTCAACATATAGCAAGCTATTCTTTACGCTCTCATGAAACCACCATACCCAAGATAAATACGTTCCGATACTGTATAGTATAGCGTTGGAAAATGTGTGAATTACCCAGATAATTCCCGCTATTTCAAATCATGGCAGAGCAGCTTCGTCTTAATTGCAGAGTCGAAAGCCTTTGAAGGTGTGTGTGACAAAAAAATACGTGTGGCACTCGGGGACTGCCGCGGTAAAGCTATTGCATAGCATTTTTTATCAACTTATGCAATTATAATTATTTTTTATTTATGCAGTATTTTTTTTTCTTTGATATTAATTCAAGTTACACTTTTTGAGCGTGATGACAGATATAAAAACAATTTTTTTTCTTTTATTGAATAAATGAGAAGTTAATATCGTTTAAAATATTTTTATTATCTTACAATACATGTAGGTTATTCAGGAAATTTTATCGTTGAAACTATAGGAAATAAGAAACATAAGTTTGAGACTTGATATCCTCTAAATATCTGGAAATTACCGCGTCAATGGTGGCCCCATATTTTGTTGTGGATTCTTGTGGATCATTATTCATTTTCAAATTCAATTTTTCCGAAAGAAAAGTTGTCAACTGCTCTGATTTTTTATCAGCGAAGTTGATGTTGAAATCGCCAGCCAAGATAAGTGGAAATTTATTACCATTTGTACCAAGTATTTTCGACCCTTCTTCAGTGTACTCCAGTAAAGTGCGAGAATAAAATGCTCTACCTCGTCCAATTTTGGATTCGGAGAAATGTAAATTGCTACCGTGACTATGTGTGGGCCATTTCTAAGTTTGCATAAGCACGCACAAATATCTCCAACAAATGAGCGCCTAACATTAACATCGCTAACGTGCGCAATATTTATTTCAATATTCGGAGTCATAATATTAGTGACATTATTATTATTTTGGTAAATAGCTACCCCACCTTTTGGAACAGTATCTACAACAGTATATATACCTACATGTATACTTACGGGGCGCACATGCGGTGAGTGTGGCATTATAAAGATATGATAGATACCTATACACCTATATACATTCTCACAAACAGCTGCTTACGTATTCGTCCGATTTCGGAGCAGCTCGTCTCGATCCGTGCGAGCTTCGTACAGTCGAACCATATACATACACGTTAAGCGAACGCCCGGCCGAGCTAGATGGTAGGCGGAGTGGGGGGTGTTAGGTTTTATTTTGAATTTCTTGATTCGGTCGCCGCGCTCAAAGCCCGCGATAAAAGCTATGCAATAGCTTAAAACCGCGATTGTTATGATAAAACGCAAAAATATCATTGCATTCGAGCAGTAGAATTCATATGTACATACACTTCTAAGGTAAAATCTATAAATCGTTCCCTTTGGCTAATACCTTGACGGAGATTGATTTAGAAATGTAGAATATAAAGAAATGAAACATTTGAATTAACAAACTTCAAGGCTTAGGTGCTGACAAATTTTTCGTCATACAGTGACAGTTAAAAACTAAACTAGAACTAGAAATATGATCCATAGAAAGAAGCTTCGGAAGTTGGAGAATAAAACTCAAATTTTACACAAAACTTTAAACATTAATTTAAAAATGCCTACAAATTGTTTCACCACACTGTGGCATTTTCAAAGCAAGCAGTTATCAACTAAAGCTAAATCTAAAAGTATGTCGTTAAATATCAGGCATCAGAATATGGTACAAATTGAGGGATGGGGGGTGGATAATGGTGGGAATGTGTTTACAAAATTGTTAACAAGCGGTGAATTATATGTATCGATTTGATCATTTAATATTACATTATTATTGTTTTTTGAGTGTTTCAATATTTCTATGGATTGTGGTTATGTTCTAACAGGTGATTCGCGTAATTAGAGTCCTCTTTTTGAGCCTGTAACAGGCGGTTGAGGCGTCCCCAAAAAGAAGTTGTAGGATTTAAAAAATTAAATACATTTGGTCTTAACATTCTTATATTTTTTAGCTCAGGCCTATAAGTGTTATCAAATTAAATAAAAGTTTTTCTCAGTTACAGTTTGTTAACTAGTCGGTACCTTCAACTGGCACTGATCCCAGATAGTGCAAATAGACAGTTTCTCAACATCTCAACATAATATGTCTCCCTCTTTCTTGATTTTGTTACGTTTAATTCCCCCAAACTCCCAGATTCTCACCTGATGATTCCTCTTCATAAATTAGACATAGTCTACTCTAGAGAGAATACGTCTTTCTATCTAGTTCACTCTAATATTAGACTAACACCTTGTACACGTGACGCTCGTGTTATATGACAAACCCAGGCCTAGACAGCGGATTCGAATCAAGTTCATTGGAGAATGCCATGTCAGTTAAAGCCGGTGAATATTTTCGTGATTACTAAAGTGACAATAGAGAGCTAATTGAATTCATTTGCATTGCAAACAATTAATAAACTATATAGCTTAAGAGATAGAGTGACAATTCAAAATAGAGAGCTACGAGGGCAATGTGAAATGTCTCTGAAGAAGAAAGAAGAAATGATTTATTTGGGCAAAACTTATTTTATTTTTAAACATAATCTCTTTGTAGCCTGATACCTTCGTCCAACGTTTTTCTAATTTTTCAATATCTTCCAAATAATACGATTTCTGCAATCCTTCAAAATAGACGTTTGTTATTTCAGCAATGACCTCATCGTAGGAGCCAAACCTCTTTCCGCCGAGGCATTTCTTCAAGTTTGGAAATAGATAAAAATAGCAGGGGCCAAATCTGGAGAATATAGTGGATGACGAACCAATATGTAGGGCAATTTCAAATCGGCGTCGAATATATCCAACAGCTCTGCATAATATACACCGATGCTCGTTTTTCCTTTTTCAAGCCACTTTGGCTTTTTCGGCTTCAATTCGCCGCAACAAATCCACTGTTTCAACTGTTCTCTGATCTCTGGTGTGTTGTGATGGCTATACATGTTTCGTCCACGGTTACGAAATGGCGCAAAAAGTCATTTTTATCGTGCTTGAACAGAAGTTGTCACAAGGTAGCGCTTGTTGTCAACAGAGAGCAAATGCGGTACCCATCTTTTGCAAAATGTTCTGTAGAGGTACATGTTCGGTTGAAATTTCGATGGGTGTCAAAACAGAACTGGAGACATATCAGTCTAAAAATTTTAAGGCGTTCTAGTTAAAGATGGTACATCACAAATGTCACATGGGATTTTTGATTGTGGCGTCATCTGTTTTATTTTTCAGGAACTTTTCATCTTGCCCTCAAATTACAAGTGTTTATTTTCAGTTCACTATAAAAGTGTTCACACTATAACACTATAAATTGTAGATGTAAGAACAAGCTGAAAAAAAGTACAGTTTTTATTAGATAACATAGAACATGTTTAAGATTCTTTCTTTCCAACAAATAAAAAAGAATAAATTGATAATTCTGAACAAGGTGGAATCAGAAGTGGATTATGATAACCGAAATATTTTACATGTTTCGTGTCTATGTTACCATATGTCTTGCAAATACCATATCGATACAAGTACCAACTCGAGTAGTCGATAGATTTCGCCGCTGGTATAAGAGAAGGAGGAGCCTATTGGTGGTCTCGACCAATCAGACCTGTTACAGATCGACGTAACGGTTCTCGCGTAACGCTTTCCATCAATTAGGTCCTCCGTAAAAACATATTCTATGTTAAAAGGGTTTGGCATAAAAAACATTTTGCCCATATAAAGAAAAATAATGGTGAAAATCAGCGTTATCAGAACATACTTTATAAATAGGGGACCTACAATTTCTATCACTCTTGAAACACAATAACGACCATCTATGTAATTTAGAAGGGATGGACAAACGAAAAGCAATTTAATAAATTCAGATTTAACTCCAGCTGAGGGTATGATTCCTTATTTACAGTTTTAATTTCAAATATAATTTAAACATGCACTTGTTACTTTAGAGCTACACCTTCGACTAAGATTTGACACCATTCTAATTTTATTCTATTCTATGAATACCTACTACTCTCTATCTATATAACCTATAAATGTCAAAGTGACATACGATCGTGACCATAGAATAACTTGTGACACGTGCTAATAGTGAAATTTTCTATAAATGCGTACCCATCTCTATATAACCTACAACTGTCAAAGTGACGTCTGTCAGAGTGACAATCTAAAGGTGCCCATACGCCTCATATACGCACTATCCACGACTAAACCGTCACAAAGGCGTTGCACATAAAAACAAGTGTACGTCAGCGGGGCGTAGCCCGTAAAATCAACTAGTATTATATAGTGTAAGGGAAGTATTGTAATCGACCCAAATATTTTTCATGGATTTTCGCGGATATATTCATTTTGGGTATTTCTGAATCGATTTAAACTATTTTCGACATGATGTCTGTGTATGTGTGCGTCCATGCGTATGTACCTTGCCTCCTGTCTAGGCCGTTCCTATTGGTCGTATGGATTCGAAATTTTGCAGACCACTTTAAAGTGGTCAAAATAGAAACTGTGTTTTAGGGCGCGGTAGCCCCGTTTAGAGTGGTATGACATTCAACTTCAGCTTTTCAAATTGAATTATAGTATTTCATTTAACCCCAATGGTGACCGTGTCTTTCTGGTTGTAAATATATATCACACGTATATATTTAACATGTACAAGTGTCCGAAATTCTCATTTTAAGTGTGTCAGTATAAAACATAGAGTTGTCAAATTCAATATGTACACCATTTGTATAAAATTTCAATGGAACATAGAATATAATATAACGTCTTTCATAAGCGGTTTCTAAATCATTTTTAATATCATTTATATTCCTATATACAATCGTTTACATATTACCCGTAGGAGTGTTAAAGATATTTTGTTAACAAAAGTGAGGGAAGTAACACGATAAATTGATCACAGTTTATTATTGTTAGGTTGTGATAGACAACCATTATATTGATTATAACGGCGTTAGCGAAACTGATATTAAACGTATTACATTTGAAACATGAAACTTTTAATAGTTGTTTTTGGATCTTCATCTTGTAACGGTTGATTCTATTCAATTGAATCATCTTGCTTTCCGGATGGATGCTGAATATCTGAGTATGTCAGCTACAAACTGTTGTAGCTGACATACTCAGATAGTAGTAGATTTTTGTTTTTGGTTTCCGTAAATATATGTAAACTGGCTTAGGATCGAAAATTTGCTGATATCATATGAGCTTGTTGGTCTTTCGTGCATTTCCAATATATATATATAGACTAATATATAGAGGAAGTTTGCATGACCACTGCATACGTCATACTTACAATTTAGACATGCCTAAATTTCGTCTTGCTTGGTCAAATAGATGTTTCACTTACAATGCAGTTAAAATATATAATTCTATACCCCCTGGGTTCAAAACAGGTTCAGCAAAACTTAAATCGACGCTACTGGACTTACAAAAGGAACAGTTGGCTATACATATATTGCAGTTTGTTAAGGATTTTTATTTACTATTGCATACATCTATTTCTTTTCTCTGTAACAAACTTAGACGATTAGATTATTATTTTTTCCCTTTTTTCTTGGTAGTTTAAAATTCGATAAGTAAATTTATACTTTCTTTTAAGTCTTTATCTTTATCTCATTTTTGTTAGAGGTTAAGTAAGAGTACCTAGTATACTATGGTAGTATAATCTGAACTTCTCTCTCTTTTTTACATTGTATTTTTTTTACTTTGTATAAAATAAAGGCAATTTATTATTATTATTATAAACTGTCGCCTACAATTCAATTTGAGGTAAGAATAAATATATATTCAAGGATTTGATCTTACAAAAAATTATAGTAGCTCAGATGAAATTCAAAATAAACTGCCGGATCCGCAGAAACCAAATGAATTTTATGAATTCAATTGAGTATAGAGTCGTATTTTAAAGTCGCGGAATTTATATTTTTAGTAAATATGAATTGCTATCTAAATCAATGGATCGAGACAATTCCAGTAGTAATAAGTGAAACATAAACGTAAGATAGGTTCTACAAGAATCTAATTTTACTTTCCAACACGTATTTAATTGCATATATTCCTAATAAATTATAACCGACATATGGGAAAGCTTACTCACAAGGGAAATATGGACCTTTTATTAGATTTGCGCCATAATAAGGGCTAAATGGATGTGTAATTCGGTTTAAAGGTAATAACTTGGAACATGCGCCAATGCAAACACTTTAGCTCGGTAAAGTAACGTATATAAACACTGACGTGATTTTTAGGAGAGTAGTTCCACACTGATCTGTTATAGTAAGTTTCTCATATAACTGAAGCTAAACACAACCACAGTGTAAGTATTATTTCAATATTTATTCGCAATATGAACAAGGTTTTTGTTGGTTTTAAATTGTTAGAATTACTATGTTTGTACTTGAATTTATAATGGACATATCTAAGGAAAAAGTTTTATACATTTTTCAATTACAACATTTTTGTTCCTAACATTATTTTAAATCTATTCTTCGTAAAAAGAAGAGTGCAAATTTGGATAAGCAATATTAAGAAGTGCAGATTGGAACCTGCTATTAAATGAAACTCTCTCATGCTTTTAGTCATATAGCAAAATACAAAAGTAATCCCAATAATATTTATATATTACCTTTGGCAATACTGAAGATGCTAATTCATATGCCGGTTCAAACAATTGCAATGACATTAAAACTACAAATATGGTTTTTCTAGCAGTTTTTTGTTTTATAAGCATAAAATTCAACAAAGGCAGATAGCAGAATAGCCGCTAAAATGTGTTAAAGGATATTTTTTCCAAACTCTATTCGCAGCTAACGCAAAGACACAGAGATCACGATGGTTTGAATACTGATGTAAAATATTTTTGATGAATGCATGAATAAGGGTATTCATGAAGTAGATGTGTTGAATATATACTTTTTCTTATGTGGATATTTTTTGTGAATCTATTTTATCATCTGATTATACTTGTTAACTAACAAGAAGGAATGAATTGAACAAAAGTTTATACAAAAGAATCTTCTTTCCATCCCTTATTAAATTATTTTCATTCGTGAACAGCTTGCATTCGTCGAAATATTTTCCCTATTATAAACATGGTCATCTACCGGGTATGGCGAACCGTTTATTGATAATTTTAATCAAGTGAGAATGGAACAGGAAAAATGCCAGTAAGAAAATCTGATGTTTATTAATAAAGATTATTTTTTGAAAATATTCATCATTTCACGCTTCATTAGCAAATCATCTGCCATTATAGTTTTGATTTTGACTATAAATCTATAAATATGTTCTATAATATCTAGTTTCAACTTTTTATTTCACTTGATAGATGAAATTAATTGTTATTTTACAGAACATGACATTCTTAATGAAATCCGCAACTCTAGCCATAACAATTATTTTCATTTGTTGTGTGGTCAGCAATATAGAGGCGACATATCGTAAACCACCTTTCAATGGATCCATTTTTGGGAAACGTGGCACAACTATTGGTAAGTAACGACAATCACCAAATTATGAATATTTGTTTCCAAAAAACGACCTTCCATGAGAACTATGATTTGAATTACATTGGAACAAAAAACTTATTTGACCTTCTAGATTTAGCAATAACCATAGAATAATGTTAACTGTTAGTTAAGGTAACTTGCCGTAATTTGAAAATAATTTATAACCTAGACATAAATGTATTTCTGAAAAAACTTATTTGGGGATATAAATTCTACAGACATCATCCCTCAAAACCATGATTATATAAACTTACGCAGGACGACCATAATCACGGACTTTGTACTAACATTAAAATCGGC
This sequence comes from Endomychus coccineus, assembly GCA_958510875.1. NCBI lineage: Eukaryota > Metazoa > Arthropoda > Insecta > Coleoptera > Endomychidae > Endomychus > Endomychus coccineus. The sequence goes on along the minus strand of OY294068.1, from coordinate 27,242,464 downwards.
GATCAAAATCAAAAGTTTTCCATATCTACCCCTACGAAATTTAGCAAAATTCAAAATAAATATTTTCCAAGATATTCCAATACAACGCTTTTCAACTGACAGTTTTAACTTGGGGTCTACTTCGCGAAAATTTCAATGTGACATATTCCAACAATCGGGCTAAATTTGTCCATTAGTCCGATTTTATTGAACGACACAGAAATTCTGTTGAAAAGTACTATCGTTGGGGGGTGTTTGATTTAAATCCTTCAGCTACTTCCTTTTTTTCAATTCTTCTGAATGTTAATTTTTATACAAACACATCAGATTTAATCTGTTTATTTTTCAGAATATGACAGTGCAGGGAAAGCTATTTCGGCGATGTGTGAAATAGCCAGCGAGGCTTGTCAAGCTTGGTTTCCAAACCAAGAGAAGTAATTACAACTGCATGGAATAAACAATAATCATGTAAAATCATATTTCACTATTTATATGTCAATGGTTTTCCAGTTATTTGCGGAAACAGTATAATTTACTCAAATAGTGAAATAAGTTTAAGTGAATCATATGTATCTCACCTTGAATTTTTAATATGGATAATGGTAGCGTTTGAAAAATAAATGTAAATCAAGTAGAAAATGTATTTTACTCTGTAACATGAACACAGAAATGCTTTATTCATTTATAAGTGAATTCATACAAAATTCCAATACTAAGAGATAGCAACTCAAAATGCACATAAATATTTAGAAATCTAGACACTAATTTTGATCAGTAAAAGACGAACTTACCTGCCGAAATACAATTTATATTTTTAAATATTGGTGCTTGGGTATATTTAATTTGGTACAGTTGAATTGATACTGTCTCTTACCTGCAATTTTACAAGTTTGTGCAAACATTCTGCATATTTACAGAATTCTTATGTTACTCAATTGGCTTATCATTAACTGAATAATTTCATAGTATTCTGGCAAAATTTTATTGTGAAATCATAATCTCACTTTGTTTCACTTGAACGTTATCTAAAACATTGAATAAGAATGCTAAATAAGCCAATGGAATTGACATTAAAATCGAATAGAAAATGGTACATTAATTTAATTATAAATTTTCAGTGAATTTAATATACTACTAATCTAAAATATTATGTTTACAAATTAAACAACCATAAGTAAGGCATTTTAAAATGACAATTTTGTATATCTATGGTTTCGGCGTTTACGTAGTGTAAATTCATAATACTTCGGAAATTGGAGAATGAAACTCAAATTTTACACAAAACTTTTAACATTTATATCTATGGTTTCGGCGTTTACGTAGTGTAAATTCATAATACTTCGGAAGTTGGACAATAAAACTCAAATTTTACACAAAACTTTCAACATTTAATTTAAAAATGCTGACAAATTGTTTCACCTCTGTGGCATTTTCAAAGCAAGGAGTTATCAACTAAAGCTAAATCTACAAGTATGTCCTTAAATATCAGGGATCAAATTGAGGGATGGGGGTGGATAATGGTGCGTGTGTATTTGCAAAATTGTTAACAAGTGGTGAATTATATGTATCGATTTGATCATTTAATATTACATTATTATTGTTTTTTGAGTGTTTCAATATTTCTATGAATTCTAGTATATTAAGTTTATGTCCTTTTTCCTGAATATGTAGAATATCGGGATTAGGGGTGAAATTGTGGTTATGTTCTAACAGGTGATTCGCGTAATTAGAGTCCTCTTTTTTGAGCCTATAACTTCTCAAATGTTCGTTGAACCTTACGCTGAAACTGCGTCCAGTTTGTCCTATGTACAAAGCACTACAGTCATCACATCTCAGTCTGTAAACTCCAGATTTCTTTAATTTATCTTTTTTAGATTTCGAGTTATTAATATACGAGCATAGGTTATTTGTTGTTTTAAAGGCGACGTTTTTATTCTGTTTTTGAGGAATTAATTAATGTCCCATTAAGTAAAGATAATTTCCATTTTGAATTAAACATAATCATAGATATTGCCAAAAATAACGGTTATAATGCCAAGATAATTAATAAAATACTCCAAAATAAACTCAATAAAAAAGCCTTAAACGTAATTTATCCACAGATTAATAATAATAGCAAATCAAATATCACATGTCCAACATATTTAGGTAAACATTCACTAAAAATATCTCAATTCCTTAAAAAACAGAATAAAAACGTCGCCTTTGAAACAACAAATAACCTATGCTCGTATATTAATAACTCGAAATCTAAAAAAGATAAATTAAAGAAATCTGGAGTTCACAGATTGACATGTGATGACTGTAGTGCTTTGTACATAGGACAAACTGGACTCAGTTTCAGCGTAAGGTTCAACGAACATTTGAGAAGTTATAGGCTCAAAAAAGAGGACTCTAATTACGCGAATCACCTGTTAGAAGTTTGGTTAAACAATTTGTCAGCATTTTTAAATTAAATGTTAAAGGTTTTGTGTAAAATTTGAGTTTCATTCTCCAACTTCCGAAGTGACAATTTTGTATTGTCATAATTTGAATATTTTCTATTTAATTTTTATAAACATCAAATCTAATTCCGAGGAAACACTAAAAAAAAACGGTCTCATAAAATTGTATAATGGAAAATGATAAAAATTTAACAAAAATCGATGCGATCTCGATATATAATAATAAAATTGGTATCTATTTTATTTCATCCATTTGAAATTGTTACATCTATATTCACAAACAAATAAATCAGAATGTTTTAAATATATATTATAGTCTTAAAAATACAATCACAGTCATATTTTGAATCATTAAGATCCTAAAAGAGTAATATCTTAAAATAATAAGGAGTATCTAGTAGAGAGAGAGTAAGCTTGTTATTAACATATTCATAAATGCAAATTGTACTTGTAAACAAAACAGTATGTACTTTTTTAAGAAGATACATTGCTTATAAATATATACCACACAAACTTTATAGTCCAAGCAATAGACAGAAGTGCGTGCAAAAATTAATACCTGAAAAAAAAATTATGAGCTTATAGAAAATTAAATTTAAAGGTGAGTTTCTGTTTCATTCAACTCGATCCGAAATGGCGAACATAACCTAAAAAATTGGCAAAGTTGCATAAAGCGGTTTTTCTTGAATAAGTAAAAAACTATAGGTCGGATCAAAAAAAGTTAAATAAGAAAGTTGTAGGTATCAAATAGATCTATCTTATGCGTCCATAATAATTCGAAAAATCGCTGTATTTCTTTAATAACATTATAGCACAACTCTTCAAGGAAATAATCCCAGAATCGTTACTCTAGGACGATCTGCTGAGAAGATCTAGCCAATGAGAGCGCTTTTTTTTCGAAAAATTATTAATATTTTAAATTGAAAAAAAAGTCACTCTTTAAGCTTGCCATGGGCTATACTTACAGCAAATAACAAGTATGGAAACGTAATAGTTAACGACTTCTCGATACCCTGATTTTTAACGATTTTTCCAATATAACTCGAAAAGTATGAAAGATATCGATAGTTATTATAGAGGCAAATCGATAGACCTATTTGATACCTACAACTTTTTTAGATCCGAGCTATAGCTTTTTGCAACTTTGCCAATTTTTTAGGTTATGTTCGCCATTTCGGATCGAGTTGCATGAAACAGAAACTCACCTTTAAATTTAATTTCCGCTCATATTTTCTTTATCCAGGTATTAATTTCTGTAAATTCAACATTAGGCCGTCGTCCATTGGTTGGACGGGAAGCAAAATATACTTGATATCTTGTTCATAGAGTAACGTTATTAACAGAAACATTAAAAGAGATAAATTGATATAAAACAATTATACAAATTCCTCAAAAATTTCAATTCATGTTTATGGAACTTCCCAGGAAATAAACTGAGTTACTATTTTTAAATATTTAAATCAATAAAATTAATAAAATAATATGCTTGTAAACTGAAAATGCATAATGAATATATTATTTATTATAATTTCAGACCCTCAAACCTCTTTTGATAAGAAACTGGTCACAATCATGCTTCAAATATATTCTAATTAATTTTGACACAATCTGTTTATAAATAAATTGGTCCAAGATTATCTTCACCCTGATATGTTAGAAAAATTCTAAACTATTATTTTCACATTAAAACCTTATAAATTCTAATCATTCCACAAATCATTCAATTAACATAATTATTGTTGCACAATTTCAGATATCAAATTAAAATACGCATTATTACATTTAAAAAAATGGTTCAGTCATCATTATCAATAAAATAGGATCTACCGGCAAAGCTCAATTTTTTAATTAATTTATTATTGATAGGTACCTTTCAGATTCATAACTTTTATAGATGTTAATTCAGTAGTTGTGCGTAATTATATTATTTAAATTTCACTCAAGTATCACTCACTAATCAAAAAGTATATTTTTTGAATGATTGAGAGGAATGATAAAACATAATCAGCGGGAATTATGAGATTCTTTGAATATAAGGGTGCAACATTCCATGAAAAATAGCCAACAAATAATCGCCTCTTTCATAATGCGTTGAAATTTGTGCAAAAGTCATAGTTATATAATGTTAAATGTAACAAAGCTGCTTTGATCTGATTTCCCTTAATTAGTATCATGTCTATTTTTAAATTGATGGAAGTATTGAAATTTCTTGAAGATCATTGGAGGTGTAGAGCAAATTATTGCAAGTCCATTTGGAAGATAAAGTTAAATAATATTCCATGCCCAAAAACTAACATTTCCTGTAAATTAAAGCTCTCTCCAAACAAATAGTATCAATTCTTTTTAAGCCCCAGCAAGAACAATTAACATTCATTAAAGTCTTCGATTCTCTTTTAATTTACAAATATGATTTTTCAAAGAACTAATATATTCAAACAATGTCCCTACTAAAGCACCATCTATCACAGTCTGTGGAATCCAAACTTTCAAGTTCATATTGAGGATGAATTCAAAGTAACACTTATCAGTGTGTCCTTCTATTGTTCTCATTCTTGTACAACCAACTCCATGTTCAGCCCTTAAACAAAAATTTCTAAATATAACATCACTACCATTAATCTTAAGAATCTTTTGTTTTTATCAAGAAAAGCAAAACTAAAATTACTGAAACCTAAGACTTCCTGTATAAGTTTAAACATACAGTACCCACCAAAATTATTTATTAACAAATAAAGAAAAAAGAAATGTGACATTTTATTAATTTTTATATAATACGCAAACATTTTTTGCAAAATTGATGAAAGGTATTGTCTTTATATAATAAAAAATGGCATGCCACTAATCTTAAATAATTGTTTTCCCTTCCATAACAGATCTCCCATACCTCCTTAAAAAAATTAATATGTTTAATTTTATATACCGGGATATCAAAAATTATCTTGGTCAAGGGTGGTTGTGGAATCTAAAACGTGTGTCTTAATTTACGTTGGAAATAATTATGTCATAATTAATTTGAAGTTTCTAAAAGTGCGAAATTTCGCAATTTTATAGGAATATTGTAACACTCAGAAGTCTTTAGCGCTTTGGACTCCGGGATTTTCACGTGGCCTATCGAAATTAGAAGGTTCGAATTATCTAAAAACATAATTGCATGAACGCCAGACGTCCTATGTAATCAGCTACGAACGAAATCATTTTGACATATGACTCGAGGAGCTCGCTGCGCGTAAGTTAAGAGTTTATACATTTTACCTCGGTCTTGTTAATTTGGGGCCGTTTCTTGCCCTGTGCGACCGGCGCCAGTTGTAATAAAGTGTTTTTGGCTATGGGCCGCTAGCTTTTACCCGCTTCGTGTATGTTTTAGTAGCGAGAAAATTCCCTTTGGTACGTCGCACGTTAGACGCGCGTAGCTGAGATCTGAGAATAGCTCAAACAGTTTTAATTAAATTTTCCTATTTAATGGACATTTATCGAAAAAAGAAGGGCCGTCGGGCACGGTCCGATACTAAATCTAACTACATGGAGCGAAAACGGCACGCGAAAAGTCGTCGTAAAGCCGTATTAGGTACAACCAGTTTGCACTTTTCTAACTCGCGTGCTACGGGCATCTCACGTGAACGTCATTCGATTTACGGAAAATGAACTATTTCAAAACAGTTTTTGACCCGGATTGTCGCTATCACGACCTCTGAAAAGGTTCAAAGTTTACATAACTATTTCATAATTTTCAGTTCATTATTGTTTTACAACTGAAATAAATAGCTATGAAATTTGTAGGTTATTGATGATGTCAGTGTGACAGTGACATAATTATTTCAAACGTAAAGTAAGACACACGTTTTAGATTCCACAACCACCCTTGACCAAGATAATTTTTGATATCCCGGTATATTTATTGATATTTTGTCATACCAAAACATCAAAATTTTTATTATTTTTCTCTAATTCGCTTTTGAAAATTTCCGCGACAATGCATTTAAAGATCATAATAGCAATAAAATCGTACTCAGGAGGCCAAAATTATCCGACTATAAGCTCGACATTTTGGTCAAATTCGTATATTTAATAATAAATATAATTTGTTTATAAAAAGTTAGCAAATTTGTGGGTATACATTCGACGATATTGACGAAAAATCGAACTCAGAATACCAAAATTATCCGAAAACGACCCTAAAGTCGAAGTTTTGGTGGAATTCATCTATCTTGTTAATAAATAAATTGTTTATAACAAAAAATAGTCTTTATCCGATCAAAAACGGTAAAATTCTGAATTTTTTAGAAATTGTTATGTAATCTCAAAAATGAGCTAATTAAATTGTTTATAAACAATATAAGCAATTTGTGCAACTTATTTGTGGTCAACTTTTTGCTGATGACATTTTGAAGGGAATGCACTTTATCCCATCAAAATCGATCCATTTCCCAAGGATTTATGGGTCCAATACCCATTTGGCTGCACTAATGTGGATGCAACATACAACAGGCCTCATTACAAATTGGTCATAAGGTGATTTCGAGAAACGGATCTGCCAACTGGCCACCCAGTTGTGGGAAAGTGAAAATGAAATAGTGGGAGATTAACAATAAAAATAATCCCACAAAGAATTTCTGTTAAAATTCTACTTTAAAAAGAAATCAATAACCTCTTTTCCAAATTTAATATCAAACATGTCTTCAGGATCAACTACATTGAAATATCTTTTAGGAAACACATACATCGAAAAAAGTATGAAAAATGTGGAATAAATAAAATACACTATAAGTGGCTTCTGTGAGTCGGAAAAAAGGCCGAAAAAAGCAAATATTTCAGAGCCTAACGAGACTCTGTCCCTCCCCCGTTTTCGAGGATGCTGAACACGATGGCGGTGGTTTAAACTCTTTCTCACCCCCAAACGGCCAAAAACAACCCCCAAAAAGAGTGAAACGCGGATATACCGACATATTCCGAGAAAAACCGCGTCACCTCCCGTTTTCGAGGATGCTGTACACCGTGCCGGTACTTTGGGATTTCTCCGAGTCAACCCCACCCTTTAAACGGCAAAAAACAACCTCTGAAAGGGGTGAAACTCGGATATACCGACATATTCCTAGAAAAACTGCGTCACCTCCCGTTTTCGAGGATGCTGAACACGATGCCGGTACTTTAGAATTTCTCCGAGTCAACCCCACCCCTTAAACGGCAAAAAACAACCCCCGAAAGGGGTGAAACTCGGATATACCGACATATACCGAGAAAAACTGCGTCACCTCTATTTCTTCTATTCGATATGAATATATGCGCACAAGGCCCAGAGACATGAATATTTGTTCGTTTCCTCCCACTGAAGACTCGGTAAGACAGCACGCATTACGAGTGTATCTGCAATGTCAGTGCTGGTTAGGAAGAGAACTCAATCCAACAGACTGAGGATGGGTAGAGCGCAACCAATGTCTTGAACCGAAATTTTCAAACAAAGATCTAGTACCGAGTTTTTTTAGAGCAGAATATCATTGTTCTTGTAAAACTGGGCGTTCAAAAAGATGTACTTGCGTAAAATTAGGGTTACCATGTACAGATTTTTGCACCGGTTGTCACGGGCGGGATTGTCAAAATACTATCGTAGAAGACGAACTTGACATCCCTGAAACTGAAGATAATGATACCCATAATGACATTATGTTAATGAATTTAATTCCTGGAACTCAAATTAGCGAATCTGATACCGAAACTGGGGACGAAAACTGTGAAATTGAAGGATGTAACGTTCACTACGAGATATTCGAACACTGTAATTCCACTTGTAAGCGACCTAGATTATATTGAGCAGATCATTTTTTTTAATGAAAATGGATTTTATAACGATGTTTTATATTTACCTATAATGAATGTAATTGTATGCGTCAATAATAATGTTTTATATGGATATATAGTGGATATGCGTCAATGAAACAGTTTTATATTTGTATATATAGTTAATAAGTAATTGTACGCGTGAATTAAAAATGTTTATGATTTAATAAAATAAAATATGTAAAATTGTACCACTGATTCCATACAGGAGATTTTCTCACCTAAAAACCACCAAATAATCTAGCCAGACACGATGTATACGCCTATTTTTCAGGGTGAACAGTCAGTCAACAAATGTGGAAACATCATCCGGTGTGTATTCAATGATTTATTATACATTTTCTCTTATCGGATTTTTCTTATCCACTTCATAAATTCAGGGTATCAAAGGGGTAGTTGTTGTCCGTTTCAGCGGTTAGTTTGCTTCGGGGAGAAGATCCAGAATCACCATCGTGTTCAGCATCCTCGAAAACGGGAGGTGGCGCAGTTTTTCTCGGAATATGTCGGTATATCCGAGTTTCTCCCCTTTCGGGGGTTGTTTTTGGCCATTTAAGGGTTGGGTTGACTCGGAGAAATTCCAAAGTACCGGCATCGTGTTCAGCATCCTCGAAAACGGGAGGTGACGTGGGTTTTCTCGGAATATGTCGGTATTTCCGCGTTTCACCCTTTTTGGGGGTTGTTTTCGGCCGTTTGGGGGTGACCGTCAACTCAGAAAGAGTTTAAACCACCGCCATCGTGTTCAGCATCGTCGAAAACGGGGGGGGGGGGGTAGAGTCCTCGTTAGGTTCCATTTTCTCTTATCGGATTTTTCTTATCCACTTCATAAATTCAGGGTATCAGAGGGGTAGTTGTTGTCCGTTTCAGCGGTTAGTTTGCTTCGGGGAGAAGATCCCCATCGGGGGGGGGGACAGAGTCTCGTTAGGTTCTGAAATATTTTCATATTTTTCCGACTCACAGAAGCCACTATATGAAGAGTACTTGAAATATCACATCAGTTGAGCACAGAGGAATATGTTAATTAATAGATATACATATTATTATTAGTTATGTTACATGTTTTGCTAGAAGGCAGTGAAAGAATCAAATATCATTATTTGATATTGTTTCCAATAAATTTAGCATAACAATACAATAAAAATTATGACTTACCTGACATACTTGTCATGTTTTGGTATATTTGGGTGCTCTGTGCTGATGCTGGCTATTACATAGCAACCATCAATAATTTCCCAGTGCCTCAACATAACAAAATCTCTACTACTTATAACTCCGCCAGGGCCTTTGGCACACAACTGATAGCAAATATCAGTATTTTCATCCAAAACTTCTACTTTCTGTGCTTCCAATAATGTCGAATTCCAAGAGGGGATTTTCTCCATTTCGTAAAACAGTTCATCCAAAAGGCGTTTTGGTGAAATATCGAGAGTTGCCTACAAAGATAAACACTACAAACATTTCAAAAGAAGTTATCCATAGATACTAGATTCAGAATTGAGCTAAATACTTCTGTTATGATACGTTGTAATAAACATTACAAGTTTTGGCATTATTACATTACTTACTGAGACTTTAAATATTTTACCAGCCTTTGGCAAAGACAATGAGTGGACCACTGTGCTATCTGAATTCGATTTCTCCAGCTTCCAGTCATTTTTGTTGAGTAAATTCCACGCTCTTTCCAATATCTCTTTTCCAGTAACCATATATTTTTCAACCTGAAACGATCAATGAATTATTTATCAAGTCATATTCCATATAAAAAATCAGTCTTTCATTCTATGATACATAGAACATTTTCAGTGTCTTTACTAGATAAATTTAATGATGAATTAAACACAATAACAACAATAGCACTTAGTAATGATTTTGATAAGAGCTTCATAGATGAACAGATACAGAAAAAAAGAATAAAACAAAACTTTGAATCTTACATATCCTTTCATTGAAGTACAGTTTTCCACAAAATGCAATCTCTCAAGTATTTTGGTTCATAAGTTAATAGTGCAAAGTGAAATACAAATACATTTCCTGTTAGAATCAATAGACAAAAAGTTGGTTCTCCAGTGGAAACAGCTGTCTGGAACTAATATACGTGTTGTCACTGTTCAACCTGGAGAACCAAAGCTTGTCCATTGATTCTAACACGAAATGTGTTTATATTTCACAATACATTATAAACTTATAAATTGTACTTCAATATGAGATTCAAAGTTTCATTTTATTCTTTTTTTCTGTATCAGTTTATCTATGAAGGTCTTATCAAAACCATTATTAAGTGTTACTGTTTTTATTGTATTTAATTCTATCATTAAATTTATATTCCACAGGGAAGGTTTTAGGCCCCCTACTTTTTATTTTCTATCTGAAAGATCTTGATCTTTTGTAGAATGTGAATTCATTAACCTGTTTGCATGTAGTGATGTTAACATTGACAGTGCTATTGAAAAAATGAACACATCTTGATATCAATAACCAATGTGTCTAAATGAACTCAAACTGAATGTAGCTAAAACATAGGCGGTGGTCTTCACAACAAAATATAAGTATGATACTCTTGATGTTGATAATATTCGTTTGAACATTAATAATGAAAGAATTTAAGTCATCTCAAATGTTAAGTATCTGGGATTTTTTCCAGATAATGTTTTGAACTTCAACAGTAATTTTGATTATACTTATAAAGAGATGCTGAAAAAACTATTTTCTTTCTCTTGGATATCTCAACACTTATATCAAATGAGACTAAAATCACTGTGTATAATTCAATCATTCAACCACATTTCGATTATTGCTCATCCATTGTATATCTATTTAATCTCAATAAGTTGAATATGCTCCAAAAGCTTCAAAATCGTGGAATAATACTGAAAACAAATCGCCTCACCCCTATAACATCAATGTTAATGACCTTCAGTTGGTTCTTAGTGGAAAACAGTTTTATTTTACCATGATTTTTATATACAAAGTAATAAACCACATGGCACCAGAATACATAACATATAATAAGAATATTCATAATTATAACACACGTGGCAAAAATGACATCTATGTTCCTAGCACTTCTTATTGTAGTACAATGAATCCATAATAAGTAATTATAATTAGCTTTGTTGGTATTATACCAAACATTTTATACTGTATTTCTATATTATATTTACAGTTCCGTTTATGGTCCTACTATTTCGTATTCTATAATCTAAATTTATTTTTAATATGTACTTGTAATTTTGAGTCATTGATGCTATTTCAAGGATTCTATTTCATATGTCTGCATTATATATTTACTTTTTTGTAATATGCTTCTTATAATGTATATTAGGGTTTCTAATTGAAATAAAGATCTATCTATATATCTGGTAGAGGCACTGAAAATGCTCTATGTACGATAGTATGAAAGGCTGATTTTTTTATGCGGAATATGACTTGAAATTTCCACTGATGTGGTAATGACAAGATTGACAAGAGCGAAACAGCTGTCTGGAACTAATAGACGTGGTCACTGTTAAACCTGGAGAACCAAAACTTTAAAAGTTAATTGTTCATATGTCCCGCTTATTGTAATAGCTCGTATAGGCCAATCAGGTCGCTCAATAGGAATTAGATTTAAAGAACATTGCAGATCCTATAATTTACAAGAAACCGATTCTACGTTTTCAAGCCATTGAATCAAAATAATCATAATTTGAAGATCTTGTCAGATTTAAAGAGTTTACATAGTTGAACTTATTAGAACCATCGGAAATGTTGAAAAACCACATAAAACATTCAATTCAGTTCCTTAATGACCAAGTTGATCCGATTTATTCAGAACTGTTCCAAGTATTCAAATAATGTAATTAATTATCCCTAAGTTATAGAGCATAATCTGTAAATACCATACAAACTGTAAACTAATATTTCCCTACCTCTTCTACGAGCATCTTGTACAGCTTTTCGCGATTTGTCTTCAAAACACAAACTATGAAACTGAAAATGTGTTCATTGAAAGGATGTTCAATTTATTGGCCAGCATCAATACATTATGCATTAGTGATTTAGTTAGCATAATATTTGAATTTAAATCCATGTAAATAGGGAATCTGATTAGTATTAAAAATGTAATCTAATAAATATTGTGGCTGACAAGACGGAAATAATGAATTGGCAAATTATATGTACATGCGAGTTAGAAGAATCACGATTGTGAAAAATTCGATCAATAAGCATCTAGACAATTATTCAAGTGTTAAAGGTTAAGGCCCCCACAGACGCTCAGGTATTGCTACGATTAGTTTACACAGACTAGTTTGTGCAGTTAGCATGAGCAAAATAATTTATACAGATAAAAATAAGAAATTTTACTTTGTTAAATATCACTTTATTTAAAAGAAAGTTGTTTGCAATTTCGAACTTTACAGTTCATTATCAAAACAAACAATGAGAAAACACTGAAACATCATAGTATTTATATGAAATTTACAATGAAGTGAATCGATTCTAAGATTTAATGGTACAGACTAAGGTTAATTATGTTGAGATAGTAAGCGGATTAGTTGCTAGTTGAGTAAATTGTCTGAAGGATTAGTTTTAAATATTTCTATAGATTCTAATAGATTAAGTTTTATACCCTTCGTAATTGTAAAATCTTGAAAAGCATATTTCAATCTATTGGTCATGTCATTTTAAATCTCATTGATACGTCACTTGACAATCAAAAATACCAGATTTTTTAAAAGTTAGCACTATTGTTCCATTTGCCAAGATTACTAACACAGTTCTTGCATGCGAATTTAGACTTGTCAATACATTACCACCTATAGAAAATTTTTTTGAAATTCTAGTTTGTAATCAATTATTAGAGGAAATCGATAGTAATGATATTGTGATTAGTAACCAATCCGGTTTTCGTAAAAAACATTTGTGTGAACGAGCATTGCAACTTTCTATAACTAAGTTCAGAAATGACATTGATGATGTCACATATTTCGTGGCGGTTTTCTTGTATCTTAAGAGTCTTTGAGACCATCGACCGAAATATACTATTAACTAAATTATATGAATATGGAATTCGAGGCAAAGCACTCAAATGGTTTAAAAGTTACTTGCAGGGGAGAAAGCAGAGAGTCAGAGTTAGGAATTCAATATCACGTGAAATTTGCATGAGTCCTAGGTCCTCTCCTCTTCATATTATATCTAAATGATATTGATCTTTCCGTATACTGTGAATTCATAAATTTATTTGCTGACGACACATTATTACCATGTAGTGATGTATGCCTGAACACTGCTATACAAAAGATGAATAATGTTGTAATAAGTGTAAGTAGATATTTAAAAATCAACAAGCTTAAACTGAATGTCCCCAAAACCAAGGCAATGATTCTGTCAACTAAATACAAACTTTCTTTGGACACACACTTCATGTATGTTACTAAGAAAATACCGAAAAAACTATACTTCATACTTCTAAAATAATTTATCCCTGCACTTGCAGTTACTTTGCACAGAAGAAGTGATATGGAATTATTGAATAGTGCATACAAAAAAATGTCCAACGGTGTTCCAGGCAGCCATATCATTAAGATGTTTTAAATAGCTAATTTGATCCAAAATCCTTACCTCAAAATTATCAAACTTGGCCGGTTGGTATTTCCTTGTAACAACATCTGTTTGAAACCTATATAGAGAGCCTTCGGGGGAATTTAGGGGTGAATAAAAATTTCCCACACTCTCGGTGTAGGTTGAAGGCAATCCACGGACATATCTTTGAATTAACGGTGCTCGCTCGGAGTCTGTATTTGCTGCAAATGCAATGAAAATTAGAAACTTTTACAAATTGACAATATTCATAATTTATGGACAACATGTCAGAAACTTACAAATATAGACACATCATAAGTGTCTTAGGCTTAGAATATAAAATTTAATAATGGGAGATGCTACGAGGGCAAGGTGAAACAATTTGAGCCGAATTACATAAATTTTTATTGAAATCGGAAGTCTCTATATGCTAATAAACAATTATTTTAATTTGTTTATTTACCTGAAAATATAAACAATAGTGTCGCGAAAAAAATATGGTCAAAATGTAGTTCGTACCGTTTTCTACTAAACGATTAAGCAACGTCTTAAACGACGTGTTTTGTTAAGATGTATTACTATACAAAATTTCATACAACTACCTCAAAGTTTTTACTTTAAATGGATTTTTTCATAATTTTGCAACAAACAATATAAACAATAGCACAAACTTTAGACTATTTTAATTTCACCATAGTTTTCATTTAACATAAGAATCGACCATAAAATTGCCACAAAAAAACTATTTTGAAACTTTGATTGGTCTAAATTTATCAGTTTACACATGAACACTCACTGCAGATGATACTCACTAATTAAATATCGTTCCGCTTGCACTTCTTGTTGTAATACTCTAAAATCTAGAAACCATGTTTCTCCCCAACATAAGACAAATGAAATCAAAACTAAAAGCACTTGAAATAGAGGCTGAGATGCATGTGGCCACTATAAAAAAAAAGTGTGTATAGAATGACGAAAGTAAAGACATATTGTTAACTTACATCATAGACGAATACTTTTCCGATCAAAAAGAGACAACTCAATGAAGTTGATATCTGAAAGTATAGTAGAATTAATCATTCCATTAAAATATGTTTACCTCTCTTATTAATTCATGTAATTCAGTATTATTTTTCCCTCACCTCATTTCAACAAGCATTTCAATTTCCTTTAAAACAAATTACATGTAAAAAAAATTATAATAATATATATTATATGTGATTCTATTTCATGTTTGCAACAAAAAAGCTTATGTAATATATATTCCGATTTTCAACTATTTTCATTTTTTTTTAATGAAAATATCACAATTTCCATACAATTGACCTCTTCCTACAATCAACAACGAATGTAGACAAAATTGAATCATTGCAAATGGAAGAGCAATAAATAAGCTTTCATATGATGCCATATTTATCGCCGAAATGTTATTATTTTTTATTATTTTTAGGTCATAACATTTGGGTGTCACCTGTTATTTGATGAAGTAGTGAAAATTCAAACGTCAAATACTCAATACTTTTTCTAGACAAATATGGAAGATAACTGTTGTCAAAATATCGCCAAAGATCAATCTTTAGAATAGTGTGAGATTTTTTCATCACACATGCAATAGCGAAGAAATTGTGTTAAATGTAAGTCAACATCAAGTGAAATAGTAAGTTTACTGTAATTCCTAATTTTGTTTGTAGAGAAGTTGTAAAGCAAGTTACAAAAACACACACACACACACACATAGACTGGAAATTTTCTAAAGAATCTGAAAACCCATTTAGCTTCCTATGATCAACCGTTCGACCGCTATTTCGTGTCATACGAGATTTCCTCTAGTTTCCTTCATTTTCATCCGATAATTATGAAATTCTACAATGGAGAACATTATCTGTTCACAGGTTTTTCCAGACTGCTTTTGTAGTATATACTGCATTTTCCTCACAATTTCTTACCAACAATTGGTAACATTTTCTTTCTGCAACCGCTATCGCCTTATCATTGTTCAGTATTACCCCTTCCCCCTTTTCAAAAACAATCCAGTCAAATTCTCTAACAAATAACAAATTCAACTCAAGACCAGGAACAAAAAGTGCATGTGTAATTTTAATAGAAAACGTTTCATTCCCAATGACAGACTCAAGATTTTGATCTTTACAGGATTTCCCAAAACAGAAACATTTTTGATTTTTATTCAAGAATGCTCAATGCTCCTGAGTCTAAGAACCAAGCATTTTCATCTTGATATGCTTTACTAGCAGCCAGAAAACAATATTCTTATCATATTTTTCAGCATCATTGAACCGCTTTTTTGCACAGACAAATATGTTCAATTATACCGCAAATCACTTGGCTTTAAAATATTTTTGTGAATCCCCATGCTTCGTAAATTTTGCGTCCCAGACGTTTTCTTTCGTAAGCCACTGTCTCGTTTCGTTTCTTCCTCCAGTAGACGATTTTTAAAAAACGACAGCTCCATGACCGAAAGCGTTTCCAAAGCTGTATCGTAATCTGTAGCCATGTCAGTAAAACATGACAAATAATATCACTTTCTTCCAGTGTAGCTCCCGTATCACGCAATTCCCGCATCAGCTTGTCAAACTTGAGAAAGTGATCTTCTAAAGGAGCTTTAGATGCATTAAACTTGATAATAAGCAAGGTTTTTCTTAGCAACAATTGATTTTCAATACCCTTTCGAAAGTGTTACACAGTGAATTCCACATATTAAATACATTCCCACAGTCTTTTATATAGTGCAGATGAGTGTCTGCTATACGCTGTATAATCTGTGACTTGCACCGTCTGTCAAGTTTCTTGAGAACATCCAGTTCTTTTTGTTTTGCGTTTAGTACCTCTTCCATATCCATTGAAGACAATTGAATTCTATTCAAATAAATTCACTAATTTATTGCTCAAGTTCAAGCTCTTCCAGCAGGGTCCTCGTTAGAAACTTCCAATTATTCCAGTTTTTCCCCTCAAACAAGGGCACTGTTGGTTCCCGATCTTCAGCCATAGCTATAACTTAAGCAGCGACGAATACACAATTTGTAATAATAAGCAGCCAGTACAAAAGCTTTTAAGCCCAACACTTTAGGCCCATAACCTGTCGTTATAATAAATCAGCATCAAACATTCCATGTGTTTCAATATAACAACAATTTTCAATTTATATAAAACATGCCTTTTTAAACAAATCTGCACCAACAAGATTCCCCTCTATTATATCTTAATAATACAGATAGTTTGAAATTTTTTACAATTAGAATGAATCAAAGAATGTATAGGCATCTTAAAATATAGAAGTGTCAGATTTTTATAGAAAAAAATAAACAACCTCGAAACATGTGATATTTTAATGGACAACGCTCATCCTTGATCTTCGCAACTATTATATCATGTTCTAGAATACCTCTAACCCTGTGATTCTGATCATTGGGAGAGTTATCTAAAAGTATTAACAAAACTTAATGAAGAACAAGATTAATCTTGCTGTTTTCAATGATGTGTTAATCATCTTCCCTTTCAAAATAAATTATAACCTTACCTGAGACTATGCACGATCTAGTAAATAAACCCACTTACTGCAACTATGATCCAGTGATTAATGGACATCAAACCATAAAACAGTAACAGGACCACAAATCTACAAATTGCGACCGTAACTATATCAAAAAGGGAAGTATGCACATTATAATGATATATTTGTTCATTAAAAGCAGTCATAATGTTTTTTCCATCCAGCTAAAATATTGAAAAACAAATAAAAAAATAACTAATTAAAAAAAATTCCATTTATACCATAATGCATATTAACCACATCAACCCAATAAGTAGCATGTCAAAAGTAACAAACAAACAAAAACATCTTCTAACGTTTGACATCCTTCCTTGACGTTTCTGTCCAGCTAATAAATCTTCGGAGATCACATAATCATTTTGGAGTGATGGCAATGTGTTGATACTATATGAATGTGCTATAATTGGAGAATAAATAGTTGAATATTAGATCATGACAGTGATGATAAAGCAAGGGTAGGTACCAATGTGAAATTGAAAATATCAAGTTTATGGTATGAATGAAGCTTCTTGTGATCAATTTATTCTTTAATTGATGATTTATTCACCACGATTATACTAAGAAATCAACATAAAAATATTCTGGCAAACTTTTAAGAAGTAGTTATAGATTTGCTAAACTATAAACATTTCAGAGCATTAATATTAATTTTCATAATTCTGAAAATATTAGTTGAATTCTCAATTTTAGTAAAGTATTCACATAAAACTAAAAAATGTTTCAGAGAGGAGCTAACAATTAAAATAAATATCTCATCTGAATACTGCATGCAACAAATTGCAATTATAAGAATAGCACAGTACAATTCAGAACAAAGCATGTATTAATTTAATCAATTAATAAAGTAAAGCGATTGCAAAAGTAAATAGTTTCATAAAATTTATGATAGTATTGTTGCAGCACTAAAACTCTGCTTTAATATGTTTTACTAAATTTAACTAGGTATTTATTATAGCATTTATGACTAAAGTTATTTGCTCTGTTACTTTATTCAAGTAAAGAATAGTAGTTTTATATGTTATATCACATATAAACCTATACCTACAGTAAAATAGTGGTTTAAAAATTGAATATTAAATGGCAAGATAAGAAGGATTTATATTTAATAAGAAAATTATTACAAAATAATTAATTCTTCATTGTTTACAAAATGAAACAGGAATAATTTTGAAAACTAATGGCTTGGTATTAATGGTATTTTCTCCTTCAATTGCGTGGATGTGGATTTAAGATTGGTAAGCTGTAAACATTCATTAGTAATGGTAATAGTAATAACAATAGCATCAAGGTCATTCACATTGAATTTGAGTTATAAACATGCAATGTTCAATAACAAAAATCCATAGCTAGCCTACTAGACACTTCAGAGGTAAATAAATCATTTAGATTAATATATTTTATATAAAAATCGTTCTAATAAAAATTAATGATAATGAAGTCTACAAAACTTACACAAGTCCGGACCAGGCAAAACCGTGGAATTTTGTGAATAATAATTTGAATCTCCTGTGGAATAGTTCTCATTAGGCATCATGCTATTAGGCCCAACTCTATACAAAAAACTCCTAGATAAGGCACAGTAAAATTGGAAAAAAGTATTTACTACTATGAAGGAATTCTCTGTACATGCCTTCGATTTATTCAAAGTTCTCACAGGAAACTGTTTAATACTTCTTCGATCATAATGTAACCCAAAATTCTATCTTGATAACTTGATTTACTTGATAAGTAAGACAACAGACAATAAACTTAAAATCAACAATAAATTCGAACCATAGACGATAGACCATTCAGGATTAGAAAAGTCAAAACCACGGTCGTATATACAGGTCTGGGAACTCGAGGCTGTTTCCTATCTGAGAAGTGAGTCCGCTAAGCGTCAACTGTCGCGTAGTACCAAAAGGGTGGCGCATGAGTCGAGGAATGATCTCTGTTAACTGTCATTGTTGACTTGTAAACACAAGGAATACCGGCGTTTTTAGAAAAAAATTACGAAACCGTGCATTGTGCCGAAATGCAAAATGGGGTACAAAAGTGTAAAGCAAGAAACTTCTGTTTTTAAAGTGCCGAAAGATGTGAAAATGGGAAAAAAGTGGATGCTTGCGATTCCGGAAAGAAATCGCTTTAACGAGGTCTTTTATGTGTGCGTCATGTATAACGAAAAAGGGGAAGTTATTTTTAAGGTGAGTAATACATTTTGACAAGAGTAATAGTTCTATTCCTCTCTCAAATCAGAATAGTAAATATTGCGTTACGAGAAAAATTATTTTACTTAATAATGTGATTGTTGCCATACTTCGATCCAAGCGCTAGCTGGTGTCTGAGCGAGGGACTACGAGTTTGGCGACATGTAAGAGACTCATGTCAAACATAGAGTTCCCAGACCTGTATGTACGACCGTGGCCATAACCATACCAACAGGTTGACGGATACACATTTCTCTGACCCGAAATACCACTGAATTATTACATTTTTACTTCGCTTTTGTTCAATGATACGAATACGAATTATTCTAAAAAATTATGCGCAATATCCCTATCCATCATCTTACTGTATAGTCAAAATAATTATTAGTAAATATTCAAATTTTTTTCTTATATGATTTACTTAGACAATATCAGCAGTTTCAAATGATTTTCCGTAAATATTCAGTGTGGATTAATTACTACAGTGTAGGCTAAATTTACAAGAAAAATGAGTGATAAAACAGGAATCCAAGGGGTCCAGCCCCTAGTAAAAATAGGACATTATATCTTAGGTCAAACATTAGGAGTTGGTACCTTTGGAAAAGTTAAAATAGGAGAACACCAACTTACTAAGCACAAGGTAGCTGTAAAAATTCTAAACCGTCAGAAAATCAAAAGTTTGGATGTAGTTGGTAAAATTCGCAGAGAAATACAGAATCTTAAGCTATTTCGACATCCACATATTATCAAATTGTATCAGGTTATAAGTACGCCAACTGATATCTTTATGATTATGGAATATGTTTCTGGTGGGGAGCTGTTCGATTACATAGTGAAACATGGAAAACTGCAAGAACACGAGGCTAGAAGATTCTTCCAGCAAATAATTTCAGGAGTTGATTACTGTCATAGGCACATGATAGTTCACCGGGATTTGAAACCGGAGAATCTTCTATTAGATCATAACATGCACGTTAAAATCGCAGATTTTGGATTATCTAATATGATGATGGATGGAGAGTTCTTGAGGACTAGTTGTGGTTCACCTAATTATGCTGCACCAGAGGTAATAAATGTTTTATCAATTGAATTACTCTTCAATAATGTAATAAACTATACAAGAGTTCACACTGTGGATACACTAACAGTATAAATAAGAAATAATCACCCTTATCCACTAAAAGTACTGAGGTCCTTTCGGCTACCAAGTAGCCTTTATCAATAATGTCTTGTACTGTCTTGAGGAAAATACTTCACTAACTTGGCTTTACTGCCAAATAAGGTTGTGTGCCATCTAAAGATGTTTTGCTAACCTTAGAGAGGGATGCTTTGCACAGATAAGAACCTAACGCTTGGGAGGGATAATGATCATCCTGTTGAAGTTATTACATAGAATATATTTAAATTTTTACATATAACTATCTAAAGATAAGCTAATTAGTATCGAACCAATCATATTTAGTGAACACTTTCAACTATCTGATATAAAGGATTAAATTCTGGAAATATTTGCCATATGAACTTTTTGATTAATTTTGTTGGATCACTTTTGTTTGAAATTTTATCTACCTATCGTTAATGAATTTTTTGTACTCTGGACTAAAACTGCCAGTTTAGTTTTTATTTTCAGGGACTGAAGTTCATTGTGCTCCCTAAGGACTAAATAATAATAATAATAATAATACTTTATTGCCATGACTTTGTACAAAATATTAGCATTGTCAAGAATAATAATAATGGAATACAATATCGGATATTTTAGAAATTAATAAAACAAATAAGTTAGTACGATCAACAATTTAGAAATGATCTACAGACATGTACATATAAATGGGTAAATAATAAAATTAAAATATCATAAATTTAAAAATTCATCATACGAATAAAAGCAATTTTCAATTAAAAATTTTTTAAGCACTCTCTTAAAACCCAATATGGAGTGACAATCTTTGATGCATTGTGGTAGGCAATTGTATGCTTTAACACATTGGTAAAATGCATTTTTTTCAAAAAAAGTTGATTTGTGTTTTGGTATCCTTAAGTCATCACAGCCTCTAGTTCTCATATTATCATATATTTCACTGTTAGTTGTAAAGGTTTCTGTATTTTTTTTGACAAACATCACCGAGCAGTAAATGTACAAACTTGGCAAAGTCATAATACCAAAGTCTTTAAAATATTTCTTGCATGAAGTTCTCGGAGGCAAGTTGTAGATTCCCTGTAAAATGCGCTTTTGGGAAGAGAAAAGTTTTATAGAAAAAGCAGATGGATACCAGAATAAAATACCATAGGCTAATATTGATTGAACATGTGAAAAGTGAAAGATTCTAATTGTTGTTATTGATGAATGATTTCTCAAGTATCTTAGCAAAAAACAAACTGAATTTAGTTTTGAGCACAATTTGATGATTTGATGCTCCCAGTTGAAGTTTGAGTCAAGAGTGACACCTAAAAACTGTATGTGATCTGCCTCTGGAATTGATTTGCCGTTGAGTGAGATGTAACCTCCAAGGAGCAAAGTGACACTTCAGTTGAAAATTTGCTAATGACTCATCATTAGCAAATTTTCAACTGAAATCTTTGCTGAAAGAATAATTATTCAATTCACTGCCCTTGGACCATATTATATATTTATTTATTTATTTATTAACGGGACGAACCCTTTTACAGTATAACAAATTCAGTGAGATATAATGTATCATAAAAAGAATATAAAATAAAGAGTTTACATTGCAAATATACACAGACATATACATACATTCGAAATTACATAATTTATCTATGTTGAGCCTGTTAAAGCCCTTTGAAAAGCAACCAAAGAAATGTTCCAAAAATTGAGATTTGAATAATGATTTGTGGTAGTTAAAATACGACAAAATGGAGAATGCATTAAGTAGTTTGTTCTGCTATATGGTGTGTAAAATATATTAATATTAGACGAGTGGGTATTCCTTTGGGGAATGCGGAAATTAATTTGTGATAGTAAATCAGGACAGTTAACTAACCCATTAGTGAGTTTGAATAAAAATTGTAGATCATTGAGCTCCATCCCATTTTCGTTGCACCATATAAAATGTTCTAGCTGTTAACTCTTTTAAATCATCGGCAAAAAGCAAAAAACGACATATCTTGAAAACATACTTTATATCGTGACCCCTGAGGCACCCCCGATGGAAAATTCATTTCTTCAGAAAAAAAAGCTTTTAGCTGTACTATTTGTTTCCTGTTGGTAATGTAGCTTTTCAACTACTCCAATAATGCACCTTGGATACCTACTGAGTATAGTTTTGAGATCAATAGCTCATGATTTGTGCGGTCAAAAGCTTTACAAAAATCGGTGTATATAGAATCTACTTGACCCTTTTCATGTACAGCCTCCAAGACATATTGTGTAAATAGTAATAAATTAGTCTCAGCAGATTTTCCCTTTGTAAATCCATGTTGTTCATCAATTATTATATGTTTAGAGTAGAGAAAAATGTTCCGTTATTATGCTCTCGATTAGCTTTGGTATACATGATAAAATAGAAATTGGTCTGTAATTTTTTATGTCAGTTGTGTCACTACTTTTATAGATTGGGGTTATAAAACTAAATTTCCAATAATCAGGAAAAATGCCAACCTCCAAAGATTTATTATACAATACCTATTAGGAAATACAAAAACTATTACTGTCTTAAAATAAATATGACAGTTCCCAATCCCTATCAATTGTTTGATGGCTAACAGTTCTATTTGGTTTAGATAACTCATATTAATTTCAGGAAATGTGTTTTGGGAGTGCAAAAAATAGCATATATTAAGTGCAGAATTGTTAGAATCTTGGTCCTCTCAAGCCTTATTAAATGTTTTGCAATGTATACTCTATTTCTTCTAATAGCACCAGTAATTCAACTTAGGTCGTAGTAGATTAAGTTCCTTTCTACCTAATAAATATTGCTCAAGGTCATATAAGATTAAGAATATATTCATAATTTGAATAATTATGATGTTTTGTCTTTTTAGGTTATATCTGGTAAGTTATATGCTGGTCCAGAAGTTGATATTTGGTCCTGTGGTGTTATTTTGTATGCTTTGTTGTGTGGAACATTACCATTTGATGACGAACATGTTCCCACACTTTTTCGTAAAATCAAATCTGGAATATTTCCTATACCTGAGTATCTTAACAAACCTGTAGTAAGTCTTTTATGCCAAATGTTACAAATTGACCCTATGAAACGAGCATCTATTGATGACATCAAAAAACATGACTGGTTCCAAAAGGATTGCCCAGCATACTTATTTCCATCTCCTGTTGAGCAAGATTCTTCCGTTATTGATACAGATGCAGTATTTGAAGTATGTAATATCTTAAAATTGTAATGTACTAAGGTTTTAATTTATTTCCTTTAACAGGTTTGTGAGAAGTTTGGCGTGAAAGATACAGAAGTTCATAGTGCTTTACTCAGTGGTGACCCACATGATCAGCTTGCTATAGCTTATCATTTAATTATAGACAACAAGCGAATTGCTGATGAAGCTGCCAAAGCTGAAATAAAAGATTTCTATGTAGCTGGTAGTCCACCACCAGTTCCTGTTTGCTCAAGTCCAACACCAAGCGATGCTAGTCCATTGAAGCCACATCCAGAAAGGATTGCTCCTCTCAGAGATAGGGTTATTGCATCTAATCATGCTGCATCTGGTGAAAGAGGCAGAGGTAAAACTATCACTATAAAATAATCATGTCTTCTCAACAAGAATTTATGCTCCACCTGCAAAATATATTAATATACTGCTATTTTTGTACATGTTATTCAATTATTTTAAGAATTGATTCGTTACATTTTTTAGGACATTAGTAAAGAGAGCTAAATGGCATTTGGGAATCAGATCTCAGAGTAAACCTAACGATATTATGATGGAAGTATACAGAGCCATGAAAGCTTTGGATTATGAGTGGAAAGTAATTAATCCCTATCATGTTCGTGTGAGGCACAGAAATGAGAAGTATGATAAATATGTCATGATGTCCCTGCAGTTGTACCAGGTAATTACATCGAATTATTCAGGTGGATAGTGAATCTCTAAAAAGTTTGATCAAAACGTGCGGCTCCTAATTACAAGTACAAAGTACTGGAGTTCTCTTCCAGTAAACACACAATCCTAAATCCTCCCAGATAAATTGTAAGAAAAAGACGTTTTGGAAAGTATAAGGCCAAGCAGGAACAACCTAAGATTCATGATAGGGCACTGCAAACTCAATGGCCATATGAGCACAATTGGCCTAGTAAACGATGAAATGTTTATATTCTGGCTTGATTTACTGCAGTTTTAGTAGAGGTACATTTTAAATGCATTTCGTTGTTTTTACATCTTGTTCTCAAAATCATTTGAAGCAATGCTTACTAAACGTTATCAATAAATATCTAAAAACTATGTTAAATCCACGAAATGCGTTTAAAAATGTACCCCTACTAAAACCGCGCCGTCCTGATGTGACCTGAAGTGACTTTGTCGACACTTTTTTGTTTTTCTATGTCGAATGTGCGCGTATCGAGTCTATTACTCAGTGGGAGGTGTAGTCACCCTTTCAACTTTTAGTCTAGGTAATGGGCCACGGAAGCCACCGGCAGTTCTGACTAAACTATTTTTTATTATGAAGAATCCAAAGTGATACTATAAAAAGGAGACCCCATTTAAAATTTTAAAGTTACCCTCTATACAACCCCCGGTGGTGTAGGGAGGGTAACTTTGTTGAGACTGATTTTTCTCTTTCAAAACTACAATTCTTTATTTTCGATTTTCTTTGCACAATGCCTATTATTCCTTATGTTATTTTGATATTTGATACCTCCAAATTAGCAAGTCACCCGGTATATAAGGGAACATTTAATCTGGACCTCCCATTCTATTGTTTTGCTGTAAATGACAACTTAGGGAAATACATATTTAGATTTCTAAATATCAATGTGGTGCTATTGTTTCCAGGTGGATTATAAAAGTTACCTGCTTGATTTCAAGAGTTTGAGCAACGAAGATATTGAAAGTAACACCATAAATGCCATAATGGGATGTATACCAACACCTCTACAAAGTAGTAATCCCTCAATATCAAAGATGAGTGGTCATCATACCATGGAGTTTTTTGAAATGTGTGCAGCTCTTATCATTCAGCTTGCTCGTTAAAATATTGTGTAAAATAGTATCTGTAAAAGAATTGAATTGGTGATAAGTCTTAAAACTGCTTAATCTTTCATGTCTCCACTATTAATGTCTATTTTACAATAATTCTTAGTCCAATGGGTTCAACATTCAACATTTTATTAGATTGGAATGATACAAATTTTGATAGTGGTGGTGAATTTAAAAATATTCCTTTTATTTTACTTGTGTTTCTGCATGTTCAAATTTTACCCAATTTATTTTTGTCTGTTTCTTTTCTTGTTCATTAATTTGTTATCTTCAGTCAGAATTATTGTATTCCTCTCAAATCTCCCATAAAATGTTATCAAGTGCCCAACTAAAGTACTTTAAATCTAATTAATTGTATTTGTGTGATTTTGGTGAATTGTTTTATGATATATTTCTTAGAAATTGCTATTTTAAAATTAGAATAATGCGTATATAGCATTGCAACTTTTATTTCAATATTGGGTATATTCCCAGTGGTAAATTTAGATTTATTAATTTTAAATATACATATGATATGCATTTGGAGGCATTGTTTATACATCTATTAAATCTATTCTATCTATTACTTTGTTATGTAAATAACTTAAATTATGTAAGTACCAATAATAAAATTATTTGTTTTCCTTATGTTGTTTGAATTATATCCAGGGCCGGAACTACAATGGGGCAACCGGGGCAATCCCCCGGGTAGGGGAGCCCCCTGAGCGAAGGACAAAAACAGAAAAAAAATTTAAAGTGCAAGCATTTTTAGCGCTGTCTCATTGTTTTATTTTAATACTAAAATCTTATCCAACAACTTCTGAATATTAGCGAAGGGGATTTATAATGACTACCCGAATATCTCATCCTTCTTTATATAATTCATTATTTTGTAATAGGGATCAAAGTGAAGAATATATTACTACTTTGACATGATTGATGATGTTTTAACTTACAAATTAATATGTAATACAACGTGAAAAATGTGTAAGACAAATAGAACATATCATTTACGAATAGAAATAATAATGCCTTCTTTCTTTTTTTTTTACAAAAATTAGAAAAAATTGAGTTGACAAACTCAATAGAGAAATAGGGCCCTGAACTTAGTCTTGCCCCAAGGCCCCTATAACTCTAGTTCCGGCTCTGATTATATCTCTGATGAAGTTGATTGCTCCTCAAAATTGTTCAGCTAAAAAAAATATATCAAAATAAAAAACTTGAATTAATAATAATAATATAATTTATTTGTTCAATAATTTTACCCTATATGGGTGTAGAACACATCAATACAATATTTAGTAAATCAAAATGATCTGATAAGAAAAAAACAATGATCAGAGGTCCCAAATATGAGGGCAAAGTGAAGAGTGAAAAATAGAACAGATGGCGCCACAAATCCCATGTGACATTTGTGATGTACCATCTTTAACTATCGGGATATCAAAAATTATCTTGATCAAGGGTGGTTGTGGAATCTAAAACGTGTGTCTTACTTTACGTTTGAAATAATTATGTCACTGTCACACTGACATCATCAATAACCTACAAATTTCATACCTATTTATTTCAGTTATAAAACAATGAACTACAAATTATTGTTAGTTTAAATGTTAACTTTGAACCTTTTACAACGTCGAAACAGCCCCAAACCGGGTCGAAAACAGTTTTGAATCGAATGACGTTCACGTGAGAAGCCCGTAGCTCGCGAGTTGGAAAACTGAAAACTTTCTGTACCGAATACGGCTTACGACGACTTTTCGCGTGCCGTTTTTGCTCCATGTCGTGAGATTATCATCGGGGCCATTTCATAGGCACATTTTCAGGCCCCAAAATATCGATTAAATACGAAAATTTAATTTAAATAGTTTGAGGTATTCTCAGATCCCAGCTTCGTGCGACGTACCAAAGGGAATTTTCTAGCTACTAAAATATACCCGAAGCGGTTAAAAGCATCGAACAAAACGGGGGACATTTCCAACAATTACTGTAATTTAGTTTTTCTTGTTACTAAAACCGTTATTTCATAATTTGTAGTTCATTACATTATTGTTTTACTTTTACAACTGAAATAAATAGGTATGAAATTTGTAGGTTATTGATGATGTCAGTGTGACAGTGACATAATTATTTCAAACGTAAAGTAAGACACACGTTTTAGATTCCACAACCACCCTTGACCAAGATAATTTTTGATATCCCGGTAGAACGCATTAAAATTTTCAGGCTGATATGTCATTCAGTTCTATTTTGACACCCTTCCAAAGCAATCAACCTTGAAGATTTTTATAAACATGGAAAAAAGTGCTTTTTTTAATAATTAATTTGGATGTATCCGTACATTGTTAAAATAAAATTGATTCAATTATTGTTAAGGATTTCTCGTGAGCAATTCTCTCGATTGAATGTATTGGTTATTGATGCAAATCTGTGTTTTGAAATAGCTTCATTGCATTTTCTTTCTTCATGAAAGAGCGCATCCAGTCGTGGCATGTAGAGATATAATATGTTCTGTACAATAACTATTTTCCATAGAAGAATGTATTTTTGCCTCAACATTTCCACTTCGAAAAGATGAGTAAATTTAATAATTATTGAATAAAAAGTGCGCGTCTCCGAGGAGCCGAATGGATCTATGAATAACGTGCCAATGAATGGTAGACTCTTTTGATATGTTTGTTCGTAACATGAATCAGCGATTCTGATTCAAATTTATCATTCATTGAAAATAATTGGACAACAGGTACTATTACACTTGCAGTGTAAATTGAATATAATCACTCGATTTTTGGACAAGTGAAAATCTGCAGGATACCTTGTGGGCTTTCGCGAGCGAATTTCGCGCAGTTGAAAAGTGCTCAAATTTGTTTCTCCGCTCTTTCTTGCGCAGTTTAGAAAATACAGGGTATAGCATTTGGCTTTTCATTAATTAATTATTTGGTTTGGACGATACAAATTTTTATTGTGTGATACAATGACAGATTCACGTTATTGGTCCAAAGAAGCTGTTACGAATTTAATCGAAATATATAAAACTTTCCATCCATGCTTTTACCCACCACCTCCTTTTCTTTCTTTCATTTAAAGGCAGACAGGCCAAGCACAAAGCTACTTTTAATTTTCTGCGTTTTGCAATAATTTTATCCAAACTACAATTAATTAAATGCTACAAATAATAAACCTAAATACGTTTAAACCGTCTCAAAACTGTTGAAATTTTCAAAATTCGAGTTCACGCCAATCGCGAGGGGAATTTGACGCTTTTTAATTTACACTAACACTCCTATCACTTCACGTTCCACGATACACACCAAAACAAATCTTGGAACGCCACGGGCTGCTCCAATCAGTCGGGATTGCGTGCAAGTGTAAAGGTACCTAATGTAAGGCTATGTACTTCTTGAGAACGACAATTCAATTAGTTCCAAATTTCAAACAGTGCGCATACTCTACTCTTCGTGGTGCTGGCTCCGTGTACCGGAAATAGCGTTAGTTCAGAATCTGGTTAGTATCCCACTTGAAATTATTCAAGGCAAACCATCGCCTACCGGAGAAACCATGTGCAGTTCCTACTCTCTTGACGTTAATTTGTATATAACATTTTTATTTAGAGAATTTTCTGGTGAATAATTTCTAAAATAATTGAAATTAGATTACGACCAATAGAAAACCGAGACATTCGCAAAGAACTAATTTTTTTCAACATTTGTAATGTCAAAATAGAGATGTGAGCATAAAATCACTACACTAGTATTTATTTAAAGTTTAATCCTTAAATAAAGTATCATCAATCCATTTCAACATAAGAAAAAACAAATTATTTAAAACTTTACTTTATTTTTCTTTTTATCTGTTAACACGCTCAAAACATGTGGTACTTGTTTTAGTAATTCCTCTTCTGAAGCATTGAAATCGTTATCAGCCCAGTACATTTTCAGTTCATTCAAGACTGCACCCATGAAGCGGCCTCCTTCTACACCATGTTCTTTCAACATATTTCCACTGATGGGAAACTTTGGGACAGGCCAATTCATAAATTCTTCTAATAGTGGTGAATCATTGTATTTGAGCACTTCTGCTATCCACTGTTTTGTGTCAGACACCTTTTTACTTTTCAAAAGTAGCTGTTGATAAGGCATGAGTGGTTTTTGGTGTGGCTTGGGCTCTCTATGTTCTACCACAAATACAGCCAGATCGCGTTCAAACGCCGACAATTTTAGTCGATTATTCAGCTTCACAGCATCATCTTGAGTTGAAATTAAGGTTGACAATAAAGTAATTGCGTTTAATTTGAGCTTCCCACTTCGTTTCCAAACCAAAGCCAGTTCTTGAGTATTGGGAGTTTTTGGTAAACCTGTATCAGAGTAAGATATTTTGTTATATTTTATAAAAACTATTATTTTGAAATCGGTTTCACTAATCAAACACAAAACAAAGAAATTACAAGAGTATCATAAAATATTAATATAATAATAGGTCGAGATGATATCCATATCAGACAATTTTCTGATTTTCTGCATCTAAACAATCATGGCTATAATTCGCCAATTACACGTCTACTTAGAAGTGGTAATAAGTATGAGAATGTAGTAAACGTTTTTGATTCAACATTTAAAAATTTTAAGAATAAAACTAAATTGCATGTTACCTAATTATCTTGAACTTTATTCAGAACTGATACGGTGATTTATGTTTATTATTTTATAAATTTCTAGGAATCTTATTGTTATATTCCATTCAGTTTGTTAATCTTCACGTTTGATTTGATTTTTGCTTATTTTAATTTCTTTTTATAATTTTTAAGTATGATTTTAATGCACAATGAGCAATTTACTTTATTTACTTTATTACTATGTTTTAGTATCTTTTATAAGCATATAAGCTTGATTTTTGTGACATTGGGGGTCTCCCGTTAATAAATAAATAAATAAATAAATATAACTCAATTTCTGCGTTATCCCTTATCCTTCAATCTCTTTTTTATCGCAGGTCATAGTTTTTTTTTATGTTTGTATTTATACCCAATTTATTGTAGTAAATGTGTGCAATTAAGATTTGACAATGTTTATAAATTTGAATATCACTGAAACATTTATTAACATTATCCTGACCGCATTGCTGGTTCAACCAGAGCAAAATTTTTTCAATTTTCTTTAATGTGTTCAAAACCTCAGCGTATATGATACAATGTATTCCGTCTAAAATGCTATTAGAAGTGTTTTGAGTTCTAATGATGCCAATTTGAAAATTTATACACAGCCATAATCGATTATTTACTGCTAAATGAAAATATTTTCAAGATGGCGGTATTTCAGGCTATTCCGGAAGTGGGCTTCAACTTATTTTATACGGATTTTAATTTTTTAGACTCCTCATGGTTTCTTGAGATGATCTCCATCAGCCTTTCTTATACCTAGATCTAGCCATTTTCGAAATATTCACTTTTTGCTCTTTTTTTTTGTTGGGAGGTGGTTGAAACCCTTTATGGGCACCTTATGGTCCTGTTACATCCCATAAGGTAGTCCCTGAGTCCCGAACTCAATCGCCTCAGATATACCCACTGAACACTCCACCTCGTGTGGTAGGCTCGATCCTGCAAGCAGGGCAGTCTCGATGACACTTGGGCTCGACAGCCCATTGTATCTTGCCGCACCACTTTCTCGGGCCATCGGAAAGATTCCGCAGTCGCAGGATTCGAACCCGCGACCGGCAGCCACAGTGATTAGAAGATTGATTCTTCTACCACTGAGCTACCAGGCCCCTTTTTGCTCTTTAAAAGTCATCAACTTTTTGGCTATTTCATAATCTTTTCCACCATCAGGGGATAAGACATGAAAATCCCCCAAATTAGGGGAAGCATTCAAGAACCCATATTTCATTTTTTCCCAAATGAAATGCCAATTTTTTTCTTTGACTAAATGAAATAGAATCAAATTCTCCATTGATGTGTATCAATATTCCCTTTACTTGTTTGATAGTTTTCACGTTATGATGACTTTTGTTGCCATTGAGAGCAATTAATTTTTACATAGTTTGCCATGGAAATGAGAATAGTCTTGATTTTCAAACTTCTTGTTGCATTATTGTTGTTAGTTTGAACAAAGTTACAATCAAAGTTAGTTAAATCTAGATTTATTTATACATTTGTATTGTTCTGAAGATGTTGAAACTATAGTCACATTAGTGTTTCTATAATGTACTTGATAAAAAACAAAGTAATAAGTGTTTTATTATATGTACATGATAAAAAACAAAGTAAAGTGTTTTATTATATCAGTTCTGGAAATATACAGATTAGTTGGTTCCAGACTATGACCTAATACCATTGTATACCAAAAAATGTAACTCATCATATTACCTAAGTATGGCGCTAGTCCACATTCTATGATAGTTGCCATTAATTCACCAGCATGATTCCCTTCTAAAATTTTCTTAAGCTCAGTCCAAAGTCTTTCCCCAGATATTCCTTCCAGCCCTTTTCCATTATCCCGAATAGCTTTTAGATTAGATTCTTCATGAGCATTCGGTTCTGTTGATATTACACCATGAAATCTGTTGTAAGTAAAATTGAGTATTTCTAATTTGATGTTTAAAAACTCAAATAAACATCCCATAAATATTGAAATGTTTCTTTGCAAGCCAGCCTTTTCGGCTTCCTTTCAAAACCCCTATTATTTTTGCATTAATTTTCGAAATCTGATAACTATCAGAAAAGTTTAAATTGACATTCATTAAGTGGCTTTCATTGTACTAATTACAAATGGTATACCTTGGCAATTCAGTTTTCGAAACATCACTACATATTTTTGATCAACACAATTAATCAATATTAGCACACTTTTGGAACATATAAAAAAATAATAATTGTTATTAAAATTAAAATTATAACTTATCCCCATAACTTAAATGAATTTACCTGAATGAATTTACCTGAAATATCGCAAAATCCTTAAATAATCTTCTTTAATTCTTGTAACCGCATTTCCAACAAAAGCAAGTCTCTTGTTTCTCAAATCATCATACCCAAAGAAATAATCATATACAGATCCATCTACCCCTGAAATTAAGAAAATTCTAATCTTCAACACTTCAACTGTTCTAAATCACCAACCTAGAAACATCGAATTGATGGTCAAGTCCCTCCTTAGAGCATCCAATAACCAATCTTTTGTAAATTGAACTTCTGCATGTCTACCATCTGTTAAAACATCTATTCTTAAGGTTGTTACTTCAAAATTCTCTTTATCATTTACTCTAGGTGTTATGGTACCATGTTTTTCTCCTTTGGCATTTATCATTCGTACATTCTCCGCCGAAAACATTTCTTTCATTTCTTCCGGTGTGGCTGTGGTTGCAAAGTCTAAATCTTTAGGTTGCTTTCCCATCAGAAGATCTCTAACTGCACCTCCTGCTACTCTAATTTCATAACCGTACTCCTTAAATATGCATACCAATGTTTTCAATTCTTCCGTGAAAATAGATTGAAATTCTTGAGAATCAAGTTTCATTATAACAGGATTTTCTCGGCTCTTAGGCAAAGCCATTTTCCTCAGTATATTCAATCGTTCAGATTTGGTTAGAGAATACAGCTACAATTTAGTTACAAG
Source organism: Endomychus coccineus (assembly GCA_958510875.1). Taxonomy (NCBI): domain Eukaryota; kingdom Metazoa; phylum Arthropoda; class Insecta; order Coleoptera; family Endomychidae; genus Endomychus; species Endomychus coccineus. Next base: position 27,209,136 of record OY294068.1, on the reverse strand, counting down.
TAATTGGTTATTCTATTAGTTGAAATAACTCAAAATACTAACATTAGTAGAATATAGTTTTTTCAAAAATCTAGTCGAATCCCTACCTAATAATTTTTTTAAAAGTAACATCATAAATTCATAAACATTATATCAATTCAGGGTTAGTTCACAGATCAAATGTTATGAAGTTTACGAACAACTATTCTATGGTACTTTGATCCTTCTGATTGGATTAATCAAAATTAGAGAAAAGAATTTATCTTTTTAATATCAAACAATAACGTTTTGAAGAATATTTAATGGTACCTAAGTAACTGTAGTAACCACGTTCATACGTATACTCAAATTACAAAAAAAAATGTTATTAGATTAAACTCCTATAATCAATAAAGTATCAATAGCTATTTGTATAACAAGAGAGCAAAGTGCATCATTTTCTCTAGCGGAGTAATACATATGATTTTTTCTACGACCTTTTACTAGGTTTTACTTGTAAATATGTCCATAATATAAATACTACTTTAAAAAGTGCCAAAAAACGTTTGCTTGTTATAGACAATTTTGCTTCTACCACCTCAAGTACTTCACAAGGGATTGCATTAGAACAAAACCAACAGGGTCCCACATCCACCAGCAGCTTGCCACTACTTATTTATTTAGGAGGAATCAACATTAGTAATTTAAGTAATTGTACTATAAATTTTAACAGTATCTAGTTACTGATGATTGTTCACGATTAAATTTGTTTTTAATTAATTTAATACATGTTGCATTTTCAATAAAAGTAAAAAACTACTAAAATACTGAAAGCAATGATTAAAAGACGATGTAGTCGCAGCATTTCTCCTTCTTCCAAGGGAGAAAAAGTATTATTTTACCCCCTCAATTGAAGGAGCAAAATCATACTTTCTATACTTATAGGGAGAAGAAAAAATGATTTTTCTCACTGCGACAAATATTTTCTATAGTAACGACAGAACATGTTAACTTTAATGCTGTGAGATTGTACAGAAAGTATTCATTTATAACAATTTACACAACTAGCGTCACTGTGTTTGTATAATATAGTTATGAAAAACGAAGTAGAAGTGTTTTATTATAACAATATGATAAATAATCTAAAAGTAACAGCTTTCACTATCAATGTTCATATATTTTGGAAGAACATAACAATCCTCCCAGTGCTTTAAATCAATTGAAGCAGAAGACCGACGTTTAAACAAAACTCATACTCTGATACAAAACGTAATTAATTGAATAATCATGATAGTATATTATATTAAATTCCAGTCATACCGCATATAGAGAATTACTTATACTTAGTCTGTAGTATAATAATTCAGCGGATAATTTGTTATCCCTAACAATGTTACATATTATTTTGAAATGTCTTGTGAATGCGGCCTAATCATTTCTTATCAGAAATATAGGAATTTTTATATTTAAATGTTGTTGAACCTGGTATAATTTCGTTTCCCGCTTTGTCTACCATAGACTAAATCACAATACAACCAAATACAAATATAACGTCAGTGCAGTGGTCAGTTGTATGTTGTGTTTGTTTGTATGTAAAACTTTTACGGCATTTTATTCGATTGTCTTTGTTTTTAATAATTTTTTTAATTCTTAAAGTGAAAATGACTACAAAAGAGCAAGTTCTGCAAGGGTTTCAATTTATTAATGTCACACCTAGTGAGCAGGTGCTTCTAAAATGTATGTTCAAAGAAGTGAAAAAGAAACCTGTTGATTTGATAACTCAAACTCTTTATTTTAAGGCGTTGAAATATGTAATAATCATGCAATTGAGCCCGAAGATTTTGTGGATATGTGGTTTGCTTATACAGCTTCTAACCTGAATGGTGAACCACCTAGTTTAGAAGCTTTAGAAAAAATGGAACGCAAAGAATTGAAGAAAAACAAAGATAAAATAAGTGTAAACAGAACGCCCGTTTCTACACCTAAACGTTATGAAAACGAAAGTGTGTATCCTTTCAGGTCATAATACTGTCCAGAAATTTAACCTATTATGTCATCCGTTAATTCAGTAAAATCTTTCCTTAATAAATTTTGTAGTAATTCTAATGGACAAAATGAAGGCAGTTACTCAACTCCTAAGGTAAGTCTAATTTTCATACTGTAAAATCGTATATTTTCAAATTATTCCCGATTTCCCGGTCTTCCTCCATCTTACTCGCTTTGTTATTTGTTCGCAAGACAAGAACTCATTATTCAGCTAAAATGCAAGCTGGTAAATTCCTTCACAATAACTTAATCTACGTCCGTGAGAAAAGTGAAACATTTGCGCCAACTAGAAAGAGATGTGCGAAGGTCGTATGTTGTGAACTGCACTTGCGCAAACAACTTTGAAGTTTTCTCAGAAGTTTTCAAGGCTATCATTCCGTCCTTCTTTCTTTCTTAGGCGGCCATTGTTAAAAAATCTGTTAAAGACGCTTCGCTTTTGTTAAACGCTTTTTGTTTAACGTATATTTTACATTAGTTTCAAGTTTGAAATATTTCGCCAAATAAGCGGCTTATTTGCAACCTGTTGCTTCTGTGCTTATCTAGTATTTGTAGTGTTGTGCGGTTATTATCAACTTGATGTAAACAACCTTTTGGGTTGAGATTTTTTCTCCTTACAGACAAAATTATGTACAAGGTTAAATCTCATTAACCTCTGTTATTGTCCTAGCAATTCAATTTATCCGTATCGCAACTATTTCGATTTTTTTTCTTGACTAGGTAATCTGTCTGCTTGCAAGAGTTTATTAGTTTGCCACTTTTAGTGGGTATGGGCCTAGTGTCGCTTAATTAATCAGTGACTAGATCCACACTCATTAAGAGTGGGTAGCTTTTTCTACTAAGTAAAAAAGAAGAATCTAGCTGTTCCAACATTCCAATTCCAGCTTGAAAATAGGTTGTAAGTATGAGGTGATACTTATTGGCGATATTGGTCTGGTCCATGTTTGTATTAGTCATGACTAGATCCATACTCGTCTATAAGGGGGCCATAATGTCTACTTAGTGGCTTCGGTATTTGTGTAAATTATGAAGTATCAAAAATATAAATTTTGTAATTATTGTAATTCTTTTGAGCTTTATTCATTGTGACATGTTTAAGTATCGATATGTATTGCAGTTTTAATTTTACAGGAGTTACTAATTTGGTGATTTTGAAGTCATTGAATATTTATAATTGGCTATGAGTTTATCACATTTTCTGATAATTTGAATGTCGTTCAAGTTACATTTACAATCGATGCTAGTAAATATTGATGAGAAATTGTTCAAATTGCATAAATTTTTTTTTTGATTGAATAAGTACAATTTTCTTTTCTTAAAATTTTTTTTAATTTCAGGTAATTTTAAAGTAAATTGAGTGAAATGTTTGTATCAGTTATTTTTCCAATAAATGCAATTATGAAAGAAAATTGATAAATAAGATTAGCATTTCATTGAGATATATTATCAATATTCGATTCAAAATTTTGAGATTGCAAATGGCTCTAGCACCAAATTGAGAAACAATTATTCATTCTTCATGTTCCGTCATAAAAATTCTGTTTCTAAATTACTCGTAACTGTAGCTGCAGTTTGGAATCGGAGTTAGTTAATCCTCATTTTTTTCATAGTTGATTTTGGCAGCATTGCAAACTTGTGATATTATAAACTGGCTCATAAGCAGGAATATTTATTAATTAATATTATGTGATGGTAGTTAGAGATAATCAGTTGAACTATGTACTTATAATATGCTTTATAGTAAATATATATTTGGGATTCAACAGGTGTTTTATTTAAAAATCAATCGTAAATCCACAGTTTCATGCACATTTCTCATTTAGTTGAAGCACAGGAATTTAGATTGATTTACAACTTGAAATATGTCTACTTTACCTTTCTTTGAAGTCTGAGAATGTTTACATGACATTATTTTGCAATATGTATTCAAAAAAATATGAGTGGGATATATATCATTCTTGATATATTAGTAGGTGATTGAATTGGAGGGAAAGATGAGTATTCTTAAATATATTTGGCTGAAAAAAATCTACTTTTGTTTGATTTTCATTTCAAATGAATATTCGATTTTTTATTAAGCTTTCAAACTTGGAAATTGTTGGCTTGTTCAAAAAGTTAGGTATTTTGCTGTTATTGATGAGCTGGACCATTGTCATCTTGACTTTTGAAAGAACAGCAAATGCTTCTTATAATTTTGTTGCCTGCAATTGTACTAAATTTGAAATATTTGTTACAGAGTCATCAAAGCTTGGCTGAAAAATTTGCTAAAGAAAAAGAATTTTCACCAAAAAGTGTAGATTTAAACAATAGTATTATTACAGAGAGCGAAAATCAAATATCTAACACGTCAAGGTAATAAGGTTTATTTGAATTTTCTCTGCCCTGTCATTGGTGTCATTAATTTGGTCCCCAACATGGGCTTGTATATAGTTTCAGATAGGTTGCTAAGATGTCGAATTGTGTGAAATTGTTTTTTAAAGATGCCCATTAATTTCCATTCCCTAGATGAATATTTTAGTAAGCATTTTTGTCAGATCTTGCTATGCACATTATTACATCATATGAAATTTTCTGTATGTTCATTTTCAAAAAAAAAAAAATTTTCATTCTTGGAATCTCAATAATTAATCTAATTTTTCATATATACTTCAGTTCACAAGTTGAAAAATATGGTGACAGACTGGATTCACTCTCTGTTAAATTGTCTTATGGCAAAGAAATCAGCTCCACATGCAATCCAGATACACCTCCTTCTATTAAAAATGCAAATGATAGCATTTTGAGCCCTGATGCTAGATACATGTATGAAATAATGGGTCGAAAAGCAGCCTGTATAAATAGTATGACTCAATGGGTTGGAAGGGCTATTGCGAAGAAACATAACTTGACCCTTTCTGAGAATTCAACTAGAAATTATTCAGTGAGTATTTATTGATTCTCACATTGCCTAATAGTGGAGTACCTAAGCCTGGAAAATGAGCGAACATTTTTGGGCGGGCTTAATCATATGGAAAAAAAGGTTTGTTTTGATGATAATAACAATACCCTCAAATCTTTATGGCCTTATTAAACCGGAAGTATGTCTAATTTCTAAAAAATGGCTTTTTGACCTATTTTGGCCGTTTTACTGGTTTTAATTTTTTTTGGAGTACTTCCAGTAATAGCTAAGGTAAAAAATTGATACCCTTTTATTCTCGATGCTCAAGAAATCTACAGTTCAAATTTTGCGATCGCTATTTGTACAAAATAGCTCAATTTAGTATTTTTCTCAATAAAACATATATCACAGGAGGGGGGTATCCTGTGATATATGTTTTATTGAGAAAAATACTAAATTGAGCTATTTTGTACAAATCTCAACCAAATGGAACAAAATTTGTAAGGTAGTCCATGTAAGTTACAAACTACATACCAAATTTCGATAATTTTCAAAACGCTGCCGAATTTGCGCCAAGGGTCGTAGGGCTAAAAAATAAAAACAAGATTATAGGTTTTTTTATTTACTTTGATTTGACCTGACTCAAATTTTACTCAAAAGTAAGTCCAAACTAGGTCAAAAAAGCCATTTTTCGGAAATTAGACATACTTCCTGTTATAAAGGCCATAAAGATTTGAGGGTATTGTTATCATCATCAAACCAAACTTTTTTTTCCATGTGACTGAGCCCGCCCAACACTTTTCGCAAGCTGACTTTTTTGCTAGGCTTGCTCTACTATAAGATGTTTTCAATTTTGCCACATAAAATTATAGAATTATATCACAGATGGCGGCCTTATATTTTTAGGGAGAAATTATTACATTGGGAAGGATATGTGTAGATAGTGGTAGCAGACTTAATCCAGAATCCATTCTTTTAGAAGGAACTCAGCAACTACATGCTGGCCATACAGTTAGTATTAATATTAATAAAGTTAAAAAAACCGCACTTTTTCCCGGTCAAATTGTCGTAGTGCAAGGAAATAACTTGAATGGTACCTCCTTAGTCGCCGAAAACATCTTTACTGATGGATCTTTGGATCTTCCTCTAGAACCTCCTGTGACACAAGGTATATATTTTATTAGCTCGCTTTCTTGTCTGTCGTCTGCATTTGATATTAAATAGCTCGCTTTTTTTCTCTGTATTTGCAATTGATTTTAAATTAACTTCCTGATGAGCTAAAGATTTGAAACTTTAAACATAGCTCAGAACTGGATGTCAATTCAATATTAACTCGTTCTTGTCTGTCTGTTCGTTAAGGTTCCGTAGAGAACACTAAATAATACTAAATTCGCTTTCTTGTCCGTCTATCTGTTCAGGCGGAGTCTTGCAATTGATTTTAAACTAACTTCCTGATAGGTAGATACATAAAACTTTGAACATAGCTCAGAACTGGAATGACAATGCAATATTAACTCGCTGTCTGTCTGTTCGTTAGGGTTCCGTACGTAACCCTATTACTAAGCTAGCGCTATCTGTCCATCCATCTTCCTGATAAGCTAGAGACTTGTAACTTTAAATATAGCTCCGAATTGTCTGTATGACCTACCTTAAAAGGCTGTATCTTTTGAACCATAAGGTTCAATCCGGATTAGGAATCTGGATTAGGCACATATCTATGTTATAATCTCATCAAAATATATTTAAAATCGATAAGATCGTTTTACAGTTCGCAATTCTTGTTGCAATTCTGTTACAGCAATACACTGATGTTGCAAGAGCTGGCCTGCAATTTTTTATGGCAAAACGTTTTACACTTGCCAATTTTTACTTGCAATTCCATACTTCAGTTCTCTACCAACCTTGAAAAATATACTGAAATAATGACAGTGAAGAATTACTAATTAGTTTTATGTAAAAATGAATAGAAGCAAACAAAACCTGACCATCATATAAGGGATTGTGGGATTCGCCTCCCTGGAGAAGACGCAAGCTTGAGTTTTGATTGCAAGACAAAGTTGGTCCCAAGAGAGGTCCCTGTGGATCACCACCACATGGAGTGATCTGTCTCAGAGAAAACTCGATAGTAAGCGACAAAGTTGAGGCGACGAACCATATGACATTTCCCTAGAAGGCTTCGGTGCCAGACTCGGTCTTTTTTTTCAGATATCCAATGATAATAAGTCAAGCGTATTGGCATAGTGATAGTTGTTATCAGGGATCCGTGTTGGTTCGGTGATAGTTGTTATCAGGGATCCGTGTTGGTTCGTTAATTAACTGCTCGAGACCATGGCGAAGACCTTAGCCTGTCGTCCTGCGCGTCGTCCGTCTTGTTTGAGAACTTGAGCCAAGCGAAGTGAACGTTGAAATCACCCATATAATAATTTCAGCTGCTGAGTCAAGTTTCAGAGAAAGAAATTCAAAGAGATCACCATGAGCTGGTTCATTTGGTGATAAATAAAGACAACAGAAATTTTGTCTGCTTGTTATTATCAAGCTTGAACCACATTATATCGAATTCTTGTGGTTCTAGATTCTCCTCACGGTAGCATGAGAGATCATTTCTAGGATAGAGACAGATAAAATCTGAAACGAGTGTGGAGCTCTTAGCCAGGGCAGAGCATATAGCTCGTATCGGTGGATGGATTGACCTGCGCCTCAGTTAAGGCCAGTATGTTCGGGTTGTCTGTCCGCAGGTGATAATGAAGATCGTTGATGTCTTTTGCTAAGACCTCGGATGTTACAGGTATATCTTCAAGTTAATTTTTTTCAATGTTGAACCCTCTCTGGCATCCCTCGCCTGGAAATCTGAATGAAGGGGTATTTTTCTTCCCGAATATTTTACTCTAGGAGGCTTCATCATTAGTATTATCTATTGCAAATTACAATTATCTATTGGATGCGCCCGCCCCACCTTTTTCATTTTAAATCTTGCAAATATTTTCATAGCTATTAAAAATTCACAATCACAAATTCTCAGGACTATCTGTATTTTGTTATGAATGCGTATGGGGCTAGGAGAAATTATTTTATACGTTTTATTCTATAAGACATAGTAAAACAAAACAATGCTGTTCTGACTGTTGTCATACTGATTCTAAATGAATATATGCCTCATTTTTTAATGCTTCGTAATTTGAACATTTTTATCATATAATTATTTCACTATAAGCAAATAGCAGTGTAAGCAAAGCTAAATCTGACCAACATCATTCAAACTGATTAAAAATGCAAGGTAGTAGATTGATGTTTGATGTTAAATTATTTTTTCGATAATCTCTTTCAGATTCGTTGCACATCATAGTTGCTTCAGGTCCCTTTACTCTACAAGAAAATCTAAGCTATGAACCTTTGAAAGATCTATTAAATTATGTCGTAGAGAATCCACCGAATATATTAATTTTAATGGGGCCATTTCTGGAAGCTACTCATCCAGGAGTTGAGGACGGAACGCTTACCGAAAGTTTCGATATATTTTTCGAAAGTTTGATGGCTAGTATTTCCGCCGCTTTAGAAAATACAAACATACAAATAGTCGTCATTTCGTCGCAAAGAGACGCTCATCATCATGTGGTTTATCCCACGCCTCCTTATAAAATAAGAGAAAGTTATGCAAATATGAAATTTTATCCAGATCCTTGTATTTTGAACATTAATGGTCTTATTTTTGGCGCCACTACTGCCGATGTCTCGTTTCATATTGGAAAAGAAGAATTTGTTATGTAAGTATTGTTATTTTCCTTATTTTTTGTCATAGTCATTGTCGTATAAGTGTTCATGGAGCAGCATTCTCACTCATTTCGATATTTCTTTGCTATAAAATTTACAAACATAGTTCAATTGGGGCATCCCGTTCCAATGGTCATAACACTAGGATGTTTTGTTTCATTATATTTTCTCAAGTGTCCATGTATCATCTACAGTTTGGTTGTTCACTAGAAGTATATTATTACCAACATTCTATTGTTGAGAGGTCATATTTGAAGTGTATTTCCAGCTACATATGAAATTAATGCATTTTATTCTTCCATACATATAAGTCTTATTCAAGAAGTAGCAGTCATGGCCTTTCAGTATTTTTTTTACAATCATTCATTGGTGCGGACAAGAATTATACGCAAAAATATGTTTCATAACAAATATGTATTTTTTCACAGCATAGTTTAAAGTTTATCGTACAAAATAGTGATGTGCACTATATATTTTTGATAAAATCAAAAAAATCGTGATTCTCGAATGTAAGTTTTAACACGCCGATTATCTTCCGCCGGAACTCAGTTGGCGTCCACACTTGTTTCTTTGTAATAAATGCAAAGAAAGTTACAATGTCATGTTGTCATGAGCGATTGGAACAATTATTTTCTGAAAAGTGAAAACAATTCATTCCAAAATGACGAATACAAAGATGCATTTCATCGATGACAAAATCTACGAGGGCAAGTTGAAAAGTCCCTGAAAAATGAAAAAAGAAATGATTTATTTGTCAAAACTTATTTTATTTCTCAACATGATCTCATTGTAGCCCGATACACTTTGTCCAAAGTTTTTCAAATCTTTTGATCCCTTCCAAATGATACGATTTCTGCGATCCTTCAAAATAGGCCTTTGTTTCAGCGATGACCTCATCGTTGGAGCCAAATCTCTTTCCGCCGAGTCATGTCTTCAAGTTTGGAAATAGATAAAAATCGCGGGGGGCAAATCTGGAGAATTAGGTGGATAACGAACCAATTCGTAGCGCAGTTCATGCAATTTTGCCATTGCGACTGCGGACCTATGCGCCGGTGCCTTTCCTGGTGAGAGTACTTTTTTATCCTCCGATCTCTCTTCGAATCGATCCAACAGCTCTGCATAATATACGCCGGTGATCGTTATGCCCTTTTCAAGCTAATCGATATGGATGATACCTTGTGCATCCCATAAAAAACTGTCGCCATGACTTTGTTGGCCCATGAATCCACTTTGGCCTGTGTCGGCTTCGATTTGCCAGAACACATCCACTGTTTCGACTGTTCTTTGGTCTCTAGTGTGTTGTGATGGATCCATGTTTAGTCCACGGTTACGAAACTGCGCAAAAAGTCCTTCTTATCGCGCTTGAACATCCCCAAACGCTCCTTTGAAGTTGTCACACGGTCACGCTTGTTGTCAACAGAGAGCAAATGCTTCACCCATCTGGCAGATAGCTTTTTCACATTCAAAAAATTATGCAAAATGTTCCGCACCCGTTCGGTTGAGATACCCATAGCCTCAGCAATTTCGTGCACTTTAACTCGTCGATCGTCCAATGTCCAATATCATACCATGGATTTTATTGAATTGGATGACCAGAACGTTCGGCGTCCTTTGTGGTCATGCTACAACAAAGAAAATCCGTAAACCACTTGTGAATCGTTCCAATCGGTGGCGAAGAGTCCCCATAATGTTTAACAAGCGATGCTTTGGTTTGCGAAATGTTTTTTCCACGCAAGAAATAATGTTTAATCAAGACGCGAAATTCACTTTTTTCCATGTTTACAAAAATCTCCAAGGTTGTTTGATTTCGATAGGTGTCAAAACAGGACTGAAAATTGTAATGTGTTCCAATTAAAGATGGTACAGCACAAATGTCACATGGGTTTTTCTATTGCGGCGCCATCTGTTTAATTTATCAGGGACTTTTCACGATGCCCTCGTATAGTACTTGATGATGCTAACCACGCTAGCTAATTAATTTATGGGGCGTTGATCCCCGTCCTTACTATGCTAATGGTTCATAATCACTTTACAGAATAAAAAATTAATTCTTTGGATTTTTAAGGTTAAAAAATTTCAAGTATTGATTCCAAAACTGCAACATTAATTCAGAAAATATGGCAATAAGAATTTTTTTTTTTAATTTGATAATTATACAATACATGTATACAACACATCCAAAATTACGATCTTGAGAATCACGTAATATGAAAATTTGTTAATTTGGAAATTAAAATCTACATCACGAAAGTATAGATTATCGATTAAAGTAGCATAGTAGTTAGCTACTACTTAATAAACTACACACTGTGGATACATTATAAAAACGCAATCACTCATATCCACTATCCAGTTTACTCTGATGATGACTACTTTGTAGCTGAAGGGTCGTCAATACTTTGATAGTATTTTTAGGGTTCTTTTAATAATATATTGTTACTTCAAACGTAAAAAAGTCATTAAAAATAAATAAAATTGCTGCAGGGCTACTCAAAAATGTAGATTTAGTAAAGAAAACGCAATGAAAAAAATTAACAAGTAAAAATATACATGATAGAAAATTTTGAAATTGAATTATACAAATCTGCAACTGCAAAAATTGTTATTCATTGGAATGTAACTCCACCTCCCTAGTATATATAGAAAATTTTGAATGAAATAAAAACTTGTATTTACCTAAATTACAACCGCCAGCTGGCTTTGTAATCGGCGAACCACGCAAGTCTTGGGGCAACACTTTTTGGCATGTCGGCTGACCTTGATTTTCCATTGTCATGTTACTAACAACATGGTTTTGTTTTTCCTGGGATTCGAACTTGAGAGACGCAATCGCTTTCAGGGTAGTTTTGTTGCTAAATAATCAAGATTCACGTTAATATTGTAATACAACCTTATCTATGAACATGGTATACAACATTCAATATTATTGACGAGGAAGGATAGCATCACTGAAGAGAACTTTTTTTCTTGTTTCACCACGTTATATAATATCGATAATTTGGAAGTATCTGCTGTACGTAAGCGAATATGTTCCAGATTGTATTGCACTAAATCTAATGGTATGCCAAATAGTTCATCCACTTTTCCATTTTCTCTCGATTTTTGGGACACCTCTAACGAAATATGTCACGTATTTGTTATTACACTTTTTCTTATTTTGACTCTTAAAAATGACAGGAAATAAGAAGCAAAATAAAATATTATTTTAATAATCCTATTTATCAGATAGTATTTTAAAATATTCGTTATCCTGGCATTCCTATAAATAAAATATAAATTCCGCAATACAAAATATAATACCGGCGATGATGGAACTGACCCAAGCAATTCCTTCAGATGTTGACAGACTGGTTGGCCAAAAGTACTTGCTAATATCTATTTTTATAATTATTTTTCTAGTGATAAAACTGGATCTGATCGAATGACTCGTCTAGTGTCCCATATCTTACAACAACAATGCTTTTATCCCTTATATCCACCAAATACAGATGTAAGTGTCAGTCATGAATTATTAGAAGAATTTGGCGTTTTTGAATGCCTTCCTCATATTTTACTATTACCATCAAACTTTCGATACTATCTAAAGGTAAGACCATATGGTTTGGAAAACAGAATGTTATATAAATATTCTTTACAGAAAATCAAGGAATGTTTAGTTATAAATCCGGAAAAACTAACTAAAGGATATGTAGCAGGAACATTTGCAAAAATCGTTATTTCACCAGGAACAACACGATCCGTGAGTGATCGCATCAGCTGTAAGATATTGAGAATATAATATGTTTTATAAGTAATTAATGTTTTATCATATGAATAAAAATATTTGTTTTAATGGCAATTTCTCAAAATAGTTTAGTGGACAGCCCTTCTTAATAATGATAGGTATTTTTTATCAAACATAAATAATGTAAAATAAATCACGGATGGGTTGTCTAATTATATCAGGTCCAAGGCACAGAATGGTACGTTCAACGTTTCTTTGTATCGGACATCTCGCTTGCTCAAATATTCGAAATTTGCGTGTGGGTCTTGATCGAATTTGCTTAGGCAACCTAATACCACGAATTAGCTGTGTGGACCTGTTTGTGACGTTACTGATCGATCTGGACTTACTGGACTAGAAAGATCTTGTCATTAATACCACGGCGTTCGCAATAAGATTGTCTTTATTTTAGTATAGTGTCCCAGGTTTTAGTGGTAGAACTTTACAGGCGATAGAAAATTTGATTTTGAGGAAAAAGTTCCTATTAACATATATGGACAGACTCTTAATTTTTGAGATATAGGGTGTTGAATTCTATAAAAAATTTCTTAATTTTGTTTGTATCTCCGAAGATAATTGTGATGTCTTAATGCAGTTTGGTACCGTGGATGCGTAGATAGGTTACCACATTTGCACATAATTTGAAACCGGTATTACTTCCAGTGGCGTAAATATAGGTATTTAATAACAATAAATTGACCCGAGGAATGTTATCACCCTGTAAAGGCTACTTTTTAGGAACAAACTTCGATGTAGAATTTAAATCGAAACAAATAAGGTCTCTTCATATTTTTTTGTACCGTTTTACGGCTAATTTGATTTTTGTAATTTAATTATCACCACTAATAATACACAAAATTTAGTAAATTTGTCTTGTTAACTGTTGTTGGTGGAGTTACTATAAATTAAAGTACATTGTAGTTATCTGGTTTAAACATTTTTTGTTATTCGGCCTTTCTTTGTAATACGCTGTAGAGATTAGAAAAGACAGCTTATTTTATTTTTGTCGGTCAACGACGCTTTTTAAATTAAGGTTCCTCTTTTTCCAATTTTCACCCATTTTCATGGTGGTGGTAATTAAATCACAAAAATTAAATTTACCGTGAAACGGTGCCCGAAATATCAAGAAAACTTATTTGTTTCGGTTTAAATTCTGCATCGAATTTGTTACTAAATACCTACGCCAATGGACGTACTACCGGTCTGAACTTATGTGCAAATGTGTTAAACTATCTACGCATCCACGGTACCAAATTTCATTGAGACATCTTAATTATCTTCGGAGATACAAACAAAATTAAGAAATTTTTTATAAAATTCAGTATCTCAAAAATAAAGCGTCTATGCATATACGTTAATAGGAACATGTTTCTCAAAATCAAATTTTCTATCTACTGTTAAAGTTCTACTATTAAAACCTAGGACATCCTGTATATTTCAAAGACCAAACACCAACTCATCAGTTTATATCCGTTAATACAAAGCAGTAAAAGATAGACAACTTATCCTTGTTCCTTATACTTTGTTGTGCTCCCTATTGGTACTGAATTCTTTGAGAAATTGGAAAAAATGATTAACATTACTTATTTTTGATCAAAGTATCCTTAACCTGATATAATTAAACAACTCATCCGCGATTTGTTATTTGCATATTATGTTTGATAAAAAATAACATTCATTAGGAAAACTGATGGGTATAGGTATATCTTAGTCGGGATCTTGGAATATACATGTATATTTTTGATTTTTTACTTGAAATCACCTCGATAGGCGGGTGGGAAGGTCGTTATTACTAATAAAGTGATTGCCATATTACAGTCGGAAAGAGTGTTATGTTTGACTGACGTCACATCATTTCTTGTCTTTCCTTCATTCATAAAATTGTGCCTCTAAGTTAGAGCACTGTGAATAGAGAGTAAATTCTGTTCAGATCAATAACTATTGCGTTTAGGTTATAGGTGCTAATCGTTAAGACCGTTTTACAGTTCGCGATTCTTGTTGCAATACGCAATACTCTTGATCGAAATCATGCGCAGTACAGAAATTGCGTCTCTTGCTATTTCAAGACATTGTACAGAAACGTTCCGGTTCGATATTAATTTCGATTTGCGTGCAATTATGGATGAAAATGTTGGGGTCTTCTTAGTTACCAATGAACAGAAGTTCCCACAACGACGCTTATTGACGTTTATATCACAGAAAACAGAAAGATTTATACCTATTGATTGATTGATTCTTGTGATTCTTTCAGTTTTTTTTCTTTCGATTTGGACTCTAGCTGTAGATTGTAAATTTTCTTATATTGCAGTTTAAGATCAGAAAAAACATTCCACATTGTTTCAAATTTCCTAGCAATATCTAACCATTCTGCAGCCAGATATCTTAATGTTATTATTAGTGTAAGCAATTTTAGACAAGTTTGTTGTGTTTGTATCCATCCTTAGAAAATTTGAGAACTTTTCTGTATCTGAAGCAATGTTATAGTAATTATAGCAGAAACGTTTTTCTTTTATCTAAAACTAAATAAATTAAAAAGATACAACAAACCAATTAATAATTCTTTACTTTTCATTAATTTAGTATATTTTTTAAGGTTGGTAGAGAACTGAAGTATGCAATTGCAAGTAAAAGTTGCCAAGTGTAAAATGTTTTAAATATATAATTTAGGATTAATTATTATACCCTCAGACGTGCCATAAGCGTATCAACAGAAAGAGCATCGTTATTTTAAGGTGCACGATCAATAAAGCATTTATTTAAAAAATGTCTGACATAGTAATTGTTTTTCAAAATCTGCAACTCTGATAATATAATAATATAATTCTGTATTAAATTTTAGTTTCTCATTTCAATTAGGAGTACTCTCATTATTGAGTTTTTTCATTACTTTTGGTTATACAAAATACACTTTACTGTAAACATTTTATTTATAAATCCTAACAATTGATTGTTTCACCAAAACTGTAGCAATTGTGGACATATTAAATATCATATTTGGCTCATATTCACTGTTGATTTATATTATTGCTTTTTTTCTATTGATTTCAGAATTTATTTACTTAAATCTAATTTAGATGTTTCTTCACATACTGGTACCGTTATGTAGAAGATATATTGGCCTGCTTGTCATGAACAACCCGTCAGTTTGACACTTCCCTTAACTTTATCAATGGTTTACATCCTAACATCGAATTTACGATAGAAAAAGAAAACATTTGCATTAATGTTCTAGATACAATTGCACGAATTGCCAATAAATATAGTTTTTCCATTTATTATAAACGTACAACACTGATATAACAATACGCAGTAAATCTTTGGACTCAGAATCGCATAAATTGATAGCGTACTCGTACCAATCAATAATTTACATGAGCAACAGAATAAAAACAGTTGCTTCCGACAATGACAAAACAAATAAGATATACAATTCTGGAATAAACAACGAATAAAAAGCTCTAAAATTCTAAATTTAATATATTCACATCATCAAGAATAGTTATAAAAGGCTATTCAGTTTTGTGACTTACATTGGGGAGATTCAGCAACTGTAGCTGCATAAATTCAACAAAAAGGAAATTTTGTTATGTATAGAAAATTAAACAGAAATTATCAAAAAGAAATAAATTCAAAAACTGTATAGTAATAACTCAATAAGCATAAGGGTGGAGATTGTGATGACTCATACATTGGTCAGACTGAACTTCCATCTAAGAACAACTTAGAGGTTTCCACCCCAAGAAACAGGATTCAAATTACACCAACCATATTTTGTACGTTAAAACAAAAGGCCATAAGCTGGAAATACAGAAACACTATAGAAATAGTACATTTGTTATTAATAATTTTGTAAATCATTTTAATAAGGTATAATCATGAGCCCCCTTCCACAAATATTTCTTGTATTATGTATTTAAGGAATTACATCTTTAAACGTAATTTAGTTGATAACTCTCCATTCTGATGATGCCAGTGTTGGGTTTATAAATTTATATTTTTGCTTTTGACAGTATATAATTTCTCTATTTTACAAACTGTAGTTTAACAGAAATATCAGTTTAAGGTTTAACACTACAATCTTTTATATTGCGTCAGGTTTATTATTATTGTTGTACCTGTATAAAAATAATTAGTTAAAATCATGAGCCAATTCTTTATTTTATCAACTGTTGTTAGAAATATTACTCTAACATAGTTCATTATTTCACAATATGCTCAATTTATATTACTACAATTGGAAGAAAATTATATTTTATCAATTTATGTTACATGTACAGATTTAGTTTCCTCCGCAATTATTCCTCTCAATAGAATGTAGTTGCACAGAAATATTATTTTAATACTTAACATAGATTTCTTGGTAGAAAATTATTTTATGATTGTACAAAAAAAAATTGCAGTATAATTCGCTTCAGGGTAGTCCTGCAAAAATTTTTTTTGAAAAATACCTGTGTTGCATGATGACGCTAGAAAAACTACACAAATTTTCACGGTATACTAAATTGTATATTTTTAAACTAAATTAGTGAATTATTAATTCAGACGTAGTAAACGCCGAAATTATATTGAATATTACGATCATTTATTGTTTTAGAGTTGTTAAAGTTTAGAGTGTCATTACTTATGTTAACATTCTAATACCTCACCAGTCATTGAGTTTTGCTCATTCCCTAGGTTAATCAGTATCTAGAATTGCGTATTTTTGATACATATTTTTAAAATATCCATAGACAGGGTTTCTTCAAACCATATAATTTTACGTGTATCTATCATGTGCCCTAAAATGTCGGAAAACGGATTTTTTTTAGGATCACCACATTTCCTCTATCTATGATTATGGGAAACAAATCTAAAATTGTATTTATGTCAAAATTGTCTGTATGACATAATTAGAAAATATATTTTGTTATGATTGCCTCCAACATATCTCTTTGTTGATGACTTGTATAAAATCTCTCTTTATATTATTGCTTTGTAATACATATGTGTATTCATTCGAAATTAGTAATATATTATCCCTGTATAGAGATAAAAGATCATGCTCATGTTGTAGCGATTCGGAACCGGCTATCTCAATCTGGTTGATAATTGTAATACTTTTATTTATACTTCTACTATGTGGTAAGCTCTAATTACTTTATATAATCTTCGAAATTCTTTTTACAACAATGAAATAATATTTTTAATCTTAGGTATCCTGAAAGGGATAGTGGGATTACTGTTTCTTCCATGGGTGGGTATGTACGGCCTGTGTTTGTTGATAGATTTGCCAAGACCCTTGAAAAGATATCAAGAGCCATGTATTTACCATCGTACAGTTGTGTATGACGAAGGAGGTTATCCAATACATCCAGATACATGTGAACGGAATGTTAAAATGCTGACCAAGTGCGTTAATTAATAATTAATTTCGTAATAAATCTCTTCGAGATACCCAAAACGTTTGTATTGAAACAAAAGTATACTGACTATTGAGTAATATGTTGTAAAAAACAAATTCTCACTCTCATAAATATGCAAAAGTCCCAAAGTCAACTACAGCCCTTGAAGGACTGATAGAGCAGAATATGAAAATAAGACCTCCTTGGTAAAAAATCGTTAACTTTCCCGATATTGGCACTTAAATTTAACAAGTATTCATTCACATTCCTAATTATTGAAATAATTTGGATGGAGCTCCTTTTTCAGTAAGTAAAGTACAACATAGCAATATTACCATTTTGAAAACTACCCCAAATTTTTTTGGAATAAGGCACCAACGTAATGGAGAGTCAAAGTTAGCTAATAGAAATCAATAAACTGATTGAGTCTTGTACTATTAGTTGGATTTCGGACTGTGATCAATAGCATGGCTAGTCAGTCAGGGTTGCATTACTAAAATTAGATTCTTAGAATATGGAATTTTGTAGATGTAGCACTCCAAAAACTTTTTTATTGAGGTCATATTGTTGTATTTGGATCAGTCATAAGCTGCCCTAACATGCCTCCAAGGTCCAAGGAATTTGGGATCATTTTGTATATCAATAATTGATTATTAATTGTTTAACCTTAATCTGAGGAGCGACTGTTTGGTGAAACTTTTGTGCATTATTCTCATTTTACTAACAAATAAAGAGTTCACACTGTGGTTAAACTATAACACTATAATTAAGAAATATTCACTCTCTTTTCCACTAAAAATACTCTTAAAGAACTGACGACCTTTTATGGTATTAGGTAGCCATCATCAGAGTAAACTGGATAAGAGTGAATATCTATAGTAGTATTTTTAAGTTGTTTTGTTTTACTCATTTAAGTTGTTACATATTTGAAAAAATAGGATAAACCGTATTTTTTTTGCGATCTGCGTTTCAAATAATATTCTAATAAAAAACTTGAACGTTATTACTTTACACATAACATTTTTATCTCTTGCAGTGGTATCTAACAGATAGAGTTAAAGTCGTAATTAGAACATGTAAAGATCGGTGTACCTCAGTGCTCTGTAATTTTATGTTTAATTTTTATTAACGATCGAAAGATTTTTGATTTGTTCGCCTCGACGATGCAACGCTGGTAGAAGGAACTGTACGTTTCCTGAACTTGATGATTTATTTGAAACGCGGTGGTTTATCAATAACTAACTTAAGTAACTTGAGCAAAATTAAAACTTACTATTGCTCATTAAAACTTTTACCCTTATAAGTAATCTAGTATGGTTAACATTTTTGGGTGTTGTCCTTGACTAGATTAACACAACTTTATGTAAGATTTCAGTGTTTTCGATTTAGGTAAACTAATTTGCAATGCTTGGATGATGTTCTTTTAACAGCGTACCATGCTCTTATATAATCTCGATTATTGGTCATGGGGCCATGCAACAAATAGCCATCGGGTTTTCAAACTACAACGTCATGCGATTATCCAAATTATCGAGCTGAATGTAGAGCGAGGTTCTCTTCACTGTTTATACATATGCGAATGTCTTGTGTCACGTTAAATACGAAACAATTTGATATCAGTCAAGATTTGAAGTTAACAATGTAAACACAAGATTATATAAAGAATAGAATTTCATAGGTAATCTAGAAGTCTTGATACAATCAACTGTTTTACAACTAAACTTGCAATGCTAATTCGCACTGTTGTGTTGAAGAAGAAGAGAAGAATTTAGGAATATTAGTACTAACCTACTAATAATTCATTATTATTATTTAAAATTCTATGAAGTTTGTAACAATGTTCAATACAACAAATTGTGTTCTCTTCTATTGAGCTTTCCAATCAATCCTAAAGGCATACAGTTGGGATATCACAACCCCATATTTGATATTTTGTCCAGATTTTCAGGCTTTAAAGACATCACGTTTGGTTAATCGAAAATTGCGTCCAACATCTTTAGCGTTTATCGAGATATTTTATCCTTTCCTACAGTCAGTTAGATACATTTAGTGAGTGGCGAATACAAGTCATATCGTGAGGAGAGTTTAACCACTAAAAATTAGTAGCGCTTTTAATGCGCACTCTTTCGAAATTTTTGTAATATTTTGAATCTTCCAGACAAACGGAATTTTTCCTGAATGTAATATTCTTCATAGCTTATCCAATAGCACTGATTATGAAGATTTGCGAATTCGTGTGCTGCATTACTGACGCTTCAGGTGGAGACGAAAATTGCGAATGTTACAAGAAAGTAAACGTCATTCAAATGATGAACGGTTGTATATATGGAAGTCGGAAAGTGTGTAATAATATATTTCGTCTACTTCCGTTAAATGTATACTTTTTAGAAAGCGACTGGCGCTGCGGATGTTGATATGTATCAAGAAGGAGATGGCAAAGAGGAAAAAGATACTCAATATGTAGTAGAAATGTTGAAGGCAAGTGAATCGTCGTTGAAAGAATCTTTTTGTGGGCTTCATCAATAGAACTGACCAGTTCCTAAACATACTTATGTGTGATTACTGTGATTAGAATAAAGCATGATACTGTTGCATGTATTGCTTTTTATTTCGAAAAACGATGTATAGTTACTTCATTTCTATAATGAACAGTTATTGAAACTAAATGTTGCATACGTCTAGGCATCTAACGGAATCGACTATTAGCAATACATCGATATTAGTTGATCACATCTAACAAAACAAGATTCAGTTTTGGTAATTGAATCCTTCATAAGTCGACACAGTATACATTAAAAGACTACACGATACCAGTAACGCATTGGAGGTCGAAATTTAGAACTGGTTGATATAAACAGTTGATCTATCTAATTCAGATTGACTAATTTTCACTCACCAGTGCTACTATGTACCACGGTAGTATGTCTTTGTGAAATTATTTTTCGATGTAATAAAATGAACTGAACACATGAATCACCTTCAGGCGGCAACGCTAGGTTTGTACATCATTTCTAACTTCATTTTTAGCTGCAATATAACACATATAAAATTCTCGGAAAATAGGTCACATCAACACTTTGTTTTTATTTTCGTCTACGTACGTTTCGGTCTCACGACCATCATCAGAAGACTTATGTCAAAAAGGTTTTTTTTTAAACTAATTATAGCACAAAGCGTCCATATCGTACCAATTTCAATCAAAAATGCCCACGTCGCCAAAACGAACAGAACCACGAATAATCGAAATAGTACCGTCAATATTTCAAGTACAAAATATAACAAGAATCCACTATTCAGTAATATTCTTATAATATACAAGCGCATGTTGGTATAGTGTCTCAACGACTGGAGATCAAAACTATTACGTTAAGTGTCTACTCTCGAACCAAATGTAACGATTTATGAGATACTTGAAAAAGGTTGCAGACCTGTATTGGAACATTACTTTTGAGCATTCTTCCTAAAATACAGTTTTAACATTATAAAGATGCATGTAGGAATTTGCAAGTTTTAATTAATTAAGTTAGTATAAATCTGACTTAATGTCTGAATATCAGCCCTATGATTTACAGATTCGGAGTCACGTTTTATGTGAATCATCTCCAGAATAGATCTTTTATATTAATCGGTTTCTTTAGTTGAAATATTAATATTTTTGTAATCAAATTGATGGTTATAATCAAAACAGTGTTTAGCAAAGGCGGTGGAATTTTCTAAGTTTTTATTTCTTGTGCTATAATTATGGCCATACATTCTTTTTTGTAAATATTGTTTAGAGATTCCAGTATAAGTTCCATCGCAATCTAAACAAAGTGTTAATGTGACCGATTTCCCGAGAATTTTTATATATAATTCATAATGGGTCAAGAATATTTATTATACATAAGAGAACATATACTATTTCTAAGCTGCAATACTAGGTATGTATGCATTTGTAGGTTTATTTTTGGATACAATAACAAACTTGTCATATTTATTATGTTTAAACATATTGCTTAATCACTTTAAAATTGGTACTCCAAATGCCCACTAGTGGAGTAAGTATCGCCAGCTACCGCTTTAACATTCCTAATGGATCTACATCACTGATCTCTATTCTACAGATCAGTGATCTACCTTCGTCCGGTACGGTCTTGTAAGACAGTTTCTAGTGCTTTAGAAAGCCTATATTTGTATTATATAGTCTGAACCAGAAAGCACTAACATTTCTATGCTGATAACCGAATCAGTTTTATTGAACTGGCAAGCGTTAATGATAACAAAGTGACAAAATTCATGTTCAAAAGAGAACTAAAAGATTCGAATTTAGACGATAGATCTATGACCAAGTTGAAATCAACTAAATCGACAATAAGTGGTACTCTATTAATACGTTTTCAAGCACTGACGTTTGTTCCCGTTTTTGTTCTAAGGTCGTGATTTTGGGTGATAAAACCACAACCAAGGACGGCACCTCCCACCCGAGTGTACATGCACTTTAATAATAAAGTTCAAGGGTAACGAAAATCAAATGTATGTACAAAGAATGAACATCAATCGATCAATCATATTTCTAATAACATACTAACCTAGTATTATCAATAATATAAAAAAATTGAAAAACTGACCTTGCCGCTTATAGTTTGGGAATACGGAAACGAAATACATTGCAGGTTTTCTTCATCACATAGGTCACAAATGCCGATGCAGGTTGAACATTGAATTCGGTATATGAATAGTGAATTCGCTTGTCGCTAGGAGCATATATTAATTATATGGGTGGGAGGTGCCATTCCTTGTTTTCAGCCGGGTCTTTGTCCTACAGCCGGTCATCGCTCGATTCTCGCGACAAAACTGGTCACGTGGTGGTTTCATGTGATAGCTTCGAGGGATAAAGTTAAACCACACAATACCTATAAAATTTGTGACAACTTTGTCTACCTTTATCGCTAACATGAGGTCCCCACAACCATGTTGTAACATAGAGTACAATACACCATGACCTCAACCGATCGTCAAAAACTACTACCGCTGAATCTCTGACAAGATATTTAAAAACGATATTATACTTGTATCAGACATTTGATTATTTTAGTATTATGACGGCAAGAGCTTGCGCACGTCACCAGTTCGAGTGATAAAACTGCTCGAACCGCGATGCTCCCGATTTTTCAGGTTCGCGTTTCGTCGATGAGTTCTGTTCAGTATTTATTTTGCCCGCAGTCTATAGAGTTGGCGTAGCGTACGTGAAAGAAAGGGACGATTGTTATGATTATTTATCCCGAGATTTTTCTTAAACTGTTGCATACAAAATACATTGGCCTTATGGAGCTCAATACCTCTATTCTAAGTTCTCTATGATCTCACTTACTACAATGTTCAGTGTCAACCGCCTAAAACTCTTCTATGGTATTAATTTATCTGTTCTGCCTCCATTTCCTCTCTGGCTTCTTTTTATGACGCATATCTTTAGCGTCGTAGCGTGTGCGTGTTAACTGTGAAAAGATTCCAAGCGGTTAATTCTGTCATATTAAATACAGTTATTGTACCACATCACTTGGGTAGGTTTAACTTTTTAACTGATACTTAATATCATACGATCATGCATGAAGAAGATTGGGATTCAACTCCTCAAGTAGCTCAGCAAGCTGCCGGGCAATATCAGGCTCCAAAACGAGCGGAGCCACGCGAGTTCAACAATTACCAGAGAAGAGGGCCTCCTCAGCAAAGAGACCAGCCTCGTGATTACCAGCAGAGAGATCAGCCGCGTGAATATAACAATTACCAGGCTAGGGATCAGCCTCGTGAATATAATAATTACCAGCCCAGGGATCAGCAACGTAATTATAATAATTTCCAAGATCAGCCACAAGAATTCAACAACTTCCCCAACAGAGAATTCCGGAACAGAAATAATTTCAATGACCGAAGGCGCGATAATCAGGGTGAAAACAATTTCGGCAGATCCAACCAAGATCGCGGGAGAAGAGAAAATGAGGGTGAAGCCACTATCCTGAAGGTTCCTACACGATTTGTGGGCAGAATTATAGGTAAGATGAGAATAAGTTTATTTATAACTAACTATGTTTACCAAAAATTAAACCTTGCATGTTTTTGTTTGACTGATTGTATTTTGAGATAATTCTTTAATATAGCAATGTTTCCTATAGGTAGAGGTGGATCGAAAATCAATGAGCTTCAATCAGAATCTCAAGCAAAAATTCAAGTTACTAAAGACACCGAAGGAGAAACTACTATCATTAAAATGTATGGTTCCCCAGATGAGGTGACCAAAGCAACAGAACTTATCAATGATCTAACTGTTGATAGATTCTGATAATTCAGTCAACCACCACAAATTTTGAACGGGGGTGATTCATCGTGTGAACTTCATCAATAGAATGACAAGTTTCCCTATAAATACTTATTCATTAATATGTGGTTTAAATAAAGCATGGTAACATAGCATTGTTCTTTTTTTTAATAAAATCCTAGAATTTCTTTTGAATTTTTATGACTAATGGTCAACTGGAGACTAAATTTGGCAAATTTGTCAGTTATCTCCTATCCTCAAGTTTGCACCTGGGAAAGGTCTACAAACAACTATCCAATTGGCAATTCCAAATTGGAAAGTTTGACTGAATAGAAAATGGCCGTTAAATCGATTAGGTTGCTGTTGCTTGTTGCTCATAAATATATCGAACCAATATTCAGTTGGTAACGAAGAACTTCTATAAAGCTGGTAATACAGAGTCCTTCGCGCCCGGAATCGCGGGGAATCCTCTTGTTCTTCTACTCACCGCTGGAGGGCCACGTAAATTTCTCTATTCCCTCCATAAATAACGGTATTTCATATTTCTCCATTTATACAAAACGGGTATAATAGACGAGCGCCTACCGCCTATAAAGCAAAAGTTGTACATACACTAATAAATTTAATAATACATGTGTTCAAGAGCAAGGAAAAAACAAAAACATATAAAAATTTAAAAACTCCAGGATATCAACAGTTAATTCGCCCGCCTCTAGAAGCAAATATTAACTATATATTGCTTAACACACTCCTATATAATATTGCCTTGAGAAGGTAAAAACTAGTAAGTGCAAAAACAATGATTCTGAGTTATTCCTAATTTAGGATTTTTTCTTCTACACAATTTAATTTTAAACAGAAAAACGTCATATAACGTTAAAAGAAATGACTTATTTTTTACAAACAAAAAATTCCTTTACTTTGTTTTTGCTAAAAATTCAGCGGTTATACTGCTGTTTCAGTTTTATGTGAATATCGATTCCTAAAATAAACCAAATGCCATACAAAGCGGTATTATAATCAAAATCAAAACAAAAAAACATATTATTCACATTGTAGGAAACGAAAATATTCATAGATAGATGTATAATTGAAAAACTATTCGAAATTTATCAAGTCTTCAACGTCATCTTCTTTTAATGAAAGCCAGAAATGTTTGTTTTCAAGCATAAGGGGGTACGGTTTTTTTTGTATAGGAACACGTCTATAATTATTACGTAGCTTATTCGGTATTTTTAAAATTCACTTAAGAAAATTATATTCTTTGAAGTTTTTATCGTTAAAGTTATTTTTATAAAAAAGTAATCGGCTGCTGCGTCTGAACTGTACCAATGATATATCGCAAAGCAAATGTGTAACCGTTTTTTTAGATTTGACTTTTGAATCTCCAGACTTCCAATTTGAAACATCTTCGTTTTTTAAACAAATTACGTTATTTTTTTTTCCTATTGAATTTTCTACGACCCTAACGAAATCGTGGAAGTCGTAAATGTTTCCTCAGTTTGTAATCTTCATGCTCTGTTCCACGCCATGATGGACAGAATCCACAATCATGAACATGTGGCCTGTCTCAAAATTTTTAAGGTTAATTTCGGAAGCGGCAATCAATTTTGTGTTTACCAATGTGACGAACATGATAATTAAGCACCAATTTTTATTTTGGGCAGAGCAGTTGTCTGCCCAATACAGGGCCGTATTTAAGATCTGTAGACCCCTAGGCTGAACATGTGGTGCGGGCCCTACTTGGGGGGATTTTTCATCATTAACCTGCAGAAATCACATTCTGGGGCAAAATTATAACTAAAAACTTGAAAGAAGAAAGAACATTTTATTTTTGTATTGTAGAAAATTTTACTATACAGTATTTAGAAGTTAATGAATTAACTAGATAATAAATATGGACAGAAACGAAAATCATTAAGGTATATAAGGTACACGATTTATTAATTAACATTACTATAAACAATCAACAACTATATTTAAAAAGAAAACAACGTTGTTCATATCTGTCATAGATTACATAGGCAGCCTATGTAATTTAAAAAATGAAATATTGTAATTCTAAGAAAACATTTTAACATCTTGATGTAAGATAAAAGAAAGGAATTTAACAAACAAGCAAACTTAAATGAATTTGTCAACCAATCTTACATTTGTGACTAATTGGTTTGCGCCTACACTTCTTACTAATGAAGCTGTTTATAATATGTTCATAATTTAATTGTCTTAAAATATCACTTTCAATGCTGAGCAAAGCCAAAGCGTTGAGCCTGTCTTGTAACATGGAGGTTCGAAGTCTGTTTTTTATTAACTTCAATTTTGAAAATGACCTTTCTCCACTGCTGTTTGTGACCATAAGTGACAGGTACATTCTTAGAGCGACCTCGATATTTGGAAAACAATCTTTGACGTTTTCTTTTAGGAGGAGTTCATACATCCACCTCTCTTGACTAATGACTTCTTCATTTTCCTTATCTTCTTTTTGAAACTCGTGGTAAAAAGCCTTGAACTGAATCAGTTCATTTACCAATTAATTGTCTAAGTCATTGTTATATGTTTCTACTAAGTTTTGAGCTGCTGCAATTATCTCTTCTTCAGTAAGTGTATCCAACTTGTTGAGAAATCCAAAACGGGTATTAACTAGTTTATATGCTTCAAGCCTCTGCTGCAATGACGATTCAAATTGATCTATGACTGGAAGAAAACTCTGGGTCCGAAATTTTTCTGAAGGAGTCAGCACAACTTCTGGTGCTTGGATACAGTCAAGAGGCACCAAACGGACGTTTATTTTGCGCTTTAGCTGTTTTTCACTCTCATACTCAGTGCAATCAACCAACTCAGCAGCTTTCACCTCATATTCTTCGAAGCAATCTCGTTTTGTTTTTATAAAGCTTGATAGCGATGACAGTGCTAAGGCGGCTGTGTTCACGTCCAATCTAGGGTTCTGCAGAGTTTCACTGGTTTTGTTTACTTGTCCCAAGATATCATCCCAAAATACTGTGTAGAGCCCCGTTTCCATCTTTGATATTTTGTTATACGTAAAAGACGTCGATGCAGATGCAGTTATTCAATATGCATCGACGTATTTTATGATTACATAAACTATTTTTTATTTTAATTTATTGAAAAAAAAAAATAAACAAAATGTGGTGCGGGCCCATAGGCTCCAGCCTAGGTAGCCTATGCTTAAATACGGCCCTGGCCCAATATAACACTTGAACAGTCTCTTCCTTCAACTAAAGCTCTACAATATGCAGATGCAATTTCTTCTGCCTTTCTTTCAGCCACTCCTTCATGCCATAATACGGATATGTTCTTTTTAATGCTCCTACTGTTTTTGTCCGCCATTGATGCAAAGGTTAGATGGAAAGACACAATTCTTCTTGTAAAAAATGTCTCCTGGCTACCGGGCATTCTTTATAGCATCATTGATTAATATGTATATTCTTTAAATGGACCATTATAACTTTCTGCAAATCTACACTTCTTACTACTTCGGGTTCAGCCTTTTTCTGCTCCATCACGTCCTTTTGTATTCAACTTTTTCTCTTTTGGTCTCTTCTGAGTGCTGTAGCCATTTCATACAGAATGTGCAAGTTGCTTGAAATTTAGTGCTTAAAGATTGAAGAAATGAGAGATTTAGTCCAAAACCAGCAGTTGTATCAGTAATATTTGTTCCGTGTGTTTTGTTTGATCTCCTTTAGAACCTTCCACAACTTCAACCAAATGTTCGACTGCAGCTGTGGCTGTTGTGTCATTATGCAATTTTATATGCAGAACATGCCACATACAGTGGTCGCACTCCTCATTTCCTAATTTTGTGAAGCTGATTTTCATGTCAGACATCACTTCTTTCCGATAGGTGTAATAGCTAACTTTATTTTCAGGCAATTTCTGAAGGTAATCAGCATCCATACATGGTTGTCTTATGGTTCAATAAAATACCATAATTCTATTTGAAAAAAGAGAATGGATGTCAGAAATTGGTGTACCAATTCCTGGAATATGAATTTATATTCGTTTGTGAATGTTTTATGTATTATACAGGTGAGTCAGTTTTTTGTAGACAAACTGCAACAGGAGATAGAACAAGTGTTTTTAAGAACAAAAGTTTCCATAAACATATGTCGTAGAAGGCTTCGTTTTCGAGATACAGGGTGATGAAATCGAAAAAAAAATTTCGCTTTTGAGAATATCTCCGGAACCGTTTATCGTACAAAAGACAGGTTTTGTAAGCATTTTCTACTCATAGTAAGCTACCTATGTTCTGTGCGATAACAAAATTTTTTTACTCTTAATTGGTGAAGATTTTGAAGGGGTAGTGGGTGTTTTTCTCCCCAACTTCTACGACACTGAAAAAAGTACGGTTTTGAGACAACCATTTGAACCGCCAATGTTTTCTACACAAAAAGGTACCTTGGTCATAAGCTCTAAAATTGACCGTTTTCGAGAAAAAACAACTTTTATGTTGAAAAACATGGTCAATTAAACAAAATTTATTCAAACGTTAGAACAAGTAAGAAAACCAAAAGGAATTAATTTTTTTTTTCAATTTCAACACCCTGTATCTCGAAAACGAAGCCTTCTACGACATATGTTTATGGGAACTTTTCTTCTTAAAAACACTTGTTCTATCTCATCTTGCAGTTTGTCTACAAAAAACTGACTCATTCTGTATATCGAATTCAAAATAGTGACTATCTTTTTGATAATGTTAATATCAAGAAAACGATGCTGGTTATTTGTTTTTATTTATACAGTGAATTTGAATAAATTTGTTTTAAAGCGTGTCCAAAAAATTGTAGATCAAAATCTTTACTTTTAAAATCTTAATTGTGAAAATATTATCAACGTATTTGTGGCAAACTTTTCGAAACTGATTTAATTTTAATTTTAAGAAGGTTTCAAGTTCATTTAGAAAATTGTTTGGCAAAAAAGGGGAGAGTTGATTGCACATTGCACATCCGCTTATTTGTTTATATGCAATATCCATGACACAGTATGAAGAAATCTTTAAACTGTGAACTTATAAAATAAGTGTTAAGTTTCGAATGGATTTTCATCACGTAATTGCTGTTTCTATTCAATTTTCTTTTCAATCTATGCTAGTCTGGTTGGTTAAAAAAAACTTAATTATTTTTATTATTATTATAGGTAATTCTTATAAAGTGTTAGAACAGAGTCTTCAATGAAATGTTTTGTTCTTATTACAATGGTGTATAACTTTATATGGCAATTGAAATCAATAAACTAAACATTTAAAAACAAAATTATAAACATGGAGAGAATATTATAATATTATATTACAGGCACAAATCAACTCCCTAGAGTTAATTTTTGATTATATGTAGCAAAGAGACAAGAGAGGTGTGGTTCTAATGTTTCTTTTTGATTATTTTTATTTACCAATTATGACTTAATAACTTGTTTCTATAGTTTGTAGAAATTACAGAACAACTGGCTCATTTTAGCCAGAGAACAGCTACTCAACTCATAGAAGACAGAACGACGTAAAGAGTTCGTGATCGTGACTTCGTGCTAGTACTACTACAGTGGTAGCCTTTACAGATTAGCAGATTACCCAATTTGTTGTTGATTCTAGTTACTCTCTACTCCAGCCTATTGAAAGTTAAACATTCCGAGTACTCGAGCCGGTTAATACGTTAATTCTGTCAGAAATACAGTTACTGTATTAATATCATTTGGATAAGTTAACATTTTTAAAAACTGATATACTTATAGATTATTTAATACAATCATGCATGAAGAAGATTGGGACTCAACTCCATATGTAGCTCAGCAACTTCCCGCCGTCCAATATGAGCCCCCAAAAAGAGATGAGCAACGCGAATATAATAATTATCAGAAAAGAGGGCCTCCTCAGCAAAGGGACCATCCTCGTGATTATAATAATCAGCATCATCATAATAATTTCCAGCAAAGAGATCAGTCACAAGAATTTGATAATTTCCCCAAAAGAGAATTCAGAAGCAGAAATAATTTTAATGACAGAAGGCACGATAATCAGAATGAAAACAATTTCACTAGATCCAATCAAGATCGTGGAAGAAGAGAGAATGATGGTGAAGCAACTGTACTTAAAGTTCCTACAAGGTTTGTAGGTAGAATTATAGGTAAGATGAGAACATTGATTCTGTACATTCCCAAGCATTAAATTTTGCATGTACTTTGAAGTAATTCTCAAATAGTTATTTGTTTTTTAACAGGTAAAGGTGGTTCAAAAATCAATGAGCTCCAATGTGAATCTCAAGCAAAAATACAAGTTACTAAAGACACTGAAGGTGAAACTACAATAGTGAATATTTTTGGTTCCTCAGATGAGGTGACCAAAGCAACAGAACTTATTAATGATCTGACTGTGGATAGCATCAGACATGTGGAACCTATTAACACAAGTCAACCACCAGCAGAAAAGAAGCCAGAGATTATTGATTGGAAGAAATATTTCCAAGAATGTGTAAGTTGAACTATTGGATTTTAATTCATATTAATTTGTATTATTTTTACTTCCTGCTAGGATCAAAAAGAAAAAGCAGAATGGGACAAACTTCCACCTTTGAAGAAGGATTTTTATAACGAGCATCCAGATATAACTAACATGACTGCTGCAGATGTAGACAATTTTAGAAAAGAAAGTAACAATATTGTTGTTGACAGAACATTCAAGACTGCTGATAGCAAACCTATTCCGAAACCTTGTGTAACATTTGAACATGCATTCCACAACTTTCCTGAAATATTAGACGAGTTATATAAGGTTGGTTTTGAAAAGCCATCACCCATTCAGTCACAAGCATGGCCTGTTCTCTTGGCAGGAGAGGATTTGATAGGAATTGCCCAAACTGGAACAGGTTAGTTTTATCACATTGTATATATGATTTTATTAGAGAATTATGTATTCTTAAGGGAGATTAATTGTTCAAGCTGTTCTCAATTTTAGTAATCCACCCTATTATAGGGTATATGATAGGGGTCGGAATTTCTTGTATCCAAGTATTGAAGTATTTGATTATTCAAATTATCCAATATTAGAATATTAGCAAATATTCAAATATCCAAATATTTGAATATCTGAATATTCAAATTAATCAATCAAAATGGGGCCGGACGAGTCCAGAGCACTTAGACCGCTTGATTGGGTCCATTGTGCGCCCCTTGATTCAAGAATCAGTCCAGCAAGCCTAAGGCAGTGCCAAAAGCTAAGATTTTGCATGGACTGATATCTCTTATTGCTTCAAGCAGCATATGTGTACTGCCAAGGTGTTGTAGCCTGAGAGAAGCCAGTGCTGGACATTCTGCTAGGATATGAGAAGCAGTTTCATCCCCCTCTCCACATCTACTACAAATTGGGTCTTCGAAAATGCCCATTGTGTGTAGATGTTTATTCAGATGACAGTGTCTTGTGAGGAGTCTTGTCACCAGTTTTAAGCCTCTCCTGCTCATAGAGAGTAGGGTTTTAGAGAGTTTAGGTGAGAATTCCCTGATGTGGAGCTTCGCCTGCCTCATGCCTAGGGAACCACGCCAGATCGAGAGCCACTGTCTATCCAGTAGCTCCTTGATGGCGTGGAGTCTGGTGGTCGATGAAATTCCGATCGTTGAATCGGAGCCCCGTTTGGCCAATTCATCGGCCACTTCGTTTCCCTTCACACCAGAATGGGCAGGTACCCACACTAGCTGGAGTTTGTTCCTTCTGGCTAATTCAACCAGAGTTTCCCTGCACTCCAAGACAAGCCTAGAAGTCATTATGTGGGCGCGAAGTGCGCCCAGGGCCGCTCGGCTGTCAGTGCAGATGTAATCCGACTACCTCGGTAGTTTAATCTAAGGTTTTCCAGGGCACATGTCCGTATTGCACACACCTCAGCCTGGAAAACGGTTTATTCAAGTATTTGAATATCTGAATATTCAAAAATTTGGATACTCAGATATCTGGATATGCAAATACTCAGATATTCTAATATTTGATAAATCGAAAATATTTCCATATCTGGATATTCATTTTTATAGATGCCAACGATCAATAGGTATTAGGAAAATTGTACAATAAATTGAAAATATGACAGTATATTTTTTATTCATAATCAAAGTTTATAAATTTTCACTCACTTTTTACGCTATCTGGCTTTAAGCAAGACCGTTTAGCTGAAATTAAATTACCAGCTCTCGAAAATGCTCTCTCAGACTGAACTGATGTGGCTGGTATTGAAAGATACCGCTTCGCATATTTTGACAGCTTTTGATATTTACCTTCATTATTTCTCCACCACTGCAAAGGACAACAATTTTTTTGTAGAATAATTTCAGAAGAATAATTGTCTACTTCATTTGATGTTTCTTGGTACTCGTTCGGAAATAAAATATCCAAAGTAGTTTTTTTTTTGTGGATTTTCTCTGATTTCTGTTTCAGAAGACTCTTTATCTGATTCTAAAAGATTTTTCGATGTTCATCCTTGCCCCGAATATGAAAACCACAGATCCTTAAATTTTTGATCATCCAGATATTTGGATATTCGAATATTCAGATATTTGGATATTTGATATTTGAATATTTGAATATTTAGATATTTGGATATCTGAATATCTGAATATTTGAATATCAAATAATATTTTTTCCAAAGTATTTGAATTATGGATATTCAAATACTTGAATATTTGAATAATTCAAATACAATTCCGAGCCCTAATATATGATGACTTATCACATCACCCAATGCTCCATGCTGAGGTTACCTTATAATTATTTTTCATAAATCATCTTGTGAAATTATATTGGTCTCTGTAACATGCAGTTCTAGAAGGAGCAACAAAAATAAAATTCTCTTATTCTCAACAGCAGCATTGATGATTGAGAAATATTTATAGATATATAGATAAATAGATAGATCTTTATTTCAATTAGGTACCCTAATATACATATAAGAAGCATATTACACATACAGAAAGGTGAATATATAATGCAGACATATGGAATAAAATGCTTACTATATCATCAATGAGTAAAAATTACAAGTACATATTAAAAATTAATATAGAATAACAAATAGTAGGATCACCATAAACAGGACTGTGAATATAATATACTTGTAGAAATATGGTATAAAATGTTTAGTATAATACCAACAAAACTAATTACTTATTTTGGATGTACTCCTCCAATTTGGTTTTGAACTGGATCAGTGAAACTGATACTTTAACAGACTGGTAATTTATTAAACTCCAAGAAACCTTTGAAAAATAGTGAATCATCATACTACAATAAGAAGTGCTAGGAACATAGTTGTCATGTGTGCTATAATTTAATTATAAATATTCTTATTATATAATGTTATGTATTCCTAAAAGTAATCTGGTGCCAAGTGGTTTATTACTTTATACCGGGTGTCCCAGTATACATGTTCCAATGGATTATCTGTAATTTCAAAAGATAAAAATTTGAAAATTTTATGATCTCCAATTCGCTCAAGGAACCTTAAACTGAGAAAAACTGAAAGTCTCTTCCGGTTTGAAATCAATTTTCAGTAACTTACACCAATAGTAATATGAAGCTTTTGAATACAGAATTACAGACTCTTAATATACAGTATAACACCTCCTGTGTGCCTATTATTGGAATCACATCTCACATGATTATATTTTTCGAGTATAATTTCAGTTTCTTCAATGTCTGCTGTTATTCTGGTTTCACTAAGTAAAATGAGTTTTGGATTGTAACAGGTAAAGCTTTCTTGAACTTGATCCTGAGTTTTTACAATACTTTGAGCATTAAGAGAAATTATATCTGGATTATTCAGTATATTAAGGCCCACTATCCATTTATTTCTCTAGTTATACACAATTGTAGGTTTATTATGCACAAATTTAATTGTTTTATTACCATATCTGTCTTTGATTATCCTTGATAACGAGATTTCTTTGTTTATTCTTGATAAGTTGAAAATAATCCAGCTGAATTTGGGTTTGATCATTAAATATTCTAATGTTAGGAATATCACAAATTGTTTTATTTCTCTTAGTTATACACAATTGTAGGTTTATTATGCACAAATTTAATTGTTTTATTACCATATCTGTCTTTGATTATCCTTGATAACGAGATGTCTTTGTTTATTCTTGATAAGTTGAAAATAGTCCAGCTGAATTTGGGTTTGATCATTAAATATTCTAATGTTAGGAATATCACAAATATGTTTATTTTTCAAAACAAATTTTGCATCATTAGAGGACTTGAGAATAACCTTAATAGGTAGAATCTCATTTAGAACATACTTTCCTAATATGAACATTTTAATATCACTTTTATCGATATTATTGAAGTCTTTAAGTACTTTTTTCACAGCTTCGGAGTCTTTCTTGTTGGGATTTCAGTTGTCATTGAAGATAATAATATTTGGAGCGTGATTCTGCCTTTACCATTTCGCCTATTCATTCTTCTCTATTTTCCATCACACAAGAGCTGATGTTTCCTGATTCTACTGTATTTTCAAGCTTTACCAAGTCATCTATTTTGACCAGGAGTATGGGAATCAGTCTTAGTCCATTTTGGCAGTCTTCAGTCTTTGAGGACCCTTTTTCCTTTTAGGAAATAATTAAGCATATATTATCCTATAATATTATAGATATTAATGAAAAGAATACCATCTGAATTGTTCTCTGATAAAATAAATTTAGTTTTGTACTGTAAAATAACATTGAACAAATTGTCTTCAGGTAAGTTTGTGTTTTCACCTCTACAGTATTAAGTTGAGGAGGTGACTTGTGCCTAGTTTATCATTAATATGATTTTGTTTCATGATTTAACATTATGCCATCTTGAAAATGTGTACCTATTAAAATGTAAAAAAATAGTAATAAGCAATAAGTTACAATAACTGTTTAAATCCATTACTATTAGTAATATTTTAGAACCCTTGTTGCTGATGAGATATACATTTCTTAAATACATGTGTTTGATAATAGTGTTCAGTCTCTTATTCAAGTAATGTTGTTATCAACAATAGATTCCAGGAAGAAAAAACATATCAAACTTATAAATCTGTAATTTGAAACGCCTTTTTAATTTTTGCAGATTTAGGGGCAATGTTTGAATTATTTGGAGCTGATATAATGAGGTTAGTATACCAAATGTATACACAAGTGACCAATGGACGTTCCTAATTTTTCAAAATATGTTTTTTGTATTATATGCATAACATGTTTAACAAAAGATATGAATGTAAATGTGTAACTTTTAATTTCGTAGGGAAAACTCTCGCTTTTCTTCTACCAGCTATGATACACATTGATGGCCAATCAATACCTAGAGAAGAACGTGAAGGTCCAACTGTACTTGTGATGGCGCCAACAAGAGAGCTGGCTCTTCAAATAGATAAAGAAGTCCGGAAATATCAGTATAAAGGAATTACGGCGTAAGTTTTTGTAGCTTTTGTTCAGTTGTTTCAGTTCGAGATTATTGCGATTAATATAATTTTGATAATTCTGTCTTTATCTAGGGTATGTTTATATGGTGGTGGGAACCGGCGTGAGCAAGTAAAAGTTGTTTCAAATGGAGTTGATATTATAATAGCTACTCCCGGAAGACTCAATGACCTTATTGCTGCAGGTTAGTTAATTTACATTCATTTCAATACTATAATATTATCAATATTGTAAAATTAAACTATGTTGATATCACTTTTATTTGTTACTTCCGATACTCGGGTTTCAGCGTTATTACGCCATCTTTAGACGGAGTTCAAATACAATTAAGATACACAACTTTAACTATAAATATACTTATCGGTAGGTAGCAAAGGATTAGTGTGGTCGGTAATTCATGAACTTAGAGGATTATTAATATAGGATTACAAGGTGGGTTTTTACAGTCTAGTGATGACGAAGCGGTATATTAACAGCAGAGCATAGAAACTAAACAGGACAATAATTCCTAGAATAAATATATTACATAGCTTCAAATAATGGTGAATAAATTAGGTTTGTTTGATCATAAGAAGTAGGGTATTGTTTTTGAGTTTGTAAATTTCCAAAGATTCCAGCAAGTTTAGTTTCAAGCCTTTTATCAGCTATATGTAAACTGTCTATCAGGGAAAGAATGATTATTATCGAAAAAATGACCTGCAAATGTGGAACCTGTTTTTGAAATTTTAAAGCATCTTTTATGTTCATAGAACCTAATAGAAAATGAGCGTCCTGTTCGGCATACATGAAAAGAATCACATTCCTGACAATATAGTTTTTTTTTGCGAATGTAAAGAAAACCCTTTATGGGGAGGTTATGAGCCTTTGGGTTCCAGACATACTCACTACACCCCCTTTGCAGGATTGTTGATCTTAAGAACAAAAATTAACCTGGATTATGGTTCTACTTGACTTTACTGGAAAATTACTTTATTACTTTATAGACATTATCTCAACAACAATAAAAAAAAATTTAATTATTTTGAGTGGAATTTAAGTAAAATTTATATGACTTGAATTAATGCAAACAATGGTTTATCCCTTTGGACATAAAGACTGGTTGGACCTGCCGAACGAGTAAAGTGGTGAAGAACTCTGCTTTTTTCTAAAAGTGATTAGTTTTTATGAAACCTCTGAAGCGGGGGCCACCCCACGCGCAAAGCTTAGAAAATATGCTTAATTTAGAATACCGGGGGTAGACCCCGCCCATATGTTATTAAAACGACCTATAGGAATCTGACTAGCACAAGAACCGTCTGTGACAGCTCTCTTCAAGTCCACGTGGATTTCTCCTGACTCAGGGAAAAAGTACCAAAGGCCTCGTTTTGTGCTTACGTTTGCTAAGCATGATTCCTTGCTGGCCTAGAAGTCGGTGCTCCGGAAGGAGAAATCGAATTACGACCGACAGACCGTCGGTAGGCCTGCCTGACTTCTCTATGTTCTATCAAGATATAATAATTTATAAACTTCATTTTGAATTAAATTGAATAATTCAAAGGACCCAGAAGTAATAATCTCGGATTACTACGACAGAATAGACGAATAATATAGACTGCGACTTCACATCGATGACGTCAATTAATCTTCAAAGTTGTGAACTCTTTTGGTTTATTAATTTCCGGTATAATCGAGAGTAGTAGACCCTTGTCACATATTATTCTTATTTCCTATAAAAATAATCCACTAAAAATGAGAATACTTCTAATGAATGTCTTTGAAGGCATTCGCTGAATTTTGAGCTTCAAGGAAACCATAATGTGATGACAGTAGACTTTGTCTAGCTGATAATATGGCAACAAGCCCAGCATGTTGTATCTACATGCAATATCTGATTTCTCAAATTTTTTTATTTCGTATTCTTTGCATTGATTTATTCTATTTCTAGGCCATGTAAATGTGAAGACAATAACATATGTAGTGTTGGATGAAGCGGACCGTATGTTGGACATGGGTTTTGAACCACAGATTCGAAAAGTGATGTACATGGTCAGGCCTACCAGGCAGACTGTAATGACGAGTGCCACATGGCCAATGGGGGTGAGACGTTTGTCCCAATCATACATGGTAGATCCAATACAG
This sequence comes from Endomychus coccineus, assembly GCA_958510875.1. NCBI lineage: Eukaryota > Metazoa > Arthropoda > Insecta > Coleoptera > Endomychidae > Endomychus > Endomychus coccineus. The sequence goes on along the minus strand of OY294068.1, from coordinate 27,171,502 downwards.
GTTTATGTTGGAACTTTGGATCTCGCAGCCGTTCATACGGTTACACAGACTATTCAAATTGTAGAAGATAAGGAAGAAGAGAAACTGAGCACAGTAGGCAAACTTCTTTTTATGGTCAAAGTTGATTACGAGATATTTTTATTGTAAGACATGAATTGAAATTAACATTTGTTTCTTCAGTTTTTGGATTTTATTCACAATTTGCTACCGGAAGAGAAGGCTATCGTATTTTGTGGAAAAAAATCGCGAGCTGACGATTTGTCATCTGAATTATCTCTGATGGGTATTCCATGCCAAACTATACACGGGGACAGAGAACAGGCAGATAGAGAACAGGCATTGGTCGATATAGCTGATGGTACAGTACAAATTCTTATTGCTACGGACGTTGCTTCAAGAGGCTTAGACATTGAGGATATCTCGTAAGTATGTTAGCTTTATCGAAATTCACGCCCGCTTAAACCATTGTATTACAGGCATGTGATAAATTACGATTTTCCAAGGAATATTGAAGAGTATGTTCATCGAGTTGGGCGAACTGGAAGAGCTGGACGCTCTGGACAATCAATCAGTTATTTCACAAGAGCTGATTGGGCTCAAGCCAAAGATCTCATTCCGATATTGGAAGAGGCCCAACAGGTAAGCTTTATTGATATAGGTATTTTCGAAATTTCTAAAAATTGAACTTCAGAACTTCTTTGAAATTTTAAATGTGAATTGATTTATTATACATTTATTTCAGTATGTTCCTGATGAAATACATGCAATGGCAGAACGTTACGAAGCTTGGAAAGCACGAAAGGATGCGGAACGTGGTGATGGTAGAGGCGGTAGATTTGGTGGAGGCGGTGGCGGTGGCAGATTCGGAGGAGGTCGGAAATGGTAGTTTAATGATGATACTCTAACATAATACTTTGGATACGCTGTATTTATATAATTATTGAATGCAATTTAAGTTAATTTATTTTATACTGAAAAAGTTTGTTTTTCTTTACAATTATAAAATTGTTGGTTCAAATAATTAGTTTTATTGATATAACCGATATTACACATCAATTGAGCAAGCCATTACTTTGTGATTTATTAAATTGGTAAATGAAACACTTTTAGCTTTGTTTTATCAGCGGTAAAAACTAAGTAAAAATCTTCCGGATGGATTCCGCGTCACAAAAGCACGACTTAATGGCGACGTTTCGCCAACCGTTACAGGTGGCATCTTCAGAGGGTACGCTTGAGGCTTGAACTGAAATTGATTCTACTGGTTTCTGTAGTCGTATTTATTGTAAGAAAAATCCTTCACGCTACACAGTTCACTGCCTTTATTCCGATGGTTAACTCCGTTCTGGCACCTGACCCTGCCGTTGTGTGATCATGTGCGAAGTGGAATTTTCGAGGATGGGTTTTCAAAAGTTGGGAAGTTAATATCCGAGTCACGGTTTGGATTATTTGGTATGTTTTAGGATTTTTCGCTGATAGAAGTGTGGGGCTAAGATTTTAATATTTTCGAAAAGAAATTGATGATAAGTATATTTCTCTATGACTTTTTAAATGTTGTAATTGGAAAAATTATTTGATAATAAGACAGATAAGGATGTTTTAATTCTGATTTTAAAGATTGGGGGTTGAGATAAGTTGACAGCTCTGTGGACAAGGAGTTTATGACATTGCCTTTGGGCAGGGTGGTGGTGGGAAAGACCATTGAGGTATCTATCGGTGTGAGTGGGTTTTCGATAGACAGAATGTCCTAAAGTACCGTCAGTCTGTCGACTAACTAGTACATCTAGGAACGGGAGTGAACCTTTCGATGCAACATCCATGGTGAAAAGGATGGACCGCTAATTGATTTTTGTCTATCTTCCACATATTTTCTGTACGATGGCAAGTTACGAGCAGTCCTCGGGAGCTCGGTACTTCTTCCGACTACAATTTATGGACATTATGAGATTTGAACAAAAAATTGTTGAAGTACTAACAGTTGTAATTTATTTGATAACTGATGGTTCCCATACAGATGCCAGAGAAAAATATGTACCTTGAAGGTGTTATTATTATTGTTGGTTTTCAGAAACATTCCAGTTGTGTTAGAAGCTCTGATAATTGTGCAGCAACTATTACAGGCAATTCAAGGAGCTAAGACCATTAGTCGAAATGTTTCCCAAATTTAATATAAGTGTAAAGTGGAAAACTATTTTTGGTACAACTGAACATGTTTCAAGTAAACTGTTTGCTTGGAGTCTTAATAGTGTACAATTTCTGTGACTATGAACGATTACGAGAGCCAGTTATGCTTATATTTTTCAAAACAAAGTCGACAGAAATGTGTTGCTTGAACTTTATTGGAGACTTTCTGCACTACTGAGTGTAGTATATTGTGTCGATAAGAACAGACTATTAGTAAGAACTCGCTATACTTTATTTATAAGGAATACACTTAACTATAAGTATAATATACTGAGATTCTGAATCTAAATCGTAGTCGTTCTCGCTTCATACTGTTGACTGTTCCTCACTTCCTATATACTACTTATTGTCTACTCACCTCCACTGTAATGCGCACTTACACTGCGATATATAGTTATATACCACATAGAGGATCTTTCATTAATCAGCTCAACTTAGGGTCGTCTAACTGGGAACATACTTTCGTTTTGTTTTGTAAAATCCTAGTTAGATTAACACCTCGGCAGGTAACGCAAATTCCCGGGAGAGGTTTACTTTCATATGCAAGAATTACCCTAATACGTCCCTGTTGTCCGATATAAATATGCGATTGGAATTGCAGTAGCTATAGAAATGAAGTAGCTGATTTTACTCTTTATTCTATGAACATTACCCTCACTTCAAACAGTTTATAAAATAGATATATTTCTATGGCGTAGTACAATGCAGGTCTGTGTCTACGATTTGTGATGACGATTTCAGATTGAATGATAAATTTGTTTTGTTGATCGAGTCTCGCTATACGGTTTATAGTTTTCTGTTTCTCATTCTTTTGCTTAGGGTGTATTAATTGGCATCGATCTACTCCGTGTTATAAGTAATATTTTTTTTCTTAAATCTTATTGTATTATAATAGGTAAGTGCTGATAATTCCTGCTTTTCTCAACATAGTTTAACAACAATTCTCATCCGTGAAGTACCGACTCGAATTTGCTCTGCTACGTGGCCGTTCATCATTGTTATTTCATTATTAAAAGCCTTGATTTCCAAAAATACTCGTTTTATCAATCCCTAAATACATTTAAATTTGTAATTAGAAATATAATAAGTAATTTTAGTGTCAAATTAAGAGGTAAGTGACTCTTTAACTTTAACAAACTCAACGTCAACATACCTAAGCTGAAAATGAAAGAATTGTTTCTGAATTGAAAATTTCAATGAATATACTAAACAAAATCAATCAATTGAAAACCGATACACAGTGCAATAATCACTTGGAGTATCGAGACTGTTCTTATATGAATGAGGCTACAATAACACTGGAAATAAACCTTTTCAATGAATGAATACAATCATAATGAATTTGTGTGGTCTACATCCCGTCTGTAAACTGGAGAAATTTGTACCTATTTATCTTTCATAAATTTCGATTTTCAAGAGATAATAGCTGTTAGATACGTCTAACATTTTTGGCAATTATTTCAAATAATAGTTTCTGATCTGTACTCTTACTTCATTCTTTAGATGAAATTAAAAGTTCTATAATTTTGTGGTTATTGTTAAGTTATCCAATAAGTACTTAGATGCAGCATGATTAAATTTCTGTATTTTGTTTTGAAGAAATCATATTATAAATCTTGGTTACCTATCGGTTAAATCCTATAGATATATTCACAGTCGGTTTCTTTAGTGGGAACATACTTTTTATCCAAGATATGTAGATTATGCTTTTACCTGTTGTTAGTTTCAAATGGGTGATAATTATTCAATGATACTTTTCAAGTATAATTTTTTTTATTTGTGGTGAAAAACTAAACATTGAAGCTTTAAATTACAAATTAGGGAATTCACCTATATCAAATTGATAAGATATAATTCGTTACATTTTGATATAGTTTACCATTTACCATTTTTTATATGATGAAGATAAGAAACTATTAAATGTAAGTAAGTACTTAATTTAATTATTCCCAATGAAAATATTATCAAATATCTATTCTTGTAGATGCCCACCAGCACCAAAGAAATTGCATAAATTTCGTGACATCTCTGTATTAAGTTAGAATAAAATGTAAAAATAACTAAATGAATAGTTCATTAAATTCAAAAAGTACTATTAAGCATAGATATATTCACAGTCAGTGTCTTTAGTAGGAATATACTTTTGGGTAATAATTACTCAGTGATACTTTTCAAGTACAACTTTTAAAATTTGTGGTTAAAAACTAATCATTGAAGTTCTGAATTACAAATTAGAGAATCCACCTAAATCAAATTGATAAGATATAATTTATTATATTTTGATATGGATTACCTTTGTATCATCCAAGATTACCATTTTTTGTATGATTAAGATAAGAAACTATTGAATGTAAATAAATACTCAATTTAATTATTTCCAATGAAAATATTATCAAATATCTATTCTTGTAGATGCCCACCAACACCAACAGAATTTCATAAATTTCGTGACATCTCTGTATTAAGTTAGAATAAAATGTAAAAATAACTAAATGAATAGTTCATTAAATTCAAAAAGTACTATTAAGCATAGATATATTCACAGTCAGTGTCTTTAGTAGGAATATACTTTTGGGTAATAATTACTCAATGATACTTTTCAAGTACAACTTTTTAAATTTGTGGTTAAAAACTAATCATTGAAGTTCTGAATTACAAATTAGGGAATCCACCTAAATCAAATTGATAAGATATAATTTATTATATTTTGATATGGATTACCTTTGTATCATCCAAGATTACCATTTTTTATATGATAGAGATAAGAAACTATTGAATGTAAATAAGTATTTGATTTAATTATTTCCAATGAAAATATTGTTAAATATCTATTCTTGTAGATGCCCACCAACACCAACAGAATTTCATAAATTTGTGACATCTCGGTATTAAGTTAGAATAAAATGTTTAAATAATCAAATGAATAATTCATTTAAAATAAAAAGGACTTTTCAGTCCTATAACAACATAATGAAAGTAAATTTGTCAAAGCTTTTTAATGTTTCAAATTTTAAAGTAGGGATTACAATTTTATTGTATATTATTTTGAACTCTTCTTGTATTATTGTTTTTTATTCAATATATTCAAAATCTCAAACTTAGCTAATATACATATTTCATTAAACCTTTGGTTTAGACTAACTTTCCAGCTGAAACACCTCTCAGAAGGGTTAAATTGTGGAGATTATGCTGTGCAGAACAGTTTGTTGTTCCAAGCTTATGAAAATGTTTTTCCTTCAAAATGAATAGTGTGGGTCATTTTTTTTTGTTTAAGCTAGAATAGGAAATATAGTTTTACTCTTGGACTGGTGTAAGTTATGTGCTGAGCTTTGATATACACTTTGATTGTTAATTTTTTAATTATTATATAAGAAAGCGAGAGGTATAAACAGTTGCAAAGCATATGATGAATATGATTTTGTTCACTAATTTCCTTCAATTACCTTACGCTTTGTTCATTACTACAAGAACAATTAGATAATTAACTATACAGTTTTATAATTTCTGAAGCATTGATGGATGGTCGGCATAATAAACGTTAGTCTAAATGATACATTACCAATTTACCAACGGAATTTAGATGATGCATATTTCCAGTATCGGTGAATACGAGGCCGAAATATCGCAAAACTAATCGTCTTGAAATCGAAAATAACAAAAAGATCCCAGTTAAATTCAAGATAAATATTTATCGTTGACGACATGCATACATTGCGAGCAAAATATTTTGAATACATTGTACTTTGGTAAAGGATTGATATTAAGTTAAATACAACATAATTTAATAATATTGTCACACTGGGGTTCAAACTGATAGTCTACATTCTGAGTAAATACGTAATATTCGTAAATAAGGCGAGATACATTATTTTTTCGGAGGGGGACAGAATTTTAGACGAAATAACATTTTTTATTGTATAGAGGTTTCATAAGATACTTCAAAAATCATCAACTCGTCACTCGTGATTGTTGTCAAGCTGACAGTTTCCTTTGTATCACTTTTTAAATTACTTTAAACCTACCTGAATCTATGTTATACTCGTGTATGTGACCTGCTTCGATAGATTGTACTTATTATTCGCATAGTTCGTTGAGAATAAAAACGTATTTATCATTTATAGAGGCTGACGCGACGACCGTGAGTTTGATTAATTTACGTTTGAGACCAACCCTGTTGATTCTCTTCTTAACCCTTCCTCTCACCCCGTACACTACGCTGAACATTGACTTTGCGTGGCGCCATCTAATAAGTAACTGCTATCAATCGATCACTGACTTCCCTAACTTTTGTTACCACAAATTTTTACTTTCGGGCGCTTCTGGGGGTCAAATGTATGATTTTGTAGGAACAGAGAATATATTGGAAATGATTTAGAAACAGCTAATGAAAGAAGTTAAATTATACTCTATGTTATATTGATATTTTCTTCAAATGGTCTACAGAATGTATTTCACACCTGCTGTCACGTTGACTTTCGAAATTATTCGCACCATTGTAACCTTGTTTTGTACTGACACATCCTGTCACATGAACCATAAAAATTTGTTATGCTTTGAACGCATTAAATAAAGTGATAAGTCACATCGATGACGTGACGCATCGTAAAATGAGAATTTTGGACACTTCTGCAGGTTAAATATACGCCTGTAATATTTATTTGTAACTAGAAGAACGCTGTTGTCATTATTGTTCAATAAAATACAATAATCCCATTTGAAAAACTGAAAATTGATGTATAAAATAGGTACCAATAGGAACTGGGTCTATCGCGCCCAAAAAAGTATAGTTCCTATTTTCATCACTTTAAAAGGACCTGCAAAATTTCAAATCTATACGACCAATAGGAACGACGAGGTCAACCTTTAATGTTCGAAGAACATCATGTGATGTACGATCTTTAACTAGAACTCATTAAAATTTTCAGACTGATATGTCATTCAGCTCTGATTTGCCACCCATAGAAAGCAAGGAACCTTGAAGATTTTCGTAAACATGGAAAAAAGTGTATTTCGCGTCTTGATTGAACATTATTTTTTGCGTGGAAAAACATTACGCAAACCAAAGCATCGCTTGTTAAACGCCAGAAATCGTCGATAAAATCCCTGGTATGGTATTGAACGATCGGCGAGTGCACAAGATTGCTGAGGCTTTGGTCATCTCAACCGAACGGGTACGGAAAATTTTGCATACATTTTTGAATATGAGAAAGCTATCTGACCGATGGGGGCCGCATTTGCTCTCTGTTGACAACAAGCGCGACCGTGTGACAACTTCAAAGGAGTGTTTGGGGATGTTCAAGCGCGATAAGATAGACTTTTTGGGCCGTTTCGTAACCGTGGACGAAACATGGATCCATCACAACACACCAGAGACCAAAGGGCAGTCGAAACAGTGGACTTGTTCTGGCGAATCGAAGCCGCTAAAAGTTTTTGGGATGTACACGGTATCGTCCATATCGATTACCTTGAAGCGGGCAAAACGATCACCGGCGTATATTATGCAGAGCTGTTGGATCGATTCGACGCCGATTTGAAGCGAAAGCTGCCGCATTTGGCAAAGAAAAAAGTGCTCGTCCACCAGGACAACGCACCGGCACACAGGTCCGCAGTCGCAATGGCAAAATTGCATGAATTGCACTACGAATTGGTTCGTCATCCACCATATTCTCCAGATTTCCAGATGGCTCGGCGGAAAGAAATTTGCCTCCAACGATGAGGTCATCGCTGAAACAAACGCCTATTTTGGAGGATTGCCGAAATCGTATTATTTGGAAGGGATCGTAAAATAAAAAAACGTGGGACGAACTGTATCTGGCTACAAGGAGATTATGTTGAGAAATAAAATAAGTTTTGACCAAATAAATCATTTCTTCTTTAATTTTTCAGGAACTTTTGCCCTTGCTCTCGTATGATATATCATGTTCATTTCGAAGAATTAAGCCTGGTATTATTCGGAATAACATATAAATTGTCAATTTTAAATATAAATTGCAGATAACAGTATGAAAAAATCCATATTTCGAAAAGTACTCCAAAAAAAATGTAGGATGAACTTAATTACCTTGTAAAATTAATAACATACAAGTTGAGTTTATGTGAAATTGGTAATGATGTGTGAATCTGCTTAATAGGAAATTAGAATTGCAAACTAAAACCATGAATCAGCATTATTGTTGATTTCTTAATAATTGTTTTCAAAAATTAACTAACATGTGGCTTTTCACATAATAAGCATTATTGTAATTCTAACAATTTAGATAAGGTTATCTGTATTTGCTAATTTTAATTCATATATTATTTGAATTGCAAACTAGTAGTTAGTAGTAGTTATAGATTGCTCTTATCGAAACACCCACGAATTCATGTTTACTTTTCCGTTGAAATTGGTAATATTACATAGTATCAGCTATTTTGAATATTCATGATAAATGCAGGTATTTCAATTCCAAATAAACGTGTTGGCAACGAAATTTGTAAATGTGCATTTTTGAAAGGAAGAACATAGCTAAGAAAAATAAATACTACTACTCTACAAAAGATGCTTAACTTTGATTCATGTTTTGTACAAATCGTTTTTAGCCTTCAAATAATTTCGAAAACCTTCACACATCGTATCCGTCGTTCTAATGAGCTAATTTAACTGATCCTGTTAGAGTTTTTAAGGAAACACTTATCAAATAAAAGTTAATTATATTCTAAAAGAATTACAATCTTAAGAATGACTATTCATAATTAATATTACGTCAATAATACGTCTGATACTGTATTCTATTATGCTAAATGCGTAATCCTAATCTTGTCTTCCTCGCACTTCTATATACACTCTTCATCGCCCACGCATAGAGGGATCTCCCCGGACCAACTATGGGACTTCCCCACACCGCACCGTACTCTAACAATCCGTAGATCACTAATTTCCCCCGCCCTCCTTTTGTACAATTTTTCGCTTTGGACACATCTGCTAGTTGAATGTACTTTCATAATATATATTCACTAGCTGTTGTCCGCCGACTTCGCCCGCAGACAACAGCTAACACCCGTAGGAACAGTTAACTGATATATTGCAAATGATTAGAAAGTTGTGGAAACATGTCAAATTATACTCGTTGTCATGACATTAGAGGTTTATGACAACATAAGGGTGTTGCCAAATAAGAATCGAAAATTAAAGGGGTTCTTCCATGTAAACAAAAGCTCTAGGCCTTTCGTTGAAAAGTTACACGCTTCCAAAAATGAGAATTGCTGAAGAGTTAAAGAAATGACATTTTATGGACGTGTTTTACCAACACGAGGTCGAGCTGAAAAGTCCCTGAAAAATAAAACCGATGGCGCCACAATCGAAGATCCCATGTGATATTTGTGATGTACCATCTTTAACTAGAACGCATTCAAATTTTCAGTCTGATATGTGAGTATATTTCGCGTCTTGATTGAAAAAAACATTACGCAAACGAAAGCATCGCTTGTTAAATATTATGGAGAGACTCTTCACCATCGATTGGAACGATTTACTGATTTTCGTTATGGTAGTGTGACCACAAAGGACGCCTAACGTTGGATCGATTCGACGCTGAGCGAAAGCGACCGCATTTAGCTAACAAAAAAGTGCTCTTCCACCAGGGCAACGCACCGGCACACAGGTCCGCAGTCGCAATGGTAAAATTGCATGACTTGCACTACGAATTGGTTTGTCATCCACCATATTCTCCAGATTTGGCCCCCAGCGATTTTTATCTATTTCGAAACTTGAAGAAATGGCTTGGTGGGATGAGATTTGGCTCCAACGATGTGGTCATCGCTGAATCAAACGCCTATTTTGAAGGATTGCCGAAATCGTATTATTTGGAAGGGATGGAAAAATTAGAAGAACGTTGGACGAAGTGTATCGGGCTACAACGAGATTATGTTGAGAAATGAAATAAGTTTTGACCAAATGAATCATTTCTTGTTTCATTTTTCAGGGACTTTTCATCTTGCCCTCGTAAAAAGTCTATCTATGAATATTTTTTCAATTTTGTTTTGATCTTTTAAAGGGGTGAAACATGCAACCTCTATTCCATTTTCAGAACTTTTTAACAAAACAAAATTTCTTAATTTAAAAATATGTGTTGAAAAGAAACTTTTTCAACTACTGTGTTGTTTCCGTAAAAACAATAGTTTCTTGATAAAAAAATAGAATAGAAATTGGTGCATGAACGGATCTTCTGTAAATGGAATGGACTGTCAAGTCGCTTTGATTTTTATGTGGTAGTTGAAAGTTCATTGGTGCCTTTTAAATCTTCAATATGATTTTTGCACGTCTTCACCAACGTCTGTGAAAGAGGGACATTTCAAAAATGATAATCTGGAAATTTTTAAAGGATCAGCAATTGTATCCTTACCATATTCAACTAGTCCAGACACTTTTGCCGCGAGATTTTCCACATCGAGTAGACTTTGAGCTGAAGATACCCCACATGCAATTCAAGATCGGAATTATTGACGAAAATATTATTGGACCGTAATTTTTACCGTTAAGGCTAGATGGTGTATCCTATATTACATTTCTCCAGGAGTAGCTTCCCATTTTACTTGAAAATGTTCCACTAGCTATTCGACCACGAATGTGGTTTATGCACGCTGGTGCGCCTGTCTATTTTAGCATAACTGCTCGTCAGTACTTGGACGACGTTTATCCAAATCGTTGGATAGGCCGAGCAGAACCTTAACTTTGGCCTCCCAGATCTCCAGACTTAAACCCCTTGAAGTTTCGCAGGGGTCACCTAAAGTTCTTGGATTATACGATCCCCATTGAATGTGTAAATGATTTAAGGAATCGCATCGTTGCAGCCTGTGAGACAATCCAAAACAACCCTGAATATTTCAACGTTTGCGCCAATCTATGGTTGGAGGTGGTCATTCCGAGCAGTTTTTATAACTCCGTTCCGTTTGATCATGTCGCCTTTTTATTTTTTTTATACACAAAATTTTGTTTTGTTGAAGAGATAATTTGTGCAAACAAGAGTCTATTGCTTTTACGGATACAACACAGTTAAAAAAATTTTGCAATAAATCGTTCTTTCCAACACATATTTTTGAGAAATTTTGTGTTGTTGAAAAGTTCTGGTAAAAAATGGCACAGGGGTCATAAACCTCCAATGTCATGACAGTATAATATGATATGTTTTCACAACTTTCTAATCATTTGCAATATATTAGTTAACTGTTAACTCTTCAGCAAATTTAAGAAAAAATGTTTCTTTTGTCAAGCATGTAACTTTTCAAGGAAAGGCCTAAGCGCTTTGTTTACATGGAAGACTCCCTTTAATTTTCGACAAAAATTGCCCTCCAAAAACTTCCGCACTTATTTGGCAATACTTATTTCTATGTGTTTTACAGCTCTTTGTTTTATACCACAGAGAAATTAATTTCGAACAAATTCAAATTTACATGAATTGCAAAATTTACTTGAAAATTGTTTCGTCACTCGGCCGGCCAATCAATCAAACAAGGGCGGATCCGATGTGCTTGGAAGGCTCTCCTCATGCCGATAAGGATGCAACGACCTTGTTCACCCTGGTTTCCAGCTCAATTTAGTATCGAGGATAACTCCATGGTACGTCACTGAGCTCTTCAGGTGCAAGGTCCTCCCTCTGGTTAGGGGTCCTAGTTTCCGTTTCCTCGTGAAGAAAACCACTTCGGTATTTTCATGATTCGCACGACACTACACCAGCGAGTCAAGATGGCAAGTGCAGTGTTCTGCAGCTCACAGCTTTTGCAATATTATTTCGTTCGTCAAAATGTTGATTCCAAGATTGAACATGATTTTGAACTTCATTTAGTTTTCCGAAAACATACATACGAAAACAATAAAGTAATTAATTAATTTATATTTAAATAGCACAAAGTAAATAATAATTTGATTCAATTTTAGGCACTAACATTTTTTTAAATGTTCGATAAATATTTAAATAACATTTTAATTGGAGAAATAAAATTGTTTGTGCATATATTTCATATAATTCAGTACATAATCTTGATTTTGATAGTCCAACCAAATTATACAATCCATTTAACTCTATTGCGAAATTCACCAAAAAGTATTCATTTAAACCTATTTACGGTATAAATGAAATATGCAATTAGCAGAAATAGAGCTTACTTACCGAGAGCGGAAAGTTATTTCAAATTCCTTTCAGTGTTAAATTAGGCGCAAAATTACCTAACTTGTGCTATAAATTATAGACAGAAAGGGATAGATTTCAAAATAAAAATACATGAATCGTGTTCTACCTCAAACATCTAAGCTGTATCTTTACCCGGATTACCTTGAAAAATAGTATTGCGACTTGGGAGACATATTCGCACATTCCGTTTGTTTATAACAGCGAAAGGAAACGCCGGCTATAGCTGAATTCGCTTTAGAAACGTGTTAACTTTGGGTAGGTGGTAGACTACCATCTAATCATTAACCTCATCCAAACATGATTTAATTGCAATCAGTTTTTTTGTTGTTTCAGTCAATATAAAATGGATGTGACTAGCATTCAGACACCTCTTATATTTGTGGCTTTGTTCGTTTTGGCGTGTCTGTTGTTGTTTTTCGTTTACAAAATTGGGGTTAAAGAAAAAAGTTACGAAGAGGCTTTGGCCGAACAACGACAGAATTCTCAAGTATTATTAGGAACTAAGGAAAAACCCAAGGAAAAGAAAAACAAGAAAGTGAAGACAGCTAAAAAGGTAATTATCTAAAATTAATTTTGTATAATTAGCAGAACATAATTACTAAAAAAGGTTGAAAATCAAAGTTAGGTCTGTAATTTGCCGCTTTTTATTCGCTGATTATTTACAGTCTTAAAGCTACAAAAACTTTCTTATTTTTAATGCTAGAATATATTAAATATAGGCTATTAAAATCCATAATGTTATAGGCAACATAATAGTACCAAATTAAATTTAGCCAGCCACCACATCAGTTAGATTGCGTGGAATAGTAATAATTATATAATCAAATTCTTTATTTTTTATGATTAAGCATCTTTATAACTTGAACTATTTTGTTGAATAAGTAATCTCAAGATGACTTCAATCAAAATAGGTGAAATAAATAATAGTAAACAAAATTTTAACTTTTTAAAGTAAATGCTATCAAATTTCTCTAAATTTCATTCCATTGTTGATGTTTTTTATGAAAAGTTCGTTCAACTCTTCTGTTTTGAAATATACCTGATGAACATATTACAATAGTGCCTGCATAAATGATAATTATCATTGTATAGCATGTTGGTAATTAGCATCATACCGAGTTTTATGTTCATACAGTAATTTGTAGGTACTAAAATAATAATTAAATTCATTAACAACATTTCTACGTTCAGAAGAGTTAAAAACCTATTACCCTTTCATGACTTAGTTAATAGACATTCTTGGTGTAATATCACTAAGAAATGTTCAAAAATACAAATAATTTGGAAATCAAATTGCAATATGAAGACAACTAAAATCGATTAATTTAATAATTTGATATTCACAATCTCCACTAATATCGTCAAAATTTAGTGACTAAACTAGAAATCTGTTGGCGCTTGAAGAATAGATAAATAGTGTTCATGGCAAAGTTACTCTTCGTAAATCATTCGATTTGGTTACTGATTTTTATATAATTGTTTTACATCTATAAGATACTCTTTGCATTTGTGTAAAGATATTGAAATCAACTATTTATTTCATTATCTCAACGCAACTAAATAATATTCAAATTAATGTTTCTTAAAAAATGTACAAAAACAAACAAGTTTCGTGACGGACATCCAGACAGACAGACGGATTTTCTCAAAGTTGCTTAAAATTCGATGAAAATACTTTGGAGGAGGAATTTCTGCTCTAGGACTTTTTTTTAACGATTTTAGAAATAGCTTGTGTAATTGCAATATACTCTTCCAACTTCCTCGCGTTATTATTTCATGATATAAAAGTATATTATTGAATTTGATTGATACTTTTCTGAAAAGAATGTTCGTTTGTCAAGAATATACCTAGGGAACCTTTTAAACTAGAGTAATTGTGTTGGCTTCTTGGAACATCTAAAAGTAAAAGAAACATTAATTTTATAATGTAATGTAATGTGTTACTTTATTCATGAGACTAAAGATACATGGTTATAGATTGCCTCAGGTTATGAATCAGATTGAAAATAATTCAAAATGCATACATAATACAAATAAATTCAAAACATATAAATTAGAATGAAGCAGTAGTACATAAGTTCAAAAATAACCAATTGTTCACAAATACACTATTAATAAATTGTGAAAATTTCAAGGCAGTGGGTTATCTTCCTCATCGTGCATTTGAATCTAATAATCCTAATCCTTCCCTTATTACCTTGTTAAAAGTACTTGATTAGTTCAAATTCATAATGATTTAACATTCAATTCAATAAATAATGATGGGCAGGAGGGTTTCACATTTTCATCATCAATCACTGTAACTTTAACCAAGTGTTCATGTAAAAACTCATCCTACTTAGGGTTGATGATCGATTCTATCCCTTTTTTGTTGTAGACAAAAGAAAAGCAACCGACTGAAGAAAAGCAATCGACTGAAGAACAACAATCGACTGAAGAAAAGCAATCTAACGAGACTGATGCATCTGAGAAACAAGAAATTGATCATTCAGCTGTTCAAGAAAAACGTCATGTAGAATTTAAGGAGACGCAAGAATATAATAAGAAACCTGAAAAAGATGTCAAGGTACCTACATATAATTTTTTTTATTTTCGCAAACAACATTATTAGTGAATTCAACTTCTAAGTAAGTTAGAATTTGAACAAATTTTGTTTTGCAGAAAAAGTTGAAGACCAAGATTACTCCAGTTGTGGTTGAAAAAGAGATTATCATAGAAGAACATTCTCAGAAGGAACAGCCAAACGAGGTGACCGCGACCAATGTAAGTTTGAGGCTGATTGAATTCGAACTGCTTATTAAACTAAGTAAATATGTTTATTCACAGAAAAAAGTTAAACCACACAAGGCCTCTCCAGTTCAAGTACAGGAAGAAGTTTTGAGCAATGTGCACAAAGATTTGCCATCAGTTGCTGTAAGTGTTTCTCCGTCGTGGCAACATGAATTTTCTGTTTCAAATATATGCTTATGTGAAATATCAATTAATTATTTTGTGTGATTTCCAGATTGAAGATCTGCCCAAAGAAAAAGTCATGAATGTTAAATCTCAAAATATGGCCAATTCTAAGAAATCCCTCAAAGAAAGTCTCCAACTTGTAGATGGTACCGAATCTTTAGGAAGGAAGCAAGTAGAAGCCGTGAATCCTCCACTAATAACTAATGGATACATTATCAACGTGGGAAAAGAGAAAAAGAAGAAAAAGAGTGAATTCAACACTCTTCAACAGCTGTGTAAGATATCGTTTCACTGTTTTATTGTATACTCACGTTTTTGACGTGTCTCTTACCATTTGTTTACATGCAGCTGCTGCCGATAAGGAAGGACCCAACCAGAGTCTTCTATTAAACTTGGTGCGTAAAGCTGAAATGTCTCGATCTGATGTTCAGATACTTATTGATCTCTTACTGAACAAGCAGCATGAGGCTCCGGCTATTGTGGATGATTGGTCCGAAGTAAGTATCTATATGCTATTGAAAAACTTGTGTTACATATACGGGAATTAAGTGACACAGATTGTAGTTTACAGAAAACTTTGAAATTATCAGTTCTGTTCAAACTTAATGACTTAGTTTTGATATTATCCTCTGGATGACACTACATTATAAACTGTGACTATATAAAAAACAGTGGCAACAATAGGCGATAAGCTCCGCCCATCCGCCATGTTGCATCAAAATTTTGAAAAGACTATAGTGTATCTTTTACGTCTATACGTTTTGATCGTATAGTTTAAACATCGAAAAGTAGCAACTGCAATTTATATAGTAATTAGCAACTTCTTTTGAAACTTGTAAATATGGTCATTAATATTCAGCGCTATTTGTTACAATTGTACAATAACAATAACCAGCTTGATTATTTTAAATATATACGAAGTAGATAAGACGAGATAAGAAATAAAATTTCAACAAGATGAATTATGAAATAAAAATAACAATGATGTACATTAAATATTTAATTATATAGGAAACAAAAGGTATTCATTTATAAACGAGTTAGATACCTCTTAAAAAAATCTTTTACATGATAAAACATGTATTACTTTGTTTTTATCACTTATTTCATAGAAACACTAACGTGATTATAGTTTCTTAAAATATTTATTGTCAAAATAATGTACAAATATAACAAGTGGGGTTTTGGTTTGAATATGGGGGTTAAATAATTGAAATGGGATAGTTATCCTATTTTAATTCAATTTCTCGAACGAACGAAATAGGATAATATAAGTGTTTTCAACACTAAAACGGGACACTATTGACGTCTTGTATACAGTCACTATACAATATCCTAAAAGAAAACAGCTGTTTCAAATTTTAGTTCTTCCCAAACCTACTGAATTAGTTTTGATATTGTCCAATAGGTGACACTGTTTTTTAAAAGTAGAAAACTATAAATGACACCACAGTATGCGCTGTCCAAGAAAGTGTAAGGGTACAAATTACTCTTACTTGTGGATAAACTATAAGTTCTATTTTATCGCTTGGTTGCCGACAGCTACAGTGAAGACGGTCGTGAGTTATATTTTAGATGTTAAAATTTGGGCACCAGAGTATTTTTAACCAACCAGTAAATTATGTTTCTGAACTAGGGAATTCAAACACTCAAAGTCTCCAGGTTAAATTACCCTGAAAGTATACAAAAAATAAAAGACCTGTACCAATTATGATTGAAATTTACTGGTAATTGAAATACTATTATTGTTGATACAATTTATAACAGAACTTAATATTAATGAGTTATGAAGTACATGAATTGAAGTATGAAGTTAAATTTCTTAAATCACAGTGAACAACAGTTAAATTTACATATCTATAAATACTCAAATGATTACTTCAACGTTACATAAAAGTTAAATTTCTTAAATCACAGTGAACAACAGTTAAATTTACATATCTATAAATACTCAAATGATTACTTCAACGTTACATAAAAGTTAAATTTCTTAAATCACAGTGAACAACAGTTAAATTTACATATCTATAAATACTCAAATGATTGTTCTCTATTGTTCTATTGTCCTCAGAAGACAGACATAAACAGAATACATAACGATTGTTGAACAAAATTAGGACTAACCTATGTCCTGTCAGATATCACCTGGGAAGGCAAATTAATTCTTGAAGTTAGTGAATAAATCAAATGGAATTAGATATTTACCTCTATCACGATAGGGTTTTTTATCCTTTCAATGAAACAACTTTACTTCTGTACAAAACCATTCACGTTGAAACTAAGTTTTAATCCCCTAAGGTGCATCTATTACACAAATCTTTCCAATTATTCCACTCCAAATTGGTAATTGATGCTTTTGCTTTCAACGGAAGAATATTCCCATAATTTGGTTCCAAACATAAGTTTGGTATCATCTCCCTGGTGAAATAACTTAGAAACACGACCTTCCACTTGGCGATTTGACAAAAAGTACGCCATTTTCTCGGCCTTTTCCGGTGCTTCGATGTCTCACAGAACGACCTCGAAATAGAAGCGGTAACTACAGAATTCGTCACTGAATAACCACGACTCGGAGAATATACTGTCTGGCATAGCTGACGTCACAGGAGTTAACCGATTGTAGTACAGCAGACATTTCTAAGCCGTTAAGTGAAATTTACACGTTACAAAAGCTATTTAAAAATTTGGCTCTCTCAAAATCTACTGACTTAGTATTGACATTGTCCGATAGTGTGACACTATTTTCTAAAAAAGAATGAACTTAGTTTTGATATTATCCGATAGACACCACAGTATACACTATATTCTTAAGGTGTGTACGACATGCAACAGAACATCACAGCATCTAGTGGGGACGGGAGCATTGCAACAACGTCGCGAACAGTGCAATATCACCGCCTTAGTCGGTTCTATGCAGTCTCATCAAAAAATGTTGCAAGGTCTTGTTCTCACCGCTGTTGCATGTTGCAGGGCAACCTCATAACGAACAGAATTGACCCTGAACTGCGAAATGTTTGCGATGTTTTGTTGCACACGCCTTAAAAGAAGAAGAAAATTGTTTCAAATTATCAATTTTGTCGAAATCTATTGACTCAGATTTGATATCTGATAGATCTTCTGCATTCTCACTCTAAGCTAGAGTAGTATAGACTCGATAGGTCCCTATTCACTCTTATCTTGATGCCGACAAACGGAAATAAAAGGAATGCCAACGAAGCCTTCTACATTGTTTCCGCAAACAAGCATCACTTCAGTTCACATAAGGAGGACCATGCTTAGTCAGAATGCATGTGGGTTATACTTCGTAAAGCTGGAT
The DNA here is from genome assembly GCA_958510875.1 of Endomychus coccineus. NCBI lineage: Eukaryota > Metazoa > Arthropoda > Insecta > Coleoptera > Endomychidae > Endomychus > Endomychus coccineus. Next base: position 27,152,884 of record OY294068.1, on the reverse strand, counting down.
AAGTTTGCTAATCGCTTATAAGAATGGTAATATTTCGAAAATATTTCACATTAGGACCGTGCTGCGTCAGCATGCATGACAGCCTCTAGTATTAGGAGAAAAAATGGTAATCTTTGCTTGTGGATGAATTTTTAACTTTGATAGTTTTCTTACAGGAACTATTCCCAAACCCTTCATTTTACAGATTTTTGATGCATATATCTAAATGAATAATTATTGCACTTTATCAATCGTAAAACAATGCCATGCTGTTATTATTGTAAAACATCTTCAATTTGGAATATAATGCAAGGTCAACTTCATATTGAAAAATAATCATTAGTGGTCATATCTTATCGCCAGTATTATCCAGGATAGTCTAAATTCAGATTAAAACATGTAATTAATTAACAATTACTTTGAAAAATAATATAAATATTTCTACATTCACAATATCATGAGAATTAAATTTTTAATCACATTAATTTCATTTGGGAATTATTCAATTTTCTAATTATTTGGGTTTGTTGAATTTTTCACGTTCATTCATATGTTTATTTAAAAAAATATATTTAGGGTTTATTAAATTTTAAAATGAAAGGAAATTATCAATAGTTCAAATTAATTAAATTAAATTAAGTGAAAAATAAGTATTACCTTGTAAATTGATTTCGGACAGTTTTTTTTAGAGATGTAAAAAATTTGGGCTCTTCATCACTACTGAGTTGAAGTTGAAATCATTGAAACTGAATTGGGTTGTCAAACTGATGATTGATACAAAAATATTAATATGTTCTAGCAAATTATTCAAATCATTTATTTGAGAGAACAATTCTATTTTTACATTATGCATCTTCTTTTGTTATAAAAAAGTTTTTCATAGAGCTTTCCAGGAGTCTAAATTAATAAAGCAGTATCATTTTGCATATTTTAACATATTTCTATAGTGGATTAGAAAATATTGACAAAGATTCGATGGAGGAAGCCATAACTTTGTGATAATTTATCATATTGATATGATAAAATAAAACACTTATACTTTTTTTATCACATATATTATAGAAACAAATCGTGACTATAGTTTCGACACTAGCCATCTTCAAATGATACTAATATATGAATAATTTTGGCTATTTATGGTACAATATAAGACACAGGTAACAAGTGGGGTTCCGGTTGGGGAAATACATTGTTAGAATAGTATAATTGAAATTGGATAATGAGGTAGAGTTAATATTGTGATGAGAAAATTTTAATAGTGAGGTATACTAGGAAGGCACAAGAAGATTATGGGAAATTTTAGGTTATCAAGACATCAAACAGAATGCTGTTGGACACGTCTAATTGATCGTTTAAAATTTTATTGTCATTATTTTTAACACCTTTGAAAATTTATATTTCTACTGTGTTTAATTTGAAGCCTCTCTCTGGTTATGTAAAATTTTAAATAAAAGATGAATTGGCAATAGCCCCGTATTCACAAATTAGCAGCTTACAACTCTATGATACATAGAGCCTTTTGACTTCCTCTTTCTCCTGAAAACCTGGAAGAAGAATTGAACATAATCCAGGTTATAGCCATTAACAATGGTTTTCAACTTCAACTTATATCCAAATTAATTGACAGAAAAAAGCAGAAATTAACTTACTCAAGTATCTATCCTTTAACAATAAGAATAACATAGAACATGTTTAATGTTCTTTCTTCCCAACAAATAAAAAAGAATAAATTGATAATTCTGAACAAGGTCCGCGTCCTCAGTAGACTGTCTTATATGAATGTGGTCTCAGTCACGTATACACTCCTCTACGCTCGGTTGTTTCCGCCTTTGTTAGGCGCTGGCATAAGAGAAGGAGGAGCCGATTGGTCTAGACCAATCAGACCTGTTACGAATTCACGTAACGGTTCTCGCGTAACGCTTTCCATCAATTAGGTCCTCCGTAAAAACATATTCTATGTTGAAATTCTGATTCTTCATCAAAATACTTTTCCCTCACTTACTTTGGTACCGTAAGTGAAACAATTGCAGACATTTTATCGAAACATAATATAAAAGTTAGCTTCAAACCTCAAATGATTTGTTTCTATAATATATGCGATGAAAAAGAAAGTACAAGGGTGTTATTTATTTTATCAATTGACAAAGTTATTATATTTTCAAATCCTTCAGTGTTATAACAATACAGAAGTTTCTTGGGGATAAATTGAATTATTCTTTTTGTGTACCTTATGGAAGAGCAATCAGGTGATTGAGATAATTATTGGAAGTATTCAACTGGACATCCTTTTGATGAACTAATAGATCTGAAATTTCAGGGGAGATACGATCCTGTTCAAAAACTGAAGAAACAACTGGCTGAAAAAGAGAAGGCTCTGTTGGACCAACAGGAAGCTCTGAGTGGCGTGCAAATCAAAATGAAGGAGATTCGTAACGAACAACTATCAGATCGCACCAGTTTACAACAGAAAGTGAGAGGTCTGGAAGAAATACTAAAAGCGAAGCAAATTGAAGCACAAGCCAATAATAATCAATTCCATGTCCAGACGCAGACACTTCAACAGGTACAAGCCCAGCTCACTGATGAATATGGCAAGAATCAAAAGTTGAGAGAAGAGTTGAGTAATTTACAAATACACCAACAACAAATACAAATGGAAATTGGTGAAAAGGTATGTTTATAAAATGTAATGTAAACATTTTTCATCATCAATCATTTTGATAATTATTCCAGGCAGAAGTACAGCTTGCGCAACTGAGGGCAGAACTACATGGATGCTCCGAACAAAACCAACAATATTTAATTCAAATTCAACATTACCAAAAAGAAGCAGCAGACAGAGACGCCGCCTATGTTGCTCAGCTGAACACCTTCACCAAAGAATTGGATGTCAAGTCTAGGCATATAGAGGTAAAAAAAAACAATAATTATTTTATTTTAACATGGTAACTAAAAGCCACTACCTTCAAATAGTTCAATAAAATGTATTATCATTCTTCAGTAATTAATGAATTCCATAATTTGTTCTCTAAATTTGCAATAGAGCCTGTTTATAGATGTAATAACAAGATAAAAAACCGTCTAGGCAATATCTTTGATAAAGTTTCTGACTTTGACAAATTCGAGATTTACAAAACCGATTGTGTAAGTCATGTTCAAAATGCTATGAGCATTTTTTAACAACAATTAACTGCAACATTCTTACACGGTAAGTAAGTAAATTTTATTCATCACTGAAGTCTTACATACAAATATATACATGTAAAATTTGATGGATTAGTCCGGAGAAAACATTCAGAAATATGCAGTCAAAAACATATAAAAATACATTTACATAGTGTATTTATATATGCTTCCCAGGTCAATTTTCTATCTAAGGTTAAACCTAAGAATTTAAAGGTATCTTTGCTATGGATAGAGAGGCCGCATACATTGAGGTATAGATTGTAATCGGGTGAGACATTTTTTGGTAAAAAGTGCATGTGGTAGGTTTTTGTTATATTCATCGTGAGTCCATTATCTGAACAGTATTTGTTCAATTCCCTAGATGCATTATTGCTAGTTTCAACAAGGTGCTCTACATTTTTGTTTGACATTAGTTTTGTTATATCATCAGCGTAGACAAACATTTGATTTGATGAGGTGCAGGTATTGTTGACATTATTCATGAATATAATGAAGAACAATGGACCCAAGATGGGGCCTTGGGGTATGCCCAAATGTATGTCTCTCGTATCAGATCTAACACCATCAACAAGTGTAGCCTGTTTTCTATTTGTCAAGTATGATGTTGCCCAGTTACTCCTCGAACTCCAATGCCCTCCAATATCATCAGTAATATCTTATGATTGATGGTGTCAAATGCTCGACTTAGGTCCTAAAACATACTTACAACATGATTTTTTTAATTTAGTGCATCATAAATATATTCTACGCAGTCCAATATTGCTGTTCTTGTTGATTTCTCATACTAAAGCCATGCTGGATATTAGACAGTAATTTAAATTGTTCAAGATATTTTATGAGTCTTATAGAGTAGGATGCTGTTTTTGAAAACAAGAATGCATTTGGACTCCTTCAGGTCTGGAAATGTTCCGGATATGAAAGACTCCTTAATTAAGTGAGAAAGTGGCTCAGCAATAACGTCTCCTGCTATTCTCATGATATTTCCATTGATATCGTCCCAACCAGCAGCCGGTTTAGAGGTAGTTTTGTTCAATATTTTTATATAAAGTATAAAGAAAATTTTGCACACATACAGAAAAAAGTGGCTATAAATCAGCATTAGCCGAATATATTCTAAATGCTTTCTCAAGAAAGTTTATCAGAAACACAGTAATGAGTATTTCTAAATGAAAGGGTGGAAATGTATAAGTGAAAAACCAATCTAATGAATTCAAATTTATCTCCAGCTGAAGGTAATCCCTTATATACACTATTAATTCCAAATAGTATTTAAACAAACACATTTTGATTTCTTTTTTAGTTTACTCTGATGGTGGCTACTTTGTAGCTTAAGTTCTCAGTACCTTAACAGTATTTTTTGTAGATGAGGGTGAATGTTTGCTTATTTATAGTGTCTGTCTAAGTAACTATAATCTCGGAAAAATTATTTACTCATTGATTGACTATTACTCCAATAACTGTTAGAAGTGTTCGATAGGATGTAACTTGATAAAACATTACTTTTTCGAATTTATCACTTCGTATTATTTCCAGGATTTAAGCGTCGACAGTGCTCATAAGACAGAAATATTGAAAAAGCAAGAAAATGACTTCAATACTGAGATATCCAAACTGAAAACAGCAATACAACAACAGACTGAAGAAGTTAAACGAAATGAATTGAACAGAGGACAGACTCAAGAAGAAATCAGGACACTACAAAGACAACATGATGAAGCTAATAAGATTATTGCTCAGGTTAGTAATAGATCTTTATCCTATAACAAAATTGAAATCTTGCATTTAGTTCAAACTTTAATGAGCCAAGGATATTAATTTTAGTTTATGTACATTTATTTCAAGTTGACGATTTGTTTTACTTCTTTGAAATAATCTGTAATATCTTGATTTACAAATTTTATCACTTTTGGAACTAGTTTTTACTAAATTTCAATTACAAAAGTGGAAAGCAATGGATTGTATAAGTTTTAAAACAATTTTGGAAATTGTTTCTGGAAGATGCAACTAATGTAGGTACTTACATTTTTATTGAAATATGTAAAATTAATTGACTAATTAAAAGCTATTTAACAAATCGTGGGCAATCGGTACAAATTAAAACTGAAACAAGTAATGAGAGAAAAATAGAATATGGTGTTCCACAAGGGACATTCTTGGGACCTATTCCCTTTGTAATATATCTTAATAATTTACTTAACCTAACTTGCCGTGGAGAAATCCAAAGTTTTGCCGATGAAACGACTATTTTCTATCGATCTTCATCCTGGGAAACCCTAAATGAACAAGTAGAAATCGATATTATTAAGATACTAGATTGGTTTAGTCATATGAACTTAGAATTAATTATGAAAAAATTACATTTTTAATATTTGTTTTGTTTAAATATTGTGAATTGATTAATTAAATAAACTGTATTAAATATTAAATATTAAATTAAACTATTAAATTAAATTTGGTTCTTATAAAAATAGCATACCACAATATAAAGAGTTAATTATAAAATATGACGAATCTATAATTAAAGTAAAAAGGTCAGAATGCATTAAACACTTGGTCATTTGAAATGGAAGTATCCTGTACAAACTTGAATATTTAAGAAAAATGTTTTAGATACTTCACATATGAGAGTAATATACTTTGCTTTAGTACAATCTCGTTGGTCATATGGAGTGTTGAGTGGGGTGGTTTGACTGATACTCATTTGAAAAAGCTATCAATTTTACAAAAACTGTTTTTGAAAATAATGTAATAAGGTATCCATCAAAACTACTCTTCTGAATGTTAGATAGTAGACAAATATATTTTGAATATATTAGTAGACAAATATATTTTGAATATATTGTTACTTACCATCACAAAAATAAAAACTCGTTACCATTTAGTAGAACATCAATATTCAACTAGAGGTGCTACAAAATTACTATCAAAAAACCACTGTTGGTGGAAAAACAATAGGTCGAAGATGCCATATTACTTGTCATCAAGGTTATATAACTCACTTCCAGATAATATAAAAAATAAGTTGCTCTCAATCAAGACTTTTCAAATCAAACTTAAAAAATATTAGCCTTGTAATGATCAGAGTAGGGCACCAATTAATTGATCCACACATATTATAATTAACAAATATTAATAAAAGTCGTAAGTTGTTGATGTATTTACAGTATTTTTACATAATATTTAATTTTAATGTCATAGTCATTTATTGTTTATTTCACAGATGCTTTTAATAATGGATGCAAAAAACTATATGATTTTGATTTATGTTTATATTATCCTCATTTATATCGATTTTTATTTGACATAATTCTTAGGGTGCATTAAATCTTAATGTATGTAATATCAACTGCAATTTCATGAACATTAACAGTTGAATGAATTTTCTTTTTTATTTTATATATATTTTTTTCTTCTTTTTAAAATTGATTTATCTTCAGACCTACGCACAGATACCTAGTGTTTTTTGCAGGGCGGTAAAAGTAATTTATGTGATTTTATTACTTTGTATCGATGTACTTTACATCTGAATAAACATTATTATTGTTATATGAATTTTCAACAGGAACATTGCGGATGATGATAAGTTTATTCAGGTGCTAACGTACAAAAAGAAGGCTGTAATAGATCCTAAACTGCATATGTGCACAGGCCTGGAAATATAAAGCTTGAAGTTGATATTTAGTTTTTGTTTAATTTACTTCAAACCCCAATATTTTGTAATATTTTTTATAGCGCTAATTTTCACTATATGAAAAAGGTTACATTATTAGAAAACCAGTTTTAAGTTTCTTTTTTACCTTTTTGTCAAACCAACATATTTACGTCCAGGGATCAAAATCCCAATATTGCTGGCTAGTAAAATGTTCATTGTGAATGAATCAAAAACATATTTGAACAAAGGTTCATAGTGAGTTTAAGTAATTTCACGGTCAAGAGGAATGTCCTCTATGGAACGTAGTAATGGAACCTACCTCCAAAGACATCATGTCATTTCCTGGATGAGGTTGTAAAGATCACATGTTCTCTTGGTGTCGATTCACTACGTTTACGGAAGTCCTGAATGAAGAGAATGAGAAAACAATATTTTCACTGACTTCTTTGAAACCCAAATGGGATTTGGCGCGAATATTTACTCGAAATATCTAAACCAATCCCTAACAATATCTCTAGTACTACAGTCGCAAATATGTTCTAACAACCATGGGGTAAAAAATTCTGAACCGAAAATTCAGCAGAGTGCAATAAGTAGGAACAAGATCACCTCCAAACTTTAGAAAGCCACGAAACCAAGTAACAAACGCTAAGAACGAGGCCCGACATAAGAAAGAAAATCCCGAGGAAGGGTCAATAATAAGAACATCACACAGGAGCATTAATGCCATTCCCAAAAAGGACACGTTTAAAGTTCTCAAGCACGATGGGATGAAACCTCAAGTTGTAGACAGGTCAATAAAGTGATGGACTCGCCTTGCGAAAAAAACAGCCGAATAATGAGACTGTTTCTGAAGAACCTGTGTGTTCTAGCAGGAATGACTGCGGGACATTGTTGACTAAGAAAACACACGCAAACTATGGGTCCAGTGGATCCCTCTGTGTAGGGCATCTGAAGAGCACTCGCAACATGAGAATCCATCTTGGGGAACAATGGCTGAGCATAGCCAGCATTAGGCAAACCTCTGTTGATTCCCTTTCTGTACAAAGAACATCACACAGGAGCATTAATGCCATTCCCAAAGATAACACGTTTAAAATACTCGAGCACGATGGGACGAAACCCCAAGATGTAGACGGTCAATAAAGTGAAGGTCTCACCTTGTCGAAAAACTGCCGAATATTTAGACTGTCTCGGAAGAACCTGTGTGTCCTAGCAGGAACGAATGTGGGACATTGTTGACTAAGAAAACCCACGCAGATTATGGGTTCAGTGGATCCCTCTATGGAAGGCATATGAAGAGCACTTACCAACATTAGAGAATCCATCTTGGGGGAATTTTGGCTGGGCATAGCCAGCATTAGACAAACCTCTCACTTGTTTCCCTTTTCGTCCAAAGAACATCACACAGGAGCATTAATGCCATTCCCAAAGAGAACACGTTTAAAACCCTCAAGCACGATGGGGGGAAACCCCAAACTCTTCCGTAGCAGCACATTTTTTTCTAGTTATGCTAGATGATGCGCAGTACAAATCTTTGATAGTAGAGGAATAGTATAATATGGATTCGATGAATAAATGTTGGTTCATTCTTAGGATATTTACTTGATTGCATAGTTTAAGCATGTTCTCATGTAGTCTCATTTCTCTTCGTGAAGTTAGAGTGAGAGACAGACCTTGGTCAAACATTTTCAAGTTACCAGAGTTCAAGACTTTTCTAGTTTAGCTAATGATTATATTTTCGATGATATAATGCATTAAAAGTTAATACAATGTACTTTTTTACCTTCAGCTCAAATTAGAAATACAAAAGTTAGAAGATGAAAAACCACCGACTAATGGATCAACAGAAGATCACAAGTTATATGAGACAGAGATTTTAAATCTTCATAATGAACTTTCTTCCGTGAAAAATCAATTGCAACATAGTGAAAATAAGTATAACAAGGAATTAACTGCCACCAACGTTACAGTGCACAAATTGCAAGATGAACTGGAGCAACAAAAAACTAAAAATAATGTAAGTCTTGTGATCGATTAATCATTTGAATCTGTTAATTTCTTGGTGTTTGTTTAGGAATTGAGAAGTAAAAACCATAAAGTGATGGAAGCCCTCAATGAGGCGGAAAATAGGATAAAGATTACTCCAGTGGGCCCGACTAAAGAAGACATAGAGGTATTGAATTTAATCGAACCCAGTAGATTTAAATATATTATAAATGCACTTTAAGCGTGTAATTTGGTAAGACTTGGTAGTTAATCTACAATTGTTTCTTTTTTCTTCAGAAAATAAGGACAGATGTACTAAAAGCGGAGCAGAACTCACAGAAGGAATTCATCATTCGACTATTTCCAGAAGTAGGAGGCTTAAAGAATATTGCTGAAGACAATTGGGACGAAGAAAGCGGAAAGTTAATTAGAAACCATTTGGAAGAATTGAAAAAAGAACAGACTAAATCTGAATCTGAAAAATCAGATGTTAGTAAATTATTAGTTCAATTAAAACATTATCAAGCTATTATAGATGACACGGTAAGTTTATTTCGAAAATTTATTTGGCTATTTGTTAGTAGTGGTGAAAGTGAATTGATTGTTTGGATTTTAATTCTTGACATTATCTCAACTTGATATATGAATGAAGCATGGACGTATAGATGTGGCTGATAACTTGTATTAAAGAGTGGAATTAATGAGGTACCTTCGAATTGGCTCTCTTCAAACATAGCCTTCTCTAATCTGAGGTCAGCGCCTTGATCACATGACCAACCTACGCAGCCATTGTGTGATGCGTTTGGAACTGCACAAAGCTCAACGACTCGCTTGCTTGAGTGCTTGGGGATATATGAGCACCTCCCCCACTAGGACTCTGGGGGTCCAGGAGGGGATCGTCCCCCTACAGCTCCACATTAAAACAGTGGCTGCTGGTACGGCGTATCGACTAGCTGATCTGGTCCAGTGGGGCTGGTGCGTCCGAGCCGCGTCTTGGCAAAATTTGGGATTTGGCCGCTGGAAGCTGCCCGATCCTCCGACTGAAGCTGGGTGCGATAGCGCCTGCTGTCAGGTTCCAAACCCCGTACGTCCTCATAACCCATAAGATGGCAAGAACAAGGACTCCGGACCACCTCCGCCAGGGGGACTCGTGTGGTACACGGACTGGTCCAAGACTGGCGTGTGTAGCGGAGCCGGAATCTACTCGTGCACACCCAGAAGGGAGCTTTCAGTTCCCCGAGTTGCTCATGTAACTGTTCTCTAGGGCGAGGCGTGTGCAATACGAAGCTGTGAGACTAAACTATCGAGGTAGGCGAGATAGGTATTCGATAATGGTACTTCGATGTTGAAACTATAGGAACGTTTCCATGTTATTATCAAAAGTGGTATAAAAGCAAAGTAATTGTTCTTTCACTGATCATAATGAATAAAATTTAAAATTGATTGAAGGCTTCTACCATCGATTTTTCAAAAGAAAATCGAATCTTAATTACCGCTATTCCTCCATTCATTTAGGCTAACTATAGGGATTGGGACGTAAATATTCCTCAATTAATGCAAGCGTTGCGCTTAATTGAACATAATTGGACAGGATATAGTCCTGCATTTTCGATGTTTGCGCGGTATATTTCTATTTCTGGCGATTTTTAAGACAAATGTTTCTGATACAATCCATAGACAGTATGACATTGAATCACCACCAATCTATAAATTAGAAAATAAATCTTGTAAACTGGCTCTTAATGAATATTAAAGTAGACTTTTGTAATGATGCAGGAGGTTGATGGTTCCAGTAAAGAGAAATAGAGAGAACAAAAAAAAAATTTATTGATTAATTATAATTTTTAGTGTATCTAAATTGTCCTTAAAAATTTTACAGTGTTTAAATTGTATCATTTTTATAATATCTATATTTTATCAATACTAGTTTTTGTACCTCATTGTAACTTTAAAATCTAACTTTATCATTGTAAATGCTACTTTTTATTGTTCAATATGACCTATCCATTCGTGTAAATTGGCTTGTGGATAAATAAAAATTTTCTATTCTGTTATATTCATCCCCATTTTGAATGATTGAATAGCTGCATACTCTGTACTTATGATTTGAATGAAAATACCAACAATTTTTTGAATGATTTAATTACTAAAGGTTCTTAACTAACACGCTGTACTTCTAATTTCGGTTACAGGAGGGCATGCTCAATAAGCTTCAGGCACATATAGAACAAGAAGAGCTGAAGTGGAGGGATCAACTGAAAGCTAAAGACTTGGAGTTAGAATTACTCAAAGAGCAACAAGTAAAGCAAGTAAGTTATTCTTGATGTTCTTTTAACTTATGAGATCCAAGCTTTTTTATTACTATGATGCAACAATTATTCATATACTGAGCTTATATCTGTGGGAGTTTTACTATCATTCCAGTTTGCAGAATAAGTTTCCAAACATGTTTAATACAGTTAACATAAAACCTGTTTAAAAATGTATACTTTATTAAGTAGTTTAGACAAAATTTCAAACAATAAAAGATCAGGGAATTATTTTGTCACTTTTAAAACTGAGTTTCAGTAAATTCTTGAATATTCTGGAAGTCATTCATATTTATTGAGTTCCACATATGAATATGCATCTATAATCTATTTCTTTTCATTATTCGAACTTCATAAGTTTTGAATATTTGCTGAAAACTTGTTTTGGCGTACATTCTACAACCTGCCATTCCGTTATCCTCTTACGAACTTTTTTCATGATGTAAAGAAGAATCATCTTGTGTATTTATTTATGTTATGCTCCTTGTTTTGAAAACATTGTGAATAAATTTCATTTATTTTCAGGATGGACAAGGAAAGTTGGATCATTTGAAATCCAATGACATAGTTAGTAATAATGTAAGTATCATTTTTTTCTGTTAATATTCTTTTTATTTATATGCCATTTTACGACCAGTGTTATATGATATTTAATAATTTCAATAACTCGAAAGTTTACTGTTTGTTACATACAATTCAGCATAGAATGTTCAAAGCAATGTTTATGATCAAATTTTTTAAACTAAAATCTTACTTAGATCTTACTGAATAGTATTTTTGTTATGTTTTTATTAATCTTCATCATAATCTTGAATTTGATTTGATTCAACCTTTTACAGAATCACAATTGTGTATCCACGAATGGAGCATCCACTGATGGTGAGTAATATTATTTACTAGTAATTATGTAATGCAGGTAGCTGGACTTTTTCCCTCGAGAGGATAAAGTTGTAATGGGCGTGGCACATAGAGTTACAGACAGATCCAACTACTGGTGTTTGAAATAATTGCCAATTTTAGTCCAGTCGATCAAATTCAGAAAAAGAAATGTAGTTTTTTTTATTCTTGAATCATAGCTTGGCATGTAAAAAATATAACGTCATTCGTATTGTTTGTCTAGTTTTTCTAATTTTAGCAAAATATCAAATAATGAATATGTTTTATTATGAAACAAATTGAAAAAAAATTTATGAAATATCGGACATGTTAACTTCTGCATGAAACAGAATGAACTTGTTTCATTTTGAATGTGGCACAGAAGACAAGATTCTTTACTTAGAAATTCTTTTGAATTATTATAGCTGTTAACTGTAGTGAAATGCTTTAAGACTAATAGCCGCTGGTAACTTGAATGATTTTCAAAGTTCAAAGGTCTTAAGGAGGTTCGGTAGTGTTAGCGGGGGAAATATAAGAAGAGCAAGCGGAGGGCGAGAGCGGAGGTCTGGCTACGCTATAAATATTGCCGGCTGTAAAAATAATAATCGAATAGTTGTCGTCGACTTTTCGCGTTTTTAAAGTTAATTGCAATTAATACAATTTATAAATTAAAAATTTGTGAGCTATTTTTTCATAGAAATAATTAGTGGGAATCGCTCAAACTTGCACAGAATATTATTGTAATAATGTTTAATATTATTCCATTAAAAAAAAAAGCATTTCTATTTAGCCGTCTTTTTTTAATTTGAAGATTTAACCACGTCCCCATAAGTCATCATGTTAAAATGTTGTTTTTTTGAATCGATATATTTGAAAAACGGTGTAGTGAAACCCTCCAAAAGAATACGTCTATTCTTATATTGTTATTCTCAACGGTCTGTAAAAATTTCAAATAATTTCATATCATAAAAAACTATCTACCGAACCTTTTTAACTTTGGTTATTTTCTAAACACAAAGCCTATTATTCTTCTGAAGGTAACTACAAAAAGTATCATTAGAGGAATACAAAATTGAAAATACCCCACAATATTTTGGCCTTGAAGACAAACAAGCTTTTAAAATTAGAGCTCTCCGCTCCACGTTTTAACTGGAAAAGTCAGCCGATGGGGAATAATATTGGACATATCTACTTATGCAATGGAACATAAATTACTGTAGAATAAATCTTGTTTGATATGTCATACGTTGACTAGACTCGGTTAATTTATAAATCTTGTGGGCATATCCAGATTTCACTGAACGTCTTAGTTTCTCATAGCATGTTCTATGGGACATGGTTATTTTTGACTCTCAATTTTACCTAATTCATATTTTTTAATGAAAACTCTAGTTCTTTCAGAGTGAAAATATAAAATAGGACTGTAATATCAATCTTTGCTACAGAATCATTTAGGTAGCGAGGTCGCTGTGAAATTTACTACACAGTGCTTCACTTTAATCATTCATGACATAATATTTTGAAAAATATAGATGCAAATTTATCAATAAAAAATTGTCCTGTTTTTCAGGATAATGAAAATATATGCTGTCCTCATGAAGTTTCAAACGAAGCCTAAACTATGTTACTGAAGTAAATTGTATACTTTATGGTAGGTTAGGAGAAAAATGGAAATGAAATTATTAGAGGGCCTCAGAAACTAATACACATTGTAGCCTGCTGAAGTATTTTCTCTTAGACGTACAAATTGATACTATGGTAGCGAGTTTTGAGTCTTTGTTTTGGATTCTAGAATTTGTTATCATCTGGTGCCCCTTATTTTGATTGTCATATTTTATCATTCCTTATTTTTATAGACCTGTGCAATATTATTCTCACTGCTTGTAGTTTTATGAGTACTATCAAGACAGGCTTATTATTCCAAATGAATAAACAATGGTCTCAAAAGGAATAATGATCATATATCTAAGCAGCAATAAACAATTATAACAATAAAACATATGTTTTGTTCAGAATCTGATAGTTTTCTTATGTAGTAATTAATTACATATTATATACTTTGATGTTATCTCTATATTTACAATATAATTTTTTGTTTTTGGAATTTTATTCACAGTCAAATTTAGTTCAATACTTTAGTTTGAGCTAATTTGTTGATACATACTTCAACATCATTTTTGTGTTTTGTTAGTTTCTAGTTTGTATACTATAAAAGACAATACTCTTCTAATATGAGGAGTTTCGAAAAGCCTGTTTATGATAATACTTGTAATAGCTGAATATAAATGCCTTACTAATTTCTTCATATAAACAAATAATGAAAGTAATGTATACAATGTTGAAGTAGTATAATTATATTAAGAAGTGAATACTCTTTAATCGATACTGTAATATCTTCCTATTATATTTATTACGTTTTTTAATTTCAATTTGTACTGTTTTATGGTATTTATTATGCCATGTATATGTTAATGCAATAAAAGATTTTACAATTTCAAATAGACAAATTATAGTTCAATCATCAATTCGTAATCGGCTCTAAACATTGGAAGAACATTTTGTTTATTAAAATTCAAACTCTGTTTAATGTGAATCGTTTCAAATTTAAATAATAAGTAAAATCGTTTATTGCTGAAGGTTAGGAGACGCTTCATTATGTAGCAATACTCTATTTTTATATTGTAATATAATCAATATTGATATTAATATTGTCAAAATTATTTACATCTTATTTTGGATTGTCCAAATAAAATTATTTATAGAACTGGCTTTTTTTTATACACTACCATATCATCCTTGGCCCTATCAAGAATAGCACTGGATAGTATATACGTTGTCTAAACTTCATACCAACACAGCTATTTGTTATCAGGCATCTATTGTGGTGAGAGAAGATGACATTAACGGAGGTATGTGTGTAATACATCAACAATTGTTTATACTGACTGATACTGACCACAAATCAATTCAGTGGAACAATTTATACATTGGTGTTGTCTCTTGTTGGAACCAATGGGTGATGTAATGAAGGGCCCTCGTTACTTATAATTTAATATACTCCTCTGGTTAAAAAGAAATAACACCGACGAGGCTGAGATTCTAACGCATCAAAGTTTTGTACATCCTATGTAGAAAAAGTTGAAGCTAATAGGAGATAAGGAAGTTCTTATTCAATTCACCACTGACTGCCAGAATCTCAGGCCACCTCTGACGCTTTATTTCTTTTGGCACAAAACCAGTATAAAAGGAGAACGGATTTCACACGAAAGGGATTGAAGAATCAGCCGTCCGAGCGCTAAGCCGCTACGATTCCGATATATTATTACCGACCGTTCAAATTAATTCAACTCTGTTAATCCAGCGACTGCGGAATTTTTCCGATGGCCCGAGAAAGTGGTGCGGCAAGATACAATGGGCTGTGAAGCTCAAGTGTCATCGTGACTGCCCTGGTTGTAGGATCGAGCCTACCACACGAGGTGGAGTGTTTAGTGGGTATATCCGAGGTGATTAAGTTCGGAACTCAAGAACTCCCACACTACCTTAAGGGATGTTACAGAGGGTTTCAACCACCTCGCACCAAAAAAAAAAGACTGTTAATTTCCGAGAATTTATTTTTATTTTTCATTAAAAACTCCGTCCGCGCTCCGTAGTATCCACTCATATACTTTGACCAAGTCCAAAGGTAAATATTCTACAACTAACTCCAGTTTCAACTGACTGCCAAAAACAGAATAATTTATTATTTGTGTTGAGGGAAAAGACCTGACATCCCTATGACTAACTACAAATCCCGAAAACCGAATAATTTATTATTTGTGTTGGGGAAAAACAGACCGTTTGCCCACAGGATCTCATTTACCAAAAACGGAATAATTTATTATTTGTGTTGAGGAAAAGACCTGACATCCCTACGACTAAATACAAATCCCGAAAACCGAATAATTTATTATTTGTGTTGGGGAAAAACAGACCGTTTGCTCACAGGATCTCATTTACCAAAAACCGTATAATTTATCATTTGTGTTGAGGAAAAGACCTGACATCCCTACAACTAACTACAAGTAACGGAAACCGAACAATTAATTATTTGTGTTGAGGAATTGACCCGATCCGTAAAGAACTCGAATATTATTAGCGAACTCGTAAATTACCACTATTCGAAATCAATCCACCACCTGTGTCGACAGGGCGACAGATACTAAAGAACTATTAACTGGTTTCTTATTGCGGGTCAACGTTCCAAACGTACACTACTTGGCGTCTCCGTTTTTTTTTCCTCGAAGATCATCTGTTCGAAGTAAACAACTGTATCACGCGAATAGAAATTGTGATTTAAATTAGATTCTAGAACTTCCGATTGTTTAAATTGTTACAAACTAGCCCGACTAGGTCAAACACTTGACTTTATTATCTAAGGTGATTTTATGAAATTGTTGTTCATTTAAAAAGACTAGGTGTAAATATTTATTTTCTTTTGTACATATATTTTTGACAATCCATCAGTTCCTTTAATAAGCTGTATATATATATATATATATAAACATCTGTTTTACTGGTGAGGAATCAATCAATTCATATCTGTCATATTTCATTCAACGGGAAATATACGACCCTGGACCAATCATCCCGATGGGGACCCCATTCTACTTTTCCGTGTAACAAGAAAAATTATGTTTTCCCGAGAAAGGCGGTCACAGGGACTTATAATATAGAAAAGATAATTTTAATATTTCAACTAGAAATTTAATTGCTTAAATTGAAATTTCTAAGATAATCTTTTCGCCTCATATAGGAATGTCTCCACACTTTTTTGAAGTGAAAACTTCTTTAGGCGCGTTGAGCTATTTCAGATGGGGGGTAAAACCACGAGTCCGTCACGCTGTAGCTATATTTATTAGGTATTATGTATACTGCTGCGTGCGCAACTACTCGGGTCAGGCGTCAGGCAGCAGCGTGAGCATATCTGAGTCGGATACTCGACGTTAAGTGTTTCGTATTACATATATAGCAAAAAATAACCCTTGTCTTGCTTACACTTTATCCGGATGCAGCTTGAAGAGAGTTTCATCTTATAACGATTTTGGGAATTATCATTACTTCAGATCTTCCTGGTCTGAACCTATCGTAGCTGTGGTGAATAAAGCGAATAAGGTCATATCTCATTGGCAAGGCCTTTTCCAACTGTTCCTCAGCTCTAAATCAATTGTCAATAATAATAATAATATAAATCCGATCGTATTTAGCGCTCGACGTGATTTGATTGGTGCTTGCCAAAGCTTTGTTCGATTAGAAGACTTTGTAAATATCTGATTTTGAAATTATGTCAAATATATAAACGATTTATTCAAATTTCAATAACGCTTTTATTTAATTATACTCTTGTAAAAAATGTTTAGAAATAATTTTATACATAAATTTTATATATTGTATAGTATTCTTAGAATATTTAAGAGTTTGCTGGTTTATTTAAAAATTTAGTGGTTTCCATCTTGGGGGTTAATGGGTGAAGCTATCTGGTAACACAACGATATATTATTCCGTTCCGTCTATACTTTTCTCTTATTATATTATCTTAATATTTGTATTGTTGTTATTATTCATTTAACTCCTAGTTCTAGTTCCGAATCATGATTACGATTTATTAAAAGATAATCCCATTAATAGTAATAAAATTTCACATAACCTCAAAATATAAGTTTATTTTCCTAATTGCTTAACCATTGTTCACACAAAAAACAAAGACCTTTACGTTATCGGTCCCACTTTGAAGCCAAAATGTTTATGACGCAAAACTAGTTGACAATTTGAGCTTTGGAATCATTGGGCATGCAATCGTGCGTAGATTCAAACACATTGGATTGGTAATTAAAATTATTTCATGATCAAAGAGAAATGTATTTGTTCAAGTATTTTATAATGCATCTTATAAAAAATCAATAATTATAGATTCATGTACTTATATATTATGTTAACAGGAAGTTTCTATGATTCAATAAAAATAGTAAGAATTTTTCTGAATTGAATCGGATTTTAGGTTAATGGAAAATATATTTTACGATAAGTTCAATACATAACAATATGTACAACTAATAATTATTGTTCATTTCACTTCATCTGTAGTGTTGTTCAAATAAAATTATTTAGCAGTAACCTCCGTTACATTAATTGTAAGTTCGGTACTGATCTGCCACAACCCTCCTCCCCCATTCTCAAATGTTCCCAACCCATATGATTTTATCAACTCGAACTCGCAACACGCTTTTTGGCATTTTAACCCAACCTTACCATCAGCCATGGGTGAACAACTGTGAAAACCAATAGTTGTCGCATCATTTTAAAAAATGCCTAACTCTTTATAGGGACGGTTCCGACAGATGGGAATGATGTTGTTTGACTCCTCACGATGGAGAAAATCAAAAATATATTACAGATTGGGAACGGTTGAGGGGGCATCCAAACCGGCGCCCATTCATTTGCCAAATGTTTCATGGAATATATTCTCCTGTGAAATCTAAAAGCACTGCCCCTTTATATTGTAGACTGGACTTTCACATAAAAAACACATAACTTCAAGTACATATATTTTGACAGAACGTGATGATGGTGTAGTGGGAAGATTACACTACCAGACTTCAAATTCAATTATGAATTAATTACATATCTTTCAGACAAATTAATTGAAAAATCAAACTCAGAGCTGGTCATGAATTTTCCAGTAAAAAATTGAACTAAACTATTGTTTTCATGTTTTGTTTTAAAGGCAATTCACACTTTGTGAATATCTAGTACTTTCATCAGTTTATGATATAATGTGCAAGTAAAAAAGTAGAAATTGAAATAGAAAATCAGACTAATACTGTCACTTAGCTTGGATTTAGTAGAATGAAGCTTGAATTATACAAGTTCCAATTAAGGACAATTATATATAAATTCTCGGGAAATAGGTCACATTAACACTTATGCTTTATATTTTCTCGTCTTTACGTACGTTTCGGTCTCACGACCATCATCAGAAGACTTATTATGCCTAAAACTGGATTAATTGAAACTAATTGTATTACACAAAGCGTCCTTATCGCACCAATCTCAATTAAAATGCCCACGTCGCCGAAACGAACAGAAACACGGATAATTGAAATTGTAACACATCAATGTTGTAAGTATAATATATCAAGAATCCACTGTTAAGCAGTACTCTTAATAAATGCGAGTTCATGTCAACAAAGTCTACGAACGACTAAAAACGAGAACATTAGGTTCAAGTATCCACTTTCAAACCAGATGTTAGATTTACGAGCTGATAGAAAAAGGTTTGTCAGTCATTGGAAATATACTTTTGACATTCTACCTAAAATATACTTTCAACATTATAAAGACGCATGTAGGAATTTGCAAGAGTTTTAATTCCTACGTGAGTTTCTATAATGTCAAAAGTATATTTTAGGTAGAATGTCAATAGTATATTAACAATAACTGACAAACCTTTTTCTATTAGCTCGTAAATCTAACATCTGGTTTCAAAGTGGATACTTGAGTCTAATGTTCTCGTTTTTAGTCGTTCATAGACTTTGTTGACATGAACTCGCATTTATTAAGAGTACTGCTTAACTGTGGATTCTTGATATATTATACTTATAACATCGATGTTACAATTTCGATTATTCGTGTTTCTGTTCGTTTCGGCGACGTGGGCATTTTAATTGAGATTGGTGCGATAAGGACGCTTTGTGCTTCAAGTAATCCAGTTTTAGACATAATAAGTCTTCTGATGATGGTCGTGAGACCGAAACGTACGTAAAGATCTGAAAATATAAAGCATACATGTTAATGTGACCTATTTCCCGAGAATTTATATATAATTCATACCTGGGTCAAGAATCTTTATTATTAAGGATAATATAATTGCAACTAATATTTAATTAATGAATTAAGAATACTGAGATAACGATGTGTCTAAATATAGTTTGCTAACAATGGTACTATTTGCTTTTTAGTCGCGCTAGATTCACGAATTTTACATCATGTACTAACAGAAATTCGATGTGAAACTATTTTTAAGAAAAACTGTAATTTTATTGCTGCTTCAGTTCTTTTTTTAATCATGTAATTATGATAATGCTATCTGTTGGACAGCAACTGTCTCAGTATTCCCAATTTGTTAATTCCAATTAAATACAGGAACTTAAAACTACCAGGCAATCATTTATAAATCATCATATTTAATGTCCAACTACACTGACTACCATTAGCATGATTTGAAACTAAGACAGATTAAGTAAAAGACAGTTCTGATATTCATGGTCACATTGGTGTATAATCCAATTGTACATACAGTTGTCTAACACCAACCGAAGCAAAGATCATTTGTGTATGTGAAACTACATATTTAGAGTCTACATTTTTCGACACTTCCAATTTTACACCACCTACATACACTTCACTACACAGCGTCCAGAAGTGTGGTTCTTGTACAGAATAAACACCAGCTAAACTAACAACCTTTTGATAACACTGTGGTAACACATTATCTAGAGCCCGTGGTTGCCTTTGCATGAGTACCACTATCGATTCTTTAATTAAAGATAACACACTGAGAGCTATAAGAATTGCTATAAACATTGAACATATAGGATCCGCAATCATCCATCCGAACATTTGCATCAGAACTGCTGATATGATAACCCCCACACTACCTAAAGTGTCAGCTAGGATATGAAGGAAAACCCCTTTCATGATCTGAGAATTCTCACTGCTGGTATCTATATCCAATAAATTGCTCTCATGAGAGTGTCCATGTGAATTGTGAGAATGACCATGTGAAGCTCCTGAGTGGGAATGACCATGTGATCCTCCACCATGTGAATGTCCATGTTGGAATGCGTAGATTCCAACAAGATTCACCAATAGTCCCAATACTGATACTACAAAGAGTCTTTCATGTTTCACCTGAAAAATATAAGATAGAATATTAACAAATTATTATTGGTAATTATTATTATCATCACACAAAGCTATTTGTAAATTTTTAGCATTATGCTATTAATCTTTAAAAAAAATTGTAAAAAAAACAAATATTGACAATATTGTACTGATAAATGTCATATTGCTCACAAATTTAACAAGTTTCTTTGAACGTTGTTACAAAAATACAGCAAACAAAATTACAAAGCCAAATTCAAGTATTAACCTGCCAAAACACAATGAAAAATCATGTTCATGCCAGTTAACCACCTAGAGATTGAGGAAATTATAAAAAAATACGCTCCAGGAAGCTTATTGTTGTGACGGCATAGGGTGTTAATGTTTGTTAGGAACTACATTTAAAAACCACTTGAACATAATTTCAATCTATGCTTGGAGAAGGAAACCTGCAATCCTTCACTTAAAACTGCTGAAATAATACCAATATATAAAAAATGTGACAAATCAATTTCCCTCACATCCAATAAAGCTGAAACCTTTGAAAGAATAGTCTATAACAGGATTTTAAACTTTTTCCTAACTATAAATAAGAAACAATCGTATTTATCTATTATTAACATTTTTCATTTATAGTATATCCACAGTGTGAACACTGTGAACTCTTTTATAGTTTTTTCCCAACTGACAAATTGTGTTGTTTGATGATAAAGTACTGGCTGTTTTTCTTGACTTGTTAAATGCCTTTGGCACCATCAATCAATCAATCATCATAATATATTGCTCTCTATACAATCTCGTTAAGAGTTAGGGGCAAAATGCAAACTTCAATAATTAGGAGCTATCTTGAAGATTGAAAACAAGAGTAAAAATAAATTATGCATATAGTGAAAATTACACAACTGGTGTAAATCAAAGCCCCATTTTAGGAACACTATTTTTTCATAATTTATGTAAAGTTTTGTTTGACTGTAATCTGAAGTGAAAAACATTGTGAATCTCATAAAAAAATCAAAATTATGTTTTATAATATCTTCCATAAACTGAAACAAGACTTAATCATTTGAAAATGCCACTCCATCTTCCTGTTATAAGTTGACATACTTGCATGGGGTGGTGGTTATCACATCACACTCAGAAGCAACTATGAAACAAGATGCTAAAGCTATGCAACAATGTAAATATATGAAGAGTGAACCGAATTTTTATTGTCGAATCTATATTATACCATTTCTTAACTATCAAAGCACAACTAGGAATAAAAATTTAAGTTACAGTTACCCACAATGAAAAGTAAGTCTACTAAAAAAAACAGCTATTATGTTGCAATATTAGAGAGTTGAGAAATCATGGAAAAAAGGGAAAAAAGAAATTTTAGAATATTGAATAAAAATATAAATATATATTAAAATTGGCACTATAAACATTGTGAAGTTTTTCGAGTTTCAGCATTATTAAGCCATTTTCCGACGGTATTCAAATATAGGAATAGTCTGAAGATAACGGAAGTTACGAATTAAAGTGATGTTTAATTTAAAAAATAAGTATGGAAGTTGTTTGATGATAAAACGTGGAATTTTCTGAATAGACAAAACAATTATAGATGAATGAAATATATTTTTCATGTGAACACTGAGACAGAACAAAACAAATGTCGAAGATGATAGTGGATAGTGACACACAATTTTATCTGAGACTTCCTAAAATATTGTTACTGTATTTTTCTTACCTCTGGTGGTTCAATGAGTCGTTCAACTGCTTCAGACATGATGAAAAATGAAATAAATAATAAAAATAATCCATTTACAAATCCTGCTAATACTTCTGCTCTGACATAACCATATGAATATTTATCATTAGCCTTCCACTTCGTTATAACTGAAGCTGCCAAGCCTGCTAGTAGCCCTGTACAATCGAAGAACATATGGAAGGAATCTGATATTAAACCTGGAACAACAATAAAATTGAAGCAACAACAACATAAATCATTCTGCATATTTACCTAAACTATTGGTCCATACCCCATATGTTAGTTCTACAAATGCGAAAGACAAATTGAGTATAAGAAATAAAAACAAATTTCTTGAATTCCTATCAGAAAAAATAAGTCTAATCCATCCGTTTAATTTTTCTTTTACTCTCGATCCAAACCCCCTGTGTAAATTATCTTTATGAGATAGAGGTAACATTTTGTATATTTGTTTTGTTCTAAGCTATAAAATACTGAACCTATCTCACAAATCTCTTAATTTGCTGTATATTTGGCATACTGAAATGCTATCACATAAAAAAATAGTTACTTTATTGGGAAAACATGAAACGAAGTTTTAAAAGTAACATACAGCCGGGAATGGCTGATAAAAATCGTATATTGCCATGTTGTCCAATATCGTCACAGTTAACGATCTGTCACTTCTGTCAGTATAATGTCATTTTCATATATTGGTATCACAGAATGTTATTTGTCCTGTCTATCTCTGTTTCGGCTGTCCTTTGAATACTGACAGACTGACACATGTATAGGGGAATCTTGAATCGATATCACAATAAAATTTTACTTTTACATAATGCGAAAAACATCCTAGGAATGAAGAAGTCCAAGGCTACGTTTGACTAGTTTGAACAACATCACAATATTATTTTTATTAAATAGATATTAAATAGGACGTGACCTTAGGCAATGAATGTTCCTAGTCAAAGTACATGATGATGGTCCCATCTCTTCCAACTTGCTTTAACGGAAGGGTGGAGCTGTTCGTTCGGTAACTAGATGAATAAGCCTTTAATAATTCGTCCGGTAATTCTCGTGCTTAATGGAGTAGATACAGCATTTCCCGTGCTTTTTTTACACTATAAATAACACAATCACCATCATATATCTACATACATATACAGTGATCATATACAGTTACCGTACTTATAGAAAGTATTCGGGGACGCGCATTTATACACATTTTTGTGGGATCTCGCTTGCATTTATTAAGTTAAAATTACTATAATACACCTCTCGATCTTACTTAACCCACAGAATAGAATCTAAACTATGCTCAAGCTACTTATTCAAGAGCACGGTCGTACATACAGGTCTGGGAACTTGTATGTTTGACATGAGTCTCTTACATGTCGCCAAACTCGTAGTCCCTCGCTCAGCCACCAGCTAGCGCTTGGATCGAAGTATGACAACAATCACATTATTAAGTAAAATATTTACTATTCTGATTTGAGAGAGGAATAGAACTGTTACTCTTGTCAAAATGTACTACTCACCTCAAAAATAACTTCCCCTTTTTCGTTATACATGCTCGCACACATAAAAGTGTTCGTTAAAACGATTTCTATCCGAAATCGCAAGCATCCACTTTTTTCGCATTTCCGCATCTTTCGGCACTTTAAAAACAGAAGTTTCTTGCTTTACACTTTTGTACCCCGTTTTGCATTTCGGCACAATGCACGGTTTCGTAATTTTTTTCTAAAAACGCCGGTATTCTTTGTTTACAAGTTAACAATGACAGTTGTCAGAGAACACGGTCGTATACGTGTCAGAGTTCATTCTTCGACTACTGCGCCACCTTTTTGGTACTACGCGACAGTTGACGTTAAGCGGACTCACTTCTAACATAGGAAACAGCCTCTACTTCCCAGACCTGTATGTACCACCGTGTTCAAGAGTAACATAATATATTTTAGATCTATGGAGACTGGGTGTTCTAGAATTACGCTCTATGCATAATATTCCATCACTGTAATTCAGTTTGTCTCTCTCTGTTTCTCTTTCATTTTATTGAAAGCAAAATGGTGAGTAGTTTCGTGGCGTATGTTTAATTAAAGTATGAAGATTCTATACAATAAAACTAATTATCAATCATTTAACATTTCGAACAGGTATATAGAATATCGGAATTGTAATTTGCAAATATTTTCAATGTAGAAGCATTTTTATGATGATCACTTCTTTCAAGACAATGCACGTGGTTGTTACAACTGATTTAATGAGTCTGATTACTATTAACGTTGTTTTGTAATGTAATTTATCATCGTTAAGTTATTTTAATTTACTTTTATTATTATTTAGCCTCCCAAGAAGGATACAAAGGCATCTTCGAAGCAGCCACAGAAGACCCAAAAGAAGAAGGAAGGGTCAGGTGGTGGCAAAGCAAAAAAGAAGGTAAGAGTCATGATGCCCAATGTATTTTTTATTGTATTTGTATGAGGAACCTTCTTGGAGGTATTTAATTCATCCTTGATGTAGCTTCAAGGGAAAGGTGCTAAACTTGTATAATTTTTTGCAGAAGTGGTCAAAAGGTAAAGTTCGTGATAAGTTGAACAACCAGGTTCTCTTTGACAAAGCAACTTATGAAAAATTGTATAAAGAAGTACCATCCTACAAGTTGATCACACCTTCGGTAGTGTCAGAAAGGTTGAAGGTTCGAGGTTCATTGGCCAGAAGGGCACTTATTGAACTTCAGCAGAAAGGTAATTTGAATTGAATAATTATTTTCGTTGTTGATCTTATCAATTGGGTATGTTGTTCTGCTGTATTTGTAAATCTTCAATCCTCTATTATATATGGTAGAGGACCCAATAGGCTATTGTACTTTGAAGAATAGCGATTTGTCAAAAAAATTAAGGAATTAGCATCTTCCTAATTCTTATGTAGGATTTGAAGATATCTGAACAAAATTTAATGCGAGTTTTCTGTTATAGGTCTTATTAGGCAAGTAGTACAACATAGGGCACAGTTGATATATACCAGGACAACCAAGGGTGATGATCAAGTTGCATAATTTTACATAATGTGATAAGGTTCTAATAAAAAGCTATAAAATTTATATTTCACACTTATTTTTTTCCTTTCCTAATTTTACTATGCATTTCTACTGTATAGGTGGTAATTGTGAACAGTGAGTAGAATCTGATAAACTCTTTGATTTTGATCTAAATATTCTCCGATTTGTCTTTAACACGTTGATTGCCAACGAGATAACTCGTAGATTGCATTCTTTGTTAGGACGCTGACTACGAGTTATCTCATACTTCTGTTTACTTGAGATATTCGTGCAGTTACAAAGAAACTCGGATTATATAAGTGCTAATGTGGATAGATGGCTTCTGGGAAGAGAACAAAAAAATCAATGCTGGCTTACATGAACAGAAAGTTTATTAATAAACGAACGGAAAATATAATTGAAAAATTATTCAAAATCAAGAAGTAAAAGAATATTTTTATTGTTTGTGAAACTTTTATCTTCCACACAAAGGGCTCTCTTCTCTGCACAGGTTTGACAAAAAGACGCGTTTCTCTGTGTTTTTTTGCTTGAGTACATATACGACATGGCTTTGTCAGACGCTGTTTTTTTTTGGTAGGTGGCAGACTAATGAAGTTCTTGCAATGTAATTTTATTCGAAACTGGTGGAATCTCGTCTCCAATCAACGCGACGACGAATTCTTCTCTAAACTTTATCAGTTTCTTTTTGAAAAATTTTGTGTGCATTGTGTATATATATCTATAATATCTAAAACCTTTTTGAGCCATCGCGCCAAAAATCTCGTCAAATTCTGAATCACTTAGACTAGCGTAGTACTCAAGTTCATTTTGAGTCAGTGGTCTTTTCGTACCCATATTGGGTTCTTGATAATTTAATTATAACAATAATTATAAAATAACACTCAAGAAAGACGTAAATGTGATACACTCGACAATATCTGAGATACTACTGACTACTGACGAATATGGAGTTATGGACGCATATCTCTGATTCAGCTTTAGCGAAGCGACAGGTCTAAGCGTGTCTGTGTACTAATTAACTTGTAGTTGGCTTCCGCCGTCCGCGGAGGGAATTCTGTTACATAAGCCAACTACGAGATAATTCGAAAGACTTTTTTTTTAAATACATTTTCTATGCTTTTTGATGATAACTATGTACTATAATTAGAGTTTTTAATAATATAATATGATTAAATGAAATTGGCTTTTTAGACCGGAATTCTGAAAATTGCCGTGGCAGTCAACGTGTTAATATATTCAAAATGTTGCTCAATCTAATAAGATTTGAAAGAGTAGTATTGAATTCTTCACTGTCCGAGAGACCACTTGACGAGTTTAGATGTAAAACAAGTGTCCCCTGCAAATATTTCATTTTTAGATTCATGAATCTATTTGTAAAAACCTTTCAAGAAATTTTATATCTGGAGTAAATATTCTAAATGAACTACTGTTAGGTTCATCTATCTAAACAAATGGTTTCTGGTAGTGTTGACCATATAATATGATTTCGACGTTCACGATGTGGAAAATGATGGATTGTGAATAAATCCCAAAATTTTACTTGAATAACAATAGTTTAACCAGTTTTGATGGTAACTAAGTTCCTAGTATTCTTCAAATATAACTTTGTGCAGTAAATTATGAGAGTTCACACTGGATATATTATAAAACTGTTTGTTTCTTATTTATGGCGATATATTATGCATTTAATATTTTGAGTTAAAAGAATTGACCATGCATATTTTCTAACCCGAATATAGAGGAGGAATCGGTGCCATTATTTCTCCTCCGGCTGTTTTCCATGAGATTACTTTGATTAACCGGAATCCATCAATTCTATTAATATAATTTATGAATGCCTGACTTAATTGGATTCTACAAACCTGACCTAATACAGGAACCTTGAATAATAGAACGTTGAACACAACAAGAGAAATCCGTGCCTTAAATTTGAGCGCCATCTACATACTATCTAAACTATAGCAAGTGTACCAACCTGACCTAATATAGGAACCTTGAATAATAGAATGTTGTTCACAACAACAGAAATTCGTGTCTTGAATTTGAGCGCCATCTATTATACTTACTATCCGAGCTATAGCAACTGTACCAACCTGACCTAATATAGGAACCTTGAACATAGCAAGAGAAATTCGTGCCTTAGATTTGAGCGCCATCTATTACATACTATCCCAATTATAGCAACTGTACCAGCCTGACCTAATATAGGAAGGAACCTTGAATAATAGATAGTTGAACATAGCAAGAGAAATCCGTGCCTTAAATTTGAGCGCCATCTATTACATACTATCTGAACTATGGGAAGTGTACCAGCCTGACCCTGTACCCAACTAGCCCCGGCTGCCCCTATATTAATGTTATTTCCGGACACCCTGCTGTATTAAAAAATGTAGCAAAACTCTGATCATGTAAAATAGATGTAAACTAAGTCGCTAAGAGCTTACAGTGGTGTCAACTTTGCCGGGTCTCGTCATAATTCTGCAACAATTCTGTCCAATTATTTTAAGCCATCCGATTGTTTTATAACGTTGATTTGTGATACGGCTGTTTCTCCTTGCATTGCGTTATCCGTTGAGGTATTAAGATTGCCAATCACATTGTGATTCTCATAAAAAAATTAAAATAATAATTTTAAATATTTATTATAAATCAACATATAAAATAATAAGACATAATTTTTTTATTACTATGAGTAACAAAGTAATATACAACAAACAGTCTATACTTAATTGATTATCATCTTCAACAATCTATAAATAATTGAAATTCAAATTTCGAACCTACCTCTCTTGATAGAATTTATTCATTACCGGGTCGTGTATAATTTAACAATAAATTTTCACTTTTTTTATATTTACAAATTATTCCACAGAGGTAGTTTAAGTCTTCGCAAATAGATATAATAGTCTACCTCCCGAATACATGAAACTTAATTATATATTTTTCATTCCTGAAATCTTTAGTCTCTATTATTATCTACATTTTTGCGATTGTCTGTGGCTTAATTCCTAAAATATCCAGGACGTGCCATACTGTATGTACTCAAAGGAATTCCCCCTCCTTGTTTGTAGATGTCATGCTGGTCATAATCAACATCATAGTAGATACCACTTTGATTCTGAAAAATAATATGATTTAAAAAACATGTAGGTTGGAATATGGTTAAGTCATAAATTCAAATACTAAGATGGAACGACGTATTTCTTATAGAAAAAGAGGATATAGGTATATCAATGTCTTTTCAGATATGAATATGAACAGTTTCACATCACGTATAAAATAAGTTCCCTCAAATTTTCTCAGGCGGTGCACTTCTCAAATTGACTATACACTGTCTTGGAGACACATAATAATTTATGATAAATCTTGCACAATTTCTACATGAAGAGCAAGATATATTATGAAATTATAATAAGGGATTATCAGGTTATAACAAAACATTTTTAATACCCATTCGTATGTCCCTCAAACAACTGTAAAAGTTGGAAACAATTTGACTGCTTTGGTAATGCTAAGTGTGATTTCTTCGACAAGTGACATTGCGGGAGCTGCCGACGCGTCACCATTTACTACAAAGGCTTCCCTCGGGACGAGTAAAATAACCAAACCTCATCCCGATGGATGGGAGAAAGGTTAAGGACCAGAAGAGCTGAGACAAAGATAGGAGAAAACACCTTGAAAAAAACTCATCACCTATGACCTGTGCCCTTCGCTAAGATTCAATTATTTATCTTTTTATAACCTGTGATGGAATAAATTATTATTCAAACTCAAATAATATTTGAAATGGGAACTTTTTGCAAATGAATACAGATCGTTACTTACAGCTATTGAAGCATTACTCCTGCTTTTGGGCCTGGGGACTTGGAAGCTCCTGCCAAGAAGGTCTGTTTTGTCTTCTTCTTCGCTGGAACTTGAATTGTCAAGAGGTCTCATACCGTGACAACTTGGTGTTCTACCACCAATATGTGTTTGTAAATTGAGTCGAGGGAGGGGTATGGGTGGAAGAGTGCCATGCATAGAACTTCGTTGACCTGTTCCATTCATTGCTAAATTTGGGTATCCAAACATTGCTGAAGAAGGTCTTGTGGGACCGGACACCGGTTCAGGCTAACCGAAAAAACGAGAATTAAATGGTACAAATTCCATGAACAAATAAACCAATTCATTAAAAAGGACCTGATAGATTTACTTACAGCATAATGGTTCGCTTGTGCCATCACATCTGCCAATTGAGCCCATCTCAGACGGTCTTCTAATGTTAGTTGATACGGTGGATTTCCTACAACCGGAGCTTTAACACTGTTACTGGCAGTTGCCATGTAACCAAAAACAGGACTGCCAACTGCAGCTTTTTGTTCTCTATTCCATCGTCGACTGAAAAATAGTTTAAATGAAAGAAATATCTGGGAATGATTGTTTCATCTTACCTCCACATCACCAGACAAACTAGCGTGAGGCCAATTATAATAACGGCAGCAACACTGGCACCAATAGCAACTCCAAGCACTTCTCCATCTAATTCACATTGATTACCGTAATAATTTCCAGAGCAGCTGTAACAAATTTGATTTTGGATAATACGTATTTTTTACTTAATTAAAAGGATTAAGTTACCACCCTTAATTTGAATTTTGGTCTATTGTAACTGAAGGATATTAAATAACCAAACACAAGTTTCAGTTAGTATGATATAACTTACATGCAAACTTCCTGCCCGTTTTTGTACTTGCATTCCCCTCTGTTGTTGCAATTCTGGTTCGAACATTGCTCGCAATTTCGCCCTGCCCTATGCTTGCTATCAGCCCATTGGTCCCGATATCCTTCTTCACATTCGCATTTAAAACTTCCAAATATATTGATGCATCTGGCCAGTGAATGACAGTCATGAAGCTCCGGTGATGAGCACTCGTCTAGATCTGTAACATGAAATATTGATTTTTGAATTATTCCAATCTAATGCTGCCATTTCGAGACTCCAGTAAGTTGAATTGTAGTACAAACCAGATAGTAATTGCTCGTTCCCAGTTAAATTATTCTCATTCTCGTACCACATTTGTTGATATAACCCAAACTGAGTATTGTAGCCATGGATCTATTGAAAAAAAGGAAAATAATTTTTTTGGTCTTACCTTGTAAATTGGAAACGGAACCTGGTATGCTATCTACCCATAAAGCACTATTCCCCACGTTATTACTTCGTCTCTGAATCACTCCTAGTAGATGCTTCTGTATTTCAGCCCGCACAGTTGGCCTGGCAGTATCCGCATTTTCTTCTAATTGTAACGTAAGATTCACGAAAACTCCGGCTTGTCCTGCTGATCTGACTCCACTGTAAATGCTGTTAACTTTTGCTCCCAGAAATTCGTCACTGAATGGCGTCATTGACATTGCAGATTCAAGCTGAAAGTTGATAAGTTTAGGTTGTCGATTTGCTTCTTCTAAAAACCTTCATTCTCTTTTATTTATCCGAATATTCCTTACCGCTCTTTCTGTTTCAAATGACAATTGTTGGTAACTCTCGCTGTTTTGATCATCTAGTTCTGTTGCCCATACTACGCGTCGTTCGTAAAGTTTATCGACCCTCAAAGATAGAAGAACCGCAACAATCTTTCGACATATGTCCCTGTGTTTTCTTCTAGCATGTCCAGGTCTACAGTGACAAGCACTTACACCTGCTTCTGTTCGACAGAATTCATTTTGAGACGTATCGCAAGTAGAATCGTCGCCTACAATGCAAGTATCAATTCTGAAAGAAAAAAGTTGTAGTAGGTATGGTAATTCAACCCTTCATCCAAATCATGTCTCAAGGTGTTCCAAGTATTAACAATTACCTACTATATTTACTTCCACAAGGATTGTAGTTAAAAAGAATCCCAGTTCTAATGAAAAAGTCATCTTGGAAGTATCTAGCAAAGCTGTTTATATAAGTTGTGCAAATGAAATAAAAGTTATTACCTTACAGGAGGTTGACTGGTTTTTGGCCTTCCATACAATGGCCTTCTTGGTGTTGGTTTGATGGGTGATTTGCTCTCCGTTTCTGCAACAGCATATCCAGTTCCAGATACTTGATTGGGCATAGCACTAGGCTTGATTATTGGAGCTGCAGTTGTTGAAGGTTCAATGTCGCCAAACAAATTCAAATACGTCCTTTTGCCATCAATTGATACCACAGCGTCGTTGCCTACAGCGCTGGTTATCACATCTTGATTGCCATTTAGGTTTTCTAAATCAACTAAATCATATTGTTTGTTAATTTTTATAGAACAATTATAATAGTGGCAGAAGAATTGAGGAACTGTTCAAAATTTGAAGTTTGTTTAGGAGTAATTGCTTACTGGGATGATATTGAATCGTTCGGGACATTTTTTTAAATAAATACTCTTTTCGTCCAAGGTTGCGCTTTCTTAGATCGAGAGAAGGAATCAGCATGTCAACTACATGGATACAGTTAAGATCAAGCCAATGGAGGCTCTTAAGAAACTGTTGGTAATTCTACATATTACAAGTTTGCACTGGAAAAAATTAATAAGAGTCTATGAACGTTCTCAAACTTCATAGAAGAAACTGAACTTTTGTATAAACAAATTATATGTTCACATGAGGAACAGTACCTGGTATAACATAAGGCTTTCCATGTCCATGCGATGAACCACCTGGTCCTTGAATGGCAGATACTGTGACATCAAAGATATCTCCAATTTGCCCAATCGGTGGCCTGGTTATAACATTTGGTCTGTATTTCCCACCTCCCGGTTTATATTCAGTGTCATCTAAAACTATTCCAGGTCTAGGACGATATGGGTAGTATGGAAACTCTTGAGAAGTGATATTTGCTGAAAAAAAAATTATTGTGTTGGAAAAATGAGTTTAATCGTCGCTTGCATCGAATAAGGTAGGTTTAATTTTTCTTATATTTTGTATGTGATACATGACAAATGATAAATATAAGTTACCAGCCTCAGCAGACCAACAGATCATTGTGAAATACTTGAAAAACCCCAAAATTTCCGGAGTTTTCTCAGTTTCTGTCAATTTTGACCCCCAAGGACCCTCGTATCGGTAAAAGTGACTATGTTGCAACAAAACGAGCCAATACCTACTTTCCGAGGTATGGCTGTTCTAACGAGGTGTGTTTGAACATTTTAGAAGAAGGGTTTGTGAAAAAAACACCTTCGTTCTTTCCAAGGAGTGATTGTTTGTCAATGTCGAAAGAAATTTCATCTTTCCTTAGCCAAAAAGTGTTGTTGTAATGCCCCAACCACTGAAGGCACGAAGGTGGTGTTTGTTGAAAGGGTATGGTCCACTGTATCTGATGCATCTCGTGTCAAACCACAAAGAAGGACCAATAAATCTATGTCCTCTTCAACAATCTTCACAGCATGATAGGCAGATGCTGTTGAAATCTTCATCTGTCTGTAGCACTAGCATTTTCTTTGCCTTTAGCATGTGAATGAATAGAACTCATGGTATAAAACGGATCACCGGGTGTATCATGAAGAAAAGTATCGGGTCTACAGAGATCATTTTGGTCTTACTTTGTTGCATGTTCCAGTCTACTTTAGAAACGGTTCTTCAGAGCCAAAATCGGCGTATTGGGTCTACAGAAACTAATTTGGCCTACTTTTATTGCAAATTTAGTCTACTTTTAAAGAGTACATACTAATTTTTACCGAAATATGAGTCCTTGATGGGAGTTAAAATTGACGCAAACTAAAAAAAATTCGAAAACTTTGGGGTTTTTAAAGAATTTCACAAAGATCCGGAGGTCTGCCTGGGTCGGAAACTCAAAAAATTAATACTACGTTGCAAGGTAAAATCTACTATTTTACTGAATTAGAATGAAACATTAAATTCTTAGCAACGTTTTTTGTCGGGCAATGCAAATATCAATACTTACGTGTAGAATTAACAGCATTGGAAGAACTAATGGTTGTGAAGTTTTCATTGAAGTGGAATGTTTCAAATAATTCTTTTGTTGGCGTACTTATGATGCTGGTCGATTCTACTAACTCTTCTTTTAAAGTATGCAACACTTCTTGCATGGATGATTCCAAAACGGGAGTAACAATTTCTGTAGAATTTAATACAACCATTGTATCATTTAGAGGTACAGTATCCACTATTGGCGTCTTGGTATGAGTTGGGGTTGATTCTGAAGAAATACTAGCAGTTGGTTCTATGAGGATTGCAGATGTGGTAGAACTAGTAACATTTTCTGATGTTAGCATATCTATTTTACTTGAAGATTCTGATGAAATATCAGAATTATCTAATGATGGAGGAGTTGGTGTCACTGAAGTAGTTTTTGAAGTGTACTTATCTTTCTTCGATGAACTCTTTTCCTTGTTTTTTTCAAATTCGATAATCTCTTCATCGACATTTTCTGAAGTTTCCAAAACAATACTTGTGGTTGTGTCAACACTTTCTGAAGGAGTATATGTTGTTGATTTGATTTCCTCCTCATGTGGTTGCAAATGTGTACCCAGATCCAAATTGAAAATATCTTCAGTTGGTTTCTTCGATGTGAAGCTTATGTAATCAGGAGGTAGTGGCTTATAAGATGGAATAGGGGTAGGACGCCTATTTCCAGGTCTCCTTTGAGGTGGTCGGTTGTTCCAAGGAGGAATTGTAATTGGCCTATAAAGTCCAGGCCTTTTATTAGGCACCAGTTGCTCTGGTAAATTAACTCCCGAAAAAGGTCTTAATGGTGATGTGTTGTGAGGAGGTAAATCGAATGGGTATGGAGTATGAATTCTATTCGGTGGGGGAGGCATTGGTCCCAACGGAGGTGGAGGTAATGGTGGGGCAGGTACATCGAAATCTGGTGGTAATGCTGGCACGTCCGTTATTCTGGGTGGACCTCGATTGTTTATCCTAGTTGACAGTGGACGCAGTGGGCGACCCATGGCCGGTGCAGTGTTAGCTTGAACATTTACATTTCCATTCAGTAGCTTAACTATACCAGTGATGATATCTTGTATATCAGGTTCGGCTTGTCTTCCTTTACCCTGTTGGTAAGATAGGGAAGCAAAATTCTGAGTTGCTAGCATCGCAGTAGGCGTGACGCGTTTGGGCTCCTGCAAAGATCTGCCCTGAGGAGCCCTCTTCTCTTCCCCCGCAAGGGATTCAGTGATTTGTTGATAACCATTAGATGATATACCGATTTCCTGAAAGTGATTACAGGTTTTAGACAAGCCAACTGCTTATTTTGCTAAAGTTGATGACATTAATTATAGTACACCAGCTTTATTGTTGTTTTCTTAGTGTAAAGATAAATATTGAAATTCAATACTCACTGTTCTAGAAGGTTGCAATAATTCCCCTCTTCTTGCAGAAAATTCTACGTCATTGCTGTCCAAAGACTCCTCCACATTTTTGAAAACTAGTAAATTGTCGATATCCTTAGTTCTAGATATGATGGGATCGGCTGAGCGTAGTACTCGGTCATTCTTTTCTATTTTTGACGGCCTGATATTTATACTTGCACTTGCTGTTGTTACTCCAATCTCTTTTGGAGCAGATGTCCTGTCAGCTAATTCGAAACTATTCTCTACGTCTTCGTGGCTGGCAGAGTTTGGCGATATAAATGAATTCGAGTATAAGTTATCGAAACCTGAAATTGATAAAAAAAATCGATAATTTGTACTCATTTCACAATTAGCACCACATATAGATAGTGTATACATGCTATGATTCTACGGAGAGAATAAGCTATGCCGGAAGAATTAATTAATTATACCTTTCTAATATACAGATTGAGTTTAAATCAGCGGTGCAGATATAGAGATTTAATAAGTGCGAGCCTGATTCGACAAAGATGGGGATATATGGGCGTTCTATCCATAGCGCGCCTGTCACCTAGACTATAGACCATATGTATTATGCATATTGCAAAGATATTAAGTAATAAGTTAAGTATAACATAATAGGTGCTAGAAGTAGAATTAAATTGAATTAGGTACTATTAATTATATTACCCTTATTATCTATTTACGAGATATATAGTTCTTTTCGGTGGAGGGAGAAGAGAGGGAAGTCGTGCGACAAAGAAGAACGAGAAGTGCGAGGACACTAAACTTTTCGGTCGCCCGGCTTATACATTGGTCTTATGGAAACTCTCTTCTCTATAGAATATATAGTACTCTTTGCACAGACCAGTGTTCTTACTAGAGATGAGCAAATCTGTGCACTCTCTTTCCCTATCATACAACACAAATTCTTCTTCGTCATACTCTCACATTAATCCTATACACCGCTGGATCTGACATAATCTGTATAAAAGGTCAAAAATGTAAGAAAAACGTGGCACTTCTAAAATTTGAGATAGAAAACCGAATTGAATTTTTTTTCTGCATTGCGTTGGGTTTGGCTTCTAGATCATTTGTGAACTGGTGAATGACTTTTCCTATTAATAAGGAAAAACCATTTTCATTTGACAATGTATATAACAAATGGAACATCTCAGGATCTTTTAACCCAATGCTTCTGAAATTTGATACCGGGGGGTTTTTAGGTCCGCTAAGCCCGAATCTGAAGTCGGAAAATGGAAAATCTACCCTCCTTTCCGGAAAAATTGGGAAATTTGACCAAATCTTAGCAACAAACGATATTTTTTGTGGGAATCGAATCATATTGAAATGATGAGATATCGTGATGGTTGTATGTACAAAGTTCACGATTAAAAAATGAAAATTGGTGGAAAATTGCGTCGCCTTTTCTTCATATTCCTATGCGGTGCTCGTCCAACGTGTCATATTATATGTTTTTGTGGTCGCTGAGTATTACTTTATGGTCCTAAAATTGAAACCACCTACAGATTTCCGGAAAACTCCGGAAAATCAAAATTATCATTCTCTTAATTTTTACATCGTAGTGGTTATATTATCTAAATATACATCCTAACAGTGTTGAACTTATTTGTGATAAAACTTTAATATTAATTTTGTTTTTCTGAACATTATAATTGAGTAACGAAATTACTATCGTTAATGGTAAATACTGCCAAGTACTGAAAAAATAGAGTAATAGAGTGTCCACATTCATTCATTTAAAGAAATAAGAGTTTGTTTTAAAAACGTAAGTGTCTTTTTCGAAGCACGTAAATTCTAAAGAGCGTCAGTGACTTTTTCGAGGCAGGTAAAATTAAATTTTTTCAGTTCCATTCTTCTTTTTCGTACTGAACTTAATTTGAGGAACATGGAGAAATAAGCTGTTGCTAGGTCTTAAGGAGTGTGAGCAGGCAGGAGAAAAGACACATATTTGTTTTAGTTAATCTAATAATCAGAGGTAGCTATAAGTTTTAAACGCTAAAGCTCTGGCATCTCTAGCCACATGTTCATCATAATCATCATCATCAAAACAGTGCAGAGGGGTGAACCCTTGTTGTACGTAGGTAGGCCGATTGTGTCCATTGTGCACCCCATGATCAGTGGCCTATTTTATTTAGGTCTGTGGTCTATAGATACCCAGAAAGTTGCAGACGCTGACTCATATAACTTCTTCCGGAAACAGTTCTGCTTTACTAGAGTATAGCGAAAACGGAAGGGTGCAAAATCTATCTGGGCTTTCCATTAGGATGTGGGAGGCCGTTTCTTCTCCACCTCTCGACATTTCTACGATGCCTATAATGTGTAGGTATTTATTAAGACGAGAAAAAACAATTTTCCACTAATTATTCAGAATGTTCCTTCTTCTAGTGAAATTTGCACCGAGAACCATCACGGTACCTTATTATTCCAATAACTCTGACTAAAATTGTTCGAAAAACAAAATAATT
Source organism: Endomychus coccineus (assembly GCA_958510875.1). Classification (NCBI taxonomy): domain Eukaryota; kingdom Metazoa; phylum Arthropoda; class Insecta; order Coleoptera; family Endomychidae; genus Endomychus; species Endomychus coccineus. Next base: position 27,115,408 of record OY294068.1, on the reverse strand, counting down.
GAAGTTTGTCGTGTAGAAATGGTAAATTTTCTATTTCCGGGTTTGATTTGATGATCATAAAATAATACTCACGAAACCATATAATAAGACACGTTAGACGAGGACCGAGCTAGGAATATGAAGGAAAAACAACGCAATTTTCCACCAATTTTCCAGAATTTTCCTTCTTCTAGTGACATTAGTACCGAGACACATCCCGGCATCTTATTATTTCAATACCACAAGTCCGATAAAAATTTTTGCGGGTTTGACAGAAAGCCGGCCGGATTTTCTATTTTTCGACTCCAGATTCGGGTTCAACAGACCTAAAAACCCCCCGATACCAAATTTCGGGAACTTTGGGTTGAAACATCCTGAGATATTCCTTTTTTTATATACATTGGCAAATGAAAACGGTTCTTCCTTGTTTATTAATAGGAAAAGTCATGAGCGCGCTTATTCACCAGTCCACAAATGATCTAGAAGCCAAACTCAACACAATGCAAAAAGAATTTTTGAATTCAGTTTTGTATCTCAAATTTTAAATGGTATTTACATTTTTGACTGAACTACAGCCGGGCAATAGTCGAATTCGGTTAATCATAAACTATTCATCAAGGTAAAAGTTAACTGTCATCACAGTCTCTTGTACGTTGATGAATTTACCTGTAGGAAATGATATTCATTTTCAGTCACTGTATGATGAATGAATCTTTCTACACCAATGTATCTGAACACCAAGTACAACAATAATAGAAACATAATTATTTACATGTAATTGGGTATAATACATCAGTTAATATTTCCCATATGAATGAACGTTGCTTTTTTCTTGTACCGTTAATTCCGTTATTGGCCTTAAGGCTTGTTCATAATACTTTACGCATACTAATCCACAACATATTCAACCGAATTAAAACCGCTGCGTTCCGTATTGTCTTGAATAAATCATAGTCACCATTATTATCCATTTTTTCATGCAACGCTATCGAAATTTTCAGTAAATATTTCTAATTCCAATCAACCATTTAAATACACAGATTAAACATTATAAAATATATGAATACAAGTGAGATTCATATATAAATCAGCAAAATATAAATTAAGAATTAAGAAATACTTAATAATATCCTAAGTATACCTAAAGATTGCCCCAACAATAATAACCGATCAACCCTATCAACCAATATTATTGAGAAGAAATAATCCCCCTTATCCACTAAAAATACTTAAAGTACTGAAGACCTTTCCGCTACCAAGTATCATCATCAGAGTAGACTAAATTGTAAATCAAAATGTGCCTGTTTAAATACTATTTTGGGATAATAATGTAAACAAAGGATTACCCCCAGCTGGAGATAAATATGAATTTAATAAATTGCTTTTTCGTTTACGCATTTCCATCCCTATTTGTCTGTACCGTATTTTAGAAGTGATAAGCTTTCTTCAGAAATGATGTGACCTGTATTCAAAATGTGTTCAGCTGCCGCTGATTTTTCACCATTATTTTTCTTTATATGAGCAAAATGTTCCTTACAATGAGTTAAAACGTTCCTTCTAGTCTGACCCACATAGCATTTTGAACACAATTGATTTTGTAAATCCCGGATTTGTCGAAATCGGAAACTTTATCAAAAGTGTTTTAGCGTGTTGTTATCAATAAACTGGTTGTATTGCAAATTTAGAAGACAAACTATGGAATTTATAAATTACTGAAGAATGATGAGTGAAACTTGTGATTTTTATCGAAGTTTTTGAAGGTAATGGCTCTAATTTGGTTACTTGGCTACGTTCCAATTTCCTTTTTCGTTTCGAAATTAAATTATTGAACAAAAATTTTTGGTAACCGTTGTCCAACGCAATTTGCTGAAGTTTCTCAACTTCGTTGTTATAATTTTGCTGGCTCAAAGGGACGTTCAATAATCTATGAACTAGACTATTAAACGGAGCTATTTTATATGTAAATGGTGTAGCTGAATCCGCCGGGGTATACCTATTTCTTTGAGTGGGTTTTCTGTATATGTCGAAATCCAAGTGATTACCATCTATATAATGATATCAATGATAATATCAAGGAAAGGAAGGTGATTATTTGTTTCTATTTGACAGTGAATCTCAGTGAATCAAAATGGCTATTAAGCGTGTTCAAAAAGCCATGTAAATCAAAAGCTTTACTTGTAATCGCGAAAATGTCGTCAACATATATATACCAAACTTTTTTCAAACAATGAAATGTGTAGTTTTTCTAGCGTCATCATGACAACCCAGGTATTTTCCGGAAATTTTTTTCTGCTCAACTCAAACTTAACGTAAAATATAAGAATGTACTAGATAAAATAAGTCATAATAAGAACTTCCACACAAACTAAATCTGTACATGTGACAAAATTTGATGAAATATAATTTTCCACCAATTGTAGTAATATGAATTCAACATATTGTGAAATAGTGAGCTATGTTAAATCTTAGAACAGTTGATAAAATACAGAAATGAAATGAAATTTATTAAATAGGAAAAAATCTATTATACACAATCAAAATTTAAATTTACATTTAAGTTATCACATAAACTTAAGTTTATCAAATAACTGTATTCTAAAAAAGATGGATTATATAAATATACTACTCAGTAAACAAAAGTATTAAACTATACGCACACTTACATATTAAACAACTTAAATTTAAATCTACTGAGACTGTTATCATATAGTAATTTTTTGAATTCCTGTAGTCCTTTAAAAAAATAGGAATTTCATAAGCGATGCGTAATTCCTGGAGGAAATATTATTTTTTGAAATAATATCAAAGAGACCACCCACTGCTGGGTCAGCTCTCAACACTCCAAAGAGTGGCAGCAAGTGAAAGGATACACACAGTCTAAAGCACTGATTGGACCCTTATTGGATCACATATTAGGGAAAACTGGTCACAGCAAGGAAGGGAAATGGTTAAAAATGATGCCAAACTGCTAACACAGATACTAACGGGACATGGTCCGTTTAACTACTACTTCCACAAAATTAAACCGATTCACCCTTATGCATGTGGTGAAAACGAAAAGACAATGCACATACTGAGCAGATGCGTAAAACTGATTCCCCCAGGAGCAGAGCAGAGCACTCTTCATAGAGGAGATCCAGATACTAGATACGAGGACGGTACTAAACCTCATCTCATTTTTCCGGACATCCGGTCTTCACCAGGTGTTGAATAGGTGACTGTTTGTCCACCTCGGAAGCTTGGTGAACCGCTCCATTAGGTAATATAATTCGAAGGGACTCGGCCTAGGCAGAAGGGAACCTTATCGCCCCTACATTAATAATAATAATAATAATAATTTCCTAAAATATAAAGAATTTTTATTGAATTGGATGGTAAAATTTTGAAACAATATATTAACTATTAATTCAATACACAGTAGCATCCGCAGAACGAAATATGGCATCCTAGAAAAATTTTCAACGCTAGTCTGCGAATAAACTCATTTCATAGTTTATCATCAAGTTGCGAAATATTTTAGTATACATCATTTAGAAATTAAATGAATGAGTTAGAACTGGGTCACCACATCAATGCACTATGCGTTATCATGGGTTTTATAACTGTCGTGTAGAGCCTTAGTGCTAGCTTTGGAGATAGCTCCTTGTTCTTCCGATCGCTCTTCGACACTGCCATAAGGCGACGTTTCCTTTTTTACATTTTGCTGTGTCATGAAGTTTCTCAGTACGAAGATGCATATTCTATGATATATAATTCCGCCTCATTATGTTGCGGGAGGTCGTCTACATGTCGTCCATATCAGGGAGGGACAGAACTTTACCCTGTGGGCATCCTCTAGTGACTGTCCTCTTGATCGTGGAATTACCTACACTCACTATAACTACTCAAACATGTTTTTCATCCACACATTTAATGTGGGGGCTGACCTAACTTTTATATATTAGTCTGAGGGGCTAACTATGCTTAGAAGGAGCAGTTTCAATTTTGTTGATGATAGTTTCATCACAGCTCATGTTGTAAACTCCGAATTTTTACAAATTACCATCCTTTAATTTTGAATTATTGATCAATGTATGTAGTTTGTTTGAAATTGAAAGTTTCCGTTTTGAGACCTGTTTATTTGATGAATCTATCTTGTTTGAATTGGAAAAAAATCTTCCTGATGAAAAGACAAATATATTCCTCATTGCAATAGACCATTCAGCTGAAAGTAATGAAGGGTTGGAATCGTCAAAGTTAAAAGCTAAAGAAGCTAAAACGTTCAAATGTTTAATTATTTCGCCAGAATCAATAACAGCAGATTATATTATAAGGCTGATTTTAGGCATGTTTTGAAGGAGGAACAAATTCATTCCGGCTTTTGATAACACCACGGAAAAATTTGAAGCTAATTTCTAGTAATAACAAAAATAAAATGCAATGAAACATTAATTTTTATGTAAATTTTTTAGGTAACTGTTATATTGCAAATTTATTTGAATTATATAAAACTTTTCTACGAATCATTAATTTTTAGTATAATAATTATAAATTTTAATGTGTGGCCTATGTTGGTTTAGTTAAAATTGTAGTTTACCTTTATATGACTTCAATTTGATACATTTATAATAGCAAATTATATAATTACTTTTTAAATAAAGATTTATTTTCCAATTACTTAATCTTAATTAGCATTTATGATGGAAGTAACACATCAAAATTTGTAAAGGCATCTCTGATCAAATCTCTATTAAAAAGAGTTTTTTCTGTACTTATAATAATTACATCATAATTATACTAAGCTGTTGTAGACGCTAACAAGTTTGTTAAAATATTCGTTCCTAATTGTTTCTGCTTCATCTTGTATTGTTCAATGTTAGTGCAATGTGAGTCATGACAAGCAGGATATCACTTTCTCTTCTGAAATATGTTATTACCGAATATTAAGTTTCTCAACTAGCAGTGTGTAAGTCAGTTTGTTTGACGATTAAGATTTAACAAAAGATGATAAAAATGATACTTTAGAAAACAAGGATTATATTAAGATCTACGAGTGTGTTACCTATCGCTTAAAAATTTGAACCCTCCATATAAGTGTATAATTTAAAAGCTTGTGTTCTTTGTTATTTTGGGCAATCATTATATCTTTCATACTGATCAATACCAATTCATAATGTTTTTGCATATTGATTTCACTTTCTGAAAGTATAACAATATATGTCATTCGTATTATGTACTAGCTTTCATTCTTGACCATACTTGAAGATAGGTATGCTCAACACTTTCTCTTTGAACTAAATATGATTTGTTTGACAAACTGATGATATTCACTGATCTAAATTGTAAACAAAGCGATTATGCATCGATTACAACTAATATTTTGAAAAATCATCTTCAATCAGGTGTTGAATTTTCTGTATCATATATTTTTACAGAATATAGGTATAATTTTTGATGTAAATTATTATTTATTTAGTATTAGATAATAAAATCAATTATAATTATGTGTAAAATCATTTAAATTGAATATAAGAATATGAATACAAAGATGAAATAATGACTATCATACTAAGATGATAGATAATATTTTAAAACAAAAATTCAATAAGAATGCTCTGAATCTAGAAGTTGGAAGCCACAATGAGAAGCTGTTTCTTATATTTCTTCCAATGTCTGAATAGAATTATAGTCTTATCATCCCGGCTGAAACAATTATACGACGCAGAATTTGCTCTACATAAGAATGCTGAATGCATATGTTCCAGTTGAATTTACATAAGTTGCATTCCATCACGAGAGATTCTAGGTAGATGGACTAAACAAGCTCAAACAGTACTACCCTTTATAGTACAAGGCCTGTACGCGAGATCGTGACGTCACAAGCCAGATGCTATACTGTAATAACGACAGTAAAACAAGAGTTTTATTTATTCTTTAGGTCATATATATGAACTTCTTGCTTAAACGGGGTTGCCAGATGTGAATTGAGTCCTTAGTTGCAGCCCATTCGGTTTTATTAATGTAAAAAGCTGTCATCTAATGATTCTGTTTGAAATGTTCCTAGCAATATGTAATTTAAACTAATTGAAACAATTCTAAATTATATCTAAAATTCTGTGAACTGTGTGTAATCATGCAGTATGTTATTTAAAGCCGAACTAGACCACGTATCAAACCAAATTATTAAATTTCTTAAAAACTTAACTTTCGAATTATCCTCTAAGTTATCTTATTTTCCACCAAGTTATTATATTATTTATAATCTGGGCTGGCCAATTTGAAGTAGAGCCTGTATAACATATTCATTGAATACCTTAAGGGCTACTTTAACATATGGACTTATCAATTTGTAGGGTAGAGTGCTTCCAAATTCAAAGAATATCCCAATTTTAACAATTTATCATATTCTAGTTCATGCATTTTTCAAAAGCATGAAATGTGAGGCAATGTCAAAGTTGGGATACTGTATAATTTGATTGGGTTTTGAATTCAGCCCATTATTCCTTATACATTTGAGGATGTGAACTGAATCGAATAGATACAATAAGGATTTGAATTATCAACTGGATGAGGATACACGGAACTTGACTTGTTATGTTCAGAAAACATGTTCATGACTTTGCTGCTGTATTATTGTCATTCATAATACAGAATATTTTGTATCCAATTCATTCTAATTTCAAAATAATTAGCAAAATTTACACTTACTACGGCACCACTACGAGAATCTTGTTCTATTATTGTTGCTACCATGAATTATTTCACAGGGACAGCCGATATCCATTGTTTCTTCAGAAAAACTAAAAATTTTGGCCCATTGTTGTAATAGTGGCCGATGAATTGGCCAAACATAGTTCCTTGAGCGCCTATGGCCCCGATTCAACGATCGGAATTTCATCGATCACCGGGCTCCACGCCCTCGAAGAGCTGCTGGATAGATGGTGGCTCTCAGTCTGGCGTGGTGCTCCCGGCATGAGGTAAACGGAGCTCTACATTAGGGAGTTCTCGCCTAAACTCTCTAAAACCCTACTCTTTATGACCAGGAGAGGCCTAAAACTGGTGACAGGACTCCCCGCAGGACACTGTGATCTGAATAAACATCTGCACACTTTGGGCATTATTGAATACCCAGCTTATAGTAGATGTCGAGATGTCCTGGATAGCAGGATCCTCTTCTCTTGTGCGGAGCCTGACACCGCAACCAGGCGCATCCCCAGGTGGCGGATAAGGGTGTACTCAAGGCCATGTTGCCAGCAGGGTCGAGGGTAGGAGTGGAAATGCTCCCGCGGACCAACCGACACGCAGACTCTGGATAGATTATGGACTCCAAATCGCATGTTCCTAAGAAGAAGGTAACGGATGGATTGTGATTACGGATGATCCATATGTTCCAGTAGAGTAAGTTATACCATCATATATACTTACTGAAACACCATAGGAAGTTATCCACAGCGAATAAAGTACTAAAAACCCAGAAACCATAATATAGGAAAAAACAACATTATGGTACAAACAGAAACACCATAGGAAGTTATCCACAGAGAGATAAATAACTAAAACTGAAAATACCGTAAAATTGGGCATCAACCATATTACGGTATAAACATACGAAACAAGAGACACAAACATAGACAAATACGGACAAACGAAACAGAAACAACCAAACGTTAACATCAACAGAAACACGAACTATGTGAAATTAACGTAAGACAACGTGAACATAAAGTGATATAACATCAAGAAACACATCAGAGGCACAGTCCATATCCCGAAGCTATGCGAAAAGCGTTCCCGGGATATGAATAAAGATCGTAGAGGTTTTAGCAGGTATGTTGTAATTTAGAGTGAGTCCTGCACTACCAGTAGTGATAGATTAAAGCTACTGGTGTGCATAAGGCATTTCATCTCCACAGAAAAAAAAAAGATGTGGAGAAGCGGACGAAACTGCCCCTCACATCCTAGAAGAATGTCCTGCATTGGCTTCTCTTAGGCTATAACACATCGGCAGCACACATATGCAGCTTGAAGCCATAAGAGACATCAGTCCAGGCAAAATCTTAGCCTTTGGTACTGCCTTAGGCCTGCTGGACCGATTCTTTTATCAAGAGGCGCACAATGGACCCAATCAAGCGGTCTAAGTGCTCCGGACTTGTCCGCCTCCGTTTTGATTGATTGATAGGAAGCCATTTTGCAACGCACTTTATTCAGTCATAACACTCTTATACTCTCATATTTACAGGTAAAATTCTTATCACACGAGGACACCTTAGGAACATGTGTAAAATATAATTTTACACAAAAAAGTGTTAAAACTTTGTTTAATTCTAATATTATAATTCATTGAGTATTATTACCTCAATCTAATTACAGCAGTCAGATTAATTCAAGTTTGTTTAAGATCTGGTGAATAATTTGAACACAACATGAACTATTGAACAGCAGTCACTCTCTTCTGGAAATCTTAAATTGCAATATTCCGTTTCATACTTATTTTATTCCACATTATTGGATATTTATTACTCATTACAGTTGTAAATAGACTTTGAATTTGTTACAATGATCTTGGTTTCTTCATCATCATTTATTAATTAAAGAAGCGCTTCAGTTCAAATTGATATAATTAGAGAATTGATGTGATATTCAATTATCAGATAATATAATTTACAGTTCATACGGTAGTTACCCTCCAACGCGTAAGTACATGTACTTAACACCACTAGGAATAATAAGGCATGTATCGCTCTAATTTCTTTAAGGAACAAATATTCCCATATTAAACAGTTTATAACGGAACGAATACGATCCCATTGGTATATTCTTTCATGCACGTATTATGAAATTGAAGTCGGTAAATCCATTGATCCATTATAATAAATTTAACAGCCGTTGAGAGTGAACTAAAAATATTTCGCAGCTGTTGCTTTCCACTCATCAGCAATATGTCTCCTGAACTTTTGCACCATATGTATTTGATACTAAAATATCATTTGCATTAAATATTAAATGAAATCGTTAATTTATTAATGGTAAATCAATAAAAACGTTGGTCATGGTATACCAGTTTGGGCAAATCTAAAAACAGGCGACTTAAAAATAAACGCTGAAGCACCTAATTTGATTTTAAATATTACACATTTTCTGGCACTAAAATAAAATATTTTCCTTCGACCCTTTAGCTGCGAGCTTACCCAACTTTTTTTTCTCAAATGGAAATATATGTCATATTATTTATTTATTTATTATGTTTTCATTATGAAAAACATTAATTCTTTTGAAAGTAACTCAATTAGAAATCTTATAACATTAATGCTGGGTACAAACAATTTAACGAAGGAAATGCGAAAAATGTTCTCCAAATTCTACTTGGCATGCTGCCAGGCGATGGAAAAATCCCTCGTCGGAGGATACAGTTGGTACATTATTTGACTCCATTCTAATATTACTTTTCAAATTTTCAATATTCAGCGGACTATTTTGGTAAGCCTTGTCTTTCAAATAGCCCCAAAGAAAGTAATCTAATGGCGTTAAGTCTGGGGATCTGAGTGGCCATTCAATTGCACCACTCCGTCCAATCCAACGACCTGCAAATATGTCGTCTAGATATTCTCTGACATTAAAACCAAAATGTGGAAGAGCGCCGTCTTGTTGAAACCAAACTCTTTCATTGGGTAAATCTGCACCTCCTTCATTTGGAAAAATAACAGCTAGTGCAGGCATCAAATCGAATCGTAAAATGTCTAGGTAGCGTTCAGCTGTAAGGTTTCATTCAAAGAAGAATGACCCTATAAAATTCGGTTGTTGATGATACCTACCCATACATTTACCCTTTCTGGGCACTGCGTATGAGATTCACATTTCCAATGTGGATTTTACCGACTCCAGAAACGATAATTGTTCCTGTTAACCATACCATTTGAATAAAAGTACCTTTATCCGAAAAGATTATGTTCCGTGTAACCTGATTATTCTCGTCACACCGTCCCAAGTACGCACCCTAAACGCTATGCTTGCTAAATTCGCTGGCTCAATTACTGTTGTGTACTAAGTATACTTTATTGTTACGGCTTCGACACTTGACGACACCTGCAGTGCTATGCTGCTAATAGTTATAGCCTCATTTCGGACTATAAAAGCAACTGTAGCTGCCTTCACATTTATCTTATAGCCGGTTTTTGAATATTGGTATTCTACTAGCCGCTAAAGTCTGTTTTGGAGTCTATAATGAAAGTCGATTTTATAGTCCATCTTTTAGCCGTCAAGATAGCTGACTAAAGCTTTATAATTTCATTTACTGCAATTGAAAATGGCATTGATTCTTATAGCAGCTTTTTTGCAAGAAAGAGAAAGAACTCATGCTGATATTTTTCATTTTAACATACAACACAAGTATTTACGGGATACTTCAAATCCGTTCGACGTACGAAATATTGAAATATTGCACTTAGATTAAAAGTATGTAACCAAGTGCAATTTAAATGTATAATTACTATTGAAGATTTCTTATTGAATTTTCCAACTGTGATCAGTTTATTAATGCCAATTGGAAATACTCTCAGGGCCCAAATACGGATGGAAGAACAAGAGATTGAGCCAGTGCCTCAGATTTTAGTGAATATTGCTAATGCTGAAGATAGAGCAGCAGGAAGATGGATTAGGCAAAATATTATCACCACTTATTTCAACAATTAAGGAATCACAATTTTTTTTAATTCTCTTTACCCCGTATATTAACAAATTTTCCTGTGGCAACAAAGTCTTTATTCTTCAATATAAACTTCAATAAAAACTCTATTTGCTCTTCGGAAGACCGAGACCTCTTCTTGCATTCTCCATAAATAAATAACAATATGAATGAGATATAGGACCGAATATATTATATTCTTTGTACTTTTTTGAATAGTAGACTTCCGCGGATGAGTAATCTTTGTACTTACATATGTCCTTTCTCCTATATATAATATCTAATCTATGTGTCCTTCTATATCCACTTCTTTTTAATCGTAAACAGAAAATGTGAAATATGAATCTGTGAATAATGTCTATGCATATCAAGCACATAACCCATACGATAATTCCTATAAAACTGCCAATTACTGTTGTCATTTGTCAAATATATAAAATATGCAGCGTTGCCGGTATATAAGATAAAGCTACATTGAAAACGCTATAGTCTTTCTTCTAGTCGATTTATACTTATAGTCCGACTTAAATTAGAATTAATAGAATACCAATAGACTATAATTTTTGGTCTATATCTATAGTCGGATTTACTTATAGCCAGGTTTATAGCCGTTTATCAGCATAGCACTGCTGGTGATCACACGCGGAAATAGGTAGTGGTAGTACCCTTTATCGCTAACAGATAGTGCTAGTAGTACTTTCGAAAGCGCAGTAACAATTATTATTCCACTCACTTCTAGATGGCAGTAATTGGAATATAAAAAGGTTAGCGGCGCGACCGCGAGTCAGTCCGGCTAGGGAAGGAGAAGGAAGCGAAACTGTTTGTTGTGAAATAAAGTAGTGCGCAACTCTTTAAAACGTGTTTGTGCGTGTTCAAGACACTTCGTAACAGTATTTTGATTTGACTTGTTGTTTTTGTGTGTGATTTACTAGTATGGAAAAGAAGCGAAAAGTAGACAGTGGATGCAGAACATTCAAAGATCAATGGAACTTTCAATATTTCGGAATTGAGTCCAGTAAGAAGGCACTATGTTTAATTTGCAATGAAACCATAGCCGTTCTCAAAGAATATAACATTAAACGTCATTATGAAACGAAAAATTTTCAAAATTACTCAAAATATACAGGAAAAATTTGAAGTTTTGAAGCGCGGATTGAAATCGCAGCTATCTTTGTTTACGAGACTCAATACTGAACAAGAGGCTGCAACTCGTACCAGGTTTCGTTAACCTCTAAGACTGTGGCTATGTCATAGTCAGCCACCCGAAAAAGTATTCAAACAATGAATGACATAAGACTTTCTGCTAAATAAATTCAAAATTCCGTTCATTTGGGCCAATTTGTATGTGTTTTATTCTAATTTTAAGTTCTATCACGTTAAGAAAAACACCGTCTAGGTCTAGAAGAACATCCTTTTGAACCTTTTTGCATTTACCTAATCATAGGGTAGGTCATAAATATCCGGAAACATGAAGTGCATATGTGATTTATGTTGATTAATGGTTAATTGGAAATATTTCTTCCTTCTTCAACAAGTAGTGAGTTGAAGAAGGAAACTTAATTACTTTCATATTTATAACAGACGGACATCGAGGTCAGGCATTTGAATTGTGTCCGTTTTGCAGTTAGTCATGTCTCAATGTGTCTTCTGTCTGATCCGATATCTTCCGAAAGTTGCGAATAATGTAAAATGCAAATGAGGTTATTGACCATAAACATCAGCCTTGGTGAAAAGCATCGCGTTGAAAGATTCATAATTGCGCCTGGTTGTTGCACCGGTATAGAAAAGCTGATTCGATTTTTATGTCTGTAACATTCTAATTTTTGCGTGAAACAAGTTTGTTGGAACAATGGTAATTATAATTTATCTGCAAAGACGCAGCCATCTTCGAGAAACTTGAGATGCATTCAGATTTCGGTATGCAAATAAATAGAAATAAATGTGTAAGAAAGCTTCTACCTCTCTTCTTGATCAAGAAATTATGGTATTATCAGATTAAATTTATTTAAAGCGATATGAATTTATTTCCACTACGGGGCCGTCCTTAGATTCCGTAATGCTTCAGGGGGGTCCAGAGTATCGTTAAGCAGCCACAAGAGGCAGGGGGTTAATCGTAACGATAAAATATTTTTGAACTTGCTTTTCGCATCATTTGAGTAGAAATAATTTGGATTGTTTTATATAATAATGTAAACAATATTCAGAGTAATTATTATTAAGTAATAAGGACCTTCATTCACATAAATTGTTAAGGTATTCATTTGTTTATTTATTTTTATTTATGTAGTAGAGACACAATTGATTTTCTAAATCCCGGATTTGTCGAAATCGGAAATTTTATCAAAGGTCTTGCCTAAATGGTGTTTTAGATAGCTCTTACATCCATAAACTGGTTGTATTGCAAATTTAGAAAACAAACTATGGAATTTATTAATTACAGAAGAATGATGAGTGAATTATTTGAAGGTAATGACTCTAATTTGGTTAGTTGGTTAGGTTCCAATTTTCTTTTTTGTTTAGAAATTGAATTATTAAACAAAGATTTGTGGTAACCATTGTCCAACGCAATTTGCTGAAGTTTCTCAACTTTGTTGTTATAATTTCGCTGGCTCAAAGGGACGTTCAATAATCTATGAACTAGACTATAAAACGGAGCTATTTTATATCTAAATGGTGTAACTGAACCCGCCGAGGTATACCTATTTGTTTGAGCGACTTTTCTGTATATGTCGAAAATCGAAATTTTATTAATATCAAGGAAAGGAAGCTGATTATCTGTTTCTATTTCGACAGTGAATCTCAGTGAATCAAATTGGATATTAAGCTTGTTCAAAAAGCCATGTCAACATATCTATACCAAACTTTTGGAAACTGATTCGATTTTGATTTGAAGGAGGTTTCTAGTTCGCTTAGTAAAATATTGGCCAAAAAATGAGAGAGTGGATTGCCCATTGCACATCTGCTTGTATGTTTATAGTAATTTTTGTTAAAAGTGAAATAATTTTGCTCCATACATAAGGATGTAAGGATCACGTATTCTGTGCAGATTGTATCGGGGATATTAATATGTGAAAGCCATTTCTTCAGAATGTTTATCGACTCAGCGATTGGAGTATTTATAAATAGTGTAACAACATCAAATAAAACGAGAATATCACCAGGTTGAAGTTTGAAATCTTTCAATTTTGTAAGTTCTAAAGAATTGTTCACAGACAAACTTGGTGCGGCTTGGAAGTTGCTAAATTCCTTCATGGAATCATTTAGTGGTTAAGGGTGATTATTTCTTATCAACAGTGTTATAATTTATCCACAGTGTGAACTCTCTTATAGTTTATTATATAATACATAGTTAGATAAAGGTATATCAAAATGAGTATCTAGATAAACAAAAACAAAGCATTATAGTAAAACTTCATAGAAAACAATTATAATTGTGTATTCATTGATTGAAGGCACCTAATTCAAAATTATAATATATAAAAAATAAGGGGGGGGGAGAGTACTGCGTTACGTAATATGTAGGGGGTTCATTTCGGCATCACAAGGGGGAGGGGTATCAAAAATCGCCCAATTTTGCATTAGGTTCAAGACCTTTTACGGTTAATTATTAGACATCTATGGATTAAGTAGGATCAGATCAAATTTATTATTTAAATCCATATCAATTCGGTAGCAGCTGTTATGATTTCAAATAATGGAAGAAAGACCAATTGGACATCGCATTGGGACATTTGGGATTCATTGATTTCTTATGGGAACCAAATTTTTCGATTACTCACCAAGGAACGTTCCTTCCAGGGATATGGCAGTCTGCCACAACGTAATCCCAAAACCATGGACACTAGTTAGACTGGGAAACTTGAGTGGAGCGAGTAAGACGCCAGGTGTCGCCAATGATGTTAGAGCGGGTTCTTGCGCGTCGCGTTCACTTGTTTAGAGATGGGCTTTAGGCTAGTAGGAATGTTGGTTCTGTATTTTTTTTTCTCTGTTAAGACCGTTTTTTAGTATTTTATCATTTATGTTCTGTGATAGTTCTCTTATTTTATTTATTTTGTGTTACATCTATTTTATGTTGACAAAATGATATAAATGTTGGTTTTTGACAGTGCTACTTACTGTTATTATTTTTTTGTTCTATTTCTGACACCAAGTTTTTCGCCTGCGCCACTATTAATGCCTACGAGGGAGCTCCAGAAGGTAGATGAGACTAGGGCCCACTAGAACCAAAAATAGACAGTTTCTCATCCTAGTCTATCTAGTATCCACCCTTAAAGCTATGAATTCTTGCAGCCTAAGCATACTGTGTTGCTAACTAAAGTTGACCGGATGGGGTTAAGAGTAGGAATTGTTAGAATAGGAGCGTACAGATGGATATGGTCTTACATTTTATAAATCGCCCTTCCTTCCTGAGCCAAACTTGCACAACGTCTTGAGAAACGGGTGATGATCACTGGGTGAGCAAAACAACTACCCTCAGAGAAATCATTTTATCCATATTAGAGTAGTGTGGTATAAACGCTAAGCTACTTCTTTTTATCAGTAGATATAAATTTATATCATAAATTATAATTTCAGATCTTGTCCAGTTCACAGCTTTGCCTTCATACAGCTTTCTCATCTAGAGCCCCTATATCATCCAATAAAGCCATATTAGCGAGACAGAGACAGGGCGACGCAATTTATGAAGATCTGGCAACGATTGCAACCAAAACTCAAGCTTGGATTTTCTCCAGGAAGAAGAAATGCTCGGTATTGCCCAAAACAGCACCCTCTCGTGGGATGATCATGTGAAGCCCATTGCGAAAACTGCTTCACAAAAGCTTGGTGTCAAGAGATACTTTACATCCCAGCAGCTCCTCATAATCTACAAAGCACAGACTCGACCTATCCAGGAGTACTGTTCACATGTTTGGAGTTCGGCTTCCAAACATACGCTGAAGCTCTTGGATGCTATTCAGAAGGGAGCTATTCGTCTGATTGTTGATGAAAAACTTACGAAAATATTGACCTTTCTAGAACATCGTAGAAAGGTTGGCTATTTCTTCCTTTTCTATAGATATTTTCATGGTCGGTGTTCGTCAGAAATCTTGTCTGTTATTCCATCATGAGAGATTTTGGGTGGGCGGACTAGACCAACCGAAGCTGGTCACTTCTTCATTGTCAAGCTATCGAACTTTTTCCTACCAAACTTTTATATCGAACGGCAAAGTTATGGAACTCTTAGCCTAATGAGGTTTTCCTTCTGGTTATCAGTTTTTGGTGTTACTCCTGCATACAATAAAACTTATATTCGATGTGGGTAATTAAACGTGGTATATGGAAAATGATGATCAATTTCACGATTGATTACACGGGTATTATTCGGCAATATCTGTGCTGACCTCATTACCTTATGAGAAATTTCAGTTTTATGTTCAACTAAATGTGCGCCGGGGCTAAGCCATATTAGGATGTAACTATCGGTGAAAGGAAAATAGTAATTTTTATTTCGTTATTTTGTCAAAAAACATTTTGAATATTTTATGGTATAAATTTCAATTCAAGGTAGTACCTTCCTGAAATATATTACAGCAATTGACTACTTCCCTCTAAATATTTGAATATCATTTTATTCATAAGCAATTAGCCTTAGAAATTAATATTTTATGTTAATTCCCATCCCAGGATTGAAGTATACATCCAATGATTTCTGGTGGAAATAATATTTTATCAAATAACTGAAATAGTAACAGACAAAACATTCTGAAATTAATTTGGCGATTGTTTCAGAATGATACCGGGATATCAAAAATTATCTTGGTCAAGGGTGGTTGTGGAATCTAAAACGTGTGTCTTACTTTACGTTTGAAATAATTATGTCACTGTCACACTGACATCATCAATAACCTACAAATTTCATACCTATTTATTTCAGTTGTAAAACAATAATGAACTACAAATTATGAAATAATTATGTGATCTTTGAACCTTTTCAGAGGTCGTGATAGCCACAATCCTGGTCAAAAACTGTTTTGAAATAGTTCATTTTCCGTGAATCGAATGACGTTCACGTGAGAAGCCCGTAGCACGCGAGTTAGAAAAGTATTGGTTGTACCTAATACGGCTTTACGACGACTTTTCGCGTGCCGTTTTCGCTCCATGTAGTTAGATTTAGTATCGGACCGTGCCCGACGGCCCTTCTTTTTTCGATAAACGTCCATTAAATAGGAAAATTTAACTAAAACAGTTTGAGCTATTCTCAGATCTCAGCTACGCGCGACTAACGTGCGACGTACCAAAGGGAATTTTCTCGCGACTAAAATATACACGAAGCGAGTAAAAGCTAGCGGCCCATAGCCAAAAAACACTTTATTACAACTGGCGCCGGTCGCACGGGGCAAGAAACGGCCCCAAATTAACAAGACCGAGGAAAAATGTATAAACTCTAACTTACGTGCAGCGAGCTCCTCGAGGCATATGTCAAAATGATTTCGTTCGTAGCTAATTACATAGGACGTCTGGCGTTCATGCAATTATGTCTTTAGATAATTCGAACCTTATAATTTCGATAGGCCACGTGAAAATCCCGGAGTCCAAAGCGCTAAAGACTTCCGAGTGTTACAATATTCGTATAAAATTGCGAAATTTCGCACATTTAGAAACTTTAAATTAATTATGACATAATTATTCCAAACGTAAAGTAAGACACACGTTTTAGATTCCACAACCACCCTTGACCAATATAATTTCTGATATCCCGGTAGTTTCGACTAACTAAAAGAAGAAGAAAATGGTGTTCGAGGTTTTTGTGACCATGGGACAGAAGTGGATACCTCTATACAAAGGAAACGAAAAGCTATTCCAATGGATTAGGCAAGATGAATCGGCTGGAAAGGAGACGAAGGATGCGAACGATATTACCTTAATGACCACCTTCAGAAGGATAGTGGTAGCCAATATGATATTTTAATATAATGGAATAACCAAGAAAGAAATGATGCATGAAAAGCAAAAATTGGTAGAACGGAGGTTCTTCTTGAAATTCGATTTTTTCCTAGCTGTAGCTACTATTTAGACGACTTCGTAGATACCAATTTCCGGAAAAGAATTATGAATGAAATGTTAAGTTAAATTAATTGAAATTCTAGGGGATTTTGCTCAATACCTGGTCTCTTCACCTGTATCTTTTTCGTTTGGATTATGCATATACATATTGATATAATAAAATAAAATACATTTTTCGGAACTAGCGTGCCATCTTCAAACGATAATAATGTAAGAAAATATGAATAATCTTGGCTATTTATGGTATAATATAAAACATAGGTAACAAGTAAGTGGGGTTCCGGTTTATAATTCCAATTGGATGATGAAGTAGAGTGAACATTTTGATAAGGAAATTCTAATGCTGAGATATACTAGATAGGCACAAGAGCATTATGGGAAATTTTACGTTATCAAGACATTGAACAAAATGCTGTAATTCACCGTTTGAAATTTTATTGTCATTATTTGTAATACCTGAAAATTTCTATTGATTCTAGTGTCTTTAATTTGAAACCTCACTCTGGTTATGTAAAATTTTAACTAAATCTAAATTTGGGAAATTGTGTCCTGTTTCTAAAATATGGTTAGAGAAAGATGAATCTGTTTTATTGAGTCTATAAAATCAAAATCTAATTTCTATATTACGACTAGATCTGCCGATGTAAAAGTTATCACCCTCTGAACCGGTTATTTTATATACTCCAGGTTTATTAAACTTATTTGTTTTATCTTTAACATTGAACAAAGAATAGGACAATTTATTTTGAGGTTTGAAGCTTATTTTTAGATTATGTTTCGGTAAAATGTGTGCAATTCTTTCTCTTACGGTATCAAAATATGTGAGGGAAACGTATTTTGATGAAGAATCAGCATTTTTTATAAAAGAATAGATACTTGAATAAGTTAATTTCTGCTTTTTTCTGTCAATTAATTTGGATATAATTTGAGGATGTGACTACGTGGACTAAAAGATGAAATGGCAATGTATCTGTGAATGTAGGTTTTCTATAAATTTTAATACGGGATTTGTATGCGATTTTTCTAGAATTTTTGATATCAACATTCTACACTCATTGGGGGAATATTTTATACATACCAAAATTCCATTTTTGGGGAAAGTTAATCTATTCATTAACTTTAAAAGTTCCAATCAGTTTTTTACTGCATACTTAGGCTTGATGTTACTTATATTGTTGAAAATTAAATTAATTTTTACCTCTTGATTATGTGTAGGGCTATTAACATATAGGTACTACGGGGCGGATATGAGTGTTTTGTTTGTGATTTTTTATGAGGCCGTAAAGTTAAGGAAAAGATGAATTACAGTTAATTAACCTACTCTTTTCAAATTTACTATCAAATAAAACTTGACTATTTTCTACAAATTGTAGGAGAATAGAAAGCGAATAGGAAGAAGTCATACAGTTGTCATTTATAGGTGTACCAACAATTTCAGAAGATATATTAGCATTTTATCAGTTGATATTTAGGAAGTTCAATCGAGCAATAACTGATATAATTCCGTGTGTGTATATGTGACACATTTAAAATTGATGCATATTTTAGTACCCACACTGTACATTGGTTGGTACATTCTAGACCTGCATAAGTATAAATACTAAATGAAACCTCATTCAAGCACTGAATTTTTATTTCGAGGTATCACGTAATATTGTCATGGAGGATTGACATTACTTGATTGAACTAAAAGGCTTCAACTTCCATGCAATCAAAAAGGAATGCGGAACGCGCATCTCTATACACTTGCGGTTGCGAAATAATATTAGGATGTCCCTGAATGTCTGCTCAAAAAGCAAAAATCAAAAATAAATTTGAAAGATAAACAAAAAGGAGTGGATGTGAGGCATGAATGCCATTCAAAAGAATAATAAAAAAATAAAATTTATGCAAGTAAATTTGAAGTGCCAAAATTTCAAGTGAATTGCATCATTAGGCCGCTACGTCCATATAACCCTATTCAAAAGACGACTTCGTTGCTGTACTCACTCCGTCTGTATAAGCTATAAAAAATGAGTACGTTCTTTGCAATGAAATAAGGTTTGCAGTCTGTTTGTTTCAACTTGATCATAGTCAGACCGGAAATATTTTGTGTTTAACAATCGTCAAAAATTCTACATATTGACCAATAATTTATTTATCAATGGTATATTTTCAAAATATGAATAAGTATGAATATAACAACGTTCTGGATAGATTCTGGCACAGTGACATTCCATAACGTCGTGTAAATGTAAACAAAGCAGCTCTAGGAGAAATGTTCCACATTCACTAGGCGTTGGTTCTCGCTTATGCGCAAGTTGAAGTTTCTCAGTTACAAGACTGGGAACACCAGTTATACCAGACAATACACTTCTGTAGGAAATAAGACAACATCATATTTGAATAATCGAATATATTTGCGTCTATGGAACTAATCAGAGAGCAGATAATTGATTAAAATGCCGAAAGTATGAAATATCACTAATAAATATTTAGACAATTTGAGTAAAACCTTCAACAAGAATTAGTGGCGCATGCAGAAATTATTTCTGGGAGCATTTAAATTTAAGTTCATTTCCATTCACTTTCAAATCTCACTATTACCCTTTTACAAATCATTTTAATTTGTTTAGCAGTTAACCACAGATATTGTAAAATTGAAATTGCACCTTTATTTTGACAAAACCGAATGAATACTAAACTCCAACTTACAGAATATATCTTACTAAATTATATAATTTGTAATTGCCGAGGTAATTGGAAATTAAAACCCGAAGGAACATCTTCATTTTGGAATAAAACTTAAATAAACTTTTAATTAAATTAATTTTTAATTCGCAAAAATACTATAACATATACTATAAACTTTAAAGAATAATGACAATTTTTCTCAACTTTTCGTACAACTTATTACATTACTCCTTTTATCTTTTACATTACTTTTTGTCATACCTCTTCATGGATTTTCTTGAAATTTTCACATTACTCTCGCTAAGAAGTGTCAACTAGTACTTCAATAAGTCATTTTCGAGGTATACTGAAATTTCTAAACGAGTATTTTGATAGTATTTCAAGGCTATGCGAGTGAAATGTTTTATTTCGTACTGTTTCACTAAAATATAACTTCATACTATGGATTCCTTTAGTCAATAACATAAAATTATTAACTTTATCAAACTGTAAATATAACATTCACCACAAAACTCTCACATAGATCCCGATATATTTAATTTTGCGTCATAACTATAGGAATTTAATATTCAAATCTACACTTGTTCGAAAATAATCTACATTTACAACCACTTTAGGCCGTTGCCATTTGCATCTTGAACTTGCAATGCTATATTTGTGTTTCAATTGTCTGCGATTTTTGAGACACTCAGTTGTAAAGATGCAGCTACTCTGTTTCCATTGAGATTGATAGAAAGATACGGCCCTCCATTTTCACTACTTCAAAATTATGTATTGTTGAGGTTACCATTTCCGCAGTTTACTCAGTATATGACTTTCTATACTTAATAGTTTCTATTAATATTTAGATTCACACCGAATAGTTCTATGAAGTGCCTCGTCAATTGAATAAAATCGACCGATTTATCCGGCAACTTTGGAAAGTGTCACCAACTGTTAAAATGAAACAACACTAAATTACTAACTATAAATTTCGTGTCGCGAACAGGGTATATAAGCTGTTCGCTCGCTATGTTATGCTTAAGCTTTTTTCCTACTCAATCTCCTGAAATACATGAAAAATATATTCTAATTCTATATAAAATTCGAAATATTTCCTCGACTAGGCAAAATACAAAAGTAAACTATAGGTTAATAATGATTCTTGACTCAGGTATGAATTATATATACATTCTTGGGAAATAGGTCACACTAACACATATGTTATGAAGACGTATTATGTCTAAACCGGATCAACATAAAAACATAAAACGTGACTCCAACTCTGTAAAGCATAGGACAGATATTCAGTCATTAAGTCAGATTTATACTAATTTAATTAAGTAAAACCTTTGCAAATTCCTACATGCGTCTTTATAATGTTAAAAGTATATTTTAGGTAGAATGCTCAAATAGTAATATTTCTAATAAGGTCTGCCAAACCTTTTTATATTACCTCATAAATCTTTAACATCTGGTTCGAAAGTGGATACTTGAGTGTTATATTTTTTGGTTTCAGTCGTATACAGACTTTGTTTGACATGAGTTCGTATATTATAAGAAAATTGCTAAGCAGTGGATTCTTGATAGAAATATTCATATACTTAATACATTAATGTGTTACAGTTTCAATTATTCGTGCTTCTGTTCGTTTCGGCGACGTGAGCATTTTTGATTGAAGTTGGTGCGATAAGAACGCTTTGTGCTGATACAATTAGTTTTAAGAAGTCCCGTTTTAGACATAATACGTCTTCTGATGATGGTCGAGAGACCGAAACGTATGTAAAGACGAAAATAATAAGCATATGTGTTAGTGCGACCTTATTTATCGAGAATTTATATATAACTAAACTATAGGGAAATTGTCAATACTCTTATACTTGAAATCTGCCTTTTATTAATTTTTTTTGTCTTTCATATACGTTTCAAAACATTACAGCCAAGGCAACCCGTTATAATATACTAAGCGTTCTTTTAAATATTAATATTTTCATTCTCATCATATTTAAATGTTTAGTTCAAGATTCTGTACAAAGTTTTCATCTCAAAATCCTAATTATTGAGCTTATTATTATTATTTTCTCAACCGAAACTTTGCATTAATCGTTTAATTTGTTAAGTGGGTATAATAAGGCGATTTCACTTAGCATCCTGTCATTTCAGAAGTAAGGATGCTGTTCAATGAGCCATCACCATCTTAGTTGCAATTTTCTCTGGATTATTCTTATTGTTGATACTAATGATACTACGTTATTGTGACAAAATTCCGTTATTATTAAATTTGTTTCATTATCCATTTCCGCAGATTCATTATTATATTCTTTCCTCGGATCTTAATGTGGTACATTGGTACGTTCTCGGAATGTTTACTTCCTAGTTAGGTGTTATTTTTGATAACTCAGCTGATCAGCTCAAAGCATTAAAATTTTGATATTGATTATGTATAATAACAAAAATCGTGGGCCAGTATGTGTTTCAGAAAAGTTTCGGCGTTTTAAGGTGAATCGACCGAATGTGTTGCAACTCAAAATTTTACTATTCATATTTATTTTGATTTATTGAAAATAAAAAAAACTAGAATACTAATTGCTTAATTGTTATTCGATACAATTCTAGTATATTGCGATGGAAAACTTTCTGTTCATATTGAGTCAACATACGTCAAGGATATCTATCATTCAATGACGATTCCGAAGGAATTGAAAATCGGGAATCCTCGAGCTGAACAGGTGGAAATTATAATCATGTATATCAATGTTCTTCAACATTATTGGATACGCGACCCCTTTACAAAAAAATGCAGGCAACTCTCCAGGACCGTGATAAAACTATGACAGTGATTTCAAAGACGACGTATTTAATTTTGGTTCTATTGAAACTATACTATATCGAAAAATCAAGGTAGTCGTGGACGGGAGTGAGGAGAGAAGGAGTTAGCAGCCCCACAGAAGCAGTTAGAAAACATTCTGGCCTAGGATAAAATCAAAGGGTTCCTCTCAAAACTTCGTTTGTTGCCAACGTCTTTGTAAAAAACGATGTATGATTCTTTCCCTTGCGTTTAGATGATTGTCGAAGAAATTGCAACGCACCTCTGATGATGAGATGAGAGAGATGAGAGATCATGATACGGAGCTTGTATAATTTGGAACTTTGCAGAACTGGATTCTGAAGGTGACAATGAGCATAGCTGGAAACTAAATCCTTTTTTGGATATATCAATACCACTGGCTTATCTGACCACGAAGATGAAAGAAAATTTTATAGACTTTGCTGTTGAAAGCATGCTTGAATGGAATTTATCGCGAAATATTGACATCTTTTGGAGAAAAAAAGAATATCCAGATCTGGCAAGGGAAGCCTTGGAATCATTAGTTACTTTGCAGAACTGGATTCTGAAGCTGACAATGAGCATATATAGATTCTAAATCCTTTTTTGGATATATCAGTCCAACTGGCTTAATTGACCGAGAATGTGAAAGAACATTTTATAGAATTTGCTGTTGAAAGAATGCTTAAATGGAATTTATTTTGTGTCTTTTGAGTGAAGAGAAAAAAAGAATACCCAGAACTGGCAAGGGAAGTATTGAAATTATTAGCTATTTTGCAGAACTGGATTCTGAAGCTGACAATGAGCATATACAGATACTAAATCCTTTTCTGTATATATCAGTACAACTGGCTTATCTGATCAAGAAGATGAAGGAAAATCTTATAGACTTTGCTGCTGAAACCATGCTTGAAATGAAATTTAATTCGCGAAATATTGACATCTTTTGGTGAAAAAAAGAATATCCAGATCTAGCAAGGGAAGCGTTGAAATCATTAGTTACTTTGCAGAACTGGATTCTGAAGCTGACAATGAGCATATATAGATTCTAAATCCTTTTTTGGATATATCAGTACAACTGGCTTAATTGACCGCGAATGTGAAAGAACATTTTATAGAATTTGCTGTTGAAAGAATGCTTAAATGGAATTTAATTCGCGAAATATTGAAATCTTTTGGTGAAAAAAAGAATATCCAGATCTGGCAAGGGAAGCCTTGAAATCATTAGTTACTTTGCAGAACTGGATTCTGAAGCTGACAATGAGCATATATAGATTCTAAATCCTTTTTCGGATATATCAGTACAACTGGCTTAATTGACCGCGAATGTGAAAGGACATTTTGTAGAATTTGCTGTTGAAAGAATGCTTAAATGGAATTTATTTTGTGTCTTTTGAGTGAAGAAAGAAAAAGAATACCCAGAACTGGCAAGGGAAGTCTTGAAATTATTAGTTACTTTGCAGAACTGGATTCTGAAGCTGACAATGAGCATATACAGATACTAAATCCTTTTCTGTATATATCAGTACAACTGGCTTAATTGACCATGAATGTGAAAGAACATTTTATAGAATTTGCTGTTGGAAGAATGCTTAAATGGAATTTATTTTGTGTCTTTTGAGTGAAGAGAAAAAAAGAATATCCAGATCTGGCAAGGGAAGCCTTGAAATCATTAGTTACTTTGCAGAACTGGATTCTGAAGCTGACAATGAGCATATACAGATACTAAATACTTTTCTGTATATATCAGTACAACTGGCTTATCTGATCAAGAAGATGAAGGAAAATCTTATAGACTTTGCTGCTGAAACCATGCTTGAAATGGAATTTAATTCGCGAAATATTGACATCTTTTGGTGAAAAAAAGAATATCCAGATCTGGCAAGGGAAGCCTTGAAATCATTAGTTACTTTGCAGAACTGGATTCTGAAGCTGACAATGAGCATATATAGATTCTAAATCCTTTTTTGGATATATCAGTACAACTGGCTTAATTGACCGCGAATGTGAAAGAACATTTTACAGAATTTGCTGTTGAAAGAATTCTTAAATGGAATTTATTTTGTGTCTTTTGAGTGAAGAGAAAAAAGAATATCCAGATCTGGCAAGGGAAGCCTTGAAATCATTAGTTACTTTGCAGAACTGGATTCTGAAGCTGACAATGAGCATATACAGATACTAAATCCTTTTCTGTATATATCAGTACAACTGGCTTATCTGATCAAGAAGATGAAGGAAAATCTTATAGACTTTGCTGCTGAAACCATGCTTGAAATGGAATTTAATTCGCGAATTATTGACGTCTTTTGGATGAAGAGAAAAAAGAATATCCAGAACTGGCAAGGGAAGGCTTGAAATTATTTGTTACTCCGCAGAACTGGATTCTGAAGCTGACAATGGGCATAGATGGATACTGAATCCTTCTTTGGATATATCACTACAACTGGCTTCTCTGACCACGAAGATGAAAGAAAATCATATAGACTTTGCTGCTGAGAGCATGCTTAAAATGGAATTTAATTCGCAAAATATTGAAGTCCCTTGGATGAAGAGAAAAGAAGAATATCCAGAACTGGCAAGGGAAGCCTTGAAATTTTTATTTACTTTGCAGAACTGGATTCTGAAGCTGATGATGAGAATATATAGATACTAAATCCTTTTTTGGATATATCAGTACAACTGGCTTATTTGACCGCGAAGGGGAAAGAACATTTTATAGACTTTGCTGTTGAAAGCATGCTTAAATGGAATTTAATTCGCGAAATATTGACGTCTTTTGGTTGAAGAGAAAAAAAAGAATATCCAGAACTGGCAAGGGAAGCCTTGAAATCATTAGTTACTTTGCAGAACTGGATTCTGAAGCTGACAATGAGCATAGATGGATACTAAATCTTTTTTTGGATATATCAGTACAACTGGCTTATCTGACCACGAAGATGAAGGAAAATCTTATAGACTTTGCTGCTGAAAGCATGCTTAAAATAGAATTTAATTTGCGAAATATTGACGTCTCTTGGATGAAGAGAAAAGGAGAATATCCAGAACTGGCAACGGAAGCCTTGAAATTATCAGTTACTTTGCAGAACTGGATTCTGAAGCTGACAATGGGCATATATAGATACTAAATCCTTTTTTGAATATATTACTACAACTGGCTTTTCTGACCACGAAGATGAAAGAAAATCGTATAGTTTATGCTGCTGAAAGCATGCTTAAAATAGAATTTAATTCGCGAAATATTGACGTCTTTTGGATGAAGAGAAAAGAAGAATATTCAAGAAGCAAGGGAAGCTTTGAAATCATTGATGCCATTCGCCACCTCCTACCCACGAGGAAATAACGTTCTCTTTCATCTCTTTAATAGTGAACATAAAAAGAAAGAAGAGAAATAGGCTCCAATAAGAAAATGATTTGGTCAATTGCATCTCAAAAATAGATCCACGATTCGATAAATTATAAAAAATAAACAGGCACAGCCTTCTCACTGAAATTCTTGTATTTTTATTGAAATGTAGGACTACATTTCTTGCTTTTTATTTTTACCTGGTTTGAGACCGGGACCCCCGAGTAAGTCTTTGCGACCTCCTGGGGGTCGCGACAGTTGAGAAACACTACTTTATATTATTGAACAAATGAAAAGTGTGCTAGAGACCCATCCCATAGCTTGTGAGAAAAACCATTCTTAGAAAACGGTATATACATTACAGTTATTTCAAAAACTTGGTAATAAATTAACGGAATCATGGGCGGTACGAAATAATAAACATAATCTTATGAGATTAGTATGACATGAAGGAAAAATAATTCCTGCTTTCATATCGTATAATCATGAAACTAATCTAAACCAACGCATGAAGTAGGTTTTTCTAATCTCACGTCGTTCTAATCTTCATGTAGTTTTCAACGAAACATTGGAGCACTAGCACAACTAAGGAGTTTTAATGTGAGTTGAAACTGGGACTACAGTTTACCTTTCTGAAGAAGGGATTGGCAGGTATTTCATCTATGCGAAAAATGTCAGGTAACTTATTTCCTGGTTTGAAATTGCATTTAACAGTTGAATTCTCAAATACTAATTGACCGAATTAGAACTTGACATAGAGATGATTATACAATTACAATATACCTTCAAACTGAGATACCAGTTAACCAATTTCATTTGAAATTTGAAACGCTAAGGTGGATGTAAGTTGTTCTATTACGAAAATTATGTTTATTGAAACAATCGACGATGTGTTTCAACATTTTTTCATATACTTTTTGAAATAGAATAAAAAATCAATTATTGTTTGTATTGGTCTTGAAATCATTAGTTACTTTGCAGAACTGGATTCTGAAGCTGACAATGAGCATATATAGATTCTAAATCCTTTTTTGGATATATCAGTACAACTGGCTTAATTGACCGCGAATGTGAAAGAACATTTTACAGAATTTGCTGTTGAAAGAATTCTTAAATGGAATTTATTTTGTGTCTTTTGAGTGAAGAGAAAAAAGAATATCCAGATCTGGCAAGGGAAGCCTTGAAATCATTAGTTACTTTGCAGAACTGGATTCTGAAGCTGACAATGAGCATATACAGATACTAAATCCTTTTCTGTATATATCAGTACAACTGGCTTATCTGATCAAGAAGATGAAGGAAAATCTTATAGACTTTGCTGCTGAAACCATGCTTGAAATGGAATTTAATTCGCGAATTATTGACGTCTTTTGGATGAAGAGAAAAAAGAATATCCAGAACTGGCAAGGGAAGGCTTGAAATTATTTGTTACTCCGCAGAACTGGATTCTGAAGCTGACAATGGGCATAGATGGATACTGAATCCTTCTTTGGATATATCACTACAACTGGCTTCTCTGACCACGAAGATGAAAGAAAATCATATAGACTTTGCTGCTGAGAGCATGCTTAAAATGGAATTTAATTCGCAAAATATTGAAGTCCCTTGGATGAAGAGAAAAGAAGAATATCCAGAACTGGCAAGGGAAGCCTTGAAATTTTTATTTACTTTGCAGAACTGGATTCTGAAGCTGATGATGAGAATATATAGATACTAAATCCTTTTTTGGATATATCAGTACAACTGGCTTATTTGACCGCGAAGGGGAAAGAACATTTTATAGACTTTGCTGTTGAAAGCATGCTTAAATGGAATTTAATTCGCGAAATATTGACGTCTTTTGGTTGAAGAGAAAAAAAAGAATATCCAGAACTGGCAAGGGAAGCCTTGAAATCATTAGTTACTTTGCAGAACTGGATTCTGAAGCTGACAATGAGCATAGATGGATACTAAATCTTTTTTTGGATATATCAGTACAACTGGCTTATCTGACCACGAAGATGAAGGAAAATCTTATAGACTTTGCTGCTGAAAGCATGCTTAAAATAGAATTTAATTTGCGAAATATTGACGTCTCTTGGATGAAGAGAAAAGGAGAATATCCAGAACTGGCAACGGAAGCCTTGAAATTATCAGTTACTTTGCAGAACTGGATTCTGAAGCTGACAATGGGCATATATAGATACTAAATCCTTTTTTGAATATATTACTACAACTGGCTTTTCTGACCACGAAGATGAAAGAAAATCGTATAGTTTATGCTGCTGAAAGCATGCTTAAAATAGAATTTAATTCGCGAAATATTGACGTCTTTTGGATGAAGAGAAAAGAAGAATATTCAAGAAGCAAGGGAAGCTTTGAAATCATTGATGCCATTCGCCACCTCCTACCCACGAGGAAATAACGTTCTCTTTCATCTCTTTAATAGTGAACATAAAAAGAAAGAAGAGAAATAGGCTCCAATAAGAAAATGATTTGGTCAATTGCATCTCAAAAATAGATCCACGATTCGATAAATTATAAAAAATAAACAGGCACAGCCTTCTCACTGAAATTCTTGTATTTTTATTGAAATGTAGGACTACATTTCTTGCTTTTTATTTTTACCTGGTTTGAGACCGGGACCCCCGAGTAAGTCTTTGCGACCTCCTGGGGGTCGCGACAGTTGAGAAACACTACTTTATATTATTGAACAAATGAAAAGTGTGCTAGAGACCCATCCCATCGCTTGTGAGAAAAACCATTCTTAGAAAACGGTATATACATTACAGTTATTTCAAAAACTTGGTAATAAATTAACGGAATCATGGGCGGTACGAAATAATAAACATAATCTTATGAGATTAGTATGACATGAAGGAAAAATAATTCCTGCTTTCATATCGTATAATCATGAAACTAATCTAAACCAACGCATGAAGTAGGTTTTTCTAATCTCACGTCGTTCTAATCTTCATGTAGTTTTCAACGAAACATTGGAGCACTAGCACAACTAAGGAGTTTTAATGTGAGTTGAAACTGGGACTACAGTTTACCTTTCTGAAGAAGGGATTGGCAGGTATTTCATCTATGCGAAAAATGTCAGGTAACTTATTTCCTGGTTTGAAATTGCATTTAACAGTTGAATTCTCAAATACTAATTGACCGAATTAGAACTTGACATAGAGATGATTATACAATTACAATATACCTTCAAACTGAGATACCAGTTAACCAATTTCATTTGAAATTTGAAACGCTAAGGTGGATGTAAGTTGTTCTATTACGAAAATTATGTTTATTGAAACAATCGACGATGTGTTTCAACATTTTTTCATATACTTTTTGAAATAGAATAAAAAATCAATTATTGTTTGTATTGGTATTGTTCAATTCTTACCTTTTGCTGGTATAATCGTGAGTGCAAGTAGCGCCAGTTGCCACTTAATAATCCAACTACAATTAACCATGTTGTCAGGGTCAATCACTTCCCATAGAACATCTAGCCGGTAATACGAACGTCAAAAACATGCACGAATTAAAAAAATTACCAACTACGACAGGTGTCAAACGCTTTTCCCAAACATGAAGCTTAAATTCCACTACGATTTTAAATTTTGTGTACACTGTTCTACATTTTAATAGTTTATTATATTTTCACATGTTTTTCTTCTTTAACGTAACTACGTGCACTTTCTAACTAAAACTTGTAAATATTTATATCGAAATTATCTTTCGTACGTATGTAGCTTAGTTAATCAAATGTAAAAGCACTGCTGGATTTCTGTAGTTGATGCCTTCACTGACTATTTAGGTCATCCGAAATTTATCCGGTAATGTTACCAAGTTTGAGATTCGAGGTTTCTTATTCAATATACTCGCACTAGCAACCTTTACGAAGGCATAATGTTCACGAAAATTTTAATGGTTTCCATTCAAGCCGTCTATTTCCCTAAATAGAATATCGGATGATAAAAGATGACGAGTGGCACATTCTTAAACAAGACACTGACTGTTCGTGTAACGGAATACCTTCAGCACCATAGTTTTACTTCAGTCGCGACGGACGGAAGAAGAGATATTCAATGCCAGGAGGGGATGGGTTCAACATCTAGACGTGAACGTTGAGCAATGAGGAAAAACCGGAGGTATTTGATGAAACGTGAGTCAAGTCTACTACCGACACCCAAGTTACGAAATTTTGATTTTGTAACATGTAATTATTTCATTAGGTCTGATATTTTGGATGAATCAACATTTTATACGGAATGATTTCACCGTTACTTGAAAATGATAGTTGGTTCGGTTTTATTAAAATGTAATGGTATTTGGAATCTCAGCTATGTCCAAAAGCCATCAATGTACCAAAAACATTCCATTTTTCTGGCGTTGCCTGTACCCAATGCGCTATGTTTAAGTGCGTTTTTTGAGGTTTTTGAAGTAAAAACTTCTTTATTAGGCGCGTTGAGCTATTTCAGATGGGGGGTAAAACCATTAGTCCGTTATGTGCCATCATGCTGTAGCTATTATACAGGGTGTCCCGGTATTTAGTAGCAGTACTTCAAAGTCGATAGAAAATTTGATTTTGAGAAAAAAAGTTCCCATTAACATATATGCACAGACACTTAGTTTTTGAGATACAGGGTGTTGAAATTGAAAAAGAAATTTCGTTTTTTGCAAATATCTCCGGAACCGTTTATCGTACAGAAAACAGCTTTTGTAAGCATTTTATACTCATAGTAAGCTATGTTACGTGCGATAAAAAAAATTTTTTTCAGTCATAATTGGTGAAGATTTTGAAGGGGTGGTGGGTGTTTTTCTCCTCAACTTCTACGCCACTGAAAAAGTACAATTTTGAGACAACCATTTGAACCGCCAATGTTTTCTACACAAAAAGGTACTTCAGGTCATAAGCTGTAAAGTTGACCGTTTTCGAGAAAAATCAACTTTTATGTTGAAAAACATGGTCAATTTTTTGGTTTTGTTACTTGTTCTAACGTTTGAATAAATTTTGTTTCATGAGTAAGAATTGACCACGTTTTTCAACATAAAAGTTGATTTTTCTCGGAAACGGTAAACTTTAGAGCTTATGACCAAGGGTACCTTTTTTGTCTAGAAAACATTGGCGGTTTGTTGTCTCAAAACCGTACTTTTCCCAGTGGCGTAGAAGTTGGGGAGAAAAACAACAACTACCCCTTCAAAATCTTCACCAATTATGACCAAAAAAAAACAACAGAACATAGCTTACTATGAGTAGAAAATGCTTTCTGTACGATAAACGGTTCCGGAGATATTCGGAAAAAACGAAATTTTTTTTTCAATTTCAACACCCGTATCTCAAAAACTAAGCGTCTGTGCATATATGTTATTAGGAATTTTTTTCTCAAAATCAAACTTTCTATCGACTGTTGAAGCTCTGCTACTAAAACCTGGGACACCCTGTATATTTGACGGAAATGTTTATATGTTTACATTTTGTGTTTATTTTTAGATTATCTGTTCATTGGTCCGAATTGAAGATGTTTTCTTTTACCACCATCCGTAGACATCTTCAATTCGGACCAATGCTGTTTAACATTACTTTCATTTACATCGATGTAAATATCAATAAATAATATGTTTTGAAAATAAAAGAATGTGTATTTATTATAATGACTATCGGGTTACATTCATACTCTTTACAGGGATTGTAAGGCTCATTATACGTTTTTATTATTAAGTATAAAAATGTATATAATTGTTGATTGAAATGCTGACAGTTGTGAAAACTAAAGAAAAACTAACTATATTAATTTTCATTTAAAAATGATAAAATTGTTATTTCGGATGCTACAACGAGTACAACAACTCCATACTAAGCTGCGTAGACAATAGAATCTGTGGCCTCGGATGTCTTCGTTGATTGTCATAATGCTGAGCAACAAAATTCCGTCAGGCAGAAGTTGCATAAAATGAGAACCGATGATACAGGTGGATTACCATACGAGTTAATTTTAGTTCTTAACCGGCCATACATGATAACTAATAACATGTTGGGGATGGATTGTCCAATGGCATTGTCAGAAAATTGTGTCATGTAGAAAGAGATGATACTGGTGAAATCATACGAATTTGGATCAAATTCCCAAAATAAACTGGTTATTTCATAAGGTCAGTTTTCACTTCTGGCAGCAGTGCTCGGTGACAGCCCGTATTTTTTTTGTTATTTTATCGTGCTGCCCGGAAGTTCTACTGGTCAAAAGGTTAAACATTGAATGAATGGTGCATTGAAGTGTAGATTAGTTGAAATTTATATGGGAAAAAGGTGATATTGTGAATCCTAAGTAGAAAGAACAGCAAACATGTTGGCTTTTTCTTGTGGTGCTGTAGCCAGCGTGCTATCAGGTTTGCTGAGAGGAGAGAATGGGGAGAAAGTGAAATTTCTTCCAATTGTCATGGCGGAGGTTCAAAATGAATGGATACCATTTGAACATTCGAAAAGTTTTCAACATTCTTCTGGTCTACAGACATGAAATTTTCGGCCAACTAACTGATTTTATTAAACCATGGTTCACTAGATGATGGGGATTTGTTGGTAGATTGGAATGTAAATTTCCATTCCGAGCATAATGACGTCTTAACTCCCTTCGTGATATTGCTCAGGATCTTGAGATTCAAACATACTCTTTTCCAACGAAAATAGGAGGAAAACATGCGAAGACCGTGTTTGAAGGTGTTGGAATGGTTAGTGGAGATGAGGCTATGATCAGAGTTTCCCAATACCTCATAGGAATCTGGATTGTTTTTGAGGAATAAGTCGAGCGTATTAGGATAATTATGGTTGCTCTCACGCATCAGCAATTGCTGGATAAGAAAATTTCCGCTCAGTATCTATATTCAGTGTCATCGTGTGACTGAATAAGGATTGAAAGCCCCAAACAAGCCGGTCCTCTGCAAGGGGAAAATGAAAGACATAACCCGTGAACCTTTGAGTTGTATCTATATTAATTCATTCTGAAGATGTAAATTTATGTCTAATTTCCTCAAGAGATTTTATTTTTCAATAAACACGATCGCTTTCGACTTTTACATCATTATCAAGTGAATATTTTTATATTGTTGTTCACAGTTCACAGATTTAGTAAAGGGAAGGATTAAGGTCCAATTCGCTGTTAAGTGTATTGAATTCGGGGTTCTTACATAGTTTGTTAATCTCCAAATCCCGAATTCAATACACTTAATAGCCGATTGGACCTTAATCCTTCCGCATTACTGAATCTGTGAACCTTATGAATAAATAAATCTACCTGTTGTTTCTATATTCACTTGATAATGATATAAAAGTCGAAACTGGTCGTGTTTATTGAAAATCTCATGTACAAATTAGACAAAAAAAATTGTTTTATTCAATTTTATTAAAATGGATTTCCATAAAATAGATAGTTTATCACTATCTCTAAATGTATGTGTTCCACTGTTCAATTGGTACACCCAGAAGTAGGTGAAGAATATGGAGTATGATGTTTATTAAATGCTGAAGAAGAGAACAAAATTTCCCGTCTTGGAACTCTGATAGTTTATATCAGTTAGAAGATTCGTCAGTCCGTAAGATTTTAATTGGCACAAATGCAGAAAATGACTAATTTGTTACGCTACTTTTCATTGAAATTTGAAGTTTGATATGTTTTACTGTAACCTGTTTAGAAGATATAAAATTTCTTTATTTTCGATAAGAAAGGGGGGATGAGTTAATATTTGGTGATGTTGGCTTCGACTTTATATTCATGATATGATTAAGGAAATATTTTTAAAATAATTAAAAACGAGATTATACTTTAAACTTTGATGTATTAACTTGATATGTTTCGATTACACAGCAACATGTCAAATGCATACTTACATTGAAGTTCAAAGTGTAATCTCGTTTTGCTTAATTATTTTAAAAACATTTCTTTAATAATAAGAATGGTGTTATGATTTTATTAGATTGCAATCTTAATAGAATCTCAACTTTAGTAGAAGTAGATATTATTGAAATTTTGAATTTGACTGTCTGGTTTTACATTTTTAGACACAAAAATGGGCTATCAGAACAATTGCACGAGCGCAGCGTGGGTACCATTGTCATCCGATTCTCAGGAAGTATTGGATTCTCACACAACAATCACTGTACAGGATGTAAGTATAAGGTAATTCGGTAACTAAGGAGATACAAAAAAATAAAAGTCACATTCTTGATCTCTTTTTTTTGGAACAAATTCACTGGTGTACACAAAAATTTGCGATCGTCTTTTGTTTTCAAGTTAGAAGCAAAAGTTCGATTTTCCGACTTTTGGACACATGTGAATATCGTGCTTGTTTGTAAAGTTAGGATAAAATAACTTTTATATCCATAAGGCACTTTTTTCTTTTAATCGAGTGGCGTCGGGAAAATTTGAAAAAGGTGCAATTTCAAGTTATGGCCTAAAGTTGTATTTTTTCAAATGGGAATCATAGATGGCTATGGTTTAATTGAGACGGATTTTTTTCTCTTTCTAACTATTCATATGTCGGGTCGCTTTTGATCAATATATTTAAATAAAATATTCACAAACTTTATTTATAGATAAAATTTCAAAATTAAAAATATTTTACAAAAAATCACTTCCATAATTTCGTCTAAAAAAAGTCATTATCTTGCTTTAATAAAACTTTATTTTAATTCGAAAAAGAAATAAACATAAATTTTAATTATTAAAATTCGTAAGCTAAATAATTGTATTATTCAAATATAATTAATAAATGATGTATATTTTTAATAAAAAAATGGAAAACCTAATTATAATCAACAAATAAAAAAAATTTCTATAAGCATTCCAAAGCGTTTCTGCCTAACGTTTTTTTTTCATTCCATTTTTCAACAAAAAATTTTAGTTAATAATAAATAATTAATTCATGTTTTTTATTTATTTAATTAAAAAAATAAGAATTGAAAATAATTCCCTTCAAATTTTTTAAATATTATTTCTTAATTATAAATATAAATAAATTTGAAATGTTCAAAAACCTTAAAAATTTAATGAATGAAATTATTTATAAGAAATTAAAATAAAAATTATTAAAATATATCTTTAAAATTTCATCATTCTTTAATAGCGGAAATAATATCTTACTATTTTACTTTTTGCGTTTTTTTATATTTATCTTGAGTAGGCGGGTGTAATCTGTAACAGTGTTTATCCGTTTGTCAGTAAATTGCATTTTAACAATAAACTCATTCAATCGTAGAGGTGAATGAATGTGTCTTATAAAAATTACGAGAAATATCATATGTTAGAAAGCTTTATTCAAAGCAATAACAATTGTGATATTGCATCTGAAATATATTTCAATCGCTATCTAGAAAGAAGACAACCTAATAAAGCTATTTTCAAGACGTTAAAAGAAAATCTTATTAATTGTGAATCCTCGAATGAGCCCTGACCAAAAAATCAAATATTTATATCTAATTTTGTAACACGAAATAAAAATAAAAATTAAAGTAAATGTTCATACTGATGTCCGTTATATTCAATACATAAAGTACACCTCTTCATAATTCTCTGAACTGCATTATAAAAATTTGAAACGGATTTCACACTGTCTATACATTTTTGTTGTACAATCTGACAATTACAGACAGTTTCTTCAGTTTCAATGTTGTAATTTTTTGGTCTTGGCTTGTTGAAGGATCCATATTGTGACTCATTAATTTCCAAATAAGAGGGGAGGATGTACGCTCCTCGCGGCGAGCGGATCAACAGTTGATTCACCAAATTCAATATTCAGCCTGCATCGGAGGTTCTGGCTGAAGCGACAAAGCCCCGCTAACGTATTCTGCTTATCTATAGCAGCGTAGGCTCGAAACTCCAAGCGCGAAGGTCATCGCAGGTTGGTTTGTTAAACTTTTGAAGGTTTAGTTTTGTTTCTATACATTTCTGGGAAAGTTTGTTGTAATTGATTGATGTTTCTTCTTTATTCTTTGCGCCCCTTCCTTTTTCTAAAAAAAGAGGAATAACAAATATATTTTTAATTTTAGCTAAAAATAATCAACATATTTTGATTATTAAAAATAATTTGATATTTACACGTAATTAATAGTATATCTTATAATATATTATATACCAATAAGTATTAAAATTAACATTTTGATTTTCTCGCACCGCGGGGGTTGCGGGGGCGTTATCTACGCCGCTGCGCGCTTGTCTATTATCCTCCCGTCGAATACTTGATTTTATATCTCTCATACTATCGTTGTATGCGATCAAATCTTGATTATTGCAATTTGAATTTTTTGTTCTTTATTCAACGTTGGCTTGTCATTTTGGCTAATGATCACTGACGGCAGGGGAACGTTAAACATCGTACAATACAGGGGTAAGTTTATATATTATTCTGAAAAAAATCTCACTGTAGAACAATTATTTGCGACGGAGTCGTTCAGCGAGGACAAGTTTACTTTTTCTACGAAGAAAGTCTAGGTTCTATTATCAGTCAAGATGCTTATTTTTAGCGTTTTTTGAGAGATTTCTACGTTTGTAGACATACACAAGGTTTCCACACACCTTTTTTCAGCCTACTTTGCTTCCATAAAATTAAAATTGGTGATTCTTTTCTTTGCTAACAAAACAAAAATCGCGCTGTCAGAAAATTAAATGGAGATGTTAAACAGTTATAGTTATGAGAAGAAATTTATCATTATTTTACCCCTCTTTAAATTTTAGCGACGCCGCTGCCTTTGATCCTAATAGAATAAAGGAATCTAATTGTTTCAGTTCTTGAAAGCGGAACAATGTCTCCACGATTTATGATGTAGAGGTACAGAACTGAACTAGTGAAAGTACACGAAGGAGATTCGTGACTTCCTAATTAATTATAGAATTATAACACACGTAAACAGCCCCAACAGATTCTGTTGATCATATTATTGTCAAAATGATACCCGGTTTTTGTCAGTTATGATAAAATTAACATTATGCTGATTAAATTATATATGAGAATATCAAGTCGAGCAAACAGCTCCACAACCCAAGAAAAGTTGATAACTATTAACATTTAATTACTTAATTCGTAAATAAATACGAAATATCACCCTTATCCACTGAAAATATTATTAAAGTAGGTACTAAGGATCTTTAGCTACCAAGTAGCCATCATCAGAGTAAACTAAATTATAAAGCAAAATGTAGTTGTTTAAACACTATTTGGGGTTAATTATGCAAACAAGGGGACCCTCAGTTAGGGATAAATCTGATATTGATAAATTGCTTTTTCGCCTATACATTTCCATCCCTTCCTATAACTTATAAATATTTGTCATTAATGTGTTTCAAGGGTGATAAACTTTCTTGAGAAATGTTGGGACCTGTAATCAAAATAATTTCTGCTATTTCTGATTTTTCACTACTATTCGTCTTAATAAGGGCAGAATGTTCTTTACAGCGAGTTAAAATGTTCCTTCTAGTTTGACCCACACAGCATTATCAACAGGATTCAATCAATTTTGTGAATTCCAGATTTGTCGAAATCGGGAACTTTATCAAAAAAGTATTGCTTTTAATAAAAATACACTAGTAATAAATTTAAACAAAGTAGGTTTTTATTAAACAAAACGTGACATGTTTCACCACACGGTGGCTTTATCAAACAGTGGTTTTACAAACTATGGTTTATTCCTTAAATATTAAAATTAAGATTAAGAAGAAGGGGATGAGTGAGTACGGGTACAGTAGGATAAGAGTTACTTATAAATAAATTTAATAATGAAGAATTGGTGTTTTTCTGATCATTTTAAAGGTTTCCTGTATTTTTAAACTTATTAATTCCAATTTTCTCTAAGTTGTTTACTACTTTTTTCTTTTAACTGACTTATGGAGAATTTTAGATTTTATGCGATTATTTTGTGACAAATTTTGAAGTTCATATGAGAGCAGGTCAGCATACAACTAGGTTATATTATAGAACATAGAGTTGTGAAATACATTATGTAGACCATTTGTATAAAATTTCAATGTAACATAGAGTATATAAGGTTCATTATCGGTTTATAAATCATTTTTCCAATATATTCCTTCCTACAATTATTTACATTTGACCCGCGATGTCCGAAAGCTGTTTTCCTAATGAAAGAGAGGGAAGTCACCGACCATTACAAGTTTTAGCTAAGATCTTAGGGACATATCGCATTGTTCATAAGAAACATCAACGGTTTTGCTGAGTCATTTTTACAGTTTTTAAGAATATTGAAGATACATTATGTCAGTTCCACACGACATAATTACTAGTAATGCTAATTACCTATGTCAGATTCTAAAATATTCGATAGAAAAAAATGAATCGGTTGTTATAGGAACATTTTTTGCATGAAGATATCACAGTCTTTTGTAGTGTCGATATTTCTAATACAATTGTTAGGGTTGGCTGATTCAACATCGGACAGTTGTATACCATTTTTAGTTCCCTCACTATACTCACTATACGTACAGTAGGGTCGCTAATTTCGTTTTTTTCTTCTTATTATCGGTTTTCTGGTTATAAATATATATCCCACGTATATATTCAACCTCCAGATGTGTCAGTCATTTCAAGATTCAAGTGACGTCATCGATGTGACGTCGCTATCTACTGTTTTGCCTTTTTGTGCAAGTCCTAGACTTCTCGATTCTGTGGTACATTTGGATAGCTTATGTGACAACGTGTGTCAGTTTAAAAGAAGGAAAGTCAACCTGACAGGAGATGTAGGTATGAAACATGGATTTGTGAGATACATTATGTAGCAGTGGCGGCTCCTCGAAGGAGGCCCAGCCTCCTCACAAATTTATCTTGTTGATCATTTTTCATTTTATTTCCTGTTTCTCTAATAATTTTTTTAATTTTAGAATTAATTCCCCGTTCTCAGTAGTTATTTTCAATCTGGCAACAGTGCCCTGAGGCTAGATTCTGTATATATCTCAAACCTTGAACAGTAAACACGTGTTGTTTAACACAGTTGCCGTTTTTCCGATCAGTCCAATAGCTTAATACCGTAAAACATAGCTGAAATGGCAACACTCTCAGTAGGCTAGCCTGCCGCCGGCCTTTCAATTCAGTACGCTTGGTGGTACGGAATACGGTACATGCGTGTTGCGTCGGTGTTTGTTTTGTGATGCCACGCGAAGTAAGGTTAGATGAAGAATTTTTGTTTATTTTTGATACTTTTAAATTAATATTTCAACGAACTGATCTTATTTTTCAAATTTTACTACATAAATTCACTGATATAATTTATTCAAGAGATCGTTTGAAACATCTCATTGATAAAATTTCAAGTTTCCGTAATACAGAATTTCATTTTAGTATTTTATTTGAAATTTTTTCAACTGATGAGGCTCCTCCCGCGAAAAGGAGGAAAACATATAATTTGGTAGACAAGAAACTACATTAAGTATAAACAACTTTTTTATGAAATTTTAGACACTATTAAAGGTCAAATTGAGATTCGATTTTCCGATTTACTGAATTGAAGTTTTTCGAATCTTTTTTAAAAGAGTTTCCCAATACACTTTTAGATAACTTAGTTCTAAAATATAAATTTTTTGATAAAATAGCACTGCACAATATATTATGGGTTGTATACTCGGATAAAAATATTTTAGGCCAGTCACGCTGATATGATAAAATATATGATAGACAATTATTTGCAACAAGTTTTACCTCAGTTTTATAAACTACTTTGTCACCATTCCTGTCACGTCGCCATCGGTGGAGAGATCATTTTCTACTCTCAAACGAATTAAAACTTACATGCGAAATACAATGGGCCAAAATCGTTTATACAATGTTAGTTTAATATCTATTGAAAAAGATTTAGCAAAACACTTAAAACAAAATGATACATTTTACGATAATATTATTGATCATTTTTCGCAAACTAAAGACTGTAGAATTCCGTTAATATATAAAAAAAAGTTAATTTAATTATTAAAAAAAAACAATATATGAAAAATTCCCAAAAAAATAAAACAACAAAAAACGAACGAAAAAAAGTTGTTTCCCACGAGAAACTCTATACCTCCACATTGGTTCTTGCTGGGCAACAATTAATTTTGTCACTGAAGTAGCTGGTACGGTCGCTGCGCAAAGGTTAAATTAATTGGCTGAATAGAGTATACTTTTACAAAAACGTTTTATGTCCAGTCTCCTCCCTTAAAAGTTCACGAGCCGCCACTGTTATGTAGAGCATTTGGATGAAATTTCAATGTAACATAGAGTATAAAATAACGTCTTTCATTAGCGCTTTCTAAATCATTGCCTATATATTTTCTGTTCCTACAATCATTTACATTTGACTCGCAGGAGTCTGTTAACAAAAGTGAGGGAAGTCACTTGATCAATCAATCACTTATTTTTTATTTCTTTGGTTGACATAAAATATGCTTGCTTAGTTTCAGATGATTTCTTCGAATAAATCTAATTTTTTTTTATTAGTCAAATTTACTGATATTTATTGTAATTATATAAAGTTAGTCTATCTTCAATTACTTCAACATATATCTAGAGATCACATCAACATCAGAATACTGAAATATTGAAATATTGCTAAAATAGTAAAGACATATTTTCCAAATGATATGAAACGCTGTTTCTATGATAATGGGGAGGCATTGAGGCAATGAATGAATATCAAACTTATATTTTAGTCCAGGCTGTGAACCGGAAAAAAATAAAAAACATGTAGGTTCGAATCGAAAAATTTTTGTTGCATTAGCTTCAGGAGATTCTCAGGATCATTCATACACCTTAAAACCTCTTGGGAACCCCAACCCCACCCATTGGTGGCGACATTTGCAACATGCCAAGTCTTGAATTGTATTTTCTACAAGAAAAGGTATTTTGGCATTTCGAGTGCACCTAAGATGTTTTTTGGGTCGCTGAACACGAATCCGTAGCCAGATTTACTTGCAATCCATCGTAGGGGTGGTCAAATCGACAAAATTGGCCAATTGCGCACCCCTTATATGTTATTCTGCAATTTACGTGTTTTTGTCAATTCGAGTGCACCAAGGGAGTTTTTTGGGTCGCTGATCACGAATCCATAGCCAGATTTACTTGCAATCCATCGTTGAGGTGGTAAAATTGAAAAAATTGGCCAATTTTGCACCCTTAATATGTTGTTTTGCAATTTACGTGTTTTAGGCATTTCAAATAAACCAAAGAGGTTTTTTGGGTCGCTAAATACGATTCCGAAACCAGATTTACTTGAAATTCATCGTAGGGGTGGTGAAATCGACAAAATTGGTCAATTTTGCACCCCTTATATGTTATTCTGCAATTTACGTGTTTTTGTCAATTCGAGTGCACCAAGGGGGTTTTTTGGGTCGCTGAACACGAATCCGAAGCCAGATTTACTTGCAATCCATCGTTGAAGTGGTAAAATTGACAAAATTGGCCAATTTTGCACCCTTAATATGTTGTTTTGCAATTTACGAGTTTTTATCATTTCGAGTACAAGGGGTTTTTTTGAGTCGCTGAATACGATTCCAATATCGAATATCATCGTAGGAGTGGGAAATTCACAAAAATGGCTAATTTGACACGCTTCTAAATTTTTATTATTTTTGCATTTTAAAATTATTTCGGAGTTTTCTCCTTTTTCAATATTAAGAGGATAGGAATATTAGTAATTGTTTCAAAAAGAACACAAATATTTAATAACTACACTTTCATGTTCAAAAAACACTTGATTGATAAGACTTAAATGCAACAACTTGCATACACTGACACACGCTTCTGCGTTCTTGTTGGTTCTTGAACCATAAAATACAAAATGAAATATAAATTGAAGTATATAATATACAAATATTCAACTAAAATGATATCAACGCTGTGAAACAAATGTAGCTACAAGAGAGAATGTTGTCCTTTGTCGTCTATAAAGAAACTGAGAACAGATTATTATGTCTGACATAAGAAGGTGAAAAAAAATATCTCTCATTTCAAGCAGTGGACCACGTCATAAGCAGATGCGACGTTTGAACACATGCACATGTATGTGGATATAACCTGTGTAACGATCTCAGGGCTGTGAAATGAGATAAGTTTAGAAGGATACAGTCTTTGGTTTTCCGTACATTAAATATGTATACGAAGGGGCCCAACGCATCAAAAAAAGAAGGAATTTAACAATTATTATGATGAGTACAACACACCTTCTTATATCTACCTTTTTTACATTATATCTGGGTACGTTACTTACAAAATAGTGCACCTGGCGGTATAAAGATAGATGCCTGTATATTAATACCTATAGGTATACTATATACTATACCTGGCGTAGAGATTTTGTATACCTGTGCCTAAAGAAACGTAAAAAGGAAAAAAATATATTTTGAAAACGGTTTTATTCTATTTCAAGATACCAATATTTTGGTGTTGGTGACCAATTTCGTCTATTTCACCACCCCAACGATGAATTTTAAGTAAATCTGGCTTCGG
Organism: Endomychus coccineus; assembly: GCA_958510875.1. NCBI lineage: Eukaryota > Metazoa > Arthropoda > Insecta > Coleoptera > Endomychidae > Endomychus > Endomychus coccineus. The sequence goes on along the minus strand of OY294068.1, from coordinate 27,072,454 downwards.
AATCGTATTCAGCGACCCAAAAAACCCCCTTGGTGCAATCTAAATGCCTAAAACACGTAAATTACAAAATAACATATTAGGGGTGCAAAATTGACCAATTTTGTCTATTTCACCACCTCAACGATGAATTTTAAGTAAATCTTGCTTCGGAATCGTATTCAGCGACCCAAAAAACCCCTTGGTGCAATCTAAATGCCTAAAACACGTGAATTGCAAAATAACATATTAGGGGTGCAAAATTGACCAATTTTGTCTATATCACCACCCCAACGATGAATTTTAAGTAAATCTGGCTCCGGAATCATATTCAGCGACCCAACAAACCCCCTTGGTGCAATCTTAATGCCTAAAACACGTAAATTGCAAAATAACATATTAGGGGTGCAAAATTGATCAATTTTTTCAATTTTACCACCTCAACGATGGATTGCAAGTAAATCTGGCTTCGGATTCGTGTTCAGCGACCCAAAAAATTCCCTTGGTGCAATCTAAATGCCTAAAACACGTAAATTTCAAAATAACATATTAGGGGTGCAAAATTGACCAATTTCATCTATTTCACCACCCCAACGATGAATTTAAAGTAAATCTGGCTTCGGAATCGTATTCAGCGACCCAAAAAACCTCTTAGGTGCACTCGAAATGCCAATATATCTTTTCTTGTAGAAAATACAATTCAAGACTTGGCATGTTGCAAATGTCGCCCCCAATGGGTGGGGTTGGGGTTCCCAAGAGGTTTAAGGTGTATGAATGATCCTGAGAACCTCTTGAAGCTAATGCAAAAAAAATTTTTGGATTCGAACCTATATGTTTTTTTTTATTATAGCTGAAATCCCGGTTCACAGCCTGGACTATTTATTTTAGTCGAGGATAGTACCATGGATACCTTATGTATCCATGGATAGAACACAAAACGGCGTTCAGAACTAGTCGTTTTTGGTTTGGGTAAAAGTATCTAGTTGTATTGGTTCAGTATCGTCTGTCATTATTCATGCTATCAACAGAGATTGCTATCAAGAATCAAACATGAATAAAACTACTTATTTTAAGCATCATTGTGATTTGCCAAAATCTTCTGAAAGCTGTTTGCTGGAACTGCCACCGTATTTACCCAAATACATGGAATGGTTCAGGATGTTCAGGAAATGGTTCATTGTTGATGAAAAAAACAGAAGAACGAGACAGTTCTTCCGAAGCTACGCAGCAGTTATGGCTGAAAAACGAAGGCATGCCCAAGGTCCATACGCCATGATCATACATCCTTTTAGTCGATTTGCCATTTATAAAGAACGTTTTGTTTGTATCTTATGGCTGATTTCATTCTACATAAACCCGTACCTGATAGCATTTTATCCAATTTTGGAAGATGCCGGAAGTGTAATCATAGTAGAAACGATATTAGATACACTACTGGGAATAAATATTGCTTTGACTTGCTTTACAGGATACTATGTACTTGCAACCAAAGAAGTGGTAATAGAGCCCAAACTTGTATTGAAGAATTATGCGAAAGGTTACATGTTACTAGATATTATTGGTTGTTTCCCTTGTCAATATTGCGTAACGGGAATGATGGAGCACGATCCCTTAACCTCAAGAGTTCCTTACATAAATGTAATGAATTGTGCAACGGTGACAAGACTCCCCACTATGTTACGTTATTTGAGCAGTATATTTGAAGCTCTAAATATTAGTGAGGCGATATACACATGTTTTTCTGTATTTATGATGACTACTTACGTAATCCACTGGTGGGCATGTATTTTATATGGGGCACCTTTGTTAGTTTACACAATCGATAAATTACCGAATGACTCTTGGATAAATAAGCCTTTCTACCATCCTATGACGCGCAATACGAGTTTTGAACCTTTCGTTACCGCTGTAGTAACCGCAACTTGTCATTTCTATGGGGCAAGTGAGGGAACACAACAGGTACGATTGATTCTAGAGGAATTATTGTGTTCCTTCATTCTTTTGAGTGGATGCATTTACTGCAGCTATATAATGGCTAAAGTTTTGGAAATTTTCGGATCAGCGAACATTTCAGAAAGCAAATATGAAGAATTACTTTATCAACTTACTGAATATGTAAAGTCGAAAAATCTTCCAGATTCCTTGAAAAAACGTTTAGTACTTTATTATGAATACAAGTTCCAAAAACGATTCTTCAAAGAAGAAGAGATTTTATCAACTCTTTCCGAACACTTACGGTTTGAAGTATTCCTATACAGTTGCAGAATTCTTTTAGAAAAGGTAGCAGTTTTTCAAGGCCTTACCAAAGGTATAATTGGGAGCATCGTGGGATATTTGAAGAAGGAAATATTCCTTACAAACGACGTTGTCTTGAAAGTAGGGGATCCTCTAACGAAAATGTTCTATATCTCATATGGCACAGTAGCAGTGTACTATGGGAATGAGTGCATTGAAATTTTGCATTTTGAAGATGGTGATCACTTTGGGGATAAATCAATACTGAGAGAATTTCATACAGCAAATTTAACCATGGTAGCTCTCGAAATTACTGAAATTTTTACTTTGAATAGAAAAGATGTGAAGCATTGTTCCGTGTTTCTAAGAGAAATGTCACAGAGCGTCATCAAGATTTCTAAGGAGAAGAGTCAACTTTATGCAAATATGGCAAAAATGATGGCTGGCGAGGGGTCCACAAATAGAATATTAGCAGATTTAAGGAAGGGGAGGATCTTGGAGAGAGATCGATGGAGAAACAGAATCCGCTAATGTGATATGTTCTGTTCGTTATAACAAAGATGAATTTTTGGATTAATATGCCCTATTATAGTTGTTGGAATAAATTATCATTCTACCTTTTCCATTTTTACTTAGCATTTCAATTTTCACTCAATGGTACAACAAGTTTCACCAAGACAATTGAACATATAACGACTTATGTGATTGTAACAATAGTTGTCTATTGAAGGTATTACTTGCCTTATGTAAATGTTGTAAAAGGGTAATTTGAGCATATCTGAATCCTTCTAGACTATTCTTGAGATGTTGTATGTGTGTGCATGCGCATACTTAGATCATTGTGGAGAAGATTTAGCCGTTGTATGAATTTGAAATATGCAAATAGCATTCAAGTGGGGAAAATAGGAGCTGTATGGTTTTTGGGCGTGGTATAGCCTCTTGCAAGTAGTACTTTTGGCACCCACTTTCGGTTTTTCAAATGGTGACCATAGTACTTTTTGTATCACTATGATAAAAGTGTTATTCTGGCTATGAATATATTATATCACAATCATACATTTTACCTGGAGAAGTGGTGAAAATAATGTATTAAAAATTAGTACAGGCATTTAGGAATTTTTTCTTGTCTGAATTTCGGCAATTTCTAATTTTGGTCTATTCTATTTTGACGCGCTGAACAGGATGGTGTAGTTTACATTTGGATTAACCCTGTGCTCAAAAATTGCCATTTTTTGATTTTTGCGTTTTGAGAGAAAACTAGGGGCTGTACGAAAAAATGTTTAAAACAAAAGTTATTGGAAAAATTAATACGCGATTTTTGGCTCCGGTCTACATAAACTCACACATTCACACAAACGGATTATAAGCATTCAGGTGCATTTTAAAAATATTTTTGTAATTTGCCTCCATTTTGATTTTCTAATAGACCCATTAACGAACGCAACGTCATCACTTGCCGTGTCTTAATATCCAAAAAAAGCACGGAACTTTTTACATTTTTAGGATGGCGAGCTTGATGCGGAATTATCTTGTCATCATTATGTCAGTTTAAATGACAGTGTCGAGCATCAACAACTCAAGAAGAGAAAGTCATCGACGTGTCCAGTGGAAGAATTGATTTCAGCTAATACACAATATGGTTTAGATATTTGTACTAATAGTCGTTTTCTAGTGCTATTGCTCTTTCCAGTAGAGACGAAACTAAAATTACGGAAACAAAAGCGATCACAGAACCACTGAATCAAATTTTGACTTTCAAAATTAAGATGTTACCAACCACCATAAAAATCCCTAAATGGACTAAATCAAACATTTTTGTTTAAAACCGGCATAAAAAGGGCAAATTACAAAAAATAGTATAAACAACTCGTTTCCCAAGACCTTGAAGCACTCATTCTTTAAAAGAACTCGTGGCTTCACCACTCGTCTTTTAAACTTGAATTCGTGCTTTAAGACGAGTCTTAGGAAACTCGTTCTTTAATATACTATTAAAAAACTTTAATTTCGCTCGCGAAATCTATTGTACTGACGACGCTCGCTTATTGCCGCTAAATCAAATTCCGCGCTAGCTTTTAAAATGTAATTCGTTATAACTTGGAATTGTGAACGAATCACCATACGCTGTTCAAACTTAAATAGCCGATGTATTTCTCTGTAATTTGATCCAAGTCCCAAAATTGGACCCTCTAGACACCCAAACACATTGATAGGATACTTCCACTCAATTCAAGTCGATCTACGTGGGCTTAAAATACCCGTTATGAAAACCTCCAATAGAAACTAGAATTTGGGTTCCGTGAAAAATTTCTAAACACAAGAAATTTGAATTTTTGGTGGTCCAAAATTTTCAAAATGGCGCCAAAATTATGTCTTTGGACCAAAATGCTTGAATTTTGAAATCAGGTGCAGAATAATGATATCTTTCGATAACATAATTATTTCGTTTGGAATTCGTAAAATACGGATTTTTGAAAATGGCTGATTTTCACGTCAAAAAATGAGGTAGGTCAAAATACCGAAAACCAAAAAAAAGGAATTAAAATACTATCTTTTCACCGAAACAGAATATGAAAAAAAAGAAAAACTCTCTGACGTATACTTAGACTTAGCGTCACGTTTTATGTGAATCATCTTCAGAATAGATCTTTTATAATAATTGGTTTATCTAAAATATTAACATTTACATAATCAAACTGATGGTTATAATCGAAAATGTTTGGCAAGGTTTGTGGAATTTTTCAAGTCTTTGTTTTTAGTGCCATAGCTACGGCCATACATTATTTTTTTTTAATATTGCTTAGAGATTTTTCTCTTTTAGAAATAATTTCGTATTATTTCAATGACCTTAATTTAAATTTCATTGTTGGGAAAATTTCAAATAGAACCATTAGAAGAAAGGTTCTTCATATTAATAAAAGCAAATGGGGTGCAACTATAAGGTCCGCCTGGCAACTCCGTTTAAACAGGAAGTCCTTATATATGTCCTTAAGAATAAATAAAACTTTCGTTTTACTATCAGTATTGCATGCTATAATACCAAGTAATATATCTATATTCAAATTACAACTTTATCTGAAAATTGATTTCCGTTTTAACTTCCCATCTCTGCTACCAGAGTAGACCAGACCAGAGAGATGTTAATCTTTCTTCGACCTAGCCCACGGTCGTACATACAGGTCTGGGGACTCGAGGCTGTTTCCTATGTGAGAAGTGGGTCCGCTTAGCGTCGACTGTCGCGTAGTACCAAAAAGGGTGGCGCAGTAGTCGAAATTCTCTGACAACTGTCATACTTGACTTGTAAACACAAGGAATACCTGCGTTTTTAGAAACAAATTACGAAATCGTGCATTGTGCCGAAATGAAAAACAGGGTACAAAAGTGTAAAGCAAGAAACTTCTGTTTTTGAAGTGCCGAAAGATGCGGAAATGCGAAAAAAGTGGATGCTTGCGATTCCGGATAGAAATCGTTTTAACGAGGTCTTTTATGTGTGCGAGCATGTATTACGAAAAAGGGGAAGTTATTTTTAAGGTGAGTAATATATTTTGACAAGAGTGACAGCTCTATTCCTCTATCAAATCAGAATACTTAGTAACACTGCTTGCGATTCCGGAAAGAAATCGTTTTACCACTTCGATCCAAGCGCTAGCTGGTGGTTGAGCGAGGGACTTCGAGTTTGGCGACGCGTAAGAGACCCATGTCAAACATACGAGTCCCCAGACCTGTATGTACGACCGTGACCTAGCCTTATTGCGGTTCTGTGAGACTTAGGCTAGGAGTCATCTCAGACTAATTTGTCTGACCAAACGTATCAACATCGTTGAAGCGAATGAGTTATGAATAACTTTACAAGATTACATGTCACCTGCATCATAGGTTCGGGAACCCGTAGGAACTCAAAGGTTAGGCGCTATCACGGTCGTATACACAGGTTTGGAAACTCTATTGTTTGACATGAGTCTCTTACGTGCAAAGAGTTTTATATATAGAGTTGACAAGTAGTGTGTTAAGCATAGGAAAGCGCTGGTAACTAGTCGGACATTCTGACCTTCTCGCACATGTTACGTCTCCCCTTCTATCACAAAGAGTAGAAGAATACAAGAATAAGTATAACGCGTGCACATCGTGCGAGTGAGAGCGCAGTAAATGTGCGAGAATGACAGAATGTCCGTTAACACACCAGTGAAAGGCTTAGTTGTCTACTCTATATATATAACTCTTTGCTTACGTGCCGCTAAACTCGTAGTCCCTCGCTCAGCTACCAGCTGGTGCATGGATCGAAGTATGCTGTCAGGATTGCGTCATATCGTTCAAATTTCGAGCCCCACAATACAAAGATTGCCAGAGAGCATCCCTCGACTCATGTGCCACTCGTGACGTACTACGCGACGGTCGACGCTTAGCGGACTCACTTCTCACATAGGAAACAGTCTCGAGTTTCCAGACCTGTGTATACGACCGTGAGCGCAATACATCCGATGTAACAGGTAGGCTACACAGCATAGAGATGTAAGAATAGAGAGCGCTAAAGGATATATTAATGACCGGACTTAGAGCCGCGGAGTGGGGATGAAAGTTACCAAGCTTCCCATACCATAAAATTTTTCTTTGTACGAACTACACTAGCGGAAGACTCGACGTCGAAAGAACGAATTGAGAATGCCGCGCATAGAGTAAATTTGTTGGAGGGGAGAAATCGGTTACTACTCTCTTTTTTCAATCCCGGTCATTCGATTAACATAGGCTTTTAAGGGACTAGCGCTCTCTATTCTTACATCTCTCTGATACGGATACGATGGTGATCATTCGATCCGCTGAGAATTGTATGGGACATTGTTTTATGTATTAATATTCGATTTTAAACACAATTTGTATATACGTAGAATATTACACATAAGGAATAAAATATGGGAAGGATGAAGAGCCTATATTAGACAGACAACCTAGTATACTTGTACTTCTTCAGACTTGATCATTTCAAAGTTTTCATAAATTCTATGTATTGAATCTGAATTCTATGTTTTATTTTAACCTTAAAAAAAGAGTTTATGTTTTCTGTTTTCACAACCTTGGCTGCCGCTACCACATTACTTAAATAATTACGTTGAATTGAAATTTCTTTGGTTTCGTATGAAATGTAAACGTCTCCTGTGATCAGAAATAATATTTATGAAAAGAGTTTTTTGTTTTGTTTCAACTAAGTTTTGGCTACTCTGGAATACTGGTCAGTTTCAAAATGAATTATAAGATGTCAGGAAGTTGTTCCTTAGAGAGAAACGATTTTGAAGAACTACACAAAATTGGTAGAGGTTAGTTGTATTCAATAAAAATCATTAATGTCTAGCAATAACATATGTTTTTTCTTCAAGGTGCTTATGGCACAGTTTATAAAGGCCGAAATAGAAACACTGGTAAAATAGTAGCGTTAAAAAAAGTATGTGTTCCTCTAACAGATGATGGCATCCCAATGAACACTTTACGAGAAATTTCTCTATTGAAACAGCTGAATACATTTGAGCATCCAAATATTGTACGTTTATTAGATATTTGTCATGGACAACAAAGAGAAAGAGAGTTGATCATGTTCCTTGTTTTTGAACATGTGGATCAAGATTTAGCATTGTATATCGAAAAAACATCAAAGTGTGCAGGATTTCCAATAGTTGAAATTAGAAAAATGGCAAAGGAAATACTGCAGGGAGTTGATTTCTTACACAGTAATCGTATTGTACATAGGGACCTGAAGCCACAAAATTTACTTGTAACTCATGATGGGCACATCAAGTTGGCTGATTTTGGTCTTGCGAAAACATATGATTTTGACATGAAGTTAACTTCAGTGGTACGTTGATTTATATACTTTTGAAGATACTTTGAGGTGAATTAGGTTATCCTGAATTTTGAAATGAAATTATAGTTGTTAGCAACCTTGAAAATATGCAAGATTTAGAGTAATTATGAAATTCAAATTCTATTCCATTTACCTATGCATATTAGTCCAGGCAATAAGCCGGGAAAAAAGCCCTAATAAAAAAAATATATATAGTAACCTAGAATTTCAAAATTTTTTTGCATTTTGTTCCTAATACCCCATAGATCATTCATGACTATCAAGACCGCGGGGGTCGACCTTTCTACCCCCCCAAAACGGGGTTTCAACCTCTCGGAGGAGCATTCTTATAAAAACAATCCAAAAGTTTAGAAAATTAATGAATTAAGAGCCGAAAATGACCCTTAGTATGTTTTTTGGGTTTGCTGATCACGATTCCGCAGTTAGTTTTCTCAGAAAACTCCCTACAGATGGGAAATTTGGAAAATTTATATATAATATATAGGTATATATATTATATATAAATATAGGTTTTTTGGGTCGCTGTTGCAAAAATGACTAGAGGCCATTTTTGCAAAATTATACTTCATTATTCATAACGTCTCTGGAAAATCTCAAATTTCACGAATTTTCCTTATGGAGAGAGCTTTTTGGGAAAAATAACAGCGGAATCGTGATCAGCGACCCAAAAAAGAAACTAGAGGTCATATTCGGCTCTTAATTCATTAATTTTCTAAACTTTTGGATTGTTTTTATAAGAATGCTCCTCTGAGGGGTTGAAACCCCGTTTTGGAGGGGTAGAAAGGGCGACCCCCGCGGTCTTGATAGTCATGAATGATCTATGGGGTATTTGGAACAAAATGCAAAAAAAATTTGAAATACTAACTTACTATATATTCTTTTTTTATTTTCCAGTTCGTTGCCTGGTCTATATACTGAATTTGTGTATAATAATCATTGCAATGTATGTTATGTTATGTTGTGTCTATTAATCAATCTGGATATTAACTCCAAGCTACATCAGCATGGATATCGAGAATTCAATACATAGTGAAGTTTTTCTTATACAGAAGGTGATTTTGGAACTTGAAAATTACTTCACCTGATTTGTATGAATGAATACTTTTCTAATTCTACAGTTTCGTGGTTAACTACATGCAAATGATTTCAAATTTAATAGTAAAATTTGATTGAATAAAAATTTTCTACAATAACTATAAATGAACAGTTGAGGAGCTTCTTGCAAAAAAAAACTAGTCCATTTTTTCCTATTGAGATAATTAAAAAAAAAGTTATAACTTCCTTTTTTCAAAATTACCGAAAGTTATGTATCAGAAAAATTAGCATTGATGAATAATTCACTATTAATTAGCAAATATCATAGGACATTGGCTGTTTTTGTAAGAAATTGATGACTTACAATCAAAAATGAAGTACATGGTTTTTTATTAAACACATAATTTTATAATACAAAATGAATCTATTTTCCGGCTAGAACAGGAGTTTGAACAAAATTTGCCAATTTTCTTAAAAATGATAACTTAATTGGTTGTATTGCTATTTCTTGTTTCTGCAGTGGTTGAAAGTTTATTTTTGATGCCAATTTATTCTTGTTTTGTATATGAATAGTCTCTCACAGACCTGTGTAGTTATGTCTTACTGTTACCTTTATCACCTTTATCGACCCCATTTTAAAGCACTATTAATACTTGCAGCAGCAAATAAGAAAGGTTATGTTTGAAAAATGTCAAAACAGTCTTGTGTCATTATTTTATATTCATTTCAAAAACAACAATGTCTAGGACTAAGGATGTTTTACTGAATCTCTATTGAACTATGGTTGTTTTTGTAGAAACATTCAAATTTACAGTGAAATAACTTGACAAGAACTAGTTTTACCAAAAGATTTGGCGGCCCTGAATCTAGATATCACTTTGTACATCTCTAATTTTCAATTTTTGGGCTATGGTTGTTTTCATCAGAAGCTCATGAATTGTTTCATTACACAGTGGCATTCTCAGAATGAGGTTAAACTAATTCTGAGGATGTAAGATATCTTGAACCGCACTATTAATATTAATGCCAGAGTACTTTGATATTCAAGTGGGAGAAACTTGACAAGCTCAGAAGTATACATTTTAATTGAATATTAATAGTCATAAGAGGCAGATAGTGATGATTTTCTTACATCATCATGTTGGATCAAGATTTTTAGTTGTTTTAGCTAGCAACATTGAGCACATAATGCAAGTCCAGTCCAGTTGAATTTTTTCTAGATTAAGTTTAAAAGTGTTAATGATGAACCATTCAATTGCTTTGATTTCAGTTGCCTTAATATAGGTTATAAGCAAATTTTTGTCTCTAGCTGAGTTACTAAAAGTAGAATCGGCTGCAGACAAAATTGTTTGGACCTGGTGTAAATAATTCGAAAAATCATTAATGTAAATTGCAAAAAGTATGGGCCCGAGAATGAATCTTTGGGATACACCATGTATTATCAGACTGCAGTCCGATATAACATTGTCCACCATGACAATTTGACAAAGTTCACTCAGATATGAAGGTAGCTAGTTTTTAAAGCAAACCTGTTGCCCCTTCAAATTACAATTTATCCAATAATTTATTGTGAGGCACACATTTTGTTGGATCGCACAGTGCCTATAAATTGACCTTATTCAAAGCCTTCAGCTAGACCTTCCACAACATTAGCCTGTGCCTGAATTGTTGAATGATTTTGCCTAAAACCAAACTGTTTAGAACTTACTAAATAAATTTGAATACACATCTTCAAGCATGTGATATAAGCAGACAAAAAGCAATCGAGAGTCCAGTTAACCCTTGCCTGTCACGGGTTCAAATTTTCTAAATTAAAAATTCGTTCAGCTACCTTTTCATCCTGCCGCTCATCGTTCGATTCTAGCGAAAAAACGGGTCTCGTCGAGCGATGAAGCTAAACTATATCAATTATCGCCAACTTGTAACAGGCCTTTGTTTACCAAAACGCTCGAATATATCGCTCTATTGGAGGTTTATCGCTGCCACGTCACACTCGCTCGAATCGAGCGACGATCAGCAGGATGAATTTGGCCGCTTTAGTCTTATCGTTTTCACGAAAATTCCATTCGTGACAGCTACAATAGTGCATAAATGAAAATAACCGTCTGTTAAGTAAAATAAGTAATTATTATCGCCTGACAGTTATTTCGAAAAGCTAAGTCACACACTGCACATAAAAAGCTGTGATCAATCGATTACTGAATGCCCCCACTTTTTTCAGCACGATTTTTCGCTTTTGGACCCTTCTGCGGCTAAAATATATGATTGTAGGAACATAAAATAGAATAAACTATGAAATAAGTGTTACACTTTCATGTAAAATGCTTGGCCAAAAAAAAGGTGTATCTTTTAATTGAAGTTGTTTTGTAGGTTGTCACTCTGTGGTACAGAGCACCAGAAGTTCTTCTAGGATTGGCATATGCTACTCCAGTAGACATTTGGTCAGTAGGATGCATAATTGCAGAATTATATAAACTGACTGCATTATTTTGTGGTACATCAGAAGGGGATCAACTGAGTAAAATATTCAAGTAAGAAAATAAAACAATTACCGGTAAAATGAATATTATAATATGCGAATTGATTTTGGTTAATGTGACATTATATCTGATCTTATTTTTAGAATCCTCGGGAAACCACCAAAAAGTGAATGGCCTAAAGACAATATTTCTTTAAAATATGACTCATTTGATGGTTTTGATGCTACTGACCTTTCTCGATTGATTCCGAACATGTGCTGCACTGCAAAAAATCTTATATTGGTGTGTACCTATGAATTGATTCAGTTGTTTTAGCGAAATTAGCTCATACCTTCAATGACACTTTGAATATTGATTACTCTTTTCTTTCAGAGAATGTTGACATTTGATGCAAACAAAAGAATATCAGCATTAGAAGCTTTAAACCACACCTACTTCACTGAGGAACCCATCAATACATAGTACATGTTGGAACATTTATTTTAAGTAATACCAAATGATCTGATCAATTATAAGATAGGTAATCTTAATTTAAGATAGTCTGATAGATTTGGAGCTAATTTTCCAAATTTGGTTCTTTACTGTCTTCAGGTTTGTCCCTGCAATTTTACTTGCTCACATACCAAACGGTTATTATTGGCTTTGGACTGGTGTTGATCAGTGGCACTACATTACTTGCAAGATAACTGAATTATATTCCAAGAAATATATAATGACTAGCAGATGTCAGGATACAGGGCAGCAACTTTTATTACCTCTCCAGAATTACTTAGAGAGTAGTTGATAGAATTTGACACAAACACGACATTTATATAAAATTGGCGCAGTTCGTAATAGCGGCAGTTAAAAAATTCGAACTTTGAAGTTAAAAATATTACCTTGGTTTTAGTTTATAGTTCAGTTAAGAGACTCGATAGCGTTTACAGCTAGCTAATTTATAAGTATATTGAATAAAGACGAAATAATAATTGTTTGGGAAAATTAAACTCCGATGAAGCTAGATTTAATAATTCTATTCAAACCAAAATACGGTTTTGCCAAGGCACCTTTGTAAATCGACCGTTTGGAGTTATGAAACTTCTTTGTTTTTCTTTGTTCATTGCTTAACACAGAGCGAGGAGTACACACTTATTTGTAATGTATATTGGTAAGGAACTTATGTTTCTGCAAAGGACTGTGACTTGAATTGCACAAGAATTAACGTTGCGTAACGTATGGTTTCTACAGAAAACATATTTAGTGCTTTGTTTATAGATAACAAATATTTTACTTCAAATGATGCGTAACACAAAGCACCATTTGCCACAGTTCTAGTAGAGATTTAACAGTTTCTCTTAGGGGTCATTTAAAATATACATACACCAAAAACATAATTTTTTTACCCCCACCCCCCTCTGTACACTTTCGTACAAAAACAACCTACCCCCTACGTGTACGTACCCATCAGGACCCCCCACCCCCCGTACTGAAATAATTGAATTACTGAAAGGAGAAAATATTAAATTTACAACATGGTTTATTTTGTTTTTATTTGCCTGTATTATGATGAAATCACCAATATATCCTTTTACATGCAACCAAACGACGATCAAACAACATTAATAGATATTTATATTATTCCCATGGAGATTGCAAATGCTTTTTCCTCGACACAACTATCGCAAGACTCGTTAGAGCGCTCCGTGTCAATCTCCGGTATTTCGGCGTCAAAGTTCTCTTCAATCCATTCTGCGTCTTCCTGGTTTTCGGATTGTGGCCAAAGCTTCTTTTTGACGACGAGCTGCTATCTGAACTGGTCCTACTTTCAAATTTCAAACAGATTGGCAAAATGTTTGGTGTTTTTTCAAACAAGTCAACGACGCGAAATATAACTTGCATTTGGGGCAGATCTTTCGCTTCAAATCCTTCTGGACTGATGGGCATGCTGCATCATATGGCAATTCCTGAGTATCAGCAAAACCGTGATCTTCTTTGACAACAGCTTTAATAGATGGTGGGTTTGTAGCAGAAACAATGATGGAAATTTCCCACAAGTCACTTTTTACTATTTTGCAGGTTGCATGTCAGGATAAGCTTCTTTATTCTGTTTATATAGTTCTTGAATGACATTATTTATACTTAATTTCAGATTTGTCAATCTATATTCCACATCATTTGCTTAATAAGTGATTTTATATATAAGCACCTACCTTCCTTTAACCTATTTTGCAGATTGTTATCTTGAACGAAGCTTTTCTAGGTTATAATCTGGTACTTTTCACTGTTTTGATAAGTCAATGGGTTTCACGGTGGGAGCATAGATGGTAGCACTGAGAACTTATTAGACATCCACCCGTATAAAGCTTAATTCACATGTAACATAATGAATATAGCCAGTAAAGCATATCAAAATTAAATTATTAAAAACCTACATGATGTATGTACACTTTTCATTCGCACCTCACCCCGTACACCAGTGACCCCCCCCCCCCATGGGAGCAACTCCGTATTTTTTGAATGACCCCTTAGAGATAATAGTTTTGGTCAAATCATAACTTTGTTGTCTTAGCAAGTGAAATTGAAATGAATTTACCTTCTAGTGCAAATTGATTTATGGAACTGAAAGATGAAAAGGCCAGTAATGATAAATTCAATTTGATGAATACAGTGAATGTAATAGCAGTTATAGTTCAAGAGCTGATGGAATAAATTCATCAGCAAACATCAAACAATGAAGATGAAAGTAACATAGCACACCATTAAAATAATATATGTATGAAAGTATGGTGATCGGTCAAATGACTCCGCTCTTGAACTATTATGATTGTTTGGAAGTATTTTCTGTTAAACGAAACACGTTGATTGAAATACAATAGATGCATAAGTTTATACAGTTGTCTCACAGTTTGCAGCTTGAAGATATTCTGCTTCAATCGATTCGGTGTCCAACTAAATCTGTTGTCTAATGATAACTAACTGGTGTTCAAATAAGACCTTTTGATCATTTCAAAAACCAAGTATTTTGCAAAAAATCCATCTTTATTCAATCGAAAGTACAGGTTATTGTTGAAACACAATATCGGTCAGTTGACGACCTCGGGTATAATGGCAGATAGTCATAGAAAATTTTCATCATATCTTCAAACAAATGCGACTCTATATCGTGAAAACAGCTGCTATATTGTATTTAGCCCCTGAATCGTTGCTGGAGCATTAGCGTATACCTTATATTTTAATGTAACTCCAAAGAAAAAAATTTCAAGGTGTAATATCGCATGATCTGGACGGCCAGTTGAAATCCCCAAATCTAGAAGAAACGTACGACGTTGTCCCTGGTCTGCCGACTTAGACTAGTGTTAACTGAACCTTGTAAGCCTTTAGACAAAGATCTTTATGAAAAAAAATAGTGTGCAGGCTGGTTGTTGGTTAATTGCTGTGAATGTCTTCGATTTGACATTCCTGAACACACGTTGGGTTCCCAAATTCATCTATTAAATTCACTACAAATGGCGAGAAGGTGCTTCACGTCGACCAGTACGAACTATAGCTGCAACACGTTGACCATTTTTGTAGTGAATTTTTTCAATATTTCTACTACAAAAGTAGAATTTTCGTCGTTTTGATTATCGAAATGTCAAAAGAGTGACATTATGTTCAACAGATGCTAAATAGCGAGAAATTTGAAATGGAAGGTGTTATTTGAACACTCATTATATTTTTTTTTGTTACTGTTTAATAGAAAGCAGTTGCTGTTCGTATTTCCTTGAAACGAAAATCCACCACTACCTTAGTGATGTTCTATTATACGAGCCCCGTCTAGCTTCAGTTGGCCCACCCGATAAAATGTCACTTTTGGTTATATTGATGATCCATTTTAATTTTGAAAAGATATTGCATAAAATAACGGAACAAATTACAACATTGTAACTGATTAGGACTGAAAAAACTAAATTTGTGATTTTCAGTTCTATTAATTATCTCAAATGGTGAGCCTTTGCATAGTTCTGGCTCGCAACCGCTTTTTCTTCACATGCCACAACGTCTCGATAGGCGAAAGGTCTAGTAGAAACCCATTTTAGGAGTTTCATGGATTTTTGGATGTATGATATGCAGCGCCGTCTTGCTGAAAGGTGAAATCATTTCCAGAAACCCTGCTCTCTTCCAAAGTAGGCAACGAAAAAAAAATTATGCAGTTGATGAAGTGTAATTTTCCAACTCCTGTACCTTGTACTCCATTTCATTACCGAAGATGGATATTTAACTTTGCGCTTACGACAATCAGGATATTTCTGGCTGTGAACTCTGCTCCGTCTTCACTCCAATATACACTATTCCACCTCTTTTTGAAGGTCAATAACAGTGTTTCTTTAACCTAAACGAAGGGAAAATGATTATCTTTTGCCCCTGAGGATTGAACTCTAGGAACTTACCTTGAAAGTACCAAATCCTCGTTTTTTTTCGAAATGACATGGAGACCTGCAGAGAATCTGCCAACAGCTTCACTCCAGAGTACACTCAACGCCCATTAATCAACAATTCTGGCCAAAGTTCGTTTATCAACATTTGTTCATTTGGATTTTTCACCTATCGGGGCTTTTAGTCAGTTGATCCGATTGATTTTTACAATATTACAGCATCTGGTTAAGCTGAGCAATATTCCAATTTCGCCATTTGATTTTCCTGGTTTTTGTAAATTAATGATAATTGATCGAATTTCTTCATTAATTGCCTACCTTCTGTCAACAACACAACAATTGCATTGTCAATTAACTGTTTTACAATCGAAACATCTGTTACTGTCATTTCCTACAAAGAAAGCTTTGTTCCCATAGCTACCTTGATTCTCGCCATTAGCAGTACTTAGGTAACGGAATGCAAGAAAACTATTGTTTTGGACCTCTCCTATATTCCTCTAAATAGCATCGCTGTTGCGATTAGTTTTGTTCCTTGAGCGATAAATGCCAACAAAACTACAAATGTTGTGTGTGTGCCAACTGAAGTTGGACGGAGTTTGTTATTATTATACGTAGGTACGTTGTGAAAATTTTTTATCCATGGCTAGGAGAACGATTGATTCAAATTTGGAGATTTTACTTTGAAGAATCTACCGTTTTATCCGGCTGCAGTTGCGGCGCTACCCAATATAAGGCGGTTGGTGCTTCTATTTTCATAGGCTTATCTTTGTAGCGGCAATTAAGCCTTTGTGGTCATTGTATTTCAGTCAAAATCAATTATTGCTGCTATTTTTGTTGTTAATATAAACGCGATGAATGAACTGTTCATATGAATAAGAATTTTTTCAATACGGTGTTCAAACATTTTCGAATTTGGGAATAAATTTGCTGTTATTTAAAAACTATATTTGTCTGAATTTAATGTGCCAATGGTACATGCTGATCAGTCACGATAGACATGCTTCTCATTTCACATCTGCCTTGAACTTTTTTTTTATTATCGATATGTTATATGTTTAGATTATATTTAAGGTACTTGAAATTAGGTAATTAACTTTAAATGTAATTTGTAAACATTCCATCAACTTTCGTTTATTAACGTGTTACAAAATGAGCTTATACAATTGTTTCTACTGCTTTAAAATAGGTCATATCCTCATATCAGCTTAAAATTGATTGTTTTGGTACAAGAAAGGTATGTGATTCTTTGCTGGATTTTTGGGGAATCTTGGTCGTCCTGTCCACCATTTAAAACATCCTCTAAAACCGAACGCTTTTCGGCTTGTGAATAAGCCTTTTCCGAGGCGTCTCAAAAACCTATAATATCGATTCCTTCCTCCTTGTTTGCTAAAACGCACCTTTTTATCTCTATCTTGTTAAGTAACGGTAGATTCGATTTAAATTGAATCCATACTAAATGTAAGTCACTAGGAATGGGTTCATCCCAGTCTAGTTTTGCTTGCCATAAATCTTGTATTAAACATTTGGCAATTATCGTTACTGGTCTAGTAATCCTGAAGGATCAAATATCTGCGAAGTGATTGACAATATTGATCGTTTTGTTATTGGAGCATGCTTTAGATTGGAAATTGAATATTGAATTTGATCTAGAACTAATGCCTAAAGTTTTGTAGTTGAATGTTCACCCAGTTCAACAACGTTTGAATCTAGACTCTCATTAAATGTGAATTCTGAGATTAATTCAGGTTTGTTCGTTGCCCATTTTCGTAATTGGAAACCCGCATTGTTATTACATTGATTTTCATTCCTGATGAGCTAAATTAGCTGAATAGATTTTATTTGTCGCTTAAACAATTGATAAAATTAAGTACAAACTAACTTCAGTTGAGATTTTTAGGGCAAAAAGTAAAGAATCAAAAGGATTTAAAATTGAACCGTGCATAAAAAGTAACATATAAATATTTACAAAAATATTATCAGTTGTCCAAAAGAAGTATTTCAAAATTTTGGAGGCAGACCTTCCAACTTTCCCTCTTTTTGATGATATTACTTCTTTCGACATTTCAACATAATAATATTCAAAACGGTTTTATCTAAAAATGTATGCATTATATATTTTTTGAATGTTTTGTACTTTCAGCCAGCTAACACTGCTTTATCCAGGGATTAAACTTGAGTAGAATTGATGAAGTATTTTGTAAATTATTCATAGAATCATAAGTTAACCTTTACCAATATGGTAGACTTTGGATAATAGTTCTACACTTCGTAACCTGTTATTGTTATTGAAAGTAATTGTATTGATTTGATTTTTAGATATAAGATTTTAATATATATTTATAATTGAAATTGAATTTACCCTTAAAGGAGCCGCTTGGAATTGAAAAAAGTTCAAAGATGTTTCAATTAACCAGCTCCGTCGTTTCTAGCTTATTATCCTAGTTATAATATTATATACATTATTTTTTTATGTCTACTTTTGATGTTAGTTATATTTATACTATTAATGTAAATCTTGTACTTTTTGTAATGCAGTAGTTTTGAATATCAAATTGTACACCAACCAATTTTTATAGGTTTATAAAATTTTTCTTAACATTTTGGTATCAATTTTTCAACCCTTCCTCTTAAATAAAGGTGATTAAAAATACAACCGCCTTAGTCAGGGGCGGTATATCAGAATATATTTCAACTCTATGTGGTTCCCCCACAGGAGATATTCATGTGTTTTGTGTTGTTTTATATGACGTTTTTAAAATTGTAAACTAGTCTTTGTTCAATATCATACTCTGTGAAGCTAAGAGTTCTATAGAACTCTTTGCTGTGAAGATTTTAACTTGAAATTTGGAAGAAATTAGAGATGCCACGAATATTCGGCTACCATGCGGTATTCTGTGTATTCGGACACTTTTCTATTATTCGGTATTCGGCCGAATACCCTTTCAATACCAAATACCAAAATATGGAAAAAAAACTCATAATAAATATTACTCAGAACAATTTTTATTTTAATTTAAAAATTAGCATATTTAATACCTAAAATCTATCAGTGGTAAGTTATGATGCATGAAAACAATTTTTTCAGCATTTGTTGATAGCAAACCATTGCGCTTTCCCCCATAAATTATTCCTGCTTCCGAAAATAACCGCTCACTATATACACTGCTAGCGGGAGATGATAAATAAATCTTGGCAAATTCTGCTAGGCTTGAATACTGTTTTGCGTTGCTGATCACCACTTGTAAGTGTCTGCTGTCCGATCTAGGCGAACTAAGCAAACAGATAAGTAATTTAATTTGATGTAACAATCAACAAATAATACGCGTTGTGACACGACCTACTCGTAAATGAAAGAAATACGCCCAAGGCGTAGTTACCGAAAGCACTTCAATGATGCAGGTCCGAACCTGTCGCCCGCTTAATTAATATACTAAGCGTCGCCGAATATTCGGCGCTTCGTTCCAGATCCTTGCCGAAGATTCGGTACTCGGCAAAATCACTATTCCTGGCACCTCTAGAAATGATCCACATTTTTCTAAACACTTCGGAAGTTTCTATAACGATTTTTCTAAAAAAGAAAAAGTAAATTCTGCCACAAATAAAGGCTAGTGTGGTTTAATGAAGATCTTAAAAGTACGAGGGCAATGTGAAAAGTCTCTAAAGAATCAAACAAGACATGATTTATTTGGTCAAAACTTATTTTATTTCTCAATATAATCTCTATGTAGCCCGATAAACTTCGTCCAATGTTTTTCTAATTTTTCGATCCCTTCCAAATTATACGATGTCTGCAATCCTTCAAAATAGGCGTTTGTTTCAGCGCAATTCATGCAATTTTACCATTGCGCCTGCGGACCTGTGTGCCGGTGCGTTGTCCTGGTGGAAGAGCACTTTTTTCTTTGCCAAATGCGGCCGCTTTCGTCTCGAAACGGCGTCGAATTGATTCAATAGCTCTGCATAAAATGTACCGGTGATCGTTATGCCCTTTTCAAGGTAATCGATATGGATGATACTATGTGCATCCCAAAAAACTGTCGCCATGAGTTTGTAGGCCGTTAAACCCACTTTGGCCTTATTCGGCTTTGATTCGCCAGGACAAGTACAATGTTTCGACTGTTTTTTGGTCTCTGGTATGTTGTGATGGATCCAGGGCATTTTTTAAGGATTTTTCACTAGGTGGCCAAAAGAAAAATTTCTCCTCAAACAAACGGCGCAAAAAGTCCTCGTCGCGCTTGAACATCGCCAAACATTCCTTTGAAGTTGTCACACGGTCGCGCTTGTGGTCAACAGAGAGCAAAATGTTCCGTACCCGTTCGGTTGAGATGCCCATAGCCTCAGCAATCTGGTACACTTTAACTCGCCGATCGTCCAATATCATACCATTGATTTTATTGACGATTTCTGGCGTTGTAATCTCAATTGGACGAACAAAACGTCCTATGTGGCCAGACTTCAGAAACAAAATGAGTAAACCACTTATGAATCGTTCCAATCGATGGTGAAAAGTCCCCATAATGTTTAACAGGCGATGGTTTGGTTTGCTTGATATTTTTCCAAGCAATATATAATGTATCAAGACGCGAAATTCACTTTTTTCCATGTTTACAATAATCTTCAAGGCTGCTTGCTTTCGATGAGTGTCAAAACAGAACTTATGTCAGTCTTAAAATTTTAATGCGTTCTAGTTAAAGCTGGTACATCACAAATTTCGCATGGGATTTTCGATTGTGGCGCCATCTGTTCTATTTTTCAGCGACTTTTCATCTTGCCCTCGTATGTGTAATACCCTAAACCTTATGTGTGATATATGCTCGGTAATCCAAATCTAGAACTAAGAGAAATATGAACAGATTCCTCCAGAAATACAATCTTGCTATTAAAAACTCTAAAATTAGAGCACATGATAATTATATCAAAAATTCTAGTAACCGGGCAAAATTCATGTGGCAAATCATAAATAGTGATCGCGTGAAGCCCCAGGAATATGATATCACTATAATTCCTCCGGATAATTTTAATGATTTCTTTATAAACAATTTAAATAATTTACCTACCTCAAATATTGATCCATTAGAACTAGTAAATACAACTTCCCAGATAATGTTAATTTTCACTTTCAAACAGTCTTATCTATTGAATTATTGATTCTTTAAAACATAGTAAAGTTACATTCGGTCTGAGTGTAGAGATAATAAAATTAGTTAAAAACATAATCATAATTCAACAGACTGATTTAATAAATTCATGTATAAAGGACTGGGACTGGATATTTCCAGACAACCTGAAGTTGTCCTCTGTAATTCCTAATCCTAATAATCCTAATAATAATAGACCTATTTGCCTGTTACCAATATTTAAAAAATAGGTTACATTATTAATTTGCTGTTATTTTGACATAAAAATTTTACTTTAAAATTTATATTTAATTGTAATTAAAAAAGCAAACCTATCTCATCATATTCAAATATCAAATGTTCGAAGAATACCTTTTCATTGGAAGTTCTTAAATATTATGTAGGAAGAGAGAAATTAAATAAAACTTATGAAGGAAAAATTTCCGAGTCATGACTTTGTGCCTGAAATTTACTGAATTTTTTATGACAGTGGGTGGTGGGTGTGTAAAGACATCACTATTGAAGTTAATTGCCATCAGTGATTAAAATATTAATTTAAATCCATTCCCTGAAACATTTAATAACATTTACGCACATAATTATCATAATAAATTGTCGAAATTTGTTGGTTACAAAATATGAATGTTATGTTTGTTATAAATTGATCTGAATAAAAATATGGATGTTCATCCTGAAATATTCTCCACAAATACCATTTGTGCTTGAGGATTTTATCAAAAAAAATGTCAATAAAAAAGGGCAGTTCGTATCACAGCCGCGAAAAAGTAAAATTTTGTCAGTAACCTGTGGAGAAAGAGTTAAATTTTCTCACTTTTATGAATTGAAAACTTGTTAGGAATGTGCAGCTGGTTCAATTTGTTTGGAAAAACAAATTAAAAAAATAGATCCAGTGATAAATCTATTCTACAGTGTCTCCACGTTAGGGACTTACCATCCTTGTAACTTTTGTATTTTTTAACGGATTTTGATGAAAACTTTTTTTAAGCTATTGCATATAGCTTTTATCGCGGGCTTTGAGCGCGGCGACCAAATCAAGAAATTCCGTAACCAAAAATAATGTAAGACCTAAACACCTAACATGTGTCAAATTAATTAATTAATTTGAAGTTTCTAAAAGTGAGAAATTTCTATATTTTATACGAATGTTATAACACTAGCGCTTTAGACTCCGGGATTTTCACGTGGCCTATCGAAATTAGAAGGTTCGAATTATCTAAAAACATAATTGCATGAACTCCAGACGTCCTATGTAATTAGCTACGAACGAAATCATTTTGACATATGCCTCGAGGAGCTTGCTACGCGTCAGTTAGAGTTTATACGTTAGACGCGCGTAGCAGAGACCTGAGAGTACCTGTTTCTATTAAGCTATTGCATATAGCTTTTATCGCGGGCTTTGAGCGCGGCGACCGAATCAAGAAATTCCGTAACGAAAAATAACAGGAACTCTTTTATGTTGCGCTCTCTCGGGTGACTAATATTGAAAAATTGTAATTCACGACAAAAAAACGATAATTCTAATCGAAAGCAAGCTGCATCGACTGCATCTTTGTGGCAAGAATTCAAAAGACTGCCTTTAAATAGTGTTCAGACGACAGCTCAAAGTGTCTTAGATTTCATTAGTAATAGAAATGGCATTTCAATAATGACTTTCAATTGCCAAAGTCTAAATAGTCACAAATACGATTTACAAGATTCAGTTAAGAGACAAACAAATGTGTTACTTCTTACCGAAACTTGCCTGGCGCATGATAATCCGATTGAAATACCTAATTTCAATTGTATTGTTCAATTCAAACGAGATACTGTTCCAAAACGTGGGGTAGCTATTCACCAAAATAATAATAATGTAACTAATATTATGACTCCGAATATTGAAATAAATATTGCACACGTTAGCGATGTTAATATTAGGCGCTCATTTGTTGGAGATATTTGTGCGTGCTTATGAAAACTTAGAAATGGCCTACACATAGTCATGGTAGCGATTTACATTTCTCCGAATCCAAAATGGGACGAGGTAGAGCATTTTATTCATCGCACTTTACTGGAGTACACTGAAGAAGGGTCGAAAATACTTGGTACAAATGATAATAAGTTTCAACTTATCTTGGCTGGCGATTTCAACATCAACTTTGCTGATAAAAAATCAGAGCGGTTGACAATTTTTCTTTCGGAAAAATTGAATCTGAAAATGAATAATGATCCACAAGAATCCACAACAAAAAAATGGGACCACCATTGACGCGGTATTTTCCAGATATTTAGAGGATATCAAGTCTCAAACTTATGTCTCTTATTTCAGTTATTCAGTTACCATAAACCTATAGTTTCAATGATAACAAATTCCTGAATAACCTACATGTATTGTAAGATAATAAAAATATTTTAAACGATATTAACTTCTTTTATTCAATAAAAGAAAAAAAATTGTTTTCTTATCGGTCACCACGCTCAAAAGTGTAACTTGAATTAATATCAAAGAAAAAACTTGAATTAAAATATCAAAGAAAAAAAAATACTGCATAAATTAAAAAAAATAAATAATTATAATTGCATAAGTTGAGAAAAAATGCTATGCAATAGCTTTACCGCGGCAGTCCCCGAGTGCCACACGTATCTTTTTTTGTTAGGTTGGCATTCAAAACGCGCATTAAACTGGAGGATAACTTTAATTTTGGGCTGTAATCATGGCTACCTACGACCACTTTTATTGGCTTAAATTTCAGAAAGTATTACTAGGGATTTTTTTAGAGAAAAACAGATAACGGATTCTTATTTAAGATAACGTTTAACTTACCAGTACTGATATCCATTGTTCTGAAATACAGGATGTCCAAGAAATTAAAATGTAAGTATAATTTGGATTTTAAAAATTGATAATAAAAATTCCTACTAGTATCTCTAAAGTTTGAATAATCAAGAAACATTAATTTGATTTTTTATTACACTTATTATGATTTAAAGCATTATGAAAACAAATAAAACGTTGATCACTTGAACAATTCCCACTTTTCCTTGCATTATATTATTTGATTACAATTCGGTGAAAAAGCTTAGTATGCTGTGAAAACAAAAAATGTTATTTTAGTTGAAATCTGTCAGTCGATAATAATTAAAGAAACCAAACGATTCTCAATTATTTTAATGATAATCCACATTTAAGTCTCAGGGATGCTAGTAGAAATTTGAATATTTGTAAAAGCCAAATCTGGAAATGTTTGAAGAAAAGCGATAAAAAATCTTTTATACCGAAATTTTCTTCTTGAAACTGGAGATGCTGAAGCATCTGAATTCTTAAAAAACATTTTGAACACGGTTGAGGCTACATTTACGACCAACGGGATTGTAACTTCACAAAATATCAGAATATGGAAGTAAATGTTTTCTGTGGCATTTTAAACGAAAATATTATTGGGCCATACCTTTCATGAAAATTTAAATCCTGCTAGCTTTCTTAGATTCCTACAAAATGAGTATACCGATGCACTCGATGGCCTTCTTCTTGTTTACCGCTACAATTTATACTTACATGGAGGATGGGGCACCTATCCATAACGCTGGTAATGTGAGACAGTGGTTACATCATAATTTTGTTGGATCGGACGCAGTAGTCCTCTTATTCGTTTGCCGCCGAGATCCCCAGACATTACGCCGCTTGATTTCTTTCGTTGGAGGACAATAAAAAATAAAGTGTATGCTACAAGACCTCAGAACTGAGAAGAACTTTGTGATAGCATCGGAGAAACTTGTTACAGTATAACTCGACAGCAGTAGGAATAGTCGGCGACGAATTGACAAGTGTATGAGGGAATTTGGTGGATTAGCGGAAATTACAAAAATTCAACTTTTTTACATATTTCTCATTTGTTAATTTAACGATAAAATTGTTAAATAATTTGTATTAGTGTCGATAAAAGTAAATTTTTATTTCATGGACATCCTGTAGCTTAGAACACTGAAAATCGGTACAGGTAAGTTTAACGTTATCCTAAATAAGAATTCGTCATCTGTTTTTCTCTAAATAAATCCCTAATAATACTTTCTGAAATTTAAGCCAATGAAAGTGGTCGTAGGTGGCCATGATTACCCCCCAAAACTGAAGTTATCCACTAGTTTAATGCACATTTTGTATACCAACCTAACAAAATAAGTTTATCAAAATCCGCCAAAAAATACAAAAGTTACAAGGGTGGTAAATTCTTAACGTGGACACACTGTATGTTCCTGCTTAATTGACGTATTTCGATGCCTTCAGAATGGAAGAGTTATCACGTTATCGAATAAAAAGGTAGGTAAAACATTGAATTATAGTCATCAATTAGAAAAGAAAATTCATATATTACTATCTTTATTTATAAAATTACAAATATATCAACAATATTACAAATATATACGATGTTTATGCTGTATGTACATTAAACGATGAAACCTTGGGCACAATGTTGGACTCTATTATCAGGTGGCGGATATTTGCAACAATAACTGGAGACAACACCAGTTAGAGCGAGAACCAGCGACAAAACGGAAATGCCGCACACCGCCCCGGATGTCATATCCGCTAAAGGGGTTCCAGGCTTCGGTTGCATTGAAAGTAGAATTAATAGACCAGTGCAAGTTAGAAGGCTGAAGACACTCAAGACTATGTAACCTGAAAGAGAATAACTTAATTTAAATTCATTCCATGCCTCATTGTTGTCAGATGCATACACCTAACAATTCAGCTGTTTCGTTTCGAAGACCATTGAATGCTTTTTACGTAAATAAGAAAGGTCATTATATCTTTGGTTGTCAAGAATTTTGAGAATGAAAAAAATTATAGCAGAAGCCATTACTTTTTGATAACATATCACATTGATATAATAAAACACATTTTGCTTTGTTTTTCATCACTTGTAGAAACACTAACGTGACTGTAGTTTTGACAACTTTACGTACGTTTGGTCTCACGACCATCATCAGAAGACTTATTTATGTCTAAAACCGGATTACTTAAAACTTGTTGTATTAACACAAAGCGTTCTTATCGCACCAATTTCATTTAAAATGCCCACGTCACCGAAACGAACAGAAACACGAATAGTCGAAATTGTTCCACATCAATGTTATAAGTATAATAAATCAAGAATCCACTGTTAAGCAGTACTCTTAAAAAATGCGAACTAATGAGAACAAAGTCTATGAACGACTAAAAACGAGAATATTAGCTTCGAGTATCCACTCTCAAACCAGATGTTAGATTTACGAGCTAATAGAAAAAGGTTTGCCAGTTATTGGGAATATACTTTTGACATTCTACCTAAAATATACTATTAACATTATAAAGATGCATGTAGGAATTTGCAAGAGTTTTAATTAATTAAGTTAGTATAAATCTGACTTAGTGTCTGAATATCTGTCCTATGATTTACAGATTTGGAGTCATATTTTATGTGAATCATCTCCAGAATAGATCTTTTGTATTTATATAAATATTTAATATATTTTAGGTAGATGTCAAAAGTATATTTCCAATAACTGACAAACATTTTTCTATTAGCTCGTAAATCTAACATCTGGTTTGAAACCTAATGTTCTTGTTCATAGACTTTGTTGACAAGAGTTCGCATTTTTTAAGAGTACTGCTTAACAGTGGATTCTTGATATATTATACTTATAACATTGATGTGTTACAATTTCGATTATTCGTGTTTCTGTTCGGAATTGGTGCTATAAGGACTCTTTATGTTAATACAATTAGTTTTAAGATAATAAAGATTCTTGACCCAGGTATGAATTATATATAAATTCTCGGGAAATAGGTCACAAATTTCCCGAGAATTTATATATAATTAGTTTTAAGTAATCCGATTTTAGACATAATAAGCCTTCTGATGATGGTCGTAAGACCGAAACATACGTAAAGACAAGAAAATATAAAGCATAAGTGTTAATGTGACCTATTTCCCGAGATTTTATATATAATCATAGTATACATGTATATCAGTGAGCACAGTAGACCTTAAGATATTTATAGTCAAATATAAGGTAGAAACAATATGGGGATGTTGCAGTTTGATTATGGAGAAGTACATGACTGGCATTGAATAATTGAAATAGTATCCTATTATTATTATTAAAGTTTTTAAAAACTTTAATGCTTAATATGGGTAGTATCTCTAGGGAAGTAAGTGGAAAGTGGATTAAGAGAGAAGTTTTATGTTATCATTCATTCGAAAAGAAAATCTAATTGCTTGCTTAACATTTTACTCTCGTTATTTTTTATATCTTAAATTTCTACAGATTTTAGGGTGATTAATGAAACATCTACTCTGTTACGCGAAATTTTTACTTTGTCTAAATATGGAATATTATTTCCTGTTCCTAAAATGTAATTGGATAAAGATGGTTTATTGACTTATTGACTCTAAGAGATTGGAAATGTTCCTTAAATCTAATTTTTGTATGCAGTTTGATCTATCAATGTAAAAGTTATCCGACCCTGAACAAGTTAATTTATACACTCCAGATTTATTAAACTTAGTCAACCTGTAATTATATCCAAATTAATTATTAATGATAAGAAGAAACTAACTCACTCAAGTATTTATCCTTTCACAAGAAATTCTGAATCCTCAATAATAACATATTTTTGTTTTATGAGTGGAAAACGAAACATCAAACCCCAAAATAAATAGTCTCACATTTTGTTCAATGCTAAAGATAATCCGAATAAGTTCAATAAATCTGCAGTATATAAATTAAAACGAGAATTAAACTGTTCAGAGTGTGATAATTACATTGGTAGATCAAGTCGTAAAATATAAATTAGATATACAGAAACTTTCCGAACATTCAGACTCAATAAAACATATTCATCTTTATCCAATTATATTTTAGAAACATGACAGTTCAAGTAACAAGAAGCCGTGGCAAGCTATTGTCAAGCGAAACCTGAAGATGGCTGATATGATTCTGCCGAAACGTCGCAAGACCAGTGTATGGACTAAGGACCAAGGACTATGTACGCGAAAGAATTTTTTTTACCTAAAAACCTGGACGGGCTGCTGCGCGCTCCGACGACAGCGCAGCAATCGCTCCAGTAAACCTGTTAACTGAAGCTACTACTCCCCACAGGTCGGTAAGTAGCTTCAGGATCCCAAATCCTTTGCCTTAAGTACCCTTATTGAATCCTGAATGACTTCCTTCTGCATCCGGTCTATCAAAATCTGTGCAGAGTTCCTGCAGGCCGGAATGACTTTTAAGTTCGATTGGAATTCCGCCCAAAACAGCGATAAGCAGAACCACTAATTCGAACTTGTGCTTGTGGCCTGGGTATAGCGTGCGGAGCTCGAACAAGAGATCTTGATACTTTGTCTATTTTTCTCATCTTTCAAGACTATATGTTCTTCTCTGCCGGAGCAGAGA
The DNA here is from genome assembly GCA_958510875.1 of Endomychus coccineus. Lineage (NCBI taxonomy): Eukaryota > Metazoa > Arthropoda > Insecta > Coleoptera > Endomychidae > Endomychus > Endomychus coccineus. Next base: position 27,043,944 of record OY294068.1, on the reverse strand, counting down.
ACTCGGTGACATACATAGCATTGGTTTGTTTATCGAGGAGGACAATGTCAGGCCTATGTGCTTATATGAACCTAATGGTCGGAAAAGGTTAATTCCAGTAGATCTGGCATTTTTCGTTTACGATAATGGACTCAATATCTCTTGGTTGTAAGGTAGTATCGGCTCTCGGTCTATTCCCTACGAGTGCCTTAGATAGTAATACAGCACCCGTAGGGCCGCATTATGGCGATGGGTGTACGTCGATGCCGCTTTTGCCGGACATGCCGACAGAAGGAGGAAAAGCGTCTCGGACGCCTTTCAAAAGGCCATGCAGCTGAAATTACAAAACTGCACACCCATCACGTTGCGGCGATAGACCAATGTGTTGATTACGCCATCTCGGCAAGCTGCGGTATATCCCTTGGTCTCGGATGTAAGCCTGACTGAACTTGTGTAGCCAAAGGTCAGCCTGGGTTTCGCCGAACCGAGCGTTTCGATGTTTCTGTAGAAAACATCGTATCGGTTTGTCAACATGCCGCCTGAGCATAAGACTCTTGGGGATTTATCTAGGCTCTCAGGCGAGAAAGTTGGAACTTAAGGCACCCTCTATAGTTGCCCTTCTCGACTGATGTGAAATTCGAGACCAAGTTCTTCCGCAGCTTTTTTTTGCTGCCTAAACGATAAATGCCCCCACTCCGGACAATTCGTGACTTTTGACAAGGCACAGGAAGGGGTCCGAAAGATAAAATATAGTAGCATATGTGTTGATGTGAGCTATTTTCCTGCCTGTAGTAATAGAATTGAAAAAAATTCAAATTGAATTTCCTTCATATCTCAGGTAAAATAAATGTTAAAAAAAAAGTCTTGTTACTCAAGGTTCATCCTCCCCCTTGATTTTTAAATGGGCTGCAACTCGAAGGATATGCATTTTTTCAAAAAAATTACAGGATTAAGAAGTCTTTATTTTGAGGTCAAAAATCCATACATTACATTTTTTTCCCATTTTGAATTTTCTAATTTTAACGAGCCCCCATATTAGATCAACTGTTTGAAATTTATAAATCTTGATGAATTCTTAATCATCAACTCAAAAAAACACTTTTTGTGAATTTCATTAAATTTGAACCAATCTATTTTGATTTGCAAGATGTTAACGCTTAATCCCGAGTTACTGTACTACAGACAGCGCGGATAAGTGTTAATAACTCGGAAAATATGCATTTTCTTTTCAAATTAACCCCCCCTTCAGGTTAACTTAACACTGTACAATTTTTTCCTATTTAAGAACTTTCCCATAGGTTTGAATAGTTACTCAATAGCTCATCAAATGTTTGAATTGGGTGTTCCGATTTGAAACACCTAATATCTTGAACCCTTCAGGAATCCACATACAAAATTTCAAAATTCAATTAATTGGAAGAAAATTGATACTAAAAATGCTTCATTGACTGTACTAGAGGTGGAACCATCAATATCCACACCGTGTGCCACCAATGCCACTGAAAGAAGGTGCTCCACAAAACAACCTTCTTGATGATTTATATTATTACCTACTAAGTGGATTGAAGGAATATACTTTCAATCGTAGGTGTTGAAAAAAGGTTTGGTTGATCAAAAATATTAATAGACTTGAACTTACCTGAGATATAATTCCTGTTGGGTAACCAATGACAATTCCTGGTACGAAATCCTACCAAACCTAAGACAAGGCACGTAAAACCAGCGATTATGCCGAAATTCAAGTAATAAAGTTTTCCCAGAACGGACATCATGTAGAAGCATAATCCCGAAGAAACGCCACCACATAAGAACATCATAATAGCCGCGGCAGCCAGAGTGGGTTGAACTGGAGGTTTCTTAGAATTTAAATTCATCCAGGATTCTGCTCGTTTGGGGTAGGTGGTTTCACTATAGACAGATCGAGCTGGACTCGAACAAATTGGAGCTACAACGGCCGTATTCCGAATTGCTTGACGACCAGCTGGAGAATAATTCAATTTCTGTTGAGCTTTCGGATTATGGAGACTAGGTATACTTTTATGCGGCGTGATTTTTGGAGGAGTTACAAATGGATCCATAGGAATGGGAGAACATGGAGGAACTATCATTCTTCTTGGAATCTGAGGAGACAATAATTTTTGAGGTGTTTGTCGTTTAGAAGGAACTGGATTCTTTTTGGGAGTGGTTAGCAGTTCGTGTAACTTCAGGGTAGCTACTGGATTTCCCTTTTTTTGTGATCGATCAACATGTGGTTGTTGTATGTATTCATACCTTTCATTTTGCAATTGACTGATGTTCGATTTATTGGGGGAGAATCTTTGTTGAACGTGTTCTTTTCGGCTTATATTTTGAACATAATCGAAATTGTCATTTGGATGAATCTGTTTTTGATCGTTTTGCTTCTTATGAATTTGGGGATTATCTGTAACCGGTATATTGTCATCGATATATTCATACCTGTGTAACATTTGATTTGATTGCGCTTGTTTTCGAGGAATAGTTTGATAAAAATTAAGCGATTCGTTATTAATATCTTCTAATGGGACTAGAGCGTATCTACCGTTGGTATCCGACTCAGGTTCATCTACATCTATAACAGCATACCTGTGGACCTGAGGATTCGCTGCTCCTTTTTGCAAAATCCTGGGAGATGCTTCTGTCATCGGGATATATTCATATCGTGACTTTAACGATTGCGTGTGAATTTTTTCCGGGGAAAACTGCATAATGTTATAATTTTCGTTTCTAATAGTTCTAGGTGGATTTTGGTTGTTACATTCATTTTTGTTGGTTTGGTTATGTATTTGATTGGAAGAATTTTGCGAAATTACTACCACTTTTTTCTCCTTTATAAGTCCTGTATCATCTACTAGGATTTCTTCGTAAAATTCTTGTTCTCCACAATTATCATAATTTTTGTCATGGACATTATAATTGATATCTTCGCAATTGTTATCAACTCTCCCAGAGTTTTGTGCGCCTACTGGTGGATGTCTTATCTTATTTTGGGATTTTTGGGGACTTATTCTGTTTTGGTAATTATAGATTTCGCTCTGTTGGCAGAAAGCTGGATTTGAATAAAAATATTCTTCCTTATAATATGCCATTCTCTCTGATTCAGAAGCCATTGTTTATTTATAAATGAGTTTTATCATAACATTGTGCGGTCATTAATCTTCTAACTTCTCTATTCACTTCACTATTCAAATACACAAACTGATTCACTCAAGTTTAATGTCATTGCAACACATCCAAATAGCAAAATACCACTTTATCGAAGTTCACGATAATTTATAGCACGGTTTTCACCGTTGATGCTTTTAAGAACATAGTCTAATATTGACTGGTGTGTTGTCTCTATAGCGTAACGGTCGTCTCGTTTGGGGAACCAACAGCTGCTTGTACTTCACGTATGTGTTAGTATGGGGTAGATACCATAGGCGTACACTCACACGATATACATTTCGATTAAATTACGCATAAAATCCAATTAAATTACTCGAACAAGACATATATTATTTTCTTTTGATATTGATTCAAAACTTTTATGGGAAATAATTGATCAACTCAGTAATATCACGAAATCTATAACTCATAATTAATATTAAAAATATGGATAGCCAAGAATTTATTATAAATTATTATGGTACATCAAACTATTTCAATAACTAATTTCACAAACATAGGTAACAAAATGAGAAATGGTATTAATGTAAACTAATGTATTACACAACTAAAAATAAGTTTATAAATTACATCTCTAATTTAAGATCAAAATCTAGAAGTGGTCGAACTGTTCCCTGGGCAGGGCTGCCGTCTAGTTGTGGAATTGAAGTACCGGGCTTATTGGAAATTTCAAGGTGCTATACCACATCATTAAAACGTATAGAACTTGGCCTATTTTCAAAAAAAAATCGAGGACGACTATGAGTCAAGAAAATTTGACTTCGTTAGCTATGCTTTCTATTGAGAATGAGTTTGCGAGAACTAGTGGCTTCTGTGAGTCGGAAAAAAGCAAATATTTCAGAGCCTAACGAGACTCACCCCCCCCCCCCCCCCCGTTTTCGAGGATGCTGAACACGATGGCGGTGGTTTAAACTCTTTCTGAGTTGATCGTCACCCCCAAACGGCCAAAAACAACCCCCAAAAAGGGTGAAACGCGGATATACCGACATATTCCGAGAAAAACCGCGTCTCCTCCCGTTTTCGAGGATGCTGAACACGATGCCGGTACTTTGGAATTTATACGAGTCAACCCCACCCTTTAAACGGCAAAAAACAACCCCCAAAAGGGGTGAAACGCGGATATATCGACATATTCTGAGAAAAACCGCGTCACCTCCCGTTTTCGAGGATGCTGAACACGATGCCGGTACTTTGGAATTTCTCCGAGTCAACCCCACCCTCTAAACGGCAAAAACCAACCCCCAAAAGGGGTACGAACTAAATCATTTTGACATATGCCTCTAGGAGCTCGCTACGCGTCAGTTGGAGTTCATACGTTAGACGCGCGTAGCAGAGACCTGAGAGTACCTGTTTCTATTAAGCTATTGCATATATTGCATATAGCTTTTATCGCGGGCTTTGAGCGCGGCGACCGAATCAAGAAATTCCGTAACGAAAAATAACAGGAACTCGTTTATGTTGCGCTCTCTCGGGTGACTAATATTGAAAAATTGTATATCACGACAAAAAACGATAATTCTACATTCAAGTTTTATAATAATCGAAGGCAAGCTGCATCGACTGCATCTTTGTTGCAAGAATTCAAAAGACTGCCTTTAAATAGTGTTCAGACGACAGCTCTAAGTGTCTTAGATTTCATTAGTAATAGAAATGGCATTTCAATAATGACTTTCAATTGCCAAAGTCTAAATAGTCACAAATACGATTTACAAGATTCAGTTACGAGACAAACAAATGTGTTACTTCTTACCGAAACTTGCATGGCGCATGATAATCCGATTGAAATACCTAATTTCAATTGTATTGTTCAATTTAAACGAGATACTGTTCCAAGAGGTGGAATAGCTATTTACCAAAATAATAATAATGTTACTAATATTATGACTCCGAATATTGAAATACATATTGCACACGTTAGCGATGTTAATGTTAGGCGCTCATTTGTTGGAGATATTTGTGCGTGCTTATGCAAACTTATAAATGGCCTACACATAGTCATGGTAGCAATTTACATTTCTCCGAATCCAAAATTGGACGAGGTAGAGCATTTTATTCATCGCACTTTACTGGAGTACACTGAAGAAAGGTCGAAAATACTTGGTACAAATGGTAATAAATTTCCACTTATCTTGGCTGGCGATTTCAACATCAACTTCGCTGATAAAAAATCAGAGCGGTTGACAACTTTTCTTTCGGAAAAATTGAATTTGAGAATGAATAAGGATGCACAAGAATCCACAACAAAATATGGGACCACCATTGACGCGGTATTTTCCAGATATTTAGAGGATATCAAGTTTCAAATTTATGTCTCTTATTTCAGTTATTCAGTTACCATAAACCTATAGTTTCAATGATAACAAATTCCTGAATAACCTACATGTATTGTAAGATAATAAAAATATTTTAAACGATATTAACTTCTCATTTATTCAATAAAAAAAAAAAAATTGTTTTCTTATCGGTCACCACGCTCAAAAGTAACTTGAATTGAAATCAAAGAAAAAACTTGAATTAAAATATCAAAGAAAAAAAATACTGCATAAATTTAAAAAATAAATAATTATAATTGCATAAGTTGAGAAAAAATGCTATGCAATAGCTTTGCCACGGCAGTCCCCGAGTGCCACACGTATCTTTTTTGTTTAGAAATTAAATTATTGATCAAAGATTTGTGGTAGCCATTGCCCAACGCAATTTGCTGAAGTTTCTCAACTTCTTTGCTATAATTTAGCTGGCTCAAAGGGACATTCAATAATCTATGAACTAGAACTATTAGACGTAACTATTTTATATCTAAATGGTGTAGCTAAACCATTTTTTTAATGGCAAACTCTAATTTCAAAGTTACTAAAAATAAAAAATAATTGTTTTGTTAGATATGGGATGTAAGTTATTCTGTTCTCATGTCAAGAAGTAACAGATTCATAAGATTGTCGTCTATTTTATCTTTGAACTGAATACGAATGTTGTTATCGAACTGAATACATTAGTATGAGTCAGTCGTATCCAGTTCAAAGACAAAAAAAGGGACTCTCATAAGACAAGCTTTTGAATCTGTTATTTCCTGATATGAGCACAGAATAACTTACGTCCCATATCTAACAAAACAAATATTTTTTGTTTTCAGTACACTTGAAATAAAAGTTTGTCTTTAACATTTTCGTTTACTTTTTTAAGTAATTTCAAGATAAATTCCTTATGTTCAGGGTTGGAAGCAAAGAAAAGACTTTTTCAATAGATAGTTCACAATTTTCTTTATCAAGTATTTGAAGAATCTTTTATCAGTCATCACGTGTGGATATGTTATCAGGTGTTTGGCGTTACATATCTAGGAGTGCAATGTAAACATCATATCTACCCGAATAGAAAGATAGATGAAACAGAGAGAACAGATACCCTATACATGCTCGTATTTACCGCTTGGTAATACGATACCCAGAATTAAATTTAAAAAACGTATAAATGCTTCATTGAATAAAATTGTTTTCATTTTCTTTCTGAAATATTAGGAAATAAATCTCTTGCAATCTCCAACTTGACATAAGCCTCTTACAATTTTTTTATGAAGCGTCAATAACTATTAATAGCATCAGGTGGAAACGTGGGCTGCCACTGGTTGGCACGCTTCATAGGATCAACGGAAACTTATTGCATATTCCTTGTATTCTTTGTAAGCCATTGATGAATGACTCTTGCCGTTGTCAAACAAAGCAGTATAAAGGGAGGAATAAGCCGCCCACTATTTTCAATTAGTATAATTACCTATGTGGTATTTACGATGATGCAAAAGGGGACGAAAAAAATAAGCTACAGATGTAATGTAATGCGTCACTTTCTCCATACTTACTAAATAATGTCGACCATACCATTCTTCAACCAGTATCGAACTTGAAGAAAATAACCATTAAAAGTTCGATTTTAACTATTTTAATAAATAAATGCAAATATAGTTTCACTAACACCGTAGGTTTTTCAAATAAATATTACAAAGTATGTATCAGACTCTTTACAAATAATTTTGTTTTAATTACTCCAAAATCCTGCAACTATAAGAAATATTTTGAAAACGGTATTTTTCTTGAATAAACTATTTGCCTTCCTTTATGTATCAACATAAATCTATTCTACGGTATTTCAACTAATTCTAGATTCGGATTTCAGTAATATCAATAGTATTCGATGAATGAAGTGAAAAAAGGGTGATAGTTTAAACTTTATTGTATAACATTCCACACTGGTAAGTTGGTAAAAAAAAAGGAATTCATCGAAATATCATCATTTTCATCATGTTACCGATTAATAGTCCAGGCAATAAGCCAGGAAAAAGGCCATAATAAAAAAAAATATAGTAAGCTAGAATTTCAATTTTTTTTTGCATTTTGTTCCTAATACCCCATAGATCATTCATGACTATCAAGACCACGGGGGTCGACCTTTCTACCCCTCCAAAACAGGGTATCAACCCATCAGAGGAGCATTCTTAGAAAAACAATCCAAAAGTTTAGAAATTTAATGAATTAAGAACCGTAAATAACCCCTACTATGTTTTTTGGGTCGCTGATCACGAATCCGCAGTTAGTTCTCTCAGAAAACTCCCTCCAGATGGGAAATTTGGAAAATTTATAATTTTGTTGCAAAAATGACCTCTAGTAGGTTTTTTGGGTAGCTGATCACGATTCCGCTGTTATTTTTCCCAAAAAATTCTCTCCAGAGGGAATATTCGGGAAATGTGAGATTTTCCTGAGACGGTTATGAATAATAAAGTATAATTTTGTTGCAAAAATGACCTCTAGTAGATTTTTTGGATGTTTTAGGAAAAATAACACCGGAATCGTGATCAGCGTCCCAAAAAACTTACTAGAGGTCATTTTGCAACAAAATTGTACTTTATTATTCATAACCGTCTCAGGAAAATCTCAAATTTCCCGAATTTTCCATCTGGAGAGAGTTTTTTGGGAAAAATAATAGCGGAATAGTGATCAGCGACCTAAAAAACCTACTAGAGGTAGAGGTAATTTTTGCAACAAAATTATAAATTATAAATTATATATAAATTTTCCAAATTTCCCATCTGGAGAGAGTTTTCCGAGAAAACTAACTGCGGAATCGTGATTAGCGCCCCAAAAAACATACTGGGGGTCATTTTCGGCTCTTAATTCATTAATTTTTCAAGCGTTTGGATTGTTTTTATAAGAATGCTCCTCTTAGGGGTTGAAACCCTGTTTTGGGGGGTAGAAATGTCGACCCCCGCTGTCTTGATAGGCATGAATGATCTATGGAGTATTACGAACAAAATGCAAAAAAAATTTGAAATTCTAGATTACTATATTTTTTTTTTCCGGGTCGTTGCCTGGACTATAAGTAGCGTATTACCTCACAGGCTGGCACTCAACTTTGCATTGACCATTCGTATATGGTCCCCAAAATTGAGTTTCGAGTCGAGTACGATACCTAGGAATTTAACATTTTAGGCCGTTGGAGTGAATTTACCAAGATTTGGTACATAATATATCGAACAGTTTGCTTGTGATTCTGTGTGTTTTTCTTACATTGAGCTTGAAACAGTAGTTCAAACACCATTAAATCATATTTGTGTACATTTATCTGATAAACCTTCCAGATGGATCGAGATAGCTGTAATTGACGAGTCATCATCAAATTGACCTACCATATAAGAACTTAAGAAATTTGACAAAGCATTCACATATAAAATGAATAGAACATCTTAATATCCTTTGGACACACCGTGGGTTATGTGCGTTAGGTTCGAGTATCTATCCTTAAATTGTAACTTGTTGTTTTCTGCCTGTTAAGTATGAATTGATTACTTTTGCTAAGGCGCACCTCATTCCACTCTTGTTAAAAGTTATATAAATCTCTTGGTGACTAATATTATCAAAAGCTGTTGATAAATCTAATCGCTAACACTGCTTTATTTTGGATATTTTTGTGCTTATTTAATTCTAATGATTCTTACACCAGCCCCCCTAGGGGGGTTCTTCCTTTTAGATACAAATGAATTTGTTGCAAAAATTCCAGCAAAAGGGTTGGCTTTTCCTTGAGGTCTAGTAGCCAGCGTGCCATCATCGTTGGTAAGGGAGGGAATGAACTAGAAGTGATCCTACCAATTGCTTTGGCGAAAGTCTAAAACGAACGTGAGCCATTCGGGCAATCGATAAGCTTCGATCTTATTTTGGCATTATATGCTTCTTTCGAACCGTTCGTTGTTTCATTGCGCATATTTCTGGCTTCAACATATGTTGTTCTGGTCCCCGGACATGGGATTCGGCGCCAATGACGGTATGCTGTTTGCTTTGAAGCGACAGCTTAGAACAGATTTTATTGAACCATCTTTCACCAGATGATACTGGTTTGTTGGTATTCATTTCTGTTTTGATAATATTCGAGATCTCTGTGGCAGATCGGCGTTGGGTCATCAGATTCAAAACATACGCTTCTCCCAGGAAACTTGGAGAAGAACATGCGTCCTAGTCGTCTGAGTTGTAATGCCAAACTGTGCGTGGAGGTGTTGGATTGGTTCGTGGAGTGATCTAGGGGCAGGTCGTAGTGATGAGTGAATGGTTTCCCAATGGTGCACGGACTTTGACTTCAAAGGGATCTGGATTGTTGGTGAGGAATAAGGCAAGCATATTGGCATAATGATAGTTGATCAGGGATCCGTGTTGGTTCATTAATTAACTGCTCGAGACCGTAGGTAGGGAGCTTGAGCCAAGCGAAGTTTTGAACTTCGAAATGACCCATGATGAAAATTACAGCTGCTGGATAGTTTTGCTGAATGAAGTCAAGTTTCATTGCAAGTATCAAGTTATATCGTTCTCAATTTTTAATAGTATACCAAATGCATCTTAAATTACAAATCGATTCAGAATAGAAAATTTAGATGGAATAGGTTCATAGGCTCACAATTCCCGCCAATAGATCATACAAAGATACACATGCATCGGCATTATGTATTATAACAGGAAGTAGATTCGATCTTATCGAAGCACTTGCTTTTACGCAGCTGTGCATATTTAATCTTGACTTACAAAATGTAAATTGGATGATATTTTTACCAGAATATTCTCTATATTAAATCATCTGAATTATGTGGATCTTCTTTAGATACGTTTCTTTTTGCTACATAAATTTAGCTATGCCATGTCTAATAAAAGTCGATGGTGGAAGTCGTTACTTTGTGACAGTTTATCATATTGGTTTAATATAACAATAATTACATTGTTTTTGTTTACTTATATTGTAGAAACACTAACGTGACTACTGTTTCGACAACTTGCGTGTCATCTTCAAACCGATACAAGTGTATGAATAGACATAGAAGATTTTCAAACATTTATAGTAAAAACTAAGCTAAAAGTAATAAGTTGGTTTGCAGTTTGAATATCGGGAAACACATGACAGAGATTGAACAATTGGGTACTACAATAGGGTAAAAGTTAATACGCTACCAGGAAAATTTAAACGGGATGTACTGCAATTAAGTGGATTATAAGGAAATTTTATTTTATCAAGACATCGAAAGGAATGCTACAGTACCTGTAAAAAAGAAGTTTGGTCTCAACGTTATGTTCACTTCAATTCCGTTGCACTAACATGTTATAAAAAAAGTGTTATAAACAGCCTTACAGATCGCGCGGTTAAATTGTCCGACCCAGAAGAACGTCTCAAAAATTAAAAAATTGTTCGTGATACTCTGGAAATGCATGGCCACCCAAAAACATTTTCCAATCCCCTCAGACCTCAGAGAAAATTAAGAAATGTTTAAAAAAGTATGATATAAATGTTGCGCATAAACCTACTAGCTGTGTTGAGTAATATTTTTCAAATCTAAAACCTTCAATACCTAAAGATAAACAAACCCACTCAGTATACAAATTGCATTGTTGAGATTGCGATGGGACTTATACAGGAATCTCTAAACAATATTTGCAAAAAAGAATATATGGCCATAAGTATAGTACAAGAAACAAGAACTTAGAGCCGCCCTTGTTAAACACTGCTTTGATTATAACCATCAATTTGATTACAAAAATGTTAATATTTAGGGAACTAATTATTATAAAAGATCTATTTTGGAGATGATTCACATAAAACGTGACTCCAAATCTGTAAATCATAGGACAGACATTCAGACATTAAGCCAGATTTATACTAACTCAATTAATTAAAACTCTTGCAAGTTCCTATATGCGTCCATATAATGTTAAAAGTATATTTTAGGTAAAATGTTAAAAGCATATTTCCAATAAGGCCTGAAAAACCTTTTCCTATTATCTCATAAATCTTAACATCTGGTTCGAAACTAGATATTTGAACGTAATGTTCTTGTTTTTAGTCGTTCATAGACTTTGTTGGCATGAGTACCTATTTTATGAGAATACTACTAAGCAGTGAATTCTTGATATATTATACTTATAACATTAATGTGTTATAATTTCGATTATTCGTGTTTCTGTTTATTTCGGCGACGTGGGCATTTTTAATTGAAATTGGTGCGATAAGGACGCTTTGTGTTAATACAATTAGTTTTAAGTAATCCCGTTTTGAACATAATAAGTCTTCTGATGATGGTCGTGAGACCGAAACGTACGTAAAGACGAAAATAATAAACACATGTGTTAGTGTGACCCATTTCCCGAGAATTTATAGATAAATAGTACCTGTAAGTCTAATTGATCGTTAAAGAATTTACTGTCGTTATTTTCCGCACTTTTGAAAATTTCTACTATTAATTTCACACCTTTACTCTGATTATGCAAAATTTTAACTTGGTCTAAATTTGGAAAAGTATATCCTATTTCTAAGAAGTGATTGGAGAACGAATCTGTTTTCTTGAGACTGAAAGATCGTAAATGCTCCTAATGTCTAATTTCTATATTACGAATTGATGTTCCAATGTAAAAGTTATCAAACTTTGAACAGGTAAATTTATTTGAAACTTATTCAACGACAATTTATTTTGGGGCTTGAAGCTAACTTTTAGATTATGTTTCGACACAGTACTTAATATATAAATGTGTTTTCGATAACTCAGTCTTCACTTATATGAGCTATATGACCAGTAAAACATACAAAGATATATATAGTTGCATAACTTGAAGCTCGTATAATTTATCACAATACATAGCTTGAAGTGAAAAAGTACGAATGAGATAAAATACAGGAAGCTAGAAGGTTGATTTATTTTATAATTACATGAAAAATCAATGCGGGCTTGAGGTAGTGTGGCAACCGGATCTGACAATCATTGCATAAGTATTGTACAATAATAATTCAATACTTTATTTATAGTGATATCCCATTAGCTAATGAAAGATATGGCAAATGATTAGACAACATTGGCCACATATCGCAATAGAAAATGGATAAAAGAAATAAATTATTGAATAAAAAACAGGAACACATGGCATTATACTATTGCAAGAGAACAACAAAAATTTCTTCGAAAGTTTCACGTAACATTCCAGTTTGCATAACAAATTTTCAAACATTTTTAATAAAGTTGCCCTTTTATGTGACTAACAAACAATACACTGTTGAGAAAGTTTCAAAATTCCTAGTATATCCGTGATATCCGGAAAAAACCGAAATTTTTACAAATTATTTTATATTTTCCTTGATTTATTATAAGGATAATTTCAAAACACGATGCACATTTACGTTGCCATTTTCCCCGCAGCCTCATGTTAATTTCAGATTTGTCATCTAATGTTCTTTACCATAGTGAGACAATTTTAACATTGTTAATGAAATTTTGATGTATTGTGGTCATGGCATTGTTACAAATATGGCTTTTAGGAATGGAGAAGAAAGGCATATGAAAAACAGTTCAGATAAAGGGAATGTATTTAAACATGTATCCCGGAAAACGACAACCACAACGTAGTGCATATGTTCAAGTTATTGGATGCTGCAACAATTATAATAAACTATGAACTTACAACAATAATGAAGTGTAACTGTAAAGATGAAAATAAATCACAGAAAATGCTTAAAATATTGTCCTTGTTCTCTTGTTCATGTGAACTCTATCTTTTATTGCACCTCATAAACATGTATCTAGAGCATTTAAATCGGGAGGCCTTGCTGGCCATATCACCTCCTATCCATCTGTTATCAAACCTTTCAGTGAGATCATTAATTTTTGCTAATAATACGGTGACTTACAATAATATGAAAGTGTCATTAACGTAATGATAAAAATGTCTAAGTAACTATGGTAAAAAACATTTTTTTTAATACCTCACATATTTGGAAACGTCAGTGCAAGTGATGTATCATATCATCGAAAAAGTATTAAGAAGGCCTATTCAACGACTGCTATCATTGTTGAAATGTATCTACAAACAGGGGAATTACTAAAACAGTTAGAATACTGTTAACAATATAGACAGGAAACTCCGAAAAACTTTCTATTTCCGGAAAATGTCGTTCTCATAGATAGCGACGGAAGCAGAATTTGAACAATGATGGTGCCATGGTCAATGAGCTTAATGCCATTTGAGATCGGGTGAAATCCTTCCTTTAATGGTCCAAAAGATTCAATAAACAAAAGTCATCATTATTTTATGTTTGTTTTCAACACCCTCCGATGGTTGCAAGAACTACGAAATCTGTGAATTTTAAATTCAAAGAAATGAAGCAAAAATATAGTTCAGAATAAACTTTGTAAAGGCTAAAATTTTGCTGGCAAATAATTGGCATGTTTATTGAACAGTACAAATGTACTGCAATGGCCCATTGGACAAGAATCTATCTAATCTATCACCATTTATGGCTTATCTATGACTAAGTTCAGATCTGATTTACGATATTTTCCACGAGTATTTGTTGATGATTCTTCAGTTATTTTTGTAAACAACAGTATTCATATAATTAATTTTATAATATATAAAAATTCTCGGGAAATAGGTCACAATAACACTTTGTTTTAAATATTCGTCTTTACGTACGTTTCGGTCTCACGACCATCATCAGAAAACTCACTATGTCTAAAAAGGGGGTTTAATAAAACTAATTATAGCACAAGCGTCCAAATCGTACAATTTAACTTCAATCAAAAGAGCCCACGCCGTCGAAACGAACAGAACTATGATAATCGAAATTGTATCGTCAGAATTAAAGTATAAAAAAATTTTTTGTAGTAAGAATCCGCTATTCAGTAATATTATTAAAAAATATGTATCTACTTTCGAAAGTAGATACTTGACAAATAACTTCGTTCTTCTCATTTGTTGTGAGAATACCAATCAATATGCACTCATATATTTTAATAATATTACTGAATAGCGGATTCTTACTACAAAAAAATTTTTTATACTTTAATTCTGACGATACAGTTTCGATTATCATAGTTCTGTTCGTTTCGACGGCGTGGGCTCTTTTGATTGAAGTTAAATTGTGCGATTTGGACGCTTGTGCTATAATTAGTTTTATTAAACCCCCTTTTTAGACATAGTGAGTCTTCTGATGACGTACGTAAAGACGAATATTTAAAACAAAGTGTTATTGTGACCTATTTCCCGAGAATTTTTATATATAATTCATACTGGGTCAAGAATCTTATTATTAATTTTATATATTGAAATATAAGTGTATGGTGAATTGTTATTTTTCGTTATCAGAAATGGTAAAAAAAAATTTAATTCGTATTTTTGATTGTTGAGCTTTGAAACATTGATGTGGTATAATTTCGATTATTGGTGGTTCTGTTTGTTTCGGCGACGTGGACATTTTCAATTGAAATTGGTGCGATAAGGACGCTTTGTGCTACTACAATTAGTCTTAAGAAATCCCGTTTTGGACATAATAAGTCTTCTGATGATGGTCGTGAGACTGAAACGTACGTAAAGACGAAAATATGAAGCATAAGTGTTAATGTGTCCTATTTCCCGAGAATTTATATATAATTCATACCTGGGTCAAAAATCTTTATTGGAAAATATAATGGTTTACAGAATAAAATAAAACACAAAGCAAAAAGTGCACATTTCGTACCATGTTCTAGCCATTCATTAAACTGGATCGGCAACAGTGCTAGACTCCCATACGAAAATAAAAGACGTTACCATTGTTGTTCTTGGGGACACACCTCCCCTTTATTGGGAATGCCACATGAAATGATTAGCCGTTTGGATATGATCTTGTGATACGTAAGCCTTCTGAAAACGAACACTTAATCGACTTCAAAGAAACTGCAACATCATAAATGGTATCTTATAGAACTGTCATCCATATAAGCATTTTCTCATCTCATATTCTGATGATGTTGATCTGATACTGATAGATGAAACGCTATTTCCGTAGTAGGTTAGTAAAAAATTAAATATATTAAAGAAACAATGAACCAGCACTTGTCAAAGTACGTTAAGTCTTTAACCTTTACAAGTAGGGTTCAACTGCTGCAAGCATTTCTTGAGCAAGAATGATGGCAATGGAGAGGGTAGCATTCCACGCCTTCAAGGTCTCTCACTTCTTCGCAGGTCTCTGTTACAATTCCCAACGGTTCATTAAAAGAGAAAGACATATCCCAGCATCAACGGTCCAGTTCATGCAATGTCGCTATTTCTTACCATACTTTTTGACATCCATATCGACGTTCTGAAAGAACTTAATTTGACAAATAGTTGATGCAATGTTTGAATTGTTAGTTCGCGGTTAGGACTGTGTGAATTGTGCGTTCGAGCACCGAGAACTGTTCAAGTGGCTTGTTAAAGGTGGCAAAAAGTTGTTTCTCATTTAATTCCGCAAGTATGGTTAATGAGCAAGAGGATTCTTCACGCAACGGATGATTAGTTTTGTATGTGTTTCCAAGTTACCATCGGTTGAAACGATTATTGGTGCGCAGACCACGTTTTTAGTATTTATCACAAAGATTTAAACTATATCAGGTAAATATATTAACTAATAGTGAACCAAATTTGAACTAGTTATAGGCAGAAATAATATATGGAAATAATGAATTTTTCCTCCATACATTTTTAAACAATTAATAATAATCTAATGATAATTACAGTATGAATTGGATTTGAAGCAATAAGAACAAAAGTGCTCCATAAATATGATAAATGTACAAATAATTGATTGCAGAAGCCGTTACATACTGGTAATTTATTATATTGATAATGTTAATGAAACGAGAACAAAATCATTGTTTCTACCTGCGCTTAATCACTTATTTATTTGTTAATGCGTGCAACTGCGGTTGTCCCTTTAAAACAGTTTTTTTTTTAAATATATAAACGTTTAAGAATAATAGTTTAAAATGTCGAAACTTTAATAACAAGCAAAATTGAATTAGTAGAAGACACATGTATATTGTTTTCCGAAAATCGTACAGAAATGTTGACATTTTTGAAAGAAAAAGTCAATATTTGCTTACATTCAGTTGTTGCCAGGCAACGGAAAGTAACTGTTTGCAAATATTTATTTTTGTACTATAAGGGAATATTATTTTATTTGAACAGTGAACAGTTCACCTACAAGAAAATTTCATCTTGGAGCCAAGCTCCAAAAAGTTTGCCATTACAACATGTTCCGATAAAGAACTTACATTTTTATTCTTACGGTATTCGATGAAACGATTGTATGCATATTTTTCTCTGGATTTTGTTGGCAAAAAATCCAATGAGGCAGTATTTACTGCGTCCTTAAGTTATAATAGGGGGGGGGGGGGGCGGTTTCCATAAATGGAACAGTCATCACTCATTTAACACTTTACTTTTGCTTTTTGTTTTGAAAACGCGGAAAACACTATGGGAGAACGCCAAAAATAAACTTTTCATGAATCAAGTTTGAAATTCCAAATTGCTTTGTTTCCATAGTTACCAAACAAATATTTCATAATATCTTTTCTTTGTGAATAAAAGTAATAATGCTTATTTGAGAATTTTAACAAGTTGATTATAATAAATTATGTCCTATGAATAATTTTCTATTTTCGAAAAAATAGTAGAAAAAGCGATATTCCCGGACTCTGTATTACCAGTTTCGGCTTGTGCAATCTTTACAGTCCTCCGGGAATGATTAGGTTTCCCTACTAAGGTACTAGGTATACAATGTACTATTTAAACATTTTTCTAAATCATGAAGACAATTTTAATTAATGAATAACAATAAAAATTTAACCATGTTATTCGAACCCACATCCCTGGATGTTTTGATGTTTAGTTCAGCATGTTGACCAATTACACCACTTTGGTCTCTTCCTCGGTTCCTTCGGTTCATCAAAAATTATTTTTTTTCCTTAAGAAACTAGTTATATTTAAAAACGAATGACATTTCATTGCTAACAACACATATCTAGAATGTCATAATCATAAATTTTGTCATGCTCAACCAAGATTACATAACAATGCAATAGTATTTAAGGAATTGTATATCTTCTGTTGGATGTTCATTATAAGCAATTGGGTGTATGCATAAATTTTTATATTTCTAATAGAAGCATTTTCACTTCTCTCACTATAAGTAGTATATAGTGTAAGGGAAGTATTTTGTAACCAAAAAATATTTCAGTGTATATCCGTTTTGAGTATTTCTGATGTCTGTGTGTGTGCGCGTGCGTGCGTACGTGACTCACTGTGGAGACGGTTGCACTGTTCCTATTGGTCGTACGGATTTGAAATTTTGCAGACTGTATTATTTTGGGCACGGTAGACTCGATTCGAGTGAAATGGCAACATAATGATCGATAAAACTGGAACTCGCTACAAAATCGAATTGAAAAAAATAAAAAAAGTATGGACAGAAGTTGCCATTTCTTGGCTATCTGGTGAAAATGAAATTTTTCAATGGCTATTGCGTCGATTATGCAGAAATATATTTATCGATTAGCATAGAATTCTTTAGTATAGGAATAAAATATTCGAATAATAATATTGATAAATTTTAGGGTGGTGGGCTTCACCCCCTAGTCGCCTAACCTTTCTTTCTAACTATCCTTATGTTTTGTTACTAGGCCCTATAATGACAGATAATAACTATGCTTGGTTGCTTGGTCACTGCACAAGTATTAGAATAACTCTGTTTCACCAATGTTATCATTAATGATTTACTATCTCTATTATTTTTTAAATACAGATATGTAGCAATTTTGGAATATAGGTAACGTTTTCGAATTAATTGATAACGTACCATTCAACTTTATTTAGAATATCTGGCGATAGTTCAACACCGCAACATCCGATGAAGGAAGTTGAATAACTGATTGATTAATTGGTTATTTCCCAAACAAATCAATCGCCCTTCGGGTCCTATACAATGGCCATCATTATTCTCTAATTTAAATCCGTTGAATCGGTTTTTGTAGGGAAACATCATCCATATGATAAAATCTTTGTTTTGACTTTGTGAAGCAAGCATACAAGCTGAAGGTGGGCGTATAGAATTTTTAACTTGAATTTTTATGTCATGTTTAGTAGATAATAATAAACTTGTCCTTGTTAGATTTTCGAAGACTTGTTACTACTAAAGTGTGATGAGTCCAACATATGCCCATAATGCTAGCTTTCATCTACCAAAATGGGTTGTATCAATCACTCTGCATAATATACTCTTCGGCTATTCCTAAAATAGGTCCTTATATTCTAAAATTCAAGGATTCGATCCCACGTTCCTGGATGTCTAGTGTAGCTTGTTTACCAATTACACCACTTTGGTCCCATTAGATTTTTATATTTTTTGTAAATATAAACCTCTGAAAGGATAGTAGATCATTGATGAACACAATGCGATTCGATGCTCCAGGAATGTGGGTTCGAATCCCGCCTATGGTTCAATAATTTACGTTCATTCATCTTTATAATCCTATGTTAAATTATCTAAGTTATGTCCATAATTCAGAAAATTTAATTCTGTATCTCTTAATGTACCTACCAATTAGACAAAGGAACCTTAAATTTATTTATACTTACCCATAACAGCTATCAGTCAGTTCTATTGAAATATATAAGAACCGGGATGCTGTTGCCAACCATAGTAATACTCATACCTACACTTCTCAATTGAAAACGATTGAACTGTAGATGAATGTGCGTGATTAGTGGATCTATAGCGGAGCATCGAATCTCGATGTGTTCATCAATGATCTACTATCCTTTCAGAGGTTTATATTTACAAAAATATAAGAATCTGACGGGACCAAAGTGGTGTAATTGGTAAACACCCTAGAATAGACATCCAGAAATGAGGGTTCGAATCCCGCCTATGGTTCAATGTTTTACGTCTATTTATCTTTATAATCCTATGTTAAATTATCTAAGTTATCTTCATAATTCAGAAAATTTAATTCTATGTACTTACACGTAATTGTGGTCAATTAGGCGAAGAAACCATAAACTTGTTTATACATACCCAAAACATTTCCCAGTCAGTTCTATTGAAATATATAAGAACCGGGATGCCTTCATTGAATAAGTACTGTCAGAGTAATTGCCAACCATAGTAATACTCAGACCTACACTCCTCAATTAAAAACGATTGAATTTTAGATGAATCTGCGTGAATAGTTGATCTATAGCGGAGCATCGAATCGCATTGTTCATCAATCTACTATCCTTCCTTTATATTTACAAAAATATAAGACTCTCACGGGACCACATAGTATTTTAGATTTCAATCTCATGGTATTCAATTTTGCGGTATTCTCATATCTGAGATAATTATATAATTAATACAGGTAGATGCGGTTTGTGGTCATTAACAGAGATTGAATATAATATTAAATGAGACGTTACTTCAAAGCCTACTCAACCCTGAACCTAATTAATCTCGGAAACAAGTACTAAATTTATTTGTTTACAAAAAATCTGAACGAACTAATTTCATTATTTCATATTATTTAAGCACTAGAAATGATTCTGCATATTCGTTATCATTGATCTTACTCAAATTCTATAATTTCTGGAAATTCACTCGAGTTTTGGTTAATGATATGTAAAGTTAAGTAAAGCGAAGTAATTTATTAAGCTTCAGTAAACAGTTATAAATGAAACAGTGAGAACTGAGTCAGGTACAATAAGAATAAAATATTCATAGCAGTATCTTAATAACTATCCGGAACATATTAATACACATTTAAAATCACAATTCTGTCTAACAATTCTACAGAAAATACAGTTAATATAAAATCTAGTTTTAAACTTGAAGAGTAGCTAATTCGAAGATAACCTATTAACTATTAAAAGTTTTCCGACCGAGTATGGTTCCAAAACACATATATAGTTAAACGTTTCACTCTTCCGTTTTTCAGAATTAACAATACATGTAGACTCATAGGTAGACATTAGAAAAAAACTAATACAGGCATAATAAGGAGTGTGAGTCAGCTAGCTAACTTTTCTCTATTTTTCTCTACAAATAATGTATCTAGAATCAAAATCAAACAAAAGAAAGAGATAATTGAATCTCCAGGTGATCGATATACACATATTATAATACGTGCTATAGCTGCACAGTCAAATACAAATGAATATACAAATGTAGATATAGGTATCATTCAGGATTTTATAGATAGTGAAGAAAAAAATTCAGATATAATGAAATTTTATGTAAATTTGATAAATACATGATTTCACGTTTCGGAGGGAAAGCTTTTGTCGGCGCATTTTGATTATAATTATAATTCATTTCATTTGTTCTCGAAATGTGGGAACTTTAGTTTTATCCAAAGTACCAATTATGTTGATAAACCTTAATTAAATTAATATACTGCCTTCGTTTGTGCAACTCTGTATGCACCAGAAAATAGGTCATACGCATCGTACTTAATTCTGGGAACCATAAAAGTGTCTGTTTTAATTGAATCCATTCAGTTAGCGTAGCGATATTTATTGGATTACATTAATTAATAGTATAAGCAGTTCGAAATCATCGAAGACCAAATAAATGGACGGCGTTCTTCATTTTAAACTAGGCTACATATAGGGTGACTAAATAATAACTTGCATTTTTAATAGCCCGTCATTAGCGCCTATTAACATTTAGTCCGCCATTTTTTGTTGCTGACTTTTGGAAACTATGTTGTGAAATAGATTCTCTCCACATATAATTAGAAACAAATTATAGATTAGATTGAGTTTGTTGATCTTACAGCCTCTTAAAAAGACTATTATACCCCCTCTCGGTAGTTGTTTTATATTAGTATGCTGCCACCGCACCGGTGAGATTTTTTCCTGCTTCAACGGTGCGATTCTCTCGGCTCTAGTCTTTATAGAGTGTTGGTAAAATAGAATTTGTATTGGAGCCTTCTTGGACATGGAGGGAGCCTTCAACAGGACCTATAGGATTTGAATTAGACAAGTGGTGGAGAGACATGGTATACCGCAGGAGATATTAGGGTGGAGTATAACGCCCTTGAGGGTAGACACCTTTCCACGACGGGGCCAGGTTATACTCTGAAAGGTTCGGTATGTAAAGGGTGTCCACAGGGAAAGTACTCTCCTTCCTTCATAGTGTTTGGCCGTGGATGAGCTACCAGTAAGGTTGTCAGGGGCTCTTGCTCAGAGGCATTACATCCACGAGGAAGAGTACACCGACTGCAGCTTTTAGAGCCTTGCTGGGCGTGCCACCCCTATCATTGACGAAGAGGAATCTCGCAATGATGGCGGTCTACAGGCTTAGCTGAAAATGTCTCGCTACAGAGATGGAGTCCAGATCAATCCCATCTTTTCAGGAGGCTGACTGAAAGGTTGCAACTAGATCTTCAGGGCAGAATCAAGGCTCTGTGGTTCGAGGAGCAGAATTTCAGGGTTGTCATCCCCTCGAGAGAGGAATGACAATGGCATACGGTCATACGGATGGGTCTAGAACATGCACAAGAGTCAGATGAAGCATTTCGCGGTCTTAGATATATTGAATATGGGATCTCAACACAGTCCTCCAAGCCGAGCTGCTGGCCTGGATCCTGGGTCACTCAGGTTGGAAAGGGAATGAAATAGCGAAGAGACTGACCGGGAGGGGGTGGGTTCAGCTTTCTCATACATTAGATTATTTCTGGTTCACATCAAGCTTTCCAAGATATCATTTTGCCTCAAATTATCTAGGAGGATCTAGGGCTATTTTTCCAGGAGAGAACTTCAGTCTTTTGCTCTGAGGAGTTCCTGTATAAGGTGTTTATATACCACAGAAGGGTCAAAGAGACTGATCAGTTCTTTAAATTCATATATGCTCTTGGGCCTAGTGGAGAGTGAATCTGTCCTGTACTCCTATGGTGTTTAGTTTGGTTTTGCAGGTAAGAACTTATGTCTCGAGGAGCTAATACTATTTTTAACCAGCGCTTTTATGACTGCTTGACTATGAGACATGATGTCTGTTCTCCTTTTATTATCTTTTGTCTAGATTGACTTATGCACATATCTCAATTGCATGGGCTTCCGCTTGGAAGATACTGGTGTATTTATCAAAGGTTGGTTCTGAGTCCAATGACTCGACTCCAATACTTTCTTCTGTTCTGCAATCATCGTTATATCAACAGATTACTCATTTCCCAACCGCGAGAACCTTCCCCTGTATCCACTCTTATTTGTTTCCAAGGTGGAATTGGAATTTCTGTTTACATTTTGGGTGCTCCATCTTGAGAGAGTACCTCCTTTTAATTTTTCTTTGCGTATATTAAGCATAACAGATAATAACAGATATAAAAATAAAATTACCCTTATTAAAACAATTTGGAGGAAGGTAATTAAAAACTAAAATATCTAAAATAATAGAAATGCCTCCATAGCAAAAGTGAAAATGGTTTGAAATTATTAAAACGATAACGATAAATATTTACAATTGTATTTTATTCTTTCTCAGGTTACAATCTAAACGTTCCTATAGAGTATGGTAAACAATAAAAGAACTATTAAAAGTTTGATTTTCAGGTAATGACTGATTTTATTAAATTTTTGAATTGATATGTTTAGGAATCATTATTTCTGGGTACACTATCATCCTTCAAAGTTTGATAGATTGATGTTATTTTATATAACAAAGATGAACGTGTATCTTGGTCTAGGAGTTATGTTATTCAGCATTTATTTTGTCTCAAAATTAAAAACGTATTAGTCTAAATTCATTAACACTTGAATATTCTTTGAACATTTAAATGTAAGTTCGGAATGGAAATTATCTGAATGAAGATAAAATTATAGTTACCCGATGGTTTCATCTGATATAATAATAACATTTGCACACACAAACTTGCTCTTTCTTATTTCAATACCTGCTAAAAAGGTTTCTCACCCGGCACTTACAAAGGCATTAGCTTATATAGATATTTAGGTAAAATTGTTGAGGAATTCGTTCTGAAATCCCTTGCACAATAAAACTTACCAACAATCAGCAATAGAAAATAAATCCTATTGTTGTGTGTTTCCGAGGAATTTCTTTATGCTCTATAAGAAATAGTAGGTACCTACCTGTAAATGTATTGTTCTTCATGTGTTTGTTTATGCGTATTCGTACTTCTGGGAACCGCACAGACCTTTATATAATTGAATAAGAGTTATGCAGTTTTCTTCCCATTTACCGTATCGGTGAGATTCAGTAGCAGTTAAAAAGTGAAAAAGAATCATCCTCGAGACATAGTTGGCATTGAGCGTCTTCTATTACCTAAGACGAGCCTTCGTAGATGGTGTTCAGACCGATTAGAGTATGTAGGTTCAACCTGCTTTGCACTAGAAGTATGTTAGCTCTTGTTCTTGAAGGGTTTATAATGAAGCTTTAGAGTGGGCTAAACCTGGTTAGGTTTCTCAGTATCTACTGAAATATTCTATAATAAAAAAATTATCAAGAGAGCGAAGCAACTATTTCAAATTACTAATTTTTGCTGATATATGGCGCCAATGAGATATAGAATAATACATACAATTTTTTGAATATCGAGTATTTTTTTCTATTCTCTTTCTTCTTTTTTTTCTTGTAATTTGGTAATTATTAATTTTTGCGAAAAGATACAAGAAAGCTTATAGCAAGAATTTTTCTAGTTCGAGTAAAAAAATATTTTTTTTAACGAAAATAATAATTTTTTATTAGCATACTAAATAATGATATTTTTACAAAAAATAGTACTTTTTATATGTTTTTATTGTACATAATAATCACATTCTCATGCAGTCTTTGCTCTTTTCACATTCATATATTCATTCTTGTCTCTACTTCCTCTATATACTTCTTCCTCCGACGATAGTGGATTTTATAGCAAACTCATATCAATATCAAGGCAAACTTCAATTACTTCTTCTACTACATCATCAGGATAATCCAGATCAAAATGTGAAAAATCGCTTAAAAAGCTGATTAATTATAGCCGCGAAGCTTCTACGGCGCGTTCTAGCGGAGAAAATAAGCAATTTCAGAAACAAATTTTGTTACGTAAATAGGAAATGTTCTGGTCTAGAACTTTGCTTTCTTGGTAATTTTGACCAAAATTAGTATTTCACACTTAAAAATCTGATTATTATTTATATAACCGCGAAGCTTCTGCGGCGCATTTTGAGCGGAGAAAATACGTAATTTAAAAAAAAAGTCTTGGAACATAAAAATAAAAAAATCAGCGCTCTACAACTTTGCAAAAAACGGCCGTATCTTGTAAAACACCCCGTTCATCTGCGGGCTGTGAAATTAGTGTCTAGAAGCTTCCCAAAATACCAGATCTACATGCTGCTCAAAATTTTTACGTTTCAGACGATTTTTATGTATAATTCCGGTGGACAATTCCCTCAATGCCCGAGTTGTCAGGTATCTAGATCAGTGTCCACTTGTTCCTTTTGTCTAGGCGTGCAAAAGCTTTTTGATAGTTCCATACTGTCGTTGAGTTACAACGATAGGCACATTGTCTTCGATTTCTATATTTCTAAAATTGCTAACGCATATCATAAACATTCCTATAACTAACATAATGTACCTATGACTGCCGAGATATTTCAATGACATAAGAAAATCAACAGAAATATCAAACACTAAGGATGTCATTTAACATCAAAGTTTTATTTAATGTTCGCTTAATCAGTAGAAATGTTATTTGATGAAAAATATTTCCATTTTATTCAAATATCCCACTACTATACTACGTTGAATTAAGTCAAAGGATTCCTAGGAATTTGTAGAATTCGACGAGAAATAAAAAATACGATGTAATATTTTGAATTATATTTCGTTAGGCATTTGATAGCGAAAGTTCAGTATAATTCCGAGATACTTGCTACTATGTTCCGAGATAACTTGCAATCATTTTACCAATAAACTTAAACTGCTTTTAGCTCTCAAATACCATGCTAGGTAGTGGAAACATGCAAATTGTCGTTGCTGATTTTATTGGAGCTTTACGATTCCCTGCTTGCAGGAAAATCAACAGGGTATCATATGTTATTGCAGCTTTGAGACATTGTTATATTCAATGGTGGAAGTCATTACTTTGAGCTAAATTATCATATTGATATAATAATGAGTTCCCCTCTATCTAAAAATCATATTCATTGTTGGTTTAGATATGTTGAGATAGATCACGACAATTGAATGTTTTCTTATCCTTCATTAATAATATCCATCCTAACATTAAGTTCACTTTAGAATCTGAGGAAGGTAATAAATAAATTTCCTAGACCTTACCCTCAAGCACCATGATAATATCATTGCTTTCAAAATTTATAGAAAACATACATTCACAGATACAACTCTTGCCAATTCATCTTTTAGCCCCGTAGTTACAAATTATCAACTTACAACTCTATGATACATAGAGCCTTTTCACTTCTACTTTTTCCTGAAAACCTCAATGAAGAATTGAATATAATTAAGGTTATAGCCATTAACAATGGTTTTCAACCTCAAATTATATCCAAATTAATTGACAGGAAAAAGCAGAAATTAATTAGATATTGCTTTTGACACATAACATATTATTTATTTCAGAAAAAACAAGATTCGAGGCTGCTACAATATGACATAGTCAAACAAATGAAACAAACATGTCTACACCATCACCAGATCCGCAGAAAATTGTGGATCACAATTTTCAAGCCAGCGAAACGAGCGACCTTATAAGAAATCACTCGCACTCATGCTCTTGTAACGACAAATTGAACATAGAGGCCATAAAGACTGATCTAAGACATAACCATTGTCTATCGAAATCGAATTATCACATCAGCAATAGTCATGTATCGAACACTACAAATCACGTGCATCCGATCACTTCATCTGCACATAACCTGCAGTCCTCACCAAAGATGGGTCACATGCCCAAAACATCCCCAACTAAATGCACGTGTCACTTACAGGAAGATAATCAAAATAAAGACGAAGTGAATGTTAATGAAAGGAAATTTGATGCCGACGATAGGATAGAAATTTCGCCATTGCCTCCAGCTTTGCCGCCTCGCCCTCCACCAAGACCCAGGGTGGACAATACACTTAGTTCCAGATATAGGACACATATAGGTATGCTCCCTCATTTTATAGACTATTCAAGAGCAAAAAACATGAGTTTCAACATGATGACGAATAGGTTTTACGAATTCGCTGTTGTTGTTGTATTTTTTAAGGAATGATCTGCTTGTAGCGTAATTTCTATTGACTCTTCTGGAGACCTCACATTTTTCAATTGCAAAATGAAAATTGGCACATATTCTGGCTAATATTTATATAATATTTTATAAATACAAGAGAAAGAATATAGTAAATGATTATGTGATTTAGATTCGATCAATCGAAAGTGATCTGGTGTGAACATGACGATGAGTCGACATTCATATATTATTGAAAAATATCATTGATCAGAGAATATATACATCTAGGTTTAGATACAATTAGACATCAAATTATCTGTTCACTGTCGATAATAATCTTTCAATAAAGTCAATTAATATCAGATAAGATAAACCATAAGATTACGACTCACTCAGATGCAATTCACAACCAAGATTCTGTTCATTTCCGTTTTCTAGTCACCTCTCTCATCGCGTGTTGCGTGACCTCTCTCGAGTTTTAGATTCGATCAATCGAAAGTGATCTGGTGTGAACATGACGATGAGTCGACATTCATATATTATTGAAAAATATCATTGATCAGAGAATATATACATCTACAACTAGGTTTAGATACAATTAGACATCAAATTATCTGTTCACTGTCGATAATAATCTTTCAATAAAGTCAATTAATATCAGATAAGATAAACCATAAGATTACGACTCACTCAGATGCAATTCACAACCAAGATTCTGTTCATTTCCGTTTTCTAGTCACCTCTCTCATCGCGTGTTGCGTGACCTCTCTCGAGTTTTCTTTCGCGCAAGTTAAATAATCAATTTTCTTTTAAAACATAGATGTCAGTCACAGTTTCTTTCCAATTTTAATCATCTATAATTCCGAGCGGAAACCATTTTTAAGATTATTGAAGCAATTATTAGGCGTAGTACTAAATACGAAATAAAGTTTCCAAATACCATCACGAATATTCAGTCGTTGGACATTTCCATAAACTCTTTTTATAAAAAATATTTCTATTTTCTTCTTCTAATATATTTTACATTTACATTCAACCATCTGCGTTCATGGGTAGGATTAGACCACCCCCACTGTTATAATATTATCAGGTACTTTACCGACCCAGTTCATGTCCGTACATTATTTTAGGTAAATAGAGCAAATCCCTAGATCGATAATTTTTTATCTTGGAACACGCTGTATATTGACAGTTAATCAAAGTGATCGAATGGGCTATTAGGGTATTTTATCACTATCTAACATATTAATGGTTTTCTTGATATAAAACAACGGAATTCAGATGGTTGCGTGCTACTGTGTAATTTTTATGTCTCACCGATATGCAAATCGTTTTAACAGACTTTTCAAGTGTTTTCTACATATGTATATGTATTATGTACAAGAATCCACTTGTTAGCAAGTAAGTAAAACCGCGCATCAACATCGAAAGTAGGGGTGAAAATACGAAGGGGTATTGACTTTTAGAGTGAGATGTAACGTTTGTTTACGCCTTCAATGCAGGGCGGTAATTGAGAAGAACGTTTATATTTTATTCTGGTACATTTGAAATCACTTTCAATTCAAATTAATGATTACAACACTTGTTTCGAATCATTGATTGATGGTTCACAAAGAGTATTCGAATGGGAAAAATACGATGAAAATTATCCCACTTTTCGTGACATTATTCGTTAGATGAAGCTCGATACAGCCCTTAACTATGGCATTGTACTTCTGCCCTCTGATCGAAACGTGGTAGTAAGATTCTGATAGTTATGTGCGTTGTTTGTGCAATTTTTAAGTATCCTTCTTCATACTGTACCATCGTTTTGCTACATCGAAAATGGAACGATTGGCAATAAATCGGCCTAATTGATTCGTTCGATTCAGGTTTGAAGTTCATGATTTTTCGCGTTTTTCTAATCAAAATTTGGTGAATAAGTGGCCCAAATATGCATGGTTATCCTGTGATGCAAGTGGTTCAGTACCATCTTCCGCCAACCCTTCAACCGTTTCCACATGCACTACCTCCTGGTAAGATGATGATGAACCTACTACGCCTGCTTAGTTTTACCCCACTCATAACAGAGATAATAATTGAAAATTATTATTTTATTATTTTAATGTAAATTGAATTATAACGATACTTGTTTGTTGAAAATAATAGTAGTGATTATTTTCCGATATTTGAGGTAGATGACATATTAAAATAAAATTTGAGTCTAATAGTCTAGTTTTCAGATATTATTGTGAAGAATCGTCTTCAGTGTTGAAAACAAAAGAAATGAAACTAAACATATTAAAAGCAATATTATGAAATCAACTTTTAAAGTCTTATTGATGGTTAAATGGGGATGAAAATCATTCATCTCTATTCTTTCGGTTTCTTTTTTACACTTGAGAGAGAGAAACTGAGAACATAAACATTATTCACAATAAAACCGATATTAATTTAAATGAAACGGAAATGAGTTCGTTAAATGGAGGTTGAAATTTTGCAATTGATTCTAAGAAATTAGCTATGTAGGATTTAATTAATTATATTGAAAATACGATTTGGTCTCTCAAGTTTCAAGATAAAGCTGTTATTCGTTACAAGTGCATGACAATTCTTGAACATTCAAATAAATCCTATAAAAGTTCCTGCAATAACTTCAATAATATCTGTAAATCATTGAAAGAAAAATACTGTTATTACTTGAAAACAGATAAGGGAAATTCCCTCGAATTTATGGACAAAGAGGATTATTATAATTCGGTAAATACCTTAATAAATGATAGTCCCTATGAACCGATTACCAGGAATCCGCTATCGAAATGCGTCAAACTAGTCAATAATTCATTAAAATCGTATACTTTCGGATAATTTAAAATACAAACTTATATTTTCAAATCCTAATCTTCCTAAACTGTATTGCTTACCTAAGATTCATAAACCAGGTAATTTCATGAGACCAATCATTCCAAACACTAATTGTCCTACGTATAACATAGCAGAATGGTTGGTGAAGGAATTTAGCAACTTCCAAGCCGCACCAAGTTTGTCTGTGAAAAATTCTCTGGAACTTATTGCAAAATTGAAAGATTACAAACTTGAACCTGGTGATACTCTCATTTCATTTGATGTTGCTTCATTATATAGGTACAAACACTCCAATCTCTGAGTCGATAAACATTCTCAAGAAATGGCTTTCAAATATAAATATCCCCGATAGAAACTGCACAGAATACGTGATCTTTACATCTTTATGTATGGAGCAAAATTCACTCTCTCTCTCCTTTTTTGGTCAATATTTTTCTAAGCGAACTTGAAATCAAATTCGATTCAGTTTCTAAAAGTTTAGTAAAGATATGTTGACAACATTTTCGCGATTACAAGTAAAGATTTAGATTTACATGGCTTTTTGAACACGCCTAATAGCCAATTTGATTCACTGAGATTCACTGTCGAAATGGAAACAGATAATCAGCTTCCTTTCCTGGATATTGACATTATAAAAGATGTTAATCACACTTTCGACATATACAGAAAACCCACTTAAACAAATAGGTTTACCCCGGCGGATTCAGCTACACCTTTGAGCCAGCAAAATCATAACAACGAAGTTGAGAAGCTTCAGCCAATTGTTTTGGACAATGGTTACCACAAATCTTTGATCAATAATTTAATTTCTAAACAAAAAAGGAAATTGGAACGTAGCCAACTAACCAAATCAGAGTCATTACCTTCAAATACTTCAGAATTCCATGTGACGAATACCGTACACGAATTTTATGTTTACCTGCGTACTATTTATGTCAGTTTTGAAGTAAACGTAATTTAGGTTTTCCAAAAATATTCTCCTCATTTAATTGAATTTATGTTTGGTGTTGTTCTCGTATTTCATGTTTGATACTTATGACCTTTGATTTCTGTGAAGATAGTTTTTGCTTTGCATATTGCGGATTTGCGAAATTCAGGATCAGTCAAAATGATTGCTCGATCAGCTAAACCTGTTACGTTATTTATTTTACAGTTTTTTTTGGGGGGGGGGGAGGTGGTTGCAACCCTTTCTGGGCACCTTATGGTCCTGTTCTATCCCATAAGGTAGTGTGGGAGTCCCTGAGTCCCTAACTTAATCACCTCAAATATACCCACTAAACACTCCACCTCGTGTGGTAGGCTCAATCCTGCAACCAGGGCAGTCTCGATGACACTTGGGCTTGGCAGCCCATTTTATCTTGCCGCATCACTTTCTCGGGCCATCGGAAAAGTTCCGCAGTCGCTGGATTCGAACCCGCGACCGGCAGCCACAGTGATTAGAAGATCGATGCTTCTACTATTTTATAGTTGTTCGAGAGTATTCCATTATAATTTGAATATCTGTCAGATCACGTTGTTTTGTATATCAAAATGAATTTGTGGAGATTTTTGTTTTATTCATCAGAGTGAGTTAGAGGAAATGAATTTGTTTCTTTTCTGTTTCTATAGTAAATTGTAGTTTTGATTAATAAATGTCTATATTTTTTCTCGTTGATCATATTGTATATTTTGATAAAGGATAAATTCCAATCAACGGTTTAATACTTACTTAGTAATATTTAAGTAATTGTATTTTTATTTTTTATAATATTAGAAATAAGTGAAATCAATTGAGTTATTAAAATAAATGGTGGTTGTTTTCAGCCAATTCCACCAGTGGGGAGTCAAAGAAATATATATTCTGGTGTACGGTATGTGGTGGATTGGTAACCATTCTAGGATCCTTATTTTTGACGGTGTATTTCCTTTTGCGATCCCTGACATCAACTCTAAGCTACTTTGAAACAATTCCAACTTTTGTACCTGCAACAATGGTAATAATTCAATTTGTAGTTAACTTCATCAACTAATTTCATCTTAATTTGATAATGTTTATGTTTTATTTTCAGTTAATATTAACTGGTATACTTATAATGATTTTATCTAGAAGGAAGTACAGAAATAATTATTTGGTGAGTACGTTGACTTTTATGTTTTAAAATTAACCGTTGATTTAAATTAGTTAAGATAGGTTAGGTTAGACTAAACTGTTTACATAATAACACGAATTAAAGAAATTTAAAAATAATGAGTTTATGTCTGGACGACAGATCACAATCTGATGCTTAAACGATCATATCCATATACTAATCTCCTTGACTTAGATTTAATTTTTTATTGAATTGAATTATAGTCTTTTGAAATGAAATCAAATGCACATAAATATTAAACTATTACTACCTTGAAATGTGAAAATAAAATAGCATATTTAACTATTCAATTGATACAGAAAAGTAAATTTAATCTATTGAATCATTCTAAAAACCAAATTAATAATTGGCCATATACTTCAAGCAATTACATGATACCATAACATTTTCTCATAATATTGCCTTATACACTACCTTCAATGTTTCCTGCAGTTTTTTTATTGTATTTTAATAAGCAAGTCGGCTGCAGACGCATAGCCATCAATTACAGCTAAATTACATGGAAATACTAATAAAAAGAACTATATTCTGATACAGGTGGCAATAAACTATCGAAACGTCAAAATCAAGATTGATTTTATTGCTATTAACTATAAGAACCTAAATAACAAGAACAACTATGAATTACATAAAATATATAGGGTGATTTATTATGTACCGAGTTATCACCGAGGACAATCAGAAGCTTTTGCATAATGAGAATAATGAACTTTTGACGACAATTCAATGAAACAAAAAATACATTGGTTTAATGATGATTCTTGACTTAGGAATGAATTATATATAAATTCTTGGAAAATAGGTCATACTAACTCATACGCTTATTATTTTCGTCTTTACGTACGTTTCGGTCTCACGACCATCATCAGAAGACGTATCAATGTCTGAAACGTGATTTCTTAAAATTATATATATCATCACAAGGCGTCTTTATCGCATTGATTCCAATTAAAAATGCTGCTGATTGTTTTTCACGGAAGCCATGCTAGCAATCTGATAAAATTTTGGTTTTCAGATAAAAGTAGGCGGATTATGTTGTTTGCTTTGTGCCTTAACTTGTGTATTGGTAACTATAACAACCACCGTGATACACATGAATAGACTGCAAACCTTGAGAGAATGTGTATATACAAAGAAGACTAGGACTTGCACCTGTTATTCGGTGCTACTGGATGCTCATGCTCATACGGATGATGGTAAATCAATTCATTAGATAATAAGGCGAAGAGCAGAATAATTGATAAATCGAGTCTCGTGGTCGAACAGATCTGCAAAAAAGGGTAAAAGTGTAATTTGTTTTGGGCTGGCAAATATATAGGGAATGTAAATTTCGTCTAAAACTGACAAGAAACCACTATTTTGCTCGTAGTTTCCCATTTTTGCTTTTCGACTACAATAAATCGATTTGAAATGTTCATCCCTCAAAGATAATTAATTTTTTGCGTTAGATTTATTTGAAGGTATTTTTGTATTGGTTGAGATGGTAGCGTTCTCAATAAAAAGTTCAGTGCACTTAGCCAAAGACCCTTGTACTCCCTGCTACGTTTTTCAGGGGGTATTGAGATACCCCGCTGCTCGATAGAATCCTAAGATCTGTATTTCAAAGTGGATTGACGACTCCACTTTGTTTCCCATGCATTTCATACAGAAGGGAGTGTTACTTTTTCCTACTGCCCCCTAATAAGACGGAATTGATCTGTAATCCTTCTCTGTAGTTAAGCCAGTAGACCGCCATAATTTCGAGTCCAGTAAAGCCCTTAATGCTGCAGTGGGTGTATTCTTCCTCGTGGATGTAATGCCTCTGATGAAGAGTTCCTGTCCAGAAGTTTATAACGAGTTCTGCTCTTTTCCATCATACGAGAACTGCATAACTGAGTCTTGGGATAATAATTGCTGAGTAAATCCACATCAACTGCTTAGGCCCCAAACCCCACTTCATGCCAATTGTTCTCTTACATTGCCAAAATGTTAGCATAGCATTTTGGCACCTAGTTTTCAGTTGCTTCTACCAGAGTGGTTTTTTGTCCAGGTCAATTGACTTGCCACCGATTACCATCTTCAGAGGCTCGATTTTTCACCTTCTGAAGAAGATGATAATGGCAATTTTCTCTAGCTGCATGGAGAGTTTGTTTTCTCTACACCAACTTTCTGTAATTTGCAAGGTACCCTCGTAGGTTCCGCTGGAGGGTATGGCGATGTCATCCGCAAAACCTACCGCCTTAATAACAGCAGTTCAACCTCACTAGTACCTCTTCCACGATCCAACTCCATAAATGGAGGGAGAGTTTCTTTCCCTGTGGACACCCTTCTGATATCAATCCTTTCAGAGTATAACCTTGCCACGTCGTGGAAAGGTCTCTACCTTCAAGGGTGTTTATAATCCACCCGCGGGATACCATGCCTCTCCGACGTTTGTTTAGGTCATAGAGGTCTTGTTAAAGGCCCCCTCTACGTCCAAGAGGGCAACAATGCAGACTCTCTTAGTCCCTTCCACTTCTGCTGCTGCTCTATAAAGCCAACAGCCGAGTGCAGGGCCGTCTCGACAGATCTGCTCATCTAATAAGTATGCAGTTCCTGCTTCAGAGGTCCTACCTTGAGATACCAGTCTATAAGCCTCTCTAAAGTCTTCAACAAAAACGACGTAAGGCATATAGGCCTGTAATTTTTGACACTTACATACCTCTTCTTACCCGCTTTGGAGATGAGGGTCACGTGAGTTCTCTCACACTCTTCGGGCGTTTAGGTAAAGGGAAGAAAATTATCCTTAAATACGTTTGTTTAAAATGGATATATTTAGATGAATGGGGAAGTGTCACTTCAATGTAACATACTATTAGTATTTTTTCTTTTATCATATAATCACTGGACATTCGTTAATTTCTTACAGTGGCAAAATTAAAGTTTGTTGATATATTTTCTATTATAAATATGTAATACATAAAACTCGCCAATTCTATGGTAAATAGTAATTTATTTTATATTAATAAATGCGAACCCGGTTGACCATGAGACACTGAAAGGTTGCTAAAATAGAATTGATTCTATGATAATGAAAACCATTTCTATTCTATTATTATATCAGCATTTATATTTTTCAGGTATGAGATTTGTATTCGATTCAACTCCAGATTGTGAAGTAATTCATGGTGAATTATATACCTGCCTGAGAACAATGTTTGGAATATCTGTTAGTGGTATATTAGTTTGCATATTTTCTTGTATGCTAATGTATCAGCTATTGAGGTGAGTTTAGATAACTATTACCATCAGGAAGCTGTGTTAGCATTGTGTGTATATCCAAATCACAAATCTAATTATTCAATATTTTCATGATAAGTTGATTGACCACCGATTATGTTTGGCAATTTGTCTGTGGATTGAAATTTTGTCCTTGTTGTTATACGTCCTAACCTGTTATCTTCCTGTCTCTTCACATAACTATACCAAGCAATTAACTTCCCTCAATAGGGTGCCGAAGGATGATTCCACACGCCAGTTCTGTCCAAACTGACCGCTTTCTGTTTCGTTATGTTATAGTCACGAAAAAAAGAAAATGTATTGGGAGCAACTAGAATTGAGATGTCGTTCATTTTATCAACAACATACAAATGCATCTGGGAGTACTCATGGATCTGTTCGAGAACAAGCAGCGCCCACTATTTACTGTAGCTGTTGTGAAGAATGTAGATATCCTCCATTATCTGTTGGGCCTCAAGTGTACCCTTGGGACACTCATCACTCTACCGATAGGTAATTGTAACTATTATTTACTTATTTAGTAGATCATATTTTTGAAACAGGTCATCCTACATCATCTAATAATTTTAAACTTCTAAGATAATATGGAATTGAACGGTTTCAAACGTGTTTATCTCAAATACATTAAGGATAATCTCATAAAGCTAGAACCTACTCCTAACTGGTTATGGCAATTACCCAGCGACAGAAATCAACAGTATATGATATCCACCATAAACTTGCTGGTCTATTGTGTCTATGACCCACCATCATTTAGTAACTGTGAGGAATGCCAAGTAGTTTTACCTTTCCTCTGTGGCTCAAGGAATTAATGGACTGTGTCCTCAGTTCTATTGTTTCATTGAAAATGGTAACTAAGATGCCGAAATGTTATATTATTATTATATTTTCTAAATTGATGTGTTCGGGTAGGTATATCAAATTTGATATTATTGTGTTGGTCACAGCCTTCTTATTGTAACATATTATCTGTTTATTCCTTTTATTATGAACCGTAGATTTTGGACCCCTGGTCGCATTGGAAACTTCTATTCTCCGAATCCAGGAGACGTCCCTCAACCTCCGGATAATCACCAGACCAGAACTAGAGTTGCAAGTGGATGGAGTTGGCGGCGTTTGCCTTGGTCCAGGAGCAATGCAAGTCAAACAGAAGTGCCAAGGTAAATTCTTATAATTCGAGTACCTACTCTAATAGATGATCATTACAAGTAGTATTTTTACGGTAGTCAAAACAGCATAATATCAAAGCAACTCGAGCAAAAGCTAGTTTAATGTAAGGGGAAATTGTAAGGGTATTCTTGTAACCCAGGTCAGGGTGCTAATTTCGTTGGGTATATACAGCTATAGTTTAAAAAACATTCATTAATGTTTTGTGTTCTAATAAAGTTATTTGCAATTCCAAAGTTGATTCTACATAATATAATAATGATTCATGACCGAGGTATGAATTAGGTATGTGTAAATTATTAGAAAATAGCTAACAATAACACTTATGTCTATTATATTTTCATCTTTACGTACGTTTCGGTCTCACGATCATCATCAGAAGACGTTCGAAAATTAATTCACATCAACTAAAGCCCCTGTATCCGCCACTGGCTGTCCGACATAAAAAGCAACATATTTACAGTAACTGCGCAATAAGCTGTTTCATTCAGAAAGTCCGAACGTACAAATTCTATGAAAGAAGAACAATTGAATATGCTTATGGGTCGATCTGTTTAGGAAATTGAGCGTATTCCAGAGAATTAATAAGTGAACAAAACACGAGTAATTGAAATTGTAACACATTAATGTTCAAAATATAAGGATATGTATAAAAAAACGATATACAGTAATTTTTCGATAGTTAAGAGACGTCATATCTTGGAGACGAGAATACATAATCTCAAACCAAATTCTTTTGCGCCAAAACTTACAATGATCAACAGATGTGTTTAAAATTTCTGACCACAATAGGAAAGGTCTATGCTGTACTAATATTACTGATCTGTATCAGCTTCTCACATATATACAATTTCAAACTTTATATAAAGAAGTATGTAGAAATTTGCATTACAAGTTCAATTATTCGTTTTTGCGAGATTTTTAATTAAAATTAATACGATAAAAACGCTTAGTGCTTAGTACAATTATTTTAAGAAATCCCGGGCTCTAGTTCAGTTTTCAAACGTCTTCTGTTGATGATCGTGAGACCGAAACGAATGTAAAGATGTTAATCTAATAGACATAAGTATTAACGTGACTTATTTCCCACGAATTTTCTTATAATGCCGCGTGATTTTCAGTTTCAAGTTGGTCCATTCTCCATTAGTAATAAACACTAAGATGACATTCAATATGAAACCTTTCAATTAATTTTAACTCAATAATCTGAATGGCATATTATGAAAAAATGGCACGTAATGCTTAATCATTTAAAAACCAGCTACTATCTGATTGATTTTTAATTTCTCGAAAATGTTCATTTTATATATTGCTCTAAAAATTCGGAATACATTAAATATTCTACGTTCATTGACTGAAAAATATAGTGTATAGAGTTTCTGTCAGGTTTATAGATAAAATAGCTGTGGCAAATATTTTCTTATGTTAAATATTTACCGTGCAATAATTAATATGAAAAATAGAATTTCTCAAATGTTGTCAGTTCTAGTTGTGCGATTCTTGACTCCTCAGTCACAACACCCTCTGTGTCTTGTCTTAAAGGGTCAGTTTCATATGACGACAGAATTTGAAGGCATGGATACATTTCCCATGCGAAAATGAAATAAACTTTAAATAATAAATCCATCCATTGTTACAGAGATAATTCTTTCACGTACCAAAGTAGCGCTGATAGTCAGTATGGTTTTAGCAACAGATCAGCCAATGAGACACCGTTTCCACGAGAGCAGGTTTCTGGATCTACAGATTCTTACAGCGTTTTGGATAATCGGCCTCCAGCAGGTGGGGTATATGTTTGGGGTCCACCTCCACCTTATTCTAATCCGAATTCTCCAGCTAGAAGACTCTTCCATTCGCCTGCTAGGTAAACATTGTTTGGTTCCTAAGAAATTTCTAAAAAAGTTTGATAAGGAATTATAGAATTTGGTTCAATATTTGTTATGAACTATGAAAGACTTTTCACAATAGCGTTTTGGTTTTTCTCTCATAAAAATCACAATAACAGTTATATATTGACAATTTTTGTGGGAATTGAACACATATTTACGTTTGACCAAAAATAACATTAGTAAATGTTAGACCATATCATGGCAACCTCTGAATGATGTATAAACTGAATATGATGGAGATGTGACTCTTCAAATACAATAGACAATTGATACAGTACTTCATTTACCCAAAACCGAAACCGAGTAACTAAACTGAACTACCCACATTCTATAATGATAGAAAAGTATGTCATGCAAATATACATGAATGATTTTTCGTTTCCATTGAAAAACCGAACTTGAAAGACATTCACATAGCTATTTTTCTATGGAAATTGGTTCAAAATTTTTCTAGGATAAGATCACCTACTTATTTCTGAAGAAATAACTAAAACAAACTACTCACACTTTCTAAAGATATACAATATTTAATCAATCAATCAAAATGGAAGTGAAGAAGCCCAGTGCACTTATACCTCGAGTTTGGGTTCATTGTGCGCTCCTTGGGATAGATTCAGTCCAGTAGAAACTGCTGCTTGAACTGATATTTTTTATGGCCTCAGGCGACATTTACGCTCTGCCGACGTGTTACAGTTTAAGACAAGCTACTACTGGGCATTCTACTTGGATGTAAGGAGCAATTTCGGCCCCTCTCCGCGTTTACTACAATCTGGGTCATCAACAATTTCCAGTAAGTGCAGATATCTGTTCAGGAGAGAGTGGCCTGTAGGAAGTCCTGTCACCAGTTCTTCATGCTCATGTAGAGATGGGTTTTCGAGCCTTTGGGCAAGAACTCCTCAATGTGGAGCATCATCAGCCTCATACCAGCAGCATCAAACTACTCAGTTGACTACTGCCTTTCCAGTAGCGGTTTGGGGGACGCGGAGCCCAGTGGTCGATGAGATTCCGATCGTTGAATCGGACCAGGAATTCCCTGGGAACCCCCTTTGGATAAATCATCTGCAACTGCATTCCCTTTCATGCCAGATTGAGCGGGTACTCAGACTAGCTGAAGTTTGTTCACACTGGGTAATTCAATCAGGGCATCCCTCCAATCCAAAACAAGCCTAGAAGCCGTTAGATGAGTGCGAAGCGTTTCTACCGCTGTTCGGCTATCGGTGCAGATATAAATTCACCTATATCTCCGGAGTTTAATTTCAATTTCTCCGACGACTAGGTTTGGATAATCCAGATCTTGGCCTGGAAAATGATGGTGTTTGCGCCTAGGGTAACTAGCAGTTGAGTGTCCACGAGTGAACTCGCCATCCACACAAGTTCACTCGACGGAAGCTGCCCGGAGGATACCTTGTTCTATCAATATATGTCCTCTTATTTCCATGATAAAATGGAAACTAGGACCCCTACCAGAGATTCGTCTGTTGGGGAGAACCTTGCACCTGAAAGGCTAAGTAAAGTACATTGGAGTTATCCCCAAAATTAAACTGAGCTGGAAAATTCATCTGGAAACCTGTTGCATCCTTATGGGCATGCAGGAGGGCCTTCGTAAGCACATGGGGTCTACGACCACGGGTTCTGCAATGGATCTAAATGGTCATGATCCGCCCAATTGTAAACTACACAAGCCGTTGTGTGGTGGTCGGCGACGGAAACGGTTCTGTACAACCTGGCTTTGGAATCGCCTGCGTGGGGATAACGGGGGTTATGATGACCGCCCTCACTAGGGCTCTGGTGGGTCACTGCGTTCGTGCTTTGTGATCATATCAAAATATGGGATTGGGCTGCTGAAAGCTGCCCGATCCTCCGACTGAAGCAGGATGCGATAGCGCCTGCTATCCGGTTCCAAACAGCTGACGTTCTCATGAGTCAGAGGACTGACTGGGTGAACAAGGACTCCAAGACTGGAGAGTCTAGCGGAGCCAGAGTCTACTCGTGCACACCCAGAATGGAGCTTGCAGTTCCCGTAGGCGCTCACGTAATCGTTTTCCAGGCCGAGGTAGGCGGTTAAATATCTGCACTGACACCCGAGTGGTCCTGGGCGTACTTTGCGCCCGTAGTAGCTTCGAGGCTTGTTTTGCAGTGCAGGCAGACCTTGGTTGAGTTAGCCAGAACTTCAGCTAGTATGGGTACCTGTCCACTCTGGCGTAAAAAGAAACGAATTGGCCGATGGATTGGTAAATCGGGGTTCCCTAGGCACTCCTAGCCACCTCGGGCTCCACGCCCTCAGCTACTGCATAGACATTGGCTTCAGGTTTGGCGCAGTGCACCCGGTATTTGGCATGCGAAGCTCCATGTCGCGCAGTTCTCGCCCAAACGCTCGAAAACCCTTCTCTCTACTAGCAAAAGAGGGTTAAAACTGGTGGCAGGACTCCTCACAGGATACTATCAATACCGGTTTTCCAATTACTTGATTCTGGACCAAAATATTCAAGAATATTTCAGAGTAGTCCAATAAATATGGATAAGAAAGAATGATCTTTATCCACTAAAAACATTAGAAAATAAAGGTGATTGCTTCTTACTTATAGTGTTATAATGTTATAACATTGTGAACTTATTGTTTATTTCAAAGTAGAATGATACAAGTTTAAGGGGTTCGAGGTTCATGGCATTAAGGAAATCACTAATGTACTGTTCTCGTTCTAGGTATCAACATGTTCATCACCACATGCACGGCCACGAATCGCATTGTCAGATGAGTTCGGACAATCAATTTTGGAATGGGCGAAGAACGAGACCATTCTCAAACAACAAAGAGAATTACGAGAACACCACGGAAACAGAAATTCATCAAAGTAATGATACCAGCGAAAGCACGGATACATCTAGTTGTCTAGAACGGATCTCACATACTCTGCCTGTGAGAAAAATGAAGAAAAGAACTGACATGGCATCAGTAAAATCAATTTATCAAGCCTCATCCAACAAAGTCAACGTTCAGAATATCTTTATGCAAACTAATCAAGGTGAAGCGAAAATATCAGGTGACGAACACGGTTACCAAGAACCTACGGACGCAGATAAAACGAAGAATGATATACAGAGATGTCGCTTTCTTCCTAGATTACAGGGTGTTGAGAATGCAGCCTTCCAGAAACAAGAAACCAGTCCCCAAAAACCTGACATGGCTGAATCAGAGGTATATTTCGCAGATGTAAGCAGTTGTTGTAACATATCCGTGCGAAATGATGGACAAGATTCATCTCTGTACGATGAAGCGCTGGCATCCCAATCACCGCGCATTGATAATAATCAGTTGATTCAGAGTTTTCAAGAAAACATCTCATCTTCCACTGTTGCAGAGGACGAAGATTATTTAGCTCATCGTATTGGCAATCGACAAATGTCCACCAGAAGTCGAATGCCCATTCCTTTGCCCAACTCCGATGATTTAGTTTTCCCAAGTGAATCATGCTTACAGTTACTTTCCAAAGACCTATCTCAAAACAGTTTGTGCAGTGGTGCCCAAACCCCATTAACCGAAACGACCGACGATGGTATTTCCCCGGTAGATTGTTGTGGTAATTACTTTCCAGAAACATCCAACGCCAGAGGTTTCACGAAGGTAGATCAGTTCTTAGCTCCAGACGCTCAGTATGAAGTGATACAAGACAAAGAAGATTTCCGTCCATCCCCCAGCAACTTGACGAATACAATATCAGGCCTCAGTAATTTCGGTCAGAATTATTACAATCAGAATATCAATAACTTCAATTATAATGCGGGATCGAAAAATGTAGGGATAAAGTCCTTGAATTTGGTTCCATGCAGGAAAATTGTGGGTTCCAATATTTCGAACTTGATTCAAAATTTGGGGGCGAACTCTGGGGGCTTGTTGTATGGAGAAGCGAGTGCAGGGGAAGACGAAATTCAGGGTCAAAGTTGTAACAGCGACGGGACCATAGATTCTGGATGGCAAAGTGGTTCAGATAAGCCCACGGAAATTAAGAAGACTGAGGAATGTGATTTGCCGTCGTAAATTTTGCGAACTCCATGGCAGATTATGTTCGTAACAGCTATGCGTCAAGTGTATGAGTTTGAAGTGGTACATCTTTTTCATAAAATGATATGATAAAAAGTGTCCCCACTATTACATAATCATCATCTAGAGGAACCTGAAATGTTTTTAAGTATACCTAATAGTATTACAATCCCTACAAGGTGTTGAGTTAATGTTTGGTCATGAGGCAACATGTATAGTCTATTGCATTTAGCCAAAAATAGGTCAAATCTCCGGACCAATTTATGTGAAAAGGCAAATGATGGATTAACAGGTGAGTTTTGGTGTTGTGAATAACGTCTTGAAAGTACCCTATATAGAAGTTTGGGCATAAGTGTTGCCAACGTTTTAAAGGGATGCCATCGGCCTCAGAATGGAGTTTCGTTAATATCTCCATAATAAAAATACATAAAAGCAATGAAAAGCTGAAGAAATTCTATACGAAAAAGGTGGTCAGTTTAAATATACTCAGTTATACCCGGGAAAAATATATTTGTAGCCATCAGCTTTCTAAGAGGGATCAATTTTATTATAAAAAAAGCTTATAAACAATATTTTGAAAAATTCACGTGGCTAGGTAATCAGTTAAATAATTTGTCTTGTTTAAAACTACAGGTTAAAGGATGATATTACAGCACAAGCCAGAAAAAGTGGAGATGAAGTGTTTGATGCAGAGTTGCAACTGAAGCTAAATATCGTCAAATTTGTTTTACCATATTTAATTCGACAGTTTCAAGGAGAC
Source organism: Endomychus coccineus (assembly GCA_958510875.1). Lineage (NCBI taxonomy): Eukaryota > Metazoa > Arthropoda > Insecta > Coleoptera > Endomychidae > Endomychus > Endomychus coccineus. Next base: position 27,001,177 of record OY294068.1, on the reverse strand, counting down.
TTTGTGAAAATGTACTGACTGCAATGGATATTATTTATTCTTTCATTTAAAACATTTTACATTGACAGAGTTGAAGGGAAAACTGACAGACTATACACCGTACTTTGCAACACTTTTGAAATATATTATGATGAAGTGTAGCAAATTGTTATTAACATACAATATTATAAAACTGTTTTAGAGATCATGTTTGAGTGAAAAAAATATGTTTTACCAACGGAACAATTTTTTTAAAATTTGTGGGCAAAGTTACCCCTCTTTTTTATTTATAAACTCATTACAAAGGAGTCTATGTGCCATGTAGGAGCTTACTTTGCCTATTGTGATTCTAGCACAAACGCCTGCAACAAAATTGCTAATATATTTTTTGTTGTTTTCTTTTGGAAGGCATATGAAAAATACAGTAACATCCTAATAGTTGACGCACCAACACATTTTTTATTATAGTTAATATTAAATTTTTCGGTTCTTCTTGTATAGGACAAGCTTGAACAGTGCGAACAGCAAGTTGTAGTTCTTGTTCAGTATGATCTCTGTACCATCGAGAACCTAATTGGTGCTTGTATTTTTTAATCATTTTGATCCAAAAACAAAAATTCATCTCAATTATCTACAGAAATTACAGTGGCAAAATTTCCCCCAAAAGTACATGCGGCCATATTTATTTTTATTTGGTACAAAAAACTAAGTATTCTTTGTATTTAGTCAAGTTGTTAGATTAAGAATGTAATTTAAGGAAAATAGGCTCTCAAAGCCTTTGCTCCAATTTTCACTATCCCACAGACTTTAGCAGTTGGTTGTTATAATTAATCACTAATGCACGTGGTTACTTACTCGAGAAATTCGCACACACGACACTACACCATTCAGGACCAAGAAGCTACTGAGAACCACGTGAACTGTCTGGAGTGGATTGGCCCTTTTTCTACACTAAAATATCAACAGCGTAGGAGCCTGGTAGATTTTTCCAAATTTATTCAAAAGGGAACAAAGTTACCCCTGCATGTAAAGTAACCCCACCTTAAGGCATCTGATGATACCATAAGAAAAACCTTGAAGAGAAGTATGGATACAAAATTTCAACCCCGCTAAAAGCACACGTATTTCCTCTCAAGATACTGATCAGTACATATTAAATAAGGGTAGTATAATAGAAAAGGTGATGATTCTGAAGCAGAACAACATATAGTTCTCGGTAGGTACTTCTGCAAAAATTTTGTGACAGGAGGCACGTGCTGTAATTTTCAGAAGTAATATTCACAATTTGAAAGTTTTTCATGGAATAACTTTTGGTAAATAATAAAAGTGCATATCTCATGCTTGGACATCATATAAAGAGCATTATTATATGAAGCACCAGAAGAGGGGTGTTACTTGTAGTATGTCTGTGATAACGCGTATCACAATGTCGCTTCTTTTCACTGTTTGAATACATTTTATTCAATGGGAATTATTAAAATAATAGTTAACGTCGAGCTTCATCGTAGAAAATTCCTTTGCTTTTTTATTGTCATTATGTATTTTATCGTCAATATAACACGAGATATTCCCAACATTTCATTTTGGAGGGCGATTTTAATCATCCAAAGCGTTGTCAACATTTTTGTTTACAGCTCCATTTATGGGATTTTGAAACGTTTTTCACAGAACCAAGACTTACCTGAAAATCCACCTTTTGCTGTTATATGAATTGATCCGAAGGAAAATCTTAAATGCAGTGAATTCGATGATGAATTATTACCGAGGCGAGATAGAGGCCTAAACTTATTGAGAGTAGATTTTAAAAATGGGGTACCCCATAATCTATAATTTCATTAATGAAAACAAAGCTAAAGCAAAGCATGTCTTGTAGATAATAAACAATCAGCCGTATCCAATAAAATACAGTTAAGTTACTGATGACCTTTCAGCTACCAAGTAACCATTATCAAAAGTAAATTAGAATTCAATATGTCCAAGTTAAAATACTATTTGGGATTAATAATGCACAAGGTACCCCCAGCTGGAGATAAATCTGAAGTTAGTGAATCGCTTTTTCGCTTATACATTTCCGTTCCTTCCAAATTACCTAGATATTTGTCCGTAATGTGTTTTACAAGTGATAAGCTTTCTTGAGAAATGGTGTGACATGTATTTAAAATATGTTCGGCTGATTTTTCACCATTAATTTTCTTTCCGTGGGCAAAATACTCTTAACACCTCTTTAAAATATTCCACCACTAAGGTCCTCACGGAACTACCTAATCACCTTATCCCTCTCTGGTTTTTCCTAGAACTATTTCCTATAGCCATAAAATTTGTTTGTAATCCTTCTTCAACCTATATATAGTAGATATAATATTTGTTAAATTCATTTTTCGTCTGAAGATGACACGTTTAGTGTTGAAACTATAGCAACGACTATATTAAATATCAGTGATAGTAAAACAAAGTAGTTTTATTCATTATTTCGTTAAAATGATAAACTATCACAAAGTAACGGCTTCCACAATTGAATATTTCTCCTAGTTTGGCCTACATAGCATTTTGAACATGACTCAAAATCGCTTTTGTAAATCCCGGATTTATCGATTTCGGAAACTTTATCAAAGGTCTTGCCTAAATGGTTTTTCAGTGGCTCTAATTTTATTAATTGACTATGCTCCAGTTTCCTTTTTGTTTTTAAAATTGTATTTCGAATAGATAAGGGTGATTGTTTCTTATTTATAGTATTATCCACACTTTGAACTCTTTTATAGTTTGACAATTGAATTTAGAATGTAGCGCCATTTCCGAGTACGAAAGCTTAGTTAGCCATATTTGGTAGATTGAAGAGCAGAGATACTTTGAAAAAACGTTCATCATTATTTGTGAAAACCCATCACAGCTTACAGTAATTACAAGAAGTTACGTGATCCTATTGGTGGCAAAATCGATCGCCGTAGCCCATTTTGAAAATTTAACGCATTTGAACAGACGTTATTATTTAAAGATTAAAGAAGTCCTTGAGGTTTTTGAATATCATCTGTTGCCATCATTATACCAGAATATACGCAGACGATAATAAGTCACAGACATTGAAAGAGTCAAATAAATACATATGTTAGGTGAATATACCAATTTTCAATTCTCTTGCACATATATAGGTATCTGCCTATTTTTCTCCAAATTCAACAACCAAGTTTAATACTCACTTCGACCACATTAACTCAATTTCTGATTGAAAAGTCATTTGTTTGATAACGTATTAATATTATTTGAATTGTTTTAATAATATTTCTTCCCATATGAATAAAAGCATAGCCTAAAATTAATGAAAATTAAAACTTAATCGGTTCCTCATGCAAAATTTAAGTTGAAATGTTAATGAAGTTTAGCTAGAAATATATAGACCTGTAGTTAATACTAACATATTTATGCAGAAAGTTACATCAAAATAATAAATTTATTTTTATTGTGTAAAAATTTGTTTTGGTATTTGTTGTATATATTTTATCAATTGAATAAAATGTTTGTAATGAACGTGACGTGTTTGTATTCGAAGATTTCTTTTTCAGAAGAATTTTAATGAAGTATTGTTTGAACAATGAATTGTTCACACCCATTTATTTATTTATATATAGTATATTTGAGGACAACGCAAAAAATTTCCGGGCCTGTCATAGATCCAGGTATCGATGCTGGTCAACATGTTAACGCACAAGTTTAAGTCTTGTTAGGCTTGGAGCTGTTTCTAAATGTGTTACTTGAAACGGGGTTTCTCCTCAAACCATCAACGATCGTCTAGATGGGGTGACATAAGATTGGTCAAAACGGTTTCGAATGGGAATGGAATCCTTGGAAGATGACGCTAGAACAAGAAGGACGACAAAATTGCCCTTGGGGGGATCTCGTACAAGGCGATCAACGCTTGCAGATTAAAGACATAGCACAAATTCCGTGGTGTAATAATCCGAGAAATTATTACTTTTGGGTCCTCTGAAGTAATTCAAATTAATTAGAAATAAAGGTATATAAATTATTAAATCTTGTTAGAACGTACGAGATGTTACGCAGGTCCAGCGACGACTTGTCGCGTAACTTGATATCTCGTATCCTGGCACCGACTCCTATGCCAGCAGGAAGAATGGTTAGCTAAGTTATTTCAGTGAAACTTTTTACCCGAATCAGGGGGAAACCACGTGGTATTAAAACGAATCTTCACGGACCGTTATTGCGTATAGTCTCACTCCTATAGGTCGCTTTATAAAGTATGGGCGGGGTCTGCTCCTGATGTTAAATTAAGCCTATTTTCTAAACCTTGCGCGTGGGGTCACCGACGGTTGGTTTCATAAAAACTAATTTTTATTATTAATAGATTAGTTAATTACTCTTATTTTTTTATATTTTTTTAGAAAAATGAGAGTTCTTCACCACCTACTCCATAGATAACTCTACTCCGTAGAATGAAATGTTCCGTGTTAGGTACCGAAACCGCGATAAGAGCGCCGCCCGCGGAATGGAAGCCTACTAAATGATGCTTTGGAGGGAAATTCGAATCAAGCTACACAGCACATAACTGCAAATTTTGTTTCCTAACAATTTAAGTAGGAAATGAGAGTCGATAGTTTTTACCAATAGTTTTTATTCAACAACAGAGTTAAAACAGAAATATATAAAATATACATATAAATACAATTAAACATCAAAAACAATAGAAATGACTTAACACGCTGACTGCCAAGATAATTTTCAGGATTTCGGTGTGAAAATAAGCTAAATTTTTTGATGTTGGAATTCAACGTGTTAAAAAAGAAATACGTAGAATATACATATAAATACAATTAAATATCGAGACTAATTACAATCGGTTAAAACAAAAATACATAAAATATACAAATTATGTTGTTATCAACTTGCAGTTGTACGCTTGTTGGGCTTTAAATAAGTTTCTTTAGCCTGTTGATATAATGAAGGACAGTTTGGTGGTAGAATTCTATTATCTTCTCCTGTTATAATGTTGTTCGCTCCGTTGAAATAATTGAATATTGCAAGCCGGGAAAAATGTTTAATAACAGAATTCTCCAATATTTTTGAATGTTCACATTCAATGAATGAATTCACTGATACTTTAATGTTTGTTATTTTTTCCAAAATATTTTTAGTGTGGGGAATTTTGGATAGCGTAAATAACAGAATATTATAGCACATTACCAAATTTTTTATCAATTCAAAATTGCAGTACTATAGCCTTTCAACTTTATTTTCACCATATTCCCTAGATCTGATTAACAAGTTAAAATCGTCATTTTCCCCTTCTCTTCTTAATACATTCTATTTACAAGCTATACAATTATAGGCGATTTTAGTTTTCATTTTTACTATATATCCCGCTACAAATGACAGTGATGCAGCTTCCAAAGGTCTTTAAATTTTAAAATGCTTGGGTAAGTGAAATGATGGTTCTCTTCAAAGTTTCTACTTGTGTTTCACTGATGAATCCCTGTAAGAAATAAGATTATTGATTAAAACTGATAAAAATGATTATGATACAAATTTTATAATATGTAATGTAAAATACACACCTGATGTTAAGTGGCTGAGTAGAGTTATCTATGGGTGACTAGTTTGGGCACGTCTAGTCTGCCTATCTGGAATCTCTCGTGGTGGAATAACAGACGGGATTTCTGATGAACACCGACCATGGAAATATCTAGAGAAAAGGGAAAGATCTCCCACATGTGGACAGTACTCCAGGACAGGTCGAATCTATGCTTTGTAGATTATGAGGAGCTGCTGGGATGTAAAGTAAGTTAAAGTTGGGGTGGCAAACCATATGACGGAAGTTCCACAAGAATGCTTTGGTGCCATAATCGGTCAAATGCCGTTGCCGTTTTCACTTAGCGCAAAGTTGGTTCAGAAAAGTTCATGAACTGAGTGACGTATACAGGCATTTGGGAGCGACGTTGGGAAATGATTGAACTACAATTTCTAGATTCTAACAAAAATCAAGATTGCATTGCTATGAATTTATTTAATATATTTGATAGATACTTCTATCATTGAAAATGCAACTTTTCAGGTGCACATATCGGCAAGATTTACTGCCAGTATAGACAACAACAAATTGCAAAATTCAATGGCAATTTTTATAACAGACATCCATCTTTATATGTTTTTAGTATTTGTAAATGTATTGAATGTAATTTAGACTAACGTGTACATGAAATTACAAAGTATAGAGGCAACTTACACAATTAAAGATCCTGAGACAAGACGTCACCAAGAAAATGGAACAGCAGTTTTTGATAGGGAAATGGCTTTGAGTGAAACACGTTGAAACCAACTGGAAAATATACCATAAGTCATGCTGATCAAATGTCTCCATGATCGTAACAGCCGAAGATCTCAAGATCTCATGCTAAAAGCTGTTCTGTACCCATATACATCATATCCATTAAGCCACATTCATGAATATATGCATAGACATAATGAATGTTGAGCAGAGGGTATATATAGCTATATTCATCATGTGTATGCATATATACATGGATCTTGCTGAATGGATTTTTTTTGATAATTCTAGTATTAGGTACAGAACAGCATTTTCTGCGAGATCTTGAGATCTTCGGCTGTTGCGACCATTGAGACATTTGATCAGCATGACTTAGGGTATATTTTCCAGTTGGTTTCAACGAGTTTCACTGAAAGCCATTTCCTCTCCTTTACTAGGAAAGATGAATCAACATTTACAAATAATAGGCAAGTTTCGATGTATATTTTTATAAGCAATAAACGCAGAATGTCAAAATATTATTTAATGCGTGTTTTACCTTCGCATCAATTATTGTTATGTATACCTTTTTCATAATAAAAAGGTTCAAATCTTTTTTCTTTTACGTTGTGTAATTTAATTAAGTTATCATTAAAATTACAAGAATCATCTTGTGTGCTATTCATGTACTGTGAATTGTTGTAGGTTTCCGAGATAATATGAATAATTTGTTTATCAAAGTTTCGAAAGCAATATCTACAAAGATATCATAAACCAGCAAATCTCAAATAAGTTCAAGATGTATAATTTTCTTCAATTTAGAATATATATAGTTTTCAGTTCGTTTTTTTTGTTACATATCGATATTATAAAAACTGTTAGAATTGATTTGTAATGTAGAATAGAGTATATATGTAAACACCCAGAAGTGGTTTTAATGGTTCATTGTTCAGTTAACATAGAAACAAAGATTTTGTAAATCTATATACCAACAGCTGAAATTAATTTCTACTCGAGTTTATAATTAGGCAAACAAAGTCGAAAGCCACGTAAGTTCTTTCGTGCATGTTTATTTAGGATAATATTCACGAATTTTATTACGAAATCTACTATAACATTGAAAAAATATTTACCTAGCTATTAGAAATTCCGTTAACTTTATGTTAAACTTTTGTTCAAAATGTGATACTGCCAGGTTCAGTTATGTTTATTCAAGCAAAGCTTAAAAGGGACCATGACAGACGTTCCAATCAGTTGTTCTTCATGAGTGCTTTGACGTTCAAACCAAGAAAAGATGAAGCAGTCAATCTATTTGATCGTTGTATTGGTTCTAGAAATCACAAGCGGTTCTTTGTTTGATCTAATGGACGTTGATGATCCTTTCGCCCTGTTGTGGAATACAAAAAGTGAGTAATAATTAATAATGATTCTTGACCCAGGTATTAATTATGTGTGTTTCCCAATGATAAAATTCAGTAGGTACGTGATGAATAAATTTTACAATTTCCACTGTAAACTTTAATTTACTTGTGAAATAGAACTGAACAACATCATAAATTTCCTACCCAGATATGAACATTAGGCATGATGCAGATGGAAAAATAAAAACTTCCGTGGTTTACTAAAGAAGTTTGGTCTCAACGTTATCTCCACTTCAATTATAAAAAAAGTGTTACAAACAGTCTTATGGATCGCGTGGTTAAATTGTCCCACCTAGAGAACCGTCCCAAAAATTTAAAAATTGTTCGTAATACACCGGAAATGAATGGCTACCCAAGAACATTTTTCAATCCCACCATTAAAGGAAGAATAAACAAAATCTATAATGGCACGCCATATATAAATAACATAAACATTAATATAAATGTTGGGCTTAAGCCTACTAGCTGTGTTGGGAAATATTTTTCAAATCTAAAACTTTTAATACCTAAAGATAAACAAGCCCACACACACACAGTATACAAATTAAATGATTTAGATTGAGATGAGACTTATACAGAAATCTAAACAATATTTACAAAAAGGAATGTATAGCCATAAGTATAGTACTAGAAATAAAAACTTAGAAAACTCCACCGCCCTTGCTAAATATTGTTTTGATTATGACCATCAATTCGATTACAAAAAGGCTAATATTTTAACGAAAGAAACCAATTATTATGAAAGATCTATTCTGGATATGATTCACATAAAACGTGAACCCAAGTTTGTAAATGATAGAACAGACATTAAGTCATTAAGTCAGATTCATACTAATTTAATTAATCAAAACCCTTGCAAATTTCTATATGCGTCTATGTTGAAGGTGATAAGGACATAATACGACTTCTGATGATGGTCGTGAGACCGAAACGACGAAAATAATAAGCATATGTGTTAGTGTGATCTGTAAATAAGTAAAAGATTTTATCATTTACTTATCTAAGGAGTAAATTTGTATTTATATCTCAGCTCAATAATGCATAACTATTGACAAATTTGAAACATTTGAATCGTAATTATTTTATTTCCTGTTCATCATATTAACCACATTGTTTCTCTACATGGAATTCGGTACCCTAGAATTGATAACGACATATAATGAATTTATTGGTGTTAAATAATTCATGCTCTACTTTGTAATCAAGATTGAATAATTTGTAATTCTTAATAATTTCAATTTGGGTGTTTATCTTGTGAATTCATTCAAATAAAATAGTAAAATGTAAATTAAACGCTTATAACCTCATACTTTTGAAGTCCTACCCAATCTTTCAAGATTGAGGGTGTTCATCATATTTGAAAGTAAAGCAGTAAAAATGTAATAGAGGCAGGCCGTATTATCACGTGATATTTAATTCCAATAAAACAGAAATTTGCAGACAGCCACAGACATACTAAGTTATTATGTAATATGTAACTCCCAGAACAGATCGACATATTAACATGAAATTTGGCAGGTGCTCATCATCCTGGTGACAATGCAGTCTTATTTTGTAAGAGCCAAAAAAAACGAGATGGCGGTTTCAAGATGGTGGACAAGATTCACGATTATGGTCCAATTCTATTCAAAATTGGTGTATGGGAGCTTTTGGGGTCAGAAATCATGATTTTTCAGTCAAAATACGAAAAATCACAATGGCGGCTTCAAGATAGCGGAGAGAATAAAAAATAGGGCTAAAGCAGAAAAACAAAATTTATTCAGCCTTGCTTGTACTAAACCAATATTACTGATTTGTATCAGCTTCCTACATGTACATAATTTTGAAAATTATAAAGATTACTTATTGATTAAATTTATGTACATCGACTCTATTATTTACGAACTTAGTATCAAGTTTTTAATCATCTCCAGAATATATCTTTCATAATAATTGCTTTCTTTAGCAATTTTATTAACGAACTTGGTTATGAAGAAAACAATATGTAGCAAGTTTGGTGGAATTTTCTGTTTTTATTTTTAGTGCTATATTTATTATATTCTTGTTTTGTAAATATTGTTTAGAGATTACTGTATAAGTTCCATCGCAATGTAAACAATTTTATTTATATACCTTGTTGAGTTGTTTATATTTAGATATTAATGGTTTTAAATTCAAAAAATATTCAACAACGCTGTTTGTAGGCTTATGAGCAAAATTTAAGCCATACTGTTTTAAAACATTTCTTAATTTTCTCTGAGATCTCCGGAATGCAAAGTAATGTTGTAAAGTTATCTTTATTACCGTTTATATCGTTTATATAATATAATGTACCATTATAGATTTTGTTTATTCTTTAATAATGTGGTTCTTTAATCTATCGTGGTTATAGATTTTAAACACATGTGTTTAAAATTGTTGATAATTTATTTCAAACGAATTTGGTACCAGACTATTTATCTTCGTTGCCGAGATATGATGACTTTCACTATAGAAAAACTAGTGTGTAGTGGCCTTTAAAATACATATTCATATATTTTGAGCTTTAATGTGTTACAATTTCAATTATTCGTGATTTGTTGGTTGTAGCAACAAAATTTTCAATTGAAATTAGTGCGATAAAGACTTAGTATAATTATCTTCAATAGTAAACTTCCGCGGATAGCTAATCTTGGGAATTCTCGGTTTACGGACGGATTCCGCGTCACAATAGAACGACTTGATGCCAGTTTCAGGGCCTCAAGCCTGCCCTGAAGATGCCACAACTAATGGTTGGCGAAACGTCGGCATCAAGTCGTGCTATTGTGACGCGGAATTCATCCCGAAGCCAAGAATTCTTAGTACAATTGGTTCAATAAATCCTGCGCTTCAGTTGAAGTGAATTAGTTTCCAAATGTCTTATCATGATGGTCATGAGACCGAAATGTACTTAAGGACGAAAATATAGTAGTCACAAGTGTAAATGTGACCTATTTCTCAAGAATTTACATTTTCTATGTTATAAATGGGACCATTAATGTATGAAATGGTTGGTATTATGGCTTCTGAATTTTAGGTAAGCAATACAGTTTAGGGAAATTAGGATTACGAAGTCAAAGTTTGTATTTTAAATTGGGTAATGCCGGGTAATTAGCTAGTCGATTACGAGTGCAAGGTGAAAAGTTCCTGAAAAATAAAACAGATGGCGCCACAATCAAAAATCTCATGTGACATTTGCGATCTACCATCTTTAACTAGAACGCATTAAAATTTTCAGAGTGATATGTCATTCAGTTCGAAAACAAGCAACCTTGAAAATTTTTGTAAACATAGAAAAAAGTGAATTTCGTGTCTTGATTTAACATTATTTCTTACGTGAAAAAAGCATTACGCAAACCGAAGCATCGCTTGTTAAACATTCTGGGGACTCCTCACCATCGATTGGAACGATTCCCAAGTGGCTTACTGATTTTCGTTGTGGTAGCATGACCACAAAGGAAGCCGAGCATTCTGCTCGTCCAATTGAAGTTATAACAGTAGAAATCGTCGATAAAATCCATGGTATGATATTGAACGATTGGTGAGTTGAAGTTCACTAAATTGCTGAGGCTATGGGCATCTTAACCGAACGGATACGGAACATTTTGCATAACTTTTGGAATATGAGAGCACTATCTGCCAGATGGGGGCCCAATTGGGTCTCTGCTGAGAACAAGCGCGATCGTGTGACAACTTCAAAGGAGTATTTAGCGATGTTCAAGCGCCATAAGAAGGACTTTTTGCTCCGTTTCTTAACCCTGGACGAAACATGTGGATCCATCACAATACATCAGAGACCAAAGTACAGTCGAAACAGTTGACTTGCCCTGGCGAATCGAAGCCGAAAAAGGTCAAAATGGCACACGGTATCGTTCATATCGATAACTTTGAAAAGGGCAAAACTATCACCAGCGGATATTATGCAGAGCTGTTGGATCGATTTGACGCCGATTTGAAGCGAAAGCAGCCGCATTTGGCAAAGCAAGAAGTGCTCTTCTACCAAGATAACGCACAGGTTCGCATTCGCAATGGACAAATTGCATGAATTGCTCTACGAATTGGTTCATCATCCACCATATTCTCCAGATTTGTCCCCCTGCGATTTTTATCTATTTCCAAACTTGTAGAAATGGCTTGGCGCAAAGATATTTGGCTCCAACGATGAGGTCATCGCTGATGCAAAACGCCTATTTTGAAGGATTGCCGAAATCGTGAGGGATCGAAAATTATAAAAACGTTGGACGAAGTGTATCGGCCTACAAGGAGATCATGTTGAGAAATAAAATAAGTTTTGACCAAATAAATCATTTCTTGTTTCATTTTTCAGGCACTTTTCACCTTGCCCTCGTATAATGCAAATAACTTGAAATTTTTAACCTGTCAGACTGTATAACAATAGTATTTTGGTCCGGAATAAAAATTAAATACTCCGCCACTTCATTAACCCATTTTCAGAATTTTCAATTTCGGAGGTAATTAACTGAAAGCTCGTCGACATTTCTGAAATGAAATGGTTTGAAATCATCAATAATTAAAACTTACATATTTCGTACTTAACAGTATCTATGTCACATTCTAGATCCAGCATTTGAGAGGAAATTAACTTGCACAGTAACTAATGCAGATGGTCTGGGAAATACCGAAGGAAAGTGTATTCATTACAGCCATTGCCTTTTATCTGGAGGCACTCCGAATGGTATTTGTGGTATAGTGAACACCTGCTGTACCTGTAAGTGCATCTGTAGAGATCAGATACGTTATTAGTTCCGTAAAAATACCTGAAATTCAATCCGGATAAGTGCTAATAAGTTATTCAAGAGCATAGAGCTAGGAACATAACAGATGTTGATGGAATTATTCTTTGACCTTTATCATTCCAACATCTATGTTACAGTTTCATTATTTGATTAATTCCTATCATTACTTTTCTCAATGATTCATCAATGTCTTGCATCCACTTATACGCCGATTAATAGAATATTTCTTCGAAACCAAGCGATACTATACGACACACCTAGTAGTAAGCTGTCAGTTTCAGTAAACATAATCGAATATAATCAACCATTACTTGATCCATTCTAAACTTATAAACTATAAAAGAGTTCACATTGTGGATACACTATAACATTATAAATAAGAAAGAAGAGTAGACTTGCGATTAGTGCCAATCGCATCAGAATCAGGGAGTTGGTTGGAAGTATACGTTTTTCATACAAAACAATCCAAAGACGGGGACTAAAATGTTCGGAATTATTGAATTGCGTAACTTCCAGATGGGAAGAGATAGCGACTCGCGGTTAGTGCCAATCGCATCAGAATCATCATATTGGTTGGAAAGATTTTTTTCAAAGACGGGAAATAAGACGTTCGGAATTATAAAATTGCGTAACTTCCAGACGGGAAGAGATATCGACTTGTGATTAGTGCCAATCGCATCAGAATCATGGAGTTGGTTGGCAGTATATGTTTTTCATACAAAACAATCCAAAGACGGGGAATCGCATCAGAATCATGATCAGTTCTTTAATTGTATTTTTAGTGGATAAGGTTGATTATTTATTTAGTCATTTATAACATTCTAAACTTCAATAAAATAAGTATAGTCGAGGGAATAAAACACTAAAATAAGTTTTTTTAAATATTTTTCAAAAATAAAATTTTGTATATGATGCTGATAGATTTACTATAATATATACATATAGTAACATTAAAATAATAACGTATTTCATAGTACAAAAAATGTAAATTTGATGTGAATCACATAAATGGTTTGATATATATATATATATATATATATATATATATATATATATATATATATATATATATATATATATATATATATATATATATATATATATATATATATATATATCAAACCATTTATGTGATTCACATCAAATTTACATTTTTTGTACTATGAAATACGTTATTATTTTAATGTTACTATATGTATATATTATAGTAAATCTATCAGCATCATATACAAAATTTTATTTTTATATATATATATATATACTGGGTTCCCCATAATAGACTACCCATTTTATATTATTAATAAATTCCCTACGAGATAACTGAATAGGTTGTTCTCTGTGGGATTATCTTCTGTTGTCTTTGGGATTTAAGTGAATTATTAATCAAGTAGGCGCCTGTCACAAATAAATTTTGAATTAATAATTTCGTGGAACGCCATTTTTCTACGAGAAGTTTGTTAGTTTTCATCAATAATTATTTATTTATTTTGCTTTGAGACATTATTTCAACATCCGTTTGAACTTTCATGGATTACTCAGTCCAACAACGTGTGTTTTGTGTAGAAACTTACATAAGAAGCAATTCGATAGAAGAAGTTAGGCGTGTATTCCGGCGTCAGTTTAATAACAACAATAGGGGTCACGCGCCAAATCGTAAAACTGTTAAGTTATGGGTTCGTCATTGGCGTGAAAATGGTTCTGTACAAAATTTGAAGAAGACTGGACGTCGAAGAACAGTTCGTACACCAGAAAATATTGAACGAGTTAGAATTGCGTTTACGAGAAGTCCTAAAAGGTCTGCTAATCGACAAACCCTTATCCTAGGAATATCGAAGGGAAGCTTAGATCGAATTCTTCAAAATGATTTAAAATTTCATCCCTATAAATACCAAATGGCACAGCACCTTAGCAATCAAGATAAAGGAGCAAGGCTAGCATTTTGTCAAGAATTTTTCGATTTACATCAAGGAGCAATTCAGTGTCTCCTAATGACCGACGAAGGAAATTTTTGTTTGAACGGCATGGTCAATAAACAGAATTTTAGATACTGGTCAAACGAAAATTCTCGTGAAATCTTTACACAGAACCTCCATAATCCAAAAGTTGTTGTGTGGTGTGGAGTAGGATCTTTTGGTATTATTGGCCCTTATTTTTTTGAGGATGAAAATAACCGCGCTGTAACAGTTACATCCGAGCGCTACGTTAATATGCTAGAGACATTTCTCATTCCAGAAGTGGTCCAGGTACAATCGAGGAACTGAAAGTCAAAATTCGTGAAGGAGTTGAAGGAATAGACGAAGATTTGCTACGCCGTGTAATGAACCACTTTTCATCTAATATTGAAAAATGTGTTGAAGTTGGTAGAGGTCATTTAGAAAACGTGATTTTTAGAAGTTAGAATTAAATTAGCCAAATATTTATAAGTTATCATAAATCCCAAAGAGTTATTTGTAATTTAGTAAAATAAAAAGTTTGTTTTGTTAACTAAAAAAAATGTAATTCAAATATTAAAATGGATAGTCTATCATGGGGAATCCTGTATATACCGTAAATAGCCAAAAAATTGATGAATCATAAACAAAAGTTGATACGAACATACACCACATTAGAGTACATAAAATAACCTTCAATTTGAGACTAAGTAGACTACGCTCTGACTTTTTTGATACAAGACGGAGCTATTTGAAAATTTGAGCTAAATTGGCTAAATTCGGATTTTAAGCAAAACTATTCCAAATTTTCACCCTATATTTATTATTGTGACCGCTACGATCCACTTTTTCACTAGATTTCATCCAATTTGGTTGCAATTTGACCAAAATAGCCTAATTTGAATTTTTGCTCCAAAAACGTGTATATTCATGGGGGGGGGAGGTGTTGTTAACAAAATGTTACGAAATTTGGGCTGAAAGTTCCTCAAATACCAACAATAAAAGGGTTCCAATTTCAAACCTTAACCGGAATTATAAAGGGTACCAATTTCTAACCTTAACCGGAATTATAAAGGGTACCAATTTCAAACCTGAACCGGAAGTCCAAAAAAAATAAAACTCCAAAACTGACCTAAAAAAGTGCAAAAAAAACAATTTTGAAGGTTCCACATGGTTCCCCCCAATATTGGTAATAGAAATCTTAGGATCTTATTATTTTTATCATAAGACACCATTTTTTCCAGGTCGCTAACCTTTGTCAAATTTTTACGAAAGATGGATTCGCAGTTGTATATTCCTAGCTATTTTTATTATATATCGCTCTTTGAATTTGCCCAAACAGGTATGAAAATAGTGAAGACGTAGACAGCGCGATCAAATGAAAAATGTCAGGTCAAAATATTTTTATCCACTTTTATCGCTTCTATTTTTCAGATGTCAGTAAATGTGGTCAAGAAACAAAAAGTAAAGTATCATATTTTAGTGGAACCTACGAACATTCTGGACATAACGATGACGAAGGATGCATATATAGAATTCAATTATTACCAAATGTATGCCAAGTGAGGTAAGGTTGTAAGATTAGTCAGAAGTTTCGCATAATCAGAATGAAGTTGAACAAGTCAAATGAAGTAATAAATCTGTCACTGACGGCGGGATGAACGTTCTTCAGAAAATAAGATAACGATGTCATGAATTGGGTTAATGACAGGACAATAAAAACATAATTTAACAAGATCATTAATTGTCACGTAGTTGGTTGGCCTACTTCCTTGATAAGTTCATTATTTCTGCTCGTCTTTCAAATACCTTTCATTTGTTTGCTTTTGTTATGTAATAAAATGAGGAATGAATTGTTTCTTTCATTTATTCGAGCAGCGATTTTTGTCGTAGCAGTAGTAGTGAACCTTGCGTCTTCACCAGGAATAATAATATGATGATGTACAACTATTCCAATGAAGTCTTTCATAACAATGCTCGGCATCACAACCAACAGTACCCTCTCAAGGGACAATCATGTGAGGTCCATTTCGAAAATCGCTTCACAAAAACTTGGTTTTCGATTTCGTTCGTGCCAAGAGCTACTTTAAATCCTACCAGCTCCTCATGATCGACAAAGCCCAGATTCGACCTGTTCTGGAGTACTGTTCATATGTTTGGAGTTCGGCTCCAGACTGAAACTCTTGGATTTTATCCAGAGGAGAGCTATTCGTTTGATTGATGATGTCACATTTACGAGTTCATTGAACGCTCTAGATCTAGAACATCGTAGAAAGGTGGAGGATGTCTCCCTTTTCTATAGATATTTTCATCGTCGGTGTTCATCAGAAATCTCGTCTGTTGTCTCACCACCAGAGATTACAGATAGGCGAACTACTCACCCCTTCACTGTCAAGCTCGAGACCTACCGAACCTCTTTCTACCAGACTTCATTTTTTATTGAACAGCGAAGTTGTCGAACTCTTTACCCAGTGAGGTCTTTCCTTATGCCTATAACCTGCAAACCTTCAAGAGGAATACGAATGCCTATCTCCTCCCCCCATAATTCCACCGCTGACTCACACATTATATGTTTCCCGCTCGTGTAGTCAATAAAAAAACTCTCCATACCATATCGAGGGGTGCGAGGGTTAGGATTACTTGCATAGCAATCATGTTTGGGAAGTCATTTAAAAATATGTAGATAAATTTAGGTCCTATTTCTATGAATAACTTCAATCATTGAACGAATTACTTCTGAGGGTCTTGATCAACTGATGGGTATATTCTTTGGAGATTATTCCTAATAGTTTGGTCTTGGTATTGCCAGATTTCATCTGAAAGTAGTTATTCTGTGGCAGAATTATCGTTCAGTAACATTACAATTTTACTAGTTCCGCTGTTGAGCTCGAGAAAACAATAAAACAGTTTTAATGTCACTGGTCAATCTAGAGAAACCTTACCGTTATCATGACACATTAATTAAATCAGTTAAAACGTTTAATTTTGAAGGGTGCTGGATCTGTCTAATTTCAAAAGTTATCCCAATTTGGGATACCATCAAAGTGAAAAGTTCAATGTTGATTCATTGAAAAAACTTTGTTGGTAAGTTAGAACATTACCATCAACACCATCCATATGTAACTGATGACATTGCATCCTCAAATCTTTTTTTAATTCACACCAAATATATTTTGTAAAGGAGAATTATTATTGTTCCTACTATTGGTGCAGTTTTAGAATCGATATGTTCCGCTTGTATATTATTCTGAAAATTGATGTTAACCAATAATTTGTGATTTAGCTTTTGCCTTGAGGAACCATAATTGGCTCAACATTTTGGTATTTCAAAAAAACTTTGAAACATGCGGAATTCTTGACTCAATTAGTGTATCAAATGACAATTTTCTGCACGCTGCCTATATTCTCTTATTCTGATTGTATTTGTTTGATTGTTCCAGATTGGATTTCGAACAGTTTCAGTTTGAACCACCTATATTCGATCTAATTACTTCAAGTAATAGGTATAACTCGGATTATCTAAAAGTCACCCCTAATTATTATGGTCTGCCTATATTTGGAGGGAACAATGATAATCAACATGGTATGGATTATTACACTATATTTTAGTATTTTGAATTCAATGTTCTTATTATATAAATTCAATTGAATAGGTTATGGGAACAAGAGCTATACACAGAAAATAATAGTTAGGAGAAAACGAATACTTGAAAAGTTTCGAATATGAACGATTCTTTTGAGTTTCAAATATCTGACATTGAATAGCAAACGACATCATGCTCCTCACATGTTTATGATTGGGTCCATTGTGCGCCCTTGATGCAAGACTCAGTCCAGCAGGTCTAAGGCAGCGCCGGTGGCTAGCATTCTGCATGGATTGATGTCTCTTATGACCTCAGGCGGGATACATGCGCTGCCAAAGTGTTGTAGACTAAGAGAAGGCAATGCTGGAAATTTTTTTTCATCTCAAATAATTTTTTAACTATAAAACTAATATTTATCAAATTGAAATAACTGAAAATTCTCTGCAAATATTGAAAGAATAATTAGGTAAAATTAATTCCTATAAACAAATAAATTTGAATGAATATTATGATGATAAATAAATAATTCATACTTTTTATCAATTCAATAAATTAAATAAAATATAAAAACACGATAATTCCCTACAAATTGTTTTAGAGTTTAATTCCTAATTATATATATGAATAAATTTGTTATATTCGAAAATCATACAAATTTAATGAATTTGCGAATGAATATTCTTCAAAAAATTAAAATAAAAATTATAAAAATTAACTATAAAATGAACCATAAAATAAAAAGTTTTTGCTTCATTACTAATTTAATATTTTAAGTAATTATTTAACTTTTTCGAATTCGAGAAGCTTAAATAATTAAATTTTAATCGATAATTTCAATTCAATTTTTTTATATGTGAATTAATTTCATCAGAAAATGTTATATAGCAATATTTGTTTAACGAGACAAATTTTACTAATACTTTTTATATTAATAAATCTTATTCTATTTAATTTTTAAAGTTAAATACTACGATTTCCAAAATAAAATTTTGTAATTGACTGATAAAAAAATTTACATGTAAAGTAACGAAAATATAATATAATATGAATAAAAATTGAATGAAACTTTATTTTAATCAGATTAAAAATAAACGTAATTTTTTATTATCAAAATTAATAAACTTATTAATTGAACTATTTGAATAATATTAATGAATAATTTATATTTAATAATAAAAATAGGAAACTCAATTATTATTAATATATAAATAAACATTCCAAAACGTTTCTGCTTAACATTTTCTTTATTATCTACTTGTTTAACGGTACAAATTTTGCAAATACCTTCTGTATCTGTATCTGCTATGTTTATTCCTCTTCTGCTCATAAAGAGGAGGATCACGCCAATGTCTGTCCTGTAGCTATGTGAAGGTTTGGAGCCCCCGGTGGTTGATGAGATTGGGGCCATGAGTGACTAGGGAACTCCGTTTGGCCAATTCATCAGACGCTTTGTACAGAATAGAAAGTATGATGGCAAATAGACGACATAGGACTGAACGGGAAATTGACATTAAGAAAAACTGTTGCATCTGGTTGATTTTATTTAGAACTGCACTTGTTGTATATGGTACTATAAACTGTATGAATGACAACATGGGAAAGTGACGAATTTTACAAACAAACAGTAATAATAGTTCGTAACAGGCCATTTGCGGATTCATGTTCATTCAGACTTTTACATATTTTGGGCTTTCATGTCCCACTTCAACTTTCATGACACCATGTACATTATATATTTCTTGTAGCATATGTCCACGTTAATAGATCTTCCGA
Organism: Endomychus coccineus; assembly: GCA_958510875.1. NCBI lineage: Eukaryota > Metazoa > Arthropoda > Insecta > Coleoptera > Endomychidae > Endomychus > Endomychus coccineus. The sequence goes on along the minus strand of OY294068.1, from coordinate 26,981,482 downwards.
TAGTAAAGTCATGTTGTCCGTGGTATTGGCAAGTCGTACTGATAATCAGCTATCTGTGGCAAATCCAACATGGAAAATTAAAGTAACGCAGCTACATTGCGGTGGTAATAGAGATTTCTTCAATCTACATCACAGAGACGATTCAAACAAAAAAGATTTATTAATGCTAGGTGAGTACTGAATGTGGGTTATTTTACTATTTCTTTCTTCATAACCTCGTTCTTCATTCATAATCACTAGTTCTAGTCGCTGCCTTTCAGGCTGCCCCCTAAATATACGGCCTTGGTTTGCACTCCATCTCTTTATGGCGCCATTGCAGCTAAGCCTGTAGACCACCATCATTGCGAGATTCCTCATCGTCATTGATAGGGGTGGCACGCCCAGCAGGGCCATCAATGTTGCAGTCGATGTAATGCCTCTGAGGAAGAGTCCCTGTATTCTGTCCTGAAGCTTCTGTATAATAATAAATAATGGCTTTATTAGCCGAACATATTTTAAATACAGGTCCCCCCTTTTCTCAAGAAAGCTAATCATTTTTAAAACACAGTATGGACAAATATCTAGGTAATTTAGAAGGGATGGAAATGTACAAACAAAAAATAGTTCATTAAATTGAGATTTATCTCCGGCTGAGGGCAACATTAACCCTAAATAGTATTTAAACAGGCACATTTTGATTTCCAATTTAGTTCACTCTGATGATGGCTACTTGGTAGCTGAAAAATCTCAGTACTTTACAAGTATTTTTAGTGAATAAGGGTGGATTTTTTTATTTATAGTGTTATACCAGTTTGTTTCCAATTAGGCTGTTGAAGATATTTGGATGATAAATTCCTGTGATTGTATTGTAGCAGCATTAATATTTTTTCAATATTTTTCAGCTCCCTTGGGTACAGTGCAATACTTCACGAAAGCAGCAGGTAATTTCAGATCATTTGGAACACCAGCAGGACTTTCTCCAAACTCGCCAATTCCTATTGAATCTAATTCATATACATACATTAATGATTTGAAGTATGCAATTGCTTTCAAGAGATATCCCCATATTTGCGGAGTGAGGTAAGTGGAGCTTTTTATATTTTTCAAATCCTCTTCATATAAAAATTTACCAAGAACATTATTTTGATACAAGAGTTCCTCAGTTGAAGCTTGTTCCTGTTGTAAACAATTGATAGGACTCACTCAGCTAATGAATACAATTTTCTGAGTAGCAATATTATAGAACTGGGTGCGCCAGAACCAATTAGGCAGGTTTGAGGGGTTATAAAAAGTAGCGCAGGAACCTCACCCTCTCACCAGTAGAAACTGAAAATATATTGCAAGTAATTAGAAACATAAATACGTGGTAAGACGTAAAATTATACTATATGTCAATACGATGAAAGTTCATACGAATTCACAACATATGTGTTAGTACAAGGGTCAATACCAGAACCTCTATTGTATTATTATACAGGATGTTTCACATGAAACGAACATTACAATTATTTTGAGTTCTGATGAGGATGCCAATCTGAAAATTTTGTACACAGCCATAATATATTATTCGCTGCTCCATGAGAATATTTACAAAATGGTGACGTTACCGGTGATACCGGACGTGGGTATCTACTTCGTAATTTTGAACGGAAAGCTGTATTTTTTACTGCGTTTTTAGATTCCTCGTCTTCTCTATACCTAACTCTAGCCATTTTCGAAATATTCAGACTATTTCGTAAATATTTGAGTTTGCACTTTCCTCTTCGAAATTCAGTAACTGTTATTTTTTGATATTTCGAAATCGTTTTCGAGCATCATGAAGAAGGATAAAGCATCTTTCTCTTGTTGTATTTATTATAGGAAAAAACAATTAAAAATCCTCTAAATTTATGAAAACGTTTTTTCAAATGGAATGCCAATTATTTCCTTTTATAAGAATTAAATTCCGCAGCGACCTATATCAATGTTTCATACACTTATGTTTATAGTTTTCAAGGTATGATGATTTTTTTGTTGACATTGAGATGAAGTCGTTTTCGGTTAGCCACGGAAATGAGAAATGTCATGATTTCCAAACTTCTCCTTATATCTATGGTTTCGGAGTTTACGTAGTGTAAATTCATAATACTTCGGAAGTTGGAGAATAAAACTCAAATTTTACACAAGACTTTTAACATTTAATTTAAAAATGCTGACAAATTGTTTCACCACACTGTGGCATTTTCAAAACAAGGAGTTATCAACTAAAGCTGAATCTAAAAGTATGTCCTTAAATATCAGGGATCAGAATGTGGTACAAATCGAGGGATAGGGGTGGATAATGGTGGGCATGTTCTTACAAAATTGTTAACAAGCGTTGAATTATATGTATCGATTTGATCATTTGATATTACATTATTTTTTTTTTGAGTGTTTCAATATTCCTATGGATTCTAATATATTAAGTTTATGTCCTTTTTCCTGAATATGTAGAATATCGGGATTGAGGGTGAAATGGTGGCTATGTTCTAACAGGTGATTTGCGTAATTAGAGTCCTCTTTTTTGAGCCTGTAACTTCTCAAACGTTCGTTGAACCTTACGCTGAAACTGCGTCCAGGTTGTCCTATGTACAAAGCACTACAATCATCACATCTCAGTTTGTAAACTCCAGATTTCTTTAATTTATCTTTTTTAGATTTCGAGTTATTAATATACTTGGAATTTGAATTACTTGGAAACAAAGATTTTAAATTCCAATTTTCAGCACATGTTTGTATATTGGTATCGCTATGTTGACGACGTAATCACTTGCTTTACAGGCAGTAACCGTCAAATAAATTATTTTTTCATCTATATCAACAACTTACACCCAAATATAGAATTCACATTAGAGATGGAAAACAACAAGTCCTTAAATTTTTTAGATCTGCCAATTTCACATACAAATAATTACCTTTCTTTCGCTATTTATCACAAGCCCACCCACACAGATACCACAATACACAACACTTCCTTACATCCAAAATCATACAAGCTAGCAGCATATAATTTTATGATACATAGATTAATTAATGTCCCATTAAGTAAAGATAATTTCCATTTAGAATTAAATCATTATACATATATATATATATATATATATATATATATATATATATATATATATATATATATATATATATATATAAGAAAATCTTTGAATTCAGGTATGCAGTCAAAAAGGGGATGGAAAATAAAGTGAACTCTTTTTGACTGCATACCTGAATTCAAAGATTTTCTTCTTAACTTAGACAGTCGACCTGGTCGGGGCTGCTGCGAGCTCCGACGACATCGCAGCAGTCGCGCCAGAAAAAACCTAAAAGGCGGTTAACCGAAGCTACTCCTCCCCACCGGTCGGTAAGTAGCTTCAGGTTCCTAAATCGTGTGCCCTAAGTATTCTAATTGAACCCAGAATGACTGCCTTTTGCATCCGGTCTATCAAGATCTGCGCCGAGTTCCTACAGGCCGGAATGATCTTCAAGTTTGAACGCAGCGAAGACCGAATTCCGCCCAAAACACCGATGATCAGAACCACTAATACGACCTTGTGGCCTGGGTATAGCGTGCGGAGCTCGAACAGGAGATCTTGATATTTTGTCCATTTTTCCTCCTCTTTCAAGACTATGTTCTTCTCTGTCGGAGCGGAGAATTCGATGACGTACATAGTCTTGATTAGTTTATCGAGGAGGACAACGTCAGGCCTATTTGCTTGTATGGACCTGACGGTCGGAAACGGATAATTCCAGAAGATCTGGCATTTTTCGTTTCCGACAACGGACTCAATATCTCCTGGCATATATATATATATATATATATATATATATATATATATATATATATATATATATATATATATATATATATATATATATATATATATATATATATATATTTATATATATATATATTGCAAAAAATAACGGTTATAATGTCAAGATAATTAATAAAATACTCCAAACTAAACTCAATAAAAAAGCCTTAAACATAATTTATCCGCAAATTAATAATAACACAAAATCAAATTCACATGTCTAACATATTTAGGTAAACATTCACTAAAAATATCTCAATTCCTTAAAAAACTGAATAAAAACGTCGCCTTTAAAACAACAAATAACCTATGCTCGTATATTAATAATTCGAAATCTAAAAAAGATGAATTGAAGAAATCTGGAGTTTACAGACTGAGATGTGATGATTGTGGTGCTTTGTACATAGGACAAACTGGACACAGTTTCAGCGTAAGGTTCAACGAACATTTGAGAAGTTACAGGCTCAAAAAAGAGGACTCTAATTACGCAAATCACATAACATAACCACCATTTCACCCTTAATCCCGATATTCTACATATTCAGGAAATAGGACATGAACTTAATAACTTAGAATCCATAGAAATATTGCAACACTCAAAAAACAATAACAATGTAATATTAAATGATCAAATCGATACATATAATTCACCGCTTGTTAACAATTTTGTAAACACACTCCCACCATTATCCACCCCCATCCCTCAATTTGTACCACATTCTGATCCCTGATATTTAAGGACATACTTTTAGATTTAGCTTTAGTTGATAACTCCTTGTTTTGAAAATGCCACAGTGTGGTGGAACAATTTGTCAGCATTTTTAAATTGAATGTTAAAAGTCTTGTGTAAAATTTGAGTTTTATTCTCCTACTTCCGAAGTAAACTTCTCCTTGTTGGGTTACTGTTGTGTAGCTTCACGAAAAGTTGAAAAATATGGACAGTCAAAGTTTTTCGACTTTAGATATGATGAATGTTTTTTGAAAAGCAATGAGAAATCTAAAATCTCATTAAAAAATATAGCTTTTCGTTTGAAATAACGAGTTGTTGTCCACTTCCAGTATATCCGGAAGTGCCGCCATCTTGGAAGCTGTGATTACTAAAAACTTATGAGTTTCGATCAAACGAATTTTCCGTTTCAATTTTGCACCTTTAGATCAGACTTCGGAAGATTCTGAATATTTGAGAAATTAGTACAAACCTTGAAAATTGAAAAATGTATAATCCATTTTTTACTTGTAGATGTAGAAATTATAGATGCTAATTCAGTATCCCAAGCAAGCGTATGTGTATTATTTTCCTAGCATGAGGTTTTTGTTGTAGATTTACTCCGAAATATGCTCAATTTCCCGATCCGGAGAGCCAAACAACAAGATGCACTGATTATTTATTTGTGCCAGAATGGTCAATAACCGATACAGACCGACAATCAGAATGGTGCGCCCAGTTGCCTGATGAATTTTCGTGTGAGTATTTGAAACTTCCTCTTTTTCCAAGTTCCATATACGAGGGCAAGTTGAAAAGTCCCTTCAAAATAAAGCAGATGACGCCACAATCGAAAATTCCTTATGAGATTTGTAGTGTACCATCTTTAACTAGAACGCATTAGATTTTTTCAGAATGATATGTCATTCAGTTCTGTTTTGACACCCATCGAAAGGAAGCAACCTTGAAGATTAACATGGGAAAAAGAGAATTTTGCATCTTGATTGAACATTATTTCTTGCGTGGAATAAAAATTACGCAAACCAAAGCATCGCTTGTTAAACAGTATGGGAACTTTTCACCATCGTTTGGAACGATGGCTTACTGATTTTCGTTGTGGTAGTATGAGCACAAAGGACGCCGAACGTTGTGGTCGTCCAATAGGCTCATTCATCATTTTTTTTATTTCATAATTCAAAAGTACTGTACTCAAATAGTCTAACCACCAAAAAATTTTTGTTTTATTCACATTTTTACAGGCCAAAATTAATATTTGATATCAGTGCGCGTTTAAACGAGGCGTGGCTGATTGTGATGTCACTATACGTACGGTTGATGGGCGCCAGACAAGAGGTATTCGTTATTAGTCAACTCGGGTCAGTTTTCGTTGTGTGTTGACTATATGTATCGTGAATTTACTGTCGTTTGATTTATAATGAGCGATAAAAAGAGTTTTCGCAAAAGTTGCGTGGTACCAGAGTGTAGGAATACATCTATAAATGCACCGAATAAGCTATTCATTTGTTTTCCTGCCAACCAGAAAGTTAGAAAAGCTTGGTTGGCAGCGTGCTATGCGTAGAACTGATTTTGTGTCTGACAAAGGATCGATATACTGTTGCGAAGATCATTCTGATGTGAGCATATCAATATAATGAGGGCGAGTTTAATTTCTAATACATCATTTTCATATCAGGTTGAAAGGGACATAGAAAATTGCATGTACTTAAAAACTATGAAAAGTGGCAGAATACAAATGAAGCCAGGTGTAATACCGCAAATTTTTGATTGCCAAAAAAACCGCGCTTATTCATATAGTACCAAACCTAAGCAAGTATTCAAAAAACGGGAAAAACTAAATATTATGCAGACTTACATCACTGAAATTTCTGATAATGACTTGGCTGTTCTTAATGAAGACACAGAAAGAGAAACTACTACTGCGACACAAACCGCGGATCGTGGTATTCAAGTGAATTTGCAGTGTAAGTATAGAAGAATACTTCTGATGAAATCTAGTGTGTTTCCTTACCGTTGTAATTTTACTCCTTTCATTTCACTGCTGATAAAGTCCTTATTTTTGTTGAAATAGTCCATTATTATAAATATATCGACTTCTGGTAGATTACCAGAATCAGCTTTCATAAATCCAGCTTTCAATGCGTACATTAAAAAAAAACAACACACTTCACCAACAGGATAAATACGAGTAACACAAGCGATGCCACGGCCACTAGACCATGTGTGCGTATAGTGACGTCACGCGCTGTTCTCGGTACTTTTTCAACAGCGCAACTTCAACTAGAATTATTTCAGTACAGGATAAAGCTATTGGTCTGAAATTTTTGTCAGTATATTAGATGTCCAGACACTACAAGAAAATCCATAAAAAGGTTATAATGTTAATTTCACTGAGCGACCCTATTGAGGTTACAACACCAGAATTCGTCGATAATATCCATGATATGATATTGGATTATCGGCGAGTTGAAGTGCACCAGATTGCTGAGGCTATGGGAATCTCAACCGAACGGGTATGGAACATTTTGCATACATTTTGTAATATAGGAAAGCTATCTGCCAGAAGGGTGTCGTATTTGCACTGTTGAAAACATGCGCGACCGTGTGACAACTTTAAAGAAGTGTTATGCGATGTTCATGCGCGATAAGGACTTTTTGCACCGTTTCGTAACCGTGGACGAAACATGGATACATCACAACACATCTGAGACCAAAGAACAGTCGAAACAGTGGACTTGTCCTGGCGAATCGAAGCCGAAAAATGCTAAAGTGGGTTTATCGGCCAACAAAGTCATGGCGACAGGTTTTTGGGATATACACGGTTTCGTCCATATCGATTACCTTGAAAATGGCAAACGATCATCGGCGTATATTATGCAGAGCTTTTGGATTGATTCGACGCCTATATGAAGAGAAAGCGGCCGCATTTGGCAAAGAAAAAGTTCCCTTCCAACAGGACAACGGCACACATGTCCGGAGTCGCAATGGAAAAATTGCGCTACGATTTGTTTCGTCATCCACCATATTCTCCAGATTTCGCCCTCTCCATTTTTTTTCTATTTCCAAACTTGAAGAGAGCTAGGCGGAAAGAGATTTGGCTCCGACGATGAGATCATCGCTGAAACAAACGCCTATTTTGAAGGATTGCTGAAATCATATTATTTGGAGGGGATCGAAAAATGAGAAAAACGTCGGATGAAGTGTATCGGGCTACAAGGAGATTATGTTGAGATATAAAATAAGTTTTGACCAAATAAATCATTTCTTATTTCATGTTTCAGGGACTTCTCACCTTGCCCTCGTATTACAGATGCATTTACTTATGTATGTAAAAGCAGTAGGTATTTAGGTCAAAGGTTTGGTTATTTGTTCATCGGCAAATATTGTCTTTTTCAACAATGAAACCGAATTCAGTGTACCTATTACTCTCGAAAATCTAAGGGATAATCTAACCAAACCCAAATACACCCGAAAGTATTAGCTCAAGTTGTTAAGTCCAATTATATCTTCCCAGGACTTTTAAGAAAACATTTGTAGGTTCTGAAGCATATCCAAACTCGTAGATATTCTCACTCCATTTGAGATTACAGCAGTCTTCTTTTCACAAATAAAAAAAACGAATTCGCTCAACAATTTATTTAGATTTGTTCAATATTATTATCGAAAGATTTCGATCCTGAAAGAAATGCGATTTGGTTTGGAAATTCATTGATCACGTTTTAAAAAAAACCTCAATGGTTTCAGATTTTACATTAAATTATCTTCGAAGATGTTATTCTGCCAATTCTGTTCTCTGCTACCCATCTTCAAGCTTTTTGCTATACTTTGACTATACGTGAGGAAAACCTATAATGTTCTAAGAACATCGTGTGAGCCGGTGGTGGAATATGGGGAGAGGAGATAGGCATTTGAATTGAAGATTTGGAGGTTATAGGCATAGGGAAAGACTTCACCAGGCAAAGGGTTCCACAACTTTGCCGTTCGACAAAAATATGAAGACTGGTAGGAAGAAGCTCGGTAGGTTTCGAGATTGACAATGACTAGCTTGAGCTCGTGTAGTTCGTCTATCTAGAATCTCTAGTGGTGGAACAACAGACTATATGAACATCGACCATGGAAATATCTTTAGAAAAGGGAGAGATCGCCCGCCTTTCTACGATGTTCTAGAGAGTTCAATGAATTCATAAGTGTGATATCATCAATCAGATGTATAGCTCTCTTCACGATAGAATTCAACAGCTTCAGCGTATGTTTGGAAGCCAAACTCCAGGGCAGATCGAATCTGTGCTGGGATGTAACGTAGCTCTAGGCACGGAATAGAGAACCAATTCTGTGAAACGGTTTTAGCAATGGGCCTCAGATGATCATCCTTTGAGATATGGAAGACTTCATAGGAATAGTTGTACCTGACATCATCATATTAGGGATTGTGGGATCCGTCATCCTGGAGAAGATGCAAGCTTGAGTTTTGGTTGCATCAAACTCTACTAGATTACCAGTAGATCTTCATTTCAAAAGCAATGCCACATTATACCCCTCTAACTTGTATTAGAAACACACACATTTGGTTCATGGTTCTATTATTTTATTTTGGTAATAGTCTCTGTAATTCGTGGATCAATCAAGTTAAAATAATGAATACACATAAATGTTCTATGAACTAAAAACATTTCCATAATTAATTATTTATTCCTTCCTTCTAGTTTCCCCAGCAGGACCGTTGACCATTTTTTTCAATACAGCCCTTACTTATACAGGAGCACCCATCAATCTGTTTGGTTTCGATATAAATTATGCTTTATCATCATGCCATTGAATTTTCCTCAAACGGTAACTCCATCCATTATTAAATATTTATTTTATTTATTTGAATATGAAGTTAACGAATTATAGAAAATTTTATAATAAAATGTGATAAAATTAATAAAACGAATCTTTCTCTTTTCCTCATTAATCTTATACGTTATATGAATAGACAGTACATATATGATTAGCCAATGGCAACTACGTATTTTTTCCCTACGTTATTGGAAAAATAAAAAAAAATCTCAGTCACATCACATTCAAATTGCAGAATCTAGTTTGCAAATCATTCTGTTGTAGAACAAAAAGGATCTGGAATGAAAATAGAATACAGCCACTGCAACAGGAATCAGAAATAGTATCAATTAACAAATACGTATGTGTGGTAGATCTGCTTTCTTTAGGATATCCCGGATTCTTGAATGAAGGCGAAATGGACGTTACTCAAAGTTAATTTGCAGTGAAGGATTGATTGTAGAACAATTGACGAATTAACTAAGAACAAAGTAATTTGTAACATTTAGATTTGTGAAGGCTTTCTACTTGCAGTTGATAACTCTCAAATCTTATGTCACCATCTGGTGTTCTGGTGTTTCAGCATTTGACCTGAAGCTTATTCTTGTTTGATGGTAGATATTATCAAACTATCTGCCCAACTTTGGATTTCAGAGATACGTTTGTATGCCGAGGCTATGGGCATCTCAACAGAACGGGTACGGAACATTTTGCATACATTTTTGAATATGTGAAGCTATCTGCTAGATGTGCTCTTTGTTGACAACACGCGCGACCGAGTGTGTTTTGCGATGGTCAAGCGCTATAAGAAGGACTTTTTGCGTCGTTTCGTAGCCGTGGACGAAACATGTATCCATCAAAACACATCAGAGACCAAAGAAAAGTCGAAACAGTAAACTTGTTCTGGCAAATCGAAGCCGAATAAGGAGAAGTGGGTTTATCGGCCAACAAAGTCATGGCAACAGTTTTTTGGGATGCACAAGGTATCAACCATATCGATTACCTTGTAAAGGGCAGAACGAACACCGGCGTGTATTATGCAGAGCGAAAGCGGCCGCATTTGGCAAAAGAAAAAGTGCTCTTCCACCAGGAGAACGCACCGGCCCACAGATTCTGAGTCGCAATTGCAAAATTGTTTGAATTACGAATTGGTTCGTCATCCACCATATTCTCCAGATTTTGAGCTCCTGCGATTCTTATTTATTCCCAATCTTGAAGAAATGGCTCGACTGAAAGAGGTTTGGCTCCAACGATGAGGTCATCGCTGAAACAAACGCCTATTTTGAAAGATTGCCGCAATCGTATTATTTGGAAGGGATCAAAAAATTAGAAAACCGTGGGACGAAGTGTATCCGCCTACAGGGAGATTACGTTGAGAAATAAAATAAGTTTTGACCAAATAAATCATTTCTTGTATAATTAACACTCTGTTTTAAAATTTTTGTCTTTACGTACGTTTCGGTTTCACGACCATCATTAGAAGATTTATTACTTCAATAACCTGATTACTTAGCATTATAACATTATCCGCGTTTTTCCAGAAAATGATATTTTTGAACTTTTCAATTAGTAAATTCGTAATCAGCGACCAAAAAAATCCCTATAGTGACCTATCACATGATAATTGCGATGACATGGAAAAACTTTCTTTTCCGGTTTTCCAGATTTCCGCTAATTTTCCTGGGTTTTTTGCTATTTTGGATCGAAATACGCGACTGTCAACCAATTACGTTGAAAACGCTAATCACGTGAAAATGACCAAATTTCACCGATTTTCCGTCCATTGAATGAATTTTCCGGGAAAATGTCCTCGGATTCATGTTCAGCGACCCAAAAAACCTCCTAGAACCCAATTTGGAGGCTTAATTTTCATTTTTTGATAAATCAAAAATAGAGTTGAAAATAGGGTTAATTTATTATGTAGGGGTGAATTGGGGGAGATTGAAGAGTCGCTCAGTAGTCATTAATGACCTTCATGGTTCATAGAAGATCATGCAAAAAGAATTTTTCCTGCAACTGAGTTAGTAAGTTCACCACTTTACAGACTGGACTATATCCTGAGTCGCGGTTTTTATTATTAGAGTGCATTTGATACTAGTTTGGCACTATGGGGGCGACAATACAGTGACCTACATTTGATGCAACATGGCGGCGATAAACACGTGATAGCGACATCCAATCAAAAAAAAAGAACACAAGAGTGTCCTGTTTTTGTTGCTGTGTTATAATTCCGATTTCATGTTTCTGTTCGTTTCGGCGACGTTGACATTTAAACGAAATTTGTGCGATAAGGACGCTTTGTGTTGATACAATTATTTCTAAGTAATCAGGTTATTGAAGTCTTCTGATGATGGTCGTGAGACCGAAACGTACGTAAGGACAAAAATTTTAAAACAGAGTGTTATTGTGACCTATTTTCCAAGAATTTTTATATGTAATTCATACTGGGTCAAGAATCTTTATTATTATAATGTCTGCTTTAAAACTAACGAAAATTCTTCCATTTTCGACAATCATAGAAAAAGATATCGCCACGGTCTGGTACAATAGTAAAATAGGACAAATAATACCTAAATAGTGTCAGTCCTTGTACTAATAAATAAGTTTTTATTTTAAAACCGTTTTAATATAAAGAGGCGGTCATAAAAACAAGTCGTTTCAAATCTAATATACAAACATAACACGTGTACTGCAACGGCCTAGTACCCCGTGTAAACGAATCGATCCACGGAATATATTCCGAGGTATTGGATCGCTATGTAAGCATATAACAAAAACAAATGTGACCAGCCGCCTCTAGATTGCTTGCTCTTCGATATTAGTTCGCCGAAGCGGTCCCTACGACCCTCCTTCTCGCAAATATGGACATCGAAACTAAGCCTTAGTCGCTTTTATCGTATTTCAGAACAAGAATCTCCAGTCACTAAAGTCAATAACAACTAATCATTCCAATATTCAATTTAGATTATTGCTATGCTGGCTGCTTCTCATTTAAGTGTTATTACAGAGTTTCACGTCAAACGAAATCGGTATTTAATTTACAAGATGACTCATTTTCGATGAGATCAAAAGTGAAACGTTTCGCATCAATTTGAATGGTGTAATAGTTGCAATATGTAGTTATTCTTCTCTCCTGCGTTTCTCATTAATTTGAGTTAGAAGATGGAGGATTTTTCCGCACTAGAGGGAAAAGTAGACAATGTAAGTAAATTAAGTCGAATCTCTTATTAATTGATTGTTGGATCTTTCTTTATTTTCATTCCCTTCTGACATTGTCCGTGCATTTTTTTTACCATTCTCGCGGAATTTTTCAACATAGATATCCCTCAGTTCCTGAGTCACAATATTCGATATTCCCCATGGGCCTTATTTTCAAATTTGAAATATCTGTTCAAGGAGTTTCCAAAAGTGTCGTAGATGCGTGTAATCATATAAAATGTCTAGCATTACTTAAATATTTTGATTTTGAATATGCTATTTTCCCGTTTTCCCTCAGTTTTATGAGCAAAATAGCATTCCTGCGGGTCAAATATAAATAATTGTAGGAACAGAAAATATATTGGGAATGGTTACTGAAAGATTTTTTTTATGCCTAGAGGAGTAGAAATGTTCCATAGACGCATCAGGGGATAGTGCCCCCAGGTGTGCCGGATTCTTACCGACTAAAACACTTCCCCCGTGAGGTTGATTCTCCTTCCCAGCAGGAGCCTCACTGCACTGCGGTCACTCGAGAGAGTCAATTGACTCAGGGAGTAGATTCAGCAAGCAACGTCCGCTGCGCGGGTCTCGAGAATAGTAACCCCTCGGGGAGAAACTAACAGTTATCACTGCAAAAGATCCGGTGAACTGTGCACCACATACGTTTCACCACTACAATCATGATATCGTGTCTTCTTATCCCAGAACTCTGGCCGAAATGGATTCACAGGCTTGGTACACATACGCGGTAGGCTATTTGAATGAACCCGAACGGTTACTCGTCTAACGTTCCTGGTAAAACAGGTAACACGAGGAGGTAGAATTGACTATAGCCCAGAAGGGGCACTATCACTATATGAGTCTAGCAAGTAGCTCCACTTTGGGTCCGCCTGAAGTGGGTTCGCCGGGGGTGAACAAAAGCTGCCTCTGCGGGGGTAGAATGCTGCACCACATGGATTTACTCCTAAAGTCTGGTGTTTGTGCTTCCTATTCCAGGTTTCTGGGTAATTTATCCGCGGCAAGGGCAATGCTATGTGGGGTAGGCCGATGATATGAGACCGACGGCTACTCGTCAAACGAAAGCTGTTTAACACTGAAGACTTTCTGGAACTTTGTCAACGGCAAGAAGGGCACTTCCTCCTCAGAAACGATATTCAGGGTTGATAATAGATTAACTAAGAACGAAAAAGAGATGGCTGACGGATTTGCATGGTATTTCATGTCGGCAATTGATGGCAGTGTGGATGGCTTTGTGAATTCTGCTCAGGGAAACTTTTCAGGTATCAGTATTGGACAAATTAGAATAGCGGATGTGGAGAACGCTATAAAAAAGGTCAAACCAAAAAATCTTCTGGTCCGGATAATATCCCCATATATTTACAAAGCATGCTCTAAACACTTAATATACCCATTGCTCGTATTATTCAATCTTAACTGGGTATTTCATGCGGAGTTTAAGAGATCGAAAACCGTACCCTTACATAAATTCAACCACAAACAATTATTTATCAACTGCAGACAAATAACAATGCTGAGTGCACTGTAAACAAAAACGTGTGGCACTCGGGGACTGCCGCGGTAAAGCTATTGCATAGCATTTTTTATCAACTTATGCAATTATAATTATTCATTTATTTTTTATTTATGCAGTATTTTTTTTCTTTGATATTAATTCCAGTTACACTTTTTGAGCGTGGTGACCGATGAGAAAACAATTTTTTTTTCTTTTATTGAATAAATGAGAAGTTAATATTGTTTAAAATATTTTTATTATCTTACAATACATGTAGGTTATTCAGGAATTTTTATCATTGAAACTATAGGTTTATGGTAACTGAAATAAGAAACATAAGTTTGAGACTTGATATCCTCTAAATATCTGGAAAATAGCGTCAATGGTGGTCCCATATTTTGTTGTGGATTCTTGTGGATCATTATTCATTTTCAAATTCAATTTTTCCGAAAGAAAAGTTGTCAACCGCTCTGATTTTTTATCAGCGAAGTTGATGTTGAAATCGCCAGCCAAAATAAGTGGAAATTTATTACCATTTGTACCAAGTATTTTCGACCCTTCTTCAGTGTACTCCAGTAAAGTGCGATGAATAAAATGCTCTACCTCGTCCAATTTTGGATTCGGAGAAATGTAAATTGCTACCATGACTATGTGTAGGCCATTTCTAAGTTTGCATAAGCACGCACAAATATCTCCAACAAATGAGCGCCTAACATTAACATCGCTTAGGTGTACAATATTTATTCCAATATTCGGAGTCATAATATTAGTAACATTATTATTATTTTGGTAAATAGCTACCCCACCTTTTGGAACAGTATCTACAACAGTATATACTATACCTACATGTATACTTACGAGGCGCACATGCGGTGAGTGTGGCATTATAAAGATATGATAGATACCTATACACCTATATACTTTCTCACAAACAGCTGCTTACGTATTCGTCCGATTTCGGAGCAGCTCGTTTCGATCCGTGCGAGCTTCGTACAGTCGTACCATATACATACACGTTAAGCGAACGCTCGGCCGAGCTACATGGTAGGCGGAGTGGGGGGTGTTAGGTTTTATTATCGTTACGGAATTTCTTAATTCGATCGCCGCGCTCAAAGCCCGCGATAAAAGCTATGCAATAGCTTAAAAATTTGAATTGCTCAGAACAACATGGTTTTTTCAGAAAGCGATCTGTAGAAACTAACTTATTAACCCTGGTCGATTTCTTAGACAGCGCGTTGATGCAGGGGCACTCGGTTGATGTAATATACATGGATTTCTCGAAGGCATTCGAGAGGGTAAATCATGATCTGTTGCTGAACAAATTAGCTCAACTAGGATTTGACAGAATTGCTCTACAGTTCTTTTCATCATATTTACAAGGGAGATTACACACAGTGAACCATCTTGGTGTGAATTCGTTTGCCTTCGAGACAGTTTCGGGTGTACCCCAAGGCTCAAACTTTGGGCCCCCTTCTTTATATTATTCATTAACGATTTGCTCCAAATGATTGAATCCAGTAGTCTGACATATGCAGACGATTTTAAGGTCTTCAAGTCGGTATCGACTCTGTCGGAATGCTTCCAACTACAGGAGGGCCTAAATAGTATCTATAACTGGTCGATAGATAACAAATTGCCTCTCAACCTGGATAAATGTAACGTAATGACATACTAGAAGTAAGAATAACAAGAGACTTCCACTGGTACAATTTGATAATTTGCATAAATTTCTGTTTTTGGTACTACTAACTTGTGTGAGAAAACATTCTCCAAAATGAGGTACATAAAGAATGTTTACACATCTAAGTTAACCGATGAACATCTCAAATCTCTTTTAATAATTGGTACAAGTAAAATTGGTCCACAAGTGTAAACTATTATTAGTGGAAAATCACAATTACATAAATCTCATTAGTATTGTTCATGTCATAATGCTTATATGCAATAAGGTTTATAATGTTAGTGCGATTCATTTCAATTATTTGTGACTTATTATGCTCAAGTTAAATTTTCTGCTTATTATACTTGTCATTGAGCTTTACCTAGCAAGTAAATAAAACCGAGTTATTATCATTCTGTGCCTTTTTATCCAACATAACAATAACAACATAAGTCATTTACAGTTGCGGGCCGGATTTGGCCTGCAGGCCGTAGTTTGCACACCCCTGGACTAGATGAATGACAAAATATCGATACAGAAGTATAAATTTTAATCAGGGTAGGGATTCATTCGAAGGAATGTGCATTGTTTATCTGCATATGAGCGGTCTATTCATGAACGATTTATTCAGGAAAGTTTAATTGCTATTGCGGGTTCGAGTTTGAGGTTTACGACTCTATGGCAACTATTAACAGATTATTAGCCCTTTTATATTGAACTTCCACAACATAAACGATTTTACCGAAATTTATGGGATGGTTTGCTTTTAAGACAAAATTCTAGTTGGATTATGCATGTGATATGATTTATATTTCTCCGTAATTTTTATTGATGATTCAAAGTTTTGACCAGATCAAATAGGTCCAAACAGTTGTCAATCCTTAGCAACTTCTGTTCACATCCTTTTGTGATTATTATACACATTTATGGATTGTTATGTCACTTGTAATAAATTTCCACAAACTTCGTTTTTATTAAACAAAACGTGACATGTTTCACCACACGGTGGCTTTATCGAACAATGGTTTTACAAACTATGGTTTATTCCTTAAATATTAAAATTAAGATTAAGAAGGAGGGGATGAGTGAGGTACGTGTACAGTAGGATAAGAATTACTTATAAATAAATTCAATAATGGAGAATTTGTAAAGTCTTTCTGATCATTTAAAAGGTTTTTGTATTTTTAAACTTATTAATTTCAATTTTCTCTAAGTTGTTCAATACTATACTTTCAACTGACTTATGGAGAATCTCAAAATCATATTTGAAATGATGAAACTTTTGAGTCTCCTTTTTTCAAATTGAAATGTTCTTCAATTGTAGTTTTGAAAGATCTATATCTTGGTCTATATAGAACTTATCACAATCTTCACACTTTACCTTGTATACTCCTGATTCTTGATCTTTATTATTCTTATCTTTGTTGTTTTTAATATATTTGCCTACCGTATTATTTGTTCTGAAAGATATGGTAACATTGTGTTTTTTAAGTAAATTGCATACATCATCAGAAAGCTTACCTACATATATTATTGATCTGTAATTTTGAGTCTTAACTGTTTTCGGGTAAACTAACTTCATTGCTTCATTATAATCTTTTTAAAGTCAATCAATCACTGTCTTATAATTGAAAATTCCTTATGATAATTTAATTCAAACATGGGGATAGTAACAAGTCTATGTATCATGCTTTGAAGAGCAGCCAGTTTATCTTGTATGGGGTGGTTTGAATACAAGAAATATTACGCACTCTCGAATTATGATTTTCTCAGAATTATTTCCAATTCAATAACAATGTGTATACTACTCAAGAAGGATTAGCAATGAGAACCTCATCTGACCGAAATATTTATGAATAAATTACAATTGGAAATCCACACCTTATTATGAAAAGATTCATTTATTGGCATCGGTATGTTGACGATATATTAACAGGCTTTAATGGAACACAAAGACAATAAGATTAGTCAATCAAACTATTAAGTTTTTGGACTTAACCATAACTAAATCAAATAGCAAACATTCCTTCGCAATTTATCATAAGACTTCACAATATAATATTCACAAACATTCAAACCACCCCATACAAGACAAACTGGCTGCGCTTAAAAGCATGATACATACTTGATACTATCCCCATCAGAATTAAATTATCATAAGGAATTTTCAATCAATTAATTTGGTAGCTGAAAGGTCCTCAGTATTTTAACAGTATTCTTAGTGGATAAGGGTTATTTATAGTGTTATAGTCTATCCACAGTGTGAACTCCTTTATACCGGGATATCAAAAATTATCTTGGTCAAGGGTGGTTGTGGAATCTAAAACGTGTGTCTTACTTTACGTTTGAAATAATTATGTCACTGTCACACTGACATCATCAATAACCTACAAATTTCATACCTATTTATTTCAGTTGTAAAACAATAATGAACTACAAATTATGAAATAATTATGTGAACTTTGAACCTTTTCAGAGGTCGTGATAGCCACAATTCGGGTCAAAACGGTTTTGAAATAGTTAATTTTCCGTAAATCGAATGACGTTCACGTGAGAAGCCCGTAGCACGCGAGTTAGGAAAGTGCAAACTGGTTGTACCTACCTAATACGGCTTTACGACGACTTTTCCCGTGCCGTTTTCGCTCCATGTAGTTAGATTTATTATCGGACCGTGCCCGACGGCCCTTCTTTCTTCGATGAATGTCCATTAAATAGGAAAATTTAATTAAAACAGTTAGAGCTATTCTCAGATCTCAGCTACGAGCGTCTAACGTGCGACGTACCAAAGGGAATTTTCTCGCGACTAAAATATACACGAAGCGGGTAAAAGCTAGCGGCCCATAGCCAAAAACACTTTATTACGGCTGGCGCCGGTCGCACGGGGCAAGAAACGGCCCCAAATTAACAAGACCGAGGTAAAATGTATAAACTCTAACTTAGGCGCAGCGAGCTCCTCGAGGCATATGTCGAAATGATTTCGTTCGTAGCTAATCACATAGGACGTCTGGCGTTCATGCAATTATGTTTTTAGATAATTCGAACCTTCTAATTTCGATAGGCCACGTGAGAATCCCGGAGTCCAAAGCGCTAAAGACTTCTGACTCTGAGTGTTACAATATTCATATAAAATTGCGAAATTTCGCACTTTTAGAAACTTCAAATTAATTATGACATAATTATTTCAAACGTAAAGTAAGACACACGTTTTAGATTCCACAACCACCCTTGACCAAGATAATTTTTGATATCCCGGTAGGTTATTAGTGGCTATATGCTTGTTAAATATAACGTTTTATTAAGTATGAAGTATGTACGGCTATACTCAGAAAAACGCTATATACGTTTTCTTTTACTTTTATGATTATCTTCACTAATGTTACAAAAACTTTTGATCTATCCCCGTACTAATAATTTCATTTCGTTGGTGGTTAAAACAGTCAAGCGATTAAAGCCATTTTCTGGCATTCACTTCAAAAGTAACTTTCGTGTTTGTTTCAGTTTGTAGGGTGCTCTGTGAGTTAATTCACAGATTTTGCGTTCTGTATTGCGGTGGAAGAGATTTCGTATTATTGCTGTAGTTACAATAAACTGCGCTAGATAGCGGTAGTGGGTCTGACGGAGGATATTAAGCGAGGTGACTCCACAAGTTGTTCATAACTGACAGTTAGGCGATTAGTGCTGGTAATGTCTCGCAACCGACCGTAGACTTTACACCAGACTGTACTTGAACCTGAGTGAGACTGATCTCCATGGCAACACATAGACGACT
Organism: Endomychus coccineus; assembly: GCA_958510875.1. Classification (NCBI taxonomy): domain Eukaryota; kingdom Metazoa; phylum Arthropoda; class Insecta; order Coleoptera; family Endomychidae; genus Endomychus; species Endomychus coccineus. Next base: position 26,961,994 of record OY294068.1, on the reverse strand, counting down.
GCCAGTCGATAGTTTAGTATAGAATGGAGCATAACGCATGCTGGGTGATGTGCACAACCTAGGATTGCACCATTTCTCTGGTAGTGTAGTGCCTCAGAAATGAGGCAAAATTGGAATTGTCAAACTAGTTTCTGAATTATTTGTTGTTACGCTTTTGTTTTGCGTCATTTGTAATTGCAATGTTAGCTTTAGAACTTTGTAATTTGTATATCGAGGAAGTGTCTTAACTAGATGATTGTCGAACTTGTAAAGACTTCTATCGCGATATCAACTAGCTAAGATATTCTTACAATACTCTATTCAGCTGGGAAACTAAGTGTAATCTTCCATTCTACCGATTACTTTTCACCACAACGATTATTTGTAATAATCAGACCCGACGGGCGATGAGAGAAGGGGTGACGGTGGTGATTCCCCCTGGGCCCAGACTTTACAATTGAGCCCAGGTTTTCAAACCAAAAAACGTAACCAAATATTTTTTTTGAACCATACTCCTGGTTTGAGATGAATTAATGAAAAACTATATTTTGGGATAGGGACCATACTTTTCGGAATATTTATCAATTGGACATGAACGATAATAGGGTCGTTCAGTGAAATTAACATTATAACCTTTTTATGGATTGTCTTGTAGTGTCGGGACCCCTAATATACTGACAAAATTTCAGACCAATAGTTTTATCCTGTACTGAAATAATTCAAGTTGAAGTTGCGCTGGTGGAAAAGTACCGAAAACAGCGCGTGACGTCACTATACGCACACATAGTCTAGTGGCCGTTGCATCGCTTGTGTTACTCGTATTTATCCTGTTGGTGAAGTGTGTTTTTTTAAATGTACGCATTGAAAGCTGGATTTATGAAAGCTGATTCTGGTAATCTACCAGAAGTCGATATATTTATGATAATGGACTGTTTCAACGAAAATAAGGACTTTATTAGCAGTGAAATGAAAGGAGTAAAATTACAACTGTAAGTAAACACAGTAGATTTTATCAGAAGTATTCTTCTATACTTACACTGCAAATTCACTTGAATACCACGATCCGCGGTTTGTGTCGCAGTAGTAGTTTCTCTTTCTGTGTCTTCATTAAGAGCAGTCAAGTCATTATCAGAACTTTCAGTGATGTAAGTCTGCATAATATTTAGTTTTTCCCGTTTTTTAATACTTCCCTAGGTTTGAATACGTGCGGTTTTTCTGGCAATCAAAAATATGCGGTATTACACCTGGCTTCATTTGTATTCTGCCACTTTTCATAGTTTTTAAGTACATGCAATTTTCTATGTCCTTTTCAACCTGATATGAAAATGATGTATTAGAAATTAAACTCGCCCTCATTATATTGATATGCTCACATCAAAATGATCTTCGCAACAGTATCTCGATCCTTTGTCAGACACAAAATCAGTTCTACGCATAGCACGCTGCCAAGCTTTTCTTACTTTCTGGTTGGCTCGCAAACAAATGAATAGCTTATCCGGTGCATTTATAGATGTATTCCTACACTCTGGTACCATGCAACTTTTGCGAAAAGTCTTTTTATCGCTCATTATAAATCAAACGACAGTAAATTCACGATACATATAGTCAACACACAACGAAAACTGACCCGAGTTGACTAATAACGAATACCTCTTGTCTGGCGCCCATCAACCGTACGTATAGTGACGTCACAATCAGCCGCGCCTCGTTTAGACGCGCACGGATATCAAATATTAATTTTAGGCTGTAAACATGTGAATAAAAAAAAATTGTTTTGTAGTTAGACTATTTGAGTACAGTACTTTTGAATTATGAAATTAAAAAAAATGTTGAATGAGCCTATTATTAGAACCGCTGTTTATATCTTGAACCAACATATTGTGTTATATACAATGTGTCCGAGATAAAGATGTCTATCATGGGGATATCGGCTACTGTGGCGCGGAATCCAACTTATAGATCAAAATTATCAAGTTCAGCTGTCCGCAGAACTCTGATAATTTATCGTTCGATATTTTACTGTTTTTATTTCAACAATTAATGAAAAATGTCACCTCCAACTTTCGATTCTCCTTGAGCATTAGACTTCCCAATTTTACAAATTTTTCTATTGTGCAGGCACGTACTTAATTTTTTTCAAGAGCTCCTGATGAGTGCTGAAACTGATCTGAAACGTAATTGAACGATCACATACATCAATGCCCGAACAATGTGTGTTAAAACTAAAGCTTATAAAAAAATGCTCTGAAGAAATGTTTTTCATTTCATCTGACGGTAACACTAGAACAAAAGGAAAAGAGTAGTCAGAATCTTTTTCCAAAATTATTTGAAAATCAAAAATGATCAGTATAGTAAAGTAAATTCAATTTTCGATTATGGGTCATTTATAACTCAGTGATTTACTTAACAATTTTTTTTTTCACATGAACTGTCTATGTTAAGTTATTAAAACGAAATCAAACTGGATAATGTTTGTTATCGTTCATAAAGGTAAAGTAGGGAACGGATAGTGGGTGGAATTTGAAGCATTTTGGTGATTTGTAGTACTTCACCTTATACATTTTTTTCGGAAAAAGTACTGGGAATTTTCAGTAGATTTTTTTCGAGTCAATGGAAATGATTGTCCCTTGCCCATTCAAATATTCCACTTGGAGTGAAGTACTCAAAATGTGTCTTGAATTAGGTCAATAACAACACATACTCTCTTATTTTTTCTCAGAATTGATTTTATTAAGCTTACCCCTATTTTACCCATGAATGTTTATCATTGATCAAGAATGTTTTCCTTTCTTTGTGAAATGTAAGTCGTCAAGATACGCCTCTTCAAGTAGAAACTGTGAAATAAAATAGTTTGGTGTCACTGATCGATTTAGAGAAAAATATACTATCTTTGTGGATTAGATTGATTTTTAACAAGCAATTGTTCAATTATTGATTTTTGCTTTGGTTTGTGTCACACTCTGATACACTTAGTCCTAAAACTGCCCGTCGTGACTTTTATGAAGTACGGAAGAGCCATTTAGTTGATGTTCTCCACAATGCTCGCTGCTAGATGACGTTATTTGTTTTTACCACTCTAGCACTTACTGTTGGTGGCCATAAATCCATCAGCAGAGATATCGATCGTTAACACCACAGGTCTACTCATTCTGTTGATGAGTCAGAGAAGTCAAAACAGCTGTCCAGAACGATTTAGCTGTGGTGTCATTGATCTATTTAGACCAATACCCTCTATAGTACAAGGCCTGAACGCCGAGTACAAAAATCAGTGTGACGTCATCAACAAGAGGCTTGGACAAGAGACGTAGCATAGGACAGTATCATTTAGTCTCATTTGCGCTCAGTCGGTATTGATAGCGACAGGTGATGAATATTAGAATTAAACAGTTTTAACTCTTTTTTGTGGTAAATTATATGTTGCATGCTTTCCTAAGGTATCCTCGTGTGATTGAAAGGTAAACTGTAAATGAACGTGTATAAGAATGTTATCACTGAATAAAGTGCGTTGAAAATGGCTTCCTAAGTCAATGTTTACTGACGTTTTTTATCTAACTACTTATGACGAATAAATGTTGTACTCCTGGCTGAAAGGGAAATTATAACACTGTACTAAGGGAACAATGGATATCGGCTGTTCCTGTGAAAGATTTCATGGTAACAACAAGATTGTTGTAGTTTTACCGTAGTAATTGTAAATGTGAATTATTTTGAAATTGGAACAAATTGTATACAAAATTATTCTACCACAATAATGCATTCAACAGCAAAGCCATGAACAAAACTTGAGAAGATGAGTATCGTGTATCCCAACTTTGATTAGGGAGACGAGGATTTTCCCTCATTTTATGCTTTAAAAAGATTTATGAACTACAACATGTTATATTTGTATAATTTGTATATTCTTTGAATTTGAAAGCACTCTATCCTACAAATTTGGAACGTCAATATGTTAAAGCAGCCTTTTAGGTATTTAATGAATATGTTATACATTTTCTACTTCAATTGGGTTCAACCACGGTCGTATATACAGGTCTGGGAACTCGAGGCTGTTTCCTATGTGACAACTGAGTCCGCTAAGCGTCAACTGTCGCGTAGTACCAAAAGGGTGGCGCATGAGTCGAGGAATGATCTTTGGCACGTATACGACCGTGTTCTCTGGCAACTGTCATTGTTGACTTGTAAACACAAGGAATACCGGCGTTTTTAGAAAAAAATTACGAAACCGTGCATTGTGCCGAAATGCAAAATGGGGTACAAAAATGTGAAGCAAGAAACTTCTGTTTTTAAAGTGCCGAAAGTTGCGGAAATGCGAAAAAAGTGGATGCTTGCGATTCCGGATAGAAATCGTTTTAACGAGGTCTTTTATGTGTGCGAGCATGTATAACGAGAAAGGGGAAGTTATTTTTAAGGGGAGTAATACATATTGACAAGAGTAACAGTTCTATTCCTCTCTCAAATCAGAATAGTAAATATTGCGTTAAGAGAAAAATTATTTTACTTAATAATGTGATTGTTGTCTGTCATACTTCGATCCAGGCGCTAGCTGGTGGCTGAGCGAGGGACTACGAGTTTGGCGACATGTAAGAGACTCATGTCAAACATAGAGTTCCCAGACCTGTATGTACGACCGTGGGTTCAACTATAGAGCATTCCAAATCCACAGCCTAGCTTATAAATATTATATCAACTTGGTGGAAAATAATGAAGGTACGTTTTTACATCTCCTCAAAAGACAACGATTAATGGACATTTTCCAGGGATCGATCGTCAAAGGTAACTTAAAGCATGATTCGAAAATCAAGTTGTTAAGAAATTCATAGAATTTGTTAGATACTTAAAAACATCGACAAATACTGCAAGGTCACACACAGATCACGGAAAAAAATAATTTCGTATTGTATATTGTTCCAATGAGCTTGATTCAAATGTCAAATCATTAAGGAATGTTCAACCAGAACCATCAGATGACAGGTTTTTTACATTAATAAAAGCAAATAAGGTGCAACTAAGGACTCAGTTCACGTCTATCGGTATTGCAGCATTGAGCTGTAACGTAGGAGTGACCAGCTGCAACATAACCTCTGGCTAGTGACGTCACGATCGAGCGTCCAGGTCTTGTACTATAAAGGGTACTGTCTAGACCTATACTACTTTTGTGAATTGGACAGGGACCTTCTCCTTGTTTTGCATTAATTTCTAACAAGTAATTGCTCATTTATTGACAAATATATTCTTTGGGATTTAATATTCGTCAGAGTGATAGCCAGGGTAGTAATTTGGTTTGCGAAAGAGTTCCTAGTGTATCAGTAAAATTTAGCAAAGTAGTAAAAATTAATTTTGCACTTGAGTGGGAACAGAAATGAAACAAAACTTGGATTCAAGTTGAATGTTTTATAATTTAAGGAATTTCCTGCGAACTCTTGAACTTTTTGAACATAGTACGATTATTCACATTCCGGAAATTTTGTAAATAGATTTATATTAATTAATTAGAAGTTATTGACCTTTGCTTCGTCGAGATGCAGCGTGCGAATGTCAGTTCATCCAACTATAGGATATAGTATACACTGCATTATACTGTTAATAATTAACGCCTGTCTTTGAGTGAGATTGATTAAACAGATATTGATTATTCAAAAGCCCTGCTGAATCATACACTTCAAAATATTTGCGGAACGGTTGCTGACATGGAATGACTAACATATGTACCTACGCAAAATTAACAACCCTTGTCTTGAACACATTTCCATCAGAAGTCGAATCGATTCATGAATACGATCAAACAATCCTGGTTGAATTGAAAAACCTGAAAGAATATTTATCCTCTAGAGCTATAGGGAGATAAAGAGGGATGTGGGTTCTGAGATGAGAGCTGCGATTCGGAAATCACGTCAGGCGTTGCTTTTATCATATTCACGTACAAATAAAGTGACAGAGAGTAATTTTATATGACGTGAAACTTAGCTATGACAAGCCATCAAAATAACTAGTCGAGGAAAAATAGTAGTACGCCAAAGGTCCGAAAACGTGCGCAGTGAAATGCATCGAGATGCGGTTTTTTGCATCCCATTCCTTGATGAGAAACTGCATTTCTGCATCGCATTTTTTCATGTGCAATTTTTGAAGCAAACGAAAAATTCATTATTCGGTGATACATTGTGTAAATCGACCCAAATTTGTTACCCGTGGGTTTCAGGGGCCGCTGAACACGAATATGATGTCAGAAAAACCATATAATGTACCTGGGAACCAGTATAAGTTCTAGTTGTGAGGGTTATCCACGAGGTTTTCTCGATATTTGCTTGGAAATTGAACCAAAATGTTACTCGAGGGTTTTCGAGGTCACTGAACACGATTCTGGTATTGAAAAAATTCCCCAATACACCTGGATGCCAGGGTGGCCTGGTTGTCTCCTGGACATTTACGCGACGTTTTATGTAAATGCAACGAATTTGGAACTTGAATTTCATCATTTAGGAGTGTGTAAGTTCATGAAAACGGTGATGAAAATATTCGTAAATTTTTTGGAAATTCAAATTAAACGTCAAGTCAAAGATATTTCATATTTGAAAAGATTTTATTTTGAAGCGAGTAATCAAAAATGATCGTCATCGATGTGACGTCACGATCTGTTTTATGTCTTCAGTCTGTACATTTTGATAGTACATGTGAATAATTTGTGAGTGACCAGCAGGTGTCAGTATGTGAAATACATTATGTAGATTATTTGGATAAAATTTCAATGTAACATAGATTATAATTCAACGTCTTTATCTAGCGGTTTCTAAATCATTTCCAAAATATTTCCTGTTCCTACAATCATTTACATTTGACTCACAGGAGTGTCCGGAATCTATTTTACTAACACATATGAATGTGATCAATTGAACATAGTTCATTGGAAATGATAGACAATCTGAGACGAACTTCGCGAATTCCAAAAAAAAAATTGTTTGTGAACAACGTCAGCTAGGCAACAAGGTCGGTTTTTGTTATACTTGTGTATTGTTAATTTCAAAATAATTCATAATCATTATCAGTTTGATAACGTCCAAAGATTTTCCATTCTCAAACTATGACATTTCATATTTTCCATTTATTCCAAAAATTTGACAACGGTATAAAAAATGTGTGTAACAGGTTGCTAAAGAAGTGTTTAAAATCCAATTATCAGAAATTACTAGGAGGTCGGTTAGTACACTGCACATATGCCTAAAGATTTAACACGAAGTGGGTGAGTGAGTCGGAAAGAGCTACGCTCACTCTTCCTTTCACATAATCTGTTCAAGGGCGAAATTAAATTCGTAGAAAGTCTTCTTTCATGTACCGGGATATCAAAAATTATCTTGGTCAAGGGTGGTTGTGGAATCTAAAACGTGTGTCTTACTTTACGTTTGAAATAATTATGTCACTGTCACACTGACATCATCAATAACCTACAAATTTCATACCTATTTATCTCAGTTGTAAAACAATAATGAACTACAAATTAAAAATTATCTTGGTCAAGGGTGGTTGTGGAATGTAAAACGAAATGTTAACTTTGAACCTTTTACAAGGTCGCAATAGCCACAAACGGGGTCGAAAACTGTTTTAAATTGGTTAATTTTCGATAAATCGAATGACGTTCACGTGAGGAGCGCGTAGCTCGCGAGTTAGAAAAGTGCAAATCTTCCGAACATAGAACGTCTTTACGAGGACTTTTCGCATGCGGTTTTCGCTCCATATGGCGTTAGTTTATGAACGGGGCCAACTAAATAGCATAGTCTCGGGCCCCAAAATGTCGATTAAATAGGAAAATTTAATTGAAATAGAAACAGGTATTCTCAGGTCTCAGCTACGCGCGTCTAACGTGTGACGTACCAAAGGAAATTCTAGCTACTAAAATATACCGCGGTTAAAAGCTAGCGGCCTATGGCCGAAAACACTTTATTACAACTGGCGCCGGCCGCACGGGCATAAAACGGCCCAGAAATAACAAGATCGAGGTAAAAAGTATAAACTCTAACTGACGCGTAGCGAGCTCCTCGAGGCATATGTCAAAATGATTACGTTCGTAGCTAATTACATAGAACGTCTGGCGTTCATGCAATTGTGTTTTTATACAATTCGAACCTTCTAATTTCGTTTCTCATTTTTAGAAACTTCAAATTAATTAATTTGACACAAGTTTTGATAACGTAAAGTAAGACACACGTTTTAGATTCTACAACCACCCTTGACCAAGATAGTTTTTGATATCCCGGTAAAATAGGCGGCCGCCTACGCATCAAACGAGGCGGCCGCTGGTGCCTCATGAAAAAAATGAAGAGGGCACCTTTTCAGTGCGATTAGCTAGGCAGTGTACTGCTTTCACGGTACAGACCCACCAGCCTATCTCTCTCTATAATCGACCAGACAGTCAGCGCACCGAACAGTGCGCGAAATAGAGCGAATAACGTCGAGTATTTCCACGAACCGCTCTGCTCAATAACTCGAAAACGGCTTATGGTTACGACATGGAGTTTTTATGCCAGTAAATTTTGAGCATAACATATAATCCCATTCAAGAGAAGACTTCGTTTGCTACGCTCACTCCATTTTAATAACTGATATTTTTATTTTATTATATGTCTTTCAGATGCAACATCAATTGAAAATAAAGTCTTCACAATACAAAATGCAAGAGTGCAATTAATTTTTCGAGGAGCCGGTCCTCTTCAGTTTGTTATAATTATGTTAAGGTAAAGTCTGATATGCGAGAATCTACGAGACGCCTAAAAATTTGAATCCAACGAAATGAGAAAATTCGTTCTGCTTAGGTGAAGTTATTCTTTCCATAGCTCGCTATTCGCGCATCAAGTTTATATTTGATTTGCAGGACGGATATTGCCATTCGTTATCCTGATTACTCCTAGGTTCAATCAATGTGTGCTATGCTCTGCAATCCCTTACGCATCCCCGTTTAATACTCACGAACACATTAATTCTCATTTCTCCCAGCAAATATTTGTTTGTCAGGTTTTTTATGTGAAGGTGTATATGTAAAAATTCGTGTAAGCCTGCAGACATTAACGATGCAATTAATGACACTAGGTTTATTGACAAACAAATGTATTAGAGGTGAAATTGCAAGAACTAGTAGAGGAAAATTGGGTAGCGCGGGACATTTAAGCTTTTAATTTTTTGTATAAAAAAATGGTGCTATTAATTAAAACCACACGTAGCTATCACACCTAAAGATTGAGGCTGCTGAGATTTTGAATAAAACAAATTATAAGGAAACGAATTTGGCTGAATTTACAGCTTCAAACAAATAAGTAAATTAGAGAAGTACGTAACTTTGGAGGGTAGCCTGGGACAAATATTTATGTTACAAAGAAGCTTTATAAAACTTTATTTAAACAAATAAATGCAACTTGCAACTTTCACAGAAATCACATAGGTATATAATACAGGAATGTCATTTCAATTCGTTACATTGTATTCCATATTCGTCACACATCTCGTGGCATATTAAGCAAGCGTATTTTTTATTGTCATTACCGTGTCTATTCGTGAGGTTCTTTCCTTCATTATTTTGTTTATCTTTGGATTTACTTTACTATTATTTTTAGTGTCAATAAATCAATTTTTTTCGTGACTTCCCGTGGCTTCTTCAGCTCTTTGGACTTTCACTAGTTCCTATATTTTCTTGGTTGAACATAACGTTTTGTAGTGGATCATCACTAAGACCATCACTGGTATTATTGATGGTGATAGTTGAAATATTAGTCATCATAGACGGGAGAATGTCTAAGTCTTTGAATATATTTTCCTTCAATGGATATATTCCAGTGCACTGAAAACCATTTTGCGTAATGTTTAAACGAGGTCTAGGAAAAAGCTTGAATGATTAATCTCGCGATATTATATTGACCTGTTAACAGGGTATGATCTCATTCGCAAGGAACAAGCTTCATTGTAACAGACCTTAAAAGGGTTCATGAAAGTCCAAAGACTGTAGCTTATGCATGGTGTGTGGCGGAGTGCTAAGCATGTGATATAGTAATCACGAGCATAAAAAATCACTTGCAAATCTTTGTGACTTCCATGTCCATCCAAAATTAAAAGAACAGGATTGGATTTATTCGGCTGTGTATGTTTAACAATAAAATACCCCTCATCACGCGCCATGGTTCATACACCTGTAGTTGCAATATATTCAATAGGCTTCCCTAGCAGAAAATTTGACCAAGTCAATCGACGGGAACGGTCGAAACTTCATGGATAGAACAAGATGTAGTAAGCAGATTTGAACAAAATGATGAGAAGCTTGCAAGAGTTTGAAAGAGCATTTCAATAGAACATTTCATCCATGTTTTCTGGATTTTGGTGAATAACTATTTCCTTCCTCAATACAGATCCAATTTTTTTTCATTGTGAAAAGAAACTACACATAAAACGGAAAAGAAGAAGACATTCTGTTTCTGACATACAGAGAAAGAATGTTGTGCTCCTCGCTTCCAGGAAAATTACAACAATGGACCGAAAGTTCACATGTTTAGTTTTCTTAAAGATAACAACGGAAACAATGGATATCAACTGTCCCTGTGAAATATTTCATGGTAACAATAACAGAACTAGATTCTCGTAGTGGCACGGTAGTAAGTGTAAATTTTGTCAATTATTTTGAAATTAGAACAAATTTGATATAAAATATTCTGTACAATATATGACAATAATGCATTCAACAGCAAAGCCATGAACAATTTTTCTAAACATAACACGTTCACATTCTCAAATGTATAAAGAGTAATTGGCTAAATTCAAAACCCAATCAAATGGCAGTATGCTAACTTTGACTCGGGAGACATTTTTTGCCTTAAGAAAATACATAAACTAGAACATTAAAATTTGGGTAGTCTTTGAATATCCTACAAATTAGGAAAATCGAAATGTTAAAATAGTTTTTGAAGTATTCGATAAATATGTTGTACAGGCTCTACTTCAATTAGTTCCAAATATATAGCATTCCAAATCCATAGCCCAGTTTATAAATATTATATTAACTTGGTGAAAAATATAGACTGTAAAAACACCCCTCAAAAAGCCAACGGTAGGGAATGATTCGAAAATCAAGTTATTGAGAACTTTTTTAAATTGTTTTGAATGAATTAGCATCACCGACATATACTGCATACTGCATACACACAGTTCATCGAATTTCGTATTGTTTCAATCAGCTTAATTTAAATTAACCATTGTTAGAAAATCATCAAACAGAACCATTAGAAGACAATTTTTTTACATAACTAAAAGGAAATGGATGTAAAATGTAAAAGTGAAAGGTTATGCCAATTATTAAAATTAATAATATGAATTTTATTTAGGTTTATATACAAATATAAAACAGAATTACATAGGTACTAAAATTAATAACATACAGTTTTCATAATACAATAAAAAATGTTATATTTTAATATAGAAACAACAGAGGGGCGGAAAATAACACATAGTTGGTTTTCATTTCCACCCTTGTTTCAGGAATAGCTTTACAAGTACCCTGATTCAAAATATAAACATAAAATTCAGTAATGATTCGATAAACGCAGCAATAAATATATATTATTACTAATTAAAAAATTTAATAATATAAACAAAGAATAGTTACCTTGAAAGGCTTTATTATTTGAATTTGAACTAATGTTATAAATGAAAAATCGTATTAAAAAATATAATCACAAATAAAATAGGATGTTTATTCGTTATTATTAAAATTCAGAACATCTGGTTAAATTTGAGATAATATTTATATATTGATTATTATCGGTGAGTATCATTTGTTCATTTTTATTTTTATCGTCAAATTTTATTAAAATAGAAATGCTAAAAGCTCTTACAACTAACAATTACTCTGATTAATCTGCAAGAGTCAGATGACTTGAAAAATATGTCCAATACTGTAGACCAGAGCTTACCAACTTGTGGGTCGCGAACCTGATTTGGGTCGCCAGAAAAAAATTTGGGGTCGCGAAGCTTTGATAAATTTCAGAAGTTTCGTGCATAAGACTAAGAGGTTGCCTGCAGCTTTCCGATAGATGTCGTGTTAAACAGGTTGTCTTTTCATTATTGGAGTGGTAGTTAGACAAAAAAGTGTGTATACATATGTTTGAATTTTTGTTCTGTGGTTTGCATTACATGTTTTGCCTTTGGAATGAAAAACCTTTCATTTGAAGATTGAATTTTATTTCCTCTTACTTTGTTTATACGGGCTTTCATGTTTGCTGTGCATGATCTTTGCAATTTGGTGATTAATAAATTAAGAATATTTTTGAAATCATACATACAGCAGCAAACCTAAAGAATATTTCGAAACGTTATTAGTCTTCAGAAACACGAAAACAACGTTCTGAGAACGTTTTTGGTTTGAATGAAAAACTCCTCTTCCTTACCTTATTGCAAAGGATAAAAAACCATTCATGATAGGCGAAAGTCTTCTACTGTCTGCAGCAATGAAGATGTCGGAAATAATTCATGGCAAAAAATATGCTGGTGAAATTGGGCAAATATCTCTTTCAAATAAAACGGTAGCCAGGCGAATCACTGAAATTTGTGTATGTTTATTTTTTATGCAGTTTGTATACATAGATTATGTAATAATAGTATATTATTCAACGAGCATATTATGGTGGCTATTATTCACGTGGATGAAGTTTACGGCACGAGCCGCAGGCGAGTGTCGTAAATCATCCAAGTGAATAATAGTCATAATATGCAAGTAGAATACTATACTTTGTCCACGAGCCATAAATATTACTTTGTTACTAATAAACTTTGCTGTTGAAACAAGTCGAACCAACAAATTGTTGACGTTTCAAATTAAATTCGATCGGACTTGACGTTTCATAGCGCTCTCCATTTTTATCGTATTTGTCTAGAAAAATTTCTATCATGTTTGTCATATTGATGGTAGTGAATAATGATTTCATTATTCACTAGTGATTAATGGATATCATTTTGCTTGGGGAAACACATGCATTATGCATATTTTATACAAGTCGTGGACAAATTATTTTTAGGTGGTGAGAATTATTGCTTGAAATTTGGAGTCTTGATGTGAAAAAGGTTGGTAAGCCTTGCTGTAGACAATATATTCACAAATAAAATTCTTGTGTCATTTTTGAATTGTGATATCATTGGTATCATAATTGACTGTGCATATGTGGTGTCAGTTTCTTCCAGAGCTCCGTAGGTATCTATCCTACAACCAAGCTCCAATATGTAATGGGATTCCACAGGAATGACGATTTGTTCATTGTTGTCACATATGGAAGTCTGAAACATAAACAACAGTTGCTTTTTTATTATTATAGTCACTAAATATTCTGATGTCACGACTTAGTTTCAATAGTATCAGACATTTGAAAACAAATATGAGTTATCAAACATGTATTTTTTGCAAAAATATATATTGTGGAAAATTAGGATTTGGAAAATCTTCACAAAAATTCCCTGTAACTTTAGTGATCTATCAGTCAATGGGGTAAATTGCTTGATCACTACATCTATTCATAGATGTAGTGATGACTACATCTATTCATAGATGTAGTGATGATATTTTGGTCTTTTTACAACGTTGTAGGTCAGTTATGACTACTTTCAACAGAGCTCCTTCAGTAACGTTGCAGATTTGCTCGTTCCACTGATGAGCTTTACTAAAAGAGCGAAACAGCTGTCTAGAACTACAAGGTTGTGACGTAACTGATAGATTTGAACCGGAAACACATCATCATTGTTAGCCTGATATTTATTTAGGAAAATTAGTTCAATGCATTGGTTGCAATACATCACTAACCATATGACATCATTTCCTTTTTATCGTGGGCAGTTGATCCATGGTCAATATATGGGTTGTTGTATCATCCAAAATCGGAAGACTTGGCACCTGTACGACCTGCGACGTATATTGCAGACAACAAGAGCCGCGCGATATATTATTTTGTATGTGGTAGACCTTGAATAGTTGTCCTTTTGAACGTATCTTTTAATTTTGATGCATCAATTTAGCAATTACTTATTTGCTTATTGTTATATGATGTTAGTTTTGAGAAAAGTGTACATCTGAATAATTGTATTCAAGACAACACAGTAAAACTAGACAACATAAGAATGTGTAAAGTCGAGTTTGTTGACTAAGACTATCGATACTCTAAGGTCATTATTGCAACTGAGCGAGTTCCATAATTCCTAAAAGAAATTGTGTTCGGACTGAAGGAAGTCGTATTAAAGTGGAACAAAGTTGGCTAATAAGTTATTTCACCCAATCAATGATGGAGTTCTCGTTGTGGTCGTATTGGCCGTAGCAATCGTTCCGGTCATTACTGATACGTCATTGCTGCGAGGCTGTTATATTTATCTAATGCAATCGCTAAATGGGCCGCCATGTCACCTGCTATCGACAGCAAAAGAGCAACGACCGTTTACTGTTCACTGTTCGATGCGTTCCTCATTTCCCGTTCCATTTCTGCGAAAGCCGTCAATGCGTTTCCCCCTCTACCAATTTTCTGAGCCTCATCTCTCTACATCTACACCAATAAACAGTTCTATTTACACATTCACTTGTTTATTTTGTTCGCTATACTATTCTTCTAATTTGAGTATTGTTTCGCTGCTAACTATCGAATGTTGTAAATCAATGTAGCTTTTTTTATCTTTTGGTAATTGCGATTTATAGCGGACAATGTAAATTTCATGCGACGAATTAATTCCAATTGCCAATAAAATACCCGTTCTACATTGTCCTCCCCTGAGGAATTTCATCAAGTTCGATGTTATGATTATAAATACGTGCTATATCTATTCTTATTTCACTATGCATACCACAATTATGATGATAATATACAGTTCTTTCTATAGATAGATTAATATCGATCAACCGTGTTTCAGAAAGCACTCAAGGCAAATATAGGTAAACACCTAGAGAAATTCCATATCCTGAATCCATCACAATTGGGCTTCAGAAACGGACTTTCCACTATAGCTGTTGGTCACTCCAGTTACAAAAACCTTTTACAACCGAGAATATAGATATATAGATGGATAGATAGATCGTTTATTCGTTCAAGTTTACAGATATCCCCTCAAGTGGGGTAGAACACGTCAGATAACAGTTAAATAGTTAAAATATAATATTGCAATAAAATGAAATATTCAATAATTAAAATTGGTAACATTATTCTACAGATATGCAATAGCATACTGTATGGAACATGAGAAACATTTCAAAGAATATCTATATGGGGATCAGTTAAATAATCATTAAGCGTATAGTATGCTTCATGAATGAGTATTTTCTTTAACTAGTTTTTCAATACTAGAGTAGGCAGTTCTTGCAGTGGTGAAGGCAATTTATTGAATATTTTCAGGATAGTGAATTCAATGTTTTTTTGACGTATAGTTCAATTTGGAGCACTTATTGTTGTTTTCATATCTTGTGCCATGATCGTGTTTCTGTAAGTAGTCTCTGAATATTTCCCGATTTTTGCAAACAAAGATCACTATCTCATGAATATATAAACTATGTAAGGTAAATAGTTCCCTACTGTTTACAGCTTTCTCTCGGAGGCAACTTGAATATACATCTCACACATCTTTTTTGAAGAGCAAACACTCTCTGAACGTCGCCCGAGTTGTCCCAAAAAACTATTTTATATTTTAGAGTAGACTGGATTTAAGCATGATAGGCAATCATGGAGGCTTGAATACCTCTTAGGGCAAAACAATGCCTTGATAGAGATTTCGCCACCTTGTTAATCTGCATGGAACAGTCAAGTCAATGATAATACCCAGAAAAGGACAATACCGCACATATGTGAGGGTGTCTACAGAGTTGTTAAGTATAGTTTCCTTGTTTGATTGCACTCACTGTGTTTTGTCACAGTTCATTTTTACATTATTGTTAGAGAACCAACTATTTGCCCTTGATATAGTTTCAAAAGCCCTCACGTCAAGTGCATCAGACCGAGAAACTGGAAGTGTAACCAACGTGTCATCAGCAAACTGTTCAGAACTCTCCAGCAGATGATCAGGTAAGTCATTTGTTTATACTACAAATAAAAGAGGTCCCAACACCGGTCCCTGCGGTACTCCCTTGTATATATCCAAATTCTCTGATCTAACTAAATTTACTAGTTTATCTTTGCTGATTACATATTGGTAGCGATATGATACATATACAAGAGGCTCAGTGCTATTCCCCTCACTCCATGCATTCCCAATTTATTTAATGAAATATTGTGGTCCACACTGTCAAATGCTTTACTAAGTCAAGGCACATTAACTGAGTTGCCTTTAATTTATTTCTTTTAGAGAATATTTAGAGTCTCAATCCCACTTTAAGTTCCTTAATAAGGTTATACCCTGGTTCAAACAAAGTGTTTGTTGGAGAATATTTGGGATTCTGTTAAAAATGAAAATATTATTTGTTATTTCCTAATTTATGATATCGTTTGGAATCATGCTGGTTTTCAACATTCTTCTTTCATACTACGCCATTGTCCGTGTTTTTCAAACATTGAACGAATTTAATAACATTCCAGCTTAATTAAACCTTACATAAATCTTTGAAAAATGTATACTTTCATGTTTGACGTGATTAAACTATCACATTCCGTCTTTAGTTCGTCGAACGACGTTTGCAGCGAAATTCTAATGGGAATGGCGATATTTCACGCGAGGTGGACGGTTTCAATCTGCAAATTCCGAAGGTTCTCTCGAATATTTATCTCCATGGTAATGCTTCAGAGACAAAGATCATGTAGCAACTTGTAATTTGAAGTTTCAGAATTTGTATTGAATACTTAGTGTTTCGCTTTTAGATTTGCGGAACGAATGCGATCTATACTTAAAAAGTCAGATTACCACTGGTATGGTTGGCATAGACACAACTCTGAATTATCTAACAAGACTGAATGTTGGTTTTGGTTTAAAGCTTTGTTAAGATCGTCTGGGAATAGGCACAAAGCTTTATACCAGTTAATGAATCTGCGATAAGATCCTTACAACTTCTTACAAAATTATATATTTGGAATATAATTGTATAGAGATTAAAACAAAATACAAACAGAGAAATCCACACACAAATTTATGAATTTATTGATGATAATTCTCCTTCGTGATTCAATGATAGATTGAAATACTGACCAGGAATAGATAGCTATTTGATATAATAAAATAAAACACTTTTACTTTGTTTTCATATTATAGAAGAAAATCGTGACTTTAGTTTGAAGATGGCACGCTGGTGTCGAAACTATAGCTACGATTTGTTTCTATAATATATGTGATAAGAAACAAAGTAAAAGTGTTTTATTTTGTTACATCAATATGATGAATCATCACAACGAAATGGCTTCCACCATTGAATTTGCAAGTACAACAACTAAAGCCAAACAAAGTAATAAAAAAACGACAAACTACAAGTCAAAATATATGGTTCAATCAACAGTATATTCAACGAGATGAAACTCCAAAATCAATCTCAAATCAAGATCTAAGTCCGGAATTGCAGAAAAAGTTCTGAAAGCAGCCAAGACCATGTGGTTGAAAGAAGAAAACAAGAGTCTTTATCGGAAACGCTATGTTATCATTTATTTCTTGAAAGTATTACACTATGAACTTACTTTTGAACTCCATCCCGTCGAATTTGATTTATTTGTTGATCATGTAAAAGATAACGTAAGCACCTTCATTGATTCAAAATTCCTTACACAATCGAAAAAGTTAGAAAATCTTTCTAAATCAAAACCTAATAGTAAAACCAATATTAATATTACCAATGTAGAATTTAGTGAAAGGATCATTAACTATTCAAACGTTGATTTTTCCAATAACGAGCTGAACATTTTAAACAAAGGACCTAAATATTCACTTTTTATTAAAAATAACTCAAGTTTAGAAACCGCGATTGCCGAAATAGAAAAAATGTACGTATGTCAAATAATACTAAAAGATATATAAATAATCACCTTCATTCTCATAAAAACACTGATTGATACTCTGTAAAATCTATCAAACATGAAATAAAAACCAACAGTTTAGTGCTTACGAAAGCCGATAAATCTAAAGCAACTATCATCCTAGATATAATAGATTATGAGGATAATATGAATATATTTTTTTCATCAGTTCTGACACAAATGAAGAAATATCCTACAAACCAAATCCACTTAAGAACTGAACAATTTGTAGTAAATGGCCAAGTTTCATTTAATAGTAAATTAGAAAGGAGTAGGTTAATCAACTGTTATCCATCTTCTCCTAAACTTTACGGCCTCCTAAAAAATCACAAACAAAATGCTCATATCCACAACATACTATGTCAATTTATACTACACATGATCTAGCAGTCAAATTGGAAAGTATAGAGTAAAAAGCTCATTGGAACTTTTAAAGTTAATAAATAGATTAACTTCCCCTAAAAATGGAATTCTGGTATATTTGGATGATTCAAATATGTTCTCAAATATTCCCCGAATGAACGTAAAATTTTGATATAAAAAATTCTGGAAAAATTACATAAAAATCCCGTATTAAAATCCGAGATAGAACAAGCTTTTGATCTTTGCCTCAGCCAAAATTATTGTCAATTTAATAACGAGTTTTTCACACAAAATAATGGATTAGCTATGGGTTTCCCATTAAGTCCTCTTTTGGCAGATATTTTCATGTCTTATATTGAGTTCCCCTCTAGCTAAAAACATATTCATCGTTGGTTTAGATATGTAGATGATTTTATCCTTCTTCAAAGGTACATCACGACAATTGAATGTTTTCTTATCCTTCATTAATAATATCCATCCTAACATTAAGTTCACTTTAGAGAGAACTGAGAAAGATAACAAAATAAATTCCCGAGAATTATATTCAAATTAATTGATACAGAAAGAAGCAGAAATTAACTTACTCAAGTATCTATCCTTTTAAAAAAAATTCTAATTCTTCATCAAAATACGTTTCCCCCACATATTTTGGTAACGTAAGTGGAAGAATTGCAGACATTTTATCGAAACATAATCTAAAAGTTAGCTTCAAACCTCGAAATAAATTGTCCTATTTTTTGTTCAATGCAAGATAAAACAAATAAGTTTAATAAACCTGTTCGGCGGTTAAAGTCGCCATAATTTTCAAGTTATACATTTCGATTATTCGAAAGTTGTGTATAACACTACGCCTTATTAGATAAACTAACCAAGACATTATGAATACACAAGATGAAATATGTCCAATGCGGAATGGTGAATGCGCCAGAGCAATAATGTTAGGGATAATTTATTTTATATACACTCTTATTATTTTTGTAATTACGTTAGATTCAATCAACAGATTCTGTTCACAGCTACTATCTCACTGAATCATTCTCCAAAATCTCGAGAGCCTACTCTAGGTATCTGTCAAGGGCCTCTAGTAAGATCCACATAGTATACCCTAAAACTGGTGACAGGACACTGTCATCAGAAGAAACATATACACAAGGGTTATTGTTGGAGACCCAGCTTGTTGTAGATGTGGAGGGGAGGGCGAAACCGCCTCTCACATCCTAGAAGAATGTCCAGCACTGGATTCTCTTAGGCTACAACACCTCGGCAGCACACATATGCCGCTTGAAGCCATAAGAGATATCAGTCCATGCAAAATCTTAGCCTTCGGCACTGCCTTAGCCTTGCTGGTCTGGCGCACAATGGACCCAATCAAGCGGTCAAGTGCTCCGGAATTGTCCGCACCCGTTTTGATTGATTGATTGATACCCTAAAAATGTAGAGTGGCATGATGTTGGTAAGTAGAAAAAAAACGGATGAACCTTCCAAATTCAAATATCATGTATCAGTTCCCATATATTTTTTTCAAAATCGGTGTAAGAAGCTGTTATAATAATTCATTATTTGTATTAAATGAAAGAACAATTACTTTTTTCAAAAGTGGTATAAAAACCATATTTAAATTTTATTTTTTATCAAACTCATTATTCAAGAATATACAGAAATTTAAAAAGAAAAAAAAACAATAGAAATATTATATTAAATGACAAAATAGATACCTCTATTTCGCCACTTGTCAAAAATGTTCTAAACAAACCCCCAATCAAACCATCCCTCAGTTTGTACAACATTCAAATTAATTCCTAATATTTAAGGGCATAATTCTTAATTTAGCTATAGTTGATTACTTCTAGCTTTGAAAATGCAACAATTTGCAAACACATCATTTTCTAATTTAGATGTTACAAGTTTTGTCTGAATTTGATTGTCCAATTTTCGAAAGTTTATTCCAGTCACATGAACAGTGGCATATTTGCAGCTAAGTCAGTAAATTAGGTGTGTAAAAATGTTATAATAATGTGGATAAAGACATAAATCCGATGACGATTATGCTGGAGATCGAAACATAGGTGAAGATATTTGTGCAAGCAATTAAACTCCAATCCAAAGTGAAAAATTTGCACATAAAACTCGTTAATTATTAAAAGGATGATGCCGAAAAGGAACCTTAATTACAAAACGTTATTTCTGCTTTTGAACTGTGTAGGTGTGCGTCATGTATAAAAATTTAATTAAAACATTCTTTCATATACATAAAGCTGGGCAAACTCGAAGCTGCTCTATTCATGTATTGAGCGAAATTATAGAGTCGCATACGCGAGAGACATGCCACTCTGGAAGTATAGATCATCGTTGAGATTTAATAGCAACAAACTTTACTATTCACGCTATAAAGCGGGTGGAGAAGTTGAGGTGTTGCATATTTCAGAGTATCAGAAAGATTCGAGTAATTGAAATTTCAGAAAACTTCATAGTTATGGCAAAGTTAATTTTACTAGACGTATCACTTTTTACTACCCTCACTATATACGTAGTATAGGGGGAGTTTTATAATTTTTTATTTGTTAATTTATCAATTACGACGCCCAGCGACAAAATCATTCACAGACCAAGGTGGTATATATGAATCACAACTAAATACAGAATACAATAATAGTTGTTAATTGGATAAATTGGAAAATAATGGTATTGTGGGGTGTTTGTTATCTTGGCTAAATTCAAGAGGAAAACCTATAATGTTCTGTAGTATAGGAATCTTCCATCCCTATACGAGATTACCTAAAATCCCTCAATTAGCGAATACAACCTTATTTCTATTATTAAATACAATATGTTTAGTGTTATGATTACCTTGTAATAATATAAACATATTGTTTATTATAAGCTGTACAACAAGGGACCCTGACATCACTAGCGTGGGAACCTTGTATCCAATGTTCTTCTAGTGAGGTCAATGAACTTGTAAGTTCTATGTTAACATAGGTAACTTTTTTATCAGCACAACAATCATTTTTTTTGCAAAAAAAATGTATTGCTGTGCACTAAAACTTTTTAGGAGAAGGATATTGAAATATTTAAGAAATTTTGGAAGATTCTATCTAGAGAATTTACCACTGGTTGAACATAAATCATCAACAACGAATAGCTCCCTTCTGGATAGAATCCAAGAGCTTCAGCGTATGCTTGAGAACCAAACTCCAAACATGTGAACAGCACTCTAGGACAAGTCGAATCTGTGTTTTGTAGATTATGAGGAGCTGCTGGGATGTAGAGTAACTCTTGGCACGGAATAGAAAACCAAGATTTTCTGAAGCGGTTTTCGCAAGGGACCTCAAATGATCATGCCATGAGAGGGTCCTGTTGGTGGTGATCCCGAGCATTGTTATGGAAGACTTCATAGCACTAGTTGTACCTGATATCATCTTGTTAGGAATTGTGGGATCCGCCTTCCTAAAGAAGATACAATCCTGACTTTGGGTTGCATTAAACTCTATTAGATTGATACCAATTTCAAAATTTTTGTCAGATCTCCATTAATTGCATCAATCTGTCCCTGTCCAGCTCCTCTGTATTTATTGGATGGTATAGGGGCTCTAGATGAGAAAGTAGTATGAAGTGTACCATCATCTGCAAAGCTGTGGACGGGACAGGTGGTCACTTCCAGTAGGCGTTTGATATGGAGTAGACACAAAGTTGCTGCCAAGACAGATCTTTGTGTAGCACCAGCGTTGATAGCCATTGCTTCGGAAGATATTCTGTCAATCCGTCAACCACCACATGGAGAGATCAATCTGAGAGAAAACTCAATATTAAGCGACAAAATTGATGTGGCAGACCATATCACCGAAGTTTCACAAGAAGGCTTTGTTGCCAAACTCGGTCAAATACTTTGGAGACATCCAACGATACAGCTAGAGATTCCTCATGTTTTTCACTATATTTCTGCCATACATGTGTTACGTAGGCAAGCAGGTTTCCTGTTGATCTCTGCTGACGAAAGCCATATTGCTATATCACGATTTTATAGCTCTTTAGGTATTTGATGAGCTCGATGTTGATTGCTTTCTCCATCACTTCAGAGATCACAGATAATAATACAATGGGTCTATATGATATTAGGAAGGGTCTTCTTTCCCATTTTTGGAATTGGTTGGACTCTAGGTGTCTCCCAGCTGGAAACACACCAAGTTTGTATGAAAGGGTAAACAGCCTGCAGAAAACTCGTGTTAATTCAGGGGCACATTCGTTGAGACGACAGCTGGCATTCCGTCTAGACCCATAGACTTTCTGGTATTGAGATCAAGCTGAATGGGCGTAATTGCGCGCTGACGAAACAATTTAAGGCATATGGCTATCGATGGCAGCAATATTAGGAATATTCTTCCCTTGCTGCAAATAATCCAGCAAGAAGGTTGGCTTCTACTTGTGGATTAGTAGCCAAGAGTGCCATCATCTTTGGTTAGGGGAGGGAATGAACTGGACGTGAAATTTCTACCAATTGTTTAGGCGAAAGTCCAAAACGAACATGAGCCATTCGGGCGTTCGATAAGCTTTGATCTTATTTTGGCAGCATATGCCTCTTTCGGAACGTTTATTGTTTCATTGCATATACATGTCTAGCTTCAACATATTTTGATACTGCATGAACGACCCTATCTTAGACATAGAACGCAGGTTGTTGTTCTACAAGGTTCCAAATCAAATGAAATTTCAATTAAACCTGGAGTTCCGCAAGGGACAGAAGTAGGACCAATTCTGTTTTCTCTATTTATAAATGATTCAATACCTAGAATAAATATTGCATTTATTCTATGTTTGCGGACGATTTGAAGCTGTATCGTAACATATGTTGTACATTAGACTGTTTTCGTTTACAATATCTAAATGCTGTTGAACTTGATGCACAAATAATTATATGGAACTAAATATATCCAAATGTAAAGCTATAACATTTTCGACGAAGATCACTCATAAATTTTATGTATACTTCAGAAGGCATGCAACTTGATAGAGTCGATAACATTTCATATTTTTTTTATACTTTGGCTTCACAAGGTGGTAATCTATAATAATCGAAGAACGTCGTGTGAGCCAACAGTGGGATGTAGGGAGAGGAGATGGGCTTTATTGAAGGTTTGGAGGTTATAGGCATAGGGAAAGACCTCACTAGGTAAAGAGTTCCAGAACTTCGCTGTTCGATAAAAAAATGAAGTTTTGTAGGAAGAATTTCGGTAGGTCTCGAGTTTCATAGTGAAGGGGTGATTAGTTTGAGCTCGTCTATTCCGCCTATCTGGAATCGACGAGATTTCCGATGAACACCAACCATGGAAACTTCCATAGAAAAGGGAGAGATCTTCCGCCTTTCTACGATGTTCTAGAGGTCAATGAACTCCTAAGTGTTACATCATCAGTCAAACGAATAGCTAATTACGATTTACATATTGAAAATACATTCAACAGAGTGTGGTTACATTGAGAAACAAACTCGAGATTTTCAAGATGTAAATTACAAAATATTATTGTTTCAGACCTTGGTACTCCCTATCCTTGAGTACTATAGTATGATTTGGAACTCGCAATATGAAATTTATGTAAATCATATTTAGAGAGTTTAAAAGGAAATTTGTACGTTATTTACTATTTAAATTGAAAATAAATAAAAATGAGCTTGATTATAATGCACGTTTAAATTTGGTTCGTCTTAAAACTTTACAAGCTCGTCGTAATATTAAAATGATTACTTTTGCACACAAAGTTTTAACTAACTTAGTTGACTCATCTGACATACTTGCTCTTTTCTCATTTCGTGTTCTACTTACCCGTTCTAGAGAAACTATGGCAATTCCTTATTATCGGACAGAATATGCACGTATTAATACTATGTTTACTCTTATGAATAATCTTCCTTTTAACGTTGACATTTTTAATATTTCATGTTCCAAGTGCATTCGAAGAGATGCATTTTCCTCTATAGAAATGCAAAAATGCAAAAACAAACTGGTAACATTTCTTCTGAATGACTTCCTGGATCCATTAAAAAAAATGTCAAAATCGGTTCAGCATATTCTTTTTCCTTTATTTCCTCGACTAATAAATAAATGTTGATTTATTCATTGACTCAGTCATTTTAATAAATGAATTATTCAAAATATTCATCAAAGTGGAATGTTTTTGTGGTGCCGTGAGTATTTGATCCACTGTAATTTAATTTACCTGCTTACAAAACGAACGAAAATAGAACTGTATTCTTGCCCACCCTTTCAATAACAGTTTCCTCTATATAGCGGCCACTGTTACAGTTTACATTTGTGGTTGGCGTCACCACAACGACATTTTAATTTATATGTTTATTAATATATTCATCAAAGTAGCATTTTTTGAGGTGCCATTAGTATTTCATCCACTCTAATATAATTATTATCATATACTTGCTTACAAAACGAATGTGAATAAAACCACATTCTTTCCTACCCTCTTAATGACGGTCTGCTCTCTATAGCATCAACTTTTACAGTTTACAATTGTGGTTGAGGTCACCACAACCATATTATAATTTATATATTTATTTATATATTCATCAAAGTAGAATATTTTTGAGGTGTCATAAGTATTTCATCCACTCTAATAGAATTATTATATACTTGCTTATAAAACGAATGGAAATAAATAAAACCACATTCCCACCCTCTCAATAACGCTCTCCTATCTGTAGCGGCCACTTTTACAGTTCACAATTGTGGTTGAGATCACCACAACCATATTATAATTTATATATTTATTTATATATCCATCAAAGTAGCATATTTTTGAGGTGTCGTAAGTATTTCATTCACTCTAATATAATTATTATCTATACCTGCTTATAAAACGAATGTAAATAAAACCATATTCTTTCCCACCCTTTCAATAATAGTCTAGGAGCCAGAGCGATATTGATGGTCTGAACATTAACCCGATGGTACTATGGTTTATAGTTAGAGAACGGTTCAATGAACAATTCATCTCGCAGACCGAATTTTCCCCGGCTGCTGGATCTCGAGATACAGCATCCGCATTTTTTCTTTTTTTTGGCTGGAGATTAACCCTTTCCAAGTTGCGGTTACTTGAAAAGCATGCCATTCTTATACACTTCCACCATGTGCCATCATTTTTTATCGGGTCCGTTTATTAGGCCGACCAGTTAAAATTAAATCGAAAATGGGCTGCAAGTTAACCCCCCCAAACCAGTTGGAAAATGTTCATGGGTGTTGACAATTGTTAACATACCCTATGCCATCAAAAGTTATCGATCCATTTCGGAGTAATATGCCATTATTTGGACCAAAAATGTTTCTTTTTTTCATTTTGTGGATAAAACTTGCGGGTTACAAGGTAACATGATGGCACTATGTTAAATAACTTTATTGGAGGTCAAATAAAGATTTAAAATTATTGCCATCACTCCTTGCCTATTTCAACCCCTCAAAACTCCCTAAAATCATCCGGCAGAATATAAAATTAAATAAAAAAGAGCCTTTTCGATTTTAAACCCAGCCAGAGTCTCAATAATTGACTAATTTATTATAAAATTGGTCATATTATCATATGATTCATATTTTTTTGGGGGGTGGTTTTAGAGGGTTTTAGGGGGTTGAAATAGGCAAGGAGTGATGGGAATAATTTTAAATCTTTATTTGACCTCCAATAAAGTTATTTAATATGGTGCCATCATGTTAGCTTGTAACCCGCAAGTTTTATCCACAAAATGAAAAAAAGAAAGATGTTTGGTTCAAACAATGGGCAATTACTCGGAAATGAACCGAAAACTTTTGATGGCATAGGGTATGTTAACATTTGCCAATACCAATGAACATTTTCTAACAGGTTTGAGGGGGTTAACTTGTAGTCCATTTTCGGTTCTGGCCGCTATTTAAAGGACTTCCTGCATACAGTTCCAAAATAACCCGAAGTGGGTGGATTCTCTACATATTTCAGATCAACTGGGCATATTTGAAAACGTCATACCAAGAATTTTCAGATTTTACACCAAGTTTCTCTAAAACGTCTAATTTGAACTGGAGAAAAATCGTTATGTATATCAACTTTTTCAACGAAGTGTAATGCGATGAAATGAGTTTCAGGGTAAAGTTGACTTAATTGGTATCAATCTGCAATTCATTGGCGGGAGCCAATAAATAAAAAGAAAAAGTTGATGTTACTGCACACCCTATAATTTTGATTGTTACGATATTTGATTGAAGCAATAACTTTGATTATTGTTATCACTGATTATCACTAACCGGAAAATCCAATCGACCAAATCTTAATTAGCATCCGTGAATAATATAATTAGTAAGCCTGTAATAATCGGTTAATCATCAAATGTATCACGAGATTAACGCTTGATTAATTTTGCTTAGTGTTTGTGCAGCTAAGGGTTAAATTAACATTTTTATAAATACAAGCTCAGAAAACCGGTTGGAATTTTAATGAGACATCTGATTAAACTGATAGCAATGTGCGGAGTAGCAGTGTAAGACTTCCAGGAATATCACGCTAATCGATTGAATTCCGCCAAAACTGGCGGTGATGTGTCGTGGGACATCAATTAGTGCTCGTGGTTTACTAGGCTGGTTGGTAATACAGCCATCCACTTTGCCGATATCTCCACAAGGATTCGATTTTGGGGTAATTCATGTTCGGATAATTACACATCGCATCGCTACAAGCGCGGTTCACTGAAATAGACAATTATGTGGGAACAGGACAGAATTAACACATTGCTTAGTGTTAAATGGAGTATTTTATTGCAGCTTGTAGCCTCGAAAAATGTGGATGTTTAGCGAAATTCACCACCATAACTCATATAACTCGAAAATATAGATATATTTGTAATTAGTTTTTATGAAAATATCCATATCTATGACCAAACAATCTAGTTCCGATAGACTTCACCAAACAATTCGAAACGGTTCCATTTAATATGATTTGCATAACCTACTCTCATTAACTGTGGGTATGTATTTGAATAATCCAGATTCCTCATTTCTGTCACGTTAATTAAATCATTCTAAGGATCACAGAGTACTTCTAATCCGTGTTTGGTAAGTCTATATCTGATTTGCTCATCCAATATCTAGAGACCTCCAAAATCGTGAATGACAGGCAATTTCGTGTAAGTACAGGGTGTCCCATTTTGGGTACTTTTGCGGGGTATCTCCTTTATTTTTAAAGATAGAGAGTTGCGGTTTTCGCGACACTATGCTACTTTTTCGTAAAACTCAAGATGCCGTCAACAGAATTTTCATAGCCCTTTTAGTTTTTAAGATACAGGGCATTTCTGAAAATGTTGCATTTTGTGACCCCCCTCGTATCTCCGTTATCCTTCAACTTATCGAAAAGGTAAAATAACATTCTAATAGTTTTTTTTCCGTAGAATGCAGTGGTGTAGATAACTTTTGTTACATATTTACTGTTTTTGAGTTATATAGCAAACTTATGTTTTTTTAAATGGAACACCCTGTATATTTATAGACTATAAAATTTGTCTTTTTTTTACCTTTTCAAAAATATATGATAGCATAAACTTTTTTTCAGAAACACGCAAATAATTGACAATTTTTAGAAATTAAATACATATTTTAATTGTAGGCCATTGATATTGTTTATGACAAGAAACAGAAATAAACATCAAATCTCTATCGCATTTAAGCTGTTTATTTCCGTTCTTTTGGTATCATTATACAATAGATATTTATCAATTTTTTCGAATAATGGCAGTTTACGAAAATTATGAGAAATATGATATGATGGTATGTTTTATACAGAATAATGAAAATTCTGAAGAAGCTTCGGAATTATATTTCCAAAGGTGAGTAAGCTATTATGGCTATGAAAATCTCTATTATCATTTTAATTTTTGCTTGTTAGATATCCAGAAAGAAGGCAACCGTTTTTTGGGATATTTGCCCGTTTAAAAGCAAATTTAGTTGAGCACGGATCATTTGTTCACCCGTGCCCTAAAACATACAACAAAGAGAACAGGGAAAGAAAAGAGATAGATACTTAAGGATATATAGAAGCAACACCTTCGTCCTCATGTAGAAAAATTGAGAAGGAAATTGGTGTGCCAAAAACTAACGCTCAGAGGATCTTGAAGAAATATAAGTATCATCCATACAAATTTAATATACTACAACATTTGCATCCTGGCGATGCCGAGCGCCGGGCACTGTTTTGCCAGTGGTATTTGCAACAAATCGATGCTAACGATTTATTAGGCAGACTTGTTATCTGGTCAGACGAATGCTTTATTTCAAGTGCTGGCATTTTCAATCGTCACAATACCAGGAACTGGCGTAGTGAAAATCTGCATTTAATGTTTGAAAGGGCACAACAAGGACGCTTTGGAGTTGGGGTTTCATGTTTTATTTTGGGTAGACATATAGTTTATAGGATTTTTGAAGGAGGTCTTACAGCACGTAGATACCTAGAAATTCTTGAGGAAGTTATTCCAGAACTGCTCGAAAACATTCCATTAGCCCAGTATAATGCTGTTTACCTACAGCAAGATGTTGCCCCTAGTCATAACTCTAGGCTCTTAAGGGCCTTTCTAAATAATAACTTTCCTCAAAGATGGATAGGTACCAACGGACCTGTTAGATGGCCTCCACGATCACCAGATCTCTCAATTTTAGATTTTTTTTTATGGGGTTATATACAAAATGAAGTATATAAAACTCGATATGACGGCATTGCGTAACTTCGAGAGGCAATTCATTTAGCTTTTCGAAATCTGCGAATGAGAACAATGGTTCTTTTGAACGCTATTCAAAGAATCTCAAAGATGTGCCAATTTTGCATTAGAGAAAATGGTGGTCAATTTGAACATCACATTTAATTTTTTTTAATAATGTTATTTTTTTGTGTTTTTGTTATATTGTCACTTTACGCCACAAAACTGTTGTTACAAACTTACTGTTAGAAAAAAGATCTATGGGAATTTTTTTTAATAGATACCTATATACAAGGTATCCAATTATTTGTTAGTAATATGTAAGTTGCACTTGTTTATTATTGTTATCCATAGCCTACTATTAAAATATGTATTTAATTTCTGAAAATTGTCAATTATTTGCGTGTTTCTGAAAAAAAGTTTATACTATCATATATTTTTGAAAAGGTAAAAAAAAGACAAATTTTATAGTCTATAAATATACAGGATGTTCCATTTAAAAAAACATAAGTTTACTTTATAACTCAAAAACAGTAAATATGTAACAAAAGTTATCTACACCACTGCATTCTACGGAAGAAAAACTATTAGAATGTTTACCTTTTCGATAAGTTGAAGGATAACGGAGATACGAGGGGGGTCCCAAAATGCAACATTTTCAGAAATGCCCTGTATCTTAAAAACTAAAAGGGCTATGAAAATTCTGTTGACGGCATCTTGAGTTTTACGAAAAAGTAGCACAGTGTCGCGAAAACCGCAACTCTCTATCTCTAAAAATAAAGGAGATACCCCGCAAAAGTACCCAAAATGGGACACCCTGTACATTAAGAGATATAGAATTAAATTTTCTGAATTATGAAGATAACTTAGATAATGTAACATAGGATTCTGTTCATCAATGATCTACTATCTTTTCAGAGGTTTATATTTACAAAAAACATAAGAATCTGACGGGAACAAAGTTGTGTAATTGGTAAACACTCTGAACTAGACATCCAGTAATGTGGGTTCGAATCCCGCCTATGGTTCAAGGTTTTATGTTAATTCATCTTCATAACCCAATGTTAAATTATCACTTATAATATCACAAGAGCTTAAATTATTTCCGGAAATTTTCTTGAGGACACGATAATTTTCTTAAAATATTCGTGCCCGAAAGAAAATTCCCAGGAATAATTTAAGCTTGAGTGGTATTCGGTAAGAAACTTTCACATCATAATTTTGGAAAAAATTATTAATCCAATCTGACATTTTAAATTAATTTCACTGCTTGTCAAGTTGGCCAGGGTATTGTTGTTTTTGACATATGTTGATTTGTCATTTTTGTTTAACCAGTTCTGTCATAAAGCTTAATAATTACTAGTTTAACGTCTGTACGGTGAGTTTAATAACTGTATAGCGAAATGTCGCGATTTGGTAAAGAAAATCAACAAGTAACTAGACAAGAAATTCAAAATATAGCACCAGATAACACCCGAAAATCAAAATCAAGTGTATGGAAACAGTTTGTTGAATTTTGTGACGAAAAGTTGTATAATATTCATGAGTGTATGAGTGTAGTACAGCTGGCTACTATACTGGAGGACTACGCATTTAATATGAAAAAGAAAAATTTTGAAGATTATAAGGAAAGTGTGGTCAAAGTGTTGTGGAACTCTACTGCTAAGCAGTTACAAGAAATTTATTACGAAAAATATAAAATAAAATTTAATCCGTTTTCTGATGTGGAATTTGCGACCGCCAGAGCTGCATGCGATGCTAAGCGCAAAAAATTACAGAGACCCATTAAAAAGAAAAGTGAGTGCTGCAGCCTTAACCAGTGACGAATACAAAAAAATTATTAAAATGTGGGATAAAAATACTCCAGATGGATTGCAGCGTAAATTTTTTCACATAGTTTCACATGAGCTGGCATGGAGAGGAGGGGAAGGATATTCTGCGTGTATCCAATACTTTAAAGAATTGATAATTTCGGAAACCCAAAAGGTTGGATAGAATATAATCCAACATTCTCTAAAACCACACAAGGTGGTTCTAAAAAACTGTCGGATAGTAAATGGTTGATTTCAAATTTCGACAATCCACAAATGTGTCCGGTTCGTTTGTTTAAGAAGTTGATGGAAAAAAGGGGAAATCTTATTCTGACCGACAGATTATTTTTAACACCAAATCCGTACTGGAGTCAACCCAATTCGAAAGGATGGTACAAGAATTGCCCAATTGGTAAGAACATTGTATCTTCATGGTTTAAATCAGCAGCCTCTGATATAGGAATTGACACTGAAAAAGTAAAAAGAACTAATCATTCTGCCAGAGCAACAGCTATTTCGAATGTGGCCAAGGAAGGAGTTGGTGAACAACAGCTCATTAAAATTACTGGACACAGTAATAGTCAGTCAATCAAACCTTACTTACAATTGGACGTAGAACATCATCATCAGATGATTCAATTCATGAGGAGAACCTATCAAGTACTAGCAAGTTTAATCATGATCAGAGCACAATGCAAAATAAAACAGAAAGTACCCAGATTCAAACCACCAATTCAAGCCAGCCCACAAACATTTATAATAATTGTGTTTTTAATATTAATAAAACCTATAATAATTAAATGTATTTCGTTATTATTTTGCTTATTAGTCGATATCATTAGAGATTTGTCAATGAAGATATTAGTTCAACATGAAATAAATTCTAAAAAAATCATATTGGTAAGTATATCCGCCATATTTCGTTAAATAAAAAAAAATTACCAACTTTAGTTAAACCAAATGCTGAAACTCAGATGGGTACTAGCTCAGTATATCGCCATTTGGTAATTTTAGTTAACTAAAGGTGGTAGAAATACTTTTTTACAAGTAACATATGTTTACCTTTTCAACTGTCAAAAAATTTCCACTTAAATATCGTGGCGCCACGAAAAAATTTCCGGAAATTTTTTCAGTTGTCATGGTAACTAGTCAAAATTAAGGCATCTTATTGGTTAAAAAGTAGAGGTGTGAAATTTTCTTAGTTATTTTCATAGTTCATAAAATTGAATTCTATGCCTCTTAATGTACTTACACGAAATTATGACCAATTAGGCAAAGAAACTTTAAAACTTGTTTATACTTAATCAAAACATTTCTCAGTCAGTTCTATTGAAACATATAAGAACCGGGACGCTGTCATTGAATGACTATTGTCAAGAGTAATTACCAACCTCAGTAATACTCTAACCTTCAATCTCCACTTCGAAACAACTGAACTTTAGATGAATGTGCGTGAATAGTTGATCCATAGCGGAGCATCGAATCGCATTGTGTTCAGCAATGATCTACTATCCTTTCAGAGGTTTATATTTACCAAAATATATGACTCTGTCTGACTGGACCAGAATGGTGTAATTGGTAAGCAAGCTGGACTAGACATCCAGGAATGTGGGTTCGAATCCCGTCTATGGTTCAATATTTTACGTTTATTCATCTTTATAATGTTAAATTATCTAAGTTATCTTCATAATTCAAAAAATTTTATTCTATACCTCTTATATGATATGATTTTCGAGAATATATACTTTCGTCCGCCTTACTTGCTCTAAAAGGACCCCGCAAATTCCTTACGGGAACTGGGCCTCGGTGGATATTCCTGAATTTTTGATATGATGTAGTCCATGTAGTTCTGAACAAATGTTATCATTGCGCCAACCCCCAAAAATTAACAGATTCTCTGCTAGGAGGGGTTATATTTACATTTTACTCATAATAGACTATTTATTTTGAAGACGGGAACAATATTTTAACATGCTTCATTCTAGTTTATGTTGCATGATACTGTTCTTCTCCCAAAAATTTTCGAGCCCCCCTACCCCCCTTAAATAAAAATATATCCTTTTTTCTGGATCATTTCAAAAATCATTGGGAAATGTTTCAATAAGCTGAAATACGGAATCCGCACTTGTATATCAAAAATCAACTCCCCCCCCCCAAATAGGGGATGCACAAAAAATTACATTATTTGGCTTTAACATTTCTTCATGGAAGAAGAACAATATTATGCAACATAAACTAGAATGAAGCGTGTAAGGGTATTGTACTCGCCTTCAGAAATGAATAAGTCTGTTATGAGTAAAAAGTAAATATAACCCCCCTAACGGAAAAACTGTCCATTTCTCGAGGTTTGCGCATGGATAAAATTCGTTCAGAATTACATGGACTACATCGTATCAAAAATTCAGGGAAATCCACCGAGACCCAATTCCATAAGGAATTTGCGGGGTCCTTTACCTAGCATCCAAAAATAGACCAACAAATATCCTACTGATCTAAAATGGTCGCTTGGAACTAATATATGTTGCAGCATCAAAAGTAAACTTCAAAATAATCTGCTAACCTAGAAATGCCGCTTACAGATAATATACGTTTTCTTATTTTTATTAAAGCGCTTGCGATTTTCCAAAGTATGGTCAAATCCCTTGTTTCTTCATGTGTATAACCCTCAGACTAAAGTGTATATTTGAAATATTAACGACCGGACGAAAATATATAAATTCATAGGTTTCTCCCTCGTATAGTGAAAGTATACAAAAGGGGTATACGGATGAAACGATAATTGGCGAAATTGATATGTTTAAAAATTCAACGCACTCCGACCCTGGGGTTTTTAAAAATGTTCTGATAATGTTCTCATGTATCGAAAGAAATTTTTAAATAAAACATTTGAAATTTTATTTTTATTATTCACATTCCTGACTTTCCTCGGTATGGTTATATCTTCCAACCGGGAACATTTGAGCCACTTTTCAACTTTAATCACAACGTAACGGCTTTCACTATTGAGTTATTTATAAACTTTAAGAGGAATTGGAAATTGGATTTCTTTTGTAGAGGACAAATCAGAAGTGTTTCTCTTTCAACAGTGAATAGCTAATCAGAGTTTGATCTACTTATTCGTACTACAGTAATGCCCGCTTATAACAAAGTTCAAGGGACCGACGAAAACGGTTCGCAATAAAGGATAAATTATAACATCACATATCAATTCATTATTTTATTATTGCATGAAATACAGTATGATTATATATGCGAATGTACATTAACAATATGCATTATTTAAGAATATTTAAGCAAAACGTTCATTTTATTTTTGTAAAATTAATATCATGAATTTGTAATTCCATTTCGAACACAGTACACGTTGTGCATTATTTTGTGACTGAAGAAAATAGCAAACACTGTCGATACGTCGAAGTGCTTCTGAAGAATTTTCCTCTCGAAAGTCAGCGCTATGCCTCATTACTTTAATTGACGTTTATGGTTCAAACTTCAAATTTTCCCAATCAAAAAAGTTGTGATCTTTATATGAATATCTTGTCAACAACAATATAATGATAAAAACAATTTTTTTTAGTAGAAAAATTGATGAGTTAAATAAATCCGTGCTTTCAGTTGTCATGGAGGGAGGGGCAATTGCCAATGAGGGAATGTGAGGAGATAGGTAAGCTTCTTTATTTGAAAAAATTGAAATTAAATATAAATTATAAGGTAAAATTTACTAATTTTGATTTCAAAATAAACAAATTATTCAAGTCTAAGATTACAGTAATCAAAGTTCTTTAATAAATATCTACAGCAGTCACTTCCAGAATTGTAGTTTTCACAAAAATGAATAGTGATTAAATTATTTATTTCGTTTTTTTCGTAAATTTTGATATTTCACAATTTGTATCGAAATTTTTTTATATTTCGTAACTAGTTGTTTTATAAAGTAACTAGTTGTGAAAACTGTGACGTTTCCAATTTCAAACAGTTTTGAAAAATGTCACTTTATATCGAAATTAGAAAAAAAATATTTTTCAAGCCGAAGAGATGTATCTCCCTTAGGAAGCATTTCTGAAAATAAAATTATTGCTGACTACTTATTTTTCGATGGACTATCGACTTGTGAAGTGGGTGATACTTTTTTCACCGCCTATTGCCTTTTGTAATATTTGAATACTCTGATAAAACTCTTACTAACTTTATTGATAATGAGCTCGGAAGCCAAATGGAACTGACGGAGCAACAGCTAGTAATATTATTACAAATAACTTTAGCATATGGATAAGATACTTCCAACAGATGTTTCTCTTCAGCAATCCATTCTCATTCTCTCATGCAGCGGTTGTCAAGAACGATCCAATCATTCACAATATGTATTACGAACATTGCCCAGAAGTTTTATTTCGGAAAGTAACGGTCTTATATCATTCAAGTACAATCATCTTTGCCAAATATGAATTGAATGAATGAATTAGCTATCCTATGATTCACATATAGAAAGATAGATAAGTTTATTTGCAGAAAATAATACATATAAAGTATATAATATAAATTGAGATAAATTGCAAATAAGAACATTACTGACGAAAGTATGGAAGATCATACTTGTGTGTGATATTGAGAGAGAGAGAGAGAGAGAGAGAGAGAGAGAGAGAGTAATTTGAAGTCGAACCAATTTTTTAGCATTTCTAGGTCCTTTTGAGGTTCCTTTTTCAGTGTCGACCAGTTTTCGCCTATGTGTAGGATTGCTGTATTATCGGCAAAGCTGATTACTGATTCATTGTTATTGAGGAAGAATATGTTGTTGACATACATATATATTAAATGATATTGGGCCGAGGACAGTACCCTGTATAATTCCAAATTCTGAGATTTTATATTCTAGTAAGTAGTTCCTCATAATTTTATGAGCTGTACCTCTGAAGCCAATATCTTCTAGTGAATTCAGAAGTTTTTGTGACTAATCGAATCAAACGCTTTAGGCAAGTCAATAAATACAAATAGCGCTTAATACCGATTGTCTAAGGTGTTATATAGTGTATTTGTTACGAAATATATTCCGTCTTGGGTTGAAGAATTTTGTTTGAAAGCGAATTGATGTTCCGATATTATGTTATTTTTGTTTAAGTATGAAAGGATTCGTTTTTTTCAGAATTTCACACGGACAATTTTCGACCAATGAAATACTTTTATTTTGAGCTGTTGCCATGCCAACGAAAAAATTTCAGCGGATATTTTTTCTTTTAGGGTAGAGAAGCAAAATTATAGTGGATATTTTTTGACGTTTAACAAATGAGTTTGAAAACAACAAAATTATGGCATTCCTTCGTAATGTCTCATATTTTCATGACAAAATGTCAAATAATATCACATTGAAATTATTTTAAACTAATTTTTCTTCGGTGTGAAATTCTCTTACCGAATATCCCGAGTGCACAAATTAATTTCTTAAATTAAATTAAATTCTTTCTCGATGGCGAATATTTTAAGAAAATTATCCCTCGTCTTTTCAAAATATTCGCCATCTCAAAAGAAATTCCGGCAAAAATTTTGCACATGGGATTTTATAAGTGAGTATTTTTTTCACTATTTTTGATACAATTAGAATTATAACGATTGATCGATAATTGAAAATGTCTTCAGGATTTCCATTTTTGAATATGGGTGTTATTCTTGTTCTTTTAAGTATATCCGGATAGTCACTAGTTTGTATTAGTAATATGCGCTAGTGGGGATGAGAGGTATTTAGTTCAGAAAAGTCGTATTGATGTTGTCATCTATTGTATCGAAGCTTTAAATTTTTTACATGTAATCTCAATTTGAACAGTTCATTATTTCAATAGATATGCGTGAACTCCGAATGTGTATTCCGTGATTGTCACTTTTCTAAATCTCCGTAATTTCGAATAAATGTAATTATTCAAATAGATGAATCTAATTCATGCCCGTTCAAAAATTGCATTTTATTCCGATAAAATATGTTGTAAAAAGAGTGGTCTGGCAAGTTAAGGCACCAAACTTCGAACCTCATTATGTATAAAAAGGGCGAAAAACAAAAAAACTCGGATAACACTTGCTTAGTGCGCCGGGAGGAACTGGTGTGATATAATGAGCGCGAATTTTAGATCTAAAAAGTAGCGTCACTTTTAAGCATTGTTCGGGACATAAGTAAAAAACCCTCGGCACAAAATAAGGAATTGGTGGAGCAGACTTGACCAGAACCTCGGAAAACATATAAAAGCCGTGACTGACAAGAGATCGCTCTCTTTTGTGATTTTTATTAGCAATCAATACAGTTGCTCTTTTGTGCTCTCTTTTGTGATTTAAATTTTCAATCAGTGCAGTTGTTCTTTGGTGATTTTGATTTTCAAATAGTACCGTTGAAGTGAGATTAAGATAAGAATCGAATTAATTAATATCCGAGTTCAAGTCAGATTTAAACTGTGAATTAACAATAGAGTTCCGTTTAAGTGAATTGTTGCATAAGGTAAATGATAGCAAGTAGTTTATATTTTTGGGCATTACGATATATTGATTTCCGTAGTTTAGAATTATCATTGTGATTGGTAACGGTTGTACGATATCTGAGTTCCGTAGTATTCAGTAATTTGAATTGTTATATTTGAGTTTATCCCGTCATAGGTCGGACCGCGCACGATTTGAATTCGCACGTGAATTGAAATATTCAAGTAATTGTATGGTGTGTACAGAGTGTGTATGTTTGAACGACAGGGGCGTCTTTGGTATATTTGTGCACGCTGTGCCCATTCCGGAAGTATAAGTATATCATAGACGTAGACGACCAAACCGCCAACGGCTTGTGCACGCTGTGCCGATACCGGAAGTATAAGCTGGGGTGGTTGTGTGATTGAGAATCGTAATTACCCCCTTAATCGTATGAGAAGTCCTGGGCCGTGGATGTAAAGGTTATTGCAGATAAGATAATTAGAGTTTGTGCACGCTGTGCCGATACCGGAAGTATAAGCCCTAATTGTCTAGATTCTGAATCTGCCAAGTGTATGAAATCTAACACTGTCATACAATTACCGAATACTCCGTGGATAGCTAATACCAGGGTGGGTGTTATGATAGAATAAACTCAATCAGAGTAATTAACCGAAAATATCGTAAAATCTGATATCGTACAATCTGAAAACTAGTGCAAGGCAATATTTTCCGAACCGACCGACTTTTGACCGTTTGATATATCGTAGTGCATTTTAACATCATCTCACGAAATATTGCTATCAAATATTTACCGAATACCGCTCATTATGCTAGGACCTGTTTGATTTGTATTTTCCGCAAATTGACAAATGTGAATCATTTGTCAACCGATTCCGTACCGTTGAATTGAAATCAATTACCGAACATATCGTAGAATAGATATGTTGTAGAAGTTTTCATATACCGTTTGAGCTTCATTACATTTTCCGTCTGCATTTATATTGATTATTCTGAAAGTGTACTTGTTATATTTATTATATATTTTAATTTTTGGAATTCCCCGTTTTATTGAATAATTTCTGCTCCATCTTCAAATGAGCTAAGTTTTAACCAGGTATCAATTGTAATTAAAGCCTACAATTTTGATACTGTTTTCTGCCCAATGGACTCTGGTTATACTTCACTGTAGCTACCCTAGGGACAGGGCTATCTATAGATAGCATAGTGACAAGCCTTGTGGAGAGGACCCTAGCAGAAGTTCTCAAAAGGAGTAAACCTTTGGGAAAAATCTGGCGCCCGAGGATTTGAAATAAGCAGTTTACCGAAAAGTTGCAAGGACACGTTATACTAAACCTTTTTTCCTTTTAATTCTTGTATATTTTGTCGACTTCTGATTGTGTAGTGGGGCGCAGGTAGATCAAGTTTGATATTGTTTTTTATTCTCTCTATAATTCTTTGGTTGTATTATTTTCGATACCATATTTTTACCTGTATTTAAAAAGTAAACTAGGAATGCATCACTTAGATTCTTATTTCCGGTAATATCAGTTTCGTCATGTATTATTCCGTTTATTTCTCAATTTTTATTGGTGCACGTGCCGGATAATTCGTTGACTGTGTCCCATAGGTTTCTAGTGGTAGATTGTTTTTTTTTATTTCCTTCTAATAATAATGCTTTTTGGTTGTTTGAATAAGTGGAGTCAATTTGTTTGATAAAAGATCGAAAAACGAATTAGATATGCACGTAAGTATAAGTATATGTATGTATAAATAGTATACCAATACATGGGGTTAAAGGATCAGTTCTCATTGTTGAGTTTTGTTTGTGTACACATGTCTGGCGCCGAATATTCCTAATTCAGGCAGCTGATGGAAAGCACATGATTGATGAAAGAAGTCTGTTCATAGACGATAAGGACCGTTAATGTAATATTCAAACTCCATTCCTTCGTCTGAACTTTGAAAACAAACTTCCGTATACCTCGCCCGGTTTTCTAACATTGTTCAATTTTAGAGTTTGGTAACTTTGTTGCATTCTATTCAAATAATTTGACCCCGTTTTACTCTTAATTATGCTCGAATCAGAACCGACATAATATTCATATTGAACTTGTGTAGATCGCATCAAGTTTGTTTCAGATAATTCTTCTCTCATTTTCGTATTGTTAGATATCAGTCTATTATGCAATAAGCACACAATTGTATACTATACTCACGTCTAATATTCTAATTAACGATAAAAATGTTGGTAAACTAGACGTTTGGATACACTGTAACACTATAAATAAGAAACAATCACCGTTATCCAGTAGAAAAATCCTTATACTACTGAGGAGCTTCCAGCTACTAAGTAGCCATCATCAGAGTAAATTAAGTTAGGTATGAAAACGTGAATGTTTAAATACTATTTGGAACTAATATGGTATGTAAGAGATTACCCTAAGCTAGATAATAAATCTGAATTTATTGAATTGCTTCTTCGTTTATACATTTCAATCCTTTCTAAATTACGTAGATATGTGTCATTGCTGTGTTTCAAGAGTGATAAAAGACTAACGCTGATTTTTCACCACTATTTTTTTATATGGGCTAAATGTTCTTTATACCGACTTAGAACGCGAATAACGCTGATTTTTCACCAATTTATTTTTCTTCATATGGGCAAAATGTTCTTTATATCGACATAGAATGCGACTAACGCTGATTTTTCACCATTATTTCTCTTTATATGGGCAAAATGTTCTTTATACCGACTTAGAACGCGAATAACGCTGATTTTTCACCATTATTTTTGTTTATATGGGCAAAATGTTCTTTATACCGACTTAGAACGCGGATAACGCTGATTTTTCACCAATTTATTTTTCTTCATATGGGCAAAATGTTCTTTATATTGACATAGAATGCGACTAACGCTGATTTTTCACCATTATTTCTCTTTATATGGGCGAAATGTTCTTTATACCGACTTAGAACGCGATTAACGATGATTTTAAACCATTTTATTTTTATTTATAGGGGCAAAATGTTCTTTATACCGACATAGAATGCGACTAACGCTGATTTTTCACCATTATTTTTCTTTATATGGGCAAAATGTTCTTTATACCGACTTAGAACGCGACTAATGCTGATTTTTCACCATTTTATTTTTGTTCATATGGGCAAAATGTTCTTTCTTTCACCATTATTTCTCTTTATATGGTCAAAATGTTCTTTATACCGACTTAGAACGCGATTAACGATGATTTTAAACCATTTTTTTTTTATTTATAGGGTCAAAATTTTCTTTATACCGACATAGAATGTGACTAACGCTGATTTTTCACCATTATTTTTCTTTATATGGGCAAAATGTTCTTTATACCGACTTAGAACGCGACTAACGCTGATTTTTCACCATTTTATTTTTATTTATAGGGGCAAAATGTTCTTTATACCGACATAGAATGCGACTAACGCTGATTTTTCACCATTATTTTTCTTTACATGGACAGAATGTTCTTCATACCGACTTAGAATGCGACTAACGCTGATTTCTCACCAACATTTATCTTTATATGGGCAACATGTTTTTTATACCGATTTATAATGCGACTAACGCTGATTTTTCTTTATATGGGCAAAATCTTCTTTATACCAACTTAGAACGCGATTAACGCTGATTTTAAACCATTTCATTTTTCTTTATAGCAAAATATTCTTTATACCGATTTGGAATGCGACTAACGCTGATTTTTCACCATTTTATTTTTCTTTATATGGGCAAAATGTTCTTTATACCGACTTAGAATGCTGATTTCACACCATTATTTTTTTTAAATGGGCAAAATGTTCTTTATACAGGCTTGGAATATGACTAACACTGATTTTTCACCATTACTTTTTTTTTATATGGGCAAAATGTTCTTTATACCGACTTAAAATGAGACCAACGCTGAGTTTTCACCATTATTTTTTCTTACATGGGCAAAATGTTCTTTATACCGACTTAGAATGTTCCTTTTAGTCTGACCCACATAGCAATTTGGACACGACTCACAATCGATTTTATAAATCCCCGATTTGTCAAAGTCGGAAACTTTATCAATGCAAATTTAGAAAACAAATTATGAAATCTATTAATTGCTGAAGGATGATAAGTGAAACATTT
The DNA here is from genome assembly GCA_958510875.1 of Endomychus coccineus. Classification (NCBI taxonomy): domain Eukaryota; kingdom Metazoa; phylum Arthropoda; class Insecta; order Coleoptera; family Endomychidae; genus Endomychus; species Endomychus coccineus. The sequence continues at coordinate 26,920,564 of OY294068.1, read as the reverse complement.
GAATTTTATCGAACTATTTGAAGGTAGTTGCTCCAATTTGGTTAATTGGTGGCGTTCCATCCATCTTTTCTATTTAGAAATTAAGTTATTGATCAAACCTTGTCGTTGAATTCCAAGTCATGACTTTCTTTGATAATGTTAATATCAAAGGAGAAAGCTGCTTATCTGTGTCTACTTTTACAATAAAATTGAGTGAATCAATTTGGCTATTTTTTATCCCAAAATTCATGAAAATCAAAATCTTCACTTGAAATAGCGATAATATCATCGACATATCTATGGCAAACTTTTGGAACCTCTTTAAACTCAAAATTAATCAATTTATGATTGCCTGTAGTTTAGTAACATCTAGTTGTTAGCAGTCCGAACGCCAACTGGGTAAATCAGCGAAAATGGCAACACCCTCTGGAGGCTAGCCTGCGGCAGCCGCTAGCAATCTATGAAATACGAGACGTGCGTTCTGCCGACTGATGAGTAGGTCAGTCAGTGCTTGTTTATGTGTTGTCACGCCACGCGAAGTAAGGTTAGATTGTTGTCTGTTGTAAATTTAAAATGAGTGTTAGTGAGTTAGTTGCTGCCTTTTAGAAAATCCATTTAGTTAATTAACATATGATAAAAGTGTTTCTTTTAAATAAACGGCCTTTACCGGATTGAAAGGATTAGTAATGTCAGGTAACTATCAAAATCGATCATTGTTAATACTAATAGTAGTATTGACAAGACGAAGTTTTGAAAAAAATCATTGATTTCCCTGTAATGCTCCAACTCGATGGAATTTTACATCACGTGCAGTATTTACCATCCATAAAAATAAAGACAAATTAATTGAAACATTTGATTTTGTATTAAACAGTGATGACTTTTCAACAGATCAGGTGTCATTAAATGCTGCTGCACTTCCAGATAACTTAGTTCTAAAATATAAATTTTTTGATAAAATAGCACGGCACAATGAATTATGCGTTGTATACTCGGATAAAGATATTTTAGGCCAGTACGACAGTCAGGCCGATATGATAAAATATATGATAGACAATGATTTGCAACAAGTTTTACCTCAGTTTTATAAACTACTTTGTTTGACAGTCACCATTTCTGTCACGTCGGCATCGGTGGAGAGATCATTTTCTACTCTCAAACGAATTAAAACTTACATGCCAAATACAATGGGCCAAAATCGTTTATACAATGTTAGTTTAATATCTATTGAAAAAGATTTAGTAAAACACTTAAAACAAAATGATAATTTTTTGATAATATTATTGATCATTTTTCGCAAACTAAAGACCGTAGAATTCCGTTAATATATAAAAAAAGTTAATAAAATTATTAAAAAAAAACAAAATATGAAAAATTCCAAAAAAAAGAAAAAATATTAAAAATCCAAAAAAATAAAAGACAAAAAACGAACAAACAAATTTTTTGGCAAGAGAAACTCTATACCTCCACGTTGGTTCTTGCTGGGTAACAATTAATTTTGTCACTGAAGTAGCTGGTACGGTCGCTGTGCGAAGGTTAAAACGCTGTGAATAGAGTATATTTTTACAAAAACGTTTTATGTCCAGCCTCCTCTCTCAAAAATTCACGAGCCGCCACTGCTATGTTCTAAAAGAAGAAGAAAACTTTATTATCAGTTTTCTGACCGACTTAGTTCGATATTATCCGAAAGATGGCACTACTAATATTCATATTAGTTAAGAAAATAAATAATAATCATTGCTTTTTGATATAGTTAAACCATCTTTATTATTAATAGTTTTCTTACAAGAACTATTCCCGAAATATACTGAATTTATATACGGATATTTACTGGGAACAGTTAAACGTGGCATATTATGCAAAGAATCATTAAAACCATCTCTCGATACCCGCATATCTGAAGTAAAGTGGATAATTAGAGTACCGCGCAATTTTGATGCAAATTTTCTGATGCATTAAGGATGTGTTAATTGCACCACACCAGAGTGGGTAAATGCAGGAAATTTGGCTTCTGCCATTTTCTGGTTTAGTGATAATCGATTAGACATTAATCAATTAAGGAGACGCCGCAACAGACAAAACTTAAATCAATAATTTAGACTGAATATATATCAGCACTTAAGCTGAGGTGTTTTACACAAAGTTCGTGCCTCGCGGTGAATTCCCATCTTACTGTTGTAATTCCGTAGTTGCAACCGCGTTCCTGATGTAGCGTGGCTTTACGTGGGCTCGAGAGGAAACTTAAATTTCATATTATGAGCACATGAAAATGGTGTACACGGATTGAGAAGGAATTAAAATACCGCAAGCAGGAATGAGAATTGTTGGAGTTAGCTTTTCGCCGAACATTAAACTGAAATCTAATCACAATGACTAAATTGAAAAACTCTTTTGATGCTACATACTGATTTTCATAAACACCTCATATGCAATTCTATGGATGTATATAATACATAGGATCCATCAATAAAACGAGAATATTCATAAGAATATTTATAAGCTTCTTTTCTATACTAGGCCAGTACAAATAGTATTCGAACAACAAAAAAAATCGTTACAGCAATCTGACAGCGGGATATTGTAGAACAAGATATTGTTAAAGGAGGAAAAATAAATCGAACCGACAGCTGCTATCCGGGGTGGAATGGGGTGTGTTTTTAGGGGTTTAAAACCGCTTTTCGTAATTTCTGGCTAAACGGTATATTCTATCAAAAAAAGTTAAATATGAAAGTTGTAGGGAATAAAAAGATTGTACCTACCATTTTTACCATAATCTCGAAATTTTTCGACGAAAATGCGAAAAACCGATTTTTCGGTTTTCAATTTTTTTTTTGACAAATAAAACTATATGGAGCTCAAACTTTGGCAAAAGATACCTCTATTCATTGCAAAAAGTCAGTAATTTTTTCGGAGGGAAATATTCAGAGGTTGTTGCTAAATTTAATTTAAGAAACAAAAAAAAAACAAATTTTTAACTGCGATTCCTCTTAAAACTACGCCTCCTACAGAGTTCTGTTTTGGCTCACTTACTCGTTGTTACGTCTACTTTCGATAAGTGGTAAAAAAAGTATATTGCAATAGGAAAAATGACGGGAAAACAGAAAAATCGCTTTTATCGTGGTAATTTGCATATTTATCGTTGAATAATTGTTATGAATTAATAAAATCATTTAAATTTTTTTATGTTTATGGAAACTATAATATTATTCCTTTAATTATTGTATAGATCGAGTTTTGATATGATATCATGCATGTCTAAGACAGCAAATTATATCTGCTATAGTCGTATATTCGTAATCGCAGGATACGAATATGAGAAATTTAAGGAACTGTTTTCGAAGCTAAAAATAGCACGCGAACGCAACCAGAGACCTTCTAAGCCAATGAGAGGTCGAGACGGTATATACTACAGTCGTACCAACTCATGTACAGTCGTACCAACTCATGTTTAAATTGTTTTAATTTAGAAAATTGCTCAAATGCTGAACTTCCACAAATTTCCGTACACGAAAGTGACTCGGAAGAAATGGAAACAGATCAATGTACTATAACTAAAACAGTACTCAATGAAACTTTCGAAAACACTGGAGAATCGTTCAGTTTTGTTGAATTGGACGAAGAAGTAGAACGCTCTGCGAAGAAAGCAAGATTAGAGAAAAATACATCTATGGGAATGTATACTTTTATCAATTTAGATTTTTAAGCATGTTCAAAATAATATTAAATATTTTTTACCGCACTCATGAGTTTCATGTTATTTACTACCTAAAAACAGGAGGGATCTGCTTCAATTTTTCCACGATGTATTATATTTCATAGAATTTTTTTTTAATATAAATACTTGCAATATAAACTTGTTCAGTGCAACATGTAAATACTGTTTTATGATTGAAAACCACTCTACAAAACTCGTATATATCATTGTAGATCTACTACATTACCTATTGTATGATTATATTTTGTTTAGTAAACTAATTGATTTCGAGTAAAAAACTAGAATTGTTCTTAAATGCATATTGAGAATGTGCATTTCTTATGTTTTGTTTGATAATAACAATCCCATGTACGACGATCGTAGAAGTCATATATTCGTATCCTGCGATTACGAAGATACAAATATACCAGATATAATTTGCTATCTTAGACATGCATGACATCATATCAAAACTCGATAGATACAATAATTAAAGAAATAATATTATAGTTTCCATAAAAATTAAAATGATATTATCAATTAATAATAATTATTCAACGATAAATATGCAAATTACCACGAAAACAGCGAATTTTTCGGTTTTTTCAATTTTCCCGTCATTCTTTCATTGCAGTATACCTTTTTACCGTTTATCGAAAGTAGACGTAACAAAGAGTAAGTGAGCCAAAACAGAACTCTGTAGGATGCTTAGTTTTAAGAGGAATCAGAGTTAAAAATTTGATTTTTTGTTTGTTTTAAATTAAATTTAACAAGAACCTCCATATATTTTCCTCAGGAAAAATTATTGCCTTTTTGCAATAGAGGATTTGGCTTTTGCCAAAGTTTGAGCTTCACAAAGTTCTATTTATCAAAGAAAAAAATTTAAAACCGAAAAATTGGTTTTTCGCATTTTTGTCGAAAAATTTAGAGGTAAGGGTGAAAATGGTGGGTAGAAAAGTTGTAGATCTTTTTATTCCCTACAACTTTCATATTCAACTTTTTTTGATAGAATGCACGGTTTAGCCAGAAATCACGAAAAACTGTTTTCAACCCTTAAAAACACACCCCATTCCATCTCGGATAGCAGCTGTCGGTTCGATTTATTTTTCCCTCTTTTATAATATCTTATTCTACAATATCCCGCTGTCAGATTGCTGTAACGAATTATTTTTTTTATTTCTAATATTTTGTCCTATTAGTACTGGCCCCCGTTTAGCGATGCAATTTTTTTTCAAGGTCACGCGTTCTGATGAACACCGACCATGGGAATATCCATAGAATGTTCTAAAGGGGTTGATGAATTCGTAAATGTGACATCATCAATCAAGCGAATAGCTTTCTTTTGGAGCTTCAGTGTATGTTAGGCTTGAATTGATGATGTCTATGATATGAAATGGTCTATCACGGGCAGTATATGACTAGCTTATTAATAGCTATCTGTCATGTAAACGTTACCTGTCTTGATTATGTTGTTTGTTATAGCATATACAATTGAAACTGTGAGAATCATCCAATGATCTATGGATGGGTGTGTCATATAAATTGTACGTGATTATATTAGCAGTTACAAACGTCAATATTAATCAAATCCCTTTTAGCCTGTTAGGAATTGAGTTTAGAAAAATTCGTTCTTACCGGTGCCACCTATATGCCAAATTTCAAATCGATCCGCTTTATAGTTTCGTAAATTTCATGACGATTGAGTCAGTGAGTGGCATTTGCCTTTTATATATAGATAGTTAATGCTCTGTAGTATCTTGGATGGAAGGTTATATAGTATCAATAATTTTGAAAGTCAATCTGATTAGATTATGTAGAACATTTGAATAAAATTTCAATGGAACAGAGTATAATTAAACGTCTTCCATTACCGGTTTCTAATATCATTTTCAATATATTTTCTGTATCTGCAATCATACATTTGATCCGCAAACGACAATTGTGCGGGTAGTTAGTGATCGATTGATCACAGTTCATTATAAATGTGGTGGGCAAGATGACGTCTGTTAATGCAATTGATTTGATAGGTCACCTACACCCTTTTCACCAGAGCAATGTTTCCCGTTTCCACACCTACGCTAATATTATCGTGTTTAAATGAAATATCTTTAGTAGAGATTTTCTCTTATTGATTAAAAGTATCAAGATAGGTTTTGTGAAAATAACATTCCTTCACACTTTATACAGACGTATTGTTTAACGGATTATGCATTCAAAAATATACGTACAAATAACCAAGCATACTAACCTACAATCGCGGCTTGGAGATAACATCTTATGTTTTCTTATTGGCTCAGTTAATGTTATTACATCCAAAAATAAGCTCACAAGTATCGTACTAAGCTAGAATTGCCGCTTGGAGGTAGTATATGTTTTCGTATGCGTTTTGATAATATTAAAAAAAAATTTCTACACCTATAATGTTCGAAGTACATCATGAGTCAGCAGTGGGATTTTGTGAGAGGAATAAAATAACTATTGAACGTTCGATTTTATTTTAATAAATATGACTTTTTTCGGTAGTTTCTGTAACACAGTAGCTTATTCAAACAAATATTAAAAAGTACTAACTTACTACAAAAGAGCTACCTAATATATAACTTTAAGAATAATCTTAGGATAGATGGTTATTGGAATTTCACCTAATTGGGTTGAGGGATTAAACGACAAACTGGTATGAAACGGAAAACCTAATTATACAAATTTAACAAGGGAGTATTTGTTGATCGTAATATGATTCCCTACATATTAATAAATATTAGAGGTCCCATATTCTATTGGAAGATCAACAATTACTTAATAACTGAACTAACCTTACCTTGCAAGTCGTCTGCAGTGTAATCTGTTCAGATAGAAAATAAAATTTTAAATTTTCATCACGACCAAAAACATTCACTTAGCAAGCCATTTTGTAACGCACTTTATCAAGTCATTTACAGTTAAAAACACTACCCAATCACAAAAGGACACCAAAGGAACAAGTGGAACATATAATTTTCACAAGAAACCGGTAAAACTGTTAAATTCTAATATTAATCACCTGTCACACATAATACTGACTAAACGATGCTGTCGTAAGCTACCACTCCACTTCAGGCCTTTTGTTCATGACGTTACAGTTATGTTTCTAGGCAGTCGTCTGGTCTTTTTCTTCTTATTCCGCGTAGGTTGCTAGGAAACGCGTGCAAAATTGATCATTTTGTGTTCTCTCTGCAGCTTTAAATTCACAAAAGTAAGGCTGCTGGCAATTTGACGCAACACGTCTGGAGACCACAGAATATAATGTATTCAAAACCTGAGACGAATAACAATTGAATGAAGATTATGTAAACGGTGTGACTAGGGTCCACTTATAAATTTGTCTGACACAGATTTCGCAACTTCAAATTGTCTTTCTTTAGTTATTAGTAGATTATCACCTACTAGGGTACACCAACATTATGCGAATGACTTGACCCGCCTCCTGATTTTTTATACATTAACATCCGTTTATACACCTCTTTGTCAAGTGAACTCAATTTTCCCTGGATAAGTAAGTAAGTACGATTCCTTTCAATACAACTTTATTCCTAATGGTGTCACTTTTTTTGTCGTGGCTCTAGGTCTAAGTATCTGCAATAACTATACCTAACCCTAACCTCAATCGTCAAAATGGCGAGGATATTTAAAACAGCCAGTTTCTATTGAAACACCCTTTACATTTTTATTGAGTGTAGATTTGCGTTTTATTTACATTCTACTATTCAATTCTGATATGATTCTCCCCCTGCCCAATAAGCAGGTTCAATTCGTAATACCTAAATGTAATAACACTTAGTAAACTCCAGCTGACACGATATTAATTAAAGGATTGTTCGACAGCGCTGCGTTCTTCCGATATTCAATTAATTCTGATAACCTACTTTAATTAATCATATTTACGCCGGTGGTGTCTATACAGTAGCGTTAGATTGATATAAAAGTGCCCCATGGTGTTAATTACATATTAGTTATGGCACTATCATCAGCCGCATATATATTTCTCACAACAGATGGCGCTGGAGGCTGACATAGTGACGTCATTTCTCATCGCTCTGCTGTAATGCCATATAAACGGAATCGCCTGCTGTTCCAGTTTAAGCTAATACTAAATTTCATTGTTCTAAATGTGAAAATTATTACTTGATACACGTTAAATGCATTTGTACTTCTAGTAAAAAGAGATGTGTTTTGTATCGATTCCGCTTGTTTCAATGGAGCAACAGCCCTATGCCAATGGACATTGTGTACCACTTTTGTTTTGTTTATTGAGTACCTAATGAGACTGCAATGAGACTGCAATAACCTAATAGTATATTATAGGACATTTTATGGCACAAGCCCTAAATTACAAAACGAGCCGGAGACGAAGAAACGAATATTTTATACTATTTATTCTAATTTGGGATCACGTATTGCGAGAAACATTTCCTTTCAAAATTATATGTCCTCATTGCTTTTAGTACAGTCATTTTACCAAAAGTGGCATTTTTTTCCGACTTTTGGTTTGAGAGTACAGAAAGTTTAGAAATTTTGCGTAGATTACGAAAAAAATAGTGAGAGAAAATGTCCAATGTAGGAAAATGTCGCTATTTACATATATGAATTTTGCGTGTTTTTCGGCCAAAAAACGTTAATAGCTTTAAAACTATGCATTTTAGGAAAAAAGTTTCCAACAAAAGTTGTTCGGCATTAAATATACCACATTTACAAAAACAATATTTTTGGCCCATACGGTTTAACAGACAGACTAACAGCAGCTGTGTTTTCAGAAATTTTGGAAATTTATCACGAAGACACCACACAATGAGGGAACAAATGCATGGATACAATTGGATGGCTGTCCTGTCCATTTTGGCAGACAAGTACGAGAATGGCCAAATAGGAAGAACGGTGAAAGATGGATTGGTAGAAGTGGTCCAGTTGCATAGCAATCCGATTAACTTTCCTCAATCTTCTGGACCTTTTTACTTGAGGTTATTTAAAAGATGAAGTTATGCCACGCCGGTTCATAATAGAGAAAATCTACTTAATCTTATTCGAAGACCTTGTGGTGAAAATAATAATAAAATGTTAATTCGAACAAGATGACCGTTAAGAAATCTATATTGGCGTTGCGTTGAATTAAATGGATATCATTTTGAGCATTTATTATGAATTATTCTTCATTGTTACCAATAAATAGGTATTTGAATATTTTCTTACGTTTTAAATAGCCTTTCAAAAGAAATTTCCTAAGTTAACCCTAATTAGAAGAATCAAAATAGCTCGAACAGGAAGCCTCTAAGTGAAATTTATCAAGAATACTTTTGTATGGTAAATAAATCATATTTTTTTTAATTTGTATACAATAACAATTTCCGAATATTGGGGTAGAAGTTTAAGGGGTTTAAATGGGTACAAAACCTCATAGCTACGCTACTGTATTTGGTTTAAGAGCATAAAATTTCTCATCTAGTAAAACTAAGGTTTACCAAGTTTGAACTGAAAATCTTCATTTGGTTAGAAGATAATGAAGAAAATGTAATAATTTTTGAAAACTTCAACACGCTGTATCTCGGAAACAAAGTGATTTTTTATATGAAAGACACCTATTATTTTCAGAAGTTATATACTTTACCGAAGTTATGAACGAAGAAACTGAAACACCCTGTATACCTTCTATTACAGTCGTTCCAGATATTTCTTTTTCTATTTGATTATTATAACATCTGATGTTCTATCAATCAGGATTGTTTGTCTGATTGCCCATACATCCATCTTCTTCTTCATATGATACAGTTAGATAATGAACATTCTTTTTGAAGAATATTTGGTATCGTATCATTCAGATTTTGAGATAAATTTCACTCTCCTCAATTATCCTCAACTGGAACATTCCTCGAGAATGACAATATTTGATGCCCAATAGAACTGACATTATTGAATACTTGCTGTGGTTATTAGTTTAATGAGCGTAGTAGCATCTGGCATTCCTCCCGTGCTATTTAAAATGATATAACTTCTATAATATGCTAACTTTATTATAATTTTTAAAAGCTAAGTCTGATGGGCTTCAAAATACGGCAAGGCAACACTATTACAAGATTACAATATTAATCCATGAAAGACAATGCATTTCAAATACCAATGCAATCTCTTTTTTAGCTTTAATATTATAAATCGTGTGCAGGGAGGGAGCAAATCTTATTTGCCTATTAGGCACCACTTCCCGGATAAATCTCGTCTTTCGTTGATATATCCTTTAAACCTATCTATCGAAGCATACGGAACGATGAATTTAAATGTGCTTCTCACAACGATGTAAGTCATTCCATTGAGGAGTTAATTCTCTGTTATATCCATTGTGATGGCAGCTGCAAGATGATGTTCGGTTTCCCACAAGCCCTTATCAGTTCTCCGTCCAGTTGTTATAATACACCGGGCGAGAGAATGACAAGGGACTGGAAGAAATCGATTTTTTGAATGAATTTTGATCATCATGTGTCGGATTCTGAAAAATACAATGCATCCTTTCATAAAACATATTCTTATATAATAGAACTGATGAGTACACAAATTGAAATAATGCGAAAAAATAGTAATCGATAAAATATTGAGAATAATTCAGTTCTGCAGTTATGTATTCTAAGTAAGTTAAGAAGAAAAATTCTCCACGGTTGCAAACAAATGAAAGAGGATCATTTGTTTGTAACTGCCGGCTTGGTTTTATTAGAAATTCCAAGTCGATTCCATTTCAGATAACGGCCGAAAAGAACATGTAAGAATTTCAACCATTAGCAATAACTAATATCAAGTTATTGATCTGCTAGGAATTAAGATCAGAAGATGTGGTATCATTCGAACCTTTGCATTGCCGAAGATTTTTATTATGTCATAAACCGAGTTTCAAGTTTCTTGATTTATTTTGGAGTCTGATGGAACTGCGCCAAGGCAGAAGTGACTATTGGACTGATTACTAGTGTAATCCAACCTGTAAGGTTCATTCGAGTTTCTTAATTATTTCATGAACTGAGAATCATGTACATTGCAGTGGGCTTTATCTCCGAAGACAAAGAACCGTTGCATTCTTTTTCATCTGCAGATTTTCACATTTATATCATGAATTAAAGTTCATATCGTTTAGACTAATAAATTAGTGATGATGGAGAACAATATATAGAAATCATCATAAGAAGCCACAACTAGTATAGGTTGCTGATATGTTAGTTGAAAGATATGAGTATGAGGTTTTTCGTCTAAGCCTTTACCATTGCATAAACAAGTGATCGGCCGACACGGTTTTTTTTTCGATGCCGACACCGATATAATATCCGTACAAGAACAAAATGCAAGGGCAAGGTGAAAAGTCCCTGAAAAATGAAACAAGAAATGATTTATTCCGTCAAAACTTATTTTATTTCTCAACATAATCTCCTTGTAGTCCGCTACACTTCGTCCAACGTTTTTCTACTTTTTCGATCCCTTCCAAATAATACGATTTCGGCAATCCTTCAAAATAGGCGTTTGTTTTAGCGATGGCCTTATCGTTAGAGCAAATCTGTTTCCGGCGAGTCATTTATACAGGTTTGGAAATAGATACAAAATCACAGGGGGTCAAATATGGAGAATATGGTGGATGAAGAACCAATTCGTAGCGCAATTCATGCAATTTTACCATTGCGACTGCAAACCTATGCGCCGGTGAGTTGTCCTGGTGGAAGAGCGCTTTTTTCTTTGCCAAATGCGGCCGGTTTCGCTCCAAATTGGCGTCGAATCAATCCAATACCTCTGCATGATATACGCCGCCGGTGATAGTTTTGCCATTTTTAAGGTATTCGACATGAACGATATCGTGTGCATCCCAAAAAACTGTCGATATGACTTTGTTGGCCGATACGCCCACTTTGAACTTTTTTCGCTTTGATTCGCCAGGACGAGTCCACTGTTTCGACTGTTCTTTGGTCTCTGGTGTGTTGTGATGGATCCATGTTTCGTCTACGGTGCAAACAATTCTTCTTATCGCGCTTGAACATCGACAAACACTCCTTTGAAGTTGTCACACGGTCGTGCTTGTTGTCAACAGAGAGCAAATGGGGCACCCATCTGGCAGATAGCTTTCTCATGTTTAAAACTTTATGCAAAATGTTCTGTTACCGTTCGGTTGAGATGCGCATAGCCTCAGTGATCTCGTGTACTTTAACTCACATCATGGATTTTATCGACGATTTCTGGCGTTGTAATCTCAATTGGACGACCAGAACGTTCGGCGTCCTCTGTGTTCGTACTAGCACATCGAAAATCAGTAAACCACTTGTGAATCATTCCAATCGATGATGAAGAGTCCCCATAATGTTTAACAAGCGATGCTTTGGTTTGCGTAAGAAATAATTTATAATCAAAACGCGAAATTCACTTTTTTCCATATTTACAAAAATCTTCGAAGTTGTTTGCATTTGATGAGTGTCAAAACGAAACTGAATGACATAATCAGTCTGAAAATGCGTTCTAGTTAAAGATGGTACATCACAAATGCCACATGGGATTTCCGATAGTGGCGCCATCTGTTTTATTTTTCAGGGTCTTTTCAGCTTACCCTCCTAATTCACAATTACTAGATAAAGAAGTTATTCCAAAAAACCGCTGGAGATTCAATAAAACGAAAGGGAAATAAAGTTCTCTATGGCAGTTTTTTTTTGAAAAGAAAGACTGCTAAATCTGAAAAAATGCTGCTATTTGTAACATGCGTGAAACTGTTTAAAAAAAATTTTAGAAATGGATTTTTACTTACGAATAAATAAAATAGTAAAGATTAAATATGCCGATATTTATGGGCTAAATATTGCCGATACTATCGGTATTGACCCATCATTAATTTTAACCCCATTGAATATAACTAAGTAGCTTTTAGTTATACAGGGACCTCTTTGCTACATATGGAAATGCAATATTTAAAGAAGCTATAGTGTGTTGAGCAGTGAAGTGATATTTAATATTTCAATGTGGTTGTACAATTAGTTGGAGAGGGAGCATAGGTATGATAACATGGGAATTCATATCTATTTTAGAATTTATTATTTTCATTTTATTGTTTGTTATTATTACCTCGGTCTTTGATATGAAAATCTACTGTTTTGATAGATCATTAATATAATCGGTGTCCAAAATTGAACTTTCGATTTAATTCAATAATAAATCTGGAAATATTATAATCTTATTGTTTGACTTTGAAGTTCAAATGTTGCGGTTAATAATAAAAAGTGATATCCGACAATGACTCCCTCTGCTTCTTTGACGTGCTAACATTTTTTTTCCAAAATTTTTGATAACATTGTCGCAGACATGTTCAATTTCTCCAATTTTTTGAATAAGGTAGGATTGCAGCAGTTCAGGTGTTTGATGATTGTTATCAGCCAATTAGCCTAAGCTCTTCGAGAAATTATTCGATTGCCAAATCTCTCCCTTGAAAGATTCACTGTTTCATCCGATGTATGACAAGTGGAACCACATTTTGTGGACATCCATACGATCTAATTCGTTCCACGAATAGTGTCTTATCATTGTTCTGTATCGAGCTCCATTCACAGTAATACCATTACCAGCTTCATTCTGAAAAAATAAGGACCAATAATAACATACGACCAAAAACCACACCACAGTGTCACTTTTACTGGATAAAGTCGTTTCTCCAATATTTCTCTTGGATTTCCTCAACCGAAATTCTGAAATTCTGCTTGTTTACGTAGCCACCAATTTCGTAATGAGCTTCGTCGCTAAAGATATATTTTTGAAAATTGTTATTGTTTTGCCTTCTTTCTAAGGCCCAATTGAACAAACAGATGACGATACCACATGCTCGTTTGGTTTTAATTCTTGGGTCAACTTTATCTTAGATAAGCTTTTAAATGAAGATCTTTCTTCATGATGTTATGCAGACTCGATCTTTTGATGTTGGCTTGCTGTGAACGTTTTCGAACCGACATTTTCGGAATTTCACCAACACTAGCCCTTACCGCAACAATGGTTTCTTCGGATTGTAAACACAACGCCTGTTAACTTCTATTAAACCATTATGTTGAAATTTCTTCATAAAATTCTCAATAACTTTAACAGATGATGCTAAATTTCTGCAGTTGCAGCAAAACATTCCCCATTTCGGTGAAGAGTTTTTACAATAAAACACGTTCTTCAATCGACAGTTGCTTCATGTCGGCCAAGTAACAAATAACCGCAAAGTTTTTGTATGACATATGTCACTTTAGAACAACTGTCAACTGCCAATGGACTACTAGAAATGATGGTCAATTTAAATCGGAATCTCAAATGTATACATCCCTTTACAATTAAGTACTTTCTGTGCAAGTAGTAACAGTATGTAGTTAGTTATTTTTCTACTGCTAATTTTGTTTGTTTAAATTGTTGTTTATTGAATCGAATGGTTAGCCGTAAACAAAAACTTTGAAATACTAGTCAGCCTGACAACACTGTATCATATGTTGCTATGACGTAATTTCTTTTTTATCTGAATGCCGTATATAAACGTTGCTACATTAAACCTTTTGTGATACTAAATTCAAAATATCAATACACTCAAACATCCAGCTCGTGTAATACAAATATGGAAAGTTTTATGTTAAATTTTCTTTTTCATATAACCGCTGTTGTACGGTTGTCTTTTTCATTATAAGGACGTTGGGTTTGAACTTTGGTTATTAACATTAGTCTGGATAAATGTAACGGTCCACATTACTCAGACTCAGATATTAGCGTGCAACATTCCTACCAACGCAGGCCGGCAACTTCTTAATGAATCATTCCCCCAGCGAGCTTTATATCGCACTTAACTAACTCGCGTTAATTCGCAAACACCGATGTGAAGCGAGACGAAATTCGTCGAGTGTTCTCTTTTCCACCCGCTTTTCGAGCGTCGACAAAAGCACGTCTTGGATTTTCAACCGGATGTTCGCTAAGTTTGATACGATTGTTCTTCGTATTTATATGACACTTATAGGCGTTCAAATTTAACCAGCCGGTCCGTGAATTATGTGCCACTGAATCTGATAGTCCCATGATGCTTTGCAATTTGACGTTTAGATCAATTCACTTGAGCATACTCAATAAAATAAGCTTCACGATGGCCTATTAAGTCAGCATTATGCCTGTAAATCGAGTAAATTAGAATTTTCATCTGGAAAATTCATTAAGCAGCCAGTATAACGAGCTAGTCCGTTACGACAGTTTTAGGATGTTCCAACGGTTTATTTAATGTAATTAGGAAGGTAAAATCCCTTCGGTGGGAAAAGCCGATGCTTGATGAAGTTAGGCTAAATTCACACACCATCATTGATCCAGCCTCTTCGATTTCTTGGCAGTAAATTCGTGTTCTATAAACACTAAAATTGAGGTTAGATTATTGCATCTTCACATTAAATTGATGCCAAAGCATAGCCTGCTCTATTCAGGTCAGCACCTTGACCACGTGACCATCGTGTCACATGACAAATTCAGGCCTAACATGTTTAATGGAGGATTCCATGCTGAAAACAATCAGAAAAGTATAATTTAAGGTATTTATTGAAGTTTTATACTTATCAAAATAGCGTGCGATTTCTAGTGTTTCTATTCGGTGGTTGGTGAGACTACATTTTACGATTTTATGAATTCGTTTTTCTTTTATTATGCAATTTATTTTTGATGAAAAGAATACATTGGTTTGTTTAACATCTAGAAACTACTTCGAAAAGAAGAAAATATTGTTATTAAGTGTTTTTATCATCAGTTTTCTTGATGATACGTTGTTTTCTCATTTTATCTCGGAATGATAAGTATAATTAAGCCAGTAATTTTAATACGACTTTTCCAACTTTTTGAATCAAAAATTGATAGTTCTTAGTATCCTTAAGCTCAGATCTTCAGTCAAATAATTTCTTAAAAGTTAATTCTACATTTTGTGGCGAGTTTATAAAAGGGGATGTAAAGGAGGAAAATTTTGAAACCGACTTCAAATATTTTCATACACAATCAAGAACGATAAATAATACAACAAATATATTAGACTGGTTCAAAGATACTATTATTGAGAAAATGTTAACTAAATTAGAAGATTTCCAAGAAAGAGGATTCAACTGGTCTCTCAAAACTATAAACTATAATTGACATCAACAAACATGAACTTGTAAATTCAGGATCTTCATATACCCGACTCCCCCAGGAAATCACAAACAAACATTCCGTTATTAATATTAAGAATTATAATGAGTATTGTTCGCTTGAGCAGTCTATACCCTGCAGCTACTAATTCAGATCGAGTATCTCCATATTCACATTTTAGTACTGTTATATATTTACAAAATTTAACTTTTCCTTTGTCTATAACACAAATTCCCCTATTCGAGAAGCAGAATAATATAAGCAATCAGGTTTTCGTTTTAGAATTATGCGATAAAGAAAATGATGACTTCAAGGACTGAAATTTTTCATTGAAATATTTTTCTCATAGTGGTACCGCAGTAAGTGTACATTTGGTCAATTGTTTTGGAATTAGAACAGGATATAACTTGTTTTAGAAAATAAGTCTTGATTATTCCTGCTTATGCTTGAATTCAACAGATAAGCTGATGAAACAAAAACGCCTAACCTACGTCAGAGATTTCGATTTTACAGTTTCGTTCGAAGATATAATTTTCCAGCAGGAACATAAAGAAAGTCGAATAAAACTAGGATTGTACTCAAACTTTCAAAACTGTTTATGCGTATAGGGAATAGAATAGGTACGTAAATACACGAGATCTGTTCTTTCACACGAGGTGGCCGAGGAACAAAGTTTGTTCGAGATGGAGTGTGATTAAATTTAACTACAGACGATCACGGAATTCTAAATCAGTCTGGAAAACGGATCCGAGCACCCAATAACTAAATCAAACTCGTTACTCGATATGAATGTAGAATTGTATCAATGTAACGTTATATACTAGCTAGCTAGCTAGCTATCGATTCTGTAATATCATTTAATAAACGTCACATTTTCAATATGTCTCTTGCAACAGTCACGGGAGACTCAACACTCATTCGCAAAGCATATGGAAATTGGATTTGAATTTAAATCCATCACACTTCATTAATTGCCACCCACACTTTCGAATTCTGATTTGACATATGTCGGGCCAGTTATTAACATTTAATACAATTACTTCAAGTCGCTCCTTCCTCCAATTCTTCCTTTATAGGTAAATTGCAGCGGGGACCGAATCGAATTCGCATCCATCATTGTGCCGGCTCATCGCTCATTCACAAAAACAATCAAAATCGTTCCCTTAGAGATCTGGATGTAGATTTTAAACGGGCACGATGTTTTCATGCAGATTGTTCGTAACGTACAGTATGGCAATAAATAAAAGATGCTGAAAATGTAAAAATTTATTTTATATTAAATTATCAAACCAGAATTGTTTAAACTTAATAATTATTGATGTATGGTATGCTTCACATAACCACCAACTTTCTGCGAACATAGTTCCAAGCGTTGCTGAAGATTGTATACAATGTTTCTAAATACAGGCTTGCGAATGTTTTGGAAAAATTGTTCTATCGCGGTTTTTAATTCAGGAATTATTTTATCATTATTTCACAATATAATCCCCTTATAGCCCGATACCCTCCGTCCAACGTTTTTCTAATTTTCAAATTCCTTCCAAATAATACGATTTTGGCAATCCTTCAAAATAAGCGTTTGTTTCAGCGATGACCTCATCGTTGGAACCTAATCTCTTCCCGCCGAGACATTTCTTCAAGTTTGGAAATAGATAAAAATCGCAGGATGACAAATATGGAGAATATTAGTGTATGATGAAATGATTCATGCAATTTTGTCATTGAGACTGCGGACCTGTGTGCCGGTGCGTTGTCCTGGTGAAAGAGCAATTTTTTCTTTGCCAAATGCGATCGCTTTTTCTTCAAATCAGGGTCGAATCGATCCAACAGCTCTGCGTAATATACGCCGGTGATCGTTTTACCCTTTTCAAGGCAATCGATATGGACGATACGTTGTGCATCCCAAAAAACTGTGTCTCCATGACCCACTTTGGCCTTTTTTGGCTTCGATTCGCCAGGACAAGGCCACTGTTTCGACTGTTCTTCAGTCTTTGGTGTGTTGTGATGGATACATGTTTCGTTCACAGTTACGAAACGGCGCAAAAAGTCCTTCTTATCGCGCTTGGACATCGCCAAACACTCCTTTGAAGTTGTCACACGGTTGCGCTTGTTGTCAACAGAGAGCAAATGCGGCACCCATCTGGCAGATAGCGTTTTCATATTCAAAAATGTATTCAAAATGTCCCGTACCCGTTCGGTTGAGATGCCCATACTATCTTCAGCAATTCGTGCACATTAACTCGTCGAATGCTGGCGTTGTAACCTCAGAACGTTCCGCGTCCTTTGTGGTGATACTATCACAACAAAAATCAGTAATCCACTTGTGGATCGGTCCAATCGATGGTGAGGAATCCCCATAATGTTCAACAAGAGATGCTTTGGCTTGCGTAATCTTTTTCCACCTGAGAAATAATGTTCAATAAATAGTCGAAATTCACTTTTTTCCACGTTTACAAAAATCTTCAAGGTTGCTTTCGATGGGTGTCAAAACAGAACTGAATGACTATGCGTTCTAATTAAAGATGTACATCACAAATGTCACAAGGGATTTACGATTGTGGCACCACCTGTTTTATTTTCCAGAGACTTTTCACCTTGCCCTCGTAAGGTTCCAAGAACATTCGAGAAGCTACAGAGACTCTACCTACGCGAACCCCCTATTGCAAAACATTCATAACTTCACCCTTGATCCCGATATCTTAGATATTCTATAACACAGGTCAACAAAAAAAATATTTTTTTGTTGGGTTTCTGTTCTCTTATTTAAATTCTGATTCTAGACATTGAAGAACACTTAAATATTCATATTTAGTTCATAAAGTTTGCTTTGGTCTGATTTACGACGATAAGTATGATTGAAAAAATGCTTAAAAGCTTTAAAGTTATGGGCTGCAGAATGTCTCATAAACTTCATATGCTAGATTCTCATCTGGACGAATTTAAAGACAACATGGGGGCCTACTCCGAGGAACAAGGATAACGTTTTCACCAAGACGTGATGGACTTTGAACAGCGATATCAAGGGCAGTACAACGAGAATATGAAGGGAGATTACATTTGGGGTTTAATACGAGACATTAATTTCTTGTTATTTTACATCTATATGTTATTGTTTATCACAAATCTTGAATAAAAAAGACTATTGTATCTAAAAAAATGTTTTCTAATTATAATTTACAGTGGAAGTGTAGAAAAAATATAAAAAATTGAAAAATTGTTCTAGTTCCTACAAAAGCAAACTTTAATCGGAAAATAATTTTTTTTCCTTATTTTTGTCGTAGGAGAAACCAAAATTTAACATGTAGAAGTTAGACCCAAAAATCGTGTTGACCGGTGTAATCAATCAAAATTTCTAAAAATACAAAAAAACAATAGTAATATATTATTAAATGACCGGATCGATATGTATAATTCATCACTTGTCCTCAATTAGTATTACATCCAGCTCTGAAATGTAATATGTGGTGGAAAATTTGTTAGCATTAATGGTTATAAATAAAATGTTGCAAGTTCCAGTGTAAATTCGAGTTTAATATCTCCAACTTCAGAAAGTTCAAAATGAATTTAAATCACATAAATGCCGTAACCATAGATGTACTTTGTAACTTTGCCAGTATAGTTTATTTCCATGTTGGTTATACTGTGTTGTGTACAAAGAAAGTCTAAATGAGATACATGTTATTTTGCGGGCAGTATTACATCCTATTTAAACTGGACATTATTTGGTAATCCATTGTAGTCTCGTATACTCATGTAACAGAATACTACTATTATATCATTATAAATAGATAACATTATTGAACAGCTCTTGACAAGTCACTATGTATAAATACCCACGTTGTCATGACAGTAGTGTTAATGCCTATGCATTTATGATAATTCCAGGCCATCTCGTTGCATATTCAATTCAGAAGCGTCAAATTGTATACAAATAATTTACTAGTCTGTAATTCGAGACTGAACAATGTATGTATGCGTATTCCTGTATAGTAACATACATAATCGACATTCTTGTTATTATACACTCGAAATTCATATGCCTTACAATTCGATCGATCGATTAAGCATCTTAATTATGTCCCGGAGAATTCACAATATTACATAAATTTGAACTTTACTCATCGTTGATTAAGGTAGAGTTGTGTGCAACGTAAGGCTCGAGTAAAATTTTTGGCCCAGTTTTATGTGCGAAAAGCATCTGGAAACGTCTTCCTCACCAGGTCGAATATAATAAAACATAAGCTCTTGATGTTTGAGTATTATTGAAAATTGTAGAGCGATTATTGCAATATAATAGCAAAAATATATGATCCAGGTCATAGTATTCTGGTGTGAATCTCAATGTTAAGTCTATGCAATAAAAAATTACACAGAAAGCAATTGAATATTTGTATGGTTCGAGCGTGCTTATTCCGTCTACTATTACTGCCATAATAACATTCACTTCAGGATGCGTACGTATTGGTTCACTTATACAACACTGATAAATTATAGTGTGTTTATTACTGTCATTTAAAACAAGTAAAGTTCGTTATAGCTCACACGTGTGTTCGAGTTATAACACCCATATGAGTTATAACTCACGTGTGGTTTATAAGTCACTGAATAGTAAATAATTAGAAACCTATTCTTTAATGTAATTAACATTGATATTGAAAGAATATGAATTATATTTAGACGGGTTTAAAATGGAAATATTATGGACATTCTTTTGTAAATGATTACAGATCCATTTCCATTTTATCCGACATAAGCAACGTTTTTGAATCCATTGCAACGCAGTTTTCGTATTGAAAAATCTAGTTCTGAGACGTCCTTTGAATGTTTCAATCTCATTTGTTTTTAGAAATGCCATGAGCTACTGTACTTGGAAATATCCAACATCCCATGGAGCTGTAAGGTGGTCTCCAGCATAGAATATTTGGTCCATAGAGGAGAAAATGTTTTGACCTAATTGGGAGAAATAAGCCAGCACAGTTTCATTAACATTATTGACATTACTTGAATTCATCAATCATTGTTGGGAATAGACAATTCCATTACAACAGTTTCTCGATTTTATAAAATAATTTCTTTTGTCTTTTGAGGTTCCTCAATAATACTTTCTGTTAATGGAAAACATTTTTCTTAATAAACATGTTTCCCTTTGTTTATTTATATCGGAATAAACTGGGATATAAACTACATAGGAACAAAGCTATCTCAATTTTTGGAACAACGAACTTATACTAGGTTCCTATGTAGATCACGTCATACCAGGTTTCGCCAATATATATGATAGTTTTATCAATATTTATGTTATTAAAGTTAGTGAAAGCAGTATTGGATACATTTAGTATGGCAGTCGTTTTTAATCTAACTTAACCGAACTTTTCTCGCATGACTTGTATACAAGTTTAGGTTTAAATATGCTATGGAGAATATAGATAAACTTTATTACCTTGAATGTTCTCAATCCTTTTGTCTGATCTTGCGAAATTTTATTCATATCTGGAAATAAAAAAGATATGTTAGATACCTATTAAAAATAATTACTTTGTATATAAAAGTTAGTCAATAAATTTCTGAAATTCCATTTCTTTCAGAGTGAAATGTCAGGACAAAACCATATCATAAACTCTTCCAATGTTACTGTACACCGTAATTGTTAACATCTACGATTAAATGGTTGTTGGTTTCGATATCTGCACTAGCCTAATGTGAGTGCAAAAATTGCCGTTTTTATTGATGAAAATAATGTTGAAAAACAAAAAAGTATTACCGGAGATTTTTGGTACTTGGTATGACCATACAATCATTCAAGCTACATTAATAAATTGAAAAATGTCAGAAGCGTTATTGGAGAAAAACTTTTGTCGTCTTGTATGTTTCAAAAGCGGCTTCCCGAAAATCGTCAAAGGGCAAAATGTTCTTGAAATTCTTGCGGTATGGTTACCAAACACCTTGTATATTAACTATATTAATCTGATCTAATTATGTACCCTATAAATACAAAATTTGTAAAACGACAAAAAGTAGGTGTGTATATTAAAGATCCGTTAATAGTTTCCATTTATTGCTGCTGTTAATAGTGTTCAACACATTTATATTTAATGTACTCCCAGACATTCATACCATCCATTTGGAATCAATATAGTACATTAAAGTAGTATTTGAAGAATTAATTTCTTTGTTAATCTTGTGCGAGTGCTTAAAACTTTTTTATAGATATCATCATTATAGGTTCAATTTTATCAAGTAGTATTCATAACTTTATACAGGACTATTGTACTTTAAGTCGCTTCGACAATAAGTCGATGAGTTTCAGAACGGAAAAGAACTCGAGTGTTTAGAAATGTGTTCTTTGTCTTATGATCTGAAGATTTCCTGTATATTGGAAAAAGAGTTCCGCTCCTATTAGCGGCGTTTCAGCTGCCTTGCGTCTAAGAGCCTGTTTATTTCCCTCAATTCCTGTTCCTCCTGGGACCCAGTGGAATGTGATTATCTACTGCATCCAAAGGTGTTCAGTTTGGTTTTGCAGTTAAGTACCATCCTTTAACTAATGATGTTTATGCTTATCGCTAATCTTAAGGCTGCTTCACCTAACGTAGGAACCATGAATAATTCTTCAATAATTACTTCCCTGATTCATACTTCGACGGATATTACAACGAATTACCATTTACTGATCTAAGGAAAAACGTTTCTTCAAGAAAAAATTTTTTGAAGATTAAAAACTGATGAAAGTCGAGTGCTGAATCTAGCAATTGATGTGGACAAAGCGTGTTTTTCCCATGAACAAAGCATGTTCTTTCATTGCATTGAGGATTTCTTTTGGTGTCAAAAAATTTGATCACTGCACGACGTTCAATTTCAGCAATAGTTTACAGTCACTCATAATTAAAACCACGGCAGATTTGATACTTTATAAATTGTTTGAGAGGCAAATGTGGCACCACGATCCGATGGAATACAGAATACTTTACACATAAGACCCACACTTTTCGATTGAGCCTCATATACAGATTGGAAACTTGAAAGCAGTAGTCGGGTGTTACTAGTGAGGAAATAGCGTATCCGTTTTAGATGAGGATAAAGCGTAACAGCGAACGCCTCTAGTGGGAGAGCACGGTGTGTCTTGAACTTGACTTCAGTAATTCAAAACGAACGCATAGGTGTACATCGTAGTATCCTTTCTAGTAGAATCGACCCCGTATGAACATTTTACTATTTTAATTATTTCTATATACTACTTACTAGTACTAGTAATAGTCATTCTTAGCTTGAATATTCAAAAGTAAAAGTAAATAAGCCGCCTCTAAACAAGCCGAGAAGTAAAACATTCAACTACATCACCCTAGTCCTATGCTCTACGAATGACTGCCGCTCTAATGTACGAGGGCAAGGTGAAAGTCCTCGAAAAATAAAACAGATGGCGCCACACTCGAAAATCCCATGTGACATTTGTGATGTACCATCTTTAACAAAAACGCAATAAAAATTTCAGACTGACATGCCATTCAGTTCTGTTTGTATGGTAATACAGATTTTGTTATTCTTTCTTTAATGATGGGATTCCTTTCAAGTACATTACGAACAATTAAACACAGCGCGATCTGTAAGGCTGTTTATAACACTTTTTCCATAACTTGTTGGTGCAACTGAATTAAAGTGAAGATATCGTTGATACTAAACTTCTTAAGTAAGCCAAGAAGTTCATATTTGGGAAATTTATGTTTTTGTTCACTTCTATTTCACAAGGAAATTCAAGTTTACAGTGGAAATTGTTAAAGTTTTTAATCACGTACTGAATTTTATCATTGAGAACAAACATTAGGCAATCATCTACATACCGTTTCGAGAATACGGGTTGAAAATTTAATGAATTTATTACAGATTCCTCTAGGCGTTCCATAGCTGGGTTAGCGAAAATAATAGCTGAAAGAGGAGATCCCATTGCTGGGCCGAATATTTGTCCAAAAGATTCCTCACCGTATTGGAAATAAGTGCATTCCAAGCAAAACTTACTGCATTTATAAATTCAGATTGATCTAGAGGTGTGTAGTTTTTAATCTCTGCCCAAAGTTTTTTGAGGCTACTTAATGCCAAAACGACTGGTATATTTGTCAATAAAGAAGCAACGTCTAAGGAAATTAATCGATGATTAATCGGTTTGATTTTCTATAAGCTTATTAAGATGTCATGAGTCCTTCACATAAAATTCATTTTTTCCTATTATATAGTTGATAGATTTTGATAAATTGTAGGTAGGCCCTCCAATATTACTTACAATGGGTCTTAAAGGTACTTCTATGTAGATTCGGAAGCCCATAGATATAAAGTGTTTGCCCAATATGGCAAATTAATTTATTTTTCAAATCAATAGAGATTATCATATTTTTGTACCATCTATTTATTAATTTATTGGTGTTATTTGGTACTGATAATGTAGGATCAGATTTTAATTTTTTATAAATTGTTTCATCATTCAACAGATTTTCTATTTTGTTTTTTTTAGTCATCTCAATGCATTATGACGGTTTTATTACATTTACCCGAGTAAAAAAGTAATATATGAGGGTTAGCATCTAAGAACTATTTTGTCTTTTTTGTGTGATACTTAAAACGATTTTTTGCCTTGCATATTTCTGCTTTGTGTTTATTCTTTTTATTTGTCAAAATTTTATTTCTAATTTCATTTTTTTGTTCCAAATTTTTAGTTCTATTTCCACATTCTAAATTAGCAATCACTTCATTAAACTATTCACCTTTTTTGATCGAATGGCTTTGATTTTGTTGAATTTCTTTTCGAAATTGTACTGCTGGTTTAGATAAAATTGGGTGATACAGTTGCTATCAAAATTCAGACAACAGGATTGTTTAACGCGCTTAATTTTGTTTTCAACCGCACAAATTTAAACAATTTTGATGAAGAGAATTTAACAATTTAGCGTGTGCCTTCTCATTTTGCACCTTGCTAAAACCATTATCCTCTGATTCAGATTTAATGAAATTTAGAAATACTTGCAGATTCCTAAATCTTACCAGAAATATTCTGCGATCAAGAATCATTATTAAAGTTGATTGAAGCTCTTAACACTCTAGTGACGAGTTGTCAACCATTGCCACATTGTAGATGCCGAGGGTGATGCCTATCTAAATATCCTATCTAATCCCGTTATCAGAATATGAGGGTGCGAATCTTACAAGAATTCTGTTACATCAAACTTACTTCAAATATTTCTACAACTCTTACTAAGATCAGCTGAATTGTTATGATATTTATCATGCTATTCCAGAAGTCTCTTTTCTCAGTTATCGTTACTGAAAGTTATAAAAATATAATAAGATTCTTGACCCAGTATGAATTATATAAAAAATTCTCGGGAATTAGGTCACATTAACACTCTGTTATAAATGTTCGTCTTAACGTACGTTTCGGTCTCACGACCATCATCAGAAGACTTATTTTGTCAAAAAGGGGTTAACTAAAACTAATTAGCACAATCGTCCATATCGCACAATTTTCAATCAAAAAGCTCACGCCGTCGAAACGAACAGAACCATGAATAATCGAAAATTGTATCGTTAATATTAAAGTATAGATTTTTTTGTAACAAGAAACCACTGTTAAGTAATATTCTCATAATGTACAAACGCATATTGCTATGGTCTCAAAGCAACTGGAGTTCGAAGCTATTTGTTTGTAATAACTCGACCCAGATGTAGATTTATGACGTACTTGAAAAGGTTTTAGACCTGCATTGGAATTTACTTTACTTTAAGCGTTCTTCCTAAAATATACTTTTAACATTATAAAGACGTATGTAGGAATTTGCAAGAGTTTTAATTAATCAAGTTAGTATAAATCTGACTCAATCCCTGAATATCATTCCTATGATTTACAGAATTTGAATCCCTTTTTATGTGAATCATCTCCAGGATAGATCTTTTATAATAATTGGTTTCTTTAGTTAAAATATTAACATTTTTGTAATCAAATTGATGGTTATAATCAAAACAGTGCTTAGCAAGGGCGGTGGAATTTAGAAATCCACTATTTAGTAGAATTATCAACAAATACGACCACATTTCATAAATGTCTACGAGAGACTAACAGTAACAGACGAGACCATATCAAGTGTTCATTTACGAACCAGATGTCATGATTTATTAGGTAATGAAAGAAGGTTTCTGGCCTCTGAGAAATACTTTAGACAATTCTACCTAAAATAAACTTTTAAGATTATAAGGACTCAAGTAGGAATTTGCGAGAATATTAATTAATTAAATTAGTATAAATATGACTTAGTGTTTGAACGTCAGTCCTATGATTTACAGAATGGGAGTCACGTTTTATGTGAATCATCTCCAGGATAGATCTTTTATAATAATTGGTTTCCTTACTTAAAATATTAACATTTTTGTAATCAAATTGATGGTTATAATCAAAGCAGTGCTTACCAAGGGCGGTGGAATTTTCTAAGTTATTATTTCTAGTGCTATACTTATGGCCGTACATTCTTTTTTTGTAAATATTGTTTAGAGATTCCAGTATAAGTTCCATCACAATCTAAACAATTCAATTTATATACTGTGTGGGTTTGTTTATCTTTAGGTATTACAGGTTTTAGATTTGAGAAATATTTCCCAACACAGTTAGTAGGTTTATGCGCAACATTTCTTAATTTTTTCTGAGGTCTCCGGAATGTATGGTAAAGTTATATAATTGTCTGTATTACCTGTTATGCTATTTTTATAAGAACAACCATTATAGATTTTGTTTATTCTCTCTTTAATGATAGGATTGAAGAAAGTTTTTGGGTAGCCATTCATTTCCAATGCATTACGAACAATTTTTAAATTTTTGGGACGGTCCTCTGCGTGGGATAATTTTACCGCGCGGTCTGTGAGGATGTTTATGACACTTTTTTTATAACAAGCTGGTGCAACGGAATTGAAATGAAGATAACGTTGAGACCAGACTTCTTTAGTAAACCAAGAAGTTTTTATTTTTCCATCTGCATCATGCCTAATGGTCATATCTAGAAAATTAATGTTATTGTTTATTTCTATTTCACAAGTGAATTGGAGTTTACAATGGAAATTGTTAAATTTATTAATCACATATTGAATTTTATCGTTGGGAACACACATAAGGCAATCATCTACATACCGTTTAAAGAATACAGGCTGAAAATCTAATGAATTTATAACAGATTCCTCTAGGCATTCCATAACGAGGTTAGCAATGGTAGCTGAAATAGGAGATCCCATTGCTGTGCCGAAAATTTGTCCAAAATATTGCTCACCGTACTGAAAATAAGTGCATTCTAAACAAAACTTTACCGCATTTATAAAATCCGATTGATCAAGAGGTGTGTGGTTTTTAATCTCTGGCCAACGTTTTTTGATGCAATTTAATGCCAAAACGACAGGTATATTTGTAAAAAAAGAAACAGCATCCAAGGAAATTAGTTGATGGTTTACTGGTACGGATTGATTTTTTATAAATTCATTAAAATGCCATGAGTCTTTCACATGAAATTAATTTTTTCCTATTATATTATTGATAGATTTTGATAGAAATTTTGATAAATTGTAAGTAGGCGCTCCAATATTACTTACAATGGGTCTTAGGGGTATATCATTTTTATGTAATTTCGGAAGCCCATAGATATAAGGTGCAAGCCCATTATGGCAAATTAATTAATTCTTTAATTCAATAGGGATTATCTTATTTTTATGCCATTTATTTATCAATTTACTCATGTTATTTTGTACTGATGAAGTAGGGTCAGATTTTAATCTTTTATAAGTTGTTTGTTTCATAATTTAAAAGGTTTCCCATTTTGTTTTCATAGTCATTTCTATGCATTATGACGGTTTTATTACATTTATCCGCGTTCAAAACTAAAATTTGAGGGTTAGCATCTAAGAACTCTTTTGTTATTTTTGTATGATAGTTAAAACGATTCTTTGCAATACCTATTTCTGCTTTCTGTTTGTTCTTTTTGTTTGTCAAGATGTTACAAACTTTGTTTCTAATTTCATTTTTTTCTTCTAAATTTTGATTCCTGATTCCGCATTCTAAATTTGCAATAATATTGTCAATATGCAGTTTTTTATATTATTAGGCAATGCAAACTTCGGACCTAAGCTTAACGTGTGCTGCACCTCATTCGGAATTTTTGTGTCATTTAGATTTTTCAACCATTGTTCATTGATATTTTGTTTTTCATAAGTTACACCTTTCATCAAATTATTTATCTTTTTAGATTGAATGGCTTTGATTTTGTTGAAATTCTTTTCGAAATTGTTTTGCTGATTTTGAAAAAATTGCGATATAAAGTTGTTATCATAATTTTGGTAACAGGTTTGCTTAACGAGTTTAATTTTGTTTTCAACCTCTGCTAGATTTGCACATGCTTCTTTAATGCACAAGTTCAAACAATTTTTATGCAAAGAATTTAATAATTTTGCATACGCCTTCTTATTTTGCACCTTGTTAAACATATTCTCCTTTGATTTAGATATAATGAAATTTGGAAAAACTTGCAAGTTCCTACATCTTACCAGATAAATTCTACGATTCTTCTCTCTTGCCAATATCTTCATTAACTTTCCGTATTCCTTCAAAACTCTAGGATAGGTGGTTGTTCCTTCCATATTAAGGAATATTACTTAACAGTGGTTTCTTGTTACAAGAAAATCTATACTTTAATAATAACGATCTTTAAGATCAAATAAACATTTCACAGTTAGAAAAAAAGTAACAGAGTTTAATAGAGCGTGAACAAAAATTAAACCAGAGGGTATGGCATTAGACAAACTATGGCAATTTCGTACAAAAAACAGTGACATCATTAAAATAATTCTGTGATATGTTCAAACAGAACCAGTTCCTCTCGGAGAACAGATCAAAGTTAGATATGAGGGAACTGCGACTGAAACCGCTTTTATTATGGCAATTTCGTTATGCAGAAGGATGCGACGACGATGTCGGACATGCAATTTGCTTGCTGTCCGACATTCTTTTGAAGAAACAAACCCAATTTAAATAAAGCTTTGAGTGCGTACCAGTTTAACTACGATTCTTTTCTTGGAATGTTCATCTCTGTTAAATATCGATTAAAAGGCATGTTTCTCCGTAGGAAGTTATCTAACAGAGCGACTTTTATCATTGTCTGAACATAAATCAAGATAAAGAGTATCTCTTTGACAAGTAGAACTATAAACGTATTGCTCTATTGCAATTAAAAATATTCTAAGTTATTTCTAGATTGGTCTAATTTCAAGATAAAACTCTTAGTAACTTTAGTCGGATTATACCGAGATAACAGAATCGAATTACCATCAATCAAAAGAACCAAATATAACACTCAACGGCACAAAATTCGACCCAAATTGAATTCTAGTAACACACGCATCTGTTTCGATAGACTTGAACTCGCAAGAACGTAAGAGAGACCGTGTCACAGTGGTCATAGCTATTCACTAACTGACAATTTTCTTATAGATTTGTGATTCTTGTTGCCATATATCCAGGACATCAATAAAGACAGTCCAGTCATGTGTGTGCATCACCAGCTCTGTATGTTGATCACAGTGTTGCCAAATCGTGGGAAATTTCCCGATTCGTGGAAAATTTCGACGTCTAAGGGAAAAGGGAAATTTTTTGTCTCTTATTTGTGGGAAATTTTTGCATAGTTACAACTCGTTTCTCTAAACGCTGTCACCGCGTTTCGGAGGTTTTTACAATCAAAAACTGTGGGTATAAGTTTAAGGTTTCTTTGCCTGATTGGTCACAATTTCGTGCAAGTACGTTAAGACGAATATAATTGAACCCTCTGAATTATGCAGATTACTAAGATAATTTAACATGAGATTATGAAGATTTTTTTTTTTTTTAAATTGGTTTGGCATTGACCAGGTCATTTACCACTTTTTTGAAAAGAACGTTCGGGCTAGCTAGAGCAACATGAAATTAATTCCACAATTACCACCAGGATTAGGGAGAGGTAACAGACACACTTCTCGCCCTGGGACCGATCAGGGCATTTGGACAGATGGAAGGCCATGGAAACACATATATGAGAGAGGAAAGGATACGAGTCCTACAGATCCTACTTCGTCTAGACTTTATATTTTAATTTTCGATTTATGAAAAAATTTTTAGAAAGTGCGATAAATTTTCTTTAGAAATACGGAGGGTAACCATATGGGTTCCTCACATTATGAAGATGAATTAACGTAAAACATTGTACCATAGGCGGGATTCGAACCCAGATTTCTGGATGTCTAGTCCATCGTGTTTACCAATTACTTACCCAGAACATTTCTCAGTCAGTTCTAATGAAATATATAAGAGCTGGGTAGCTGTCATTGAATGAGTACTGTCAGAGTAATTGCCAATCATAATAATACTCATACTTACACTCCTCAATTCAGAACGATTGAATTTTAGATGAATGTGCGTGATCTAAGCGAAGCATCGAATCTCATTGTGTTCATCAATGATCTATTATCCTTTCAGAGGTTTATATTTACAAACATATAATATATAGATAATGTTGGAATATAATAACAGGTAGTATGTGTTGATCATAACCTTCTAAACCAAGACACCTACCGTGTTTGGCAATTATTTCATAAATATGAAAAAACGGTCACATATACACGTTCAAACGTCTACATACACTAACAAATTCACACAAAACGATTATAAGCATTCAGATGCATTTTAATAGTTATTTGTTTTACTAGGCATAAAAGCACAAGATTTAATGCCGCGGCTGGTGCTCGCTACGCTCGGCTATGAAACCAGCCAAGGCATTAAATCTGCTTTTCTGCCGTGTGAAACATATAATTTTTTTTTCAAATTTGTTCCAATTCCACGCAAAATCGACTTTTTCATATTTAAATTGCGTTTCATTATCAATATCCAAATAACTAAATTATTTTATTAAAGGTAACTGGGCCCTGCGTTACTATGTTTACCGCTGATGACGTTTGTTGAATATGTTTGTTTACTGTTTACTTTGTCATTGTCAATTTTGAAAAGTTGTCATGTTAGAAATGGATTTACTGCAAAGTGAGGATGAATTGATGCAATTAACACCACCTGAGATAAGAGACCAGGCGCGAGATGTGGAATTTAACCTTTTACCGGAAAAATCAAGAACTGTATATGAACTCACATACAGCAGATTCATGGAATATAGACAGAAGAAAAATATAGGCAGTAAAAGTGGACTTTTTCTGCCTAGGCATTAAAAGTACAACTTCTAAGTCTGCCAAGTGTCATTAAAAGGCCGCTTTTAATGTCATTTGGAGAAAAAACATTTAAAAACTATAATTTCGCGCGCGGAATCTATTGTACCGACGCTAGCTTATTGCTGCTAAATGAAATTCCGCGCTAGTTTTTTATGATGAAATTCGTTCGAATTGTGAATGAATCGCCGTACGTTGTTTAAAACTTAAATAGCCGATGTATTTCTCTGTAATTTTATCCTAGGTTTTTGCCGATAGGCCTAAAATTGGGCCCTCTAGAGGCCCAAACATATTTATTAGAATAGCTTCATTTCTACTCAACCCAAATCGTTCTGCTTGGACTTAAAATACTCGTTATGAAAACCTCTAATACAACCTAGAATTTGGATTCCGTGAAAAATTTCTAACCTCAAAATATTTGAATTTTTCGGTGGTCCAAAATATTCTAAATGGCGCCAAACTTATGTCTTTGGACTTGAACGCTTAAATTTTGAATATTAGGTGCAGAATAATGAAATCTTCCGAATGAATTCGGTTTTAGATCGATAATATAATTATTTCGTCTGGAATTCGTGAAATACGGATTTTTCAAAATGGCCGACTTTGGCGCCAAAAATGAGGTAGGTTGAAATACCAACAACCGAAAAAAAGAGAAATAATAATTCTTTTCACCGAAACCGAATATGAAAAAAACAAAAACTGTCTGACATATACTCAATTTTTCAAAGTGCTAAAAAACACACTAAATGGGCCTTATCATGGACTCACAAGCTCGAATCGACTTCGAACCAGAACCGAAAATCGGTTATCCAACAGCTTTTGTTCTCAACATTTTTTTATACAACCCATACCTTTCTCTCAAAACGCAAAAGATGGTAATTTTTTGGAGGACAGGGTTAATCTACCATCGTGTTCAACACGTCAAAATACATAGGGATAGACCGAAATTCGGACAAACAAATTCCTTAAATGTCTGGACTAGATAGCCTTATAATTAAAAGACATGTTTCAAATTATCAGATTTCTCTACACCTACTGACTCAGTTTTGATATCATCCGCTAGATGTCACTACTAAAACGCATAATATTTGTTGTTATAGTCTGAAAGAGGAAAAGGGGACTAACATTTTTGAAGACATTTGTTTCATTGAATTCTCTACTCAAGCCAATCGCAAAATAATCATCAGAAAGCGGGAAAACAAAAGCATTCAGACATTCAGTTGGTTAATAGTTGATGAGTGATTAGCACAAGACGTGAAGTCACGAGCTGAGTCTAGAACGCTGTTTTATTTTTAAACTACCGAAATCCCTTTTTAATGTATTTCTGACGGAAAGTACTGTTGAAGGGAATGGTTCGTTTTCGGATTCGATCAGTGATCGATTGATGGATATTGTTATCAGTAAGAAGAATATCTTATCCAAGTATTTTCAGCTACATCTACGAATACATCAGAGATTATACTGAAACTTATCACATTTACATTTTAAGAAGCATAGGCGAAGAGATATTTCACGAATAAGCACTGCCGTTCTTCCCTCTATAAAGTTCGCTAAATCGATTTCTGGGCATTTGTCGAGCTTCTGAAAATAGTGAATAGGTTATTTATATTCATATTTATGATAAACAAAGAAACTTAACTCACGCTTCAACTGCCACTTTTTCTTTAGACTGAACGCCATTATCATCAGTGGATTTCAAGTTAGGTGAGTAAACCAACACGGGTAACGTTATTTAGAGATAACAATTCAAGTTGTTCAGATGAACTCGAGTGAAATAGACGAATCGCAGATTGAACTTGGTATGAAGGGGAAAGATGAATCGTGCAAAACGGTACTTTCGAGTTTCAATTTATCATCGCCTCTTGTCCAGGCCAATGCGAATTATGTGGTACAGATTGATTGGCTAAAATACATGAGACAGGAACATCTGGATGAGGAGCGGAAATTGAGAAGTAGAAATTGCACAATCAAAATAACAGTTTATTTGGCACATATTTGGTTATAGACGTGTACAAAAAAGAGCTTTTCTTAAAATGTCATTAACATTGAAAGAAAATTGCATTTTTTGTAACACGAACTCTGGTAATCATAATTTTAAGGAGGTTCGGTAGAGATTGTTTTTTATGATAAAATTTGTTGAAATTTTTACAGACCGTTGAGAATAACAATACAAGAATACGTCTAATTTTTTGGAGGGTTTCACTACACCGTTTTTTGAATATATCGAGTCAAACATTTTAACATAAAAGCTTATGGGGACGTGGTTAAATCTTTCTTAGAGATAAAAACGGCTAAATAGAAATGCTTTTTTTAATGGAATAACATTATTACAATAATATTCTGTGCAAGTTTGAGCGAGTCCCCCTAATTATTTCGATCAAAAAATAGCTGAAAATATGGTTTAGGCAGACAATTATTATTTGTAATTAACTTTTAATAACACGAAAAGAGTCGACGATAACTATACGATTATTATTTTTACATATCTTATATTTCCCCACGCTAAAACTACCGAACCTCCTTAAGCAAGCAACCGTATTTTTTTTTTGTAGTACAGAAAATATTACTTCAACAGTGACAAATTTGGAATCTATGTTATTGCGAGATGCCTTGCAACAAATTTATTACTATACTCTGTTCAAGATAAAACATAAGTCATAATTAGTAATTTAGTACACTTGAAAAATTGCACTAAATAAATGTTGCCCCATTTTCTTCAAACCAGGAATGTCATTTCAACAGTTAGTGACCCAAGTTTCCAGATAAACTAGTGCATTTAATTCAATTGACTTGGCAGTTCATACGAGTATTGTAGAACTAAAATTCAAAAGAACAGAACCAGTTCTATTTGTGATTGTAATTCTACCTACATTTAGGTAGTGTGCTGTCGGAGCCACTATCATCTATACTATAGTGTTTCAATAAACGGTATCTTCAACAATAAATTTCATTGAAGCGGAGCGTGAGAACAGATATGTTTTTTTAAATCTGTATAAACGTTTCTACCAAACTAATGTTGCATTATCAAGATATATTCCTCGCACGACAAAAACGAATACTGATGACAAACAAATAAAAAAAAATCGCTGTAGTTCCTCGAAAAAGACCAATCTCTTATAGTCTAGGAGATAGATACATATTTTGGGCCTGCGATATAACATGGCATATGTGTTATGTTTGTATGCTCTGTGAGTTGGATCTCCCACCCCGCCCATTTTGAGTTAGCCGCCCCAGATAATATTCAATTTTGGAACGGGTTATAACACTTTGGTGTTTGGTGCTAGTCGAAGAGGGTCCCTTGACGATCAATATTCAATGAATTCAAAAATTTTGTCTCCGTGCAGTTGTCAACAGAGGCATCTTTAGTTATGATCAAAATTGGAACGTGGTATAACACTTTCTGACCAGGTGGAACATTTTTGTTATCAATGCTCATTACTCGAAAACCATACGCCAACATTTTGTATGCGTCCATTTTCAAGAACTTGGGCCATATTTTGGCCAAAAATTGGCCAAATCGTCTGAAATTGGAAAAAAAAATGTTGGCACCTCCATCAACTTGTACTTTTTATGTAAAAGAAAAGCTTGTGTGAGTGCCAACATTTCCTTTCATGTTTAATCCCCCCAAACCGCAAACAAAATTCTTGAAAATGGACGCATAGAAAATGTTGGCGTATGGTTTTCGAGTAATGGGCATTGATAACAAAAATTTTTCGCCTGGTCAGAAAGCGTTATACCACGTTCCAATGTTGGTCATAACTGAAGCTGCCAATGCTGTCAACTGTATAGAGAAAACATGTTGGCATTTATTGAATATTGATCGCCAAGGGCTTCGACTAGCACCAAACACCAAAGTGTTATAACCCGTTCCAAAACTGAATATTTTCTGGGGCGACTAACTCAAAATGGGGCGGGGTGGGAGGTCCAACTCACATAGGATGAAATACTAAAATTAATAATTGCTAAAACATAACACATATGCCAACATGTTATATCTCAGGCCCAAAATATGTACCGGGATATCAAAAATTATCTTGATCAAGGGTGGTTGTGGAATCTAAAACATGTTTCTTACTTCACGTTATCAAAACTTGTGTCAAATTAATTAATTTGAAGTTTCTAAAAGTGAGGAATTTCGCAATTTTATACGAATGTTATAACACTCAGAAGTCTCTAGCGCTTTAGACTCCGGGATTATCGCGTGGCCTATCGAAATTAGAAGGTTCGAATTGTATAAAAACACAATTGCATCAACGCCAGACGTCCTATGTAATTAGCTACGAACGTAATCATTTTGACATATGCCTCGAGGAGCTCGCTACGCGTCAGTTAGAGCTTATACTTTTTACCTCGATCTTGTTAATTCGGGGCCGTTTTATGCCACGTGCGGCTGGCGCCAGTAGTAATAAAGTGTTTTCGACTATAGGCCGCTAGCTTTTAACCGCTTTTGGATATATTTTAGTAGCTAGAAAATTCCCTTCGGTACGTCGCACGTTAGACGCGCGGAGCTGGGACCTGAGAGTACCTGTTTCTATTTTAACTAAATTTCCCTATTTAATCGACATTTTGGGACCCGAGACTATGCTATTTAGTTGGCCCCGTTCATAAACTAACGACATGGAGCGAAAACCGTATGCGAAAAGTCCTCGTAAAGACGTTCTATGTTCCAAAGATTTGCACTTTTCTAACTCGCGAGCTACGCGCTTCTCACGAGAACGTCATTCGATTTATCGAAAATTAACCAATTTAAAACAGTTTTCGACCCCGTTTGTGGCTATTGCGACCTTGTAAAAGGTTCAAAGTTAACATTTCGTTTTACATTCCACAACCACCCTTGACCAAGATAATTTTTAATTTGTAGTTCATTATTGTTTTACAACTGAAATAAATAGGTATGAAATTTGTAGGTTATTGATGATGTCAGTGTGACAGTGACATAATTATTTCAAGCGTAAAGTAAGACACACGTTTTAGATTCCACAACCACCATTGACCAAGATAATTTTTGATATCCCGGTATCTATCTCCTAGACTATTAGCTGTAAGTTTATACAATACCGTTCTACGTAGACTTAATATTATAAACGATTTTATTCTGATTTTAAATATATAAAACTGTCGTCGATGAGTTTACTAGCTGAATAAATTGTTCATTCAAAATATCCAAAGTTTATTGAAGGGAATAACTGAATATTGCCGAAGTTTGAAGATGTAGAAGTAACAAATAGCAATATAGTTCGAAAATCAATCACAGGAAAAGGAATATAGTGTCGTCTGTAGGAATCATCCGACAACATATGTCAATGCATATCAACTTCAACGCGACACTTTTCCATTAAAGAGTGAAAACTATTTATTTTCGGTAGTTATGATGTAAGGAACCTTCCCGTTCGTTCTATTCCAATAAATCGAGTCACGGACTGTCACCAAATAAGAAAACCTATGCATAAATGTACATTTAAATAACCTTTCGGGTCAAAAATTCATTGAATAATGAATATGTAGGTTTCCTGAAAGTTGACCTCATGGAAATGAAAATATTTGACCTGAGTAAAACTTACGCCGCATGGTGATATATTGAAATTTTAAATTACTTAACATACTTTGCTCATTGGATTTAGTCGGGCAATATTTCAAAACCTTTCAACAAACGGATGTTCAGTAGATAAAGGATATACATAATTCATAGATTGTGGATACCAATTTTAAAAGGGCAAAGATTTCTGAATCATAAATTATTATCGACAAAAGAAACATTTGTACATTGTTTGTGCAACGCAACATATACTAATTCGAATAAAATACGCAACAGCTAGTAATAGTTAAGCAATTTAATTGAAATTTTTACAGAAGGGTCACATTAATTTAACTAGTAAATGATTAGATTTTGAAGCGAAAAAAACATAAATAGAAAATTCATTCAATAATGAGCGACCCCACCGCGATTGTTTATGCACTCACTTACTTGATGAGGTACAGTTTGAACAACATGGTCAATGTCGCTTTGATGTATCCCATCCCAAGTTTCTTGGATACGAAGTTGAAGATCATCTAAATTGTGAGGGGGTGGCGTAAACTACTCAGTCTTGTACCGATTATATGCCAGACATGTTCAATCGGCGATAGATCCGGTGAACGTGCAGGCCATGGAAGCACCACCACATCAGCATCTTCTAAATACTGCGTTGTAACCGTTGCCTTATGAGGACGGGCATTATCCTGTTGCAGAATTGGATTAATTAACCCCCGAAGATATGGCACTGCAACAGGTTCCAACATTTTGGTTATGCAATTGGTTGCATTTAAATTATCCTGAACGAAAACTAGAGGTGACCTACTACCATAACATATTGCACTCCAAACCATTACTCCTAATGTAAGGGCAGTATGACGTTCAACATCAAATTGCAGATTTCTTCTTTCCCCACGTAAATGCGTCACCCTCCTTCGCCCATCATGGGTCCACAAACAAAATCGCGACTCGTCACTGAAGATCATATGATGCCATTCCTGCATCTAGTTCACTCGCA
The DNA here is from genome assembly GCA_958510875.1 of Endomychus coccineus. Lineage (NCBI taxonomy): Eukaryota > Metazoa > Arthropoda > Insecta > Coleoptera > Endomychidae > Endomychus > Endomychus coccineus. The sequence goes on along the minus strand of OY294068.1, from coordinate 26,882,962 downwards.
CATTACACCACTCCAGCCTACGGGCACGATGATGTGGGGGGTAAGTGGAAGGCATAAAAATGGTCGGTAAGAACGGAGCCCAAAAGACCTTATTCATCGATAGACGGACGCCTTGGACACTCTTTGTCCTAAAGCTTCCATCCAGTCATTTCCTACGGCTCGTGTAGTGGAAAGCCTGTCTCTTAGGTGGCGTTCTTCACGATCTGTAGTCCTAGGACGTCTGGCTTCGTGGCGACGCTCATGAAGGCCTTCTTCAGACCATCTCAACCAACATCTTAACACTGTTGTAACGTTACGACCCACACTATTGGCAATTTCCCGAAATAAAAATCCACCCTCCCTCATACCTATAATCCGGTCACTTAGCTGGCGATAATTTTGACGTTGTCGAACTCCAGGCATTGTGGATAATGTTTACGACAGAAATATGCAAATAGAACTGTGAAAAATGTTAATTTTTACGATTAGGGCATAGTGCTCAACAAACACTAGGTGTTGCGTTTTTTATTCAAATCAGTATATAAACAAATCACAGATATAACTCGATAACAAAAATGGTTTTCACGCATTCGTACAGAAAACACCTATCTCTGATTCATTGAACTGACAGGGGACATCTTTACTGATCTGAACCAAATAAGAGGAACGGTAATAGTTACTTAATCGGGATTAGAACGGTTTAATGGATTTGTGACTCTTTGACACAGAAAGGGTGTGTTACCTTGAGAGGCCGCAAGTTTTGCATAGAATTCCGATTAAAGCTACGAACAATCTCTCAGACAATTAATTAGAAGAAGGAAATACACGTTTTAATGAATATGTTTCGCATTACGTACCCATATGTTCTATGAAAGTTATATGAAACTTTACATTACGTCTATCTGAAATTCTATTGCATTTAACGTATAGAACCTCTTTAAATTGGAGTTCAGATCTGATGAGATTCGCAAGTCGACACAGCTGTCAACTGTTAGCATCATGTTCACATCCTACTGTGATTTGAGTTTTACTGGATTAATATTTTCTAATTCATGAATATCTATATAGTATTGAGAGACTGTTGGTCACCAGTAGCTGTATCCCGCACGACGGCCGACTGTACACAATAGGACCATGCTGCGTCAGCATGTATGTGAGCGTCCAGTACTCTTTGTAATTAAGTATCTAACGAGGTATTAGGGAGGAAAGTAGTTGTATAAGTATTATTCACGGTTTCTATGTTAGGACAATTAGTAGAATCCATGGGAAATTAACTCACCTCTTTATATGTTATGTTATTGAAAAAATCGGAAATACGAATGATCGATGAACCGAAAACCTAGTACCCATGAAGTTCTAATAGAAGCGGATCGCGAAAATTTCATAATAGTTCGTATATGAAGCTAGAATTCGAAATCCGTAACAAAACTTGCTTTGGTTTCTCTAGTCTAGATCGATCATTATCTTTACAAACTAAAAGTGCCGGACAGCTGTTTTGCTCTCTCGAGCTCATCACCGGAACGAGAAAGTTTGCAATGTTACGATGAGACGGGCTAGGATATACCCACAGTCGTATATACCGGTCTGGGAACTCGAGGCTGTTTCCTATGTGAGAAGTGAGTCCGCTAAGCGTCAGCTGTTGCATAGTACCAAAATGGTGGCGCATGAGTCGAGGAATGATCTCTGGTACGTATACGACCGTGTTCTCTCGCAACTGTCATTGTTGACTTGTGAACACAAGGAATACCGGCGTTTTTAGAAAAAAAATACGAAACCGTTCATTGTGCCGAAATGCAAAACGGGGTACAAAACTGTATAGCAAGAAACTTCTGTTTTTATGCCGAAAGATGCGGAAATGCGAAAAAAGTGAATGCTTGCGATTCCGAATAGAAATCGTTTCAACGAGATCTTTTATGTGTGCGAGCATGTATAACGAAAAAGGGGAAGTTATATTTAAGGTGAGTAATACATTTTGACAAGAGTAACAGTTCTATTCCTCTCTCAAATCAGAATAGTAAATATTGCGTTGCGAGAAAAATTATTTTACTTAATAATGTGATTGTTGCCATACTTCGATCCAAGCGCTAGCTGGTGGCTGAGCGAGGGACTACGAGTTTGGCGATATGTGAGAGACTCATGTCAAACAATTGAGTTGTATGTACGACCGCAGATATACCTAACCAGACTCACATAATGCTATAAAGAACCATACTATCTAACGCCTTCTACTTAATAATAGTATATGTTATGATTCTCTTAAGCATTCTGTTATTTATATCCTCGACTGAATGATCGTTCAGTAACATACAACATTTCTCGTTCCGCTGATGAGCTCTAAAGGAATTGATTTTATAATTTGAACGTAATCATCCATACATTTAGTAATTATATTAGAGATCATGTATGTGATCGCCTCCCCCCTGTTTGACACACAATGACTATTCTTTTTAAAGTTCTTCGTGATTATGCTACTTTATTACAATTCATATATTTTGATGTAATTTTTATTATATGAACTGAATTGAATAAACATAATTATTATCAAGGACATCAATAACAAGATTTATGATAAGTAAATTCTAAGAATTCAGAGATATTTTCAGAGATAATCGGGATCAACGCTCGTACAAGTCGTAAATACAATTATATCAGAATGCTAATGTATTTGTTTATTTATTGATGTTAACTATGATGTTCATGTAACCAAATTTAGTAACAAAGCAATTTAATGATAGATTTTCTATATACTATGGGGAACAAAATAAGGGGGTGCATTGAAAAATTAACTTCAAAAAATGAGCTGAAAAATTATGCATTACTTATTTGAGACTATAGACGAAAATTTATATTACCTTGAATAGTTTCAACTCTGATCTTGCTCAACTTCTGCCATAACTGTAAAAAAAAAAGAATTATTTCTTCTATAAAAATTATAAGCAAATAATTCCCAAAATTGTGTCAGCGTAAAATGTGAGAACAGAAACAGAAAGCAAAAACCCTTGCCATTGTACCGTGATAAAGCTTTCTTTATTTAGTGATATCTTCCAGCATCTTTTCATTCTAGAAGTGCTACTTCAATACCTAAAGATAAACAAACCCACGGGGTATATGAATTATATTGCTTAGATTGCGATAGGACTTATGCACACACCTCTAAACAATATTTACAAAAAAAAATGTATGGCCATTAGTCTAGTACTAAAAGCAAAGACTTTCGCTGCCCTTCGTTAACGTTGTTTTGATTATACCTATCAGTTCGATTATAATATTTTAGCTGAATAAACCAATTATTATGATAGATCTATGCTGGAGATGATACACATAAAACGTGATGGTAAGTCTGTAGAACCGATGTACAATCATTGATTCAAATCTATACAAATTTAATTAACTAAATACTTCCAAATTTCTACGTATTTGTTTATGTTTCAAATTGTGTTATAAATCTGTAATATTGGTACAGCAAAGACCTTTTCTATCGTTGTCATAAAGTTTTAAACAAATCTGTTTAACATTGTAGCTACTTGTAACGTAGAAGGTATTTTGCCTATTCCTCGAGATATGACGTCTTCAACTATAGAAACATTACTGTGTAGTGGTTTTCTAATAGATACATACTCTTATATTTTACACATTAATGTGTTACAATTTAAATTATTTGAGTTTCGTACGTTGTTGCGACATAGAAAATTTAATTGAAATTAATGCGATAAAGAAGCTTAGTGATTATTACAAGAAAACCGGCTAATCTGTAAAATATATGAGTATGTATTAGAAAACCACTACACAGTAATGTTTCTATATTTGAAGACGCCATATCTCGACGAATATGCAAAATACCTTTTACGTTACAAGCAGATACAATGAGAAAGATTTGTTTATAATTCCATGACAACGATAGAAAAGGTCTTTGCTGCACCAATATTACAGATTTATAAGCTTTCTACATACTAACAATTCAAAACGTTATAAACAAGTACGTAGAAATTTGGAAGTATTTACCTAATTAAATTTGTATAGATTTGTCTCAATGATTGTACCTTGGTTCTACAGACTTAACATCTCGTTTTATGTGAATCATCATCATAATCCCAAGAATTTATATATAACATTTATATTTTAAGAAAGGTTCAGGTTAGTTGAATTCCAATACATTGAAAACCTGGTCAACATGACAACACTGTATCACGTGGTGCTATGAGGTCATTTGTTTCTAATCATGAATAGGCTTCATCGGTTACTTTCTGACTACAATATTTGAAGACTTTGAGCTTGCGAATTTCAGCCACTTCTACTATTGTACGACTGCAAATTTGACCTGAAAATTGAGACTGCCTTATTGTCGAATTATAAGTGCCATGATCGTTTCATTGTCTAAACTCCCTGAAAATTGGACAAACTTTACAACCAGGAAACCAATAAATCTTCCGAAATTAATTTGGTCTTCTTACTGGAAAGCAGAAATAGATCAAAGCCTCAAATAAATCACTTTCAGTTCACAACCTAGAGCCTTCCGCTATAGTGCATTCTTCACCTTCCAAGCAATGAATCACCTTGTATATTTGAACAATATTGCTGCACCTTTAGTGGTTCTCTTTATGGATAAGTTTACAAAGAGCAAAATCTATATGGAATACGGAGAAACTATAAAATTACGAATAAATTAATCAACAAAAACAAATGTCGTATGATCCTTTTGAACATAGCCGTGCAGGATATAGAGCAATATCTAAAAATAAATTTGTATAACCGACTTTTCTACTCACCAGAAATAGACGCGGTCCATTTCTCAATGAGAGCATTTTTATATGTAAATAAGAACAGACCCGAAGCTTCGGTCGAAGTTTACAACACGAGGGTATGAAAGTTTCAACCATTTACAAAAGCCTTTTTGCCTGTCTTATCTGTATCTATTCTAAAAAAGTACACGTGTAAAATATTGAACAGGTAATTCACTTAGAGATGTAGAAAGTCACTCCGAGGTAGACAGTGATGAATGGAACGAAAAAACCATTGAGAAAATGGTCGCGTTTGGGAATTGATAAACGCGTGTAAAATGGTAAGTAGGTCCTTAAATTCTAAGGGAATATCAGTATTTCAATTTAATGTAACAAGACCAAAGGCATTTGCATTCACTCGATTATTGAAATGTTCCTTACAATTTTTACAAATTTATACAATCTATCTTATTTGCGAAAAAAATGTTTCCGTTCAAAATACGACGGAAGAATTCATATAGCTCATTTATTGCCGAATTAGAATATAACAGAAATTTTAAGTACCTATATCATCAAACCGAAGGATAATATTACTTAATTAGGAATAACATTAGACAATAATATGAGCTCGAAACATCATATTGAAATCCTTATCAAACAATTGTATGTTATATATCTATCATTATATTAATACTGTATTGAGTCAGACAAGCCTCATATCAGAATGTGAATATTGTGGTTTAAACTTGTTTATTTGTATTTGGATATGTAGTACCTACATTCATTTCATATCCGTAGACTTATTTCTCGGGAAATACATGAGCTTATTACTTTCGGCTTTTCGTACGTTTCAGTCTCACGACCATCATCAGAATACATATTATATCTAAAACGGGATTTCTTAAAACTAGTTGTATCAGCACGAAGCGTCCTTATCGCACCAATTTCAATTAAAAATGACCACGTTGTCGATACGAACAGACGTAAGACATTGATGTTTCAAGTATATGAATATGTATCCAGAATCCACTGCTTAGCAATTTTCTCATAATATATGAGCTCATGTCAAAGAAAGTCTATATACGACTCAAACTAAAAAATATAACGCTCAAGTATCCACTTTCGAACCAGAAGTTAAAGATTTATGAGGTAATAGACAAGGTTGTCAGACCTTATTAGAAACATTACTTTTAACATTATAAAGACGCATGTAGGAATTTGCAAGGGTTTTAATTAATTAAATTAGTATAAATCTGACTTAATAACTGAATGTCTGTTCTATGATTTACATACTGGAGTCACGTTTCATGTAAATCATCTCCAGAATAGATTTTTTATAATAATTGGTTTCCTTGGTTAAAATATTAACATTTTTGTAATCAAATTGATGTTTATAATCGAAACAGTTTAGCAAGGGCGGTGGAATTTTCTTTATTTTTGTTTATTGTACTATACTTATACATTCTTTTTTGTAAATATTGTTTAGAGATTCCTGTTTAAGTCCCATCGCAATCTAAACAATTTAATTTATATACTGTGTGGGTTTATTTATCTTTAGGTATTAAAGGTTTTAGAATTGAAAAATATTTCCCAACACAGTAGGTTTATGCGCAACATTTATACCATACTTTTTTAAACATTTCTTAATTTTCTCTGAGGTCTTCGGAGTGTATGGTGATGTTATAAAATTATTTGTATTACCGTTTAGGTTATTTATATATGACGTTCCATTATAGATTCTGTTTATTCTTTCTTTAATGATGGGATTGAAAAATGTTTTTGGATCGCCATTCAATTTCAGTTTATTACGAACAATTTTTTAATTTTTGGGAGGGTCCTCTGGGTGGGTCAATTTACCAACGCGATCTGTGAAGCTATAATATAACACTTTTTTCATAACTTGTTGGTGCAACGGAATTGAAGTGAAGATAACGTTGAGACCAAACTTCTTTAGTAAACCACGAAGTTTTTATTTTTCCATATGCATCATGCCTGATGTTTATATCTAGGAAATTTACGTTTTTGTTCACTTCTATTTCACGAGTAAATTGAAGTTTACAGTGGAAATTGTTAAATTTATTAATCACGTACTGAATTTATCATTGGGAACACACATTAGGCAATCATCTACATACCGTTTAAAGAATACGGTTTGAAAATCTAATGAATTTATTACAGATTCCTCTAGGCATTCCATAATTAGGTTAGCAATAGTAGCTGAAATTGCAGATTCCATTGCTGTGCTGAATATTTGTCCAAAATATTGCTCACCGTATTGAAAATAAGTGCATTTTCTAAACGAAACTTTACTGCATTTATGAATTCATATAGATCTAGAGGTGTGTGATTTTTAATCTCTGCCCAACGTTCTTTGATGCTACTCAATGCCAAAAAGACTGGTATATTCGTAAATAAAGAAACAACGTCCAAGGAAATAAAATTAATTTTTTTCTATTATACTGTTGATAGATTTTGATAGATTGTAGGTAGACGCTTGATATTTACAATGGGTCTCAGAGGTATATCACTTTTATGTAGATTCGGAAGCACATAGATATAAGGTACTTGCCCACAATGGCAAATTAATATTACGTAAAGACAAAAATGATAAGCATATGTGTTAGTGTGACCTATTTCCCGAGAATTTTTATATTATCCTTAGACCTTTTGTGGTGGAATTATATAGATGAATATGTGAACAAACTTGTCATTGTTATTATTAATATTAGCTATTTTTCACGTACAAGATATTTATTTATCTTTTGTGATTATTATTCATTGTAAATTTCTGTTTATTTGTTATTATTTATGTTATTATATGTAACTGAGAAGTTTACAATAAATAATTATTACTATTATAATATACGTATCGTATAACTTATCAGAAGATAATATTGTTCATCCAATTAGCTTTAAATGTAGGCATAATTATTGTGTTGACATTTCTCGGTTCTTAGGAAGATTGGGTAGATTTGTTATTCTTACACAACTCTCAAATACAACTTAAATTTATAACATTACGTGTTTAAATGTTTCTGCCTTTTCTTTTGAATCACGAAACAGAACTTTCAGTATTGATATCCAATATAATAAATTTTAATTCGATAGTTGGATTGAAGTGACAATTTAATTGTGACTATGAACGGTTGCGAATGGGTTGTGTTGATATATATTATGTTTATTTTCAATAAGTTACTCGATTATTGAGCATGTTTACATAACACCTGGGATAATTTTACCTTAATCGGAAGAGTCAACATTAATTTCATATATTGATGAAAACAAAGTTACATTAATTTGAGCGTGAAAGGTGGTAGAGATTATTATATGAAAATTAAAACCTCGGGACAGTATAAAATCGTTTCACAGACATGTGATTTTGAAAGATGGTTTACTTTAATGGACATACGAAATACTAGTATAGTGTGGCAATAAACATATGTCTCAATATGAATTGAATCCTGAAAATTCCACAACTCTTTTTAGTTAGAAAATTATTGACAAACTTGCCGGGATAAATTTTTTCTGAATTTGCGATGTGTCACGAAACGCAGTGTGTGTTCTGAATGTATACGAAAATTTCATGACACAATTATCTGTAACGCATTTTCACGAATAACGTTTACAGTTTTATCAATTACCTGATCTATAGATTGTATAGATCACTAACTGCCCTCGAACACTTCTGTGGGCGGACTTCGCCAGCGGGAATTAATTAACACCCGTAGGAACAATACTATATTGCAAATGATTAGAAACAGCTTAAGATGTAAAATTATACTCTCTCGAGGTATTGAAAGTTTAGTTGAATTGACAACATGAATTTCATAACTCTGTTTTATTCTCTTTGCATTATTGTAATATTTTTCCTACACGTGGACTGTCAAAACCCGTGACATAAAGGGCTATGCATACCTTACTTTCATGACATCACAGGGTAACTAATTAAATGCAAACTTATAAAAGTAAATATGGTCCAAGACCTATAGATTTAAGGATTATTTCTATTTGACGTTATTTTTATAATTTTAAAATCATAATTTCGGACAATTAAGGAGTGTACCTATTGTCAACTTTATTTTCATGATACCAAAGAGTTTTATTAATTCAATATATATATTTTTAGGATTATCTCTAAGACGAGGAACACAAAAATGACACTACTTAATGACAGGTTAAATGTATGATTGTGATATACATTGTGTCGAAGATAAGGATGTCTGTCATAAGGATATCGGAAACGGTAATAAAAACAGTTTTGGTTAAGCTGTGGAAAAGTTGCATAGCCTAGGGGATTCGTATGAAAGTATAAGATTTCCAATATCATTTTTTATTTTTGGAAAAAGCGAATTTCTTGATTTCCTATTCGATTTTTTTCCTGGCTTCGTCAAAGAATTTATTACTTATTAGACAAGTCATTGAATGGTATACTAATGGCTCTAAATCAACAGAAGAGACTGGAATATAGGAGTATATGGAAGGGAAGTAAAACATGGTTAGCATAGAGAAACAACATTGGCAATGTTATTGTTTGTTTTTCATCTGAAGACTGTCAAACATCGAACTTCTACTTCTTAACATTTCAACTGGCAGAGATATCGACTTGCCATTCGCTTTAGAAAGATAAAATCAATAAAACTATTACACTTCCAAATACGGAAATTGACTGTCAAACATTTGCTCAAATGAATACAAAACTATTGTCTTCCTTCAATGATCCGTAGAAGGACCCTGACCAATGGATCATCTTCCTACCTCAACTGTCTCACTTTCTAAAATAAGTAGATGTGTCAACATCTATCCACGCAGATGCAATATTCACGAGACCAAGAAGTTTTTTCAAACATTACATTTCTAATCCGAGCGTAGAGGGTACAATCTCGATAAAACTCAATGCAGATGCCGTCCTGAAGTTGGGCTAACAACCCATCAGAGGGTACACCTATTGTTCCTGTGGCAGCAAAAGATAGGTCTCCCACATCAGCTCTTCGTCGGATGAGGAGCAGGAACAGGTGGGTGGGGCCCAAAAGGACGGTCCCGACGATGACGACCGCGATGTACATGAACTCTGAGTGCAGGAATAAACTTCGGGGTGACTTACTGGACTGCTTCGAACGCAGCGAGCTGCAAGCACTTTGGTGCATCATGCATCTTCAATGCCGTGATTCTACTTGCGAAGAACCGGCTATATAAGAACGAATCTCCGGCAGGTTGCAGCACTAGAACCGGATCTAGCCGCACCAGCACCATCTATGGTGCGTCGCAACAGATCTGGTAAAGCAAGCCTGCTCCAAAACACTGGAAGTTGATCTTAGAACTAAGAGATTCAGAATCAACGCCTGGATGTCCGTATGACCACATGAGCTGGTAGAATTGAACACGTTGATTAATGACGAGTTTCCGAAATTATTAAGACCTCTGGGCAATCAACGTCTCGTTCCGGAAGAGCGGAGTGAGAGACCTCACGACCAGATCGAGAAAACTGAACGGCGCCCACACAAAGTCGAAGCCAAAATCCAATCGGCGAGGCAGTAAGCGTTCCGAATCCAGTGTGTGGTGGATTTTATTTCTAGCGGCAGGGCTTTCACGTCCAAAATTAGGCGTATAGCCACCAAACTTCACTAACACCATCACACACCAAAACTTAACGCGTTGATCATTGATAGTACTAGATAGGAATAAAATCAAGCACAAGAATGGCTCTTTGAAATTTGAGAGTGGTTTTAGATTTACTACAACATTGTTTTTTTATAAAAGTAGTCCAAATTATTTAACAAAAATCGGAAATTCCGGGTATTCATCTATTGTTGAATGAAATGTGAACATTTGCAAAGTTAGATATAGGAATCATTTCCTCGGGTATTTCCTCATTGACTTAAATGATTTCTTAAAAACATGCCCTAAATGAAGTAAAATACCATTGTGGAACTCATTTAACGTTGGTCACAAAACAATTATATCATAAATGTGGCATCCACACAAAATTATGTTCCAAGATCGGTTAGAATTTAGAATATAATCTTTCCGCTTCATATTTCATTGAAATTCATCCGGAAACTCCTCGGTAAAGTTTCATATGATCTGTGTCAAAAGAATCAATGGTTTACACCGCACTGCCAGTAAAGCGACTCATACATTAGAGGGTTAGACTAACATGTCATATCTCAGAAATTTCGTAATTAATGATTACGTCTATGTTACGTTTACATTATCTATTCATCCGTGCCCTGTTCCTATCATCGATCGCTTGATGCAAGTGTAACGTAGGCGTGAGCCGAAGATTAATGCTAAAGTAGAAATGCCTTGGAATTGCTAGCCTCAAATTCAAGAATCGAATATTAGGCCAGTGGGTAGAAATGTGATAACTGAAAAATATAACATTATATCTAACACTTTTGAAACTTATTGTCGATAAAATTAAAACGCAATAGTGATTCAGCTAGTATATGTCCATGATAAGGAAAAATAAATCAGCATCAAACAAGTAACAAGGACTAGCTCATAACAAAATCAAATATACCTAGAAGAGCATGACTACGAGGGCAAGGTGAGAAGTCCCTAAAAAATAAAACAGATGGCGCCACAATTGGAAATCCTATGTGACATCGAAAGCAAGCAACTTTGGAGATTTTTGTAAACAGGGAAAAAGTGAATTTCGCGTCTTGATTAAACATTATTTCTTGCGTAGAAAAAACATTACGCGAACCAAAGCATCGATTGTTAAACCTTCACCATCGATTGGAACTATTCACAAGTGGTTTACTGATTTTCGTTGTGGTAATATGACCACAAAGGAAGCCGGACGTTCTGGTCGACCAATTGAGGTTACAACGCAAGAAATCGTCGATAAAATACATGGTATGATATAGGACGATCCAGCGCGTTAAAGTGCACCAGATTGCTGAGGCTATGGGCATCTCAACCGAACGGGTACGGAACATTTTGAATATGAGAAAGCTATCTGCCACCTGGGTGCCGCATTTACTCTCTGTTGACAACAAGCGTGACCGTGCAGCAACTTCAAAGAAGTGTTTGGCGATAAGAAGGACTTTTTGTGCCGTTTCGAAACTGTGGACGAAAAATGGATCATCACAACTCACCAAAGATCAAAGAACATTCGAAATAGTGGACCTGTCCAGGCGAATGAAAGCCGAAAAAAGCCAAAGTGGGTTTATCGGCCAACAAAGTCATGGCGACAGTTTTTTTGGGAAGCACGCGGTATCGTCGACGCTGATTTGAAGCAAAAGCACTCACATTTGGCAAAGAAAAAGTGCTCTTCCACCAGGACAACGCACCGGCGCTCAGGTCCGCAGTCGCAATGGCAAAATTGCATGAATTGCGCTACGAATTGGTTCATCATCTACTAATTCTCCAGATTTGGTCACCTGCGATTTTATCTATTTCCAAAGTTGAAGAAATGGTTGGGCAGGAAGAGATTTAGCTCCTAGGATGAGGTCATCACTGAAACAGACGTCTATTTCGAAGGATTGCCGAAATCTTATTATTTGGAAGGGCTCGAAAAATTAGAAAGACGTTGGACGAAGTGTATCGGGTTACAAGGAGATTATGTTGAGAAATAAAATAAGTTTTGAACAAATAAATCATTTTTCAGGGAGTTTTCACCTTGCCCTCGTATTTAGAAACCGAACTTCTTTTCAAAACCTTTGAAACCATAGCCTACTTTGATACCAGGCCAACAACACCTTTACCATATGACCTGTCACACGACAATCGCTTTAAACTAGTTCAATGTTCTATGCTGTCAGTAGATAATGTGCTCTGTCTTAATACAGTGATTATAAAGAACTAATTGAATTAATTTGTGGTGCACACAATTAACAAAGTATAGATTAAGATTAAATTTAGAATTATACTGTGACAATTTAATTTAGAATAGCCGAAATAGTGTTGATTTTCAGTTGTTTAGGTAGTGTTAGGCGGCCATGTCGATTTTATGAGATCACTGGTTTGTTTGATATAAAACACTTTTTTTTTCAGTTTCGGTTATTCAAGCAGAAATTTGATGCATGATTTCAGGAAAAAGCTCTATTTGAATTGGTGAGTGTAGAATATATATAATTTGTTAAATTCAAAGAAATGGACTAGAAAATGAACACCGATAGCCCAGTAGACAAGGACGAAGATATACTGCATTCTTTGTGGTGGTCTGAGCTCTATCCGCAGGACACTATTTTTTGTAATTGGAGTTGGTCAAAATCAAACAATGATCAACCTCAGCAAAGCAAATGATTTTCAGGGCCCGAGGAGAGGACTACAGCATTACAATGTCTGCATGCACTGTCCGGCAGTGATGCCCTTTCTGGAAAGTCTTCAGTAAAGCAGATGACTACATTATTGGAGCTGTTAGCTTGGAAAATTTTCTTGATAGTGATATTTTCAATAAAAAGTTCATACGTCAAGTCTATACCCCTGACTGAAATATATGAAACATTGGTTCATAAGTTTTTTTATTCCCTAATAAATAACTGATGAAACATATGGTATTTAATAGGCCATAACTCTCAAGCGGTAGAAGGTACGAAAAAATCTATATGGACTGAATTTGTTCTTTGGTTTATCCACTACAGAAAAAATTCTATGCACATTTTGAGTATGAGCACTCAAGAAAGTTGTATTCTTAATGTAATGACTAAAAGTCACTTATGGCGGCCATCTTGGATTTATGACGTCATAAAACAAGCAACTTTAAGGCAAACAACTGGTACCACACTATTATGTAGCATACAATGAAGAGATTCCACATAGTCGCAGGTAAATGTGCATAATAAGTTTTAACGAACTCTCACCTTACTGCCATTAGGCTCGTATGGGTCCAAGGTAGGTCAAGCTTCTGGGGCGGGAGTGTACCTAAAAAGGCCAAAGTTCACTATCGCAGTGACTCTAGGCGCTTACTGCACAGTTTTTCAGGCGGAGGTCTACGCAATATTGACTTGTGCCATGGAAACCCTGAGAAAAAACCTTGTAAATAGGAGTATATACATTTGCACAGACAGCCGGTCGGCTCTGGGAGCACTCAAATCATCCAGAGTCACATCAAGTCTTGTCAAAGAATGCAGGGATACACTGGCTAAACTAATCAGGAGAAATAAAATGCAACTGATCTTGGTCCCTAGACACAATGGAGTTGTAGGAAACGAAATGTTCGACTCTTTGGCAAGGCGAGGGTCGTTTAGAGCCCCCGTCGAACCGGAACCAATGGTCGCTTTATCAAATTGCGTGTGGGGTGTCGCCCTTCTGGGCCAACTGAATAAGGAGTGGTCTGAACTGTGGCGATAATGAGCATGAGGCAGGCCAAGCTCTTTATCAAACAGCATGTGCCTAGGCTCTCCAAACAGAAGGGACAACAGACAGATGACTTGAATCCTAACTGTCGTCTTAACACCTCCACACTATGGACCCAATATGTAAGAAATGCAGAGACAGAAGAAACTGCATCTCACATCCTGTTGGAATGTCCAGCATTATCATCCCTCAGGCACCGACACTTCGGAGCTCCCAAAAGAACTTATGGAAGCCAGCATTGGCAATATTCTGAGTTTCTGGCGGGCCACAAACCTGGCTTTTTACCACGGGACGCACAAAGGTCCCAACTACGTGAATCTAGGGGCTTTGTCCCCTCCCCTCAAATGATGATGATAAGTTTTAACTTGTAATTTTTGAAGTAAATCATCGATTATCTAAACTAAATAATTTAATAATGTCCATGGAATCCCGTGGGATTCCGATAAAGAATTGGATTCTGGTGTACACATTTTTGAAGGTGGTTTACTCCTCGCCACATTATGATTTTAGATTCCTAGTTACTATAGTAGTTTGTTTATAATTTATTATATGCAGTCTTTATTCAATACTGTTGTATTAACTGAAAGACAATTACGAGTTTTTAGTAGAGATAAATAGGACTCGGACAATTAATACTGCAATTAAATCGGAGTACAATCTAATGGCATGAGCGTTTTGAGCAAATTCGAATATTCAGTCGTTTCAAATTAATTAAATAGTAGCTTCAAACTTCACCAGATGAGTAAATTTGGAGAATCGTCCCTTTTCTGAGCTACTAAACTTCTTTTCATAATAAATATTCTATAGACTTCTTATTCTGATATCGTAAAAACTTAAGGAACTATGGAATATTAGTAATACGTGTTACAATGGCTAAACCAATCATTCGCGTTTGTAAATCGTGCAAAAGCTTACATGCTTCATCGTTTGCTACGCATTTTCGTAGTTCTGACCACATGTGGCCCGCATGTGTGAAATGCCCGCATTGAGGATATTATATTGCAAAGCTCAACGGAAATGATATAAAGAATATATCTGTCTTGTTCTAGATAATGACCCCAAAATGTTTGTCTCAAGAAATTCTACAAGAAATTCACATGTTTTTCGTACTGTGTAGTTTAGTTGAAGTCGGTTAAACTGTTAATAATCTAAGTTGGCCAACAAATTCTTTAAATAGTGAAGCAACATAAGTAATTGTCAGTAAAATAATGATTTGGATGCTTTAACAAAGACAAATAATACAAAATTAAACCGAAAACATAATTCCATTCATGGGGATGGGAAAACCTGTACGCAAATTCCACAATTAATTCATAAAATAATTCAAATCCCTCCATGATTTGATTTTTCCGAGGATTTTTTGAAGTAATTTCAACCTATTAAAAGCTTGTCAAGCTTAAACGGACCAACGAATTCTTTAAATAGTAAAGCAACACAAGTAATTGTCAGTAAAATGATGATTTGGATGCTTTAGCAAAGACAAATAATATAAAATTAAGCCGAAAACATAATGCTATTCATGGGGATGTGAAAATCTTCAGATAAATTCCACAATTAATTTATAAAATAATGACAAATTCATCCATAACTTAATTTTTCTGAGTAATTTCAATTTTTACTCAAC
Organism: Endomychus coccineus; assembly: GCA_958510875.1. Taxonomy (NCBI): domain Eukaryota; kingdom Metazoa; phylum Arthropoda; class Insecta; order Coleoptera; family Endomychidae; genus Endomychus; species Endomychus coccineus. The sequence continues at coordinate 26,867,338 of OY294068.1, read as the reverse complement.
CTACTAGAAGCTTGTCAGGCTTAAACGAGATAACTTACCTCTTCCCGCCGAAAAAATTATGTATTGCAATGATGTTAAAACACTAGGAGGTACTATAGTAAAAGAACAGTATGGTCGACTATGGAAAAATTAGAAAGTGGTGTTGCATAGATTGATCCATAGTTGAAGAGCATCTAACCAAAAAATGTCTGTTAGCTACTGTTGGGAGGGTAGCATTGAATAAGCTTCCTTTTTTCATGCTAATTTAGTGATAGATTTTCGTACGCGGGTGTTAAAGAATTGCAGTTACCTGACGAAACAGCTTTTCGACAAAAAAAACAACACCATTTGCATAAAGTTGTAATACACGAAATCGTATTGCACTTGAGTGCCTATCCTAGGAAAAACGAGTTTACCTATCGTTTTATTTGACGAAGAGATGTTTAAATAGTCGTAAAAATTGGGCGATAACTCAAGTAATGTGCATAATCTTCATTCAATCGCTCTTCGTATCAGGACATCTCAAAAAGTCTGAATCCATTTCAAATTGAAGAAATGTGAGGTTAATTTGTTTTCATAATTTTGGTGCTCTACACCACGCTAGGGAACACGTTTCCCACCATAAATCATTTTGTGTTCGCTCCGCAGCTTCAAATTCACAAAATTAAATCGGCTGGTCATTTGGAGCAACATGTCTTGACAGAGTAGTACATAATGTATTCAAAACCCGAGAGTTACTTCCCCATTTGTAAACATTCAATTGAAATTTGAATATTACCACAAAAAACTCCAGAATGACATCTAGTACTAAAACTAGAGAATAAAGAAACGAGGAAACCGTTTTGAAAGAAAAAAAAAGAGCAGTTTAGACGCCTCACAACCAATTTGAATACCAACAAGGAAAATTCCAATTCATAACTGGTAACGAAAATTTTTCTCAAAACTCAATTATCTTTCCAAATGTAGCGATCATTGCCACAGACATTAGCATTCCCTATTCCCTAAGATACCTTACAATAAGCAACTAGCTATCCGAAAAGTATTATATGGAAAAATATAGTGAAAACTGTATAGGCCTGAGGAGTAATTTCAACCTATTAAAAGCTTGTCAAGCTTAAACGGACCAACGAATTCTTTAACTAGTAAAGCAACACAAGTAATTGTCAGTAAAATGATGATTTGGATGCTTTAGCAAAGACAAATAATATAAAATTAAGCCGAAAACATAATGCTATTCATGGGGATGTGAAAATCTTCAGATAAATTCCACAATTAATTTATAAAATAATGACAAATTCATCCATAACTTAATTTTTCTGAGTAATTTCAATTTTTACTCAACCTACTAGAAGCTTGTCAGGCTTAAACGAGATAACTTACCTCTTCCCGCCGAAAAAATTATGTATTGCAATGATGTTAAAACACTAGGAGGTACTATAGTAAAAGAACAGTATGGTCGACTATGGAAAAATTAGAAAGTGGTGTTGCATAGATAGATCCATAGTTGAAGAGCATCTAACCAAAAAATGTCTGTTAGCTACTGTTGGGAGGGTAGCATTGAATAAGCTTCCTTTTTTCATGCTAATTTAGTGATAGATTTTCGTACGCGGGTGTTAAAGAATTGCAGTTACCTGACGAAACAGCTTTTCGACAAAAAAAACAACACCATTTGCATAAAGTTGTAATACACGAAATCGTATTGCACTTGAGTGCCTATCCTAGGAAAAACGAGTTTACCTATCGTTTTATTTGACGAAGAGATGTTTAAATAGTCGTAAAAATTGGGCGATAACTCAAGTAATGTGCATAATCTTCATTCAATCGCTCTTCGTATCAGGACATCTCAAAAAGTCTGAATCCATTTCAAATTGAAGAAATGTGAGTTTAATTTGTTTTCATAATTTTGGTGCTCTACACCACGCTAGGGAACACGTTTCCCACCATAAATCATTTTGTGTTCGCTCCGCAGCTTCAAATTCACAAAATTAAATCGGCTGGTCATTTGGAGCAACATGTCTTGACAGAGTAGTACATAATGTATTCAAAACCCGAGAGTTACTTCCCCATTTGTAAACATTCAATTGAAATTTGAATATTACCACAAAAAACTCCAGAATGACATCTAGTACTAAAACTAGAGAATAAAGAAACGAGGAAACCGTTTTGAAAGAAAAAAAAAGAGAAGTTTAGACGCCTCACAACCAATTTGAATACCAACAAGGAAAATTCCAATTCATAACTGGTAACGAAAATTTTTCTCAAAACTCAATTATCTTTCCAAATGTAGCGATCATTGCCACAGACATTAGCATTCCCTATTCCCTAAGATACCTTACAATAAGCAACTAGCTATCCGAAAAGTATTATATGGAAAAATATAGTGAAAACTGTATAGGCCTGAGGATATCAGATATTTTAAAAATTGATCATGCCAATTTAAGCATCTTGAAATTCCAATAACCAATTTATCTCAATATTTCATTCGCACCACAATAACTATTATTCAGTGAATATAAAGAGCTATTTTCCAAAAGTAATATTCTTCCTGAATGAAGATTTTTGTCCACTCTTAAGTAATATTCGTACACAGGTATAAGTTCAAATGTAGAGATCATTGCTACAGGCATTAGCATTCCCTAGTCCCTGAGATACCTTACAATAAGCAACTAGCTTTACCAAATTTTTACCAAACGTATCATGTGAAAAAATAAAGTGAAAAGTCTAGGCCTGAGGATATCAGATATTTTGAAAATCAAGCATCTTGAAATTACAATAACCAATTTATCTTAATATTTCATTCCACCATGTTCCGACCCAATAACTATTATTCAGTGAATATAAAGAGCTATTTTCCAAAAGTAATATTCTTCCTGAATGAACTTTTTATACGAAGATTTTTGTCCATTCTTAAGTGATATTCGTACGTAGGTATAAGTTCAATTGTAGAGATCATTGCTACAGGCATTAGCATTCCCTAGTCCCTAAGATACCTTAGAATAAGGAACTAGCTTTACCAAATTTTTACCAAACGTATTATATGAAAAAATATAGTGAAAAGTGTAGGCCTGAGGATATCAGATATTTTAAAAATTGATCATGCCAATTTAAACCGATCATCTTCAAATTCCAATAATCAATTTATCTTAATATTTCATTCGCACCAAGTTCCGACCCAATAACCAATATTCAGTGAATATAAAGAGCTGTTTCCCAGAAGTGATATTCTTCCTGAACGAACTTTTTATTCGCAGATTTTTGTCCATTCTTAAGTGATATTCGTAGGTAGGAGGTATAAGTACGTAGGTTATTCCTCCAATTCACTTTGTTCTCGTTTTGTAGCGCCCATAATTCCATTGATTTCGTAACATACAAGTCATATTTCGATGTTTTAACATGTTCAAGGATAATAGATACATGTTTTAGTTTTAATGTACATTCACAAGACATAATGAATTTTGCTTAACGACTTATCATTTCCTGTAGATTTATGCTGTCGGCATGAGTCTTACGGATTACTCATTAAAACGAAGAAGATTTAAATAAAAACTACATACCCTTCCGAAGCAAATGTACAATTAAGTAGCACTGATCTCACAAAGAAATGAACGCACACACAGAGAGACGACCGTTCAGTAAATCGCAGACGCTCAACCCTCGAAAGCTTATTCCGAACTAGTAAGTCATAGTCACACAGTAGACAGAAACAAAGTTCGCAGCCTACTTGGGACAGCTGCTAAAGGAATCAGAGCTTGCTTACTGGGATTGAGGAATCGGAACACACTTGGATTGGAAATGCGGAACATCTGGCCGGACTTGCTTTATTGTTCGAGTACGTCGACAAGGCAGGCCCTGAATTATTCTATTCATTGGCACGAACGGCAGGTCTGTTATATATGCGCAGACATAACCCCGAACGCAATGATTTTATTTGAGAGGACTCGTAAGGGACAAAGTGTAATTGAAGAAAAGGGGCCCTGTTCCTCAGCGTAAAGCTTTGCATGTTTAATATATATTAACTCTTGATCTTAGCCTTCTTGATATGCAATTCTCCTAATTTCATTCTGTGGGACCTTAGGGGGATGACCGGAATCCTCACAGGTCACTGTCATCTTAACAGACACTTACATTACATATCATGGGCATCGCAGATGACCCTATACGTAGTGAATGCCGAGAGGTGGGAGAATTTGTCTGACATCCTGTTTGAATGTTTGACATCCCTCAGGCAAAGTTACTTCGGCAAAGTAGAACTGCTTCTAGAGGAACTCATGGAAGCCAGCGTAAGCAATATTCTGGGTTTCTGAAGAGCCACGAGCTGCCAGAATATAATAGGTTACTGCATAATGAGCCCAATCCAGCGGCCTAACTGCATCTAGGGGATTAAATGCCTACCCTTTACTGATCATGTTGATGCAATACTATTGATTTCATTGTTTAACTAAAGAAATGGGGCCTAGTTTCTCAGCGTAGCTGTTTGCATGTTTAATATAAATTAAGTGTTGATTTTAGCCTTCTTGATATGAAATTCTCCTAGTTTCATTGTGTGGGACCTTAGGGGGATGACAGGAATCCTCTCAGGTCACTGTCATCTTAACAGACACCTACATGGGCATCGCAGATGACCCTATACGTAATAAATGCCCAGAGGTGGGAGAATTTGTCTCTCAGATCCTGTTGGAATGTCCACCTTTGACATTCCTCAGGCAAAGTTACTTCTGCAAAGCAGAACTTCTCCCAGAGGAACTTATGGAAGCCAGCGTAAGCAATATTCTGGGTTTCTGAAGAGCCACAAGCTGCCAGAATAGAATAGGCTACTGCTCAATGGGCTCAATCCAGCTGCCCAACTGCATCTAGGGGATTAAACGCCTACTTTTTACGGATCATGATGCTGCAATACTACTAATTTCATTGGGTAATTGAAGAAATGGGGCCTATTTTCTCAACGAAAGCTTTGCATGTTTAATATATATCAACTCTTGATTTTAGTCTTCTTCATGTGCAGTATTCCTAATTTCATTGAAGAATCCATAGCTAGCATAATTATGACGAAATATAAAGAGCAACCTCTATGGTTTTGTATGCCAGAAGTATTTGCTTCTGCAGAGTAGTGTAACTTCGCATTCAGTGAGCCAATGTACCGTTTCTTCCGATTCTCTGCGGAATCTACACGTCCCCGTTAATCACTAGCTCACTTTAATGTCCTCATATGGCCCTTGAATTTGGAGTGTCCCGTCATGAATCCTGTTAAGATTCTTAGGTTATTTCTGCTTCACCTTAAGCTATCCAAGACGATTTTTTTTCTGAATTTATCTCGAAGGATCTTGGACTGTCTATGTCCCGAAAGAGAACTCCTTGTCTTCTCTGGGAATTTCCGAGGGCGACGGGCATCGGTGCCAAACTCAGTGGAGGCGAATCCCACAATCTCTAATATTCATATGTGAATTGATTATTACCCATGTTTGGTATTACTACCAACAGTACCTTCTCATGTGTTGTTTATTCTTAAAACTACTTCAAGAAACTTGGTTTTCTATTCTAGATTTCTAGGCTTTTTGGCATGTGTATTGCTATCCAGTGCGTTATTAATAATTGAGCTGTTTGGACCGTCACATTGTTTGGTAGTTGGGCGTTATTGTGTTCATTACAAGCTACAACCGCAGCGGCCCTGCTACTCCTTGACCAACGGAGAAACATAACGACCCGAAAAATATAAAACAGAAACGGATAGACAGTTACCTTCTGCTATTCTGGATCCATCAGTATACCGACAGATTACTCCTCACTTAACAGGGTGCAATTACCCCTATCTCCACTCTTATTCATTCCCTATGATGAGAAAACATATAACTTGATCTGGAAGGAAACTTTGTTGATGATGCCAGAATTGGTTGCCTTGAATAGAATGACAAATTACAAAACTGTAATGGTTAGTCGAAACGCTGGAAGGGCATCTAGTAGTAATTTCAGGTTGTAAAACAATATGACAATTCTCAAATGTAGAATGTGGCATCTACTATTGTATGAAACATTTTTACATTTTAATTTATTAATTATATACATAGTTGATTTAAAAGTAAATGCTCTCATGGCATGTTTTTGACAACGAAATGATATCACTTTAAGCTTTTGCTATAAAATTGCTAGATCGTACAAGCAAATAATGTGCATTGTTGATGATCAATTGGCTACTCTTAGACTGCAACTCAGAGGTATCGCGTACTTCCAGGTTGAGGCCATAAGATACATCAGCCCAACCAGTATTTTTGACTTTGGTCTCAGGCCTGCTAGCGGGTCTAAGTGCACTGGACTTTTCCATCCCGTTATAATTGATTGATTTATTGTCAAGTGGATATTACATATTATTGAAACGCATCTCAAAAGGTAAGTTGTATAAATAAAATGGTTCGCAAAAATATTAACATCGAAGATTTTCATCAAAATTCATGTTCAGCAGAATTATTGAGATAAGACTTAATTTTTAATCGACGAATGCCGCAACCCACAAAATGTATATATCAAGTTTCTAACAGTGATCTACCTTTGGTAATTCAATATTCACAAATATACCTGCCACCATAAGGTCCCCTGCAATAGTTCAATAACCTGGGTAAGCTGGAAATAACTTTCCATTTGAATGTCAGTTTACATTGAATAATCCCTCATTTTTGAATACGAACTTATTACTTCATTCATCTTTCCAAATTGAAGTTATTGTTAGAATCAGTCATGTCTTGTTAACTGTCCCTATGCAAATTTATATTTACTCGAAATTCTTTCTCTGTAATTAGGCCTAGTGTTCTGCAAGAAGGGACCGGCTCACTCGAGATGGATTCACTATTGAAATACTGTCATGAATTTATGGGAATATGGAAGATCTCGTTATTACTCATGGTTTATAGAGTAGAAGACTCATCTAGGAACTATTTTTCATTACAAAACTATACTGGAATGAACTGTGATCAATTGATCAGGTGACTTCCCTCACTATTGTTAGCTAACTAACTTACGGATGCTCCTGCTGATCAAATGTAAATGATTGTACGAACAGAAAATATATAGGAAAATAATATTAAAAGTAAGGTTTTTTTTTAAGAAAAAATAAGCTTTTATTTTAAAGTGTTCTCAAAAGAAATAAAAAATCATGATGTCCGACCTCAAAAACCCCATATACCAGTTTGGAATAGAATCGGGCATAATCACAAAAATCGTCCGCCATCTTAGTCTTCATATTGAATTTTAAAATTTTGACAAAAAAATCATGATCTCCGACTCCAAAATCCCACACCCATTTTGAAAAGAATCTGACCCGAACACTTAACTCGTCCGCCACAATGGATTTTTGAATTGTAGACAAAAAAATCCGACCCCAAAAACTCCCTTATACCAATTAAGAAAATAATCGGACCATTGTCACAAAACTCGTCCGTCATCTTGAATTTTTGAATACTAAAATTTCATTTGAATAACCGAAGATGTCAGAAATGCCACTGGAAATGAGGATACCGTGCCCATAAGCAATAGAGTTCCTATTTTCATCCCTTTATAGCGTCCTCCACCCAGCTACTGCCATAAGGTTTGACGATCCAATTTTGTCGAATTCCATCGAGTTTCCTCTCAGATAGATCACTCCATGTGGTGGTTGACGGAGTCTCCTCCGATACCATGGCTATCAACGCTGGAGTCCCACAGGGATCTCCATTGATACCAAAAATGTTCATGCTCCACAAAACGATTAGTTGGAAATGACCTACCGTCCCGACCACAGGTTTATGGATGGTTGTACACTTCATAACGATATCATCCAATGAACCCAGAGGTGCAATATAGACACAGGTCTGGCAGTAAACGGTGATGTGACAAAAATGTTGGAAGGGAGATCTGATAATCTAGTAATATTGTATGCAACCAAAACTCAGGAAAGGCGAATTTTACAATCTCTAATATTCCTATGAAGTGATTATTACTCACGCTTGGTTTCACCACCAACACGTGTGGTCCATTACTAAAACTGCTTCATAGAAACTTGGTTTTATATTCCTTGCCAAGAGCTAATTCACACCCCAGCAGTTACAAAGCACAAATTCGACCTGTAATAGGTCCCTGTTTCTAGAAGTTCGTAGAAAGGTGTGATCAAATATCATCCAATGAAGCCAGAGGTGCGATACAGAGAAAAGTCTTACAATAAATGAAGATCTGAGAACAACCAAAACTGAGGGAAGGCGAATACCACAAGCTCTAATATTACTATGAAGTGATTATCACCCAAACTTGGTAACAACAGCAACAGCACCTTCACATGTGTGGTTCATCACAAAAACGACTTCATGGACACTTGGTTTTCTATTCCTTCACACCCCAGCAGTTACAAAGCTACCTCTAGAACATCATAGAAAGGATATTTATCCCTTTTCTATAGATATTCCCATGGTCGGTGGTCTTCGGAAATTTCGTATATTATTCTACCACGATCGCTTTCAGGTAGGCAGACTAGACGAACTGGTCATTCCTTCATTCTCAAACTCGAAATCTAGCATTGTCTGGCTCGCGAGGTATTTCTTGAAGCCGATGATCTCCAAACTTTTGTGAAAAATTCCTATCTCCTTTCCAAACATTCCACCGCTGGCTTACATGATGTTCTACGAACATTATTGAGGAGCTGTAGGGCAATTTCCATCAATAAGAAATTGCAAGAGAAAATGGAGATTTGATCGCCGAGTGATGCACAATTTTGCATTCTTAATTGAACGTTACATTGAAGATAACGAAGGCATTTGAAAGAAGTAACTTTTAAAACTTTCACATATTTAGGTCAATCCTAAAACTCAAAGAATTAGTCCTACACATTAGTGGATCAAAATATTTTTTACTCAACATAGATGGATTTTATTCAAATAATAAAAAGGGTAGATTAATATGGGGAGCCCTCTCTCTTATAAGTTTTTCAACATGACGACAAACAATGGTTATTCGTAAATAAACAGACATCCAGGCACCTTATCAAAATGCCGACGTGCAGCGTAATTTCATTACGAAAAGCTTGATGAGAAAAAAAAGCAATCACTCCAAGAGCGGAAATTCAAATAACGAGCGACGACTGTTAAAGTGCTTACAATCTCTGACACCTACCTATAACCACTGCGAAATATGAGAACTCGGAATATGATTTTAACTGGGATGGGAGATATCAATTACGTAACAACATTGTGGCTACTCTGATGTAGAGTAGAGTTATTAGTTTCATCTCATTCATTTATATTTCTATAATGCGATTCCATAAATTCAACATCATTGCCATCGCTTGGATTATTATTATGTTTGAAAAGTGCAGAGGTTCTAGAACCTATTATGCCCAAAATACAAAATACGAACAGTACCTAATAATTTACAATAAATTCAGAAATGGGAGCAGTTGAACAATAGCAAACTTATCAGAATTATAACTAAAGAATGAGAAGTAAATGATAAAATAGAATGATGTAGCGCACATAATTAGTTGGAAGTCACTCAAGTAGAAGGAACAATAGAATCGAACACTACCGAAAGGAACACAGGTATCGCACAAGCGAGGGGGGGAGGGGGTAATGAGTCACTAAAAGAATCATAGCAATTTTTAAAACAGTTGACAGATGTAGCCAACATTACATTATGCCGTAGACCTTACCAGGGTATGAAAACCCTGTTAGATAGAAAGTTTCTGGGGAGTGTGGATTTCAAGTTTTCCCGTATTAACTTGAAACTGTGACCACGAAGTCGTATGTCCGAATTTGAGGTGAATAGATGTTTTGAGTCAACAAAAAATGAATCCTGTAGATTTCGATAAGTTTTTATTAGATCTCCACGGATCCTAGGGAAGGTGAAACCAGTTTCTGTAGTCGCGTGTCGTATGGAAGATGAAAGAGACCATGGGCCTAGCGGGAGGCTTTTCATTGAACTCCTTCGAAAGGTTGGAACTCTTTGATTAGATAAGGAGACCATATCACAGCGGCGTATTCGAGCAGGGGCCGAATATATGTCTTGTACAGTTGTACAAATCCTTGGATGGACTTTGGAATGCTTTTCTAGAAGTGTAGGAGACGTAGTGTGCTCTACGAACGATCATGCTGCTGTGCTCGTACCAACTCAATCTGTAGTTAATGGTGACACCAAGATCGATTTGGGTTTCAACAGGAGTAATGAGTTGCCCTTCCCTCAAAGTGTAAACCATTTTGTTATTGGTATGTCCGAAGTGTAAAATTGTGCATTTATTCAAGTTTAGGGGGATATCCGATTCAGAACACCATTTTTCCATTAATAATAGATCATATTGAAGGATTTGCGAATATCTTCCCATCAACAGGGTAAAATGAATTCTGGCAACTCAAGGAACGTGGTAGGTCTGAAGTATAAATGAAGGAAAGGATGGGACCCAGCACGAATCCCTGTGGGACACCTGAGACTAGGACTACTACACTGATATACATTCGCTCTCAAACATTTAGAATTTCTATCAAAATAAAATGCATTGTCCTTTTTTGACTGATCATTATTTATGGGTGTATAGCTTACTCTGTAAAACCTTTACTGGACTCCATTTTCTATCGAACAGCGAACTCTTTACCTAGTGAGGTCTATGGCAATACCCTCCAAGAAAAATTCGAATGCCTATCTTCTCTCCTAACATTCCACCGTTCGCTCACACGATGTTTTTCGAACATCATAGGTTCCCCTCTCGTGTAGTCAAAGTATAAAAAAGTGTCTTAGGTATTTGATTAGCCAATTTCAATGTATTTCATGCATCAATTTAATAATTGATCATATGCTCCAATGACATTTCCTTATAATGCTCTTTCTCACTACCGATCCAATGTTGTCTGCAGTTTTAATTGGGTTTTAAAACACGAGTCAGTTGCAAACGTCAAAAGCAAGTCTTATTTCATTCATTTTCATAATCTAGAACCAAAATACCAGGAAAACCAATAAAACATACATCTACAGATGGTTCAAGAATTAGAAATACTCATTTCCAAACGTGCAGGTCCATATATTTGATTTGATACCAAGCTGAGATATATTCATTTACCAATTCATGAATTGCAGTAATGTCATTATGAATGACAACTGATGATCATTTTATTTATTTCCATGCGGTTGTAGGAAGTTACGCAAGAAAATAATGTCAAGTTACATAACTTAAATAGCATGAATTTAACAACACGAGACGACTTATTAAAACACATGAAGAAATGCTGGAGATACTGAAATAGTTCGCGTATACCCCACTGAGAATCTAATGCATGAGAAAGAGACGAAGAAAATGCTTTATCTCGTTACAACAACAAAAGTATTTGTGATGATTCATCCTCGAAGTGATTAACTGTTTATCTCAGAAACGCGTTACATTGTATTTGTAACTGAAACTTACTAAACACATTCATAAAATGGCAAGCGACAGAAGTTACTTTTACGTTTATTCAATTGTACAAACTTTGATAGTGGAAAGTTTATTTGATTTCATAAAGCCATGCTAATGCAATTTATTTTCAAATATGAAACACTTATTTGGTGACCATGATATAACCAGGTTGTCAGAATGTAATAAGAGGGTGGATCAAATCATATTGTTTCAAATTTCTAGATAAATTTCGATTTTATAAATTTTCCCCAACGGATAGATAGCTGATCGATATCTTCCCACTCCTTCAAATGCCGAAACATGGGAAAGTCCGTTGAGTAAGTCGGAACTATAGGGAGGGTATTTGCTGTGACCAAAACAGTCATATTTGTTCCACCCACATACACATTTTTGTTCCTTGTTTTGCAAGAATTTTTTGGCCCTTTGGTTGCAGAAAAAATGCACTTTCATCAACGTTTTAAACACGAGAAGGATCTTCGGTTAGTAACTAGATTTTTAGAGAGTAGATATTCCCTGACTTTTTGGGACCAGTTACGAATTTGGGTCTCTGTTACATATTCACTAGCAGGTGTTCAATGTTTTCCCGTTCGTTCATTAGTAAAATATTCTATTATCTTTCTTGAATATTAACTGAACACTATCCGATAGCAATCCAATCACCTAGCAGGTGTTCTTCATGCAAAGTTAGAATAGAAAAAGACCCCATTTTGTGACCTTCTGGTGTTCTGCCAAATTTGATGTCCATAAGAGTTGTTGTTGGAACTTGGATAAGTTTTTGCTGCAGTAAAAGGCTATATCCACTTGCTTAAGTATGTACATACTTGCAAAGCATAAAATTTTTCTCATTTTGTCGAATACTGGTTCTTAATACAAATCCAGTGATCGACAGTAAAATGTCGATGTATTCAATATGCGAACCTAGTTATGGACACCTTCAAATTTAAGATTAGAAATAATTTTTCAAGTGAAATATTTATAAAAGCACTTGTAATAATCCTTAAATTTTTTACAGAATATATTTCTTGCATGAAACTTAAAAAATAGGTTTACAAAAAACATTTTCAATGTATAATTACCTTGACAGTTTTGGTTAGGTTACACGCGGATTCCGCCATATTGGGGCTCTAAATGAGTAGTAGTGGCGCGCATATTTTGGCACATTGTTGCCAAATCATTAATAATTACTTATATTTAACGAAATTCGAAAATGTACCAAGAGGTTTCTTATTCTTTAATCTGGAATTTTAAACTGTCGATTACTTTACCTTAAATTGAATTTTCTCAATTATTATTAGATAGCTTAGGCTTAGACTATTTAACATAGGATTATTAAGATGAATAAAAGAAAAAAGTTAACCATAGGAGACATTCGAACCCACGTCTCTGGATTTGAGTCCGGCATATTGACGAATTATAGACCACTTCTATATTCATGAATATAAACCTCTGAAAGGATAGTAGATCATTGATAAACATATGTGATTAGATGCCCCGCCACATATCAATTATTCACTCACATTCATCTCAATTCAATCATTTAGAAAATGAGAAGCGTAGATATTATTATGGTTGGCAATTACTCTAACACATTCAGTGACAGCTCCTAGACCTTTATTTTTCAATAAAATAGAAATGTTCTATGTACGAATGAACAGTTTGTTTGCCTAATGCGCCAGAATTCCTTGTAAGTAGGTATAGAGATATAGATTAAAGGTTTTAAATTATGAAGATAAATAGGATTATTGAGTTTTTGAAGAAAATATTTCAGATCTGTATTCCATATAAAAGATCAAATCATGGCATTCTTAGATCTTATTTATCTGTGACAATTTTATCACATATTTTGTTATATTCCGGAAATTGGTGTCATCATGTACGGGTACGTATATGGTGTGTATTGACGTAATTTGATATATAATATAATTGGGATTTTCTGTCTGTGTTCAGTGGGTGAATAACTAACACAATTCAGCATCGTTACAGACAGCTTTTGGCACGGTTTCTCCTTTCTGTTAATTCAACTGTCATAGTATTTCATGTACATTATTGAAGTTCGGTAACAATGGATCTAGGAGGAGAATAATTGAAACTGATTACTTCCGATATTGGAAATTGATGTAGTGGATGAGGGTAGGGAGGTGAAAATAGAGTCCAGAATAACAGAAATGTATATCGGATAAACTATGAGCAAACAACCTTCCATTCTGTGCAAGCAAATCTATCAATTAATTATTTTCCGGAAGGCGTTAGAATGGATTATTGTAATGAGAAAATATACCTTGAAATTTCGGAGGATTATCCGGAGATACCAGCTTTCATCATTCGTACCAACAGAGATGAATCCAAATACAGGAAACCTAACATCGTTTACATTAAATCGACTATGATACATGTTTAAATTGAAACTCACCAGTTCTTCATGTTTCAGCTTCATATCGATAGAAATGGCGAACGCTCAACCTGAAATAAAAGAATATCGTTGAATTCGAGATATACCACTGATTTCTAAGATTAGCCAATTTAGTTACAAAAACATAGATATTACAGTAGCTTGAAACAAATATATAATTCTAGGAATATTTAAGATAAGCAATACGTTCATACTCGTTCTCTTTGGATGTTGTTTCGCCCATATAAATAAAAATCTATGAAAAGTATTCTTTGCAACAAACTGTACGTTTGTACATTTTTTGTGTTCTCCTTTTAATATTCACACATCATTTTCATTATTTATTAGAACAGTAGAACAATCAACAGACACAATGTGTCCAATTACAGATTGTTACAATATAAAAAAGACATATTTAAATAAAAAATCATGTAGATGTACTTATAGTTAATAAAGATTATTATTATTATTATTATTATTATTATTATTAATGTGTCCAATTACAGATTGTTACAATATAAAAAAGACATATTTAAATAAAAGTATCAATAATCGACAGTATAATAGTCTAGGAGCCAGAGCGATATTGATGGTCTTAACATTAACCCGATGGCACTATGGTTCATCGTTAGAGGACGGTTCAATGACTAATTCATCTCACAGATCGAATTTTCGCCGGCTGCCAGATCTCGAGATACAGCATCCGCATTTTTTTTTTTTGACTGGAGGTTAACCCTTTCCAAGTTGCGGTTACTTGATAGGCATGCCATGCTTATACACTTCCACCATGTGCCATAATTTTTATCGTGTGCGTTCATCAGGCCGACCAGTTGAAATTGGACCGAAAATGGACTGCAACTTAACCCTCCCAAACCTGGTGAAAATGTTCATTGATGTTGGCAATTGTTAAGATACCCTATGCCATCAAAAGTTATCGGTCCATTTCCGAGTAATTGGCCATTATTAGGACCAAAAATGCTTTTTTTCTCATTTTGTGGCTAAACCTTGTGGATTACAAGGTAACATGATGGCACCATGTTAAATAACTTTATTGGAGGTCAAATAAAGATTTAAAATTATTGCCATCACTCCTTGCCTATTTCAACGCCCCAAAATCCCCTAAAACCACCTCCAAATATGGATAATATGACCAACTTTATGATAAATTAGTCAGTTTTTGAGACTCTGGCTGGGTTTACAATCGAAACGGCAGCTTTTGTTTTAGTTTTGTTTTGAGGGTTGGTTTTAGAGCAGTTTAAAGTCGAATGTCACTCCAAGATTCCTCATACTCTCTACACTTTTCA
The DNA here is from genome assembly GCA_958510875.1 of Endomychus coccineus. Lineage (NCBI taxonomy): Eukaryota > Metazoa > Arthropoda > Insecta > Coleoptera > Endomychidae > Endomychus > Endomychus coccineus. The sequence goes on along the minus strand of OY294068.1, from coordinate 26,852,274 downwards.
ATGGTTTGTTATTCAATATGTATGACGTAGTTGAGTAATTCATGATGTTTCTTGTGAATGAAATTGTACAGCATTTATCACAGTTTAGTAGGAGTTTATTCAGTCGGGTCCATTTTAGAAGCTTATGACCTTGATTCTGTAAAAAATTGTCAGCATATAGAAGACTGTCTGAACTAAATATTCCACAGAGATGATTGATAAAAATTATAAATAATGTCGGCCCTTAATTGATTTCCGTGGAATGCCCTATGTGGATGTATTTTATGAAACATAAACTTCCTTTTATTTTATGAAAGGATATGGGAGTGAAGTAAAGTAAAAGTAAAGTAAATTTATTTTCTCAATAATAATTGTTGCAAAATAATAACAAGATATTAAGAAAACAAGTCGAACAATACAGAAATTTATAATAAAATACAAAGACTTATTCAAGTATTCGTTAACCTGGTATGGTTCACATTGTACAATAATATTTAATATTTTATTTTTTAATTCACAGAAATTCTTCATATATTGAATATCAATTGGCAAGTTGTTGAAAAATTTGATGCAAATATAGGGCCAATTATTCTCTGTTAGTGTAAGCGTATGTGCTGGATATGTATACGTGTGTTGTAATTGAAAGATTTTTTGAAATATGCAAAGAATCTTCTATGTTTGAAAGTAAAAAGGAGGGATTAATAAATGTATATCCCAATAACAGTTAGCAAATTGTTTTTCTTGAAAAAACTTCTGCAACTTTGTTTATACCCTAATCCAAAGATTATTCGTATGGCTCTTTTTTGCTGCCTGAATATCATCTCAACCTGGTAGCTGTTACCCTAAAAAATTACCCCAAAACTCAATAGGGATTGAAAGTTGGCATATTGAAAAACTTTTAATGTATTTTCCTCAAGTTGTGGTTTCATGACACGTATGATAGAACTCAGCCTTTTACATCGTTGTTCGATGTCTTTACACCAGTTGAGGTGTTTATATTTATTCCAAAACATTTCGAATAATCCTTCAAATGTAAATATTTAAATTTAATGATTTTGGTATTTGTAGTCTACTATGGCTTGACGTAAATATGAAGCAGATTGCCTTACTTTTGTTGATAGTGAGTTTGTTATTCATACACCAATCTTCAATCTTCGAGAGTGCATAGAGGCAATTTCAGTTTAGAGAAGGGAAAGGTGATTTGTAGATACTCTAATGTTACTATCAGTTCATATCATTTTTAAATAGGGTCCAGAATCCCCAAAAAATAGTAATAGCGATTTCAGCCAAATACAATAATTAGGAATAAAGTTCACTTAGTATTAACATTAACGTAACTTTATTTCAGAATTTGGTATTTATGAGATTTATCTTAAAGGAGTGCAGTCTGCATTGTTCATGAAAACGTATGTATTTCAAGAATTTTTTCGTTTGTTTATATGAACGATTTATAATTATGAGCCAACTAATCTTAGTTTTTGGCGAACTGGCAGTAAAACTTGGTAGGTTTATTACAGGAAAACATTCTTGTTTATCCAACGATTTCTACTTAACTACAAGTTGTTAACTAAACTTTTTTGTGCGAATCTGTAATTGAGTAGGTACTTACAGTTTACTTTATTAGGTTCGTTTATCTTGTGAGATAGCTTCCTGTTGTTTGAACCAGTTATTCTATCTGGATATTTTTATTAAATAGTTGCTACAATTGCACTTCTGACCAAAAACTTCTAAATGCTAACCACAGTGTGATGGAATTTGAGCTCACTCAAATAAAAGGAAATAAACCTACTTAAAAATAGAGGCATTTAATTCGTTACGGAGCATTTTTAAAATTTTTCTGAAAGATGTCTAAAAATTTCAATAATATCATATCTTATAAATGATTGGCTAATACTGTTATTCTGTGCTGTAATAGTTGTTTACAATCTATGTGGGATACCGCGTTTTTCTTATCTCACTGCTTTTCAATCTATCAAATTGGATCAATGAAAAGAGCAGTATTAGTGTGGTTACCAAGGAAAATCAAATTTAAATTACAATTATTGTTTATTTTCACTTTTTACATCTTACATCTGTACAATATACGTGTGATAACACTTTATTAACGTACTTATGCATTCCCGTACTCGTGCCAATTTTGCATACTGCATTAATAAAGGGCAAAATGAGTAGTGGGATAACAAAATAAACATTATTATCAAACTTCAATATTTGACTCCTATCTTATTAAAACGGTTATAATAACGGATTCAACGAATAACTAATAGCAATATCAAATCAATTTTGTAGCCAAGGTTTCACTAACAAAAATGAATTAAAATATAGAACCAGACTGTGGATTTGGATTTTTGTGAATGTTAATGGGAAAGTGAATGGGTTTCGAAATAGGATTGAGGTTAGAGGATTACTTCTTCTCGTTGAGTTTGAATAAAAGAGCCTTTTTCTTTGGATGCTGGTTGTTTTCAGCACCCAAAACCTCAGCAACTAAGGCTTTTTGTTTTCCAATGCATTTCTCACCTTCTGTACGAGTTGGTGTAATTCTAAAAAAAGTAATTGGTGGAATACAGAAAATATGATTGATGCCTTTTCAAATATCATACCCTCATGATATCATTATTATTAGTTTAATTAATGTTAATGTGGGAGGAACCGGTTAGGTTTCTTCATGTCTAGGCCGAAGACCTTTGCACCTCGTATCATATAGAGAAGCAATTCCCGGTGCTCTAAAGAGATTTTGCATTGTCCTCCTCTTTATTTTCTGGATCTCCTCAGCTCTTCGGACAGTGCTCTGCGTCTTGGAGGATGAGTGTTACGCATCAGCAGAGAATGTGTATTGTCGTTTCATTTGCACAAGGGAAATACGCTCAGATTAATTTTGTTGAAGTGGTATTTTTTTTATGTACTTTAGTTCGACAGGTCTCGAGCTTGACAAAGAAGCTCGTCTAGACCGCCTATCTGGAAACTCTCGTGGTGGAACAACAGTCGAGATTTTTGATGAACACCGACCATGAAAATATCTATAGAAAAGGGAGAGATCTCCCACCTTTCTACGATGTTCTAGAGAGGTCAATGAACTCGTAAGTACGACATCATCAATCGAATGAATAGCTTTCTTCTGGATAATCCAAGAGCTTCATCGTATATTTGGGAGCCGAACTCCAAACATGTGAACAGTACTCCAGGACAGGTCGAATCTGTGCTTTGTAGATTATGAGGAGCTGCTGGGATGTCAAGTAGCTATTGGCACGGAATAGAAGACCAAGCTTTTGTGAAGCGGTTTTCGCAATGGACCTCACATGATTGACTCATGAGAGAGTGCTGTAGGTGATTCCGAGCATGTCCCATTAGTGCCTGTCAGCCGTTTGGCATCAGTTTTAACCATATTCCTCACTTGCTGAGACCAGTCTTTCCTGAGGGGCCGTTCAATCAGTGATTTAGACTTTCGAGTATTGTAATCTGATCCAGCAGTAGTCTCTTTTAGGTAATTCTTCCAAATGGCCACCGCTGGATCGGGGCCAATCAGAAGTTTTTGACCCCCAGTTTTGCAAGCCTTTATTCCAGAAAGACTGGAGACCCAGAATAGGGTAAGTTTGTTTTCGTCTCCGTTAAGGTTCTTTAGCGTGTTGATGCACTCCCACACGACCTTTGTTGTTATTTTCATGCTACCCAGCTCAACAAAAACTGCTCATATGTATCTGCGTTCTTTTTTCAAGTGCTGTTTGTGCACAGCGCATTATAGCCAGTATTTCAGCTTGGAGAATACCAGCGAGTTTGCCCAGAGATATACTAATACCTCTACCAGGGCGTTTGCGGTATATCCCTGTTCCCGCCTGTTCATGGTTTTTGGCTCCATCACTGAACCAGATTTCACCACTGGTTGATAGGGCTGATGGATTGTTGTTACTCTCCTTTAGCACCTCCATGATAACCGCTATGCTAAGATCGATATGAAAGCTTTTTCAATTGTTTTTTTATATTTTGACTACACGAGAACTATACCTAAAATGTTCGTAGATCATCGGAAATCTGGAAGGGCCTCACTAGACAAAGAGTTCCACCACTTCGCGGTTCGATAGAAAAATGAAATCTGGTAGAAAAAAGTTTGGCAGGTTTGACAATGCCCCTCGTCTAGTCTGGAAACTCATGTGGTGACAGGAAATCGTTTCGAAACTAGTTTCTTCACGTCAATATTTCCTTCATTATCACCATTTCTATTTCGAGAAGAATGAATTCTCATCTACACTTCATCCAACGTTTTTCTAATTTGTCGATCCCTCCCTAATGATACGATTTCAGCAATCCTGGTCAAATATCTTTCCGCCGTTCTATTTCTTGAAGTTTGGAAAAATAAAAAAATCGCAGGAGACCAACTTTTCCCATTGCGACTGCGGATCTGTGCGCCGGTGCGTTGTCCTGGTGGAAGAGCACTCTTTCCTTTGCCAAATGCGACAGCTTTCGTTTCAAATCGGCGTTGAATCGATCCAACAGCTCTGCATAATATACGCCGGTGATCGTTTTGCCCTTTTTAAGGTAATCGATATGGACGATAACGTGTGCATCCCAAAAAAAACTGTCGCCATGACTTTGTTGGCGAAAAGCCCACTTTGGTATTTTTGGTTTCGATTCGCCAAGGCAAGTCCACCGTTTCGACTGTTCTTTGGTCTTTGGTATATTGTGATGGATTCATGTTTCGTCCACGGTTACAAAACGGCGCGAAAAGTCCTTCTTATCGCCCTCGAACATCGTCAAACACTGATTTGAAGTTGTCACACGGTTGCGCTTGTTCAATCAACAACTATATTTTGGAGTAACATCTCGGTGAATACACTGTTAATTGAGCCATATATTTTGACTTGTAGTTTGTCGTTTTTTCATTAGTTTGTGGTATTGTTTGGCTTGAGTTGCTGTACTTGCATTATTCAAAAACCAGTTCAGAGTGTGATAACTTTTACATCGGTAGATGTAGTCGTAATATAGAAATTAGATATAAGGAACATTTTCGATCTCTTAGACTTAATAGAACAGATTGTTTCTCTAACCATATTTTAGAAATATGATAAACTTTTCCAATTTGGATGAAGTTAAAATTTTATATAACGGCTTTAAATTAGACACAATATAAATTTTAAAACATATTAAAAATAATGACAATTAAAATTTCAAACTATCAATTAGATGTGCATTCTGTGTAATATTAACTCTATCTCATTATCTAATTTCCATTATACTATTCTAACAATGTATTTCCCCAACCGGAATCCCACCCTGTGTTTTATATTGTATCATAAATATCCAAAATTATTTATATTTTCATTCATTAGTAGCGTTCGAAGATGACACGCCAGTGTCGAAACTATAGTCACGATTTGTTACATGATATATGTGATCAAAAACAAAGTAAAAGTGTTTCATTTTATTATATCAATATGATAAATTATCACAAAGATGGCTTCCATCATTGAATGTTTTAAATCTTATACTTCTATGAAAGGTTCTGGAAATCTTTTCATTAGCCAATTGTTTATGCATGTGACTTAATAGACCTGTTTAAGGAATCTGTAATATTTCATTATATTCGAAAGCAGAAATAACTGCACAAAGCAATTCAAGATAAACGCCCCAGAGAATTTTTCCTTATTGCATATATATACGCCACTCCACTCATCACGTATCAAAAACTCGGTTGATAAGAATATACAAAAGCGATTATAAAGAATCTTCATTCTCGTATATTCACGCTGGAGACACTCATTATTGCTTGCTTCCCCTGCGGATAAAAGGTTATAAAAGGTCAAACGAAACAAAGCTTTCTACACGCTATGTACTCTACGTATTATGTTACGTGGAAGAATTCCCCTCAAAAGAAAATGCACCATTACCTTTCATAGTTTAAGAGGTACACTAAAAGACTCGAAAGTTCACAAGTAAGAACAATGTCGGCAAATAAAATCGATATCTCGAAAGATGCTAGAATTCTCGAGAACCTTCAAGTTCCAACTTTCGCAAATTGTACGTATATTCTTTATATGAAAGGAAACTTTGGAACTTCCTAATGACTTAAAATGCCATGTAATATGTCCACTTCCGAATGATTTTAGTCTATGGTACGATTTCTTGAAGAGCCAGTCGAACATGAAACCGATAAACCTCTAGTCTTCTTTCTGGAAAACGTACGGTCTAGGTGACAAACAGAAACGCTGTTCCTTTCCCAATATTCGCTCATCCTTCTAGCTGAAGGTTTCTTTTATTCTTCAGCTTAGCTATTATTATTATAACATTCTATGTTTTTCAAATCCTATTAACTTCATCGTAAACAGTTTATGCAGAGGTCAGAAGTCCATGAAAGTGAAAATAACCCCACTTTGACGGATTACTTCGTAATACATCCGTGTTTAAATTGTTACCGAAGAAGACAACTTTAATATCAAATGGTATCATCCCATAATATAGAACAGTCCGATAGGATGATTTTAAAGAATGGGGTGGGATAAGGTTCCATTCTCGGTCCCCTATTATTTCTGATTTTTGTTAACGACTTACCTGAGCATATACGCAATGGTATTCCTTTTTCATATGCTGATGACATGGTATGATTGTAATAGCCGATGATACTGATTCGCTAATAATTAAAGCCAATACAGTTATGAATGATTTTGTGGAATGGTGTCATAATAACTTATTAATTGTAAATGATAAAAAAACACCAATAATAAAACAATAAGTAATTTTGATTTAACTATCATGAATTCAAACAAAATTTCTAGGTTGTATTTTAGATTCCACTTTATCATTCTCTCCTCAAGTTGATGATGTATGCATTAAACTTTCAAAAGCTATGTTTGCTATAAACAATCTCAGAGATGAGTCTGGAAAGAACAATCTTCTATCAGCTTATTATGCGCTCCTTTATTCCGTTCTTAGCTATAATATTGTAGTATGGGGCCGCTCAGTGGAATTTAGCAGAGTATTCATAATACAAAAACGCATACTCAGAATTATATTTAATTTTGGTTTTCGCGAATCTTGTAAATCAACTTTTATTGAGAATTTACGTTTACAAAACAGCAATCTGTGCTTACAAAAACAAATCAAATTTAAAACAAAATAGTGAGGTTCATTCATATCAAACTAGGAACACAAATAGGATACACGTCAGAAAATTCAAACTCACAAAATACACTAAATCATCTAAATACAACATGAGTTACATCTACAATAGGCTTCCTACTGAAATTATTGAATCAACCAGCATTATCTCCTTTAAGAAAAATCTCAACAAGTATTTATTGCAGAAATGTTTCTATTCTTTTGAGGAATTTGTTTCACAATAGGCTTCAAATAATATTCATTGTGTTTGCATATTTTACTAATATATGACAACATGTGTTTTTTAATATTTAGGATTATGTGTATATGCTCGTATGTGTATATGTGTGTATATGTGTATATTGTGTATATGTACATATGTATATATGAGTGTATGTATTATGATCCTTATTTTTTGATTTGATTGCTTTTACGGCATAATTTTATATTACCCTAGGTCTTAATATTTTAATAATCTCTAAAGGGTTTAGTGTGTGTTATATTTCAGTGTGTTATATTTTAATTTGTAAATCCATGTCTAATTTTTGATGTAATATAATTTTAAGTACCTACATTCTCTGACGAATCCTACTGTAATAGTGTTGCAGGAAAATAAATGACTATCTATCTATCTATCTATCTATCTATCTATCTATACGGTCGGTAAAAATAAAAAAAAGGTCAGTAGGATAAAAAATAGTCAGTTTAATTGATACATGGTTTTTGAAAATAACAAACAGTCAGTAAAAACATGGAAACAGTCGGTTCAATTGATAAATGATCATCAAAATAGTCGATAAAATTGATAATCGGCCCTATACAATCGTCGGTAATATAATAAAGGGTCAATAAGATTAATGGTAGGATATTGTGGACATTTTTAGAATTGCGAAGGTTTCAAATTTGAGATTTTATGAAAAAAAATCATAGGGTAATTTCGGATGTTATTTTTCGATTACATAATTATGACAATTTTTATTCATTTATTTATTGTCATTATAGTTGTTCTGTGGTGTTATGTCTATTGGTTTCAGGTTTGACATTTTACATAGCAGAAGTGACTTATAACCAAATAACAATGGATTTTATTGGTCTTTTAGTGGAAACATTTCAATGAAGGTTTCCCTACAAAAATCGGTACATCATTGCAAAAAAGGGATTTATTTTTTATATCTTTTTAAGGTTGGCTATCAAGACGGCATTCTCCCTTTCAAATAAACTTCCACACTTTCACTATTGGAATGAAAATACAAAATATAGACAAAAAATTTCCTACACCTAATAGGTAATATATAATAAAGAGCCCCAGAGAGAATGAGCCCAATTAGAAATTGTTCAAATGAACCTGAGAGACTGCAGAAGGTTTTGAAGTCATAAAATGACAGTGCGATTTGCGCGCCACCTATTGAAGATATAATTGAAAAAATTAGGGTATATTCTAAAACTAAAATGTAACTCTTGACGTGATGTAGAAGTAATTGCGGTTTATAATTTCTCACAAATGAATCATGAAAAAAAATGTTTTTCTACGACCGCATAGAAATATGCCCATTTTATGCGCTTTATTGATCAAGAAACTAGGCAGATTGTAAACATTTTTTCATTTCTACATCACAAACTGTACTGTAATGATCATTTCAATACAGGCTGTCGTACAGGTATTGCTGAAATATAAAGCCCAAATAGACCAGTCCGGTAAGATTTCGCCTAGGATAATTTAAAAAAATAAATTCACCACTAATAATGTGAATCAAATATCATTCATTATAAATAAAATACAGTCTATGAAACAAGAGTTTGAATTTTGAACTTTTGACTTCGAATCAATTCCAAATTCTCGATTTTTAATGCTCAATTGAAGCAAGCCATGAATTAGTTGTCAATATTGTCAGAAATCTTTCATCAACAAAGTCACAATACAATGATTCGAAGTTTATCTGAAAATATGGAAGTGATAGCGAATTGAGTTTGACTCCTCCAGAGAGTTTGGAGAATGCCAAACTGGCTTCTTTAAATTTATTGCCAGAAAAATCGAAGAAAAAGTACGAAATCGCCTACCATTTATTCATGAACTGGAGGAGCTGTATGAAAACATCATCGTTCTCCGAGAGCGTTTTGATGGCATATTTTGCTGAGAAACCAAAGTTTTCAAGCCCACAACGTTATGGACACAATATTCAATGTTACGGACAACTCTCAGCATAAATGATGATGTGGATATTTCCAAATACATTAAATTACGAGTTTTCCTGAAAAGACAATCCGATGGATACCGACCAAAAAAATCAAAAATTTTCACATCTCAGGAAATAAACAACTTTATTAAAGATGCACCGGATGATGAATTCCTAATGACCAAAGTAAGTACATAAGTATACGAACATAACATAAAAAGAAAATTACATTTAAAACATTAGTTGAATAATTCTTCAAGTAAGCGTACTAGTGTCCCTATCAATTCATTGTTTACTGACAAGTCCGTGGCGCGCCGTGGCGCGCCGTGGTAACGCATCGGACTACCAAGCAAAAAGTCCGTAGTTCAAATCCCATCAAGTTAATTTTTTTTTAAATTTATAATTAGATAACAAATTAATACAATATTTTTTTGCAGGTCGCTTTGATAATAGGAATAATGGGTGCTTGTCGCAGGCATGAATTTCACCAAATGAAAATTGATGATTTGAACGATTTGGGATCAGTTCTTGTTATAAAGATACCAGACACCAAAACAAAAATTGTTCGAAATTTTATGATTACTGGAAATTTTCACCAAATAATAAAAAAATATACCGATCTTCGCCCATTACATGTCAAGGACTCTTCCTTCTTTTTGAATTACCAGAAAGGCAAATGCACCATACAAAAAGTTGGAATAAATAAATTTGGAAGCATGTGGAAAAGTATTGCCAAATTCCTGAAGCTACCCAATGCTGAATTGTATACTGGTCATTGTTTCCGCAGATCTTCTGCAACAATTCTTGTCGATGCTGGGGGAGACATAACCTCTTTAAAAAGACATGGTGGCTGGAAATCAACAGCAGTAGCAGAAGGATACATCGATGAATCGATGAAAAATAAGTTCGACGTAGAGAATAGAATAAGGAATTCAATAGAAAATAGAGAAAATTTACCTTCAACTTCTAAGGCTTGGAAAAATCAAGAAAATTTAACTGTGGAAATTGAAAGTAATAAAAGTCCAAATATAACTGTCAGTCATTGTGGAAATGTAACATTTAATGTTATAAATAATAAATAAACTAATGTTGAATAGTAATATATGATTCGAAATATATAATCGATGTTCTTGTTCATATTTTATAATAACGTCATCATATAATGTGGGGCTTGTTGAAAGTGAAATGTCGCTATGGTCGTAGAAAAAGTATATTGTACCACTAGCATGGAGTGCCCATTTCTCACTCGTATGATTTACGGCACACGCCTTCGGCTCGTACCGTAATTTTCATACTCGTGAGAAATGAGTGTCATTCCATGCTCGTTGCACAATATACTATTCTATTGCTTATACCACATGACTGGAGGAGGTGGGGTTTGTTAGTTGCATTTCGTGTTTTAGTGTTGTCTACCACCACCAAAAATTTGAAGTCGATATCTTCAACGGCGTCGGTTTGAGACCCCACAATGCGCTTTTTTTAACACAAATTTAAGATAATATTAGCCACCTTAGAAAAATTATATTTCAAATTTTCTGAACAAAAGTTAGTACTACTGGACTACTGGCCGCGGACAACAGCTAATTGTATGAAAATGTGGGAAAGTTCATACCTGATTATCATCTTTGAATAAACGAATTTAATCGAAACTAAAAACCGTTTTGCTACTTATGGAACTTTGTTGAAACTAAAGAGTTTTGGGACCATTGTGTTCATCAATACATTTTTTTGGAGCATATTAGTGATAAGAATTCATGAATCCCCTCTCGTCGAAGTGTGTAGTTTATTGCTTACATCCGGTATTAAACAATCTAAGATAAAATCTGTTAAATACACCCTTGGAATGAGTAAAAGACTACCGACTCTGAGCATGAACAAAATGGGAATTCTAAAAGTAAAGGACTGAATTTATCGACGAAGATCTAATTATTCCAACAGTTTAGCATTGTAAAATTCGTTTTCAACAGCTAAGCTAGTAGTCGTGCTCTGAACTTTCGATTTGAATGTTACGTCCGGTTGTAACTTTGCCATTTTAACCTTTCAAAGTTAATAAAAACATGTGGATGCCTCTTTATACGGTTATTGGATTACACAATGGAGCATTAAATAGAACGACGTTTTTATTATAATAGGATTATTTAATTTGTGACAAAAGGCCGTTAATAATATCTTTATGTAAGGAATTAGTTATGTTTCAGACTTTGAATGTTTAACGCATCCGCCTAAAAATATATATAACGAGAGATATGTCGGGAAAATCTAATCAAAATTCCGTATCATGCTGCTTCTGTATCGGAATGACAGACAGAGCACACAATGGCATCGTGCGGAAAATTGTACGTTCCCTAAGCTGTTAGAAATGTTGGCTTTCAACTGTTCCTTCAAATGTTGGCGTATATTTTCCTAAACACACATTCGAATATAATACGTAACCATAATACAAATTAATTCTTCTTTGCACTGAATGAGTTGAAGAGAATATAAAATTTGCATTTTAAACTGTGCATTATTGATCGGTAGTAATATCACAAGAGTTGGAGACAATTCTGAATCCATTAAATGCTTTTTCTCTTCTAAATTACCAAAATATTTGTCATTGCCGTGTTTCAAGAGTGATAAACTTCCTTGAGAAATGGTGTGACCTATATTTAGAGAATGTTCGGTTAACGCTGATTTTCACCATTATTTGTCTTAAAAAAGAATAAATATGTACAATCTATGGACAACTGTTAATGAATTATGCAACTCAAAGGAAGAAAATAATAAAATAACTTGCATTGAAAATGAAAATGACGATATGGTAACAAATAAAAAGGACTTAGCCACTGAACTAAATACTTATTTCACTAATATTGGAGAAGAACTTGCAAAAAAAAATGAAACGTGTGGCACTCGGGGACTGCCGCGGTAAAGCTACTGCATAGCACTACGCCACTGGAAAAAGTTGGACAAAAAAACATCCACTACCCCTACAAAATCTTCACGAATTATGAGTGAAAAAATTTTTTGATCGCACAGAACATAGCTTGCTATGAGTAGAAATTGTTCGGAAAAGATGTTTTCTGTACGATAAACAGTTCCGGAGATATTTGCAAAAACGAAATTCTTGTTTCAATTTCAAAAACCAAGCGTCTGCATATATGTTAATAGGAACTTTTTTCCTCAAAATCAAATTTTCTATCGACTGTTGAACATATAGTGTAGTACCAAAAGACGCCCCGTAGGGGAAACATAAAAGGCGTCACGTAAGAGTATCATCTTGATCTCTATGAAGAGTATTCTGTGACAAGCATAGATAACTCTACTACCGGTAGTAGAGTTATCTACCGGTAGTAGAGTTATCTATGGTGACAGTTACTTGCAAACACAATTTTATACGAAAGTTTTAACGTTCAGATCTCGATAACGCTTCCGGCTCCGGGATTTTCACGTGGCCTATGGAAATTAGAAGGTTCGAATTGTATAAAAACACAATTGCATGAACGCCAGACGTCTTATGTAATTAGCTACGAACGTAATAATTTTGACATATCCTCGATGAGCTCGCTGCGCGTAAGTTAGAGTTTATACATTTTACCCCTATTTGGTTAATTTGGAGCCGTTTCGAACCCCTTGCGGCCGGCGCTAGTTGTAATAAAATATTTTGGGCTATGGACTTTTACCCGTTTTCGGTATATTTAAGTAGCTAGAAATTTCCCTTTCGTACGTCGCATGTCAGATGCTAGTAGATGACAGCTAAGAATACCTCAAACTGTTTTAATTAAATTTTCCTATTTAATCGACATTTTGGGGCCCGAGACTATGCTATTTAGTTGGCCCGTTCATAAACTAACGACATGGAGCGAAAACCGCATGCGAAAATTCCCCGTTAAGACGTTCTATGTACCGTAAATTTGCACTTTTCTAACTCGCGAGCTACGCGCTTCTCATGTGAACGTCATTCGATTTATCGAAAATTAACCAATTCAAAATAGTTTTCGACCCACTTTGGGGCTATCACGACCTTTTAAAAGGTTCAAAGTTAACATTTCGAATATTTTAAGCTCGGGCGAGCTACATGGTAGGCGGAGTGGTGGGTCTTAGGATATTTTGTTACGGTATTTGTCTTTTGTTTTTTTTTTCTTGATTCGGTCGCCGCGGTCAAAGCCCGCGATAAAAGCTATATGCAATAGCTTAATAAAAAAAGTAAAGACAAATTTTAATCATATTACACCTAACAAGAACTCTTTCTTTCTAAACCCTGTTACTACGCAAGACGTGAAAAACTATATATCACAACTAAAAAACAACAAATCCATGGGATATGACGATATAAAGAGTGAAACACTAAAGATTACCATAGAACAAATAGCCTTTACAACATCTTATCAATAAAACCTTTGAGTATGGATAATTTCCAAACTCGCTGAAAATTGGTATTATCAAGCCAATATATAAAGCAGGAGATCATAAAGCTTTATCTAATTATAGATCTATCACGCTAATATCCTCTATTGCAAGAATTGTGGAGAAAGCATTGAATGAGCGATTAGATAATGTTTTTGGAAAATGTAAAACTATATCGCCTGGTGAGTTTGGGTTTAGGAAAAATACTTCCACAGAGCACGCTATTGTACACCTATAACAACGCATTTATATAAGTCATTAAATGAACGTACACTGACATATATTTATTTTTAGATTTAACAAAGGCCTTCGATACTGTCGATCATAAAATCTTACTACATAAACTTGAAAAGTACGGTATTAGAGGAATCCCCTTAAATCTTATAAAGAGTTATCTATCTCAACGCAAACAATACGTACAACTGGAAAATAAAAACAGTGAACCTCTTACTATAAAATATGGAGTACCCCAAGGTACAATACTGGGCCTATTCATCTGCGCTAGAATGAACATATCAATTACGTTATTAAAAAACTGCGTTACCTGTTACCTAAAATAAAATTTATGAGAGAATACTTGAATCCTGAAAATCTAATGGTAACGTACTATGCACTGGTTCAATCACAGCTGAGTTATGAGATAATAGGTTGGGGAGGAGCAGTAGATGGTGCAATAAAAAAGTTAGATACGCTACGAAAAAGTTAATTGTGTTAATGCCACGATATAATATAATGGTAGTGCGTCTCGTATATTAAAAGCGTAGCTCAAGTCTGTGAAGTTACAACTCTTGCCGCAGGATCGCTACGGTCGGATGTAAGAGGAGCTATACGGCGCACAGTGGGTATATTCGCAATACACTGCCTAATTTCTTACAGTTAGAATATCTTAAATCGCTGTCTGATTATTATGTACAAGTTGTTTCTGCCGTATACAAGTATAGTTTTTCCTTAACAATGAATACTGAGATTGTAATCTATATGTAGAGTTAATTCGGCAATTTGTAAATTTATGCCCATATTCAATAAAGAAAAACTCTATAACTCCCAAGAGCTCCCAAAGACTTTTTTTTTAAATTTATCCCGAGTGCACAAATTCATTTCCCGAAATTAATTCTCGATGGCGAATATTTTAAGAAAATTATCCCTAGTCTTCGACTTTAGTCGCCATCTCGAAAAAATTTCCGGCAATAATTTTGCACATGGGATATTATAAGTTATAATAACTGATATGAATGAAAACACGAGATAAGATATTAATAACAAAAGTTGCAAAGCTTACACTTGAGATGGGTACTTCTCCATTTTTTCCTAACCTTGGAGAAGAACCAGATATTACATCGTCCTTAAAAAAAATTTTTCACAAACATATGAATCACGACTCACATCTCGAGTGATTCGCCAACCACTTATCACGTACATTACGGACACCAGGTACTTTAAAAAACTCGTTTTTCTCTAAACTACTATTAATTCGACATTCACAATACAATATGTTGAAAAGCTAGGCTCCAACAGTTCGCCTTAACATTTCATTTAATTTATACTAATGAAAGTTAATTTAGTTCTGTACACCAAATTTGGCATCTCTAGAGATGGCGCTGTCAACGAGGCTATCAATTAGAGGTCCATTGTGTTATTCATCAATAAGTCAAATAATTAAAAATTTCAATGTAATTAGGATACATTGCTGCATATCGACAGCGGAATCGATTCCGATGTTTGATTTGTTGTTATTGGAATTGATCCATACCACGAATTAACATTTCCCACCATTCATTATTTTTCGTCGCAGGGTTAATGACCATTATTTTGTGAAACGATTAGTTCAAAAGATATTTTTATCCACGTTATTCGTTTCTGCAAATATTTTTCTTCATATTCTACAGATTTGAATCCTTGCAATTGGTAGTCATGAAACAATGATAAAAATAACTATCAATGCCAAATTTTTCATCGAATATATGAATCCAAACGATTTTTTACTGCATAATATTACGATACATCTGGAAACGAATGTTGAACTAACAAAACGTAAATCAACTCGCGTTTCTGAAAAACAGATATTAGTCATTGCGTCTACACATGAACAATATTTTTAAATAGGATACAGCAGTTAACACATACTGAATTCAAATGAAGTAATGAGAAACGTCCGGTATTAGCTCTGGGGAAGGGCGAAGGGGTACAGCAAGATAACTAGCGATAAACATTTATTGATAAGAGAACAAATATGTCATATCTAAGGCGGTGTCAGCAATGTTCAGGAAACGGCAAAGGAAATATTGCAGATAAGTTTCAGGGCAACCACTACTTGCTTAGTTTGACATAATTAAGACATACGTTGTTGGTCTCGTACTTCTTTTCAATTACGAAGCAGATTTTCGAACGTCTATCTGCCTGTGAATACATTATATTACTTAAGGAATTAAAGGCTATTTACAATCTGTTTCGGCTCAATAGTTGTGTTTTAAGTATTCGATGAATATAATTCATTAAATTCCAGTGAGGTTATTGTAAACGATCCATTCACATTTCATTCTGATTATGGACACCAAAACTTTTTTGTTCTTTTCTTTCTTCATAGAACTTTTCATTTGGTGGCCACTATATCCATGTTCAGTTTTCAATGATTTATATTATGTTTTAAATTACAGTAATATCTAATTCGGAAAATAAGTATGATACCGCTTATGACTTACTTTGCTTCATCTTTTGATAACTTTATGCAACTTTACTAAATAATATAAAAGCCTTCATTGCAAAATTGCCGAATTGTTGATAATTTTGATTAAATAAGACATTATCTCACACCTATCATAAATCTTTTTTTTTTGCCTCTGGTGAACCGCTGAAGTCACGCTTAGTTTAAGATAGATCAAAATACATATTACACATTTTGGATGGTTATGGTGCTTACTTGTTGTAAATTCATATCTATAGTTTCAATAAATTCATTAAAAATGTGTATACATACTACTCTAGAAGGATTAGCAATGGGTAACCCATTATGTCCTTATCTGGCCGAAATATTTATGAATGAATTAAAATTGGAAATTCACAAACACCCTATTCTGAAAATATTCATTTATGACATCGGTATGTTGACGATATATTAGCATGCTTTAATGTAACACAAAGACAATTAGATTCTTTCATTCAACATTTAAATAATCTACATCCCAAAATTTAATTCCTGGCTGAAGTAGAATCAATCAAACTATTAGCTTTTTGGGCCATAACTAAATTAAATATTAAACATTTCTTTTCAATATATCATAAGATTTCACATACGGAGATTATTATCCAAAACAATTCAAACCACCCCATACAACATAAACTGGCCGCTTGATACATACACTTGTTACTATCCCCATGTCAGAATTAAATTATCATAAGGAATTTTCAATTATAAAACAGATAGCAACTAATAACGGCTATTACGAAAAATTGTGATTGATTTACTTCAGAAAAAAGATTATAATGAAGCAATGAAGTTAGTTTATCCTAGTACAATTAAGACTCATAATTATAGATCAATAAGTTAAACTTTTTGATAATGTATGCAATTTATTTGAAAAAAAAAAATGCAAATGCTACCACATCTTTTAGAACAAATAATACGGTAGGCAAATATAATAAAAACAACAAAGAAAATAATAAAAAAGATCAAGAATCAGGAGTATACAAGGTAGAGTGTGAAGATTGTGATAAATTCTATATAAGCCAGACAGGAAAATCTTTCAAAACTAGAATTAAAAAAAAAATTAATTTGAACAGAGGAGATTCAAAAGTTGTAAGCTATGTTAAAAAAACTAATCATCAAAGATGATTTTGAGATTTTCCATAAGTCAGTTAAAAGTAAAGTATTAAACAACTTAGAGAAAATTGAAATTGATAACTTTAAAAATACAGGAAACCTTTTAAATGACCTATTCTCCATTATTAAATTTGTTTGTAAGTAACTCTTATCCTACTGTACACGTACCTCATCCCATGTGGTGAAACATGAGACGATTTGTTTAATAAAAATGAAGTTTTTGAAAATATTTTACAAGTGTATTTTTTAATAAAACGATACATATTACATATGTGTCCGGAAATAATGTTATTCCTTGAACGATTTTAAGAAAAAAATTAATATAAAGTGCATCAATAATCACAACGGAATATTATATTTTTCTGAAGACGATCAATTCATGATGTTTTTGAATATGTAATTGTAGAATACTATAGTTTGTAGTCAATATTAACTTCTATTATAATAGTTCATGACCTCATTCTGAGAATACTAGTGTATGCTAAAATAATCAATGAAACGTATATTTGTCAAGGATTTTCAACATTTCATAAATCATTCTGTTGTATTTGTTTAATCCATAGACCTATTATCCTAAGGAGACAGAATTGTTTACATTTAAACACGATCAGACATTGTCAAATTTCGGACCACTCAAACCGCTGTATATTACAAGTATGGCCGACTGGAATGTGCTGTTGCCGGATAAGTTGTTCTGTGTGTCGGATTGAGATTTGTAATTATTATTAAAACGTCCATAGCATTATTTATTGGTTATATTAGAAGCAATACTGTTGAACAGTTGTTTTTTGGAAAATATTCCATAATTTATGGTAACCTGGAATATACAATCGAATTATTGCATCATTTGTTCAGAAACGACAACGCTGCGCACCTTTTACGAATGGGGACTTTGTTCTGTACTACGCAATTTGACAGCTTCCGTATTTCTCGTAACTATTTCTAAGCGGTGCTTTACAAGTGGTACCCAGTTTTCAATCATAGTTACAGCGTTGCCAATAAGGAGTAATTATGACTCGAAGACAAAGAGGTCCGTTGGTTTTCTTTGTCACACTTCATGCAATTATTGCGACAAGTCAAATGGAGTTTTATGAATGAGATGTTTCGTCTGTTTTCGTCCTTAGGATAATAGGTCTATGGTTTAATCATAGAAATGCGATTTTGAGTCAAAGAGTATACAGGAAGCCCGGAAATAACGTTAATATACCTTTTCGAATTTAACCCTCGGATGATTTCAAGAAAAAAAGTTCACATAAACAAGGGTCACCAACAGCACCCTCACGTGATGTCCATTGCGAAAAGCGCTTCACAAAAACTTGGTTTCCTATTCCGTGCCAAGATTCGACCTGTCCTGGAGTACTGTTCACATTTTTGGAGTTCGATTCCCAAACAAAAGCTGAAGCTCTTGGATTCTATACAGAAGAGAGATATTCGTTCATTGACCTCTCTACAACGTACAACGGTGTGAGATCTATCCCTTTTCTATAGATATTTCCATGGTCGGTGTTGATAACAAATCTCGCCTGCTGTTCCAGCACGAGAGATTCCCTATAGGCGGATTAGACGAGCTCAAACTAGTCACCCCTTCACTGTCAAGCTCGAAACCTGCCGAACTTCGTCCTACCAGACTTAATTTTTTATCGAACAGCGAAGTTGTGGAACTCTTTACCTAGTGAGGTCTTTCCCTATGCCTGTAACCTCCAAATCTCAAGAAAAATACGAATGCCAATCTCCTCTCCCTACATTCCACTGCTGGCTCACACGATGTTCTTCGAACATTATAGGTTTCCCCTTCGTGTAGATAAAATTTAAAAAAACTCCTGTTTTATAGACATCGTACTCATGTTGAACTTTGAACAGTGGAATGTATGGGTAAATCAAGTGTGAAATTAGTTTAAAAAGTAAGACAAGTGAATTTGTCACTATTGTTAACAATGTTTTCCATTAGAATATTGGCAAACAAGCAGTGGCTTGCAAAGGCATGTCGTATTGAGGCTGCAAAAAATATAACTTTATATAAATCATATAAGCGAAAAAAAAATGTACTGGTATAATGGTTATTAAAATGAAAAAAAAACTTCTCAATATTTTTGTGGACCAGGGTGTTGAATGATCAATGTTTTTAGGAATATTGGGGTTGCAAATCCAACCTTTGCCACCCCTGTTTGCACGCCACCGCAAACAAGTACAATCGATTTTAAAGAAATCACCTGAAGTATTTAGAGATACTAGGAAGCTCAGTACTACCCTCTGAGAGAATATTTTATGAGGAAGATCAAATAATGACTGGAAGAGAAAGCAAAAAGAATGTATATTTGTAATATTTTTTGGTATTAAACGACCAATGTTGATTCTTGTTTTCCTTATTCCTTTCAATTCATTTGGTCAGCTTATTGGAGATTTTAAAAACAACAGAATTGACATTTATTCAAAGCTGCTGTCAATGTCTGTTTCTTTTCAAAACAATTGATAGAAACTATCGACGTTTAGCTAACACTACACCACGCTAAGGCTGGTTACCAACATATCCTCCTGTCATTTATCGAGGTTTTCCACAATTTAGTTACACAGAACCAGTGGCGGCTCGTGAATTTTTGAGAGAGGAGGCTGGACGTTTTTGTAAAAATATACTCTATTCACAGCCTTTTAACTTTTGCACACCGACCGTACCAGCTACTTCAGTGACAAAATTAATTGTTACCCAGCAAGAACCAACGTGGAGGTATAGAGTTTCTCTTGCCAAACAATTTTTTTGTTCGTTTTTTGTCTTTTATTTTTCTTGGATTTTAAATATTATTTCTTTTTTTTGGAATTTTTCATATTTTGTTTATTTTTATTAATTTTATTAACTTTTTTTTATATATTAACGGAATTCTACGGTCTTTAGTTTGCGAAAAATGATCAATAATATTATCAAAAAATGTACCATTTTGTTTTAAGTGTTTTACTAAATCTTTTTCAATAGATATTAAACTAACATTGTATAAACGATTTTGGCCCATTGTATTTGGCATGTAAGTTTTAATTCGTTTGAGAGTAGAAAATACGAAAGAAAGCAAACCTACAAAAAGTAAAAAAGCAAAAATATTAAAATATATCACCCCAATGAAGCTTTCCACCGATGCCGACGTGACAGAAATGGTGACTGTCAAACAAAGTAGTTTATCAAACTGAGGTAAAACTTGTTGCAAATCATTGTCTATCATATATTTTATCATATCGGCGTGACTGTCATACTGGCCTAAAATATCTTTATCCGAGTATATAACTCATAATTCATTGTGCCGTGCTATTTTATCAAAAAATTCATATTTTAGAACTAAGTTATCTTAAAGTGTATTGGGGAACTCTTTTGAAAAAGATTCGAAAAATCTTCTATTCGTCAAGTCAAAAAACTTCAATTCATGTAAATCGGAAAATCGAATCTCAATTTGACCTTTAATAGTATCTAAAATTTCATAAAAAAAGTTGTTTATAATGTAGTTTCTTGTCTACCAAATTACATATTTTCCTCCTTTTCGCGGGAGAAGCCTCATCAGTTGAAAAATTTTCAAATAAAATATTAAAATGAAATTCTGTATTACGGAAACTTGAAATTTTTCCAATGAGATGTTTCAAACGATCTCTTGAATAAATTATATCAGTGAATTTATGTTGTAAAATTTGAAAAATAAGATCAGTTTGTTCAAATATAAATTTAAAATTATCAAGAGAAAACAAAAATTCTTCATTTTCTGAATAAGATTTTAAACCAACAGCAGCATTTAATGAAACCTGATCTGTTGAAAAGCCATCACTGTTTGATACAAAATCAAATATTTCAAATAATTTGTCTTTATTTTTATGGATGGTAAATACTGCACGTGATGTAAAATTCCATCGAGTTGGAGCATTACAGGGAAATCAATGATTTTTTTTTAAACTTCGTCTATTAGTATTAACAATGATCGATTTTGATAGTTACCTGACATTACAAATCCTTTCAAAACCGGTAAGGGCCGTTTATTTAAAAGAAACAGTTTTATCATATGTTAATTCACTAAATGGATTTTCTAAAAGGCAGCAACTAACTCACTAACACTCATTTTAAATGAGTGAGACAACAAGCTAACCTTACTTCGCGTGGCGTGACAACTCATAAACAAGCACTGACTGACCCACTCAGCAGTCGGCAGAACGCACGTCTCGCATTTCATAGATTGCTAGCGGCTGCCGCAGGCTAGCCTCCAGAGGGTGTTGCCATTTTCGCTGATTTACCCAGTTGGCGTTCGGACTGGTCGGAAAAACGGCAACTGCGTTGAACAACACATGCTCAGCGTTTGACATATATAGAGTCTAGCCTCAGGGCACTGTTGCCAGATTAAAAATAACTACTGAGAACGGGGAATTAATTGTAAAATTTTAAAAATTATCAGAGAAACAGGAAATAAAATGGAGAATGATCATTAAGATAAATTGGTGAGGAGGCTGAGCCTCCTTAGCCTCCTTCGAGGAGCCGCCACTGCACAGAACATGTGTAATCAAGATTGACTTTACAAGAATTAGTAAAATTTCGTCTAAGAACGATGTTACGGCATTGCATTGTAATGAAAAGCCGTTGTCAGATTTCAAAAGAAGCCAGATTTGAACATTTAATTACAAATAATTGTGCTATATCCCCAACAACATAGCGTTACTGGTAATAATATCGTTAACATTACCACAGGACAAATTCATTAACGAATACACAAAAGGTATACTGCGCAATGAGTAGAGAATTTAATTATATCCATAAGCACATTGAGATTATTTTGCATAAATCAGATGCACAAGAGAGGGAGCAACAGAGATAGAGGGAGAGGTGAAAGCTGTGCGAATTCAGTTAAGTCTTTTACACGTAATGTGTCTTACATAGCTGGTTTGGTGCAATTAATAATGGCATAACAATACGAATACGGACGAGACACAATCAGACGCATTCTGAACGGAATTTATTAGAGCATCAAAATAGAGGGTCGCCCCGACAATTCCCAACTGTGGATCAGTGGGTACAGCTTACAGCAACAATGTAATTATTTCCTTTATTAGCTTAACTTGGAGGCCCAAATTTGTAACTGCCGCTTTGAAACCGGCATTGTATCAGTTAACCTTAAATGTAAGTTACTGACGGTTCAATAACGTGTGAATGCTATTAGAATTCTGTTAGTTGCGTTAAAACTTGAAATCCTACCCCCGAAAGCTGTAAAGTTAAAAGATTCTAGTGGCAATTTTCAATTCTTTCGGTTTCTGCACTTCAACAAGTAGTACAAGCAATAGACGACGACTTAATGTTAAATTTGCAGAAATTAATACCTGGAAAAAAATGAGCGTATAGGAAATTAAATTTAAAGGTGAGTTTCTGTTTCATGCAACTCGATCCGAAATGGCGAACATAACCTAAAAAATTGGCAAAGTTGCAAAACGCGGTTTTTCTTAAATAAGTAAAAAACTATAGCTCGGATCGAAAAAAGTTAAAGGACACAGTTGAGGGTATCGAATAGATCTATTGCTCCCATGATAATTATCGATATATTTCATACTTTTCGAGTTATATTGAAAAAACCGTTAAAAATCGGGGAATTGAGAAATCGTTAACTATTACGTTCCCAAACTTGCTATTTGCTGAACGTATAGTCCACGTCAAGTTTAAAAAGAGATTTGTTTTTAAATTGAAAATATTGATAATTTTTCGAGATACATCGATTTTTCGAAAAAAATACGCTGTCATACATTGGCTAGATCTTCTCAGCAGATGGTCCTAGTGTAACGATTCCAGGAAGGACATTTTTTCACGAATTACCAAAAACATTTTTCATCTACGACCTTCTGGACCAGAGATAATTTTTTATTTAGATTTTGCAAGCACAAGCCACGCGAACGAACGAACGCACGAAATCAGTTTCCCCCACTCCGTCGGACGCTCCGGCAGCCGCGTACGCTTCACTTTGTTACTCAATTTCTAATACTAGTCGGGTCAAATTAGACGAAAAAAGTATAAAAGCTGGCAAAATTTGCGGGCAACTATCGACTCCGGGTTTTTTGCAACGAAAAAAAACTAATATATGATTTTCCATTTTTCAATTGTTATAGAGGAATATAGAGGAAAATGGTCAATTTTCATGGCCAAAAAATTAGGAAATTTCCAAGATTTCGAAATCATGCCAACAATGGCTGGAAATGCCCACTCGAGGTCGCCGATCACGATTTCGAAGTAGGATTTTCCATTTGTCGATTTATTGGCCAGTTATTGGCCAATGTTATTATTATTATTATTATTAACGTTTACAAAGAAAGGCGGCTTTTTCTAGCCGATATTATTCTTTATCATTAATGTGAGAAATGTACATTATCACTCTGTTTGAAATTTCCCTAATAATTAATTACTTAAATTATATAAAGTAAGGTGAATAAATTATAAAATATTCTAACAATGTAAACAAAACATTTCTTCTGGATAATTAAAGATAATTGACTCAAGTTGAACCAGGGAACATCTGTTATGTATTCAAATTATAAAACAAAATATTTCTTCCAGATAAGGAAGACATATGTTTGTCAAATAAGTTTTTAAATTGATTGACATTTGATGAAATAACAATATTATTGGGAAGATTATTCCAAGTGTGCGGCACATTATTACTAATGAAGTTATGTCGTGGCAGATGATTACATTTCTCGAAATATAATTTAAAGGCATGTCCTCGTAAATTGACATTATGACTAAGCGTAAAAATTTTAGACATATCACAAGAATAATGATTGTTTAAAATTTTATAGGTTTCAATTATGCTACCCCTGTCACGACGACTCTTCAAAGTAGGAAGTTTTAACACTTTCAATCTGTCTGTGTAGGTTAGGTTTCTAAGAGATGGTATCTTGGTGGCACGACGTTGAACTCGTTCCATCATATCAATATCTTTTATGAAATAAGGATTCCATACGACACAGGCGAATTCTAATATTGGCCTTATATATGTTTTAAACAGTTTTGAAAACAGGGGGCCACTTAAGTTAGGGAACACTCTTTTGGTAAGATATAGTACTGAGTTAGCCTTCTTAACGACACTGCGTACTTGTAGGTCCCATTTCAAATCTTCGCTCACTATGACTCCCAGGTCTTTATGTTCACTAACTGATTTTAACCGAGTTCCACCAATGACATACTGGTGCTTAAGATTATTTGAACCGATATGTATTACGCAACACTTAGATGGGTTCAATTGTAGCAACCAGTCAGAACACCATGTTGATGGACAAAACGCGGAAATTTTGCAATTTTCAAAGAAAATGGCTAGAAAACTATACTCTGGGGTTTTCAAGGTGACTGGTAACAAATCTTTTTAGATTGTTGGAAGATTTATATTCGACCTATGAAGTAACATTCAAATTACCGCGTTTCAATTTTGAATATGATGGGACTATATATAATATATTGTTATGATTTCATTTCCTAAACAATAAAATGATAAAATTAGAACTTACCGAACATTGAAAATCAGAAAAGATTAATAAAAAGATATTATATGGAATTAAAAAACAATGTCAAAAGTTAAATAATAGTTAGTATAATATAATGAACAATGTAAAACATAATAAACAACAATGTAATTAGAATAAAAGTGTAAAACAAGAACTTCAGTGAAAGTGAATAAACGTACAGTGTTACGAAGGCAGAAATCATAATTAAAATGACTACAAAAACTATCATGAGATAGCACAAACTATTGAAAAATGTTGTAGATATAAGTTAGGATTAGTAAATTTGAGTTATATAATGTTAAAGAAATGTTATTGATATGTTATATTATGTATTAGTTTTTTAATAATGGCAACTGTCAAATTTATAATAATTATAGGAATAATCATATTAATAATAACCTAATCATAGGTTATCTTATACCAAAGTGTGTGGAAAAATGTAGGCAATATGAATTTAAAAAGAAGGAATCATTATCATTTAAAATAAGTTGAAAATCTCCAATAATTAAAAATTTAAAGAATACTAAATTCTGATTGGTCGATGCAATTTTATAGACGTCAGATTAGTAACAACGTAAAAGTTCTGCCAGTTTTTAACAATCAACAAAGCATTCTTGATAGGGAAACTAAGCACCTCATTGGTTATTTTTGAAAATACTTGGCGTCCTTTTTGAAGGCCTATAAAAGGATTCTGAAGATCAAGCCAAGTCAGTTAGCAATTATATCTAGAGAGTACTTCTGCAACTCACAATCCATAACCTTAGATTATTGGATAAACATCGGTGAACCCAAGTGTTCCAGTAGCTTCGTAAGGTTGAAAGTAACCGAAGCAAATAAGTAATTTATATAAGTCAAGTAGTGTTCCCAGTCTTCGAACAAAGTTTTTTTTTAAGTTATTATTATAACCATAATCCACAAGTAGCATCGTATAATAGTTAGTCTTCGACAACGTTCCAATACATCATTTAAGGTTTTATATCTTTTGAAAAAGAATAAGACAAGTTAACAATTATCAACAGTTCCTGATTTCTAAAGAAGTAACCACATTGTTTACCTGTGATTTGTTTATAGCAGAGAAATTGTGTACCTACGGGTAAAGTAAATTATCGAATTAATAAGAAAATCAAGCCAAGTGAACATTGCCTACATTTAAAAAAAAAAACGTATTCTTGGATATAAACTAAACGTAAGTTTATTCGTAATTTCTCCATTGTATTATTATCTGTCTGTAAATCTGAAAGAAAGATTGTAAATTATAACTTTGTAAACAAAGATAAATCGAAATAATCATTTTGAGGTAAGATCATAGATCTATTTGAACATAAAATTGTTAAAACTAATACTCGAGATTGTAGAAGTTAATACCCTAGATAAATTAGAGTCATAGAAATTTAAATATTAAAAGTTAGCATTCAATGAACCTTGTGTTTAATTCCATATATAATAAATTAAAAATAAAAAGGTAAAAGTTCATTATTCAAATCATTAAATTATTCAAATCAAAACAAACATAAGATTTAAAATACAAATAAAAGCTAGCCGGAAGAATTAATAATAATTCATAATTAAATAATAAGCTCTTAAGAGTTTAGTTAATAATATATAGAAATTTTAGAAAGGGGTATGCCAAGAGATTATCTAGTATTAATGGAGTCTGTATGCGTCAAGATAATATGGTGGCGTTACTGTCTATATGACAGCTGTTCAAAAAAAGATGGAGGGGAAATGTGAAATAAAGACGCATGATAATGGAGGAGAGTAAGGAGAGATCACTTTCTATATTGGAATCATATCAAGATCATCTCGGGGAGCCGCATATTTTCAAAACCGTTGATTGAGCACGTGGCTGTTGAATTTTATTGTGTTTATTGTGTAAAGACATTTTTTAAACTTATTATTTTTTGGAATAATTAATTAATAATTAATTATTCATCTACAAATTATTTTTTTTTACATCCACTAATTACGAATTGTAAAGTATTTATATCCTTTTCTATTGTTCCATATCAACACAGATATTTTGAGAAAAATTTCTTTTCTTAATTATTTTTTTTCATAGATTTCAATTTTCGTTGGACAATATTACGAGTGGCCATTTCCAGCCATTGTTGGCATGATTTCGGAATTTTAGAAATTTCCTAATTTTTTGGCCATGAAAATTGGCCATTTTCCTCTATAACAATTGAAAAATGGAAAAGCACATATTAGTTTTTTTTCGGGAATGTTTATGTTCGCCATTTCGGATCGAGTTGCATGAAAGAGAAACTAAATTTAATTTCCTATACGCTCATATTTTTTTTCCAGGTATTAATTTCTGCATGTACTTCTGTCTATTGCTTGGACTTAAGTGTTGGAACTGCTGGAAATCAGTATTCGTGACTTTATGAATATAACGTCATGGATTTTATCTTGGTTAGAATGAAGTAATCGGTGGCGGCTCCTCGGAGGAGGCTAAGGAGGCTCAGCCTCCTCACTAATTTATCTTAATGATCATTCTCCATTTTATTTCCTGTTTCTCTGATAATTTTTAAAATTTTACAATTAATTCCCCGTTCTCAGTAGTTATTTTTAATCTGGCAACAGTGCCCTGAGGCTAGACTCTCTATATATCTCAAACGCTGAGCATGTGTTGTTCAACGCAGTTGCCGTTTTTCCGACCACTCCGATCGCCAACTAGGTAAATCAGCGAAAATGGCAACACCCTCTGGAGACTAGCCTGCGGCAGCCGCTAGCAATCTATGAAATACGACACGTGCGTTCTGTCGACTGTTGAGTAGGTCAGTAAGTGCTTGTTTATGTGTTGTCACGGCACGCGAAATAAGGTTAGATTGTTGTCTGTTGTAAATTTAAAATGAGTGTTAGTGAGTTAGTTGCTGACTTTTAGAAAATTTATTCAGTGAATCAACATATTATAAAAGTGTTTCTTTTAAATAAACGGCCTTTACCGGATTTGAAAGGATTAGTAATGTCAGGTAACTATCAAAATCGATCATTTAATACTAATAGTAGTATTGACAAGACGAAGTTTTGAAAAAAATCATTGAATTCCCTGTAATGCTCCAACTCGATGGAATTTTACATCACGTGCAGTATTTACCATCCATAAAAATAGAGACAAATTAATTGAAACATTTGATCTTGTATTAAACAGTGATGACTTTTCAACAGATTAGGTTTCATTAAATGCTGCTGTTGGTTTAAAATCTTATTTAGAAAATGAAGAATTTATTCTTGATAATTTTAAATTAATATTTGAACAAACTGATTTTATTTTTCAAATTTTACAACATAAATTCACTGATATAATTTATTCAAGAGATCGTTTCAAACATCTCATTGGAAAAATTTCAAGTTTCCGTAATACAGAATTTTATTTTAATATTTTATTTGAAAATTTTTCAACTAATGGGGCTCCTCCCGCGAAAAGGAGGAAAACATATAATTTGGTAGACAAGAAACTACATTATAAACAACTTTTTTATGAACTTTTAGATACTATTAAAGGTCAAATTGAGATTCGATTTTCCGTTTTACGTGAATTGAAGTGTTTTGACTTGAGGAATAGAAGATTTTTCGAATCTTTTTCAAAAGAGTTCTCCAATACACTTTAAGATAACTTAGTTCTAAAATAAAAATTTTTTGATAAAATAGCACGGCACAATGCATTATGCGTTATATACTCGGATAAAGATATTTTAGGCCAGTACGACAGTCACGCCGATATGATAAAATATATGATAGACAATGATTTGCAACAAGTTTTACCTCAGTTTTATAAACTACTTTGTTTGACAG
The DNA here is from genome assembly GCA_958510875.1 of Endomychus coccineus. NCBI lineage: Eukaryota > Metazoa > Arthropoda > Insecta > Coleoptera > Endomychidae > Endomychus > Endomychus coccineus. The sequence continues at coordinate 26,823,540 of OY294068.1, read as the reverse complement.
TCACCATTCCTGTCACGTCGGCATCGGTGGAGAGATCATTTTCTACTCTCAAACAATTAAAACTTACATGCCAAATACAATGGCCAAAATCGTTTATACAATGTTAGTTTAATATCTATTGAAAAAGATTTAGTAAAACACTCAAAACAAAATGATACATTTCTTGATAATATTATTGAACATTTTTCGCAAACTAAAGACCGTAGAATTCCGTTAATATATAAAAAAAGTTAATAAAATTAATAAAAAAAAACAAAATATGAAAAATTCCAAAAAAAGAAAAAATATTAAAAATCCAAAAAAAATAAAAGACAAGAAACGAACAAAAAATTTTTTGCCAAGAGAAACTCTATACCTCCACGTTGGTTCTTGCTGGGTAACAATTAATTTTGTCACTGAAGTAGCTGGTACGGTCGCTGTGCAAAGCTTAAAAGGCTGTGAATAGAGTATATTTTTACAAAAACGTTTTATGTCCAGCCTCCTCTCTCAAAAATTCACGAGCCGCCACTGGAAGTAATAGGAGAAGGGTTCAGTGAAACAGCGGTGGATGCAGGGGGAGATTGCTCCCACCAAAGGGTATTCTCTCCATTTATAAAACTAATGAAATCGAATAAAACTGTTACATGAAAAGATCATTATTCCATAATCCCTCAATAATTTATATTTGGAGTACCTCTGCACTACACTACAGAGAGATAAATGAAAAACGATTATGAAGCAAACTCATAATGATGGTTCACCGCGTTGTTATTTTCTGAGCAAAATTTTCAGTAGTAGGCAACTTATTCCATAGACATTTACAAATAACCACTCATTTGAAAATGAAACAATTGAGTAGGATGAGTGGCTGGGTGGTTAGAGGTTCAAATATGAAATTAGTGCGTTGAGAATCCGCTTTGCTTCTGTTACCCGCCACTCCTCCCAGCTCGACCCAGCTTCATTTGTTTACAGGGCACAATTTGAGGATATGAATAGAGCGGAATGTCATTGTGTTTTATTTTGGCTCAGTTAGGCTATTTACCATCGTGTTGTTTATCTATTTTGATTAATAAAGTTGAGGCTCCAACCTCCGCACCGTTGACATCATTCCTTGTGACGGCATTGCGTGTGGAGTTTTGAGATTTACTCTCCAGGACATACACAGTAATTATTGTGATACCCACAGTTAAAACTGATCAAAGTTACAAGAAAGTATGGTACTTTATAAGAATTTTTAGTCAAAAAGGATACACAATTCTTATAATCATGGTGAACATAACAATAATGATCTTTTACTATTTTTATGCAGTAAACTAAATTGGTTTCCATAATATTAAACTACCTTATTCAATTCGAATCAAGGAATGTAGAGATGTAAATATTCAACTATAAATTTCGCTATAAACCATTTTAACGTATTTTAAAATGACATTCCGACACAGTTTAGAAAGTTATTTTGGTACATTCATGTTTATTATTATTATGAACGTTGTTTACTAACATCATTTGAAACTGTTGACGGTATGGAACGTTATGACTAAGTAACATGTAAGTTAAACAATAATGTTAATATCAATTGACAATGCAATAAGATTATGTCATCTTGTAGATTGTAAAACTTTATTTAGGCTGATGGTTTCCAGGACGTAGAAGCCTACACCAAGAAGAAGAGATCCTTAATAAAAACACGAGATAATATCAAGACAAACTCCATCTCCATCTTTTAGTTTCACGTGACTCTAGTTTTTCTATATTCCGCTTCCTATTATATTCCATATAAGTTGAAACTACTAAATATGCGTTATGAGGAAGCTAAATTCAGAGCGTGAGAATTCTACTTAGTTAATAAATTTTATCTTCTCATAAAGTTCTGCAACGTAACAGCGTATTTTAGTTTCAGTTGATTTATCTCCCTTTTTATTAATTTAATCAATTCCGGTGACCACAACCAGCGAATTATCGCAATTCTACTACGACAACTTTGAAACGTTAAGGAACGATGAAAAGGAAAATAAAAAAGTTTAAATAATTTGTTACAATTCCATTCGAATTAAAAATTCATTCAAGTGTGGTTTTTAAACTAACATCGTTGGTTATTGGCTATTTCAGATCAGACGAGCTGTATAAAAAATTATTGATTCGGATGAAGTATCGTTCACAGGGGTTCTAAAATTATTCCATATCGGATACGACTGTGGAATCTAATATAATATAATTTAGTTTACACCATCAACCTTTTCCACATCAATTTTAACTAGTCTGAAACATTTTTCGGCTGCGATGAAGCCATAATCAATGTCGTTAATAATGACTGCATCGCTGGCAAACAGTGCTACAGACTACTTAAAATTTAAGTGGAAAAAGGGTGTTAGTATAAACTAAATTATATTCTATAATCATACTCCATAACGCATTTTCCACAACTCCAATAATATGTGAAGCATTTATTTATTTATTTATTTATTTATGTATTAAGCTATTGCATATAGCTTTTATCGCGGGCTTTGAGCGCGGCGACCGAATCAAGAAAAAAAAAACAAAGACAAATACCGTAACGAAAATCTAAAAAAACAAAAAACAAATACCATAACGAAATATCCTAAGACCCACCACTCCGTCCACCATGTAGCTCGGCCGAGCTTAAAATTATCGGAATGTTAACTTTGAACCTTTTAAAAGGTCGTGATAGCCCCAAACTGGGTCGAAACTGTTTTGAATTGGTTAATTTACGATAAATCGAATGACGTTCACGTAAGAAGCGCGTCTCGCGAGTTAGAAAAGTGCAAATTTACGGTACATAGAACGTCTTAACGAGGACTTTTCGCATGCGGTTTTCGCTCCATGTCGTTAGTTCATGAACGGGGCCAACTAAATAGCATAGTCTCAGGCCCCAAAATGTCGATTAAATAGGAAAATTTAATTAAAACAGTTTGAGGTATTCTCAGCTGTCACCTACTAGCATCTGACATACGACGTACGAAAGGGAATTTTCTAGCTACTCAAATATACCGAAAGCGGGTAAAAGCTAGCGGCCCATAGCCCAAAATACTTTATTACAACTGGCGCCGGCCGCACGGGGTTCGAAACGGCCCCAAATTAACAAAATTTTAATTAAATCACTTCACTTCGTTATGATCAACATCAGAGGTCATTAACCCATACTCAACAACAAATAATGGCGTCTGCCTTGACACTAATATACTTTAGTTAGGTTAGATGTTCAAATCAACTTACGTGGATTCTGCGCGTGACGCTATTTATATTATACCCTTATATTGTTGACGCCATAGCGTCCTTTGATTAGCCAATTATAAATTGATTTTCATATTCTAGTATTGTTAACTCCTTACCAAGAAAATTTACTCACACTACGGAACTTTGGGTAGATCTACTTTTCCCAGAACTCTCTGGATTCTAGACCAATAACATTTGAGTATTTTCTGAAAATGATTATTTCTTTTATCTTAGCTGTATTCATTCAATTCGATTCAAATTGACTTTATATAATTGTTTCCTATTTCTGTATCTTCATTTTGATATATTATATGCCTCTCTACCTATTTTATTTTTACTTTTTACTCTGATGACATTACAAGAAATTTGATTTTAATTGATATTACATTTAATTGACTTTACTTCACTGTTTACCAATATTATCCCTTATTCATAAATCATTTATAATATATACATTTATCTACCATTTATTCTTTTAATTCTTATTTATCTACTAAACTATTAACATTTCACTGGGCATGGCTTAATTTTTTCTCCATTTTATAATGGCCCGAATTTACACCAAGTCTTAGTGCTCTCTTTTCGAAAAATTACTCGCAATATATAATTTTTGAGTTATTTGTAGAGGCTTTAAGACATTATAATAAGCTGAGCCCCAAATGCTTATCCCATATCTAACTAAGGATGCAACCAAACTGTTGTAAGTCATCAACAGAATTTTCTCGTTTAGAATATTTCGCAGTACATACAATGTATATACTAATCTTCTGATTTTTTTGTTTGAATAATCAACATGAGTTGACCACTTGAGATGTTGATCTACGTAATTCCCGAATATTTTATTATAGAGGTATTTTGCACAATATGTGGTGTCATTTAAAATCAGAGGTTCTAAGTTACCTAAGTTAAGTGAGAATATCATTTGTGGCATCACTTCGTGATGAACAATAATTAACAATATCGCATACAGTTGCTAAAGTTAAAAAGTATTCATTCTGTTTCAAGAATCTGCTGTATCATTTACTGACGCAATTTCATGAACTTCCTGCCTACGAATCGGATAAGATAAGAATTTAACGCGTCAACTGAATGAGCTTCTGACAGATTTCGTGTCTAACAATACCGTCGACAGGATTTTATGAGAGTGCTTAGTTAACCCATAATGAAGAGGCTTTTTTGATGATTTCTGAATTAATCTCAAAAGTTCAGATTATACTTCTGAAGGGGGACTTGAGTGTAACTACTTGGTAAAGCCAACAGCTTACTGAATATGGCCAACTTTAAATCATTACAGTTTCGAACTTCATCTTAAAAATGAAATGTTTCTTCTAATTTGACTAATTTTTAAAGTTTGACCTCTTCGAATACTTACTTGAAATTTTATATCATGAAAGTGGAAATAGTATGGGTTCAATTGCATGACGTTTTACTGGAACTTACCTCGTGTTGGATTGTTGTGGAAGCTCTGGAGGCAGAAGAAGTTTCAGGACTAGGAGTTGGAAGCCTTCTCCAGGTCTACCGTTCATTCTGAAATGAAACGTAATATTTTATTTATGATATAATATAATGATTATCCGATCATTTTAAACACATTGTAGGTACTTTGGCGCAAAGGAATTTTTGTCTCAGACTATTTTCTTGTCGCCCGAGATATGATGTCTTAAACTATAGAAAATTACTGTGTAGTGGTTTTTTAAAACATATTCAGATTTTTTAGACATTAATATGATGTGTAGACGTTTTCAATTAAAATTAATATGATAAAGATGCTTAGTGCTTAGTACAATACGTTCAAGAAATACCGCACATGATGTGAATTAGTTTTCAAAAGTCTTCTGATGATGGTCATTGGACAGAAGAGGAAAATATGATAGATACGAGGGCAAGTTGTGAAGTGCCTGAAAAATAAAACAGATGGCGCCACAATCGAAAATCCCATGTGACATTTGTGATGTACAATCTTTAACTAGAATGAATACGAAGAGTGATATGCTATTCAGTTCTGTTTTGACACCCACTGAAAGCAAGCAACCTTGGAAATTTTCGGTAAACATGAAAAAAAGTGAATAACGCGTGGAAAAAACATTACGCAAACCAAAACATGGCTTATTAAACGTTATAGGGATCGATTCACAAGTGGTTTACTAATATTCGTTGTGATAGTATGACCACAAAGGACGCCGAACATTCTGGTCGTCCAATTGAGGTTACAACACCAGAAATCGTCGATAAAGTCCATGGTATGATATTGGACGATCGGCGAGTTAAAGTGCACGAGATTGATGAGGCTATGGGCATCTCAACCGAACGGGTACGGAACATTTTGCATACATTTTTGAATATGAAAAAGCTATTTGCCAGATTGGTGCCGCATTTGCTCTTTGTTGACAACAAGTGACAACTTCAATGGAGTGTTTGGCGATGTACAAACGCGATAAGAAGAAATTTTTGCGCCGTTTCGAAACCATGGACGAAACATGGAGCCATCACAAAACACCAGAAGCCTTGGAAAGGGGAAAAACGATCACCAGCTTATATAATGCAGAGCTGTTGGAACGATTCGACGCCGATTTGAAGCGAAAGCGGCAGTGCTCTTCCACCAAGACAACGCACCGGCGCACAGGTCCGCAGTCGCACTGGCAACATTGCATGAATTGTGCTACGAATTAGTTCGTCATCCACCATATTCTCCAGATTTGGTCCCCTGCAATTTTATCTATTTCCAAGTTGACGGAAAAAGAATTGGCTCCAACGATGAGATGATCATCGTTGAAATAAAAGCCCATTTTGAAGGATTGCCGAAATCGTATCATTTGGAAGGGATCGAAACATTAGAAAAACGTTGGACCAAGTGTATCGGACTACAAGGAGATTACGTTGGGAAATAGAATGAGTTTTGATCAAATAAATCATTTCTTGTTTAATTTTTCAGGAAATGTTCACCTTGCCCTCGTATAAGTGTTAATGTGACCTATTTACCAAGAATTTATTTCTTGAATCGAGGTAATACAAGGTAGAAAATATTTGCTTGAATGTGAAATTTGTATACTTTAATGACCGATGTTACAGTGATGTTGCCAAAGTTTATGATGTATGTTATCAAAATCAATGATCCATCATAGTGTTACACGTTAACACGTTAGAGGCACGAACTAGAAGGTTCAAACGAAGTGAGTATGGAACCAGACTTAGTGAGCGTACATTAAGAGGAAGCTCAAAGGAGTTGGTTTGAAGGTGCTCGATAACACCAACATTGAATGATCATCAGTGGGGTCATGTTTTGTTCACGGAGGAGAGTGTAAATTCGATTGATGGTGGGGACCTGTGTTGGATTATCCATAAGACAAAGTTAGGCATTTGCTGAATGGAACCACCATCGTATTGTAAGATGAGGTAAAATATCTAGGTATTACACTAGATAAGATTTTCACCTATAGCCAGCACTGGTATGCAGAAAGATTGGGTTTTCACTCCAAATACTGCTATGGATGTACACCTTGTTGGTGAGACCTACCCTCATATATGTGGCGATAGCCTAGATGAATAAAACCAAGTAAATTATCAAACAGCGGGAATTAAGTAAGACCGAAAGGCACGCATGCATATGCATAGCTGGACCCCAGGACTAGCATGGAGAAAATGTTGGGACTGATCCCCATCCACATAGCTATACATAAGGAAAATACTATGCTTAATATAAGCAAAAAAAAAATCTCAGGTAGGTATCAACATTCGGTTGAAGGACAATGAAGAAACTCTCAATACTTATGGCATCAAGAGATGACATGATGACATATTGGAAATAAAGAAGAGTGAAGACAGGGGAACATCCATTTTCTTAGGAAAAGGGCAATCTGTTGGTATACCGATGACCAAAAACATGTCCGGAAGTCAACCAGCTAGAAAAGAGCCGAGCTCAAACATTAGCTCAAAGATGGTTCTTATGAGCAAAACTAAGCTGACCACCTTAGAAGAATACAACAGAATGACCCCCACCTGCGTTCCAGGATATACAGGAATTGAGGAAAAATAACCTGAAAATCATAATAGGATTCATCACAGGACACTGCAAACGCAACGGACACATGAGGAAAATTGGACCAGTAAACGATGGGATGTGTAGATTCCGCACAGAAACACTGACACATCTGCTAATCAACTGCTAAGGCACTCTGCTCTGCTGGAGCAGAATCTTCGGAACATTGTTTCAATAAAGTATATGGCGTTCATGTTTAATGGTTTAAATATAAGTTTTTTCATATTTGAGAATAAATTTAATCAAAAAAGAAATTTAGAAGATCTATCAACGTAAATACAATATTAATTATAATAATAATGTTATATTGCGAAAACAACAAATGGTACACAAAAACAAAATATACATAATAGGAATATATAGAATCACTGAAGCTTTTCGAAGAGCTGGTTTGTGATTGAAAAGTTCATAAAATGATATTTTATTCTAGTTGGTGGCGTGATCAATCGCCTTTTATTTAATTTTTAGCCCATCCTCCATGGACTTGCTTCGTGTAGTGAGGTGTATATTTACAGCCAAGCGGTTCTAAGCGATTGGTTCCTATATTTGTAACTCTTGGATGCCTAGGCAACTAGAACAAAGTAACTCTGATCAGGATACCCGACCACTCGTGCATGGAGGGAAATATGGCAGCAGAAATCTATCCAGGGAAGGTATCTTATCCAAATGTACTACTAATCTTATGTTTATTGGTAGATAATGAAAAGCCTCAGCAAAACCTAAGGCACTAGTATTATGTGGTGTGGTAATAAATACTTTTTTCAGGATGTGCAATTTGTATAATTATGTATTCTTTCATACAAAAGTATCAATTCAATCCTATGGAAAACGTATTACAAAGTTTTATAGCTATTTTGTTGGAGATTACAATAATTAGTTATGCGGTATCTTGAAAATTTCAGGTTAAAACATTATCAGATACTTTAGTTTTTGAAGATTAGTCTCCCTTGAATCATATTACGAACTTGCCTCTCATTGCAAACAATGTATCGTTCCTCTTTATCAGTACGTACCTATCGCTGTTAAATACACAAAGTTTTGTACAAATTTGCTTTCATTCATATCGATATATGAATACTATTGTGTTGTTCGAATATACAACGTGGGAATATTTGAATGCCGATACGAATCCCCAGAGCACATCTTATCTGGAAAGAAATGCCGAGCCGTACCACATTGATATATTCTGCAGCTGCTGTATCTTATTAACGACAAAGGTTACATTGAAAACTGCCGCAAAAAACCAAGCCATATGAATAGTTTGGAAGTTGAAATAATATATACTTGTAGGAATGTGGCGTCATGCAAGTGTTCTGGAATGTTTTAGTAGTTCAATTAATTCCACGCGTCTTCATTTGTTTTGAAAGAATGTTAGTCTAATCATATTATACAGGGTCGCTATGAAATATGGAAACAATATCAAATATCTGGAGAACGGTTTGAGATAACTTAATGACATTTCGTAAATTAACATTAGGAAATGGGCGACACATTTTAATTCTTTTTCCTTGTCGCATATACGAAATACAAGCAACTTGATTATTTTTTAAATGCCAACCAACAGTGCTTAAATTTGGCATCTTGGCCTTTTTCCGGATTTCTACGATGTGAATATTGTATGTTTTTTCCAAAATAGATTAGAGTAAATGGCTGAAAAGTGTATTGGTCCCTTTTGGAGTAAATACATTTTCATTCAATGAAGTACCTACCGAATAAAAACAAACAAGATTAAAAGATACATGCAGCGGTAACATATTCATATTACATCAGCCATAATCAGTCATTTTTGGATAAGTGTAGTGTAGAACCTAACCGATTTTGGTGCGTCTTCAATTCTTCTAGAAATTGAATACTATCACAGCTTTAAATTAATTCGGTTCACCAGTTCCTAAATTACAATTTCCCATGAAATTGCTACAATTAAAATTAAAAGTTTCTTTAGACGTATTTGCTTCTTCTGTCACTGTCATAAACCAAGGTTAAAACTGGAGCATTTAGGCATTACAATATGAGGTAACAATCTTATATGGACCCAGACAAAATCTCAAAGATTATTTACTTATAATTATTGCTTAATACCATCCTAAGATCGTAAGTAACACAATGAATAAAAAATTGATTAAATAATTAAATAAGATGGCATTTTTCTTAAATCATTTCTGATATGTGCATGGGCGGATCCACGAGGGGGTAATGGGGGCCTTGCACCTCTCTTGAGCGATTCTTTTAATTCAGATTTTTTGCGAGTTCTTTAGGACGAAGTAGAATGTTATTAGTAAAAACTTCACTGACAGAATGAACTGAAATATCTGGATATCTAACACTAACATCTATAAAACATCTATAATAAAAGTATCAGATACATTGCACTCCTCCTAGGAAATTTTATGGATACGCCCTTGAATATATGGACGGTACATTAAATAGTTGAATCAGATGATGATTTTTCCTATACAATTCATCGACAAATTCTCCAAGTGCGTGAGAAATATTCAAAATCGAAACACCTTCCATTTTACACCTAAATTGAACAAAATACGAAACCAACTAGGTGCTTAGCTTCCTGAATTATGAGATTTTGTTTGTTTAACACATCTACGTTCTATATAAAACACATTGATCAAGATAACGCCTATACAAACTTCTAAAATAAATGCTCCACGAAAGCAATACTAACTTCCAATGAATGTTTCAGCGTCAAGTTTACGTTTACTTACCCGACGAACAATTGGGATTTTATGATAAATTTAGCAATAACCGTACTCGTGTAAACAATTATTGTCTCATACTCTAATCACTATAGAAGATAGTCAGCTCGTCCACTCGCGGAAGTTTGTAACATCCGACGAAAACTAATCTTTTCCCGCTTTTAAAAATAAACCACTAGGATATAAAATTTCTAGTAAGTTAGCAGGATAGAAACGAAATTAAGCAACGCGTGACAACAGTTATTGAACGACTGATCTCCGCACTAAATGATTCTGCTTTAGTGCCACTGTTCTCCACGGTTTTCCGTCAATTGTAGCCGCCTCCCCTTAGCCCTTGACGCACTCAGCACTCACTAGGTCTGCTCTCTGCTCAGTTGCGTGAGACATCCAATTTATTCCGACCGCATTTTATTAATACATGCACTCAAAATGTAAATGTATCGTAACTTTTATAAACATTGTTAATTTAATGACCCATGCGGAATTGGATTTAATTGAAATTTCAATTTCGGAATTAAGTCGTTACTATACATTAGGATATTGCAGTTAACTATACCCTAATTTTCGTACAACATATTTGTATGAGTCAGTTGTCCTCATTTGGTAATTTTGAATGATTAGTTTGTTTCTGGTGTGGTTCAAATTTATTACAAACTCGAAAGAAATACGGTTTTATAAAACATTAGGCATGATGCAGATGGCAAAATAAAAACTTCGTAGTTTACTAAAGACGTTTGGACTCAACGTTATCTTCATTTTAATTCCGTTGCACCGTTATTAAAAAAAGTGTAATAAACAGCCTTACAGATCGCGCAGTTAAATTGTTCCACCCAGAGAACCATCCCAAAAATTTAAAAATTGTTCGTATTACACTGGAATGAATGGCTACCCAAACATATTTTTCAATCCCATCATTGAAGAAAGAATTAACAAAATCTATAACGAAACATCAATATAAATAACTTAAACGGTAATACAGATAATTGTATAACATTCCGGAGACCTCAGAGAAAATAAAGAATTGTTTGAAAAAGTATGTTATAAATATTGGGCATAAAACTAACTGTCTTGGGGAATATTCATCAAATCTAAAACCTTTAATACCAAAAGATAAACAAACCCACACAGTATACAAATCAAATTGTTTAGATTGCGATGGAACTTATACAGGAATCGCGAAACAATATTTACAAAAAGAATGGCCATAAGTATAGTACAAGAAACAAAAACTTAGAAAATTCCACCACCCTTGTTAAACACTGCTTTGATTATTATCATCAATTCGATTACCAAAATATTAATATTTTAACAAAGGAAACCAACTATTATAAAAGATCTATTCTGGAGATAATTCACATAAAACGTGGCTCGAAGTATGTAACTCATAGAACAGATATTCAGTCATTAAGTCAGATTTATACTAATTTAATTAAGTAAAACCCTTGCTAATTCCTACAATGCGTCTTTATAATGTTAAAAGTATAATTTAGGTAGAATTCTCAAATAGCAATATTTCTAATAAGGTCCGACAACCATTTTCTATTACCTCATAAATCTTTAACATCTGGTTGGAAAGTAGATACTTCAGCGTTATATTATTTGGTTTCAGTCGTATACAGACTTTGTTTGACATGGATTCGTATATTATAAGAAAATTGCTAAGCAGTGGATTCTTGATACATATTCATATACTTAAAACATTATAAAGTGCTACAGTTTCGATTATTCGTGTTTCTGTCTGTTTTGGCGACGTGGGCATTATTATTTATTGAAATTCGTGCGATAAGGACACTTTGTTCTAATGAAAGTAGTTTTGAGAAATCTCATTTTAGACATAATACGTTTTCTGATGATGGTCGTGAGTTCGAAACGTACGTAAAGACGAAAATAATAAGCATATGTGTTAGTGTGACCTATTTCCCGAAGATGTTTATATAATTCATACCTGCCTAGGTTAAAATTCATTATCAATCAAAAGTTTTATAAAACTATAGAAATGTACCTATTTATTCTTAAATATGCAAGAATACCATTTCAGTAATACTTCGACCAATTACTAGATATAAATTAAAGTCACCGAGAATGTCACTGGATGATAAAAGTGTAAATGTGCGTTTTATAACTCAAATATCTAAACATAATACTTACCAATGTAAGAGAATTAGAAACAAATGAATATTATTATGAATATACTCATTTTGATCATGTTGGCTCTTGCCAAATAACAATGAACATTAGTATCAGTTTAAGAACGATATACTCTTTTCTAATACAAACAGACTTGAATAATTCAAATTTTCCCACTTAAAAAAGTTCTCCAGACCTCCAACAGATGGTGACAGAGTAAGTGTCTACTGCTAGAAATGTCACAGATTCGGAGTCCGGAAACCAGATAACATTTGACATAAAACGTTCCACCACGTGGAACTTACAATAACTAACTTAATATAATATTAATGTAGTAGGGTTTAGCTAAATAATGAATATAAGTATGTTATTGTAATATTTATTCAAGATTTTAATATATTTTATATTGTTAACTGACAAATGGTCACTAAATACTATAATATCTTCCTTATACGACGTAGGCACCCGCTAATAGATTTTTGGAAACTTAATCCCAAACGGGGTAAAAGGGATTCCATATATTTTGACATTTGTGACTGCTAATATAATCAGGTACGATTTACATGAGAGTCAGATCCATAGATTAATAAATCCTTAACACAGTTCAAGCTGTCTATGCTACGACATACAATACCTGACCCATCAACAAGACAGGAACGTTTACATGATACATTGTAGGTCCCATAATGTCCATTCCATATAATAGATATCCCTGTGCTTTCACATGACATAGAGTATAATGTTACGTCTTTCCATGCCTTTAGATGTTTATATAAATTAGAAATATTTTTATTAAATATTGAAATTTGAGGAGTGACATCGCGGCGGCGCAGCCGACGCTTTCTTCTACGGGTGTTAGCTAGTTATATTATATTGACGCGTTCGATACCCGAATTCTATGAACAAATAAACATTATTCTATTCTATTCTACTCATTCTAATGTAACGTTAGTCTTGTAACCCTTACCCCTTAACTCCTTCTGTCAATGTCATTTTTACTCAACTTCAAGCTGCACATGCTACACCACTGGAATCGGTATCCACCCACTCCGAAGGTTCGAGATATTTGCACCACGGTACATTAATTCGGACTACCGCGTGCTATAAACGTGTGAGTACGCGAATTTATTCATTCAAACTTGAACTTAATTACAGTTACATAAGAATGTGTATCGTCTGCTAACATAATTATCCTTCCCACTCGTTCAAAAAATTCTTTGCAACATTATATTTACATTAAGCCGGACCTACTCAATGAAGAATACGCATCGTTTCATTTGACCCCAAATAATTTTTATCTAATAAATTTCAATACGCTGATAAAACTTGCATGAAGATCACGGATGTTCAATGATTAATACATTTCGGAATGCGGCCAGATAGTGTAGACACGAGGGATCAGTGTTTTTCAATTGGGAGCTGCTGTACGTTGAACGCCGCATTCCTTTTTGACAATGACAAACTTTTTGTTCGTAGTCTAGACTATGTGATCATATTATCGTTGCAATAAACAGCAAATTTAAATATTTACATTCATTTTGTAATATTGTTTCAAAGTTTCCAATCATTATGAACTGCTGATAATGATGAGATTATTGCATAAATGATATTTATTTTAGAACCAAGGGCATAGAGCGACATACTAAATCTGTGGCATGAACATTTTTACCTGATTCTTAGGAAATTATCCGTATGATAATAGCACAACTAAATGCGAATTTATGCGTTAAAACCACTCATTAGAAATTCCATTACAAAACTATGGAGGAGAAGTAGCTCGTTGAGTGGAGATGTTTGGAGCAAGCACCCCAGGATGGCCTAAATTGTTGACCACTATGTCAATGAAACGAACATACTGATTAAAAATAATTGATAATTTTGTACAGAATTTTAAATCTTTATTAAATTGATACGATAAGCAATAGCATTGATTTTTTTTTCAACTCATTGACTACACGTGAAGAAAACGTATAATGTTTGAAGAGCATCGTGTGAGCCAGCGGTGGGATGTTGGGAGAGGAGATTTCTTGAAGGTTTGGATGTTATAGGCATAGAGAAAACCTGACTAGGCAAAGAGTTCCACAATTTCGTCGTTCGATACAAAATGAAGTCTGGTAAGAAGCAGTTCGGCAGGTCTCGAGCTTGACAATAAAGGGAAGACTAGCTTGAACTCGTATAGTCTGCCTATCTGGAATCTTCCATGATGGGATAACACCAACGATGGCAATATCTATAGGAAAGGGAGAGATTGCCAACCTTTCTACGATGTGTTAATAAATTTGTAAGTGTGACATCATGAATCAGACGAATTGCACCCTTCTGGATTAATCCAAGAGCTTCAAGCGTATGTTTGTGCGTCGAACTCCAAATATGTGAACAGTACTCCACGACAGGTCAAATCTGTGCTTTGTAAATTATGAGGAGCTGCTAGGATGTGGAGTAGCTCTTGGCACGGAATAGAAAACCAAGTTTTTGTGAAACAGCTTTCGAAATGAACCTCACATGATCATCCCATGAGAGGGTTCTATTGATGGTGATCACGAGCATGGATATGAGCACTTCATAGGAACACTTTTATCAGACATCATCATATTAAGGATTGTGAGATCCACCTTCCTGGAGAAGATGAAAGCTTGAGTTTTGGTTGCATTAAACTGTACTAGATTATCAGATCCCCATTTCAAAATCAAACTAGATCTCCAGTTATCGCGTCAATCTGTCTCTGTCTCGTTCGTTTGGCTTCCTTTAATGTTATGGAGGGTTGATATGGAGCAGAAACAATGTTCAAAGTTGGTGCCAAAGCAGATTCCTGTGGAACACCAGCGTTGATAGCCATTATATGTCAACCACCACATGGAGTGATCTATCGGAGAGTAAAATCGATAGTAAGCGACAAAGTTTAGACGGTGAACCATAATATATAATGCTTCCGGTTTTTACGATTTCTAGGGAGATGAAGAAATTATGAGGAAACGTGCTACATCCCCTGGATCAAAGCGTCAACATATATTTTATCAAACGGTTAGTGTATGCGCAATGAAAAGAGGAGAGTCTTACAAACAAAGTAGTCTTCTGAAACCAGGTTACAAGTAGGGCAGAAATATCACGAGCCGATAATAGACAAGCGCAATACATATGCGCAAGAAGGAAGGAACATCAATCAGTCACAACAAACTACCAAATAACCTATTAACTTAGTATTCCCAAAAACATCTAAAAATTGAAGAAACTAACCCATCAAAAGTTTAACAAACTAATGTGCGATGACCTTGCCTCTTGAAATTTTCGAACCTACGCCACTATCGAAAAGCAAAACGCGTCAGCTGGTCTTACCGCTTCGGCCAGAGTGGCACCTGCATCTGTTGAACATTGAATTCGGTATATCAATAGTTCATTCGCTCCCCGCTGGGAGCATATATTAACTATATGGGTGGGAGGTACCAACCTGTCTTATAGCCTCTCCTAGAGAAACTACTCAAATGTTATTCTACTCTATCGGTAAATTTTAGAACTAATTCAGCCCAAATGGCAACGATTGGAACGGCCAAATAGTAGGTTAAAGTCGAGTATTGACACGGAGATCGCCTTATGTTGAATTTTCGAACTCACAATAAGGAAAATTTGGCTTTTTATTTTTTCGGTTCCAAGTAGTTACAACTTAATCCGATATTCAATCGACAAAAAGATCTCTTGTAACCAATAGTTCTCTTTGTATTTAGCCCCCTCCCCCTGATAGCGATTGGAACAGCCAAATAGACGGTTAAAGTCCAGTAGTGACACGGAGATCGCCTCATAGAATTTCGGATCCCACATTAAGGAAATTTTTGGCGTTTTATTCGTCATGGAATCGGTCCCCTTGTAAAATATTTGCGCCCCTGTCTTGAATAATTCCACCAAAATAAAAGTATTTTCGGTTCCTAGTAGTTACAACTTAATTCGATATTTCATCGAGAAAAAGATCTCTTGTAATCAATTGTTCTCTAAAGTATAGAAAGCTTTATCGGCGTTTGAAGTATCCACTGCGCAACAGATGGCTGTTTATTGTATTGTGAAAAAACTGTGTGCGATCATCAGCATTTAATGACACAAATGTTCTCAAAGTTATGCTGCTACATTATTATAGAGTACACATTTTCTAAAATAGTCATGACGGCGAAGCAAATGGTTGTAATCGTGAAGCTTTAATATCATCAACCCCTTCTTACAAAATAACTGTTGTTGGCAGAAAGCTCACCATTAGTAATGTAGATGCAGAAGAATGTGTTTTAAATAGAGTGTCTGCCGAATTCTGGAATTAGTACCAGGAGACTGGCCTTGGTGGAAAACGTACCCAAGACTAGTGTGTTGGAACTTTTAAAATTTTGAAAAAGCAGTCGCTGAAACCGTATCATTCATTTCAAGCTATTGAACCGCAGGGTTTTCAACTCCGATTGAAATTTTGTCAATGGATGAAATTCAAAATCCAGCAAGACTGTCATTTCCTCAGCAAAATTTTGTTCAATGATCGGGGTCGCCTTACCCTCGAGAAGGAATTATTGTGAATTTCCACAACAGTCACATTTGGGCAGAAGAAAATCTCCATGCAAATTTTGAAGCAATACTACTTCAAAACAAATTTTCGATTAATGTATGGGCAGGGATAATCGAAAATCATTTAATTGGACCTTTCATAATGCCACGCCGCTTAAATGGTGAAACATATAATTTCTTGGAAAATGACCTTACACATCTTCTGGATAATGTGTTATACACAATTAGATCAGCAAGTTGATTTATGCATGATGGATCACCTCCCCATTTTAGTGTTGGAGTTCGAAATCATTTAGATTTAGTTTGCCCTCAGAAGTAGATAGGCCGTTAAGGTCCAGTTGCGGGCCTCCTCGTTCAGCCGACTTATGTCCCTCAGATTTTTTCTTTAAAATTAGTTGAAATCAATAGTATACTCGGTTCCAATGGAGAACGCGGATCATCTTGAGCAAAGGATGATAGAGCAATGTAAGATAATTGAGAATAAAGAAGGATTATATGAACGAATTCGCACATGTTATAATTATTTGTTAATTTTTGTTAATTAATGAAGCTCCGTAGCTCTTTATTGAAGCATTTCCGGGCATACGTTGTTGGGAAATTGGTTTCATATTTTCTCTTGTTGTTTGGCATATGAATTTCCGGACATCCTGTATAGATAGTATGTAACTAGTTAAAGATAAGAGTTTAACGATATTAGTACGCCCTCTTATGATTATGTTACTTCGACACATATATTTATATAATGTAAGAAATTATAAACATGCAAATAAATATATTATTTTGAAAGATACGAATGTTTATCTTAGAAGTATTGCATGATTGTTTCTTGTAGATCTAGCATTTTTACATTGAGAATGATGTGACGTTTTACTTGGTTACTTTTGCAACCAATTTATTTCCACCATTTCCCTAAGTAAGTGCCGCGCTAGGTGCGTCAAACCAGGTATATTTCAATTTTACTGTTGGGAGCACATTACAGAGTTGCCGATATAAATTGTACATTTCTTGATTTGACTTGGCAGTTCATACATTAGTTGTGAATCTGAATTTTGATAGAATTAAACTTCAAAAGGACATGAATAATTTTTCTCAAGACTGCAATTCTACATTGTACGTACATTTAACGTCGTGTGCTGGGTAAATTGCAAAACGTGTACCTATATTATTTACATCAGTATATTAAACTGGAAAATGAATGAGTAATATCGATAGGACATGGATCATCGAAGATGGTACTGTAGGTCACTCCCAGCAAGATTCTAGCACTAAAGCTGTGAAAACCTAGAATGTTCGTGAAGCCATGTGCTGGTTGTACAGCAGGCTTTACTCCTAGTGGAGAACTATAAAAAAGCAAATGTCGATCATCATTATGAAATGTATCAAAATAACTCCCTAAATTCGTTTGAATTTCAACTTTTAGTGAATTCAGAAGTATGACCACCATCGTTGTGGATATTGAATAAACTGCCAAGAAGCACCCACAAAAAATATGATATACAATAGAGGTTAAGTAGGAATAATATACCTACATTATAATTAAGGGTTGTAACCTTTATGTTAGTTGGAAAATATGGCTAACGAATTGCTTTGTTTACACCCTTACGAATACATTTTGGGGATTACTAACTAACAAGTTGGTACAGGTGATAGCTCGGCTGAAAAATGGGTGAGTATGTGGCAAGAGGCAAAGAAAACCAACAACAGCTGTATGGGGGAAGACTATTTAACACTCTGATGAAGTAAATAATTCTGTGTTATAGTTGAGGTGCATTGTTTAAAGGAACCATAATGTCCAGTGGCAGTGGAGTAATAATATTTATTATTTTGATGTACTAGTGCAATAACCTCAAGTTAAAACAGCAATTTTAATATTCAAAACAGCAAATTTATACTAATATAATATCGGATTAAAGCTATATCCTTCCTCTTCTGAAATTTAATTTTTATACTTTTATTTGACACTATTAGTTCATCATCATTTGAGGGGAGGAGGCATAGCCCCCAAGTGCACTTAGGCCACTTAGTTAGGTCCATTGATCGCCCCATGGTCAGAAACCTATTCTATTCTAGCAGGTTTGTGACCTACCAGAAACACAGAATATTGCCAACGCTGGCTTCCATACGTTGTTCTGGGAGCAGTTTTGATTCTCCGAACTGACAGTGCTTGAGGAGTGCCAATGTAGGGGATTCCAACAGGATGTGAGAGTTAATTAACAGAACTTTTATTTCTTATATCGTTGATGAACCTCTTGTAAAATATATTCAAGACATCTTGAATATTAAACTTCCGCGGATAGCTAATCTTGCCTACGTTTCGCTAACCATTACCGACGGTATCTTCAGGGCAGACTTGAGGCTTGAACTGAAACTGATTCTACTGGTTTCTGTAGCGGTATCAATTGTAGGAAATATCTTTCACGCTACACAGTTCATGTATTAGTTAGTCGACAGACTGTCGGTACTTTAGGACATTCTGTATATCGAAAACCTACTCACACCGATAGATACCTCAATGGCCTTTCCCACCACCACCCTGCCCAAGAGCAATCTGTCATAAACTCCTTGGTCCACAGAGATGTCCACTTATCTCAACCCCAATCCTTAAAATCAGAATTGAAACATCTTTCATCTGTCGTATTATCAAATAATTTCTCTCATTATAACATTCAAAAAGCCATAAAGAAATACACTTCACCTAAAATTTCAAATCAATCTGAGCCACAAGCCCTCCCGCTGTTTTATCCACAGCCTATCTCCCATATATTGAAAATACAACAGATCGGATTTTCAAGATACCTAAAAAACATAATATTTCTACTCGGTTTTCAACACTTTCAAAACAATCTCAGTATTACAAACTTATCAAAGATCTCCTTTCTCATTTTCACTTAGAAGGCATTCCCTGTTCTTGCCGTAAAGTCTACATTGGTGAAACAGGTTGTACAGTACAGTAGCTACTCGTCTGAAAGAACATGAGTGCTGTACAAGGCTTCGTGACACCAGTAGATCTGCACTTGTGGAACACAATTTTGACACTAATTATCGAATCATTTTCGAAAATACTAAAATCCTAGTTCGAACCCCAAACTTCTATCAACGACGAATCCTTGGAGCGAAATAAATCCTAAAACATTCAAATAGTCTAAACTGTGACTCAGGATATTACCTGCCCAACATTTGGAAGTCTATTCTCAAAAATATCACCTTGCACATGATCACACAACGACAGAGTCAGATGCCAGAATGGAGTAAACCACTGGAATGAAGACAGTGAACTGTGTAGTGTGAAGGATTTTTTCCTACAATAAATACCGCTACAGAAAACAGTAGAACCAGTTTCAGCTCAAGCCTCAAGCTTGCCCTCAAGATGCCAACTATAATGGTTGGCGAAACGTCAGCATTAAGTCGTGCTATTGTGACGTGGAATCCATCCGGAGGCCAAGATTTTTCTACATGCAAGACGTAACCGAAATGTATGTTCTAAATAATATTTTCACATAACTTCCACTCGGTTTTCTTCCAACTAAGTGATGAATGTGGTGCTGCCAAAGTAAGTAAGCTCTTTCTTTCATAGTATGTTGAACAAAACTTACGCATATCAATATCATTAATACATTAGTATACAACAGAAAATGGAATACACTTCCACAAAATAAGTAATATGAAAGACAATCTTCCAACTTCTATGGCTCTAGATTTAAATATTTTGATAATACACTCAAAATACCCAGTGCTTGTTTCCATAAATAATAATGTTTACTTTAACATCACAGTATGGATTAATAATATTGACTTGAAGCTGAAAGTAAATTTTCCATACATTTATCTAAAGCTTTCAGGTGGAAGAAGAAACAGTATCTAGGTTAAGTATACTTACTATATTTTCTTCAAATATTTGGTAAACACCAACAGTTTGTTTATTACATTTAAGACTATAAATAATTTGTCTTATTATATATTACAAATAAAGAGTTTTGTTTGTAAACAGTTTATCGAATCAAATCGTTAGTTGTATTCAAAAACATTGAGAACCTGCTCAACCTGACAACAATGGCTGACCTTGATCTATGATGTCAATACATTCTTAACGTAAATGAACTCATTTTTCAAATTCATTAGAGCACTTTGAACTTCTTAGCCACGGGCGCTGAAGAATCTTAACACGACCCTAGTCGTAACGAGCACTATCGTTACCACTGAATTATGTAAAATTGGGATTATCCAAATTCCATTATGAAATTTATATGCGCATTTCCGGAACATCCTTATAAAACCATAAATTTTGATTAAAAATTGATCACGGTACCATTCCAATATACTGCGCATTGTTAATTAATAATCCGCATTAAAAGTTTCCAATTTTCGGTCTGTTAAAAATCAATCTATTTATAAATAGCGAATTGTAATTTGCTCGTTTTTCTCCCATTGTTTTCATCGGCATTTCGGCGGACGTCGCTCGGGAAACATGAACAACCCTGATCGATCCGTATTGTAATTTTAATCTGTATGTACTCGCATTTTAAAAACAGAATGTAGTTGAGAGTGCCGGTCGCGGAGCGCGGAGAGAGGGGAAAGCAATCTCCGACACAGCGGACAAATCCAATAACAAACTCCACTGTTCCTATGTTCCTTCCGGTATCCTTCCATCAACGGCAATCTTGGATGGCCGCGGGATATTAACGCAACTAAAACATTGATTTTACCACAAAAGGTGAACGAATTGGGGCAGCGGGGAGGAGTACGGACGAATTAAAGAGATTGCTCTGAATATCTTCCACTTAAGAAATAGCTCAAGGGTGTTTTGTGTTAATTGCGAGACTATACATCTTTGAGGAATAACTAAAACGTATTAGAAACGTGTCAACGTTAGATCTCTCAGATCTCATTATCACTTTGCATCCATGTTTATTTATTGCTATACCTCTTAGCTCTTATAGCCATTTTATCCAATTAGAAAGATAATCTATGTCGTTATATCTATGGCTGTTGTGCATATACAAAGTAAACCCAGAAGAGATGACGCAGTGAATCTAGAACTTATAATACTCTTCGCGACGAAGTGGGAAGAGTATAATGCACTTACTCAAGCTATTTCTAAAATAGTTAAAAATTGCTTCACCATCGTATTTTTTTATCAAATATTAATCAACTTAGAAAAAATTCATCTGCCTGTCTGTCTGAATATATATTACCGAATTTGTCTACACGATAACTGAAAAACAAAAAGTGCTATCGTATTCATATTTTGATAAAATATCGTTTACTGACGATGACGAACCCTATTGTTTCCCAGGGAAATAGAGTGATAAATACACCATTTTCTGAAGGGTTGAAAATTAAAAAAAATTATAACTACCCACCAAAGTATACATTGAATCGATTTAAAACTTCGAAAGTAAATTCAAGTTGATTTAAAACTGCTTCCATCCAAATTTCAACGAAATCGTTCAACAACAACAACAACGACAACAACAAAAACAATTATTGAAGTAAACTCAAATTTACACAATACTTCAACAGTTTATATATAACGGCGGTATGGTCTCGGGGTTAGGATATCGGCATCCCACTCATTAGACTCGGGTTCGATTCTTAGTAGCGGTAATTCGTTTGTGTACATTTTCTTAAAAACAAATTCTGAATATTATTTAGTTCTGTGAAGATAGTAAAAAACCATCTTATAGAATGTGAAACAATTATATAAAAGCAGTAACCAAATCAAATGATTTGCTGAAACTACACCGTCGAGTCAAGTAACGTGTAATTTTGTTATTTTTCAGTTTTTGAAATCTTACAACCTGATACCTGCTTGAATACATACGTAACACATCTATGGCAGACATTTGAAACATATTGGGGGAATATGTAGCTGTAGCATTGAATATTTCCAAAGTATTTGTTCGAGTGTGGCACCAAAGCCTCCTTGGGAAACTTCTATCATATGGTTTGCACCCCCCCCCCCAATTTATCGGTTACTATCGAGTTTTCTTTCACTTAAATCACTACGATACAATGACTAACAACGCTGGTGTTTCACAGGGATTTGTTTTGGCACCAACTTCTATTAGAGGTAACCTCCTGTCTATAGAATTGCATAGAATGGTAGAATGGTACATTCAATACCGCTTTCTCCTATCTCATACAATAAAGTTAGAGAGAGGTGTAAAATAGAGACAGGTCCATGCAATAAATGGAGATCTTGGACGAATTTTGAAATGGGAGTCTTATAATCTAGAAGAGTTTAATGCAGAGGTTTCCAAACAATTTTCTCTCGTAACGGACCACGTGCCGACTTTTTCTATTTTGGGTAGACCCTCTGCTTTTCTGATATTGTTTTCTTACAAATTCATCAGCTTCAAATGTTATTTTGACAGATGTCACGAAGTTACTGTTAAGTTTTGTAGGTAAAAATTGTCTTTGTCGGCGTGATGTCGCGATAAAAAAAATATATTATTGTGCAGCACATTAAGTCTACTCGTCTATGTTGTATCGAGAATACAATAGGACAATGAAATATAAACAAACAAGTAAGTGCAAGTGCACGTCTGGACAAATGTGTAAGTTTTCACAAGTTACACTTGTTGTGACCACAAAGCGAATAGCCTACTTACTTACACAATTTCATCAAGTATACACACATGATTATAGGACATTTATATATCTATCATATTACATGAACCCCTTGTAGATCCCTTTGGGGCCGATATAGACCACTTTGGGGATGAATGGTTGAAAGCAACCAAAACTCGAGGTTAAACTTTTCAGCATAGATATACAAACCTATTATCCGGAAACTACCAAAATGGCTACTTTTATGTCTGCCAACACAATCTATATATAACATAACATGACTAATAAAGTAAGGTTATGATGTATAGAGGTTCGAAACTTGAATAAATATAACGCGCCTTTTTTATGAAATGCGTATTCTCCTTCAACCAATATTGAAGAAGAGGTGGTGCATCCAAAAGAAGAGATGAAATTCTGGAAGAAAGGAAGATATCAGTAGATTATAATGATTTCGGTGAAGTATTGATGTGAGCTATTTAATTATTAATATCAACGAATTCTATGTTTAGCCTCTCTTCATCCAATGACGATTCTTCATATATGTTTGCATTCTTATTTTTCTTGAATCTATTACAAATTCTTTCTACCCCAATATTCTACTCCCTTTAAGTAATTTATATTTCAAACTTAAAATTGGAGCTAGAATTATGGACATCGCTCGTACATTGCTTACGTAGTTTCTGATGCAGTAGAATTTCAATAACACATTGTTCCTGATGCAATATCATCGTCCTTACTTTTCTTCGAGTGGAAGAATTATCAAACTTCTATCCGCTTGACCTTCATGATGTAATAGTACATCATTCTTTCTCTCTTTTGATATAACCTTCGTTTGATGTGAACTATAAAATGGTTCACACTGTGGATAGGTACACTCTATAAATAAGAATAAATCACCCTTATCCGTTGAATATACAGGTAATGTACTGAGGACCTTTCAGCTACAAAGTAGCAATCATCAGAGTAGGCTCAGTTTACTCTGATTACTCTTATGATGACTACTTGGTACCTGAAAGGTCCTCGGTACTTCAACAGTATTTTTAGTGGATAAAATTTCTTATTTGTAGTGTTCTTTTCATGTACCTACTTGGTGAATCTTAGTTTTCAATAAACATTGCAGGGAATAAAAAAGGTTTTTTTTTGTTTACACTGTCCTGAAATATCTGGAAGATTGTGACCAATTAAAAATTTCTTTAGCAGATTAGAGTATGATTAATTTTGAATGACGATACTATCAGAATAAACATCCGAGTGATAAGGAATTAGTTCTACTGTTATCATAAAGAAAACGAGCCGTCAATCCTTGTTTGTATTCGACATTTTTTCACTTTCGTAATAAGATTTCATCGAGTTTTTATGGATGAGTAGTTTATTCATAAGCTAAATATGTTTTTCCATCATGAAAATAATTTTTTTTAATGAGATTCGTGTCGAATACAGCAACATGTTTGTTACATCCAAATTGAGATTTGTAAATACATCGTCGACTAACTATTCTCTGATGTATTGTCTTGATGTGAGATGAACGGTTTCTATAGCTTGAATTTATAGCCTTCGTGAGATTAGAGTTACAAATTTCTTCAAGCCGAAAGGTTGAACTTCGTTTTGTTGTGAATTACGTTTTTAAGTTACTCAGCTGACAAATTTTTTCCGAATGAACGTATACGTTAATTTAATTTACATAATTTCATTTCCAGCTACTAAGTTTTGATACAAATCGATTCCTAGAGTCCACGTGTTTTATAAATAAAAATAAAAAAAGACGTGATCTTACAACCACATCTCAGATACTATTGCCAGCATGCCAGTTCCTTTCCCTTCACAATAAAAAGGCAGCTGCTGTGTTCTCCATATGCGTTAACTAACGTGTCCACGTCATCAGTGGCGTAGATATGGGGGGGGATCAAGGGGATCAATCTCCCCCATGAGTCTGAAAAAAAGAGGATCAAATCGAAGGCTTTTCAGCTATGTATCTTTATGTAAACATGCAATTTTTGCAGCGTCAATATTCACCTTAGCTTTATGTGCAATTATCTGTAACACCCTCAAAATTTAAAAAATGCTATGTATTTCGAATTTTTGCAGGCTACCAACTTTCGTTGCCTTTGAGTCGTGAATTTCAAAAGGTTGAGTTAGACTTTGTCCAAGCTATGGATCTCGCCGAGGATTTACGCGATGAACTCAAAATGATTCGAGCAGGAGAAGACGCGTTTCCCAAAATTTTCGAAGCTTCGAAAAAAATCGCCGAAACTCTTGACATTGAGATCAAATACAAAAGAATAGTGCGCAGACAGAAAAATCGAGCGAATCCTGAAGTTCAAAGTGCAGAAGATTACTTTCGTGTCACGGTGTTCAATCCATTTCTGGACTTCTACATCATGGATCTTGGCGAGAGATTTACTGATCACAAGAATATATTAGAAGAATTTTCGGCGCTCTTCAAGCATGATTCATCTGAAATCGACAAAGGAGCTGATGAATTCATGAAAACTGTCGAGTTTTATCAAAAATTTCTTGATGCTGGTCCAACTGCTGTTCTTATCGAGTTGAAAAAGTGGAAGAAGTATTTGATCCGTAAAGGCGATATCAAGGCTAAAAATTCGTTGGAAGCGCTGGATGATTGTCCGGAAGAAAATTTCCCGAATATTTATATGTTGCTGAAGATATTAGCTACATTGCCGGTATCAACGTCTACTGCAGAACGAACATTCTCAAGTTTGAAACGGATAAAAACCATGTCCTTTCTGAATATCAGAATTCCATTTACAGTTCAAAACTCGAGTTACTCTAATTTTTTTATTGTAGGATCGCTTGAATGGTTTGAGTTACAACTTTCTTCAAGCCAAAACGTTGGACTTTGAAAAAATATATCTGAAAGTTTACAGGAACAGGAATATTTCAAATTGCTTCACATGGTCCGAATAGTATTGTCAGGTAAATGTGGTAATTGAAGAATGGAATCTTTATACTTTTTATTCGATGTAATAGAGCCTTGATGTAAAGGATCAAGTTAACTCAGCTACCCCTATAGTCTGGAATGATTTTCGTGTTAAGAAATTTTATTCATAAAATCCCCAAAATTAATGGTATTACATTTCATTAATATCCCTGACGGTAAAGAACATACCAATAATAATTAATATTTGTGATGGAATTGGAATTCAGGATGGGAATGATTTGAATTCATTATGATAGGAAAAGAGATTTTTGTTTCAGATACCGCAGTGAGGATAATGAGAGGGTGAAATTAATATATGCAGAGTAGCAGCGGAAGGGAATTTAATTTTTAACGATAAAGCTTCGGTTCCGGTATATTAATCTGTGGTTGGGGGAAGTGGGTGGATGAAATTAAATTTCATTCATAAAGACTAGCAAAGGGCAACGAGTCTGGAATATACCTTGTCAAGTCTAATGAAAAATGATACAGTTTAAATGTGGATGGGTATTACTAATGTATATACCTGTGGACCATTCAAACCGTGGCTTTTAATTATCTCTCTCTCAGAATATTCCAGCCTAACGTTTCGGAATGGTTTCACTAACACCGAATACCTATGTTAATTATCTACGAGTATACTTTAATCGTAGAATGTTCTTCTATGTTCTATATTTCGAATTGGAAATTACGGTTTTAACATAGAATATGTTTTTACGGTAGAACCATGGTCGTATATACAGGTCTGGGAACTCGAGGCTGTTTCCTATGTGAGACGTGAGTCCGTTAAGCGTCAACTGTCGCGTAGTACCAAAAGGGTGGCGCATGAGTCAAGGAATGATCTCTGGCACGTATACGACCGTGTTCTCTGGCAACTGTCATTGTTGACTTGTAAACACAAGGAATACCGGCGTTTTTAGAAAAAAATTACGAAACCGTGCATTGTGTCGAAATGCAAAACGGGGTACAAAAGTGTAAAGCAAGAAACTTCTGTTCTTAAAGTGCCGAAAGATGCGTAAATGCGAAAAAAGTGGATGCTTGCGATTCCGGAAAGAAATCGTTTTACGAGGTCTTTTATGTGTGCGAGCATCACTTCGTTATTTTTAAGGTGAGTAATACATTTTGACAAGAGTAACAGTTCTATTACTCTCACAAATCAGAATAGTAAATATTGCGTTACGAGGAAAATTATTTTACTTAATAATGTGATTATTGCCATACTAAGATCCAAGCGCTAGCTGGTGGCTGAGCGAGCGACTACGAGTTTGGCGACATGTAAGAGACTCATCTCAAACATAGAGTTCCCAGACTACCAGCAAATTGCTCTAGATTGAAAAGATCAGACTAAATCTACTCGACGAAAAACGACGAAGCAAGAAAAGCAGATCATTTTATAAGTGGTTTACATAACCTGAAATAACCTGAGTTCTTTATAGTTCGGACTTTTCGAGTACCTAGATAAATTTGAAGTTAACGAATTCAAAAATGTCAACAGCTTCACAAGATCCTGTCGTTTTAGGTTTGATGACTCGCAAACCATAGGAGCACCAGAATCGACTTCTTATTGTCAATATTCAATCTTGTGTTAGCTAACAAACAAATAATTTACCACAAGGATGAAGTAATTATGATACTCAACTCATTTCAACAAGTAGACTTATAATTCTTCTGAAGATTTCGGTATATATTAGACTAGAAATTCGTTTGAAAGAATTTGAAATTTATCACGACTAAGTCTGAAATGCATTTTGAATTCTTGTTCGTTATACATGGATATGACCTAAAATATGGATATAGACAGTTTAAAGAAACATTTGTTATTGATTCATGCAATACTCTTACTTCAAAGTAATTTTCAATACAATTTCTATTAGTTAAAATGGCTTCTAAGATTCTATCTTCAGATGAACTAGAAGAGAATGTATCATCTGTTGCAAGGCAAAAAATAGCATTTTTGATATTTTTATTTGTGTACATTTTTGAAAATTTTCTAGGTTATGTTGTCTGTGTCGAAAAGTGTTTGTTTGCAGTCATTCTTTGCTAATCTAAGCTACTACTACCTGCTTTGTGGTGACTTTAACTGATTTGATCAGCTTGTTCTATGCATTAGCAAGGACACAAATGAACAGACCTATTGTCTCCACTATTTGTGTGTGTGTTTTGCAATATCGAAAGATTCAGATATATTATATTTCACACCATTTTGTTGTGTTTTTTAGTAAATGTAGAATTTTCCACATAAATCATAGTGACAATCTCAGCTCAAAATTGCATTTTAGATAACTTAATAGTCATTTATTTAAATATAAAATGGGTGCATTTACAACACCGTTTATGGAAGAAAATGCTCTTCAAAGCTCCATTCCTCTGTTATTTTATAAAGTTATTTATAGATCGCATCGAATTTCCTTCTATATGAGGTAATGTAATCCCATTTTCAGCAAATTTGCTCTCTCAATAGATTCCCCTACACCCTAGATATTTTAGAAGCATCGAATTTTCGGCTTATAAAGAATGTATAAGAGTTTTATTCCGAGAAATAGACTGAATGGAACAGTTTGCATTTTGCCATAATTTATTATTATTCTTCTCACAACTTCCAAATTACGTTCCATTGAATTATTGTTCATTCTAAAGGATATAAACAAGTTTCATCCCAACTTCGTCCATTCGATATTCATATCGAAATGTATTACAAAAGTTGGTTTATAGGGGAGGAAGATTATTGAACAAAAATCGAAATGATATGTGAGCTAGTCTGGTTAGCTCATTAACTAATGTATCGGAATTGTCAGGAGGATATACAAGAGGATAAGCAATAATAAGAAAAAATCAATTGACTGATAAAAATTAACAAATTTGGTGACGGTATCTTATAGGAAATCAGCAACATTGGAACAATTCAATTCAGAACATTGAAAACAAACAAAAAATATTTTGTATCTCCTTTATACATAAATTCTCGGGAAATAGGTCACATTAACACTTATGCTTTATATTTTCTCGTCTTTACGTACGTTCCGGTCTCACGACCATCATCAGAACACTTATTATGTCTAAAATTGGATTACTTAAAACTAATTGTATTACATAAAGCGTCCTCATCGCACCAATCTCAATTAAAATGCCCACGTCGCCGAAACGAAAAGAAACACGAATAATCGAAATTATATCACATCAATGTTATAATATATTAAGAATCCACTGTTAAGCAGTAATCTTAATAAATGCGAGTTCATGTCAACAAAGTCTATGAACGACTAGAAACGAGAACATTAAGTTCAAGTATCCACTTTCAAACCAGATATTAGATTTACGAGCTAATAGAAAAAGGTTTGTCAGTTATTGGAAATATACTATTGACATTCTACCTAGAATATACTTTCAACATTATAAAGACGCATGTAGAAATTTGCAAGAGCTTTAATTAATTAAGTTAGCATAAATCTAACTTAGTGTCTGAATATCTGTCCTATGATTTACAGTTCTGGAGTCACGTTTTATGTGAATAATCTCTAGAATAGATTTTTTATAATACTTGGTTTCCTTTGTCAAATATTAACATTATCGTAATCGAATTGATGATTATAATCAAAGCAGTGTTTAGCAAGAGCGGTGGAATTTTCTAAGTTTTTGTTTCTTGTGCTATACTTATGTCCATACATTCTTTTTTGTAAATATTGTTTCCAGTATAAGTCTAATCTAAGTAATTTAATTTGTATACTGTGTGGGTTTGTTTATCTTTATGTATCAAAGGTTTTAGATTTGAGAAATATTTGCCAACACAGTTAGTAGGCTTATATGCGACATTTATATCATACATTTTCAAACATTTCTCAGTTGTCTTCGGAATGTATGGTAATGTTATAAAATTGTCTGTATTACCTTTTATGTTATTTATATATGAATATCCATCATAGATTTTGTTTATTCTTCCTTTAATGATAGGATTGAAAAATGTTTTTGGGTAGCCATTCATTTCCAGTGTATTACGAAACAATATTTAAATTTTTGGGACGGTCCTCTGCGTTGGACAATTTAACCGCGCGATCTGTAAGGCTGTTCATAACACTTTTTTTATAACATGTTGGTGCAACGGAATTGAAATGGAGATAACGTTGAGACCTAACTTTTTTAGTAAGATACGAAGTTTTTATTTTTCCATCTGCATCATTTATTATATTTTATATCTCCTGCACAGTCTTTTTTGTTCCTTTCAATATGAAATAATTTGGGATCAATAATATAGACAAAATTCAGAATATTTTTTTTTCGGAAGGTATGCTGATAATTATTTGAAAATTTCGAAAGAATCAAAGAAAATTACAAGAAAAAATACTCTAACGTCATTGAAATTATCGTGTGATGAGTCACTATAGTAGTTTTTTAGTCATTGATTACGAATTTGCTAATTACAAAGTTCAAAAATATTATTTTTCGGATGAACGTGGAAAATCTCATTATGAAATATTTTTTTAATGGAATTTTTTGAGTGTCGTGTTGATTTACGTTTATGTTTTCGATGTCCTATGTTGAATTATACAAGAATTGAAAGTTATGCCAAAAAATTTAGGGAAATCACAACAAAAAACACTCTAACGTCATCGATATTGCCTTGTGATAAGTCACTATAGAGATTTTTTTGGTCGCTGATAAGTAATTTGATATTAAAAACGTTTGAAAATAAGATCATGTGGGAAATAAAGGGAAATACACAAAATTTTTAGGCAAAAAACCTCATAGAACTCATTTTGTAGACTTAATTTTCATTTTTTGATAAATTAAAAATGGGGTTGAAAATAGGGTTAATTTATCATATAGGGGTGAATTGGGAGCGATTGAAGAGTAGCTAAGTAGTCACGAACACGGTCATATATACAGGTCTGGGAACTCGAGGCTGTTTCTCATGTGAGAAGTGGCGCATGAGTCGAGAGATGTTCTTTGGCACGTATACGACCGTGTTCTCTGGCAACTGTCATTGTTGACTTGTAAACACAAGGAATACCGGCGTTTTCAGAAGAAAATGACGAAACCGTGCATTGTGCCGAAATGCAAAACGGGGTACAAAAACGTAAAGCAAAAAACGTCTGTTTTCAAAGTGCCGAAAGATGCGGAAATGCGAAAAAAGTGAAAGCTTGCGATTCCGGAAAGAAATCGTTTTAACGAGGTCTTTTATGAAGTTATTTTTAAAGTGAGTAATACATTTTGACAAGAGTAACAGTTATATTCCTCTCTCGAATCAGAATAGTAAATATTGCGTTACGAGAAAAATTATTTTACTTAAAATGTGCGGTTATTATCAATCAATCTTTGTATTGTGAGGCTTGAAATTTGAACGATATTGTGCAATCCTGACAACATACTTTGATCCATGCGCCAGCTGGTGGCTGAGCGAGGGACTACGAGTTTGGCGACATGTAAGAGACTCATGTCGAACATAGAGATACCAGACCTTTATATACGACCATGGTCACGAATGACCTTCATGGTCCATAGAACATCATGCAAAAAGAATTCTCCCGATTCGACTTACTGCAAAAAGTTTAGATATTTCCCCAGTTTACATACTGGACTATTAGAAGAAATTAATGTAACTAAGGAATTTGAAACATTCATTCGTTCATATTGTAGAAGAACTAGAGAAAAATTGCAGCTTTTGAGAAGGTTTAATCACTAGTTCGTGTTGTATCAAATGACAAAAAAATTATTTCAATTTATATCTATTGAGGATCTTCAATAAATTCAACTTTTAATAATCTGATATTCGTCAGATTACTAATGAGACTTTCAAAAGTTCTATTATTGAATTAGCTGAGCAAACTGAGCTTTCTGTGTTGTAGATTTTTCTGCCAGGCTTTAAGAATAATATTATATATACGTGTTAAGATTTTTGGACGCAAAAGGCGAATAATGGCCCTCTAAGTGAGATCATTGTACCGGTGTTAAAAGCATTTCCTGGTTAAGGAAACACCAATTCCGAGAATATTCCTTTTCCCTCTTACTGGCATTTTTCAAAGGATTATATTTCATATACGGATCATTCCCTACTAGCGCTTTAGTATTTGTAGCAGTGATTCCATCGAAATTACTGAATTCTTGGATATGACGAATGAAGAACAGGGGGAACTGAAATGAGTGTGATTTCGATCATTCAGACATATCAATTCAATAAAATCTTTGTGGAAATATATGAAGTTTCTATAATGCACCAGTTCTATAACTTCAAGAAACGTAATACGTTCGAGATAGCTGGTGTCAGAAGGAAGACTCAACATGTCATATCATGTCAATTTTGAGGTTATGATTTGATCTATTGTTATGATTTCATTTCCTAAACAACATAAAATAAGAAAAATTGAACGTACCGAACATTAAAATCAGAAAAGAATAATAAAATATATAAAATATGGAATTAAAAACATTGTTAAAAGTTAAATTGTAGATAGTATAAGGTATTAAACAATGTAGAACAAAATAAACCATGATGTAAATAGAATAAGAAGTGTAAACAAGAAAACAGTGAACGTGGATAAACGTACAGTGATACGAAAGAAGAAATCATAATTGAAATGATTCCCAGACTATCATAAGATAGCACAAACTATCAAAATAAATGTTATCGATTTAAGATGGAATTATGAAATTTGAGTTCTATAATGTTATAGAAATGTTATTGATAATTTATATTATGTATTAGATTTAAGAAATGGCAAATGTCAAATTTGATATAAATATTGGAATAATCAAGTTAATATTAACCTAATCATAAGTTATCTTATACCAAAATGTGTGGAAAAATGTAGGCAATATTAATTCAAATAACAGAAAGCATAATCACTTT
Organism: Endomychus coccineus; assembly: GCA_958510875.1. NCBI lineage: Eukaryota > Metazoa > Arthropoda > Insecta > Coleoptera > Endomychidae > Endomychus > Endomychus coccineus. The sequence goes on along the minus strand of OY294068.1, from coordinate 26,790,580 downwards.
AAATAATTTGAAAATCTTCAATAATTCAAAATTTATAGAATACTCTATTCTGATTGGTCGAGACAATTAAGAAACGTCAAATAGGTCAACAATTAAAAGTTATGTCAGTTTTCAACAATGACCAAAGCATCCTTGATAAGCAAAGAAAACATTTCATTGGTCAATTATGACATCAACTGGCTTGCCTTTGTAACTCCTATAAAAGGAAATCAGAAATAGAAAGTTCAGTCTTGCAATAACATCTAAGATCCAAGCATCTTCTGCAGCTCAAGCATATTTCCATAACCTTAGTTTTTGAATAACATCGGAGAACTCAAGTAGTCTCAGTAGCTTCGATAAGTTAAAGTAACCGAAGCTAGTAAAATATTTCTACGAATCAAGTAGTGTTCTTGAATCTTCATAACAAAGTAAGGTTATAATAACCACAGCTAATAAATAGCATCGTATAGTATCCAGTCTTCGATAACGTTCCAGTATATTATTGAAGATTTTTATATCTTTAAAAAGAATAAAACAAGTTAATAATTTTATCAACAGTTCCTGAATTTCAAAAGAAGTAACCACGTAGTTTACCTGTGTTTGTGATTGTTTTAAAGCAGAGTAATTGTGTTTTTAAAGTGATAAATTAAAATCATCAAGAATATGCAAAAATCAACTGAACATTGCCTACATTTTCCATCATATAATTGGATATAACTTAAAAGTAAGTTTGTTTATAATATCATCATTTGTATATCTGAAAGTAAGATTGTTGTTTATAAATAATAAGTAATACTAGCCAGTTTTGGAGGTTAAGCATAGAATTGTAGAACAAAACAAATCGTAAGAAATAACATAGAATCAATAATTTTAAATATAGAACTTTTAACATTCCAACAAAAATATTGTGTTTAATTCCATAGAATATATAAAAAGAACATTTTAAAATCAAATCAAAAATATAAATTCAAATCAAAACAAAATAAAGAAAGCTAGCCGGAATATTAAAAAAAAAGAAAATTTCATACAAATGTAATTCATAGAAGTTTATAAATAAAAAAAAAGTAAAGCCTTTTTTTATAACACTATGTTATGCATTATATGGATAATACATTAGAATATGTTATGTTGTTGAACATTATCTGCTACACGATAAGAAATAAATGACGTCATAGTAGTTTAGTGCAAACTGGGAATATTTCATTTTAACACTTGGCGACACTTTCCAACGTCGGGTAAATCCGTCGATTTTATTCAACTGTTCTATAACTCCAAGGAACGTAATAAGTTCGAGATAGCTGGTGTCAGAAGGAAGACTCAACATGTTATTTCATGTCAACTTTGAGGTAGTGATTTGATCTATGTTATGCATTCTGTGGACAATAAACTAGAATATGCTATGTGGTTGGACATTATCTGCTACACCCTGTTCATGATAAGAAATAAATGACGTCATAATAGTTCAGTGCAACCAATTAATTTTTGGACAATTTTGCAAAATAACTTCAGCAATATCTTCGTCAAACTGGGAATATTTCATTTTAACATTTGGCAACGCTTGCTAAGGTTATGACAGTTCGAATGTTCGTCGTGAGTCAACATATAGAGTTGAGCTTCAGTATATAAACAGTTCTTCTCACGACTGTAGTTTTACCTACATTTACGTCGTGTGCACTGTAAACTGTGAAAATAGTATCCTCAAGGATAAATCACTTTGAACTTCAAAATGGAGGGCCATTTATAATTTTCTACAGTGCAGCTAGAGACAGAGTTGCTGCTGGTTTATGAAGTAGTTGCTAATCCGCAAAGAAAATGACAACGGGGTAAACTGTTTGTAAATGTAGATATCTTTGGAACAAGTGTAAGAATACAGGATGTTCCGGTCAAATCGAAACAGGTGAAGGTACCGGACCTTCACTCCATGAGTAACGGAGTTTCAGGGGATTGAAATTTAATAAAAGAATCATGGTTGACACATTGAAAATTAAGCTTCGAAATTTCATACACCTGCCAATAGACCAGTATTACATATTATTCTAGCAAATCTTATACGAAAAAGATACAGGGTGAAATTTTTATCAATGTTCGTTATGATACTTCCTCTTAAAAAATTGTTTCGTACGTCACTGGTAAATGTTGACACTTTTATTTGCTTCTTTGATTAAATATCTAATTTTTATGTCTCCTGGCTTTTGGTGGTATCCTGAACAATTTATTAAGAAAAGTTTCGTTTCTATTATTAAGTGGTGTACATATTCGAAAAAGTCATTGGATATTCGCGTGAACAATTCAAAGCTACAGCTCCAATTATTTCCATTTAGTTGTTCTTACTGAAAATGAAGTTTGAGTACATTTGCCCACATGTTCTCTAGTACTACATCGAAAATGCACATAGATAGATGACTTGGAAAATAAATTTCAATAAAATATGAAGGGCCTTGAAAAAAACAAAATATTTGTTCACAAAGCGTTTAAATGTCAAAACAACAATTCAACATTAGTATTATGTAAGTTTTTTACAAAATATTATTAAATTGAAAGTTATGACAAGTTCAGAATATGCATTTTTGATAAAAAAAAAGAAATAATTTACAACAAAATAGAATTAAGACATATTTGAAGAAAATAAGAAACTTAGTATTCGTAATGCTACCCAACCACTAAATATTCCCAAAACCACAATCTTTAGAACTTTCAAAAGTAATCATTATAAGCCATATCATTAAGCTCCTGTTCGGGTTGTATACCTTGGTGATGAAAATAGGAGGATAGTATTATGTACGTTTTCAAACAAAAATATCAATCAATTTCCATAGTTTCAAAGTAAAATAATTTGGCCTGATGAGTCGCGCTTTACCAGAAGAGGTATGGTTAACTTCCATAACGTACGCACCTGGGTAATAGAAAACTCCCACGAAGTGCGACCTCGAAATTTTCAGCAAAATGTGTCAACCGTCATTTTAGAGGATCTATTTTTCGAATTCGATCCCCTGTAACTCCGCTACTGATGGCGATCGGACCCTTGCTTATATGAACATTTCTGCTTCAAATGTGCTAGTGTTTTCTGGTGTTTTATTACAGGTGTTTTATTCACAGTGTCAATATTTTCGTCTTATTATTGGTTCCTGTAGAATATTCAACGGTACTATAGTGTTCAAAGCAGTGAAGTGATATTTATTATTTTCCTGTAGTTGTGCAATAAGCTGGTGGGGAAGGTATCATAACATCTGAATACATTTTTATTTTTAGAAAGGAGTTGAATTTAATCCCCTCAGATATACCCACTAAGCATTCCTCCTCATGTGGTATGCTCGATTCTGCGTTCAGGGCAGTCTCCATGAATCTTGGGCCTAACGGCCCATTGTGGGAACGATCTGATATACAGACGGGTCTAAGACTGAAGAAGGTTCAGGTGCAGGAGTATACTCAAGAAACCCAAAGACTGGCTTGAGCTTTTCATCGGGTAAACACTTCTCTGTCTCCCAAGCAGAGGTATATGCAATCCTCCAATGTGTGAAAGAAAATCGGAGAGCCATCGATGATGAGCAGATCCACATATTGACAGACAGTCAGGCTGCACTTAAGGCAATGAGAAGTCAGGAAGTGACATCCCGTCTGGTATGGACATGCGAAAAAGAACTTGAAATACTGGCAGACCCAAACCGCGTTAAGCTGATTTGGGTGCTGGGATATCAGGGCAATGAAAAAGCCGACGAACTTGCAAAAAGATGGTCAGAGAACGCTCCAGATCCAGGACGGACCACGTGGATACCAAAACGTAAACCACAAAGAATACTGGGAAAAATCCCAGGAAACGAACATGGGAAGAAATACATCAAAGCCCGGTGTAACAAAAGAACGACAGACCTATCAGTACTAAATAGGGAAAAAAAGTCGTAATAGGGCTCATGACTGGCCATGCGTCAGTAAAAGTGCACCTAAACAAAATGGGACTGTACAATGACGGCCTGATATGCAGACTTTGCGGTAAGGATACAGAAACAGTGACACACATACTGTGTAAATGCCAGGCAGATCGCAAGCGACAGTCAATTTTTGGAAAGCCTAACGGCGAACCAGAACTATGCAGTTCCCACCCTGTAAAGGACTTGTACAAACTCGTACAAGATACAAAAATACTTGAGTGGATACCGTAAAGAAACGAGATACAATGGGCCAGCAGGCCTAAGTGTCACCGGAGGCAATAGCCAGACGCCTACAAAGGGGGTGAAGTTTTAGAGAGTATGCCTGGAATGGTGACTCTCACCGTAGACCTTGAAATTCAAAGGCTCATAACCTCCCCATAAAGAGTTTTTTTCACCTCCGCAACAAAAAAAAAAACGGCCCAATGTGTCTTGCCCATTGTATCTTGTCTGACCACTTTCTCGGGCCATTGCAAAAATTCCACCGTCGCTGGTGTTCAAAAACAATGGAAACCTGTTCAACCTAACAACACTCTATCTCATGCTGCTATGACGTCATTTTCCCCTTACCTTGGACAGGCTATATGAAGAAAAGTATGTATCAAGGTGATTTTCGAGTTCAATTCTTTTATACTCTGATAGAAGTTGCATGACTTATCAATTCATGAATGAGGAGAATCTTTATCGTTATAATTCATTATAATAATTCAATCTCTATAAGTTATCAATCCCAATTTATTTGTGACGACACATACGGAAAACTACAGCAGAATTCTAATCCAATCGTTCAAGAATCTCAATTCTCCATGTTCAACTGGTTAGTGAACATTGTTCTCCAATTTAAAACTTGAAATAGGTTAGGTTAGTTATTTCGGACGATCCGTGAACTCAATTGATTACAGTAAGTGGTTACAAGAATTCAAGTTACTCCGAACATTCAATCCATTATCATGTATGCATACCTTACTCTCAAGACAATTACTTACATTTTACTTAATTGGATGGTGACTCAAATTCTAAAGCCTTGCATCTAGCAAATTAACCGTTTCCTGAAACAAAGAAGCATATTAATACAGGTTGAAATAGCACGCTGTTGCTGAATGACGTTATTCTAGCATAAAATCAATTGGAGTGAATCAAAATTGTACAGTATAATATTATATTCTAAAATGGCAATATTTTCTATCCAAAAAGAATCACTACATATCGTAGATCCGCCATTAACACTAGGAAGCTCTATCAGAAGCGGTAATCTCATTATGAACTAGTTTTTTGCAGGAATGATTTCATAAGTTCTATGGTATAAAGTAGTCTTTACATTTGTATTTTATTCTGAGAGGAGGCAACAATAACTTATACATTATTCAATATTAAATGAAAATGGATTATAGAATCGATTAGTTTGTGATAATTTTCCATGTTGTATTGCTTTGTGTTTGAAGTGAAAACTTCTTTAGGCGCGTTGGGCTATTTCAGATGAGGGGTAAAACCATGAATCCGTCTGGCCCGGTCACGCTGTAGCTATATATATTAGGTATTATGTATACTGCTGCGTTTGCAAGTGCGGCCGTGCGGGACTCGGGTCAGCCGTCAAGCAGTCTCTCTATACGCTTACACACGTGTGCATATCTGATTCGGTGTTGGTGAGCCTGCCTGTATGAGTCAGTGCTCTCGATTACGGTATACAGGACAGGTATACGCCTACACTGCGTATACACACTATACACTGTATACAGCTACAACAGCACGCATATACTCGACGTTATTCATTTAGTCAATCCTCCGTCCTCGTGCAGACAAAAGTTATATTTTATGCTAACTGAAAAAATGGACATTCTTTTGCAAAAAAAATTCATACTTTAATTATTACAGAGTAAAAAGTAATAATTAAATTATGTGTGATCGTTAATAGTAGCCTGTTTTTATATATGAGCTTACCTGATTCCACAGTATGTTTCATGCTTGGATCTAATCTAATAATTTAAGTATCGTCGAAGTTACCGATAATGACGACGCAAATGAAGAAAATGCTGTTTAACATTACTCTCATTTACATCGATGTAAATATCAATAAATAATATGTTTTAAAAATAAAATAATGTGTATTTATTATAATGGCCATCGGGTTACATTCATAGTCTTTACTATACGTTTTTTATCATTAAATATAAAAACGTATATAATTGTTGATTGAAATGCTGACAGTTGTGAAAACTAAAGAAAAACTAATTATATTAATTTTCATTTAAGAATAATAAAATTGTAATTTCGGATGCTACAATAATTCAGAGATTACATAAAATAAATTGGTTACTTCATAATGTCAGTTTTCACTTCTGTCAGCTCGGTCACTGTCCGCTTTTTTTGGTCATTGAGATGGTTTGATTATCCCTTTATGAAAGAATAAACAAACATATTAATCATCCTATATATAGAAGTAGCATTCGAATCTACCTATTGTCTGTTTTAAGAATGGATTGGAATCAACAGTTTTTAATAAGACCAGCGGATATTGAACAAAGTAAATGTGTGTAATTTATAAAATATAAAAATGGAATGCTGCAAATCAACGAATATATCAATTCAACATATTTCAGTATGAGAGTAAAGGAGTTTGAAAATATTTCTTTACAATCCATCGTTTAGAACAACTTATCATGTTACGACCCTGATAGCAGTTCATAGTAGCTTATGTGTAGGTGTAGTCAAATTCAATTGTTTAGTGTTATTTATTGTTTGGTATAATATTTTCGGTATAAATCATCTAGATAAACATAGGTATCCTGTCATCATTTTACACTTACCCTCATAAAACGGTGGTGTTGCTAAGCAACGTTGAATCTGCTGGCGAGGCATGTGCTACATCCGAATATCATATGTATATACATGTGTGTGTATACCCCCTATACCTGTAATCTGACAGCCACGCAAGCAACGTCTGACTTTGAAGTGAATAAATCTACAATAGACTCATATAAATCACTCAAGTGTCCAATTTTCAGAATTGAATCCGAGATTAATATGGGGTGTCAGTCAAAATATATATATATATATCTATGTAACACTTTAAAACTCTAAATCCAGGATAATTGTATTCTCATTTATAATATTCGATTGTTTGTGAATCGTTGTGAACAAAAAGTAGGATGGAAAACGAATGCTAAGGTATGGAATGTTAATGTTGAAGATGCTTAGGTAGTGACTTTTCACAGAACCGCTGTTGATCATAATATGGAAGTTAAACATCTTCCTTCCATGAATTATACAATTAATCAAAGTATATCACACGTAAATCGGGACGTAACGTAGTATCTAATTGTAATTGAATGTATTATGACTAATTTTATAGTAATTAATGAAGAAGGAAATCAGTAAGTAATATTTGGAAACGGACAGATAGGCTTAAAAATCTCAACCGAAAACATTCTGAATTAGAGGCCTCAAGAGAGGGAAATAACTATCTCTCTACTTATTGGCTTAACCATTCTTCCAAGTTTAATTAAAAGCAGGAGTACTATGAGTAAAATTCAACAATTTGGGGATCCTTCCCCTAATTTCAGATTGGTTTTTGAGAACAGAACGCATTATAAATAACAGGAGCAATGTCAAAAACCTTCTGCTATATTTTTAACTTCAATTAGTCTCTCTGAAAATCACGTGGCACTCTTTTATTTTCAATTGATTTAATTTTAATAGATTATTCAGAGTGTTTTGGGTAAGAGGATGTATTCGCTAAAATCAGAGTTTCAATTTCAAAAATCAGTTTTTTATTCAAGTTCAAGTTAATAATACATTAGCTCCATCAAATAAGAAAATTGCAATGAAAATCCAAATGAATTTGGCTCTTTTTAGAAAACTAATTTTCGTTTTGCAAGGTAGAAAGAACTATTGCTTCATATATGGTGATATCAAAATTGTTTGATTCCTCATTGCAGAATGATAGAGAAGGATATTTTGGGTCGGTCCAATTGTAGTCCAATGTAAATTGCGGAATTTTCTTTTTTGCAAGATTTTTTCATGAATTGAAACTGTCGCTTGCAATAGCAAATCCCCTCAATAAAATTTAGGCATCGGTATTTTGAACAGAGCTAGAACGCGCCATGATTGATGTTTGAGACAGATTGAAAATATCCCATTCCGTCTTCTTCAAATATTCTGTTAGGAACACGATGATACAGGAAATGTAGAACTAATGACTTACAACACTTATTTATATTTCTGTTTATAGTTACTTCGCTCAGAGATAAAAACCTTTTCATTTTAAATGCTTATGATTGCAGTGACTATTATACAGCAAACTGAAGTAGGTCTTTTTAAAATTATTCACTGTGCGAAATACCTACTGGGTATTATCAAGCCATTGTTGTTGATATCAAAGCGAATGTGGCATGATTCATATTAAGCATCTCTTTGTCTACGAGACTTACGTCACAATAGACCCTACCCGTTTCAAATTTACGGCGATTCTACAAACAGAATTTAGCCGTAAATAATACAAACGTTTTGGCAGCAATATTTTGTCACTATTAAAACTCTAAAAAGCTGCTAACATCTCACCGAATTCGAGGAGAAGTGCGAACACAAGCATATTCTGTATCGAATTTGATCAGAATTATTTGTGATACAGAGTGTCCTGTAATATTTCCGAAATAATAAATAAAGTTGGCATACTGACACGTATTGTAGGTCCTAGTATAAAAAAGTGGTCATCATCTTTTGAAAAGGATGATTGAATGGAATGTCTCACTGAATCAAACCAATCTTCTGCTCTGATTTTTGTGGCTGGGTCAGATAGCAGAGCACTCTCTGTAGAGCTATGATACACTGAGGAGATCCAGAGACTAGATACGAAGACGTTGTTAAGTGGCACCGATCCCGTCTACTTCTGGAGCTCGGTGAATCTGTTCTAGGGCCGACGCTTCAAAACGAACAGCATACCATCGTTGGCGCGGTCACCCTTGCCTGGAGACCAGAACAAAATATGTTGAATCCAGAAATATGTGCAATGAAACAACGAACGTTCCGGAAGAGACAAAATAAGATCAAAGCTCGAATGGCTCACGTTCGTTTTGGACTTACGCCAAGGCAATTGGTACGAATTTCACTTCCAGTTCATTCCCACTGTCAACCAAAAAGATGGCACACTGGCTACTACCCCAGAAGGAAGAGCCAACCTTTTTGCTGAAACGTTTATAGCAAATTCCACTTTGTATCTACAAGGGGAGAACCCTCCTAATATTGCTGCCATCGATAGCCATATGATTGAAATTGTCTTTCGTCAGCGCAGAATTAGGCGCATTCTGCTTGATCTCAATACCAAAAAGTCTATGGAGCCAGACGGAATTCCACCTGTCATTCTCAAAGAATGCGCGCCTGAATTAACACCAGTTTTCTGTAGGTTGTTTACCCTTTCATTCAAACTTGGTGTGTTTCCTTCCAGCTGGAAGACAGCTAGAGTGCAACCAATTCCACAACAAGGATAGAAGGCCCTTCCTAATAATTATAGAGCCATTGCACTATCATCTGTGATCTGTAAGGTGATGGAGAAAGCAATCAACATCGAGCTATTCAAATACCCAGAGAGCTACAAAATCGTGAATGACCTGCAATATGGCTTTCGTCAGCAGAGATCAACAGGAGACCTGCTTGCCTACGTAATACATGTATGGCAGAAATCGATCGAAAAACATGGAGAATATCCAGCTGTATCATTGTACCAAAGTATTTGACCAAGTCTGGAACCAAAGCGTCCTTGAGAAATTTCCGTCATATGGTTTCTCGCCTCAACTTTGTCGCTTACTATCCAGGTTTCTCTCAGATATATCACTATATGTGGTGATTGACGAATTATCATCCGATACAGTGGCTATTACCACTGGTGTTCCACAGGGACCTGTCTTGGCACCAACTTTGTTTCTGCTCTATATCACCGATCTGCTAGGAGTTTCCACCTGTCCCGTTAACAGCTTTGCAGATGATGGTACACTTCATACTGCTTTCTCATCTAGACCCCCTATACCATCCATCGAAGGCATGAGGAGCATGACAGGGACAGGTTGACGCAATCAATGGAGATCTGGCAATGATTTTGAAATGGGGATCTGATAATCTAGTAGAGTTTAATGCAACCAAAACTCAAGCTTGCGTCTTCTCCAAGAAGGCGGATCCCACGATTCCTAATATTATGATCCCAGGTACAACTTTCATAACAATGCTCGGAATCACCACCAACAGCACCATCCCATTATGATGACGATTATGTGACGCCCATTGCGAAAACCGCTAATGCTCATCTCCTCTCCCTATATTCCACTGCTGACTCACAGGCTTCCCTCTCGTGTAGTCAAAGTATGAATAAAACATTATTGATTGGGAACCGCTTCACTAGACCGACGTTAGATAATATATATAACGAAGATGGTGTTAACCTCTTCAGGAATCGTTCACCTGGTAGAGTATGGGGAATACTGTCGTCCGTATTGTGGCGGATTTTCATCGCCATATTTTATTCAATCTCAGGCAGATGCTTCTGGCTTTTGTTATTCCGCTTTCTATGTTTCATTGTATGCTGTTTTCGTCTGATACTAGTCTTCCCAGATAAGTGAACTTTGTCACAGTTCCTATATTTCATCCAGCAATTCCAACTTCACTGCTCTGTCGTCTGTGCTTATTTTCATTAGTTTCGTTTTGTTCACATTAATTATTCATGCCTACCTTTTGAGATTCCTTTTCCGGATTATTCACTTTGTCGTGCATCTGTTTAATATTATGCGACAACAAACAAGTGTCGTCGAGTAAGTCAAGATCATATATAGATACGAGTATATAGGTGTCTCATGTTAAAGTTCAATTTGAATCTGTTGCATTGAGTTTAGGCGGTTGGGACATGATTCGTGTGTTTGAATAATGCTATTGATATATTGACGATTTGATTTCTCAGTCAGCGTGCCTGATGCGATAGGAGACATCTGCCTCAGCTTGCTGGACTGGGTCTTACTTCAATCCTCAGGCATATATAAGTGGCTGGATTACAGACATTTTTTATAACAATGCTTACTTAGTATAAATAACAAATTAAGGAAACTCATATGTGTCTTCAAATCATTAAAAGGTGTGTTAAATGATTTAACTTAAATCAACAGCTATTCAGAAATGTGTATCATGCACTAGTACATCCTGTGATTGGATAGAGAATCACGGCATGGGGTATCTATGTATGTTATAGAAATAGTGAAATATTACACGAAAAAATTTCTGTATTTGATCATAATTATGAGACTATAGCAATTTCGAATTCACAATGGATATTAATAAGAAGCATAAAGTTAATTAATCAAAAATTTTATTTCCAGTACTCCAGTAAAATTTATGATTCATTACCTACTGAATTGAATATATTTCATGGAAGTTTACAACAGGAGAAAAAAAAATTTCAAATTTTGGATATCCAACTCAAAAATAGAAATTCAAGAATTTAATTTTCTCCAAACTTTTCTTTCTTTTCTTTCTCTATCGACGTTATGTGTTGAGTTTAAACTGTTTTATTAAAACTAGGTCAAAATTTATAAGGAATTATGAAATGTTAATTTTTCAACAGAAGAAATTGGTTTTGGTAGTGAACAATTCACTAGCACTCTCACTGTACTTGTGTGATTGTTCATTATAGAACATATTTTCAACAACCATTTTTGTTATATTTACTGATATAAGCAATTTTACAATTTATAAACCTATGAACAATGAAAAAATTCTATTATTATATTTGAATATATTTTGAAAATAAATTGTATAAAAACAATAGTTGAAATACCCACATTTATTAAATAAGGTTCCAATCATCCCAATCAATACTTAGATCCATCTGAAATTGTACAAATTTACCTACAAAGCGAATATAATATAGAAGCTAGGTAAGTAGGTTAGTGATAGTAAAAAGCTTATTAAAAAATTATAAAATCGTATGAAAAACTTACTGTGTTTAATTTGATTCAAATGGCTATTAATTATGTCAAAATTAGTGCGATCTAGTACTAGAATTAGAAATATATAATGATTGGGTTGTAGAAAACTTTAAGCCATTCGAAATAAATCAATATTTTACAGTATGTTATTGTACATATAGCTGATTGTTAAGACGGAGTGTGCGTTAGCGAACGAACTCGTCTATTGAATCTCCTTATATGGCACAAGGTATGTCCTCGTGTAGCGACCAAACGGAAAATGCAATCTACTTGACATTTTGGGACAAACTAGCTATGACGCTAGAAATTAAGCCGTTTTTGAGTTACTATATAGAGCGATCTGTAAAGATACTAGACGATACTCGCTTTGTTTCACGCACTGTTCGGTGCACTAACTATCTGACCGGTTGTAAAGAGAAATGGTGCCTATAAAGTCGGCGATTTGTATACACACCGGAGCGTCCTCTACATTTACGGGCGGCTGTTGAGAGAACTACGTTTGGCAGATATCTTGACTTTGTCAGCTTCGTGTGCTAATACCGCTTTCTTTTTTTCATGCCGACTCATTTTCATGGATTGTAGCTTACCATTATAGGCGGCGTTCACGTGAACAGAATACTCAGAACTCGCAATTTGAAATTGTATTATTAAAATTTTTAATATTGGTTAGTAGTAAGGGTTGTATGTATATTGAATTTTGAAGTATTTGATACATAGTAAACAAAATCAAAATTGCGGAGATGGTTATCGTAGCTTAAGAATTGAATCATTGTGAGCTAGCTCGTAGGTCATGGTGAATATACACACACTCTCTTATTATATTCCAGTGACGCATGTCACAGACATGCAAAATCGATACACCCGACGATAACGATTAGTTATATCAGATATAGACACGATTATTTCGTGAGAAGGCGTTTCTATCAAGCAGCCCAGGCATAGTTTGTGCTCACTTTCGGGAATCAAGAGCATCATCAATCTGGTAAGAATGATTTTATTTGAATAACTTCACGTTAGTTTCATAAATTAAAATGAATTACGAAAATAAATATATGGCGAAGGTGCCGGATGAAAATAACGATATAGTCTGTTTACCAAGCATATGAGATCTCTTCTGCATACAAGACCGCCTGGGCGTGAATAAATCACAAAAAATGTATTGTCAACTGTGTGTCAGATTTTGTGAAACGCCAGTGTCGGTAATAAAACAGGCAATATCCATTAGAAGAGTTGCAAATTGCACAAGTCCGTTTCATAGCAATCTATTCGTCCTCTTCTCTCGTTCAACTAACCAGGTTAGCAGAACACGAATTGCTGTACCCTTAGTCCAGTTTATCTCTTCGTTAATCTTTCTAATTCTGATTGATCTTTAATTGAATAAATCTCTTCCAACTATAGTCAGTTTCTTCTCTAATCCAGCTCAACCATGCTATACTAACTTCTTATATCAACTGTTCTTTTCACTTATTAACTTGAATTTGATTAATTAACTATAGAAGAGTTCACACTGTGGGTACACTATAACACTATAGCAAAATTATGTTGTTTCACTATTTACAAACACCACAATCCCTGAATCGATAAAAATTCTGGAAAAATGTCTTTCAAATATTAATATCCCCTATGCAAACTGCACATAATACAGTTAATTCACTCAAATTCACTGTAAAAATTGAGACAAATAATCAGCTTTCTTTCTTTGACATTAACAATTACTCCAAATGTAGTGTTATCACTAGTGTTGCCCAAATGCAAGAACAAGACGAGACTTAGACAGTCTTGGTCTTGGTATTGCGCTCCCAGTCTTGGTCTTGGTATTGCGCTCCCAGTCTTGGTCTTGGTCTTGGTCTTGCATCAAGAGTCTCGCAAGTCTCGCAATTACCTATTAGTGTTTATGTTTTTCATTTTTATTTCAACCTTTTTATGTTGGCACAATTTACACAAAGCAATTTGTTGTGCATGAATTATTTCGAAAAACTCATCAAATTTGCTTTTAGGTCTATTAGATCTATAACTCTAACTCTCACTACTCCGACTAAAACTATTTGAATCTTCGTCACTCATTGTCAAATTATAAACGTGATAAATTTTCCGAGAACAACAAGGATTAGAGTAAAAACAATTTTTACATTGGACTCGAAGCAAAGCTCAATTGGGAATGACAGGAATTGAAATAAATACTATTATTTATAGTCCATTCGCTTAGATATTGTCGCCTTATACCGCGCCGCCTCGGCACGTGTCGGCTCTCATTATAGGATGCCACCGCAAATGAAAGGATGCCGCATGCGGCGTACAGACGCATGACATTGTAGCGTCCTGCTTTTCGCTCTCATAGCTACCTTATTATTATAAGTTAGATTTCAAATTAGTTTGTAAGATCTCTCTTTCGGCCTGTAACTTTGGAAATATTAAGAAAATATAATTTTATTACGCTTTATTCTATATAGTTTACGTTTCGTTTTTATTATTTTCATATTTTTATTTATTTTCATACCATATTTGATATATTATTTTTTATTTACTTATTCGGACTGCGTAAATTCCCCCTTTAACGAAAATGCACTGATAGTCATTTATATCTGTACTTCACGTCTTCTTATTTTCTGCCTATTTTCTTCTTCAAAATTTTATGTACTAGTACTTTCTTTCATTTTGTTTCGTTTGTCTTCTATGTGTCAATTTCTTGTATTATAAATTGAGCCTGTCCGCTCCCTGGAACGACATTCAGTCCTAACTGCAAGACGCAAGAGTCTCGCAGGCTTAGTCTTGTTCTTGCTCAAATCTTGCACGGTCAGTCTTGGTCTTGGTCTTGCTAAAATTACGCGGTCTTGGTCTTGCAAAAATGCAAGAACAAGACCAAGACTGCAAGACCAAGACCGATTTTGGGCAACACTAGTTATCACCTTTTCGAGGAATACGGTCAATATAATTGACAGTGCTGATAATATAGATTTACATGATTCACGGTAAACTTACCTCTATTCTCCATATAGATGCCATAATCAATAGGGTAAATAAAATAATGGGGTTAATTTAGAGAATGGTGAGATAGTTAAGGAGTGAAAATATACTCAGGAGACTTTATTTTGTCTATGTGAGGTCCCATTAGGAGTATTCATCTTCTGTCTGGTCTCCTTATTTTGCAGCAAATTCTAATAGAATTCAATCTGTGCGGCGAAGATTTACAGTAATTCACATTTTACGAAATTTGGAGTATATCCGATGCATGGAACATACAACGAACAGTAATCTTTGTTTAATTTACAATCATTGAGTGATAGAAGGAAGATATCAGATTCAGTTTTTCTGTTTAAGGTCGTACATAATATGGTGAACCCAAATGTTATTTCTCTTTTGAACTTAAGAGTTCCTAGAGCAAACGCGAGAGATACATCTTTATTTTCGATAAAATTTGGCCACAGTGCGATTGGAATCTACAGACCGGTTAGCAGAATAACTCTACAACAATTTAAATGTAACAGTGAATATATTTCATGATCGTATTGTCGCATTTAGGAGGGAAATTCTGGAAGCATTTTGGGGTGACCCTGATCGTTGTGGTTTGTGATGATTGGCCTTTGTGGTCCGTCCTCTCTAATATTAATGCTAACTATTATATTTTATATGTAAGTTTTTTCTATTTTGTAGTTTTTGAGAGCACTCTCTGTGTGTGACATCATCTGATGTGGTTTTGTTATTTTTTTTAGTTTACTTGTGTAGCAGTCTTTCTCAGTACTTTGTCTGTGGGCTGCTGCTTTTTATATGTTAATAAATGAATAAATTGATTAACGAGATGGTCGCGATTACGAATTCAACATATGCAAAAACATACAGTAACCAATAGGTATATTTTGGCGGATTCAGTTACACCAATTAATTATAAATTAACTCCATTCAATAGTAGTCTTGTTCAAAGATCATTGAACGTTCCTTTGAGCCAATTATAACAACAAAGTTGAGAAACTTCAGCAAATAGCTATGGACAATGGTTATAACAAATCTTTGATCAATACGTTAATCTCTACCTTCCGGTGGTGGTATTGTTGAAGGTCCCCTCTAGGTCTAAGAAGATTCTCAGCTCATAACCTCCCTCCTGTTGCTGGTTTTCAATGAGGTAGACTGCTGAATGCTGGCAAATTGCGTCGATTGACCTTCTTCGAAGGCGTGTTGTTCAGGTCACAGTGGTGTCGTGTTCAATACTTCGCCTTTGATGGACCGATTGATTAGACTATCTGGAGTCTTTAGCTTGATGGATGTTAGGCAGTATAGGTTTTTTTTACAAGTGTTAGAAATAGAAACTATTTCCGACGTGCGCCATGCACGCGGTTTGTTTGGCTCTAACTTGACTAGTCCTAGCAAGTCTCACGAGAGGGCCGACGTTTTTCTCCAGTCCTCTAGAAGGTAGGATCGGGTGAATGATGTCCACTATGAGCGACTTGTGCAGGCTGAAGGATCCAATCGCCCACATGACTTTCACCGGCTAGACCTTTGAGTAGGTGATTGGTTCAGCGTCGTCCTTATGCTCCTTAAAGCCAAGGAAGCTGGTCCCCATCAGATATGCCAATGTCTCCTCGTTGGATGTAAAGTATCCACCAGAAATCTCAGCCAAGCATCTGGGTACCGAGCTAGTATCTTGTTCTTTGCCTTTTTCAATGTAACTAAAGAAGGCACGCAAGCTTTCTTTCTAAGCTGATCTCATTTATCCCCTGTAGTTTCTTTGTGATTCCCCCAACCTGTCTAGTCTGATTCTTGACCAGTTGTGCGGTCTTTTTTTGGAGGTGGTCTTCACTTTATCTTCAGCTGTGTTTATCTGGTTATCTACTAATTTATTCAATAGCTGATGTCTCTATATTTGATTCGGGGGCAGTTGTCTACGTAAGCCTCTGTTATTGCATTCTGCAAAAGACCACACACCCCGTCTATTACAATCATAGAGGAGTTGATTTTTTTCGGGTACGGTTTCAGTTTTCCCTGTAGGCTCTGTTGATAGTTCTTCGATGTTTGACAATACTGAACATTCAAATGTATTATGATCAAGTGGTAATAATAAAATAATTTCGAATCAATGTTGAGATTTAACGAATTTGGGAATGTTCAGTCCAATTAAGTGAAGTGTAGCAGACTTAACAAACATTTACCATCATTCTAATTTGGGTTTATATTCCCTTTAGACGGTAAAGGAATTCTATAGACATATACATGCGGAACCATATAAACTTTAGAATTGGTCGAAGATCGGTAGGGGCAGAAAACAATTGCCGTAGCCATTTCAAGACGCAGTTCAAAGGTATGAGTTGATGCAATTGACCTATTTCTATCTTCTTGTCGAAAGTAAAACTATATTAAAAGAGGTAACGATTCGCTTAATGGTGCGGTTAAATGGTCTTCCGGCTACCAGATGCTACACGAAGCTGCGAACTCATTTACTAATGCCTTGTGAATAATACAGAACGACGGTCACGTGTACATTTAATTGATTGCGTCACGAACTCTGTGGTGACCGAGGAAGCTTTTCCAACAATTGCTGGTGACTAACGAGATAAACGTGTATCTCACTATCCATTCACAAAATTGAATAGAGGGAGCTTCAGTCTTGAGTGACGAGTATACAATAAATTGAATTTAAACAAAATGCGTATACTGCTAATAAAACAAAGTCATTAATCTTGATAAGAGAAAAATAGATCACTCTGTTTCTATCACAGCTTCTACAATTATAGTATATCCTCTATTTTCGGCCTGCTCTTAAAATCGGCACTCTAAAAATGGTAAGTTTTCGAATCCCAGTTATATGGGAATAGCCATTATATTAGCCTCCGCGGGTCTTAAAAAAATAGTTGCATTTAAACCTCTTATTACCTGTCATAGAACAGATTGCTATGAAAAGACTGCTTGTGAATAAACAGTATTAGTTGTCGAGGCCGGAAACTTTTGTCACACAACGGGATTTACTCTAACAGCTTTAGGGCAGTCATTAAGTGGGTATCATTCGTCAAGAAAAGGATTTTACGTATAAATTACACCTACATATTGCGTAGTTTCTGTTTTACTGTAGTTTCGGTCATTTGCATTCTGCAGTTAACAATTATTGCAGTTATTATTGCATAATATCATGTCGGTAAAGGAAAACGTTTGTCTCTCACACATAAACTTGACATTATTGTTGAGAGTGAAAGTTCAGTATACGAGGGCAAGGTGAAAAGTAAAACAGATGGCGCAACAATCGAAAATCCCATGTGATATTTGAAGATGGTACTTCAACCAGAACGAATTTAAATGTTCAGACTGATATATTATTCAGTTATGTTGTGACACCCATCGAAAGCAAGCAACCTTGAAGATTCTTGTAAAAAATGGAAAAAAGAGAATTTCGCGTCTTGATTAAACATTATTTCTTGCGTCGAAGAAACATTACGCAAACCAAAGCATCAAATGTTGAACATTATGGAGACTTTTCTCCATCGATTGGAGAACGATTCACAAGTGATTTACTGACACCAAAAATCGTCGATAAAATCCATGGTATGACATTGGACCTTCGGCGAGTTAAAGTGCACGAGATCTCAACCGAATGGGTACGGAACATTTTGCATATCTTTTTGAATATGAGAAAGATGTCTGTCAGATGGGTGCCGCATTTGCTCTCTGTTGACAACAAGCGCTATCATGTGACAACTTTAAAGGAGTGATTGGCGATGTGCAAACACGATAAGAAGGACTTTTTGCGGCGTTTCGTAACCGAAACTTGGATACATCAGAGCACATCAGAGACCAAAAAACAGTCAAACAGTGAACTTGTCCTGGCTAGTCAAAGCCTAAAAGACCAAAACGGGTTTATCAGCCAACAAAGCCATAGCGACAGTTCTTGGGGATGCCCACCGCGATTACCAAGAAAGGGGCAACACGATCAGCGGTATATATTATGCAGAGCTGTTGTATCGATTCGGGGTCGATTTGAAGTGGAAGCGACCGCATTTGGTGAAGAAAAAAGTGCTCTCCCACCAGATCAAATTGCATGGATTGCAATACGAATTGGCTCATCATCCACCATATTCTCCAGATTCGACCCCCTGCGATTTTTATCTATTCCCAAACTTGAAGAAATGGCTCAGCGTGAAGAGATATTTGGCTCCCACGACTATATTGAAGGATTGTCGTAATCGTATTATTTGGAAGGGATCGAAAAATTAGAAAAACTTTGGACGGAGTGTATTAAGCTACAAAGAGACAATGTTGAGATATAAAATAAGTTTTGACCAAATAAATCATTTCTTCTTTCATTTTTCAGGGACTGGAAAAGTTTGGTGTTGGAAGGACACAAGTTAACGACATCATGAAAAAGAAACATGAATTAGAGAAACTCTTTGAAGAAGGTTCTAATTCAGAACAAAAAAAAATTCCTCAGAACCAAAGAATTGACGATAGACGAAGTTGTTTACAATTGGTTGGTTTTGTAAAGCAAGAAATGGAACCCTACCCATATCTGGATCTTTAATAGAACAAAAAGCTTTGGCAATAGCCAGAAGCTTCAAAGTTGCAGATTCTGAAGCTTCAAATGGATGGCTAGAAAAATGTCACCGACACAATATAACTTTCAAGACAGCTTGTGGTGAATCAGTTGATATTACATGGACATTGTTGAAGACTGGAAAAAAACTATAAGTCATATTGAAGGATTATTATCCAAGAAATGTACACAATGGCGATGAAACTGGCCTGTTTTACCTTGCAATGTCTAACAAGACGTCCGCATTAAAAAGTGTACCTGTAAAAAAACTGCAAAACAGCGAGATACCGTTTTATTTTGCGCCAATGAGGGAGGTCGAAAAGAATACCGTCACTGCTTTAAAGGAGCCCATATAAACAAACTGCCTTCGAAATGAGTGTCAAATGAAAGACCCTGAATGACGACAGAACTAATGACCTCATAGTTAAAAAAAATTTGGATCCAAATACAACCTCATACTACCAACAATTAGTCCAAGGCATTATCCATAGCTTTAAGGTAGCATATACGAAATATCTGAAATAATTTCTGAAGAGGGAGATGAGATTCTATTGACCCTACTATTTCCTGCATTAACCATTATCAATGGGTAAGTGTAGAGAACTATGCATCTATTGATCAAAGTGTGTTTTGAAACAGGTTGTGACAGTTAAAATGAAATTGAATATTTCGAAACTCGCACATCAATCATTAAAGATATGGATGAATTTTTTTAAAAGCTTATCGATATTCAAAACTTTTTTTGTAAAGATAAAACTGAACTCGCCTTGTTCAATGTTCAACATTAACAAAGTTAATCTTTTATTTTGATTGATTTTGTTACCAAGAATTTAAAATATCCATAAAAGGAGTTGATGGTTCAATTGATCTTTTCTAAGAACACTTCTCAAGTTACAGTCCACAGCAAATAGATTCAAATTTAGCACCTGTTAAAGCAATCAGTATAAATTTCAACAAACTATACAGCAGAGTAATTTGATTTTGCATTGTCAAATATGCATTTAATAGATAAACAACAACTTAATCAACTCTATTCCTATTGTTTGCCTGCAACGGTCGGTAATGTGCAAATCTACTGTTTTAATAATATACAAATGATACACAATTAAGTACTGTTCGTGCAAGTAAAAACAGTGAGATCATTTTCAATTTCAAATAAGTACATGCAGTTACCATTTTTTACACTATAAACACTACAACAGTTTGTGAGTCACATTTAAGATCCCAAAGATCACAAATAATTTGTATTATTTGATATAATGAGTAAACTATAATCAAACACTTAGAAAAGTACCTGGTCAAGCTGACAACACTGTATCAGATGCTGCTAAGATGTCATTTATTTGTTAATGTGCACATGCCTTAATGCTAATGTTCCTATACGGAAGCAGAATATGGCACATAGAATTGAATTGAATTCTTGACATTTAAATTGTGTTAAGGTCTAAAAACAATTCACTCGAAACACGCTACGGTATTAGTGAATTAAAAGCCAAACGAATCAGGTTTGTCGGAAAAGTTTTGTTTGATTATTCATTGAACGCTACTAATTAGATTGATAGTTCCTTTCTGATCCTGGTTAAATCCACAAAAATAGTTCGTTTGGAATTTCAAACATCAAATACTCGTAGAATAAATATAGAACATTTTTTTCACCAACGATGCGTTTGTAGCAGTATTTTTCTAGTGTGAGTTTGAGAGTGAATTAGTAGAGATTTAATTTTATTTCAGCCTCTGGCCAATTAGAATTCCGTTTATGTCATATATTGCAACCAACGTTCTAGATGAAATAGTCTAGAATTTGACTCGGAATTGATAAACTCTGGATTTTCTGTTACTTCTGTAGGAAAGCGAGAATTTAAAACAACCTGGGAACAACTTGAAAAGTGTACGACACCGCAAAGTTAAAGCGAGTTGAAGTTAGGAATGCACGAAATTAATTTTTTCGTCGAAAAGGTATATTTCTCCCAGTCCAATTGGAAAACTTTATTAGTGAAAGTTGTACTTTTCTTTTCTCTAGATACAACCATTCCTATAAAGTTCTCAATATCCAAACCCATTATTACCAACAACATAACACTCATGGGACGACCATGTGAGGTTCATTGCGAAAACCGCTTCAACGAACCTTATTTTTCTGTTCCGTGCCGTGTTATCATTTAAGGACCTCATTTCCAAAATGCCAGTCCACTTGGTGACTTTTTCAGTAGGTGCGATGCAATGTTACTATTATGACTTTTCTTTTGCTATGATGAGGGCAGGTGTATAATATTTTTAAAAGAAATATACATCAGATTTTATGTTTTAGTAGATTATTGATTGGACTTATTTAATTTTGAAAATAAACGTACATTCTGATTTTTATTATCACTGTGAAATTAGCATTCAAAGTCTTCAATTGGAACAAGAGGAGGCTCTGGTTACTCGAAGTTACATTCCCACCTGGACACAGCTACAATGCTTTTCTTTTGCAGTGAAACGGATGTTTTTGCAAACATCTCCTGGTTATATTCCAGAATACCATTTCAGATGTTCATGCAATTGCCATTCTTCTCCAAAAGCAGAGATCAGAAGATTATTAACAGCTCTGCCATTGGATAAATTTGGCTTCTGTAATTCGTGCTTTGGACTGCACGGCTTAGATATCTGCCTCTTTGGATCAGAGTTGGACACATCAACTGATCTAGAACACTCAATGTTGTTCTTGCTTGAAGTTACCTGGAGATTTAATATTTTCTGTTCACTTTTTTTATACTCTAACTACACGAAAGGGAAACCTATAATGTTCGAAGAACATCATGTGAGCCAGCAGTGGAATGTAGGGAGAGGAGATAGGCATTCGTATCTTTGTTGATGTTTTGGAGGTTATATCCATAAGGAAAGACACATCTTTGCTGTTGAATAAAAAAATTAAGTCTGGTAGTGAAAAGTTCGGTAGGTCTAGAGCTTCACCTTGAGCTTGAATGAAGGGTTGACTAGTTTGATCTTGTCTAGTCAATCAGACCAATAGCTCTCTTCTGGATAGAATCCAATAGCTTCAGCATCTGTTTGGGGTCCGTACTCCAAACATGTGAACAGTTCTCTAGGACAGATCGAATCTGCGCATTGTATAATATGGAGAGCTGCTGGGATGAGAAGTAGCTCTTGGCACGGAATACAGAACCCACCTTGGTTCACTTCCAGATGGTCGTTTATATGGAGCAGGGACAAAGTTGGGGCCAAGACTGATCTCTGTGTAACATTGTATCGGAGTATACTCTTTCAACCACCATATTCAGTGATTTATCTGAGAGGAAACTCGAAATTAAGCGACAAAGTAGAAGCAACAAAGTTGAGGCAGCAAACCGTACGACGAAAGTTTCTCAAGAAGGTCTTGATGCCAGACTCGATCAAATGCTTCGAAGATATCCAATGCTACAGCTAGAGATTTCCCATATTTTCCAATAGACTCCTACTATACATGTGTTATGTAGGCAAGCAGGTCTCCTGTTGATCTCTACTGACAAAAGCCATGTTGCCGGTGATTTACGATTTTGGAGTTTTCTAGGTATAGATCACAGATAATAGTGCAATAGGTCTATAATTATTTGGAAGGGTCTTCATTCCTTTCTTTGGAATGGTTGGACTCAAGCTGTCTTCCAGCTGGTAGGAAACACACCAAGTTTGTATGAAAGGATAAACAACCTACAGTAGTATAGCTATCGATGGCAGCAATATTGGGAAGGTTGCTTGTGGATCCAAAGTGGAATTTGGTACCACATTCCAGCAAGAAGGTTGGCTTTTCTTGTGGTGTAGTAGCCAGTGTGCCATCATATTTGGTTAGAGGAGGGAATGAACTGAAATTGAAATTTCTACCAATTGCTTTGCCGAAAGTACAAAACGAACGGGAGCCGTTCGAGCATTCGATAAGCTTTGATCTTATTTTGGCATTATATGCCTCTTTCGAAGCGTTTATTGTTACATTGCACATATTTCTGGCTTCAACATATTTTGTTTTGATGGTATGCTTCTTGGCGCAACTGAATTATAGTGAAGATATAGTCGAGACCAAACTCCTTTAGTGAACCACGATGTTTTTGTTTTTTTATCTGAATCATGCCTTATGTTCATATCTAGGAAATTTATATTTTTCGTCACTTCAATTTCACATATTGGTATGCCCACCTATAATTGGTTGAAATTTTTATCCAAATCTACAAATAATATATCAGGAAAAAAACTAACCATGCGTGAAACAGTAGTAGTGCGCTTTCCACTTGACTTTCAAAAAGTTCCAAGTTTTATCGCTGAAAAATACTGTAGTATCATCTGCATAGGAAATATTTCACACATGTGTTGATGTCTAGAGTAGAGTTAAAGTACAGTAAGAACAAGATCGGTCCTAAGATTGTACCTTGTCGTACTCCAAAATCTATGACTAGCGAATTACTATAGTTTGGTTTAGTTTCATTAATTCATTAGATACATAAAGTACATTGAACATAGTCCTAAAATTATTAAAATCACAATCAATTATATATTAAAATACATTTGCAATACAATATTTCACAATAAACAAACAGGAAGAAAAGAACAGAAAATCATTATAATATATTATTATTTCTAACAAGCGAATTAAAATGTGTCATTTAAATATCCCATTTTAGAATAGGTAATAAGCTTCTTTCTTTAAGATTTTACTGACGATTTTTTAAGACAAAGTTCATTTAAAAATTTTAACAATAATGGCAACTTATTATAAAGTTGTATAGATTGATATTGTGGACTCTTTTTGAATAATTCAGTTTTGTGTAGAGGTGTTTGAAGAAGGCTACTATTTCTCGTTTTGTAAATTTCATGTTCGCTGAGTTTTTTGAATTTATGAATACAGATTCCATTCATATCCGTTCTCTGTTGCCTGTTGCTTGAATAACATTCTATCAATTCATACGCATTATTTCTGAAGCCTTGTTTTTCTATAGTAACATATATAATAATAAAACAAGTACGAATACCGAAATACTATAAATATTGTGATAAATGATACGAAGTAAAATCAAAAAGTGTCATCTATCAATTATAGGAAATTGCAGTGTGGGTTCAAGTATCTGATGATATCAAATGAGTTGAAAACTTAATATCAATTTAAATACAAGCAGAAAAGATATTTTTTGAATGAATATTCAGCATTATAATAATAATTGTTTGATCGCTTAGTTTAAGTGTAAACAAATATACGTAGACAAAGTTTTGGTTCTCCAGGTTGAAAAGTGACAACACTCCTATTAATCCCAGACAATTAATTGACGTGTTGTCACTGTTCAACCTGGAGAACCAGAACTTTGTATTTTGATTCTAACACGAAATGTGTTTGTATTTCACTTTACAAATATACAGAGAACTAACTACTTTGATCCAGATATCAAATCTGTGCTGCTTAATGGAACGTGAAGTTCATAACAATTTGAAGTTGAAATATAAGTAGAAACTCAATATTTAATTCTATTATCCTGTTAAGTTTTCAGTTAAGTACAAAATTCAGTGAGTTCATGTCCCGCGCTTGACTAAAATCGTCGTTAATCAAATTTCATGGACTGACAGTAATTTAAATCGTTCTTGACAAACCTTTATTGCTTTTGACCCCTAAATTGGAGCGAAACTCGCTCCGAGAAAATATTTAACTGAAATTAAATCTTACGTTGAAAGCGTGATTTTAATTGTGAACATCATTTTCTCAGATTATAAAATGGAAACTGCTTAGGCCAAGCTGTCGTCTTAATGTCTTGACATTTTCGAAACAAATAATGAATGAGTATGCATCATTAGCACTGTCTGAATACAGTGTAATTAGAAATATACGAACTAGCGTTTAGAACAAAATGAGATTGTTGAAACCGAAAAATAAAAAATATTAAAATTAGTAACTACTTTGTTTTTATACCACTTTTATAAAAACAAAGTAGTTATTATTTCATACTAGCGACCTGCCCCGGCTTCGCACAGGTGCAATGCTGATACTAAGTACACTACAGAAAAACTGAACGTTGTATATAAAAACATAGCGGCCCGCTCCGGCCGGTACCGCCGCAAACGCTACGTCCCGCAATTTTTAAATCTGTAATATCTTCGAAAATATGCATTCAAATAATATGCTGTAAAGGGCCATATAGATCTATCTTGAATCAACAATGTATTTGAGGTATTTAATTGGATAAGGATTAATCTGTATTGGTTAAAATCGCTTCCAAAATTAGCCATTATTTTTCGTAAAAAGTAAATGACAAAAAAATGGTATTGTGGGATAACCATAAGAGATAGACATATACCATCGCGGAGTTTTCCGTAGACCTTTTCAATGTGTACAATACTTAGTACATTATTTTGATATATCTCTTAGGGTTCAGCCTGCGTTTGCAATGTAAGCGGAAAAAATGTAATTATTTACGACATCACATTAGAAACCTCAAAAATAACAGTATTTCTCCACTATTTAATGGATGTTATTATACATATAAACCTTTCTCTTCAATCACTATATCGATTAAAAAAAACCGCATCAAAATCCGTTGCGTAGTTTTAAAGATTTAAGCATACATAGGGATATAGGGACAGAGACAGCGACTTTGTTTTATACTATGTAGTGATAATCAAAATGATAAATTACCATAAAGTAACGGCTTCCACCATCGATTTTTTATCAAAATTAGGTTGATTTCCCCAGTGTGTGTTCATGTTAATGGAGGTTATGCAAAAATTGATCTCTCATGTCGCAAAATCTTTCAATATGGCTACCGGTTTCTTGAAGTTTACTTCACCTCTTCATGTCAAAGGTCCGATAATATTAATAAAGAATTCTAGGATGAAGATTAAAATTATGTAATTTTTCTAAGGTTAGAGTGATTGTGAAAAGACTTATAATATATGTAGGTCCTTTTATTGCATAATGAAGATAGAATACACTAGATAAAAGTAAACACTTTTGTAATTGCTCATATATAGGACGTACCTACCCGTAAAAACTTCAAAATTAGACTTTACGAATGTATTACATGTTTGAACTCTCTATTGACAAGTTCTTCACATTGTTCCAAATATCTAGTACTCCCGAGTGTTACATTAAACTAACAAAAACTTCTTAGAAATAACTTTGGAAATCTAGATATATATAGACAGCAACATGCTGCTGCTTATTCATCTCTTAATTCATGAACTATCCTTAAAATAAACTATTATTATAATTATTATAAGTCTCTCTGAAGACAAAGGAAAAGATCGCCTTGGTATTTTTTATATTTTCATACCACACGACAAGGAAACTATAACGTTCGAAGAACATCGTGTGAGCCAACGGTGGAATGCCATTCGAAATCTTCTCCAAGGTTTGGAGGTTATAGGCATGGGGAAAGATCTCACTAAGTAAAGGGTTTCACAACTTCGCTGTTCGATAGAAAAATTAAGTGTGGTAGGAAAAAGTTAGGCGAGTCCAGTGCTTGACAATGAAGGGATAACTAGTTTGAGCTTGTCTAGTCTGCCTATCTGAAATCTCTCGTAGTGGAACAATAGACGAGATTTCTGATGAACACCGACCATGAAAATATTTATAGAAAAGGGAGAGATCTTCCACCCTTCTACGATATTCTAGAGAGGTCAATGAACTAGTAAATGAGACATTATCAAGAGCTTCAGCGTATGTGTTGGAACCGAACTTCAAAGATGTGAACAGTACTCCTGCTTTGTAGACTATGAGGATCTGCTGGGATGTAGAGTAGCTCTTGGCACGGAATAGAAAAACCAAGTTTTTGTGAAGCAGTTTTTGCAATGGATCTCGCATGATCATCCCATGATAGAATGCTTGTGTTGCTCTAACTATAGGATATCGTTATAGGAGTTTGTGACACCTTTTTAAATGTAGATTCTAATGTCTGATTCTTAGGCTATTTGAATTAGTAAAACTATGACCTGTTTGTGAAAAATTATTAGCAAAAATGAGTCTGAATAACGGAAATGTTCTTGGTATGTAAGTTTGAAGTTCTACAAATTCTAAAAATTATAATAGTTTGAGCAAGTTAGCTTTTAAGCTCCAGGTTTTGATAAGATAAGATAAGATAGGATTTATTAACCATAAAACTTTTACAAGCATTGGTGTCGTCAAGTACAAGTATATCACACTAATTGGAAAAAAAATTACACTAAAAATAATATTATAATAACATGATAAATAACTCAAACATATACACATATAAGTACAATTATAACATGTATTAATCACTTACTAACAATAACAATGGCTAAATTGAATATCGAATATTAATTTAATCAAGCAAGATTGACTGGAGGAAAGGGTATGTAAGTAATTCACCCTGAAGTACTCGTCTATTGAATACAGCGTGGTCTTCAATAACAATGATTTCAACATATTTTTGAAACAATTTAAACTTGTCACTGTTCTCAACGATGGTGGCAAATGGTTAAACAGTTTTAAAGGAAGTATGTGCGGTCCATTAGCAGTTTGTGATAATCTACATGCTGGAATATATATGTCATTTGCTTGCCGGGTTATATAATGATTCATTTCTTTACAAGTATTAAATTTTGAGCTATTCTGCTTAACAAATTTACATGCTTGTAGAATGTAAAGCGAAGGTAGCGTGAGTAAGCCAATTTTATGGAACAAAGGTCT
Organism: Endomychus coccineus; assembly: GCA_958510875.1. Classification (NCBI taxonomy): domain Eukaryota; kingdom Metazoa; phylum Arthropoda; class Insecta; order Coleoptera; family Endomychidae; genus Endomychus; species Endomychus coccineus. The sequence continues at coordinate 26,762,548 of OY294068.1, read as the reverse complement.
GCAAGAACTGTTATAAGGGGCCTGAGCAATAATTCTAATCATTTTTTTCTGAACTATAAGCAAGTCACTGACTCTAGGATCGCTACCACAGCATAGTATACCTTAGAGTAATTTTCTCTGAATAAATCCGTGGTAAAAATTAAGGACAACATCTATACTAACTGAACAAAACATAGAGATGACATTTTTTTTGTTAAGTGATGTAAGTGAGTTTGTCATGAGCAATTAGAATCAAGATAGAGCCCCAAAAATTTTACTTGCTCACACTGTTCTATAGATTTGCCATTTAACCTTACTGAATGAGATATATTATCAGGATGACCTTTTGTGGTAAATAGAACTAGATTTGTTTTCTCGATATTCAAAGACAGATAGTTACGGCTGCACCAGTGATGCATACTGTCAGCCGAATTTTGCGTTAAGGATATGACATCATCTAGGCTCTCGCTACAGTTAGCTTTGGCTGTATCATCGGCAAGTAATGATAATAAATTAAATGATGTATTTAGTTCAAGGTCATTAATAAATAGCACAAATAAAATCGGGCCAAGAATACTCCCCTATTTAATTTGACTAATTGGAAGCGAATTGATAAATATGAGGCTATCCAATTATTGGCTATTCCTCTAATGCCGTATGAATTCAATTTTTTTGGAGCAAATCGTGATTAACAGAATCAAAAGCTTCTGAAAGATCATAAAACAAAGCAGAACATTTTAATTTCTTATCTAATGTATCAATAATGAATCTGTAGAAGCAGTAAAGGGCATCCTAAGTGGAAGAGCCTTTGCTAAATCCATATTGATTCGTAGATATAATGTTGTTAGATTTTAGAAATGAAGACAAACGTTATTAAAAGATCTTCTCAAAAATTAATATATTTATTGATTTTGTCTTCAGCATTATATATAAGATAAAAATCTATAGTTTGTGTTTGGTAGGTACTTCAAATGCTTATAATGCCAAGTAATTACATACACTCTGATATTTTCAATTTATTTCACATTTTAACAATACGTTGAAATTGTTGACAGAACATGTAAATCACCCAATGAAACGTATTCAGAATTAGTTCAAATGAACCCACAGAAAATTTAGATAGTTAACTTGTTCAAACGTTGCTATCGTGTACACAACTCAACGGCATGAGCTTCTGGTTGAAAAATACTTGCATAACCACCAAGAATAACAGATAATCCTCGGGGTGCAGCCGTATATTCCTTACTCCAACTCCTTGATGAGTTGTGAAGCCTCAGTTAACCCTCAGTAAGTCAGTTGTATTCCGAATCTATTCATCTCTTTCTCAGAATGAAGTGTCTTTCAAATTTTCCAGTAGCCCATTCCACTCAATAATAGCTCCTTCTGACCTCTCTCTTATACAACATTGGGCTCATCAAATACCTAGAGATTGTGAATGACTGGCATAATGACTTTCATCAGCAAAGATCAAAAGGAAACCTGCTTGCCTACGTAACACATGTATGGCAGAAATCTATTGAAAAATATGGAGAATCTCTAGCTTTATCATACGATATCTCCAAAGCATTTGATCGAGTCAGGCACCAAATCCTATTTGGGAAAAATCCTCCATTTGAGTTTCCGTCTCAACTTTGTCGCTTACTATCGAGTTTTCTCTCAGATAGATGGAGGTGGAGATGGATAGATTGACGGAGTATCCTCCGATACAATAGCTATCAATGCTGATGTTCCACAGGGATCTGTCTTGGCCCCAACTTTGTTTCTGCTCCATATCAAAAATCTGCTGAAATGGACCACCTGTTCCGTCCACAGCTTTGCAAATGATGGTACACTTCACACCGCTTTCTCGTCCAGAGTCTATATACCATCCATTGAAGCCAGAGGAGCGAGACAGTTTGCGTCTTCTCCAGGATCCCACAATTTTTTACCTTTTCATCTAGTGAGGGTTTCCTCATGCCTATAACCTCGAAACATGATGTTCTTCGAACATTATAGTCCCCTCTCTCGTATAGTCAAAGTATAAAAAATATGGAGAGGAGGTAGGTCAAGTAGGATTAGGGCGACGTTGAATAACAAATTCAAAACATAGCGAACAATTATTCAGAACATCTTCAAGAGGGAAAGTTGTTAATGAGGATACATGATTGATCATGCATGCCTATTCTAAGATTTCTGAGTGTGCCGACTAGAGTTCGCAAATCTTAAGACAGCGATACCACATTTGCTACAGTTTCATATCCTTGTGACAAGGATCTATTTTGCTTCCGGTGGATATAACAACACATCTTTTCTATCCAGGCAATCCCAAGTTAGAATAATCAATAGCACCGGAACGAACAATCATCCGGAAAAACTCTCAAACGACAATATTTCGAGAATGATATCCCTCGCAATGAAACTAATCGTCTGCCGCTGATTCTTAACTTCTGAATTAAACTTGCGTAAAAAAATGTTCCCTGGACTCATAGTCTGTCGAAGTTCTATTTCGTTACAAACTGATGAAAATTATAAGTAGATAGGGGAGAAAGTTAAGCTGGTAGAAGGAACAAAGTATGAAGTGTCAGTCAGTAAAAGCAAAGTTGAACTTCCAACCACTCAACCCGTTCTTCGATTTTTAAAATATCGAAAGTGACGCAAATCCTGCAGTTTGACATTTTAGATTGCAAAGCAAGGAGAGTGTATCGAATGAATCGAGTAAAGAGAAAAGTTCACAATAATCGAACTAAGCTTTCGAGCAATCTCGCTTGCATTATTCATCCGGTTCGAGTTCTATTTAGAAGAATTGAGCACATGTTGTTTGAACTCTCTATTATTATTATTGCTAGAGATTTGGTTTTCAAACAAATTTACACTCTAATCAAAATAATTCGTTTCGGTTTTAATTTACTAACACCGTCACGCCGTGTTTCGGGTGAATTGTTTTTCGAGCATTAATGAAATATTTTAGTCAAAAATTCTGTTCAATTCCTTAAGCGATATTCTGCTTCCGTATAGGAATCAGGTCCCGATTTAGAGTGGTGAGGGCCGTGGGCACAAGTTTGATGTGGGACCCTATGGTAATGGTAATACGAAATGGCACAAAATATTTTTACAATACAAAATTATAATGCAATTGTGATGTTATTTGAATAAATCTTTTCTGGCAGTTATACAGGGTGTCTCATATTTTAATCGGGAAAATTTGATAGACGATAGAAAATTTGATTCTGAGAAAAAAATTCCTGAAAACATATATGCACAGACGCTTAGTTTTTGAGATACAGGGTGTTGAAATTGATAAGAAAATTTCGTTTTTCGCGAATATCTCCAGAACCGTCTATCGTATAGGAAACAACTTTTGCAAGCATTTTCTACTCATAGTAAGCTATGTTATGTGTGATACAAATTTTTTTTTAATAATTGGTGAAGATTTTGAAGGGTTAGTTGGTGTTTTTCTCCCCAACTTCTACGCCACTGAAAAAAGTACCGTTTTGAGGCAACCGTTTGAATTGCCAATATTTTCTACACAAAAAAGGTACTCTTGGTCATAAGCTCTGAAGTTGATCGTTTTCGAGAAAAATCAACTCTTATGGTAAAAAACATGGTCCGTACGATAAACGGTTCCGGAGATATTCGCAAAAAACTAAATTTTTTTATCAATTTCAACACCCTGTATCTCAAAAACTAAGCGTCTGTGCATATATGTTATTAGGAATTTTTTCTCAAAATCAAATTTTCTATCGTCTATCAAATTTTCCCGATTAAAATCTAAGACACCCGTATATAAACTATCGTTACGAAGGCACTTTTCGCTTTTTTTAGTCGTGAAGTCGTCGATCAAGTCGTCGAAGGTTCTCACAAAATATCGCTATTGCTACTGAAAAGCGCTAGATCATTGAGGCGTTTTTGACCCATTGCCGTTCGTAATCTGTTTTTGAGTAATTTTAACTTTGAGGAGAATCTTCCAGCCATACAGTTAGTGATCATCAGAACAAAATACATTTTAAAAATAAATAATTAGAATATTTGAAAGCAAATTCTGCACAAAATTATGCAAAAATCATAAATTTGTTACTGTATTAACAAAATCATTCTATTATTTTTGTTGAAAGCCAAACATTTTTCAATATATTATACTTGGTGGGGGCCCATGGGCTGCCTCCCACTCTGCCCAATCCTTGATCCGGCCCTGATAGGAATATTAATGACGTCTTAGCAGCATGTAATAGGATGTTGAATAGATTGTTTTGTATGTTTTTGATTACAACTAACTTATTATATCAAATTATAGAAATTATTTGTGATCTTAAATGCGATTCTCAAACTGTTGTACACTACAGTGTTTGAATGTAAGAAAGTAACTTCGTATAATTATTTGAAATTAAAAATAATCCTACTGTTTCTACTTGCATATACAGAGTACTTCTCTAACGAAAACAAAAAATTGCTAACGTCTTTTGTTTTCGAGTAATAAAAAAAGTTTGATTTTCCAAATTTCATAGACATGTCATCATCTTATTGTCTGTTATTAATATAACTGTTACATTCTGCAGATACTTATTACTGCTCTCAACGTAGATAATAGAAGGAAGTATTGTGATCGATCTTGAAAAATAAGATCGAAAATGTATCTACCATTTTTCTGTATCTCACAGGTACAGAGTTATCCTATAGAAACTTTGAAATTTGCCCACCCTGCACTATAGTAACAAACAATCACCCCCATCCTCTATAAATGCAGTCAAAGTACTGAGGACCTTTCAGAAATTGAGTATCCATCATCAGAGTTAACTAAATTGGAAATCAAAATGTTCCTGTTTAAAGACTATTTAGAATTAGTAGTTTAATCTGATCTCATTAAATTGTTTATTCCCTTATACATTTCCACCAGTTACGAGTACCTACTGAGGACCTTCCAGCTAGAGCTAAAGCTGGAGATAAATCTGAATTTATTGAATTGAATCTTCATTCATACTCCATCCATTCTGAATCACTTAGATATTTGTCATTTATCTGTTTCAATACTGTTCGAATAAAGCTAATCTTCCAAGTTTTCTTTAATTGCGCAAAATGTTCTTTATACCGAGTTAGAATGTTCCTTCCAGTTTGGCCCACATAGCTTTCTGTACACGACCCAAAATCGATTCAGTAATACCAAGATTTGTCAAAGGCTGAAACTTGATGAAAAGTGTTGCCTAGACGGTATTTTTGTTCATTTTTACATCTATAAACAGGATGTATTGCAAATTCAGAAAACAAATTATATAATTTATTAATTACTCAAGGATGATAAGTGAAAATTTCGAAGTTTATTAAATTATCTGAAGCTAGTGGCTCTTATTAATTGAATGCGTTCTATTTCCCGTGAATGCTTAGAAAATAGGTTATTGATCAAAAATTTGTCTTAACCATTGTCCAGCGCTATTGCTATTTGTTTCTCAACTTCCTTTGTCATAATTTCATTGGCTCAAAGGGACTTTTAGTAATCTATAAATAAGATAATTGAATTGAGCTATTTTATAATGAACTGGTTTAACTAAATCTGCAGGAGTATACCTATATGTTTGGGTGTGTTTTCTGTATATATTTTGCAGCCTAAGTGATTAACATTATTTATAATGTTAGGTAATATCAAGAGAAGGAACCTGTTTACCTGTTTCTGTTTCTTCAGTGAATTTGAGTAAATCAAATTGTGTTTCAAGCGTGTTCTTGGAAAATGATTTAATTTTGATTTTAAGGAGTTTCAAGTTCGCTTGTAAAAAATATTGGCCATTGCACATTCGCTTATTTGTTTATAGTAGTTCTTCTGAAAAGTGAAAAATTTTTGTTTCATTCATGAAGACGTAACGATCACGTATTCTGTCCAGTTTATCTGGGATATTGATATTTGAAAGACATTTCTTCAGAATGTTTATCGACTCAGATATTTAAACGAGTGAATCACCAGGTTCATGTTTGACAAGACAAACTTGGTGCCTCGTGGAAGTTGCTCAATTCCTTGACTAAATATTTTGCTAAATTATACGTGAGACAATTGATGTTTGAAAGTATTAGTCTCATGGAATTAGCCCCAGTTTACGAATTTTAGGTAAACAATACAGCTTAGGGAGATAAGGATTCGGAAGTTTAGTTTGTATTTTAAATTATCTTATTATAAATAAATAATATAATATAAATATGAAAAAATAATATATCTATATTATTATTTAATCAATTTGGATGAAAGGCTTCTGGAAATCTGTTCATAGGGACCATCATTTCACATGGTATTTTCCGAATCGTTATAATCCTCTTTTTTTATAATCACAATGAAATTTCCTTTATCTGCTATGAAGCAGATATTATTAAAACTATTGGATGTACTTTTATATGACGTATTTGAATGTTCAAGAATTTTCTTGCTCTTGTTACGAATAATAACTTTATTTTGGAAGACCAAGTCGCAGGTAATTTCTAAGAATAAATTGCAAAACTCAAACCTTCATTTAACAAACTCATTTTATTTCCATTGAATTGAATATCAGTTTTAAGTTTCTTCTCTAAGGATTTTTGGTAATAAGGTTCCAAATTTATTCTTAATTTATCTAATTTTTCCGTCGGTTTTTGCCAAAACCCTGTACTGTTAAAGTGCGAAATTTTCGGGAAACTGCAAAGAATTTGGAAGAAACATTAAACTTTAATTTGGAGTACTACTGTTATATAATATAGGAAATCAATTTTTAAAAAGTAACGAATATAAGACAAAGGTAATAAATATATTTCATTACATTCATTCTGGAATGATTTATTTTCGATATCACTAAGTTATATTTGAAATGATTTAAATGTAGAATCTAGGAATATCTGCAATATTTGGTGCATGATATCGAATACTGTTACATTTATAAAAGAGATTTCAATCGCACTTTTGCTGGCTGCAGAGGAAACGGTAGCAAGATTAATGTCATTTCGGGTCGGCATCCCTGCACGTGTAACCGAGCACTTCATGCTATCAAGTTATATTTCATGATCCAGCTTTCAAAATTTAAAATGACACTTAATAATCTATCCATTAATGAAAATGGTCGAGCTTTGATAAGGGTCATGTGACTCCAACCTCTAAATTGTATGAAAGATATAAAAGGAAACTTTTAAAGGTTTCAAATAGATAATTTATTACGTACATACATGAAGCTACATTAGGATGAAGCTGATTCACCGACCCTATGGAAATTCAATTATATCCAACATTTATATATATTATGGAATGTTTATTTTGCATTTACTAATTAGCTAAGAATTTATCGTTATCGTAAAGTAATACAGGTTTTAGCACGGTCATATATAATACAGGTCTGGGAACTCGAGGCTGTTTCCTATGTGAGAAGTGAGTCCGCTAAGCGTCATCTGTTGCATAGTACCAAAAGGGTGGCGCATGAGTGGAGGATTGATCTCTGGCACGTATACGACCGTGTTCTCTGGCAACTGTCATTGTTGACTTGTAAACACAAGGAATACCGGCGTTTTTAGAAAAAAAAAAAGAGAAACCGTGCATTGTGCCGAAATGCAAAACGGGGTACAAAAGTGTAAAGCAAGAAACTTCTGTTTTTAAAGTGCCGAAAGATGCGGAAATGCGAAAAAAGTGGATGCTTGCGATTCCGGAAAGAAATCGTTTTAACGAGGAAGTGTCTTCGAAAATCTTATATTTTGATGAACTATCTACTGATACATTTTTTAACACCCTGTACACCTGTGTATTAGAAATAACTGAAGACAGTGACGAGAATTCCTAATTATGTTCTTCAATTAACTCGGAGTTATAGCTCACATACAGTAGAGTGGACAAACCCTTTTCATAAAACAACCCCTAATTATCTGCTCGTCGTAATCCTGCAAGGTGACACCATGGACACTCCTTATTGTAGGTATTGTATAATATAATTAATGTATTTTACTTGATACATTCAATATGATTGAAGTACGAAAGATTTTTTCCAACTAGAAATTGTCAGTCTCACTATGAGTAGAAAGTAGTTACTTGTTCATTTAGTTGAGATCAACCATAATTTTTCAATCATGAAGTTTTGTTTAATTTTTGGGCACGTCAATATTCCTGTTAACGTCCGCGGAACGTTTTATGACCTCTTTAATCGATTGCATTGCGTTGTAAAATGTTGGCATTCATTTCATTTTTGTGTTTGAAATACGGTACTAAAACTCTCCTGTTTCAGACAATAATTGGATTTCACTGTTTTATAATATTACACCATATGTTCAGTTCATTATTCTGCAAAAGTAGGATAATTGGAAATTTCCACCATTATGTAATTATCAACGAAATTGTAGATATGTAACCGTATCGCCTACATTGCGGTTTTGCTTGAGCTTAAAATGTCTTATTTCACTGTCATTTATTCAGTGCGGCTGATATGAATTTCACTGCATACTGTTGGCAATTTCTACAGAATTTATCTATCATGAACTTTGCAATGAAAATTTCTCTAATGGTCACTGAGAATCTAGAATCAACGAACATAATGGCATTCATCTTGAATAGTACTTCCGCGGATAGATAATCTTAAAAATTCTTGGTTTCCGGATTTATTCCGCGTCACGATAGCACGACTTGATGCCCTGAAGATGCCACCTGTAATGGTTGGTGAAACGTTGGCATCATGTCGTGCTATTGTGACGCGGAATCCATCCGAAAGCCAATAATTTTCATAATGGCATTTACAACCACTGAAGCAGGAAAGCAACAGGGACCCAAAGAAAACAGTTTTATTACAATATCACCTTGTAGGTACTCGCATTATTGTACGAATACAGGTGCGTAGCTCTCATAAGGTCAAGTAAGGCAGTACCTAAGGGCCCACTAATGTCTGAACTAAAACAGGTTTGTTTTTTATGTACCCTTATTTATCCAATGATTCCATCTTCTGCCTTATTTCGCATAGTAGAAAATTAGTCTACTAATTTCTACTGAATTTCCGAATACAGATATTTTACATACATGTTAATAGTTATAGAACATATATCTTAACAATTTTATTTTGACTGGGTACGCAAATCTGGTCTCACTATAGTCCCAAAAACGTGAATTAGGCTTAAGAATGATATATTTATTTAACTATATCTTGTAAATATGATTTTTTGTGTGTTCTTCTGCCTATTATTTCTGCAGTTTAGGAAACAACTACCTCGAAATTGATATTTTGAATACCTTACAGCTATAACATAACAAATCGAATTATTGAATTTTGTACGAACTTTTGAATAAAAATTAAATCTTATACATATACGTTCAATTTTTTTCTGTTGAAACTTAAAACCTATGCGGAGACTCGTAAAAGTTGTTAACCTCAATCTGCTTGAAGGTCCAAAATTTCTAGCTACGCCACTTTTGATATAAGATTTGCTTCATTGGCCAACTTCTGTTTCATATTTTCTAAAGCTCATCTAAATATGAACAATCTCTTCTCAAAATTGAAGTAAGAATTACTTCAAGAATATACACATACAAATACGTAAAACGTAAAATATTGAACCACAGGTGGGATTCGAACCCTCATTCCTGAATGTCTACTTCAGAGTGTTAACCAATCACACTACTTTCGTCCCGTCAGAGTCTTATATGGTTTTTGTAAATATAAACCTCTGAAAGGATAGCATATTATTGATGAACACAATGCGATTCGATGCTTCGCTATAGATCAACTATTCACGCACATTCTCTAAACTTCAATCGTTTTGAATTGAGGAGTGTAGGTATGAGTATTACTATGATTGGTAATTACTCTGACAGTACACATTCAATGACAGCATCCTGGTTCTTACATATTTCAATCGAACTGATTGAGAAATGTTCAGGGTAAGTGTAAACAAGTTTGAAGGTTTCTTTGTCTAATTGACCATAATTTCGTGTAAGCACAGTAAGAGATATATAATTAAATTTTCTGAATTATGAATATAAGTTAGATAATTTAACATAGGATTATTAAGACCAATAAACGTAAAACATTGAACCATAGGCGGGATTCGAACCCACATTCCTGGATGTCTAGTCCAGCGTGTTTACCAATTACACCACATTGGTCCCGTCAGAGTCTTATATTTTTGTAAATATAAGTATCTGGAAGGATAGTAGATCATTGGTGGATACAATGCGATTCGATGCTCTGCTATAGATCAACTATTCGCGCATATTCATCTAAATTACAAGAAATTGTGGCCAATTAGGCAAAGAATCCTTTATACCTACCCAGAACATTTCTCAATCAGTTCTATTGAAATATATAAGAACCAGGATGCTGTCATTGGATGAGTACTGTCAGAGTAATTGCCTAAGCAATACTCATAGATACACTCCTCAATTCAAAACGATTGAACTCAAGATGAAGTGCGTGAATAGTTGATCTTTAGGGTAGCATCGAATTGCGTTTTGTTTATCAATGATATACTATCCTTTCAGAGGTTTATATTCACACAAAAAGTATAAGACTCTGACGGGACCAAAGTGGTTCAATTGTTAGGCACGCTGGACTGGACTTTCATGAATGTGGGTTCGAATCCCACCTTTGGTTCAATGTTTTTGAACCACAGGCGGGATTCGAACCATATATACTTCATAAAACTTCAACATTTCCTCATGATACATCCAAATTTGGTTAGATCCTGAGTTCTTTTTTATTGGATTTCAATGCACAAGTGTGAATACACTATAGCACTAACAAGTACGAAACAATCATCCTTATTCACTAAAATTTCTAGATCATCAGAGTCAGAAAACAAAATGTTCCTATCTAAATACATACTATTTGGGGTTAATAATGCAAGCAAGGGGTTACCCTCAGTTGAAGATAAATCTGAATTCAATAAATTGCTTTTTTGCTTATACATTTTATATCCCTTCTTCAGTATTATTCTTCTTTATATGGTCAAAATCTTCTTTATAAACATCTCTTCAAGTTTGGCCCACATAGGATTTTGAACACGACTCACAATTGAAATTGTAAATGCCACATTTGTCGAAATCTTTCTCGAAGGTACTACCTAAACGGTTTCTTTGCTTGGTCTTGCATCCATATACGATTTTTATTTCAAATTTAGGAAATAAATTATGGAATTTATTGATTACTGAATGATGACAACTTTTGAATTTCATCAAATTATTTGAAAGTAATGGCGCTAATTTGGTTAGATGGTTCCATTATCCCTTTTTTGGTTAGAAATTAACCTATTTATCAAAGATTAGTAACCATTCTTCGTCGCTATTTGCTGATTTCTCAACTTCGTTATAATTTATCTAGATAAAAGGAACGTTTAATAATCCACGCACGTTTTTATTGGATTTTAATTCGTCACAATTCGTCTTCGGACGCATTTTATTCATCATTGTCATGAATCATTTTCTAAATTATAATGGAACACTAATACATAAAACATTTTTGAAGAAGAATGAAGATTAATTTTATTCCTATTAAGAGTAAGAAACCTCAATACCAAGAATAACTCCGAAATACTCATATCGATATAGATAGTTTAAAAAGCAAGATAGTTCTTCCGTATGTATATTTCATTTTCTAATCCTATGTTATAAATTCCAAATACAACGATAACATTAATTAATGTCAACAAACAAAATATATTGTTCACAGTTTACTATCGCAGTGCTGCTTGAAAATGCTCACATAAGCTTCACAGCAAGAGGGCAGAGCTTTTGATTTCAAATTCTAAACAGGTAACGTCAATAAAACACCAACAGGAAATAAACCTGGCGTGGTTACGATAGCGACGCTATTAGCTATATGTGTGCGGTGAAATAGATCTTAAAAGGAACTCTCTCAAAAGGCTAAGATGTAAAGAGTTCTTAAATAAATAGTGTTTTAACCAAAGTGCCAGTTTAGGAACTTGGAGAAAGCATTTCAACGATTGTGCGTTACCGAATGCGAAAAACTGGTATCGCTTAAAATCAATATCCGACTTGTATTGTACTTTTTCAATTATTTGCACATAAATGATCAGTTCGGTAGATCGCGATATAATTCGTATGATATTTAACTTCGCATATTTCCCGATAAAATAAATTAAATTATAGAATATTCAACGCGGTATAATCACAACAAACTCAACAAAGCTGGTTTATGATAATCGCGTTATATGCATGATTAATTTAGGACTATGATTCCATTGGACAATGAATCAAAATCATATCAGAGATTATACACTCGCCAAGTACTAAGCTAACTTCATTCTGGTCGTGGACAAATTGTCCAAGGATAAAGAGGTTTCTCTACTATTCTCTAAAAAATACTATTACAGATTATAATTAACTGATTCGTCTCTCGCTCTCATTTTGCTAGCAAATTTTTTAACGAAAATCAATGTATCAACAAAAAAGTTTGGATACATTGTAGAACTACCATCCCACCTATTATACATTTTATCTGAGATGACGAACACAACAAAGTGCCCACGTGCTTTAATGAATTGTATGACAATTATCTCACATAAGCGCTGTTCACGTTGAGAAGGAAATTACGTCATTGTTGATTATTCTTAGAGCCAATTGTCATTAACAATTTCCTGGGACTGCCGCGCTATCCCCTTCAAACCAGGTATATTCCATTTAAACAGTTGGCAACATTAGGCATTACATAGTTGCCGATATGAACTGTGGATTTAAGAAATTGACTTGACAGCTCCCAGTTGACAGTTCATAATTCCTTGTGGATCTGCATTATGATAGAATTAAACATCGAAACTACATAAACATTCCTGTCTAGTGCGGAACTAATATTATCTCCAAAAAAAAAGATGCCAATTTTCAATGCATCAATACAACTTCCTAAATTGATTTGAATTTTAACTTATAGTGAATTTAGAAGAAGCCTCCAACATCGTTGTGGATAATGAATAAACTGGCAACAAGCACCCCAATAAATGTAATATTCAATAATGGTTAGGTAGAAATGAGTCACCTAAAGAATAATACCCTTACATTATGATTACACCTTCAAGCCACTGTTGTTGGTCTTGTTAAAAATGTATTAGCCAACTAAAATACGTTTTTAGCTGAAAAATATGGCCAATGATGTTCTTCGTCTACCCCTTACCACTCTATTTTTAACCCCATTGAACATCTGGGGTATAACTGGAAACTGCTACAGAGATCATGTTGCCACAGATGGTAGTTGGGCGGAAAAATCAGTGACTAGTGAAAAGAAGCTAGGAAAACAAACCCTAGAAATATGGGCAAAGACTATTTGACTAATTCTGTGTTATTGTTAATATGCATTGTTCAAAGGAACTATAGCGTTTAGGGTAGTGAATATATATTAATTATTTTACTACAGCAATTTTAATATTAACAACCAAAAATTTCATATAAATACCTGTATTTGGAACTTAGTTGTCACTTTTATTTTTTATAACGTTTGAGAACCTCTTGTTGAATATATGCAAGACGTAACCTAAATGAATATTTTCAAAATCATTTTCTTTCAACTTCCACTCGGTTTCCGTACAATTAATGAGTGAATTTAATATTAAAACTAATGTATTTTTAGTTGGTACTATAAAAGTAAGTAAGCTCTTCTTCATAGTATATTCCCCCTTTCAATAACATCAGCAATATCATTAATAGGCACATAAGTATGCAGCAGAAAATGAAATACATCTCAACATGATGAAAGACAATTAATATGAAAGATAATCTTCCAACTTCTGTGGCTGCAAAAATTGATTCTTCTTGAATATTTGTTGAAACATTATTTTCATCCTACTAAAATGGTATTAGTGAGATTATCGAAAGTAGATTTGAGAATCGTTCATTGATATGAAGATTTGTATACCTAATTGGGTATCTTGAGTGTATGTTTTCATAAATAATAATGCTCACTTCAACATCACAATATTGATTAATAATATTGACTCAAAGCTGGAAGTTAATTTTCTATGGATGTACAGTTTTATTTGAATAATCGATCAAGTAAACTTTGTAAGATGGATGAGCCTTCTGAAGAATACTTCCTTTTGCCGCTCACTGTCTTTCCACCATTTAATATCAAAATATACATTTTTTGATACTATTGAATTTTGATTCCACACAAGCACAATCGGTAAGTAGGTACTTAAAGAAGTGACTGGTCCGGATCACCATGTAATAAATGATGGAAGGGCGGACTGAACAAAGGTTCCTTGCGTGTCTTCTTAGTTAACAGGTTCGGGTACTGGGTTCTGGTAGAAATTTCGTAGGGAACTTAGACATAGAAGCAGATGGTTGGAATCACAACACTAGGTATAAAATGTGATGCATGGTTTTAATATTCACCACATGGTAATACTAACTTAGACTGACTAGAACTAATTAGAACTATCAGCTCACGACTAAGGACTATTTAGTACTATGTATAACTGACTTGTTACCATTATCTAATGATAATGAACTATCTATTCTCAAGGGGAAGCCTCGCTCCTCTAATAATAATCGGTGCTCTAGTTCTAGTTTGGTACAGTTGACATACGTGCTGATATTGACACCCATATCATGCACTCACGTGTAACTTTGTGAACTCATCATTTATTATGCTATAATAAGTATAACAAATGTGTTGTATATTTATATTCAATAAAAATTATTACGAACTAAGAAAATAGAATATTGCGAGTTATCTAATTCAGAATGAATCTCTAATTGGGGTATTACAATTATTCACAATCAGTTTTGTGAATTCCTGATTTGTCGAATTCGGCAACTGTATCAAAGGTATTGCCTAGGTGTAGGGAAAACTTATGACAATGACTGTCTATAGATGAAAGTAGAATCTTGGATATATGGAATGAACAATACAGATCAATATTATTATTAAGTAATGTTATTATTATTATCAGAAAATATTTACAAATTGAGAGGTATAAAGGACGATATTGTCCCTTTCATATTCATTACTACCGTGTAATATCTGAGTTTATTCTAAAAGACGAATATAACGCCTGACGAGGCTTTATGGCTTGCGACAAGCATTTAAATGTCATTTGCTTAATGTTACACAGTGCGATGATATTAATACAATATGACATTTAATTTATGATAACATAAAATCGTGAAAAGAGACGTTTGGTTGTCACAGCACAAGCGATTTATGAAATTGTTCTGTCTCACCCTCTCCGTGCCATGTTTAGCTGAGATTGCTACTTCATATCTTCCTATCTGATTCTGTGGTCAGGTGATAACGACTTTAATGATGCCGAAATGCCTTTTATAGCTTATTATGAGGATGCTGTTAGTGCTGCGCAGCTTTTTCACTATAACTTGTATTGTACCTTAGATTGGAAATGTTCCCGATGTTGTGTAAAACGTGGTGATTTACATTAGATAGAAGTGCCTAAAATTAATAGCTGCTCGTTATGAAAAACTCATGCCCAATATTAACGAGAATTTAATCAGGTATCGTGTATGGAATCAACCCGTCCGGATTCGTAGTTTCTGCATTTTGTCAGGTAACATAATTGACTACAGCCAAAAAATTTATTTTTCTGAGTGCCCTTTTTGAGGTGAATAAGAAAACGGACTCGAATTGGTTTCTCGTGGTTTTTTGCGGTCGTTGAACACGAATATGCTATCAAAAAAACTCCCTAAGGTCCCCTTGGACATTCCCCGGGGTATCCGGGGGTTCTGACGCCCTGGATATGGATGAATTTCTATTTTTTAATGCTTGTCAACTGTTCAATAGAGAATATGAAGGACACTAATGATGATTACGATATGCAAAAACTTTCCTGCAATACCTGGTGGTACCCGGAGACCGGATATCTACGTCATCTTCTAGGAATTTTTCTTCATAATATGTAACAAATTCTGGCTCTCGGGGGTTTTCAAAGTCGCCAAACACGATTATGAGACTCACAATGCTCTACAAATTACCTGGGGGTGTTTCCGGGTCTCTGGAGCCCTGCGTATCTACGTCATCTTCTAGGAATTTGTTGGGTTTTCTTCATAATATGTAACAAATTCTGACTCTCGGGGGTTTTCGAAGTTGCCCAACACGTTTATGAGACTCACAAAGTTCATCAAATTGAAAAAATAATAAATTACTCACCAGATATATATAACACTAATATAATGTAATAATAATATCTATTGCAACTAATTTTGAATTGAATTTTCATGGATCATTTTATTCTTTTGGTAAATTACGAATAAATAGTAGAGATCGGCGACTTTGAAAACCCCCGAGAGCCAGAATTTGTTACATATTATGAAGAAATATTAACAAATTTCTAGAAGATTACATAGATATCCGGTTTCCGGCTACCACCAGGTATTGTAGGAGAGTTTTTGCATGTCGTTTTCATCATTAGCAACCTTTATATCACATCTAGAACAGTTGACAAGCATTAAGAAATAATTATTAATTAAATTTATCGATATCCAGGCCGTCAGAATCCCAAATACCCCGGTCAAGATCCAAGGGAACCTCAGGGAATTTTGTTGATAGCGTTTTCGTGTTCAGCAACCTCAAAAACCTCGAGAAAAATTGGAGTCCGTTTTTTTAATCACCTCAAAAAGCGCACTCAAAAAAATGCATGTTTTGGCTGTAGAAATGCAATACATTTTTTCCGCAAAAAACAAACCGGGCAAAAAATTTCTAAATTACTTTCTGAATCGAATGCAGAAAACCGCAGTTTTGGAAGGTGGAATGCTTTATTTCCCCGACTTTGAGTAACGAATGTCGTGGGACAATGTACAGCGTTCAAGTTTACGCAAAGGTACATTTTTGGTTTTTTTTCGTTTATAGGCACAAAGATGAGAAGAAATTTTTGAAACATTGTTTGTAGTTTAAGTTGATAGGAAAAAATAGTTATTTTTTGATGAGCAAAGATGTATTATGATTGAAATTTGAAAAATGTATTAGTTTTGTTAGTTTTGAAGAAACTTGTCCATTTAACCAGTGTATGTGAAAATTGTGAAGAACTAATACTTTTGTTATCTCAAATTCCGGGTAATTTACATTTTACCTGTCTGAATTGAGCTTATAGTTTCCAAACGTAAGATAAGCGAGTCGGTTAGTTGATCAAATATTATGTGAGATTAATAAAAGGAGGCGCCTCTTCCAGTCTGTTGGTGCATGCAATTCAATACTGGACTCTAGGCGTGGATAAATTATGATATATATTAATATTTCAGCATCATTTGTTACCCTCACTGTTTGAATTCCTGCGTATTACCCTGTAAGGGAGGCCGCCACCAACACAAACCTTTCATCATTACCGTCGACATTTTGATGTAATATTTCCTAAAAGGTCATCTTATAAAGTTCAAGCATTAGTCTCTCGTAGAGGTCAGATAGGTCTTTGCAGTCTAAGATACCTTTGGTTGATGGATATACAATGGCCGAAATACATAAGGAGCCGTCAGATCTACTTTTGCCGCTCCCTCGCCACATATGGAAGCTTATTCGTAATCCTACGCTCACAGTACCCGATATTACAGAGTCTATCATTCATGTATTCACCCCATACAGGGTTATTCCGCAAATTGTTCCTGTCACATGGCCACTCTGGTAATTTGTCATATTTATGTTGTTCTATATATTCAAACAGAGATATTCAGAGCTACGTTATTGTTAATGATACCGCCTCTGCCTGAGTGTATTATCAGTGGATTGAAGGTTTGAACATTCAATTGAGAGTGTAATCATATTTTCCAGAAAAACTTCTGTGCATCTACTGTAGCAATTAATCACTCAAATCTAGGACAAATAATGTAGTCAAATGGGTATAAAAATAGGCCAAACCCGTAAATCCTTGGGAAATGGATCGATTTTGAAGAGACAAAGTGCATTCTCTTCACAATGTCATCAGATAAAAAGTTGATCACAAATAAAGTTGCGCAAATTCTTTATAAACAATGAATAAACAATTTAATTTGCTCATTTTTACATAAAAATGTCTCAAAATGCAAACTTCGACCGCTTTGATCAGATTAAGACTATTTTTGGTCAGTGAACATGTGAAACTAGTTAAACAAATGGTTGAATCAACTTCATTTGTTGTAAACAATTTATTTATTAACAAAATAGATGAATTCGACCAAAACTCTGACTTTAGGGTCATTTTGGATCATTTTGGTATTCTGAGCTCGATTTCAACATCAATATCGTTGATTGTATACACAAACATTTTCTAATTTGTTATAAACGAATTATATTTATTATTAATTATACAAATTTGAACAAAATGCCGAGTTCATAGTCGTTGTCAGACAATTTAGGGATTTTATTGCTATAAATGTCTTCAAATGCATACATAAATTTTTGAATTGTTTCAAACAATTATGTTTATTAATAAAAATACGAATTTGAATTTTAAATGTCGAGTTTATAGTTGTTTTCGCATGATTCTGGCCTCCTGAATACTATTTTATTGAAAAATTCAATTGTGGAAGCCGTTACTTTGTGATAGTTTATCATTTTAACGATATAATAAATAAAACTACTTTGTTTTACTATCACTGATATTTAATATAGTCGTTACTATAGTTTCAACACTAAACGTGTCATCTTCAGACGAAAAATGAATCCAACAAATATTAAATGTACTATATATAGGTTAAAGAAGAATTTCAAAGAAATTTTATGGCTATAGGAAATAGTTCTAGGAAAAACCAGAGAGGGGTAAGGTGATTAGGTAATTCCGTGAGGATATTAGTGGTGCGGGCATATTAACTAACAGACTTTAAATACTAAAATCAGGTTATTAATACATCGAAGAGATTACTGTAATATAAATCTAGTTGATCGTTTAGGATCTTATTATCATACATCTTCATTCCTTTGAAAATTTTCATTGACTCTAATATATTTAGTTTTGAAGTTTTATCTTGACCATGTAAAATTTGGACATTATTCAAATCAGGAAAGATATGGCCTGTTTCTAAAATATGATTTGCAAATGAAGAATCGGTTTTATTATTTCTAAAGGAACGAAAATGTTCTTTATATCTAACTGCTATGTTACGGCAAGATCTACCTATGTAAAAACTATCACACTCTGAACAAGTTAGTTTATAAACTCCGGGTCTTTTAAATTTGTCAGTTTTATCTTTCGCATTGAACAGAATATGAGATAATTTGTTTGGGGGTTTGAAGCTGATGGTCAGGTTATGATGGGATAAGATGTTTGCAATTTTTTTGCTTATAGGACCAAAATAAGTTAAAGAAACATATTTTAATGAGTTATCTTTGTATTTTATGAAGGGATAAATGCTATTGTAAATTAATTTTTGTCTTTTTCTATTTATTAATTTAGAAACTACTTGAAGACCGAAACCGTTATTTGTAGCAATGACTTTAATTGTATCTAGTTCTTTACTGAGATGTTCTTGAGATAAGGGAAGGGAAAAGGCTCTATGTATCATTGAATGAAAAGCAGCTAGCTTATGACTATAGGGGCTATGTGAAGAGGTACAAATTACTGTATCTGTGAAAGTAGGTTTTCTGTAAATGTCGAATGTGTACACCTAGACAATTAGATGTTTTCTTATCATTCATCAATAATATTCATCCCAACATAAAATTCACATTAGAGACAGTGAAGGATCACAAAATAAATTTCTTAGACTTAACATTATCACATCATAATAATAGCATCTCATTCGACATTTACAGAAGACCTACTTTCACAGATACAGTAATTTGTACCTCTTCACATAGCCCCCATAGTCATGAACTGGCTGCTTTTCATTCAATGATACATAGAGCCTTTTCCCTTATCTCAAGAAAATCTTAGTAAAGAACTAGATACAATTAAAGTCATTGCTACAAATAACGGTTTCGGTCCTCAAGTAGTTTCTGAATTAATAAATAGAAAAAGACAAAAATTAATTTACAATATACAAAGATAAACTCAATTTGTCGATGATACTTCCGCTGGAACTAGTGATAGCAACATAAATAATCTCTCACCCAAAATTAGTATGTGTCTAGATACGATGCAAGCTTATTGTTCCGACAACAGGTTGATTCTAAATCCTCTTAAAACTGAATGTGTACCTATTATTTTCAGCTAGTGAAATCAACTTTAGCATTTTGATTCGAATAAATCAACAAACTATTCAACCTTCTAAGTGTATTAAATTTCTCGGTTTAAACATCAACAATCACTTAAAATGGAACAACCATGCTGAGTTTTTAAGTAGGAAGCTATCTACCGCATGTTACGTTACATGGCAACTTAGACAATATGTCAGACTTGCCACATTAAAAGTTTATTACTTTGGAGATATACAGTCTATATTGAACTATGGCATCATTTGTTGGGATAACTCACCTAATGCTCGATATTTATTTGTTGTACAAAAGAAAATAATCAGAACTATGCTTTATAAAAAACCTACTGATTCTTGTACAAGTCTTTTTAAATATTTAAATATATTGACAATACCATCTTTATATATATTATCTTGTTTAACTTACATAAAATCATATTTGAGTAATTCTATTACTTATTCAAATAGAAGCATTGACTATAATTTGAGAGATAAAGATAAAATCTTACTTCCTCATCACAATTTATCCATTACAAGTAATAGTCATTCAATTATGCCATTCAAATTGTACAATCATTTGCCAGTTTCTGTTAGATCTATTTCTGACATAAAACTTTTTAACATAAAATCAAGGGAGAACTGTTAAAACATTCCTTTTACACGGTGAACGAATTTCTTAATTCTAAGTCCTTATTTACGTAGATATGTCTATATTTAATTGTCTTTACTTTTATATATCTAAATTCAACATAGTGTTCTGACGTTTGCTCAAAAAATGTTGTTTTGTCAAAAAAATTTTATAATAGCAATAAAGAATTATTTATTTATTTATTTATATGTTCACTGACCAAAAAATAGTCTTGATCCGATCAAAAACGGTCAAATTTTGCATTTTTTAGAAAGTTTTATGAAATCTCAAAAATGAGCTAATCAAATTGTTTATTAATTGTTTATAAGCAATATGAACAATTTACGCAATTTTATTTGTGGTCAACTTTTCTTCTGATGACAGTCTGAAGAGAACGCACTTCGTCCCCTCAAAATCGATCCACTTCTCAAGGGTTTACAGGTCCAATACCCCATCTGACTGAACTAAAATGAATATTTACTGAGAGATATGTACAATAACGGAATAAACACAGTTCGAGTAAACGACGAATCCATAGAGATTCATTGTGTTAAATTGGAAACAAATGTAAATAATAATTACGAAACTTTGTATATAAAGCTTACGTTTCAAACTAATTAGATTGTATCAGGACTGAGCATTCGTTAAACTTTTCATCTCATTAAAATTGTTCCACTTTTCCTTCCCTCACAAGATATTGGACGTGTCCAAGGTCGGCGTAAAGGCACAACCAGATTGCAAACGGAGCACCGCATGCTGTCGCACCCTTTCGAAAGCCCCACACTCAATCTAATTCTCGTGTGTGTCTCTGATAATACTAATAAACTGGTCCGCACCACACGACTTCCTTCTCACTCTTTATTTATTCGATTACACCGTGAAAACATATTTTAGCTTTTCCTCTGTTTGAACTTGATACTATTCCTTCTTGCTCCAAGTTATATGGTCTGTTCGCCAAAATGAAGACATGACGTCATATCTGAAGGTGATACAGTGTTGTCAGATTGACCTGATTTCCAATGTTTTTGAATACTACTAACCATTTGATTCAATGATTTGTGTTACAAATAAAATTGAATATTCTTTACTTATTAAATCGAATAATACAATTTTGGAACTTACCAAATGATTTGAAGTCGGATATTTTGGGTGTTTGTTTCTAGAAATAATAATGCTTACTTTAACATTACAGTATGGATTAATAATGTAGAAGCTGAGAGCACATTTTTCATATATTTATCAAGATCTTTCAGATGGAAATAGAAACAGTATGTAGGTTAGATACTTACTTTACTTTTTTCAAACGTTTGATGAACACCTACGGCTTGAGTACATTTAAGATTATAAATAATCTGTCTCATTTGATATAATAAGTGAAGAACTCCTAATTTTGTTTGTAAACAGCTTATTGAATCAAATCGTTAGTTGTATCCAAAAATATTGACAACCTGCCCAATCTGACAACAATGGCTGACCTTGATCCATGACGTCACATTTTTCTTAACGTAAATGAACTATAGAGAGCTGGGCGTGAACTAGAATTTGTGACGTCACCAACTCGGGCTGACTTTACTACTTGAAGCGCGTTGTATTGCTCAATTTAGCTTTGAATAACGTTCAAATTTATAGTTCAGTTGATCCCTATTGATATCAGTTTTCTAGTCTCCTCTCTCATCGCGTGTCGCAAAATCTCTCTCCAGCTTTCGCGCATTAGTAAAATAATTAATTTACGCCATCAAATCAAAGATGTCGACAGCAATCTCTTTCCAAATTTAATTATCTATAATTCTGAGCGGAAACCGTTATTGACATTATTCAAGCAATTAGGAACTCAGTAACGTATATAACGTTACAAATCTTAGACTGAAACTGCGTCCAATTTGACCTATGTACAAGGCATTACAGTCATCACACCTCAGTGTTTCCAAACCACTTCAGCTCTGCTTCATTCACCATTTTATTTACTATTGAGAACCAATAGTCAATAAAGCTGTAAAGCTACAGCAACTCAGTGTCTAACGGCAGTGAGAGGCAAAACATGAGTAATGAGAGAAATAGTTTATGTACTTATTTTTGAAAATTTAGATTCACTATGAACATATATGAACTCTTAAGTCATTGGGACAGAATTGACTGTTTTATCCGGCAACCTTGGAAAGGGTGGTCCATATGGAATATTCCTGGTTTGACGGAAATAGCGCGGTACTTATTTGAGGAAATTGTACAAATGAATTGGTTGCACTAAATTCCTAGCTATGACGTCATTCCTTTCTTCCGGCGTACAAACCTCAGTCAAACTATCAGAATGACGTCATATCCAAACATTATATTTTTTTGAACATTCCGTTGATTCAGAAGGAAAGGGCTAATCGATTTTATCATTGGTGATCCTCAATATCCCTCAAACGCTCATATATTTTATGGCTTATCTTTCTATAAAGATAAAAGAAGTTTTGACAGAATCGTCGGAGATATTCGAAATTTCGTGTATACGAGAATATGGGGAAGGTACGAGAAATCACAAGTATCTAACACCCTTCAGTGCTCTCAGTCAGTAATACCCTTGAGTGGATATTGGGGAGAGAATTAACTGAATTGGGGTCAAGAGAATATTTTCCATCGCACAATCCGTTCGATAAATTTCTATTTCACTTAAACAACAAAAGTCACTCTCATGATTCAGAAATTCAACTTTAAAGAGTGAGTTTCCAGATCATGAGTATAAGGCGAATTGATGATACTGGAGTGTTCAAATTTAAAGAAGAAAAATAGATATTGTGGGTTTACTTTTCATGGATTTATAGTATAACAAACTGTAGATACTAAAGTTTAAGATTCAATTTGGAAGTATAGCAAAAATATCATTCCATCTGTGCCAGTCGTTTACTTTGGAATCATGAATAAGACAATTTACTAGATATTTCAGAAGCAAAAAATTGTAAATTTCTAATTTCATCACTTCCTGATGATTCGACTGGAATGGAGATTTAGGACAGTTATCCTTTGACTACTTTTTGCTAGAAATGTCAATGTAATGGTGAATATCGAGCTTCAGTTAGATATTCAAATTTCATTTGCGGTTAAAAGCGCGTTGTAAATTTGTAAATATTCTTATCCTTATCTTTGTCGAATCTTTATCGCATCATCATATCTCGATACACCGGTGCCTCTCAAACTCAGCCTGTATATTGGAGAGCTGGTAAACGATTTTCTAGATAACCATAGAAAGTAATACTTCGTGATAGGAACACATCTCCATGTTGTTTCGTGTACACCAGAAGGATTATTTGAATTCCGAATTAAATATTTATTTGATTCGTTATCGTAAAATATATTGAAAGCAAATTTTCTATCCGATATCATATCGAATATTACTAAAAAAATGAAGTAATAATGATAAAAAGTACAAATTGGAGAGCAACAATAAGTTAAATACAGACCTAGAAGATTGAGTGGTATTCTGAGAGACTGTAAAACGGAGAATCTCCAAATAATCTTACAACAGTTTGGATAAGATCGGAGTTTGTAAAGACCATTTTATTCACTTGTTGATTGAATTGAAGCGCCTTTGAAGGTTTTAAATTATCCGGCTCGCGAATCTCGTAGCTAATTATCATTGGTCCTACAATAAATATTATAAACGACAAATAAATAAGCCTCCGTTTATTTATGCCTGATTTATATGGAAATATGATTTATTTGGGTTATATTGAATTAACACCTGACATCAGAATGTACTATGCTGCAGGGAAAGTAACTCTAAAACAAAGCGCTTCTCATACAAGCCGTTTATATTGCTCTTATACAGGAAGACAATTTCAGGAGGTTGAATTTTCAGCAACGTATTGTAATTACTTCCGTTCAAATAGTTTCCTCAATATGCTAAAACATTGTAGCAGATATTAAGACTCTCAAGTAATAGTTATTATCAACTATTTCATCCACGTTTGAGACAATATGAATGTTGAATGAGTTTTCAGCCTCAAAAACTGTGTTCTGCAATTCCTCCTAGGAATGAAAGATATGTGCGTAACAAAGTACACTCTCAGTATTATTATTTATACCGGCTGCGTCTACAGAAATTAAGTAAACTGTAGCATCATAATTTAACATCTAATTTCTATGAACTGAAAATAAATGAACTTACTATAGGGATCCGAAATGACATTACCGCCCTCTGGTGTTTTCTACGCCGAAACAACGAATTGTCTCAGGAAATATTATTTACATATGAACATATGTATAACTAGTTTTTGGAGTATCTTGGAGTAAAATTTGAAAAGGATACCGCACACTTTAGTAGGGAAAGTGGCCCCCTGTCGAATTGGCTGAATTTTTGATATGTTATAGTCCAAGTCATTCCGAACAAAAAGTTCAATGGGCACAACTTTTTCTATAGGCTGGTTTTGGCGCTAGAGGCCATTGAAAACTTTCATTTGTTCTTCATTGTTAAACAACACGAAACGTTATCCTGGATAATAATCACTTTTCCGAATAATCAAGATCTAAACAGTCATTAATATGAGATACTATTAGAAGTATTGTTCATTGATGTCACTATAGGTGATCAATTATACAGTGTGTTCCAGCTACCTACAATTTTTAAAGTGCAATAATTCGAAAATGGTTACAAATCGTCTTAGGGATCTACAATGAAAAAATGTTTATGAATCCTATTCTATACCGTATTCTACATCACATAGTCGAAAAATATAAGGAGTGTTCCTTTTAAAAGAAATCGAAAGTTATATTCGAAAAGTTCCGTACCTACTGAAAAATATTGTTCGACCATCCTGAATAATTTTAGGCCATGAAAAAGAATGAGAAATATTACAAGTCTGTCTATAAAATGGCCTTTTTTTTTCTTTCTAAATCTATCATCTTAACGTCAGGGATTTTCAAGGTATGCATCTGCAAATGGACTACCCAATTTCGACCAAAAAGTCGTAAGGTCCAAGTGATTCAGAGACAATCAATAATAGTAGGTGTAGTGGTGAATGGAGGTTATGTAGATGTTTGAAAAATTCACTAATATATATCATTATCATTATTTTTATTATTATTATTAATGATATTTCTTTTTAAAATAATGCACTTCACCTTCCAACCCGATTTTTTTCGTATCGCCCTGTAAATGCAAAACATTCTTGTGCTAGATTGTGTTGTCTAGTTAACTTTCGTTTTCAAGTCGATATCACAATAGAACAACTCTAGAAATCGAAAGACACACTATTGCCCCACCCTGTATAAAAATGTAGTCCAGATTCCTTTTAAAAATTGTTTATTCATCCTCGAACTTGAAGGGTACCTACTGGATAATATGAAAACATTGCATCCCTTTACTGCAGAAAAACACATTTTTCTGTAGATGGCTTTGGAAATGATGTCAAAGTTTCTAGCAAGGTTTTGTTTGTTTGTTACTTCATGTCAATATAAAGTTGAATATGGCGTATAATTTCGCAGTGAGATTTGAATGTTTTGTTTGTGAGTACAATGGAACACCAAGGCAAATGGTACGTTTGGACGAAGAAAGCAGAGCCATTGCCGAACGTCGAAGGAATGAATTAGAATTGTCTCAAATACCTTTTACTGAACAGACAAGGATTTGCCGAAACTGTCATTTGAGTATTCTCTCAGAGATACAAGCTTATGAAGAAGATCCCGATCCAACTGTACTTAAAGTTTTGTTGCGAACCTCTCATACGTCATGTTTTGTATGTGGTAGATTTGAAAATCTTGGTAGAATGTCACCTTCTGGTAGGTTGGATGTATTTCTGAAGACCGGAATGTTTGCACCTGACGGCGTCAGAATCTGTGGTGGTCATTTGAATGAGGAGGAACATCTTCTGCCACCTTTTATGAATGGGCTTAGAGGAATAACAAGACCATACAATTTGAAAGGTAATGAACTCAAACATATGTTAGTATCGTTACGAGAAGCTGTGCTGAACTATAAATCAACAAATAAATACAATAACGAGGATAATTTTACTGATGAAGAGTTCCAGGCGTTAACTCCAATAAAAAAAGTGCAGTTTACAGACCTCTTTGAATTTTGCAATCGCGTCAATATTCATCAGAAAAATAGAGCAATAGCGAAGAAAGATTTGTTATGTTTCTTGTGCAAATTACGACAAGGACTTTCCGATCAATTCTTGATGGGCATGTTTTCCTATTCCAGTCGTCAAGCTGTGAGCTTGGCAATTCAAAAAGTGCGTGTATCATTATTACAACAATTTGTTCCACAAAATGTAGGGTATCAGCATATAGAGAGGGGCCAATATATTACTAGACATGTTACGGATTTTGCAAATACCCTTTACAATCCTGAACCAAATTATCGAAGAGCAATAGCTTATATTGACGGGACGTACATAAAAATACCCAAAAGTCGGACATTTCAAGTATTACGTCAATCATACTGTGTACACAAGGGTTACCATCTTTTGAAACCTGCATTGATTGTTGCTCCCAATGGTTATATCCTAGACGTTCACGGTCCTTATTTCTCTGATTCAAGAAATTATGATGCGGCAATGTTGAGACATGAGTATGAACGAGATTTAATGGGTCTGAGGAACTGGTTCCAAGAAGGTGATATTTTCATGTTAGATAGGGGATACCGTGACGCACAGAATTTCTTGGGTGACTTAGGTATAGTAGTAAAAATGCCCGTAGCACTTGGTGGTGGACAGCATCAGCTTACAACCGAAGAGGCAAATTCATCTAGACTAGTTACGAAAACGAGATGGATTGTAGAAGCTAGAAACGGTCATATAAAGAATATGTTCAAATTCTTCAGAGATACTGTACCAATGCCACAAGTTCTGCATATAGGAGACTATATCAGAATAGCATGTGCGATAATCAATAAGTATCATGAACCAATTACCATGGAAGGAGCCAATGCTGAGCTAGCTCAGATAATGTTAAACCGTGCCAATGAAATAAATGAACTCCAGTTGAGAATAGAAGAAGAGGGTCTGCTACGAAGACATGGTAGATGGTTTCCAAGATAAAAATAGCTCCATCTTATGTACAATATAATAGACAGGATTTGGGAAACGTTTTATTTGAATTCGCCGACCGTATTGAAATTCCAGGTCTATTGAGGATGAGAATAAAATCTCGTCATCGAAATAGTATCAAATGCCAACTGTGGATCAAGTACAATGTCAGTTTGGAAGGTGTGCCAATTCAGGGGTACTACTGTACGTGCAAATCAGGAAGTCGTACATTGGGTACATGTTCGCATGTAGCTAGCGTACTTTGGTACCTTGGATATGCCCGTCATGCTGCCAATGTTAAGTATCCTTCTACCGAAATACTTCATACCGTATCTGATGCTGCAG
The DNA here is from genome assembly GCA_958510875.1 of Endomychus coccineus. NCBI lineage: Eukaryota > Metazoa > Arthropoda > Insecta > Coleoptera > Endomychidae > Endomychus > Endomychus coccineus. Next base: position 26,734,581 of record OY294068.1, on the reverse strand, counting down.
AGAGACATAATAATGAAGAACCTATGATTGTTTAGACTGTTTATGGCATATTCTCCTTGTTTCTTTGTTCATATTGATATGTTCTCAGATGGAACACCCTGTAAATCATTAAATGAATTATTAGGGTTCAGTCGAGAGTTTTTCATTTGGGTCAACGATACCAGGTTCAATGGTTAAGTTAAATGTTACATATAATATATTTATTGAGTTATAGCCCATTATTTCCTTCCTATTATATCTATGCTGAATGTGCAAATGGAGGCTTTGTTGACCCGCTAAAAGGAGTTTCTCCGCCACACTCCTTGAGCATCAGTACAATTATCGGATGTATTTACGTACTCATTCGACACAACCCTATCAAAATGATAGACCAATTTTTGTTATATTCTTGAGTTTCATCATCAACTTGAAGTATTAATTTGACCGTGATAGCTGGAACACGCTGTATAATTGATCACCTATAGTCATCAATGAACAATACTTCTAATAGTATCTCATATTAATGACTGTTTAGATCTTGATTATTCGGAAAAGTGATTATTATCCAGGATAACGTTTCGTGTTGTTTAACAATGAAGAACAAATGAAAGTTTTCAATGGCCTCTAGCGCCAAAACCAGCCTATAGAAAAAGTTGTGCCCATTGAACTTTTTGTTCGGAATGACTTGGACTATAACATATCAAAAATTCAGCCAATTCGACAGGGGGCCACTTTCCCTACTAAAGTGTGCGGTATCCTTTATTGTACATTCAGTAGCTTGTAAGAATAATAAACAATGAATGAAACCCGTTTGAAAACATTTTTCTGTGCAGAAGAGTAACAAGTTGTATTTCTATTATTTACCTAACTTAACCTGACAAGTTGTATTTCTATTATTTACCTAACTTAACCTAAGAAGTTGTATTTCTTTTACTGTGTTATACACTTATAAACATTTTCAACCTTCCTCAATTGTCATTTCTGATTCTTTTACAGGCAGGACATTTTATTTCTAGTAAAGTCTTGGATTCACTATTCCCCACAACTACACCATCAGCAGAGTAAGCGAGCCAATAATTTTCTGTAGAAATAATTTAACCCACTTCGACTACCTCTGTTGTTGAAACTGAGATTAATTTTTCTATGGCTTTATCTTCACTCCCAATCCCTGTTTGTATACTCACTCCTGAACTCTTGCGGTTTGAAGTACGTATTACTTTTTTGATTCCAATTGGCATTTTTATTAGTGGCATAAGTGTATATTTCGTAAACTCTGGAGCCTGTTATACGATATTTCCTATGACTTTTCCAGAAATCATAATTAAACTACTTTCGTCACAGATGAAAATATAATCTCCTTCTGAACTTTGGATTATTCTTTCAAAACAGTCGTTCATTTCACATACCTATATCTAATTTGTCAAGCCAACTGGGCAGATTGCTGGTTGACTGTAAGCTGAAAATGTTCCTTATTACTTCTTTGATGTTATCAGTCAATCGGTAACATTTATTTTCTTTATAATAATCACAATATTAATAATCACATATTGATGTTTTTATGTTAACATAACCTCTTACTTGTAGCAATATAATAATGTTGCCATGACATGTTTACACTGTCCCCCTTGTCCTGCCTTGCATGAACATTTCATGCTTAAAATAGAACCATTATTTCTTCAAAATAAAGATATACGCATTGCTTTATATGTACGTGAACAAATAATGTGACAACTCGTCCGCCATACTGGAATGGTAAAGCAGGTACCTAACCATCATTTCAGATCCCTATACTGATATTAGAAACTGGCATGGCTTGATGGAATTTAACATAGAACTATTCTGAATAACTGTCATTTTATGGTTGAAGTCTTGGCCATTCATCATCATCATCACTTGAAGGGAGGTGGCTTAGTTCCCAAATGCACTTAGACCACTTAGTTGGGCCCATTGTGCGCCCCGTGGTCAGAAGCCTATTCTATTCTAGCAGGTTTGTGATCCGCCGGAAACCCAGAATATTGCCAGTGCTGGCTTCCATATGTTCTTCTAGGAGCTGTGTTGATCCTCCAAAGCGTCGGTGCCTGAGGAATGCTAAGGCTGGGCAGCCCAACAGGATGTGAGAAGCTGCTTCTTCCAACTCTCTGCATTTCCCACATATTGGGTCATCTGTGATGCCCATAGTATGTAGGTGTTTGTTAAGACGACTATGACCGGTTAGGATTCCAGTCATCTCTCTGAGGTCCCTTCTGTTTAGAGAAAGGAGTTTTTTTGAGAGCCTAAGCGCAGGCTCTTTGATGAAGAGTTTGGTCTGCCTTATGCGTGTTGATTCTCGCCACAGTTCAGACCTCTCTTTATTCAGTTAGCCCAGAAGGGTGAGAACACTCACGCAATTTGATAAAGCGACCATCGGCCCCAGCCCGACGGGGGCGCCAGACGACCCTCGCCTGGCCAGGGAGTCGGCTATTCCGAAACCTATAACTTCACTGTGTCCAGGGAACCAGATAAGTTGTTGAACTTCATTTCTCCTGGCCAGGCTGGTTCAGCCAGTGTATCCCTGCATTATTTGACAAGCCTTGATGTGCCTCTGGGTGATTTGAGAGCTCCCAGAACCGACCGGTTGTCTGTGCAAATATATATGCGCCTATTTACATAGTTTCTCCGATGGTTTTTCATAGCACAAGTCAATATTGCGCAGACCTCCACCTGCAAATCGTGCAGTAAACGCCTAGAGTCACTGAGATAGTGGTCTCAGGCCTTTTTAGCCATCTGTGAACCATAAGAGCCCGTCTGGTGGCAAAAAGGTGAGAGTTTCGTTACTCCAATTCCCTCTATCCGTTATGAGGATTTCGGGAGAAGTGAGACATATAGCTGGGTTCATGCTATCTTGCTTCATGTCTCGGCCATTAGGCGAAATCAAAACGAAAGTATGAAATATATGTGAGAAAGATAAATAAATGATTTCACGCCATGCAATAGAGCAAGCAACACTGCACTATAGCTGGCTACATTAGATTTTCCATTGGAAAGATAACTCAGGATATTCAACAAAATGCTATGAAAATGAATAAACAATTTGAACCAAAAGGTGATAAGGAATTCAAACCCATATATCGCTTGTTTTGTTTCTTGTAATGAAGCCAATGAAAATGCCACATTGATGCGGAAATAATCACTAAGACAGAAATAAATATTGATAAATACTTATTATCTATATACATATCACAAAGCTTCATCAGCCTAAAGCTGATGAGGTCCCCACCAAAGTGTAACCGTAACTTAACGAAATTTTATTTTAACTTGGACGAGAAATATAGCCGTTCATATTCGTCATTTGGTGGAGGCGGCGGGTGAACTACATTGTAAAATATCAATTTTATTGCCGAAATAAAGAGATTGCATTTATAGTGTCTTATTTATACAAATCAGGCATTTCAGTGGAAATCAACTATTGGATGAGCGAGCATTTGATTCTAACGCTATTCTCTTTACCCCATAAACTCGTTCGCAAACTACCAAACACATCGAATGCTCATACCCATTTGCATTATAACAGTACCTATTCTCTTGAAAATCCTATTATCTCATTCTTGAATAATATTTACTTCCTACAGACGCGTCTTTGTTTTCATATGTCTAATAGATAAAATAGCTAAGAACTTAAAGATAATTCGTCCCAACTTCATTCACATCTGTGGAATGATAAACAAAAGAGTTCTCAGACTATATTTCTAAATTGAATTGGCTTACCTGTCATTTGATATTTTAATTCGTCATTTCCCAATATTTTCAAAATTAGAAATCTGTTCACTCACTAATAGAATTAGTACCGGTTGAGTGATGACTGTGATAAGAAGTACTTTTCCGCACGAGTGTGCTAAACCTTTTGTACCCCAAAATGGGACCAAAGTGTTTTGTATATCGGTTGCTTAGGACATAAAATTGCATTTAAATTGAACCTCCTTACGGTGATTTTTATTTTAAATAAGACAACTTTCAGTATCTGCATTTTTATTGAGTGGGAGAGTTCGTGATTACTCGAAAAAAAGTGACTCACTATGGAGGGGGATTCGAAATTCGTCACAGTACGCAAGAAAACATAGAATTCGTGTACGATATTTGTCACATGGGATTCTGTCGTCCGATTTTGGGACTACGAAATTCGTTACAAGGATAATTATTGATTTTAATTCTAAAATACAAGGAAAACTTCGTTGATGCAACAATTTTGCCACCATAGGCGTCTAAGTAATATTTTTACGTTTACAAAAAAATTAATGTGATTGAGAAATTAAATTATGAGATCGGCTTTACTTTATTTATTCACTAAATTAGTGTAATAAAAAATGTGTAACATATGATCAAGTATGTAATGTACTTATGATACATACATTTTACATAACACTCTGAAGAAAAACATTGACAATTTATACATAATAATACTACATATTTCATGGATTGTGTCCATATGTATTTGAAACAATTTTAATAAAATAGAGGGTAGTTATATTTTGTTTCTCCAAATCTAACAATAATTTTTGCAAAAAATCTTGTCTCCGGACTGTGGCTGAGTTTTTAGATTTACAAGGAGTAGCTGCACTATTACATTCTATGTACACTTCTATCCGGAATTTTAACAAATAATGAGATAAAAAATATTCGGTGAACTATAATAAAAAGAGTTATTTAAATGAGAGTTAAAGCGTTCGTGGTTTTATTTAGAGTTGAAGAAGCTTTATATCGAATGTGGGGTGGAAAAGTGGCTCCGTTGGATATAAAACAATCCACCAAATAATCAGCAAAAACCGTTACCTTATCGTCACTTGGTTTTATGGCAAGTAACTCGAAAACAAAAAAATCGCTACCAGATTTGAATTTGAAAATTTTGTACCAAAACAACAACGAAACCACTTTCTAGTTTCATAATTTTTGTTTATATTCACCACTTAACAATAACTTTTGTAATTTACGCCACCAAGACTAAGTAAGATGGATGCGGCAACCAATAATTGTAACGTTATCCTTTATTTTACGAACTGCATTATGAATGGCAATTTCAAAATTAACCACTACTTCCTCAAGAATAAAACTTAAGTTGTTAGGAGAACAAATAAACTAAATTTTTTCCAAACAGAGTCTATAAGTTTCTTCTGATTTGGTTTTCAGTAAACTAAACACTAGGGGTATATAGTGTCTATTTATGGTAAATAGTTGTGTGAAAAATTTTGTGCAGTATTGGAATGTGCCATCCATGTATATAAAACTCGACTTACAGGAACATTTCGAATTTGTTCAGCAGCTGAAAATTACAATTTCATTTCGGAAATCATTATCCAGAACAAAATTTTCCTCTCTTGACGTTTTGTACGGATGTTCTTGCAGATAACGATGACCTTCGTTAACAGAGCGAAGCAAAGTTGGCAATGTTTTGCGACGTCTATTACTTTTTTTTAACGAATTTTAAGTCCCGGGGAGTTAATGTTCCTGAAGAAAAATCTAAGAGACAAGCATTTGAAGTTAATTCTTTATGCAATATTTTAGTTGTTTCTCTGTAGGTTGTTTTCCCGGTTCTCTTTTGCAAGCAACACTAAGAACTTGCTTAGCAATTTTCTCTTCAGGTTCGTGATTATGTTAATTTTTTAATACTGTTAAAACGAAACTACCCGATTGCCCAATGGTATATACATAAACCTTGCATTTATGCCGTTTTATGCACCTCCAGACAGTTTCATTAGTTGAAGATCGATGTTTAGAAAACTTATAATTTTCGTACACTATTTGGGTGTTTCCGCCTTCACTAATAATTTCTTTCACAAAAGACATTCGAAATTTTGAAAAGAACGTTAACTATTACTTATTAGCACGTACAACACGGAAAATATAATGATCATAAGTTTGGAAACATGCCCCTTCCCAGCCTCAATAAGCAATAAATATTTAAGTTGCCGTAATGATCAACATCCGCTCATCCTTTCTGTTTTCATCAAAGAAAGCTCTGTGTGACGAGTTTCAGGCACTCGTAAAATTTACCTGTGATCTTAACCGGCCCCCGTAATTAAATTGTGACGAAATCATGCTGTCAAGTGTGAAACAACAAGTAGAAAATTTTTAGCACATATTTCATACGATTCCAGGTTCAGGGTTTTGCATCTGAATATCTGTATTTGGCAAATACCCACCACCATCGTAGCATGAATGCTAAATAACGCCTTTTAGTTTGATATATTATTCAACGATCGTGTTCTCGATTACTCAATCGCGTGATTTGATGATTCATCAGTACTGAAAGAATTCTTCGGATGATTTCTATTCGGCCAATGAACCAATTAATAGCGAGATATTGTAGGAATTCAAAGTGACAGTGTCTTCATTAACGTTCTTCATTCAAGGACATGATTCCCATCAGCCACCACATTATTATTTTATTATTTGATAAGCAACAGGATACGTATAAGATTTTTATAATTGTGTGAAAATAATCACCTAAGAATTCCTTTGGTAATAGTTGTAACGTTCACTTCAGAAAATAACATGTCCTTCAGAATCATAAAAGAATATATTGCGAAAAGATATATGATTTGAAATAACGCTCTGAGACACAGTAATGCCAATGCTAATGGAAAAAATATTATAAAGAATTATGGATTTAATCAAGGAAAATAGTTTTCAACTATTAATCATTAGAAATTCATTAAACCGGAATTTCAATCAAAGCATTGCATTCTGACAGATGACTTGATATCACAATTCAAAATTGATCTTAAACAGACTGGAAATAAATTGCTGAACGACCAATGAAATAATGAGACAGAGCAAGCCATCAGAATAACATACACTGAAGCTTCTGAGGCTGATACTTTCGCTACGACCTGAATATCAGTAAAGAAGACACATCTGAATATTAATTAAGTAGCGAAAACAAATCTTGAACATATGTTTCATAAAGACATTTTTGCATTTGAAAATATGTTTTTATCAATTGTCCACTTTCTAAGCATGAAATATGAACCTCATCTGTGTAATCGGAAAAACGAATTATTTACTCAGGGTTCAACAACTGAATCAGATGATTTGAATCACACCAAAACTATTCTAGTTCATGTTTTCAAAATCTTAGTGAGATCAATGAACCAATTAGTAGCGATACAACGGAGGAATTTGAGATGAATGTTCTTGCATTGACATTTTCAATGCCACTACATGAAAATTATTATATAATGCTTACCATTCAGCCAATCTGGACATCTCTAACTGGACGTTCAGAACGTTTCTACCGAAAGCAAGTAGCAACTAAGTCCAAAAGCAAATTAATAAAACGGTAAACAAAAAACACACTCTGATGTGAACAGTCCTTGAACTGATATGTCAGAAGCGACGCACTGAACGCGGTGAATTTTCCCGAAGTGCTGCGCGTTACACTACCCCTTTCTATATATACTACGTAGAGGGGATGGAATCTGCGCGTTTCCAAGCAACATTTGGTCATAATCATATCATAGTAGCATCCCCCTCGAAAGGGATACGAGGGGAGGCGTTCGAAAGGGGAATTGCTCTTTTACAACTCCTGAGTGATCGAAGTGACCCGATATTGATAATAAATAGGAACTGAGGTCTGTTTTAGGGTACTTCATGACCTAATTGATAATAAAATAGAAATGAGTGCATAAAAGAGATCACATAATATAGACTCGTATTATCCGTAATGTGAAAATTTTATATTCATGTCCACCTGTGTGGGAGTTATGCAAACAAGGTAAGGATCTTGTGCTTTAGATATAACTTACTTTCACATTATAAGCCTAAGTTAATTTAACTCGATAGGGCAATTTTTTTCATGCCGTGATGTTTTCAGAAGTGATATCACAAGAGCGTTAAAAAAAAGAATTGAACATAATCTGACAGATCTTCGAAAACTGGTTGACAAGCTATTGCCGAATGACAACAAGTTTGACATAATATCTGGGGAATATTTTCGAATTTATCGAACTCTCGTGTGGTATTCTGTAGATTATTTATGAATTATAAATCATAAACTTGTATCTCTAGTCATATCTGCAATAGGTTAAAACGTATATAAATGACACAAATTGAAAGTTTCTATTGATTTTCAGAATCGTCAAAAAATGATCATTCGAAAATATTAATCTTATTAATAAAGGGCAGAATATATGCACGTCAATTCAGTTAAAATATACGCATATATATGCATAGTTTTTCTTTGAAATATGCAACAATATGCATGTATTTGTCAAAATATGCAATTATATGCCTTGAATATAACATGGAAAAATGGAAATAAAGAAACGCCTACTCTTACAAAAATTATTTATTTTAAGTAAAATTAAAAGAAAAATATAATAGGTGAAATTTTTAACCTGAAATAGTATAAAATGCATTTATAACGATATATTATTCAAAAATTTCCAACAAATATGTTCACTACACACTGTGAATTGTCTTCTAAATCTATGTCTTTAATGACTTCAAAATGGTCTGCGTAGAATATCGCGGCCTTAATTCATGTTCCCCATCGAGTAATTACGGGCTCTGGAGGTAAACTAACTCCTGGCAATTTGTCTCTATAGATCTGCACTCTTAGAGATGCTTTCAAAAACACTTTCTTTACATTTGAAATTAATTTGTTCACCAAGGGTTCTAATAGTTTCTGCAACTCTGTTTATCCCGTGTAAAAGGCAAGTGACATGTACCATATTGGGATAAAATATTTTTAAGTTTTGGCCTACTTTAACCATATACGGCGCTGCGTCAGACAAAAACACTAAAAACTTCTCTACTGGGACTGGATTTGGTGAAAAAAATTTGATAGAGACTGCTGAATAAATCGAGTTACGGTCACATTATTTGTTTTGTCTAACTGTTTAGAAGATATATATATATATATATATATATATATATATATATATACATATATATCATTTTCTTGAAGCCCTCCAATTATAAGATGTGTGATATATCGACCACATGAGTCTGTGCTTTCATCAACAATAACATAAAAATGTTCATCGCCCAGTGAAACTTTAATTTCTTCCAATACGGTTTCGTATACTGTTTGCACATACTTCTTTCTAAGTGTGGATTCGTCAGGGATGTTTTGATTACAATATTTTTGCAAAAACTCTCTGAATGGTGTATTTTGCAGTTTCTTCGAAAGTATATTTGCTGCGACTAAAGCTTTGCATAAGTCTTGATGAAACACCTCCTTTTCACTCTTTGGTTTGACATTTTGAAATGCGGTTTGCAGGAAAATTTTCAATCCACGAAGCGGCTTTCGGCATTTTAGGCGTTTGAAATAAATATTTTCGAAATCACTCTTTTCACACTGGAATCTATTGACAAACTAAACTATACAATATGAATACAAAAGAAGAGACCACATTTGCTCTCCAATTAGGCACCGAGAAGAAACAAGACAAGAAGGTTCACTTGGCGTCGGTACTTTGAAGTCCGAACTATAAAAGCAAGCCGCCGCATTCCAACTAGACCCCGAAAAAAGAAAGATTTGTTATGAATTCCTTCGCGCACCGAACAGAAGTTTCTGTTCGGTGACAATACTTACTACCACCGAACACGACTTGGCACCACCAGCTTCAAGTGAACCTTCTTGTCTTGTTTCTGTTCGGTGAATTGTGCAAGCTGATTACTTGGAAATTCCTGAACATACAATAAAAGCCGGCAATAAACCATATAATAATAAAATGGGTCAATTAACCATATAATAATAAAACCTACCCACCTTTTAAATTATTTCAATTATCTGCAAGGGTCGCTCTTAATCTTTTGATAAAACGAAAAACATAAAAATATGCAAAATATGCAAATATATGCACTTTGCATATATTCCGCCCTTCACTTATTAATCTTAAAACCACTGAGATCCGACAGATACAATCTTGATTAATAACTAATTTCAGTTTCCTCCACCCCGACAACAATATTTGCAGATATTGTGGTTATAGCAACGTCCTTTGTCATTAATTTTATTTATAACCTATGATATTATCAAAATCAAATTCAATTCGCGAATACACAATATTCCCCATGGAATAAGGAAAAAAATTCCAGTGTTCCAATGACTATATCAACAAAGAGAATTGCCTATATTGAAAATCATGTATTTTCACAATAAAACATGAAATTAAACTTCCTATTGACGTTTCGATAGCTCATTTTCTATTTTTACCAAAATTTTCAGTGTTGATCCATGTATGATGTTATTTAGAGAATAATGGTCTGCAAAGACTATTGTATTAAAAGTCAATCAAAACTACAGATTTCTTTGAATCCGTGCTGTATTTTTTTATATATCTTGACTACATGAGTAGAAAATCTATAAAGAACACCGCGAGAACCAGCAGTGGAATGTAGGGAGAGGAGATAGGTATTCGTATTTTTCTTAAAGATTTGGAGATTATAGGCAAGGGGAAAGACCTCACTAGGTAAAGAGTTCCACAGGTCTCGAGTTTGAGCTCGTCTAGTCCGCCTATCTGGAATCTGTCGTGGTGGAACAAAAGACGAGATTTCCGATGAAAACCGGCCATGGAAATATCATAGAAAAGGTAGTGTTCTTTCACCCTTCTACGATGTTCCAGAGAGGTCAATGTAAGTGTGACACCATCAATCAACCGAATAGCCCTCTACTGGATACAGTCCAAGAGCTTCAGCGTATGTTTGTGAGCCGAACTCCAAACTTGCGAACATTACTCCAAGACAGGTCGAATCTGTGCTTTGTAGATTATTAGGAGCTGCTGGGATATGAAGTAGCTCTTGGCATAGAATAGGAAACCAATTTTTGTTGAGCGGTTATGCGATGTACCTCACATTATTTCCCCATGAGAAAGTGCTGTTGATCACGAGCATTATTATGGAAGACTTCAACAACATTGATAGTTGTCATCATATCAGGGATTGTGTGATCCGCCTTTCTGGAGAAGACGCAAGCTTCAGTTTTGGTCGCATTAAACTATACTAGATTATCAGATTCCCATTCCAAAATATTTGCCAGATCTCCATTAGTTGCTCAACCTGTCTCTGTCTCACTCCTTTGGCCTCATTGGATAGTATAGGGGCTCTAGATGAGGAAGTGGTATGAGGTGTACCATCATCTGCAAAACTGTGGACGGGACAGGTGATCACTTCTAGCAGATCTTTGATATAGAGCAGAAACAAAGTTGGTGCCAAGACAGATCCCTGTTAAAGACCCGCCATTGTATCGGAAGATACTCCGTCAACTACCACATGGAGTGAACTAGCTGAGGGAAAACTCAATAGTAAGCGACAAATATGAGGCGGCAAACCGTATGAAGTTTCCCCAAGAAGGCTTCAGTGCCACACTCGGTCAAATACTTTGGAAATATCCAATAATACAGCTCTCTAGGTATTCGATGAGCTCGATGTTGATTGCTTTCTTCATCGCATTGTGAGAAAATCTCAAGGTTCTATGGAGTATATACAGTAGAGTAGAGCGAAAATTGGACTGAAATAACTACTTTTCGAAAACGAATCTCCCTGAGAGCGCAGAATATGCCTTTTGAGATTCTTAGTTACCCAAAAATGTCCGAATGCCTTATGACGATAGCTTCCGCTGCCGAGATGACCTTGAACTTTTAAATATAATAAATCTTTGAAACTGATAGAGAAATGCAAAGATGCAGCTCTCAGCTGGTTTTTGTTGAAAAACGATCCAGAACTCACAGCGTGGAGGTGGCTGCACCCCCAGTTCGATCCTATCCTCTCATCCTAAAAGTAAAGTTTTTTGTCCTGGTACTGATACAAATTGTTTGCTGTTTCAAATAGCGCCAATATTCCTCTAGATTCAATACGAGCCCTAGTAAGCCCGTCGTGCGTTCCAGGGTCATAAGCTTCCATTGAGTCTTCAGTGACTGAAACACATCACTCAACTGCCTGCGAATGATAAGGAAATTTTATTTTTTCATCATGATGTCACACTTACATTGACCTCTTTTGAACATCGTAAAAAGGTGGGAGATCTCTCCCTTTTTTTATAGATAATTTCTAGGTCGGTGTTCATCAGAAATCTCGTTGTTCCGTCACGAGAGATTCCAGATACGTGGACTAGACTAGCTGAAACTAGTTACCACTTCACAGTCAAACTCGAGATCTACCAGACTTAATTCTTCTATCGAATAGCGAAAATGTGAAACTCTTCACCTAGTGATGTCTTTCCCTATGCCCATAACCTCCAAACCTTCAAAGAAAAATACGAATTATTAAAACAAATTTAATTAACTAGCTAATATTATCCTTTCACCCTATACTGATTTGAAATCTTATCCATATTGTAAAATTCAACTATATCGACTATATTGATATCACTTTTATTTGTTACTCAAGTGTTAGCGTTATAACGTCATCTTTAGACTTCTTTATAAGATGAGATACCGCAAACGACTGACGATATATTCCTATCAAATTATTTTCGTGAAATGTTGAAAACAATTTCTTAAGAACAAATTCAGCTTTCCTTCAGTTTTTTACAAACTAGATCAATAAGTTGTTTCTAGTTTGATTCATCATCAATTATAATAGCAGGAGCTGAATTTTGGCTGAATCAATTAAATTGCTGAGTTTGAGAATAACATTTTGTATAATCTTTTTTATATTATACATTTAGGCCAAAGCTCTTGGCCCTTTATGCTATAGTAGAGTATAGCCTACTCTACTCATGAACATTTTTAAATTGATTTATATTACACGAATTGATGAAATCAAATACTATATTGAAAATTGTGATTTCCTTATCCGCTAATAGAGAAGGCTCAGCTTATTGGTTGTGAATAATTTTGAGAGTACATCTATATTGTTCTGCTATTTGCTACAGTTGAAGAAAATGTGGTTAATTTCACATATGGATGATTTATCACAATCGCATTTGTTGTTTTCTACTAAATTCATTCTATGGAGGTGGAATTCGAATATTCAATTATTGAAGATAATCCTAATTGAAGTAGTATATGCCTTTTGCGGAAGTAATTGTTTTTATAAAATGGGATTTCTATTACGAAACGATGAATTATTCCATACTGAGTAGATTTTGATTGGAGTCTGGTATAAATTTAAAATAAGGTTATTGGTATTGCACCATTCTTGGAAACTGATTGTTATTGAATACACAGCAATAGAGAGCATAAATATAGAAAGTTTCATCCTAAATTTGAGGAGTGTATTTCGTCGAAATATAAAACTACTGGTCACACTTCAGTATTACCATTATTGATCTACATATTAATTTGAATATTTATTATATCCGCACCAATGTTCGTTGCTGGTTCAGCGCATTCGCCATAATGTTATGTTTACAAGTATCAAAAATGCGTCAATATAATTTGATATGCCGTTGATAAAATGAAACAGTTTTTATTGAATGTAATTCCATCATTCATCACTGGCGTAATTCATGTGAATATTCATCAAATTCTAACAAATTTAGTCAAATTAATATTTGATTGACTATTAATAATGATTCTTGACCTAGGTATGAATTATATATAAATTCTCAGGAAATAGGTCACACTAACATTTTCATCAAATGGAAGCTTGTCTCAAACGATTCAATGAAGATTCAAGCATCCACACAAAAAGCATACAATTCAACGTAGCTCTGAATTTCATATTCAGGCAAACTCAAACTTAATTACACACGTTTACTTGTACGAATAACTATCAACACCAAATGCTTCAAACCATGCAAAATAGCTCTGCATGATTATTTACCAGTAATGTTAAGATCATCAGTCACGGATACCGAAAATACATCATACATAAAAAAAAATTAATAAATTATAGATATCTGGGTATTTTTCCAAATTGTTGGCTATGAAAACAAAATGAGTTTCATACGTTTAATTTGGACAACCACGTGTGATCTATATTTATTTACGAATGTGATACGACGAGACTTTTATTATCTCACAATTATTCAGGGAAGCATACTTACAATACAATACATATAGTCGGGTCAAATTAGACGTTAAAAATTTGAAAGCTCGGAATTTTTTCCAAACAAACCAATCAACTCAATTTTTTTACAAATCGTTCCTGGACGGATACTGAACGATATTGAACTTTAAGATCTAGTCGCTCGACCATTTTTCACCTGTTAAACCGGAAATTGGCCAATTTTAATGGGAAAATTTGTAAAATTGGTAAGTATTGCCAAAATTGGCTGGAAAACTTCACTCGGGAGTTTTCGGAGTCGTTGATCACGATTCCGAAGTTAGATTTACCATTTTCCACCGCGGTAGCTAGAAATTGGCCAACTTTATGTCCCAAAAATGGTCAAATTTAATGATTTCGCAGTTTTTGTTGAAATTGACTAAAACATTTCACTCGGGGGTATTCGAGGTCGCTGATCACGATTCCGAAGTTAGATTTACCATTTTCCACCGCGGTAGCTAGAAATTGACCAATTTTATGTCAGAAAAATGGATAAATTAGATAATTTCGTAATTTTTGTTGAAAATGGCTAGAAAATTTCACTAGAAAGTCATTTATTTGATATTAGATATGAAACAAATGATTTACAGTCACGGATACATTCCCTGACTTTTGATAGCAGTTCCAATTTCAACAAAAATTACGAAATTATCTAATTTATCCATTTTTCTGACATAAATTTGCCCAATTTCTAGCTACCGCGGTTTAAAATGGCACATCTAATTTCGGAATCGTGATCAGCTACCTCGAAAATCCCCGAGTGAAATGTTTTAGTCATTTTCAACAAAAATTAAAAAATTATTAAATTTGGCTATTTTTCAGACATATAATTGGCCAAATTCTAGATACTGCGGTCGAAAATGGTAAATCTAATTTCGGAATCGTGATCAGCGACCCCGAAAACCCCCGAGTGAAGTTTTCCAGCCAATTTTGGCAATACTTACCAATTTCCGCTTTAACAGGTGAAAAATGGTAGAGCGACTTGATCTTAAGGTTCAATATCGTTCAGTATTCGTCCAGGAACGATTTGCAAAAAAAATTAAGTTGATTGGTCTGTCTGGAAGAAAATTCCGATCTTTTTTGCTAAATTGACTCGCCTAATACAATACTTTGGATCGTATACCTGATTTATAGTATGTGTAAAAAAAACATCTAGTGGCATATATGTTGTTAAAACGGAAATAAATAATATTATTCAACAGCTAATGGATGAATTTACAGATATTGTTTACATATGTTTATCGTAACGTCAACTTATTAGTATTATGTTGAAAATGCAAATTAAGGATACCTATATGAAAAAATCAATAATAAACAAATAATATACATAATTTATTTGTACGAAAAACCTATAATTTTTCAGTAGAATTTTCTTAAACCATAATTAGGTTATTAATTGATATACTAATAATATGATTATATAATATTTATAATAATAATGGAATTAATGAATTTTCCCAAGATAACTTAAACAAATTATTATTTACAAAGGTAATAAACACACATTACAAATTATCGATATTTGTCCACTTTTATGGAGTCTGTTTTAGTGTATTATGTGACAGTTTAAAATTAATATAGCATGATAAAATACATTATCTAGACTATTTGAATAAAATGTTGATGCAACATAGAATATAATTTAAGATCTTTCATTAGCGGCATTTCCAATATATTTTCTGTTCCTACGATCTTACATTCGACCCACAGTAATGTCATAAGGCTATTTTTCTATCAAAAATTAGGGAAGTCAGTGATAGATTTATCACAGTTTATTTTATCCTTCAGCTTATGCACCTAATACTTATACATTAATTTATAATATTAAACTTTATTAAGCGTTTATAAAAATTTAAAAGAATCCCGAAACAAACAATGGATATCTTGTTCTCTCAAGATTCTTAGAGAACACTTTTCTACTTTTCTTGCAACTTCAGAGCTTGCCCGAGAGAGTGCGTGGTCTGTGAGCGCCTAACAAATCTATACTTTCCCATATCATACCTTGAGTTAATGATATTTGAATATAAATAGTGTTTTTGGTTTTATATTGAATGGTAGAATAAGCTATCGTGAAGGCTAAATTTATTGCAATTAGATATATCCTTCAATCAATCAAAGAGTGCACTTGCAATTCTACATAAAAATTCCTGCTAGGAGCTGAATCCTGAAAATGAACCAATGAACTGCATATATCTACACCACAATACTTTCTCGCTACATACGCAAAATGCATGTACTTAATCTTCTTCTCCGCGGTTGAGTTGATGCCATTTACATTTGATTTGAAGCCTCTTACTCGTGCAACAAGTTATAAAAATAGTATCACTATATTTAGAATATAAGTTACCGTAGAAAAATGTACAAAAAGACGGACAGTTCCATTCAAATAGAAAAAGAAGTTCACATAAGAGATTGTACCGTAATTTTATAAACAACTGAATGCCATAGAGATAAATGAGTTGTTCATACAAATTTCTAATAGTTAATTAATCACAAAATATGTTTGTATTTGCTATCATTGTCATTCAACATTACTAACTGCTATATACAGGATATTTCTTCATGATATGCGAATATCTTAAGGGGTGATTCCTGGGTCAATTTTTTTTAAAAGTTCTTATAAATCTGTCCTGAAACGCTCTGTTTTCGATATACATGGTGGCAAAGTCTTATTTGTTTAGGTTATTTGGAAAATCTAGAAAATGGTTCGAGATATTGAGCTGAGTTTTGTGGCAGATTCATTTGACTGAGGAACACGCTTTTTCACTCAATAACATGTTTTAAAATCCAATCAGTATGGTAGTTATGGGTTAGCCTTGCAGCAATTTCAACAAAAAAAGTAGTACGCCACTGAACTCTCTCGATCTAGATATTTTTTTTTTGGATAGCCTGATCAATTCTGTTTGGAAAAGCCTCTAACATTTTTTCCCAGATGCGCCAATTTTGATTAAAAAAATAAAGACCGTTGTATTGACCGAAAAAATTAATGGAATTATTGATGTATACAATTTTGCAATAAATCTAGTTGGCCGCTGTCACTTGAGTTTGAAATTCCACATTTTCAAGTAAGTCTGTGTCGTTCAAATCTGTTCGCCGCTAGTATCTTATTATTACAATTTTGTTAACCATGGTTGATTATTCAAATGTGGAAATGGCAGAAATGGATTACGTGTAGGGCCTGGCTGACGGTAATGCAGAGAAAGCCAGACGTATTTATCACCAGAGATATTCCAATCGTGCTTTGCCAGATAGTCGAACCTTTTCTAATATTCATCGTTGTCTTGTATAAGCTAGCAATTTCCGCATAGGTATATCTGAAGGTAGACTTAGAAGTATAAGAACACTAAAAATTGAAAAAGCGGTGCTGCACGAAGTCGATGAACATCCTGAAACCAGCACGAGGAAGATCTCTAGAAACTTGAACATTTACCACCAAATTGTTTGAATAATTTTGGTGGATTTTGTTGTTATATTCATAGCATATTTTAAGAGTACATGCATAACTTCCCAGTAGTATCTTCATAATGTTGCTCAAAATGCGCAATTTGAATCACACATTCTGTTTACGGATGGAGCTAATTTTTCAAAAAATGCAATTGGAAATCCTCACACCATAATCCATGTCCAGCCCCAATTTTTGGTGAACGTATGGACAGGTGACTACTTTATTGGCCCATTCTTTCTACCAAGACGATTTGATAGACAATCTTACTGCATTTTTCTTCAAGAACAATTGCCTTTGCTGCTTGAGGATGTTACGTTAGGAACAAGAAACCAAATATGGTACATGCATGATGGCGCACTAGCACATTTCAATGTAACAGTTCAATTATGTACGAACTATCAAAATCGTTGGATTGGCCACTGTGAGGCGCTAGAATAGCCACCAAGGTCTCCAGACGTCAATAGCTTAGACTTATTTTTGTGGGGACCACTTTAAGATGGTAGTATACATAATTTCCATCAACACTGCAGAGGAATTGAAAGAAAGAATAGTTGCAGCATATGATACAATAGAATACGCTCCAGGAATGTTTCAACGAGTGCAATTCCATGAGAAGGAGAGCGGAAACGTTCATATTAGCAGAGGGGACCATTTCCAGCAACTTTTGTAATAATAGTTAATTTGTAATGTTGTGTTAATGTTTAATGTTGTTAGTTATTAAACATAATAATGACAATGTTAATGTTGTATGTTGTTAGATTTTGTTGACATTATCCCGGGCAATTGGATTTTTGCAAAATTGTATGTATTTTTCAATAAAATGAATTACATTAATTTTTTCGGTCAATACAACGGTTTTTATTTTATTACTCAGAAACGGCGTATCTGGAATAAAATCAAGCTTTTTCATATAGAATTGACACGGCTATCGACAAAACAATATCTAGATCGGAAAATCTCAGTGGCGTACCACTTTTTGGTTGAAATTGCTGTAAGGCTAATCCATAACTACGACACTGATTAAATTTTTAAACAACTTATCTAGTGAAAGTGTTCCTAAGTCACATTAATTTATCCCAAAAATCAGCTCTACATCTCAAACTATTCTCTAGATTTTTGGAAGAACCTAAAAAAATAAAATTTTGACACCCTATGTATCGAAAACAGAGCGTTTGAAGACAGGTTTATGGGAACTTTCTTACTCAAAATTGACCCAGGAATCACCCCTTAAAATAATCGCATATTATTAAGGAACACCCATCGTGTATAAATGACCTACGAAGTAAAATTATCAGCGAATGTGAAACTATTTTATATTCAGGCGATCTGGATACCATCATTATAGGGAAAAATTCTTCTGAACTGGTAAGCAAATCTTTTTGGGTAGATATTGTTTAGAGATTGCTGTATATACGGTGTTGGTTTGTTTATTTTTAGATGGTAACGACTTTAGATTTGGAAAATATTTACCAACGCTGTTAATAAGTTTATGGGCAACATTTATGACATTCTTTTTTGAACCTTTTTTAATTTTCTCAGGAATATGTGGTGGTGCTATAAAATTATCATAATTTTATATTAGTTATATATGATGTACTGTTATAGATTTTGTTTATTCTTCCTTTGATAATGATGTTACATTTTTTTTTATAACCGTTCATGATGCCTTCAACTATAAAAAAATGCCTGTGTAGTGGTGTTTTAATATGCATATATTTTAGAAATTATGCAATGTTTACTATTTCTATTATTCGTGTTTTGTTCGTTGTATACACTTTTGATTGAAATTAATCCAATAAAAACGCTAAGTTCTTATTACAATTAGTTTAAGTAATAACGCGCTTTAGTCGATGTGCATCAGTTTCCAAACGTCTTCTGATGGTCGTGAGACCGAAACGTACTTGAAGACAGATATATAATAACTAGGGTTATTATGACCTATTTCCCAAGAATTCAAATATAACTTCATGGATTTTTTATGGATGAATTATCAGCTGTATAAATGACCTACGAAGTAAAATTATCAGTGAATGTGAAACTATTTTATATTAAGGTGATCTGTATACCATCATTATAGGGAAAAATTATTCTGGACTGCTAAGCAAATTTTTTTGGGTAGATATTGTTTAGAGATTGCTTTATATACGGTGTTGGTTTGTTTATCTTTAGATGGTAACGACTTTAGATTTGGAAAATATTTACCAACGCTGTTAATAAGTTTATGGGCAACATTTATGACATTCTTTTTTGAACCTTTTTTAATTTTCTCAGGAATATGTGGTGGTGCTATAAAATTATCATAATTTTATATTAGTTATATATGATGTACTGTTATAGATTTTGTTTATTCTTCCTTTGATAATGATGTTATATTTTTTTTTTGAATAACCATTCATGATGCCTCCAACTATAAGAAATTCCTGTGTAGTGGTTCTTCAATGCATATTCATATATTTTAGAAATTACGTAATGTTTACCATTTCTATTATTCGTGTTTTGTTCGTTGTAGACATTTTTAATTGAAATTAATCCAATAATGCTTAGTTCTTAGAACAATTAGTTTAAGTAATCCCGCGCTTCAGTTTCCAAACGTCTTCTGATGATGAACGCGAGACCGAAACGTACGTGAAGACAGAAATATGATAAATATAAGGGTTATTGTGACCAATTTCCCAAGAATTCAAATATAATATCATGGATTTTTTATGAATGAATTATCAGCTGTCACGATAATTTCCTTTACTTATTGAGTAATATAGATGAAACATATAGTTTTATGAGAAATTTTTGTATCTAGATAACGTAGTTATGGAAGATCGAAATTTTGGATACGCCATTTTTCACATTTTATTTTGTTTTCATCCACAATGAACTTGATAAAGCTCAATCGACATGTCTCCATAATACCACATACTGTATAGGGAACTAAAGAGTGACATTTTTCTCAATAATACTTCAAAATTGATTGCCTATGATTTATTTGATAAATTTCTTGACAAAATAATAAATGGTGGCTTAAGATCGTAGAAGCGGGCAGTGCAGCGAACATAGAAAATATAAAACGTATTGGTGGTGACTTGTAACTCACTGATGTGGGTGCAATCGGTTGAAAAATCGAGGCAGGCGGTGCATTCGGATAATTTGATAAAACACGATGATTTATGTAAGCGTCATTCACTCGGTTTTGTTCTTCGTAAAATTGTGACCACTTAAATTCTATCGATTCGGTTCGCGGTTGAAGTTTTGATTTGAGAATTTCGCAGGTTTCTTCTACATGATTAAATTAATAAAAGCTTATACTGTCAGTTTTATCAATAAACATTGCGTTCGTTTAATAATTTCAAATAAGTTATTTATCGAGAAAGTAACTCAAGAGTTTTCTAATACTATCAATAGGATGGTCCAAATTAAACTTAGAATAATATAAAGTATTTCAGTATGACTTACAGACTTAGTAGTTAGATATGGAATTTATAATGATGTGAGCAAAATACCTTCCATAAATATAAATTTGCTGATATGATACCAAGTTTAACACAACGCTTTCGCATAAATGCGGCAACATTTCATACATAAGTATAAGTGCAAGGTAGAAAAGTTTCTTTAAATTGAAACAAGTAATGATTTATTTGGTCAAAACTTATTTTATTTATCAACATAATCTCCTTGTAGCCTGATACACTTCGTCATATTTGAATATTTTGATAATCAGGTGCTTTAAGTGTTTGCTTCCATAAATAACAAGGCTTACTTTAACATTACAATATGGATTAATATTATTGCCTTGAAGCTGAAAGTTAATTTTGTATATATTTATCTATTTCTTCCAGGTGTAGAATCATGGATAGTAGACTTCCGCGGACAGCTAATCTTGAAAAATCTTGTCTTCCGGATGGATTCCGCGTCACGATAGCTCGACTTGATGCCGACGTTTCGCCAACCATTACAGGTGGCATCTTCAGGGCAGGCTTGAGGCTTGAACTGTTGTGATTTGATACGTATTTTCTAGCTGCTGACCGTGAACAGCGAAGAACGTAGAAATACGTCAATTTATACTCTATGTCGTTGACAGTTCATGAAAGATTCACCACGTGGAAACACTCATCATTCGTATCATTGAGCGAATGACAAATTTGAATATATAACATTTACTGTAAAGTGAAAAATTTTCATAAAGGGCGTTAACGATGCAGTTTTATTCCGGCATAAGACCAAGCATATCCCCTTTAATGCCGTTCATCGGTTTATTGCAGTTCGTGCACGTTATATTCAACATTTTAATTTAACGAGAGTAGAAGAGCTATTTGTAACGGTTCTGCTGATCTTACAGCATTGTATTTCAAGCGTATCCTCCTACAGCTCATAGTTTTATGCGTAGCTTCCATTGCTACAGTTTGATCGTAATTCATATTGGAAACATTAGGTAACTAAAACTGCAGGAGAATAATTGACGCCTTGTTCAGGACATGTTCTTCGTAAATACCGCACCAAATAGTGTGTCATTAAAATCGTAAAATAAGAACTTTGGATACTTCTGCTGGTTGAATACAGGATGTCCTCGAACTGCGTGGCCAAAATAAAACCGAAGATTCATGGGCAATAAGTCTTGAACTGTTTTAATATGATAGGGATACAAGTTTTTCTTTCAGTACATTATGAACTAATGATTTTGAGGCTCCAATACGAAGTCCCAAACGTAGTGTGCTTATCCCAGGTTCAGTTTCAACCGCTTCCAGTATCGCTTCTTCGAGCTCTAACGTCCTTCTTGTCCGTCTGCGTCCAGTTTCTCTGCGATTTGCTTCAAATTTGCCAGTTTCGCGAAGGTTTGCCGATTTGGAATTCTGCGATGCGGATATCTTTCCCTTCTCCGGCCATTGCAACGACAAAGTCCATAAATCAATAACATATCAACCATTTCAGTGTTAGTGAAATTTTGAGCCATAATTTTATAAAATTTTTACGGAAAGCAAAGTAAAAACTGATAGTTTTGAGAATAAATTCTTCAAATGCCAAAATGACATTAGAAAAGCAAAGGCAACTAAGGTATTTTAATCAAGTAAAATTAGTAAGCCAAAATTGCAGAGACTCGAAAATTATTTTTTTCAAGCTAATCCGTTGATTTTATCAAAATTTTCTAAGAGTAAGAAAAGTTTTCAAATTAGATAAGCTATCTACATAAAAAATATAGAGTGAATTACATTGAACACAAAAAAGTTCTGGACACTTTTCCCGTTACATCCTCAAGTTTGAGCCATTTATATGGTCTCTAAGGCTCTATGCTCCGCTCTCAAAAACGGCTATTATTGACAGTAACTCACCTGCCAAATATTGTAAAAGTCCTCCATCACGTTCTCAAGTTATACCAAAAAAACAAAATTATTTTTGCAACTTTGAAGCTCTCTACCGGCTAAACAAGACACTTGAGGCAAAAGTAAAATGGCTCATCAAATTTTTTTCGAATTAAAGAATCTTCGGTTTTATTTTAGCCACGCAGTTCGAGGACATCCTGTATATGCGATGATATTGCGGAATCAAGTATTCTACCTGCGGAGAATTGGCTATATAAGAACGAATCTCTGGCGGGCTGCAGCACTAGAACCATATCCAGCCGCACCAGCACCACCTATGGTGCGACGCAAAAGATCTGGTAGAGCAAGCCTGCTAGAAAAAAACCCAAGTTGATCTGAGAACTAGGAGAACCCAAATCAACATCAGGATCAACTGGGACAACCTGGTGATAGATAGATCTATCATTCGGGACACATTCCATGGCCTGGATTGACTACCGCAAGGCATCTGATTCAACATCACATGAGCTATTATTATACTTGCTCCAATGCCTTCCGGTATCAACCCCACTGTCGCCACTGTGGAAGACTCGTTTTGCAATTACATCAGGCACACAAAAAGTATTGACAGAATTGGTAACATTGATGAGGGGTGTTTTCCAAGGAGACTCCTAAGTCCCCTCTTATTCAATATCTTACTGCTGCCGCTCTCTATTGCGTTAAGACGGACTCGTGGATATTACTCTGGACCACCGAGTGACCGAAGGCATCAGATCACCCATTTATTTTACATGGATGATCTGGAACTGTATGCCTCTGTGAACAAAAACTCCCATCAAGCTCTCAACATGGTTAAAGAATATACACGAGCCGTAGGCATGGAGTTGGGATTGGACAAGTGCGCGGTGTTTCAGAATGTACGAGAATATACTGCTTGCGGACGGAAGCATTTTCAAACACCTTGATGCTGGAGAGACCTATCGATACCAGGGAATTCAATTTCTAATTATGACGCTTCCCAGGTAAAGGTGGTTCTCCGCGGTAAGTACAGGAACCTTGTTCGAAATATTTGGTCTTCCGAACTTTCGAGTGAGAAAAAGGCGTCTGCAACAAATATGCATACCGACCCAGTCCTGCTTAACTCTTGTGGAGTGACGACATGGACGGTCGATGAGCTGCATAGACAAAGACACCCGGAAAATGATGCATAGCCATCACAGTTTCCATCCTAGGTCATGCGTTTCCCACATGTATCTCCCACGTCACCAGGGAGGTAGGGAACTCCTTAGTCTGGAGGGTATGAATCGGAGTGTGATTCTGAGTATAGCTTGTGAAGTTCTTAGGACTTTGGATCTCAAATTGCCCGGGTGGGGGCTTTTATCGTTTGGGCAGCACAAAAAGCTACATCTTCGGGGCGCGCAGCAGTCTTGTCCAGGTTTTTGTGTAAAAAAAAGTATATTGATATTATTTAGTATCAGTATTAGTGTATATTTGAAACCTGAAACACACTGTTGGATAGTTCAATGAAAACTATAGCTTCATTTGAAAAACTGGAGATGGATGTCGAAAACGCCACATACAAGGGGGCTGCACGTCTTGAAACAATGTACATTTTCACTATTTTAAATCGATTTGCAAAATTTTAAATCCATACGACCGATAATTCACACGAACATATAATGCACACATCATCTCAAAAATAGTCTAGCCATGACAAATAATTTGGGGAAGAACCCAAATTCTTGACCGTATGATGATTGGAGCTTATCCATTATGATAAAACAGATGAATGAATGTTTCCTAGTTCGTGGTAGGTAACAACATTTAATTTCTATAATTCATTGTCCTAGAACTTATTATGAATAGTACAACAATAGTTGCTATTGTGTATTGTGTATTTTTAAACAGGAAATGATAACATTCCTTAGGCACATATTGTTTTAAAGGGGGAGAATAGTGTTTTAGCAGAACCGTCATGTATCTATCTTGAGCTAAAATATATTATGATTGAAGACACACTTGTGGGAAGTGGTGATATATTATCAGGCTCAAATACTCTGATATAATAATAACAACACGTTCAGCTACTGCTATAACTTCTGCAGTTATTGTTGATTAGCAAACTTACTATTTATTCAATCATTCTATATTCATTCAACCAATGAATGATTGAATGAATTGATAATTTAAAAGTCTATCGTTCACTTTGGTTAAAATAATTCAGATAGAAGTCTGAATATACTAGTACTTTGGGATACTTAACAGTGATGATCGAGAGATCTCAATACAAAGAATCAACAGTTGATTCTCTTCGCGTGTATAAGTGTTTTTTTATTAGGATATCGAATTAAATTTTACTCCCATAGTCTGTAAATGGCAATAAAATATGCTAAGTCAGAGTAAACTCTGATGTTGGGTACTTGGTAGCTGAAAGGTCCTCAATACTGTAACAGTATTGTGAATTAGATTGATTGTTTCTTATTTATAGTGTATGTGAACTTTCTATTACACGGAAGGAATCGTTATCATTGAAAAATACAGAACACTTCTTTCAACCAGCAAGCACACAAGTTAGCAGCCTAAAACCCTATGATACATAGATTTGTTAGTATCCCATAAAATAAAGATCAACTTCCATTTAGAATTAAACAGAATCATATAAATTGCTAGAAATAACGGTTATGATGATGATGATAATACCCAGTTTTTATACACACTCAAACACACACATCATGTCAAAAATAGCCTAGGTCGATTCAAAAATACACGAAACGGATAAAACCGCAAAAAAAAAATTAAAAAACAGTTTTGTTTAGTTTATCGTGAAATTATAATAAGTAACGGTTTCAAAAATCAATTATCTTGTAAAATATTGTTAAAGCAACTGATCTACCAAATTCCGATCTCGGCATTCCTTGAATCATTCATTTATTTCTCTTTACTTTCAATAACTGTTTTGTTATTTTCAACGACCGTAATTTATTGAGTTTTGGTTTGGTTATCTGTGGTGGGCAACAGGGAAGTTAGCGGGTGCGTTTGTGGATTCTGCCAAACATAATATACATGTGGCTCGGTCGGCGCGAACTGCTAGCAGTTCTGGAATGTTGATGGTATGTCCGATAATCCGCGTCGTTGACCCAAGTTACGTCATCAGAATTCCACAGACCCTCTATGTACTTGCATATTATTACCGCATAGCACCCTCGAATGACTTCCTCCCTTACATATGGTCACTGTGCCCTCTTTGCATTATACAAATACACTTTACACACAAAGGAAATTATTTAGGTCATCTATAGATTGAACCTACACAGTTATAAATGAGTTCTCAAGTCGGTTTACATGATTTTCTGGTGAAATGAACAAACCTAGTAGAAAGCATTGCGCTCAATTTTACTAGTTAGTAACCATATCTATAACACCCGGTGCCCATTGAAAATTAAGCGGCTCTAGACTTCAATTATTTGAAAACTGTAAAATATGATTTTCTTATTATCACAAGTTTTTTTCTGACGCTGCTGACAATTCTTAGTGCTTTCTGTATAACCGGAAATAGTAATATTGATTTTGACGAATAGGAAAGTTCGATTATTGATATACAGTGTGTCCACGTTAAGGACTTACCACCCTTCTAACTTTTGTATTTTTTACGGATTTTAACATTTTGACATTTTTTTGGTAGGTTGGTATCCAAAATGTGCATCAAACTAGTGGATAACCTCAGTTTTGGGATGTGACCTTTTAACCATAAAAATTATTTCTCGTTTCATTTTTTCATTTTTTGATGGCTCACGTTTTTTATTTCTATTGCTCGAATTTCCTTTACATTGAATACATTATTTATTTATGTTATGAATGATATAGTTACATTTGTTATTCTATTAATATATCAGAGAAAAAAAATTATATTACATGATAATTTAATGTTGATTTGGGAATCGCGTAATCTTCACTTCGTTGATAATAATTTTTGACCTGCTTGTTGTATTTGGTATTCCATTTATTGTCTCTCTTATTATTATTATTACTTCTACTATTATGCCTTTACCAAAAAAATTAATTGTTTTGTCTTTTCGTAATCCAATATAATCTTTTAAAATTCTTTTTCTTCCATATCTTTCCCTACTTGCTTTATTTACCCATTTGGCTTAACCAACAATTTGTGAATCCCCTTGAATCTACAATAATTCATCTGATACATGTTAGGTACTGCTAAATGATCTCAACGATCTACATAAGTGAACGTCGATATTTAGCTACATATCTTGCAGATCTGCCTTTCGCAATATCTGTATTCCTTGTAAAATATTTGGTAACTCATATTACTGCTATCAGACTTTTCTACAGTGTACCTAAGTCATATGCGGAACAAAGCTGCAGACCTACGTATGTCACAATCTATCTCTATAACCTTTATTATATCTTTGTGGAACCTTTGTTCGACCTAAATCTAGATTGAATACGTTTCGTGCGTAATTTTAATAGCCTGTGGTAACCTCCTGATGATCAATCCTCTTAGTACTTCGTACTACTGAAATTGTTTATTCATTTGTCTGCATTTAATGTTCATTGAACAATAATCATAAACATAACATCAGCAAAATATATTTAGTTATATATATTTTTTTGTTTACATAATAATATTTGAATTTATAGCTTGCGATATATTTATTGCCTATTAGAATAGATTATTCCCTATAATGACCTTTATCAACAAAAAAAATCATTGTAAATGGATATAACTATAAACAAGAATTACTTTGTATCTAGTAATTATACCATTCCCATATTTTAAAGGAAGAGAATTGCTCTCGACACTTCATGTGTCCTACATTCATAAATGTATCGACTCTGGACTATCCTGTATTATTCACACTTTCTGTGGATCTAACATTCATCATTATTAATGCTTACTGGGAGAATTTTTTCCCTAGTAAAACAAATATATCGTTGAATTCATTTCTATTTCAAATTTTATAAATCCTCAATTGATATAATATATAAACATATCAATATTATTTAATATCACATAGTATTCTTAGTGCACTTGAACTAATATCTAAACATTATCTACTTTAAGAGAAATTTAATAATCTAATAATAATCAAAATAAATTACCCTGATCTGGTATTCCATGTCTTAAAATCTGAATTTTTAATAATTCTATTTATTTTATGGTAAATCTACCAATTCTAAATATTTTCTACTAATCAAATTCATATAATAAATATATTATACCCATACAGCTGCGCGTATTTGCGCGCTTCTCTCTACCGCATTGTCCTACATTTTCCTAAACAATTGTACTTAAAAAACAAAAATTTCCATAAGCACCGTGTGGATGTGGAAAAGTGAAACTGCCTGGGCTGGGTCCTTCCCTTTGGTCGCTTGTGTTTTCCATATTGCAGCACATAGTCCTTATAAAATTTAGACATTGACATACTTGAATTTATTTCGCTTTCCAACCCCAATGCAATGTCCATTTCCAATTCACATTCCGTTTTCGTCCTTCACTTTCATTCCCAATGCTGATTCCTTATCCATTACCCTTAATCACCATTCCATTCTTGAATTTCCCATTTCCATTTCAATAATATTTGCCTTCCCTTAAAGAAAAGGGCTCGCATGGATCTCCATGTAGTATTCAGGTCCTTTGTACTGTTTGGCATGTAGTATTCAGGTTCCTTGGGTACGTAACTATGGGTAATGTAGAAATAACTCGATGATTAGTTATGGTTTATTTTAACACTTATACATTCAGATAACTTGTACTATTAACAATCGTAGATTGACATGTGTGTCACATTATGTTGGCATGATCTTCAGTCATACTCTTAATACATCATTATACTACATTATATTCTATTATACTACGTTATACCCACTTATGCTAATTACTTCCGTTAACCATATACAAATCATCAAGGTAAAGCCTTTTCTTTTTACGAAGGTTGCTCTCACCTTACTGTTGCATATTTATTATCATAACATTTCTATTTACTATATCGGTAACGTAAGTAGGTTACGGAACCGATTTTAAGAAAGTAGAGCAAATTATAGAATTAGTAAATATATGGAATCTAATGAAATAATCTCTATTATTCCATTACATATGATATTATCGTCACTGATACATTTGGCTGAACCTGAAATAGTCAATAGAACCCGAGATAATTAATTGACGAAATTAAGTTACAGTGTTTGAAAATGCTCCAATTAGAGTTTATGTATAACCGGCAAAGGGTAGGTAGAAATCGATCTGACAGTGGCATTTCAGTAGCAAACTGCGATTTATATACCATCTGCGGTTGATGCAACAAAATGTATTCGCCCGCGACCGTTGTACAATCTACTTCACCCTGGAGTGCGGTAGTTCCATTCTCAGTATGGTTAGTATACACTAGCATTCCATTTCAATTGTATTCAAAGTAAATGGCGTATCAACGGAAGTATGTTCTTCATCATCCCCTTCAATACTTCAGAATCTTTCTACTTTAATAGTCTTTTATGTATTATATTGTGAAAAAAAACTATAAAGATTGTGA
Organism: Endomychus coccineus; assembly: GCA_958510875.1. NCBI lineage: Eukaryota > Metazoa > Arthropoda > Insecta > Coleoptera > Endomychidae > Endomychus > Endomychus coccineus. Next base: position 26,705,356 of record OY294068.1, on the reverse strand, counting down.
TTCATATAACGCTGTGGGAAGCCTGCATATGGAAGGAATTATGTCACGTAGAAATGAAATTGTAGAGATCCTCACTGATCTACTAACCATAGACAGTATTTCGTAATGTCCTATGACTGTCACTGAAAAGCGTTTTACAACAACTTGGGGTGTTCTCATCAACTTTTGCAGTGAACTGACAAAGCTATTGTACATTCCTCTAGTTACAGTAAATTACAATGAGGACTAATCAATTGATACGTGCTCGAATTTCCAGATACAGGGTGATCGAAATTGTATTAATTTCATCATAGTGCCCCGTATACACAGCAGTTGAGACTGGTTAGTACAAGATAAAACTCGTATTGAGCGATAAAGCTCATTTTCATTCAAATGGCTCTGTGGGTCGCGAAAATTGTTGCATCCGGGTTGTTCTGTGGTGAAAATCCAGATTCAATGAATGAGGCTGGAAGAAAATAGGATGTTTTCTGGAATGATTCTGTGGATGAGAATGGGCCAATTTTTGAATTTGCATGTAACAGTCCATAAGCGTCTTCCTTGAAAACCATATTTGCAATGTCATATCACGTTATAGGTTTCAGTTGTTGTTGAGGATACTGCGTTGTCGGCGATAACTCAATTGAGTTGCAACACAGACTTATGGAAATTTCTCTACTGTTGAACATGTTGCAAGAATCAAGAACAGTGTATGCTGATACACTGATACAGAAGAGAAGTAAATTTAGAATCAGATTAGGACCCTCAGGATGACTTGCGATTACTGGATAACCTGGTTGTCAGGTCAGATAATCAGCATGTAGTACCTGCTGCCTAGGCCAACCACCCTTCTGTATGCAAGTATTTGCACAATAACCAATAATGATTGTTAACAACCTAACCTAACCTAACCTTTTTTTTTCTGTTGGGAGGAAATGCTTTATGCACGCCGAGAGCTTCGTTTCTATCACTGCTCGATAGTGCAGGACTACTCTTGTGAGCTACCTGCTAAAACCTCTCTATCTTCATCCATATCCCGGGACCGCTTCTGACATTCCTTGAGGATTTGGACTGCTTCTGATTTGTTTTCCCTTCTTTTTTAAGATATGTTTTGAGGTATGAGTTTCTCTCCTACTCCTCTTCTTCTTTCTTTCTAATGATGTTCTTTACTATCTCTTCGTAATTTTTCCAAGATTGTTCGTTTTCAATCATACTATTTATCATAGTTTTAAGATCTGATGTTTTCTCTTGAAAATCATGTATCGTTTGTCTTTTTATCTCCCATCTGGGGCAAACAATGATGGTGTGGTATGTGGAATTTACGCTTCCACAATATATACATGTATTATCGTCTATTAATTTAAATCGGCAAAGGTTTTCTCTAAACATCCATGTCCTGTTAGGACTTGAGTCATGTAATAGTTTACTTCGCCATGTTTCCTCATGAGCCATTTCTCTATATTTGGTATCAAACTCTTTGTATGAGCGGCTTTCGTGGTTGTGTCCCATCGGTCTTGCCCATTTCGCATGAGATTTCTTCTTGCTTCTATTTTCGATAAACCTTCGTGAGTATCTTTACGCTCCTGTACTATCAGATGTAATGTAGGGGAGCCGGCTAATACTTAGATTGCTTCGCTGGAAGTAGTACGATAGGCACTGGTCGTTCTCAAATTTAGTTTCCTGAGGAAATGCTTGATGCACACCGTCAGCTTTTATCTATCACTTCAGATAGTGCAGGACTCACTCAAGTTTATTAGAGCATACCTGCTAAAACCTCTCATATCTTCATCCATATCCCGGGACCGTTTATCACATTGCTTCATGATATGGACTGCGTCTTTCTCTTTGTTTGTCGATGTTATATCGAACTGAGTTTCCTTTGATGTTTAATGTTAATATTTACGTTGATTAAACCTTCGTTTATGTTTATACCGTAATATGGTTGATACCCAATTTTACGGTATTTTCTGTCTTAGTAATTTATCCTCTGTCGATAACTTCCTATATTTCGTTTTTTTACCGATGTTACGGTTTCTGGGGTTTCAGTACTTGATCACGTTATGGGTCTTTCCTGTGTGTATCTGTACCAAAATATTGTTTTTCCACAATATCAAGGTATCTAAGTCTCAGTACTATATCGGTTCGTTGATATGTCCTGTTTGTTTCGTTTTAAACATAATGTTCTAGTTTCTGGGTTTCCACTACTCCATCACGCTATGGATGTTTCCTGTGGTGTCTCGTTTTGTACCAAAATATTGTTTTTCTCAATATTAAGGTACCTGTGTTTCAGTACTTTATCAGTTGGTCGATATTTCCTGTATGTTTCAGTAAGTTATCTATGATGAGATGAGCTTCTCTTCCGGAACATATCGTTCTCCGTATCAGCCGCAATCTATCCGTCACCTTCTTCTCGGTAACATGTGACTGGGAGTCCCATAATCTATCCAGGGTCGGGGTGCCTGTTGGTCCGCGGGAGCATATCTACTCCTACCCTTGACTCTGCTGGCAACAGGGCCATGAGCATTCCCCTATCCGCCACATGGGGACGCGCCTAGTTGCGGTTTTCAGGCTCCGCACAAGAGAAGAGGCTCCTATTTTCCAGAAACCTAACCTAACCTAGCCTAACCTAACCTAACCTACTAGCCTAACTGTGATATAGAAATCAGATATTGTATTTGCACAATAACTAATGCACAATGTTTATTGTACCACCTCAATGAGTAATGGGATACTGAATACTATAAATTACCGAATGAAACCTCGATATTACTGCAGAAGCAATAGCAATACTGAAGGCACTCGAATAGGCAAACAAAACTAACACAAGTAATTCAATAATAGTATCAGATTCCATGTCTGTACTTAAATCAATAAAATGCGAAACTCTAAAACACTATAAAAATAAAAATTGTGACCGATATCCTAATGATATTTTTTGACTTGTATATTCTAGGTGCCAATATTAATTGTCTATGGGTGAAAGGACATGCTTGAATCAAAGGAAATACCTTAGCAGACAATGCGGCTAAAAAAGCTATAATTTCAGGGACCACCATAGGCGTAGTCACACTAGATGACTGTCTCAGTCTAACCAAAGGCTTTAGAGGCGACAAATATAAGGAAGGGTGGGTAAACTTTGTAGAAACTTCAAAAAACTCATATACACTTTTATATCCAGATTATCCAAAAATCGCTAGATATATAAATACGGGTGAATACAGCAGGAAATATCAAACTATAATAACCAGACTTAAATTAAACCATGGAACTTTCCCTTCACATTTAGCCAAAATTGCATATTGCTCTTGTGATAACACAACTATTGGAGATCTTAATCACATATTTTTTGGCTGTCATCCTTACGAAAATAAAAGACGCACCTTCAATAAAAAATTACAAGAGCTAGGAAAGCTACCGCGTGGGCAAGGTTTTCATGAGGACAAAAGCGATACATGTAGAAGCCATATTTTTCAAAACATTCTCTTTCATTCCTGCTCGAACTGCCCCGGCCTTTCTCAAGTGCAACTTCTTTTCTGTCTGAAATTATTCCTGTTTTGAGGTTCCTACTGCATCCTTGATTTTTATGTTTAAGCAGTAGCATTCTTTACAAATGTCTGTAGCAGGATAATTGAAGTGAAGATAATCTTCATTAAATATTTTCGAAGATACGAATTTTGAAATTTTTTCTAAGGGATTAAGGTTCATACAATTTTCAGATACTCAAGTCTGGAGATAAATACATTATATTAGGGTATTTGCTCCTATTGTATTGTGACATATAAGTGGTAAATTGGCATAACATTTTCTTCTACATTTTGGATAGTTGCTTGGGTGATTTTATTTTTGTTGAGCTGTTTACCTCCTCTGTCAACGGGTGGAGTTGTTACTTGTTTTGTTTACCAAAGCCCTAGGGATCCTTCCATCAAACATCTTTAGAGCTTCTTTAGAAGAATCCTCGCACACATTAACACTTTCATCATTACCTACAGATAATTCGCTTATTTAGATCTATCGCATGTGTGAATCTGCCTTTATTGACTACGTTGAACATTGAAGTAAGCAGTCTTCAAATCAAAATTTCCCAAATGGTAGAAAATTTCAAAAATATGTCTCCTTTCGTCTATTGTAAACAGTGTGTTACATTTTCATGGACACTGACATGAACTTCCAAAAAACTCTTTATCAAAAAATCATGTTTCCGACCAAGATCGTAAATCTTTTAAATTACGACATCAAAATATATAACATAATTTTCCAGTACATAATGCAAAATAATAATTCAATTTAAAAATGTAACCAGCATCTGAAAAAAAAAATGTTGTCGCTAAAAGAGGCAACTCTAAGATCATCAACCTCCCCTCCCAGCAACAACTTATTGTACCACCTTTGTTTCTAACCTAACCTAACTTTGTTGCTATAGAATGCAAATATTGTAATCGCTCTAATCTTAATACTCTCATTTCTAAGAATATTCTGAGAATTATATTGAAACCCGGGACACAATTCACGTAATATGATTTTATCAGTGGGAATTCATTTAAATTGGAATATGAATATGAGATTCAATTCACGTGATTTAAATGATCGGTACTACTCTGTAAAAATATGCCTACATCGCCTACTTAACCTGCTCTCAATAAAAACAATTCACTAAATTACAAACAACTCTATGTTAAGTTCCTGTTCAATTTGCTGCTTCATGTGGATACATTTGGTAACTTTATCCGAACACTTCATTTTCGAAGGGCTGTAAACAAAATTCCAACCGTGTAACCACATCTTATAATTAATTGGGAAAAGCGGTCTCTGAGTATTATTTATCTGATGGTGTTTTGCTTGAGTTGGCTCGTTTCATAAAAATACTTCGCAATCTGATTCATGTTTTAGTATTATTATGAGTTTGAATACAGAAACGATGCGTGTCGGTGAATAACATATTAAATACTCCTTCCAAACTGTAGGTGCGCTAGAGGTTTGAAGAATCCGATTTCTCGTTACGTAATGTTCGTGATGCGTATATTTTTTCCGTGAATACAGTTCACCACCATTTAATTCCTGTAATATTCTTTGGAGATATAAATTGTTCAAAATCTGCAGAAGATATTTTTGTTTCAGATGGCCGTTAAGTTTGCTGTATCCCGCCATGAATACTGTTAGTTGTGCTATCTCTTATCCTTTTCAAGAAGTCCTTTTCCTAAATTTATCAGGTACGAACTTTGTTTCTGCTTCATATCAACGATACGTTGGAAGGATGGCGGAACTCACAATCTCTAATAAGTATGAAGATATGAAGTCAGGTACAACAAGTCCTCAATATTCATGTTCGGTATCAACACCAACAGCACCCTCTCGCGGAATTATCATGAGAGGTCCATTGCGATGAGTGCTTTACAGAAACTTGGTTTTCTATTCCGTGCCAAAAGCAGTTTCACACCCCCAACATATTCAATGCATAGATTCGACCTGTACTAGAGTACCTTCTGTTCACAAGCTTATAATTCACCTCCCAAACATTCGCTAAAGCACTTAAGCTCCATTCAGTAGGATTTTTTGTATTCGTTTTGTTGGTGATGTAACACTTCCTAATTTTGCAAATCGTTGCAAATTGTTGAAACTAGAAACTGTATAACTTTTTGGCGCGGTAGCGTCAACTAAGTAGCTTTTGGCATCCATCTATAGCTTTTCTAATGGAATTATCTATTGTTCTTTTTGTATCATTATAGTAACAGTCCTTTTCTGGTTATAAAAAATTACGCCATCAAAGTAGTGTGGCAACAGTTTTGTGACATTTAATTATTGACTCTGTAGTATCTTATTGGATAAGGAAAGACCGACCACAAGGATCAAAGCATTCTTGGATTGCTTGGATCACCTGGGCCATTGGGGATGAAATCCGAAATGACCAAAGTTCACAGCACTTCTGTACCGTTCACTATTCAAACCTTGAATGGGCGAGAGAATACTGAGGGCAATCCTCATATGATACCAGGGGATTCCGTATGGGTTACCGAAGGCACCAAGACTAAAAAAGGTTCAGGTGCTGGAATATTCGAGACAAAGAACCGAGGAGAAATAATTTCTTTGAACCTAGGGATATTTGCGACAGAGTTCCAAGCAAAAATGCTAGCAATTACAATATTTGCTCGAAGTATGAGGGAGAGAGCCTATGAACATAGACGAACCACTATCATAGCGAGCCACCTAACGGTGCTTTAGGCACTGGAGTCATACACAATCTTCTTACAATGTGTACTCGATTGTGTAATGAAACTAACACTAGTAATAAAGAACCCCTATAGAGCGACACCCGTATGGGAGTCTGAAGTAAACAGACCCGGAGGAACTGAAACTGCCATCGCACTCGCCGAAGTGGGGGTGGAACAACCCGTGATTGGATCAGAGCCAATCTGTGGCATTTCTCATGCCACAGCGAAATATGTTATCCAACAATGGCTCGAGGCAGATCACCGTGCCTATTGTAGAGAACTGCCCCGTATGCCGCACTCCAAGCGACTAATGGGAGACCTACAGCAGCAACGAGTGACAAATCTACTGACGTTTAGCAGACAAGAAATACGGAATCTTGTTGCATTCCTGATCGGACACTCCTCATGCAACAAACATCTTTGCACGATGGTTCTGGTAGATTAGCTCACATGCAGGGGTTGCGGCGTGGAAGAAGAGACACCCATGCATGTGCTGTGTCAGTGCATGGCATACGTGGTTGGTCATCGGACATACCTTGGAGACAATAAAACTACACCCGAGAAAATCAGAAGTATCCCCTATATCAGGCTACTGAATCACTGAATACACCGGACTAGTGAGGAGACAGCAATATTTGAGGGCACGATAGGACACTAATGACCGCAGTACAGTGAGGCCTCCTCTGAAAAGGAGAACCAACTTCACGGGGAAGGGGAGAATAAGTTTGACATAGTCCTGTCTCAATGATTTTGACAGTTCACCTGAAGAGTATGAAACATGTAGTCAATTAAAATATAGTTTCAATGTCATGAAATAGAGAATACTTTTTAGCTTTAATCTATCATGTTAGTTATGAAGAGAGCTACTAAATATATATTACAATCATATAAGTAATCCGCAGAAGTGTTCCAAAGCGAACAAGTATGCTACCAAAAGGAGGGTGAGGGAAACTAGTGATCTACTGAACAGCTATTATTCTGATCAATTTTTATTCTACTACTTATTAAGTGTATTCACAACCAGAAATATCCATTTTAATCAAATTATTCACTAGCCTACTTTTGGTTTTAATGATCAAACGCGCTCAATTACACTTCAAAAATTGCTGAATTGTTGTAATTCCGAAGCAAAACGGTTTGAAAATTCGGTACACAATGTATATACAGGAAACATCGGGCGGTCATATTCGCGATAAAGTATTAATAACTCCATTATATTATCTACCTGGGAGTTAATAGGATTTAAATAAATGATGACTGTTTCACACTTTGCCGCTTCAAAATCCCAGTCTACCCGCAATGAGTTCACCCGACAAATCCACTTGTAACGGTACTATATTGATGCGATGGGAATATAATAGATCTTGTTGAACAATTTGATATATTACAGTTGAGACAAACTCGAATGTTGGACTTGGGCATATCTACCTATGAATTAAATACAATTATCATAAATGCTAGATCATATGCAACTTCAAGATATTACATCAGGGGTATTTTGTTGATACAATTAGACATGTATCAATATATAAGAAAAATATGAAACAATTGCTATCTTAGATATACGAGGGCAACGTGATAAATGCCTAAAAAATGAAATAAAAAAAGGATTTATTTGGTCAAAACTTATTTTATTGCTCAACATAATCTACTTATAGCCCGATACACTTCGATTCCTTCCAAATAATATGTTTTCGGCAATCCTTCAAAATAAGCTTTTGTTTCATAGATGACCTCATCGTTGGTGCCAAATCTCTTTCCGCCGAGGCATTTCTTCAAGTTTAGAATTAGATAAAAATCGCAGGGGGCGAAATCTGGAGAATATCGTGGATGACGAACCAATTCCTAGTGCAATTCATTCAATTTTGCCATTGCGACTGCGGACCTGTGCGCCGATGCGTTGTTCTTGTGGAAGAGCACTTTTTTCTTTGCCAAATGCGACGCCTTCCGCTTCAATTCGATGTCGAATCGATTCAACAGCTCCGCATAACATACGCCGGTGATAATTTTGCCCTTTTCAAGGTAATCGATGTGGACGATACCGTGTGCATCCCAAAAAACTGTCGCCATGACTTTGTTGGTCGATAAACCCGTCCTTCTTATCACGCTTGAACATCAAAGAGTTCTATACTAGAGGAGACAAGAGCGCCTTTCACCCGATATTTTCATGGGCCATCCCCACTCTTCTAAATTTTACTTTTACTGTACGGTACTGTCCAGCAACTGTCCGCCTCCCAGTCCTTTGCGACAAACTAACCGTTCTGCGCTTAATATTAATTGCCCGCGCTGAAAAAAGTGGAGGGATATCCCCAGTAATATCAACCGCTTCAATGGAGAAAGATATAGCTTGTCTCCTCTAGTATAGAACTCTTTGTTTAACATCGCCAAACACTCCTTTGAAGTTGTCACACGGTCGCGCTAGTTGTCAATAGAGAGCAAATGCGGCACCCATCTGACAGATTGCTTTCTCATATTCAACAAGTTTTGCAAAATGTTCCGTACCCGTTCGGTTGAGGAACGTCCATAGTCTCAGCAATCTCGTGCATCGTCCAATATCATACCATGGTTTTTATCGACGATTTCTGGCGTTGTAACCTCAATTGGAAGACCAGAATGTTCAGTGTTCTTTGTGGTCATACTACCACAACGAAAATCAACAAACCACTTGTGAATCGTTTCAATCGATGGTCTGCAAGAAAGATCACCATCGTACAGCCCATTATCAGCAGCGGTCGTTTTATTGGGCTGTGATCAGTGATGGCACCTGTTATTGTTCGGAGCCAGTTCCTATTCATGTTGAATGGTTTTTCAGCTCTGTTGTCTAATACATGTTCTTCCGTGGAGCAACGCCATCTGTATTGTTATTTCACCCAATAATTCATCCTCGGACAGCGGCCTTTGTCACTTTGTGTGTAGGTTCTGGGCTGAAGCTGATTATCCCATTCAGGCTAGCTCATCAGCTTTTGACGTGAATGACGTCTACGTGCAGGATACTAATGCAATTTTCGACGAAAGCGCGTCGTGTATCCAGTATCACGACTCCCGCGCCACGATTCAAGCGCTACGAAAAGTTGGGCATGCGTATCCCTTTATTCACGAATATCTACGGCTCCAAGGAGCCTGCTATCACATTTACATCAGAGCCTTTGCCAGTTGCCTTCGATGTCACAGTCTCCTGGGATCCACATCAAAATTATTTGGTTGGGTTCTATCAAAACGCTTAGTTCTTCTTGGCGTACCCATTCCAGTCTCGATGACACTATTGAGTTTATGAGTGTGCCTTCAGTGACAGCCGTCTGTGAATATTCTCATCTGTGCTTTACTCACTTCTTGCATGCTGTTTTCCCTTGCACATTGCAGGATTGTACGTTTCCGTTTGGAATAAGGAAGTGTGTATTCCTGGGGATATAATTAGTAGTAGGAGGGATTATGATGTCATATCAATTTTCAATCGAAAAATTACGAAGTGACCAAAGTTTCCTAATCTGTCATTATGTATCCGAAGAGATTCATCCTAAATTAAATAACTCACAATATTCTATTTTTTTATGTCATAATAATGTTCATGAATATAAACATACAACATATTTGTTATTTGTATTATATAGCATAACAAATGATGAGTCGACAAGGTTCGGTGCGTGAATGCATGACCTTGAGAACAGATATTTAAGTAAGTTCAGTGAGTTCAGCTAGGTCAGTTAGTTCTTAGTTAGTCTACGTTTTTATTAGAAAGTACCATGTACAGAATATTGAAACTATACATCACATTTCGTACTCAGTGTTGTGATTCCAACTATCTGCCCCTATGTCCATACGAAACTTCTACCATAACCCAGCACCAAACCTGTTACTGATAAGGCATGGCGTTCCTTGCTAGTCAAAGAAGGAGCCCTTGTTCAGATATTATAGGACAACACTGCCAGTCCTTTCATCAGTTATTATAAATGGTCGATATATCTAATGAAGACTTTCCTTCATGCTATAAAATTGAGTAACTTAGGCTGGACCAAGTATTTACCCTTACAATAATGGCAATTGCCAAGAAAAGGAAGCCATCTTGCTGAAGTGAGAGGTCGGATAGCTAAGCATAACACTAGACTGGACTCTCACCTCCGGCAGCACTTGAAGTTTTGATCGTTTTCGTAACGAGCATTAATTGAAAATTCAACTTATATGCCTCTTGATTTTTTCCTGCATAGTTTGTGAGAAAAAACTAAAACCGTCATTTTGCACGTTTTCGAACCGAAAATAAGAGAACATTTTTCAAAAAAATTTATTCAAACAATACTGCGTTGGGGCAGAGGCTTCGATCAATAAGTTCTTCCCTTGATTCTACAGGAGTCACATACCTACACACTTACTTTTGAAAACCCCACACGAAGAAGTCTAAGAGACCTAAATCGGGGAATCTTGGAGGCAACGCTATTACCCCCCTATGAGTCCATCTTCCTTGGTAGTTGATATTCAAGTAGTATTTTTCATTTTTCCCAAAATGGGCTGGACATCCATCAAGCTGGAACCAAGCAATTCTTCTTAAATTTAGCACATATTCTTCTCACATATTGGCGTGTTTAGTTTAGGGACCAAACCAATTCTGATCTGAACGTTTACGGTAAACTCATACTAGAAATTTCTTAATTGAAGATAAGAAGAAGATATGTGCCCTAATGGTAATTGTTTACATGGAATACTGCTAAGGATTACAAGATGATGGCCAAGCCCACCATCTCTTATGAATTGATGACCTGGAGTAATAGAACAGAGGCTCGCATGGAGAAAATACCAGGAATAACTCCCCTTCTTATAGCAGTGGATAAGATGGCGCAAGTGACTATGCTTAATATAAGCACAGGATAATCTCAGGAACAGTGGAACTTCGAGGGAGGATAATGAGTCTCTGGAGATAGAACAGACATTACTCATGGCTCCAGGAGACGATATGAGGAAGGTGTTTACATAGAGATTTCAAACACACCTTGAGAACAAAAATGAGGGCAGATAGAGGAAAGTTCACCCTGTAAAGAAACAAGCTTCGGAGTGGAAAAAATTACCAAATCACGACTAAGATCTGATTGATTATACTCAATTTTTGGTTGAGAAAGTATTTCATCGTCAAAATGAATTATTGTATGCTTATACTTCGCTATTCATATGCGTAGTTGTTTAAAATTCATTACTCGTTATAAATCATTTTGCAGCGTCAAATTCAGAGATTAACCTGTACTTATTGAAATATTTGTCATTAATTTTCTAAATATGACAACATGTCAGAACTGTTACATATTATTACCTTATTTTAGATATAACGTCAACATTTGTAGAAATTAAATCAATAAATGAATGTGAAATATTGTTTCCAATTCGGTACATGATTCAATTATCTATAACAAACAGCAGATGAAATCTATTATAATTATACGTATGCTATATTTACATGTGCATCGAGTCATAACAGTTAATTAATTATTAAATGCATCAAAAAGAGCATCATTTCAAATTGGCTTGGTGAGTACCTACATTGGATGACATAGTCAATAGTCATAAGTAATATCACGATACAACAGATACTCTAGCCATACATTTTACATAAATGCATAAATTAAACTGTATTAAAATCATTACTAACAACAAAATTAACATATGTTGTATAATCCCAGTTAGTCGAGGAAATAAAGCAGGAAAAGTCGAAAAACAAAATCGAATGAACGATTTTGAAAAAAAAATTTAAATCGATTCAGGAAGTCATCTAGAAGTGAAAACTTCTCACGGCGCGTTGGGCTATTCAGATAAGAGGTAAAACCATGAGTCCGTCACGTCCCGTCACGCTGTAGTTATACAGGGTGTCCTCGAACTGCGTGGCTAAAATAAAACCGAAGATTCTTTGATTCGAAAAAAATTTGATGAGCCTTTTTACTTTTGCCTCAAGTGTCTTCTTTAGCCGGTAGAGAGCTTCAAAGTTGCAAAAATAATTTTGTTTTTTCGGTATAACTTGAGAACGTGATGAAGGACTTTTTCAATATTTGACAGGTGAGTTACTGTCAATAATAACCGTTTTTGAGAGTGGAACATAGAGCCTTAGAGACCATAGAAATGGCTCAAACTTGAGGATGTAACGGGAAAAGTGTCCAGAACTTTTTTATGGTCAATGTAATTCACTCTATATTTTTTACGTAAATAGCTTATCTAATTTGAAAACTTTTCTTACTCCCAGAAAATGTTGATAAAATTAACGAATTAGTTTGAAAAAAATAATTTTCGAGTCTCTGCAATTTTGGCTTACTAATTTTACTTGATTAAAATACCTTAGTTGCCTTTGCTTTTCTAATGTCATTTTGGCATTTGGAGAATTTATTCTCAAAACTGTCAGTTTTTACTTTGCTTTCCGTAAAAATTTTATAAAATTATGGCTCAAAATTTCACTAACACTGAAATGGTTAATATCTCGGTAAAACACGAATAATAAAAACAATAGAAATGGGGAAACGATGTGATTATTTAGGAAAATGCTAAATTAAAAGAAACAACTTTTGGGAAATCGCTAAGGCATCAATTGTTCGAAATGTTGCCCATTTTCCTGAATACACAAATTAATTCGTTTCAAGAAATTGGATTGAACTCTGGCTAGTACTTCAGGATCATTCTTCAATAAATCCGCTTCATGATTAATTCGTTGCAACAATTCCTCTCGTGTGTTTACTGGAGCTGCATAAACTTTCGACTTCAAAGCGCCCCATAGAAAGAAGTCGCAGGGCGTCAAATCAGGGGAGCGGGCCGGCCAGTTCACTGGTGCATCGTGTCCTCTACCTATCCAGCGATCTGGATATTCCGCATTCAAATGTCGCCTCACAGCTAATGTGAAATGAGGAGGTGCACCATCATGGATAAACCAGGCCACGACGAATGTGTAAGGGCAAGTCTTCCAACAGTTCAAGTAGCCTTTGTTCCAAAAAGTTCAAGTAGTTCTCCCCGTTCAATCGATCGGGTATAACGGTAGGGCCAATAATAAAGTTATCCACAATTCCAACCCAAACATTGATTTTAGTTTGATTCTGAAAATATGTAACTTCCGTTTTATGAGGATTTTCATCAGCATAGAAATGTTCATTATGGAGGTTAAAAAGACCACATCTCGTGAAAGTATCTTCGTCCGTGAACAGAATTCTTCTACAAAAATTGGGGTTTGCGTTTTGTCTTTGGACAATAAGCCGACAGAAATCTAACCGATGACCTGGATCCATGGGCAATAAGTCTTGAACTGTTTTAATATGATAGGAATACAACAGTTCTTCTTTCAGTACATTATCAACTAATGATTCTGAGGCTCCAATACGAAGTCCCAAACGTAGTGTGCTTATCCCAGGTTCAGTTTCAACCGCTTCCAGTATCGCTTCTTCGAGCTCTAACGTCCTTCTTGTTCGTCTGCGTCCAGTTTCTCTGCGATTTGCTTCAAATTTGCCAGTTTCGCGAAGGTTTGCCGATTTGGAATTCTGCGATGCGGATATCTTTCCCTTCTCCGGCCATTGCAACGACAAAGTCCATAAATCAATAACATATCAACCATTTCAGTGTTAGTGAAATTTTGAGCCATAATTTTATAAAATTTTTACGGAAAGCAAAGTAAAAACTGACAAATAAATTCTTCAAATGCCAAAATGACATTAGAAAAGCAAAGGCAACTAAGTTATTTTAATCAAGTAAAATTAGTAAGCCAAAATTGCAGAGACTCGAAAATTAATTTTTTCAAGCTAATCGGTTGATTTTATCAAAATTTTCTAAGAGTAAGAAAAGTTTTCAAATTAGATAAGCTATCTACACAAAAAATATGGAGTGAATTTCATCTACCACAAAAAAGTTCTGGACACTTTTCCCGTTACATCCTCAAATTTGAGCCATTTCTATGGTATCTAAGGCTCTGTGCTCCACTCTCAAAAATGGCCATTATTAACAGTAACTCACCTGCTGAATATTGTAAAAGTTCCTCATCACGTTCTCAAGTTATACCGAAAAAACAAAATTATTTTTGCAATTTTGAAGCCCTCTACCGGGTAAACAAGATACTTGAGGCAAAAGTAAAAAGGCTCATCAACTTTTTTTCGAATCAAAGAATCTTCGGCTTTATTTTGGCCACGCAGTTCGAGGATACCCTGTATATTAGGTATTATCTATACTGCTGCGTGCGCAATTGCAGTCGTGCGAGATTCGAGTCTGGCGTCACGCAGTCTCTCTATACGCTTACACACCTGTGCATATCTGAGTCGGTGTTGGTGAGCCTGCCTGTGTGAGCCAGTGCTCTCGATTACTTTTTTTTATTAATTCAAAGATAACATAAAATAAATTGGTTACTTCATAATGTCAGTTTTCACTTCTGTCAGCAGTGCTCGATGACTGCCGGGTTTTTTTTCTAATGTGCACTTTAGCATTTCTACAGAGGAAAATTAATATTTTTGAATGCATTCTTAAGAAATAATATTGAAAAAATTACTAAATATAGGCAAAATAGGCCACAATTTCTCACTCGTGGGTTTTTGGGGTTGCTGATCATGATTCCGGAGCCAGATTTGAACCACGACACATCTGGGACTCAGGACATACTGATACTGTCGTCGTCTCCAGGGAATTCGCAGAAATACCGTCTGCAAAGGAATGAAACCTGTTAGAAAGGTTCTCTTGAGTATACGGGTCATGACCATGACACTCAATACTCACCTGGTGGTCAGGATACCCTGATGACCTAGGTCATCTCCATGGATTGTTTTTAATATGCTCTGAAATGCAATCAAATTCGTATTCCGGGGCTTTTTGGGTCCGCTAAACACAATTCCGGTGCCACATTCGAACAACGACGCACCTGGGGCTCAGAGCATCCTGGTACTATTGTCGTCTCCAGGGAATTAGTTAAAATATCTTTTGGAATGGGATGAAACCTGTGAGGAAGGTTCTTATGAGGTTACCAGTTGTGACCGTGAGCCTAAATAGTCACCTGGTGGTCAAGACACCTTTGCCGTTTCCGTCTTCCTTTAATTGACCAATATAATTAAAAAGGTTCGAGTTTTACGATTCTGTGCAATGTCTTGAAATGGCAAGAGACGCAATTTCTATACTGCGCATGTTTTTGATCAAGAGTATTGCCTATGGTAACAAGAATTGTGAACTGTAAAACGGTCTTAATCAACAATTTGTCTGATTTCTTGTTGCAAATCAGAGAAATACCAAAATGGCTGTATGTTAATAGTGTAGGTAGTAGTATATTATCTATTATGACGGTGGACGACAGCACAATCAATTATTATTCTTTCAAAACATACTTTTGTCAAGTTATCATATATAGAACTTAATGTTATCGACATTTTTATATCAGTAAGCCTAACAATTCCTTATGTAACAACGAGTATCCAACAAAATCCGGAAATGTTTAATTTAATGCTTCCGTAAGATAACATTATCAAAATATAATTGGACTTTCTTGAACCTTTGGTAAGTTAAACGGTCATGTCTAGCGCACGCTTTCTTACATGTCGATTTATGTTACATGAACAACTAAACTCGTATTAAAAATCATTGTACCGAAAGCAAGATAAACCGTTTCCCCATGCTCCTTCTACATCTCAAATGTTGATTCTAACGATCCGTAAAATAGGGAAACTACCGTCTGTCAAATTCATCTTTTGTTGTACTTTCTGAGGAATCTTATAAACATGTGTACAATTATGTATTTATTTTCTCGTATTTCAGAAACATCAATTTGTTTACAGTTTACAATATTGACGAAAAGCTCAGAGAAACTTTTTCATGGTAGCTTGAACATACGAAATTTTTTTACAAGCAATTTGCAAGTTATTACGAATATATTTTCAAATATTGATATCTTTTCCAAGAAGCAATGACGCTCGCAATTGAGTTTCACTGATTGATATCCCTCAGTGTTATGTATTCCAAGTTATTAGATACAAAAGAGTCAATTAATACGCAACAGTTCCTTCGTCAATTATTTTAACTAAATAGTACCTAAAAGTTGGAGGACATTTACCTCTGCGTGAATAATTTTACCCTACTGAATTGGACCAGAAATTTATCATTATCGTAATAAATTTGGTACCATTTGGATACATTTTCCCACTAATAGTGAAAATGTATTCATATTTATATGTACGCATGTCTGTTTTTCGCGTCTGTTTTGTTTATTCCATTTCTTCCTCATGGTTTTTTCTTAGTACACCTTTTCAACAATTCTGGAGAAGTTTTTTCTCAATTTATTTTATTTCTTTTGTTTTCTAGTAAAGTATAATTTGGTTTGCATCGTTCTAGTCCCAGTGCGCATCATTTTATATATTTTATTTGTATAGATAGGCTTTCTATTTTTTCCTGTTTCTCCCATCCCAATATTTTGGATCCTGTCATCAACCTCAAATTTCTCTATTTTTTGAACCCCGCTGGCAATAATATGTATGTGTGTTGCTTTTCCTCATCTCCTTTATTCTAGTAATATATTTTCTTGTCTTGTTACTTTTTTGCCGTCCCAGTTTGAGGTTTTTTTTCACATTAAGGTCCCTATAAGTTTCTAACAACATTAGTTATTTGTTATTTTTGAATTTTTTTATAAGCCTTTGTAATCCTGAATATAAATAAATCTAAAATTCTAGTTTCATTTTGTTTAGGTTATTGTATTAAGGTGATGTTCACAATAGAATGTTAGACAAATGGATAACACGAACTGGTTAATCTTCCTGGTATGACGATGATACAACAGAATTTCAATCAAAAGATAGAATAGTACTTCGGTAAAATTCATTTTTAAATGAATATTTCAGGGCCATATCATTTCTTTTACAAGCAAAATTACAGTTTGGTGTAAATTTATCTGTAAAATTCACAACAGTAATTTTATCTACACAAATTTACATCAAACTGTAATTTCATTTATACAAATTTACATCAACCTGTAACTTCATCTATACAAATTTACATCAGACTGTAGTTTTATCTATACAAATTTATATCGAACTGTAATTTCTTGTATACAAATTTACATCAAACTGTTATTTGCATCTATACAAATTTACATCAAAGTGTAATTTTATCTATACAAATTTACATCAAACTGTAATTTCATCTATACAAATTTACATCAAACTGTAATTTCATCCATAGAAATTTACATCAACCTGTAATTTCATCTATACAAATTTACATCAAACTGTCGTTTTATCTATACAAATTTATATCGAACTGTAATTTCTTGTATACAAATTTACATCAAACTGTTATTTTCATCTATACAAATTTACATCAAAGTGTAATTTTATCTATACAAATTTACATCAAACTGTAATTTCATCTATACAAAATTACATCAAACTGTAATTTCATCCATAGAAATTTACATCAACCTGTAATTTCATCTATACAAGTTTACATCAAACTGTAGTTTTATCTATACAAATTTATATCGAACTGTAATTTCTTGTACACAAATTTACATCAAACTGTTATTTTCATCTATACAAATTTACATCAAAGTGTTATTTTATCTATACAAATTTACATCAAACTGTAGTTTTATCTATACAAATTTATATCGAACTGTAATTTCTTGTATAGAAATTTACATGAAACTGTTATTTTCATCTATACAAATTTACATCAAAGTGTAATTTTATCTATACAAATTTACATCAAACTGTAATTTCATCTATACAAAATTACATCAAACTGCAATTTCATCCATAGAAATTTACATCAACCTGTAATTTCATCTATACAAATTTACATCAAACTGTAGTTTTATCTATACAAATTTATATGGAACTGTAATGTCTTGTATACAAATTTACATCCAACTGTTATTTTCATCTATACAAATTTACATCAAAGTGTAATTTTATCTATACAAATTTACACCAACATGTAAGTTTAGCGATAAAAATTACACCTACGTGTCTTTTCTTAGTAAAATTTACACCGCCTAGGATTTTTACCCTAACAATGAGTAATTGTGCTTTGTTGGATAAAATTCCCTTACGCGTTAAATTTACTCCGTGGAATGGTGGCCACCCAGTGGCCACCATTTTTTAGGGGAAATTTATCCAAATATTGTTGGTATCGACAAAAGCTGCATTTTTCTATGCAATGAGCACTTTTTTTTTTACTGATTTTTAAATTGTTGAGTCATAAAGTACTTGATAATATGGTTCATAAAGCTTGAATAATATTTTTGTGCTCACTCTATGATTTTATGAAGACTTTTATGTGCTACCAGTCTACAAAGAAAATCGTTGACGTAGGGTTTTGGGTTTGACGTTTGTTTGAAGTTTGTTAAATTCAAGATTGCATTGCTGTATAGTTTTCCTTTCTGTTGTTCGTTGTATGCAAGAAGACTAAAATAGCAGGAGGCTAAACTTTCGTGGAGTTGAATCAAATATATCAATGCAGGGTAGGCGAGCACGATCCAATTAACGAAACTATTAGTACTTATTTGTATATAAGCGGAAACATGACTTGTTCTAAACCATTCAGTATAATATTTTTTGATTTGCTTTGTTATTCCAAACTTTTACGTACCCTGGCTCGACAAATGTAATCTTCATCGGATGATAATAACGGAAATGGCGGTTCTAAGAAACAATCGACTATAAAAACAAAAGTATCCCACAGGTGTCGTGCTTGGGCGGGCCGCAGATATCGAGTATTGGCCATGTGACAACCAATGCAGGAAAGAGGTTCAACACGTGATCTTTGCCCCACGTGGATATCTTGGACTTCCGCCGAAGGAGGGACTTCATATACATCCATCGACCAATGAGTCCGAACAGCACGAACGTTTATATGTTCTTTGTTTTATTTTACACTAACTTGAAGCTAGCTATACGGCAGTCTTGGAATATTTCAAGAGAAGGAAGTCCCCGAGGTACGCGATACCTGCATCGTAACCCAATACCACCTCTTCCAGTTTTGTTTCAGCATCGTTGCTGGAGCTCTTTTCACAAATTTGTTTCGAAAATATTCTATCACTATGATATGTTTTATAAAACAGAACATCCGCATCAATTATAGGTAAGTTTAAAGAAAAGAAGTCCTTTCAGGGATACACCGGTGCTTTAATCATGATTATTGTTGTTGCAGGATTCGGAGTGGAGCTATATCGGGCTATTATACATAAATTCTCGGGCTGTATCGTTCTTTGGAATCCGTTCACGCTATTACAATAATCGTCCGAAATGAGCTTTTCAATCTCTTATTTCCATCTTTTATCTTAAAATAAATTTACAATATACAGGATGATACATATTTGTGTGTGTATGTGTGTGTGCGTGTTTATCATTATTATTATTATTACTATTATTATTTATTAAATCGGTAGTATTTAATAACATGTCATCCTTATTTGTTAGATATTTTACAATTTTACAGCTACTATTTACATATGTACATTAAGTATTGTTGTTCTGAAACCGTAAGAGTTTGGCCTTCCAATCTGCATAGGATGTTCTTATGGCACCATATCGTTTCAAATCCCCTCAAGCCTGATTTTCCCAGATGATAGGAGAATTCGTTGAGGATTCAAGCTTTTAATTCTCTAGAAAGTGTAACCAAATATGATTGCATCTCTTTGCTTTCTCCTTTTGAAAATTTCGTTATGGTTTTGTATATAGTAGATTTAGTTAAAGTGATCAAATAATTACTCAAGACTTTCGCAAGAGAGTTGTTGATGAAGCCACAATAAAGATCCCTTATGTATATGTGACTCACTTGTTGTAAAAACTTAATAAGTGTTTTTATAAAGGACCATACATCGTTCGTTTTATTACATTCTATGAGCAAATGCCAACTTGTGCCAGTTGCATTGTAACAAAAGGGGTATATATCAGAATCTCTGAGTTTTTATAGCTATAGTCTTCATGAAACTTCTCCATCTAAGCTTAAATTTGGTTTTTCTAAGAATGTTTTCCACTGTACAATATCGTCGGACCATCTACCTCTAGGGTGTCAGATTCTGTTAGCAGAAATTTTGAAGATATTAATTTTTCTTGCAGTATTTTCCTTGAATTTTTGTTTGACTAAAATTGCTTGATCTTTATAGATAAATTTCAGATTGTAATCAGAATTGATTGTGGTGACTGTGTTCATTGCAGTTTGATGATTTAATTGGGAGAACGCTTTGATCCTCTTATACTGAATTTTCAATTCTCTCTGTATTCTGTTATGTAGTTCTCTAAAATTTCTTAATTCGCTTTCTTCTGCTAACTATTCTCTTTCAGTAAGAAAATTCCCTATTTTTTTGAACCCTTGCTCTGACCAGATAGCATTAAACAGTGGAGCAATAGTGTTTTTAATTTAGTCTTGATTTAGAAGTGGAAATTTCCTGTATATTTCTGATGTTGTTGGAGAAGTTTGTAAGGATCAGATTGGCTTTCTGTAGTGTGTGTATGTGTACTCGTATGTGTGTGTATGTATGTGTGTTATGAGTATGGAACATGATAGGCTGTGATCTCTTCAATTTCAAGTGATCATCGACCAACTTTCTGCAGTGAAGAGCAGAAAGATAATTATGTGATTGAATCCATACCAAAAGCACTATTGTAAGGTTCAAGCTGTTCGAAATGTTGAAGATGTACAATGTACAAGATTCAAGTATGTAGTTTATAGTTTATTTAAATAAAATGTATGTTCCAATTGTATTTCATTTTTTCTTCATTATTTTTCAATTTTTTTGTTATATGGATCGTTTTTGGAGAGGGAGGCTCCATCACGATGTTGTGCTTGGAGGCCCCGCAATATGTAAATCCGACCCCTGTGTGTGGGGGTCGACGTGCTCTCTTGTTATGGGTTTATCTATCTGTCAATACCTAAGCTGTAACGACGAGACATTGAAATTCGATATACAGGGTGTTCCATCTCAGACGAGCCACCCCGTATATTTCTTATCCCATAGTGAGTGGGAAAATCTTCCGAAACACGTCGAATGATTTTGTTTGAGGGACATCTTTTGACGCATATTTGAGGCTTGAAAGAGAAACCCCCTAATAGGGGGCGCTTCAACCCCTCAAAATTGAATAGGGAAGAGGGGTTGAGTGATACGTCATTTGAAAGATCTTGGAAGCCTCTTCACAACGGTGTATGAAAAACGTAAATTTGATGAACCGTTTGCGTCAAAAATTAATTTTGTTGCTCGAATGCGCCACCTTGAATATTTTGGTTATTTGTACAATGTACAAGCTCATTTTTATTAAGCCTCTTTTACAAACTTAAACAATCTTCATCACATTCGTAAAAAAATTGAATTGTGTTGTCACGCTTACAATGAAAAAAATTAAATCTGCGTGTTTAAATCAAATGTTCAAATTATCCTCCATTGACTTCCATACAATGATACAATCTTGACTGAAAACCGTCTCTAACATGGTTCAGCATAATTGGAGTTATTTGACGACACTCATTTACAATTCGTTGTCATAGTTCGTCCAAATTTTCAGGCTGAGTCACAAAAATCTCGAACTTAAGATGTCCCCACAAGAAGAAGTCCAGAGGGTTCAGGTCAGGAGATCGGGCAGGCCACTCCATAGGATCTCTCCTTCCAATCGAATGACCGGGGTATTGCAAATTGAGGTATTGGCGAACTGGTGCGGCGTAGTGAGGAGGAACTCCGTCTTGCTGGAAATGCAATTGTTGTTCAAGTAGTAGAGGATCGTTTTCTAATTGTTCAGTTATTAACGGATCAATCGCATTTTCCAACATTTCAAGATAAATTTCGCCATTTAAATTACCAGGAATAAACAGAGGTGGTCTTCCAAAATTCCTACCCAAACGTTTAGCTTTTCCCAACGTTGAGTGTGAGCTTCTCGAAATACATGAGGATTTGTATCGCTCCAAATTCTACAGTTACGCCTAAACACCTTCTGAGAACAACAAATGAAGGCAACATAAGGTTTTGCTGTTTTTCTATTTATTAGTTTGAGAGAATGTGTTATTGTATGGAAGTCAATGCAGGACAATTTGAACATTTGATTTAAACACGCAGATTTAATTTTTTCCATTGTAAGCATGACAACACAATTCAATTTTTTTACGAATGTGATTTTTTGAAGATTGTTCAAGTTTGTGAAAAAGGCTTGATAAAAATGAGCTTGTACATTGTACAAATAACCAAAATATTCAAGGTGGCGCATTCGAGCAACAAAATTAATTTTTGACGCAAACGGTTCATCAAATTTACGTTTTTCATACACCGTTGTAAAGAGGCTTCCAAGACCTTTCAAATGACGTATCACTCAACCCTTCTTCCCCATTCAATTTTGAGGGTTTGAAGCGCCCCCTATTAGGGGGTTTCTCTTTCAAGCCTCAAATATACGTCAAAAGATGTCCCTCAAACAAAATCATTCGTCGTGTTTCGGGAGATTTTTCCACTCACTATGGGATAAGAAATATACGGGATGGCTCGTCTGAGATGGAACATCCTGTATATTCCATCGATAGCGCATGTGCGAGTGTTTGGGCTAGCATCGCCGATGCAGGTTCAACATTGAATTCAACATATCAAAAGTTAATTCGCTCACGGTATGATGGCATTCGCACATGCGCTGTCGATTGAATATACATTTCTCTCTTTAATGAGGTCATCTGGGGTCAGTCGCGAACGGTCTGAACTGTGATGAGTCGTCAATCTATGAACTCTCTGTGTGTAAACGTTACGTGATTATATGGATTATGATCGCGACAGATGGTCGTAGCGATATCTTGGCCTTTGTTATAAGTTCAAAATTAAATTTATTCCTCGAAATGTAAACCATACTTTCGCACTAGGATTAGATGTATGAATATATTTTAAATGCGTAATTTCCTCATGTTGCCGCAATAAATATCGATGATGTATGATGTAAAACTGTGATTGAGGTTACTATTAAGTTTGTAATTGTGTTTTTGCAATAAATGTGCAACATAAATAGTCATTTAACAGTGGAAGAATTAAAATCGAATCTTCGAAGCATAGGAGTCAAGTTTTCCAATTGCAAAGTAGGCTACTACCTAATAGGCAGTGGCGTAGATAGAAAGAAAAATCAAAGGTTGCAGGCCCCCTTCGCCCATGTTGTACGAATGAAAACGAATTTTTATTTTAGTTATAACTATACTAAACTAACTGAAATACTAATTACTAATTCAAAAAAAAAGCTATCTACGCTACTGCCACTATAGGTTATTGTAGCTTGTGATAACGATTTCGTAAGTCATAGCTCGTACATTATTTAATTTTGGCTCAAGTGCCAATTCAGTCAAAAATAATGATGCTTGCCACCGATCCCATATACTACGACATCAATTACATACAAGCCCACCGAAATTAAACTATTCAAATATTAAAAATTATTTGAATGGGTAAATTAACATACTTCTATGATGCATAAACTACTACTGAGTCAATTTTGGTAACAGCTCCGGAAATCAAGAAAATGACAGAATAGATATCTACTTACAAGAACAAGATGGAAAGCCCCTGAAAAATAAAACAGATGGCGCCACAGTCGAAAATTCCATGTGACAATTGTGACCATCTTTAACTAGAACGCATTAAAATTTTCAGACATATATCATTCAGTTCGATTCATCACTCATCGAAAGCAAGCAGGCTTGAACATTTTTGCGAACATGGAAAGAAGTGAATTTTGCGTCTTGATTAAACATTATTTCTTAGGTGAGAAAAACATCGCTTGTTGAACATCATGAGGACTCTTCACTATCGATTGTAACGATTTAGAAGTGGTTTACTGATTTTCGTTTGTTGTGGTGGTATGACCACAAAGGACGCCGAACGTTCTGGTCATCCAATTGATGTTACAATGCAAGAAATCGTCGAGAAAATCTATGGTATAATATTGAACAATCGGCGAGTTAAAGTGCACGATATTGCTGTGGCTATGAAGATCTCAACCGAACGGGTGCGCAACATTTTGCATAAATTTTTGAATATGAGAAAGCTATCTGCCAGATGATGGGTGTGACAACTTCAAAGTAGTGTTTGGCGATGTTCAAGCTCTATAAAAAGGACTTTTTGTGTCATTTCGTAACCGTGGACGAAGAATGGATCCGTCACAAAGAACAGTCGAAACAGTGGACGTGTTCTGGTGAATCGAAGCGGAAAAAGGCCAAAGTGGGTTTATAGGCCAACAAATTCATGGCGACAGTGGTAGTGATAAGCAGGAAAGCTTTCAGAAACATAATCCAGCTTAAAATTCGCTGGACAAAGTCTAGAATGTTCTTTACATTTAAAGCCTTCTCGCTCAATAGCTAATTTCCGCTTTACAAGCATACAATCATCCTTAGGAATTGACTGGTTTCCCTCATCAGTTCATCCATAAATATTAAAATTTTGAGGTAAATACCTAGCTGTTTATTCATAATCAAAAATTAAGACGTAACTGCATAAATTTAATGATTGCAATTGAAAAAAATGCTCTGTCTGCAATGTTGGCACTGCATGATGCGAATTTGCGGCTATATCGCCACTAATAGTTATATACTATTGACTAGCGGATGGAGATTTTTTTTGAAATGTTTGCGCCAAATATATAATTATAATAAAATCACGGTTTTTAATAACAACAAAAGAAGGATTATAGGATTGGGATACTATGACCTCAAAGTTGGAGCCAAATCTCTTTCCGTCGAGCCATTTCCTGTTCAGTTTGGAAATAGATAAAAATTGCAGGGGGCCAAATCTGGAGAATGTGGGGGATGACAAACCAATTCGTAGCGCAATTCATGCAATTTTGCCATTGCGACTGCGGAGCTGTGAGCCAGTGAGTTTTCCTGGTGGTAGAGCACTTTTTTCTTTGCCAAACGTGGCCGCTTTTGCTTCACATCGGCGTCGAATCGATCCAACAGCTCGGTATGGACGATGACGATACCGTGTGCATCACAAAAAACTGTCGCCATGACTTTGTTGGTCGATAAGTCCACTTTGGGCTTTTTCGGCTTCTATTCGCCAGGATAAGTCCACTGTTTCGACTGTTCTTCAGTCTCTGGTTTATTGTGATGAATCCATATTTCGTTAAGCAAACGGTGCAAAACGTCCTTCTTATCGAGCTTGAACATTGCCAAACACTCCTTTGAAGTCAACAGAGAGCAAATTCGGCACCCATCTGGCGGATAGCTTTCTCATATTCAAAAATTAATGTAAAATGTTCCGTACCCTTTCGTTGAGATAGCGTCAGTATTCTCGTGCACTCTAACTCGCCGATCGTCCACTATCGTACCATGGATTTTATCGACGATTTCTGGCGTTGTAAACTCAATTGGACGACCAGAACGTTCGGCGTTTTTTGTGGTCACATACCACAACGAAAATCAGTAAACCACTTGCGAATAGTTCCAAACGATGATGAAGAGTCCCCATAATGTTTAAGAAGCGATAATTTGTTTGCGTAATGTTTTTTCCACGCAAGAAATAATGTTTAATCAATACTCAAAATTCACTTTTTTCCAAGTTTACGAAAATCTTCAATGCTGCTTGCTTTCGATGTGTGTCAAAACAGATCTGAATTACATATCAGTCTGAAATTTTTAAGGCGTTCTAGTGAAGGTGGTACACACAAATGTCACATGGGACTTTCGATTGGGCCCATCTATGTTATTTTTCAGGGACTTTTCACCTTGCCCTCGTAGTAGTGAAGAAATAACTATCAACAAACCTGCATCCTGGATCCACTACAGTTTCAAATAATTCCATGAAATTTTGAAGGATTAAATTGGGAACGTTATAACAACAAACAATGTGTCTACAAAGTGCCCCATTAACGTAAATACAAAACTTCGGGACTTTTTAAACTATTGTTATCGGAAATCACAACATTCACTTACAAACAGTAAACAAACAAGATTTGGTTTGATGTTGCCAGTTTCATTTTATACGCTATGCGAATGCAACTAGATAAAATAAAATGAAAACATTTTTAGTCGACTAAAAATGAATCATGTTAAATACATCATAACATAGTTTTGAACAAATAATTGATTGTTGAAGTTGTTACTTCATGGTAATTAATCATATTGATAAAGAAAATAAACAAACATGGTTTTTTTTAGGTATATTACCACTAATTTCATCACGATACGTGACTGCGTTTCGACAGTTGAACAAGCATTTTCAAACGATAACACATTAAGTTATGAATGAATAGGAAATTATTCATATAAATACTACGGTATTTTCAGAACTAATTTACATTGTTTGGAATAACTTGGTCTTTTCAATGGGATTACTAACAATATGAAATAGGTGCTCTTGGTTATTAATTAGGCAAATATTAAGATTATATTTATGTTTGAAGATTTCCAGTGATCCTGTTGAATTTAGTGTCAAATAGGGCCGGAACTACAATGGGGCAACAGGGGTAACGCCCCGGGGCCCCCGGGTTCGGGAGGCCCCCTGAGCGAAGGACAAAAACAGAAAAAAATTTCGAAGTGCAAGCATTTTTAGCGCTGTTTCATTGTTCTTCGTTATTTGAAAAATTATTAACTGATTAATTTATTTATTTAGAATAATAAAAGCTATAGCGAAAAATCTGTTTAATAAAATCACCTCTAAGCCTATAAGATTCTGTACAAATCTTGCGCTTAGAAAAAAACTTTATTGTTAGAAATGTGAAATTTTATAAACGTAAAGAATTCATCATTTTATGGAGCCTTTTTTCCGAAGCTACCCTTTTCTCGGAGATACTTTACATGATTGATGATGTTATAATGTCTGATGTTTTAACTTACAATTTAATATGTAATACAACGTGAAAAATGTGTAAGACAAATAAAACAAATCATTTATGAATAGAAATAATAATGCCTTGTTTCTTTTTTTACAAAAATTGGAAAAAATTGAGTTGGCAAACGCAATAGAGGAATAGGGCCCCGAACATAGTCTTGCCCCGGGGCCCCTTTAACTCTAGTTCCGGCTCTGGTGTCAAACCTTTCGTACAGAGATGTACTATTTTTGTAAATATTTGACAAAGATGGAAGACGGAATGTTGTCTATACCTTATATTTATATTATGCCCCGTCTGGCATAATAAGTATAGTGGCTTTCACAATCAGAGGATGTTAACTTATAAACTGCTGATTTATTGAATTTGTGTATCTTATCTTTAGTTTTGAAGAATATATGACAATTTTTGAACCGTGTTTTATTTAAGCTTTTTATTTGAAATTGGACCTAAATGGGTAATAGACCCAAATTTTTGTTTATTATTATTGTAATGAGGACACGTATATCTCTCTCGTTTATAGAAGTTGTCACTTTCTGGGGAAATTAGCTTACAAACACCAGGTTTACTTTATTTATTGTGGTTTCAATTTGTAGATGGATGCTACGTTTTCGTGGTATGTTGGTCCTTTATAATGACTAAAAATAAAATAAAATTTCTCTTTTTGACGTTTCGACATTGTATTTATATCTTTATCGCAAATTATTAGGATAATTAGCGTTTCCATGTAATTTAGAAAAGAATAGACGACTTTGATCAATTAAATGCCTCTGCAGCCGATTTGTGGTTTGAAATCCAATTAAAACTGCAGAAAACTTGGATCGGTTGTGTGTGAGAGGGTAATGTATGCCGAATTGTCAAATTGATTTACTTGAAATGGATTGAGTCTAGCTAATTAAATACCTAAGATAATATTCTATGATTTACAAAACTAAATAACTATGACTATTTTATGAATTACTTATTACATTCATAGACAATTAACTATATACATAATGCTCATCCTCCAAAAAAATATGTGGCTTACCCAAAGTTTATAAGCCTAATATAACAATGCGACCTGTGGTATGCAGCATTCAATCTTCTTTTTATGAAAAGGTTGAATACTTATCTAACATATTGAATAACATAGCTCACAAGAATGACTTTAACATCAAAGATTTTGGGTTTTCAAAGAATTCATTGACAAAGTTACAATACCTAAAATCTATATCTTAGTATCATTAGATGTCATATCTTTATATACAAATATCCCTCTAGAATTAGCTCTACAAATGAAGAAAAATAAATGGGATGACATAAAACTATAGACAAATTTACCTATGAATGAATTCTTAACAGCTATAGAATATACTTCACAGCTAATTTTTTACAATATAGAAATAACTGTTATAAACAACCAGAAGGTTGTGCAATGGGTTCTCCAATATCAACTATCATAGCCCAGATAGTTATGGAATTCTTTGTAGAAAATAATGCCTCGATTAAATTATAATATAACCTTCTTCAAACGATATGTTGATGATTGTATCGCTGCAATCCCAATAGATGAATATGATGAATTTTGAGTTTCACCAATTCTTTTCACCATAAATTACAATTCACAATTGAAACTGAAAATAATGATGAAATAAATTTTCTAGATTTCACTTTAGTACGAAAACCAAATGATAACAAAATTCTAACTAAATGGTACACCAAATCTAATCTAATGGTCTTTCTGAAAAATCAAGTAATATAGTAAAACTTTATGATGTACATATATGTCATAAAAGTTATTTATACTAAATTGAAAAGCGACGTACCTTCCAAAACGATAACACATTCTGTATATTCTATCACTTGTAAAGATTGCGGAAAAGTATACATCCACCAATCTTCCCAATACCTTGATAAAAGATTAAATGGGTTAAAATATACAACGAATTCATCCACTGCACTTAATAAACATGTGAAAAATATAAACAATAATACAAAAATTTTGAATATTGAAAAGAATAATGATGAACATTTAATATTAGAAAATATCCAAATTAAAAGAAACAATTGTGTTATTGATAAAATTGATTTTAATCTTTCAAAACTTTATAATAATCTGAATCACAATTAACCAGATTCAGATATTTTGAATTACTACTTACTATTGTACTTGTTGGTAGTTTGGTTTTTTAATATGACTTAAAATAAAATAAAATTGTTTTTTTTTTGGATATTGTATTTATATCTTTATCAAAAATTGTTTTTTGTCATTTAGTGTTTCCATGTAATTTAGAAAAGAATAGATGATTTCCCTTAGTGAAATGCGTCTGCAGCCGACTTGTGTTCTTAAAATCCAATTAAAACTGCAGAAAACATTGGATCGATTGTGTGTGAAAGAGTTAATGTATGGCTAATTGTCAATTTGAAATGGATTGAATATGGTTAAACATCAGACATTTTTTTAAGATTGTACAATTTTAAATATCTATAATTATTTTATTAATTAGTTATTCTATGATTAACATTTTATTTCTATTATTAACAACTAATCAAGTTCAAGATAGTTCTATGGAATCTTACCTCAAAGCTGTTACTCATATATGCTAGATAATACGTTATCTTTTTTAGGTTGAATTTTAAATAGACAATAGAAAGTGGTACTTCAAAATAACAGAATTTGGTTTAAGTTTGAATTAGATTATTGTGAAGTTTTGGAAGACTAGAATCAATTTGGTAATTAGCACAATTGTTTCTTTTAATTTGGATACTTTCCAATATTAAACGTTTGTTGTTATTCGTTTCAATATTTAAAATTTTTATATTGTTGTAGTCAAATGAATGATTCGTGTCTTTTACATGTTTACTAAGTGCAGTGGAGCTTACAAGTTAATTGGTTCAGACCGTGATGAGTTTTATATAGGTAGAACTTGTCGTAATTTTAAGCTCAGATATCAAAAGCATTATCATTATCGTTCTTTCAGACTTAACAAAACAGACTCAACCTTTGTTAACCATTTTTTACAAATAGGTCATACTTTTCTTAATTTAGCCTACGCCTTCTACATTATCAAACCAAAGGTTTCAAATTAAATACACCAGAATCAAAAGAGGTTAAAAACTCCTATAACAATTCCTGAATGACCAGTTAGATGTGTATCATCATCTTTTCCATTGTCTTTCAAAGCTCTCTTAGAATAATTCTTAGAATATTAAATGATAAATATCCTAACGCACAATGTGTTTCTTAATTCACACTGTATTTACCGGGAATCTACCTGTTTTGGAATTTCCGATAATCCCTTACTCTTAATTGTTGAGTATGTAACTAATTGGTTTATTAGATACAAATTGTATCTTGTAAATTGAACCTAATACTATGTTAATATACGAAAACATTGAGCCTCCATGTTCAATAATTTAAATTTCCTCATTAGAAGCAGCATCCAGATCTGTTTGTACTTGATCCTCTAAGTACCTACCCATGTAATGAGGGATGTCTAGAAAACGAGATTTCAGATTCTCAGACGAGGAATAATGTTATTTATAAGCCACCGCAAGTTTGAAAGTCCGATGGGAGTTGTTTAATGTAGGAGAAAGTTTGATAGAGGCGCTGTTCTAGTAACCGCATCACTAGCGGTGAAAATTAAGCTGTCTTACATTGGAACACAATAATATTATAAATAATTCACTTTATAAGCCAATTTGAACGACAGATTGGTGAAGGTTAGAGAAACTCATCAATATACGAGCAAGTGCGTTCTCCAGTGAGTAATTATTTGAATTACTCATTAAATAAATTATTGTTTTTCTATTCTTAATTATGTATTTATTGTTTCTCTATTTTACCATCTTATGGTTGAAAAGGATATACCTATAGGTATAATGCAGTCAAATAGGTATAAAAATAGGCCAAACCCGTAAATCCTTAGGAAATGGATCGATTTTGATGAGAGAAAGTGCATTCTTTTCAGAATGTAATCAGAAAAAAGATTGACTACAAATGAAGTTGCGCAAATTGTTTATATTGCTTATAAACAATTTAATTACCTCATTTTTGAGATTACATAAAAAATTTTAAGCAATGCAAAATTTGACCATTTTTGATTGATAAAGACTATTTTTTGTTATAAACAATATATTTATTAATAAAACAAATGATTTCGACGAGAACTCCGAGGTTAGGGTCGTTTTCGGATAATTTTGGTATTCTGAGTTTGATTTTAGATCATCAATATCGTCGAATGTATACCCAAAAATTTGCTAATTTGTTATAAACAAATTATATTTATTATTAAATATACGAATTTGACCAAATTGTCGAGTTCATAGTCGTTTTCGGATAATGTTGGCTTCGATTTTATTGCTATTATGGTCTTTAAATGCATATATAAATTTTTGAACTGTTATAAACAACTTATTTATTAACGAATGAGGAAAAAAGAAATGTGTCATTTTATTCATTTTTATATAATATGCACACTTAGAACTTGATTTTTTTAACAAAATCGATGGAATGTATTAAGTCTTCATATAACTTTAAAATGGCATGCTAAAAAAATAGTTTGATTCATATATACTGAGAAATAATTAAAATAATATATATTGTTATGATTTCATTTCCTAAACAAAAAAATGATAAAATTAGAACTTACCGAACATTGAAAATCAGAAAAGATTAATAAAAAGATATTATATGGAATTAAAAACAATATTAAAAATTAAATAATAGTTAGTATAATATCATAAACAATGTAAAACATAATAAACAACAATGTAATTAGAATTAGAAGTGTAAAACAAGAACTTCACTGAAAGTGAATAAACGTACAGTGTTACGAAGGCAGAAATCATAATTAAAATGATTACAAAAACTATCATGAGATAGCACAAACTATTGAAAAATGTTATAGATATAAGTTAGGATTAGTAAATTTGAGTTATATAATGTTAAAGAAATGTTATTGATATATCATATTATGTATTAGTTTTTAAGAATGAAAACTGTCAAATTTATAATAATTATTGGAATAATCATATTAATAATAACCTAATCATAGGTTATCTTATACCAAAGTGTGTGGAAAAATGTAGGCAATATGAATTCAAAAAGAAGGAATCATCATTTAAAATAAGTTGAAAATCTCCAATAATTCAAAATTTATAGATTGGTCGAGGCGATTTTATAAACGTCAGACTAGTAACAATGTAATACTTCTGTCAGTTTGCAACAATCATCAAAGCATTCTTGATAGGTAAACTAAGCACCTCATTGGTTATTTTTGAAAATACTTGGCGTCCTTTTTGAAGGCCTATAAAAGGCATCTGACTACAAGCCAAGTTAGTTAGCCATCAACATCTGAAGAGTCAAGGTACTCAAGCAACTCTTAAAGTTTCCATAAACTTAGTTTATTAGATAAACATCGGAGAACCCAAGTGTTTCAGTAGCTTTGTAAGGTTGAAAGTAACCGAAGCAAATAAATAATTTCCACAAGTCAAGTAGTGTTCCAAGTCTCCGAACAAAGTTTAAAGGTTACAATAACCTACAATTCATAAGTAACATTGAACGATAGCCAGCCTCCGATAAAGTTCCAAACATCATTAAAGAGTTTTGTATCTTTAATAAAAAGAATAAAACTAAGTTAACAATTTTCAACAGTTCCTGATTTCAAAAGAAGTGACCAAAATAGTTTACCTGTATTTATTGTGTGTAGCAAAGAAATTGTGTACGGTTAAAGTGAATTATCAAATTAATAAGAAGATCAAGCCAATCGAACATTGCCTACATTTTAAAACATATTCTTGGATATAAACTAAACGTAAGTTCATTTATTATTTCTCCATTGTATTATTATCTGTCAGCAAATCTGAAAGAAAGATTGTAGATTATAACTTTGTAAACAAATATTAATAGTAAATAATTTTTAGGTTAGATCATAGATCAATATATGAACATAACATTAAAAATTGATACCAGAGATAAATTAGAGTCATAGAAATTTAAATATAAAAGTTTTTAACCTTCAAAGAACATTGTGTTTAATTCCATAGATATAAAATAAAAAGGTAAAAGTTCATTATTCAAATCAAACAATCATTAATAAGATTCAAAATACAATAAGAAAGCTAGCCGGTAGAATTAATAATAATTCATAATTAAATAATAAACTCATAAGAGTTTAGTTAATAATATATAATAATTTTTGTTAAAAATCAAAACCCTTAAGTTTATTTCAGCAATTTGTTTGTCAAATTTGCTTCTCTGAAACTTTATTCGATATTCATCCTCTAAATCTCGTGCACTCAAACTCCTCTATCAAATATTTTGTATTTATGCGATTCAAAATTGAGATTTTTCTAGTAGCATACATATCTATTTGTTTTGATTTTTTTCATATAATTTATTTGATATTAAAGATGTATTATATATCTATGGTTTCGGCGTTTACGTAGTGTAAATTCATAATACTTCGGAAGTTAATAGAGAATAAAACTCAAATTTTACACAAAACTTTAACATTTAAAAAATGATCAAATCGATACATATAATTCACCGCTTGTTAACAATTTTGTAAACGCACTCCCACCATTATCCAACCCCATCCCTCAATTTGTACCACATTCTGATCCCTAATATTCAAGTACATACTTTTAGAATTAGCTTTAGTTGATAAATCCTTGCTTTGAAAATGCCACAGTGTGGTGAAACAATTTGTCAGCATTTTTAAATTAAATGTTGAAAGTTTTGTGTAAAATTTGAGTTTTATTCTCCAACTTCCGAAGTAAAAAGATATATTAATTTTAAATACTCATTATACTTGGAATTTTGGCACAATTCGTATACTTTCTCATAAATTATTTATTTATAACGATTTAAAATTTTATGTATGCATTTAAAGACGTAATCAGGAGGCCAACATTATCCGAAAACCACTATAAACTTGACATTTTGGTCAAATTCGTATTTTTATTAATAAACATAATTGCTTATAACAATTCAATAATTCATCTATGCATTTAAAGACTATAATAGCAATAAAATCGTACTCGGGAGGCCAAAATTATCGGAAAACAACTATAAACTCGACGTTTTGGTCAATTTCGTACATCTAATAATAAATATAATTTGTTAGTAACAAATTAGCAAATTTGTGGGTATACATTCGATTACAACGAAGAATGTATGGCCATAAGTATAGTACAAGGGACAAAAAATTCCACTGCCTTTGCTAAACACTGTTTTGATTATAACCATCAATTATTCGATTACAAAAATGTTAATACTAACTAAGGAAACCAAATAATATAAAGATCTATTCTGGATATGATTCACATAAAACGTGACTCCAAGTCTGTAAATCATAGAGCACAACGTTCAATTCATTGAGTAGCATCAAAAAACGTTGAACAAAGGAAATGATTGAAAAATATGAAGACATACACAGACGCATGCAAAACTGAAAACGACACAGCTTTCGTAACCCCAGATGATAAAATGACTTTCAAGCTCAATAATACCTGCAGTGCATACAACGGCGAACTTCTTGCTATTCTCAAGGCATTAGAGTACTCAAAGAACACTGACCAACGAAAAATCCTCATTATATCGGACTCTCTCAGTGCAATTGATAGTACCTCCCAGCTATTTCCGAAAAACCCAATTTTAATCTTAAGAACGAATTACATAGCTTACAACTTATGCAAAAAAACATCAAATTCATATGGGTTCCATCCCATATTGGCTTCGAAGGTAATGAAGCTGTAGACAAATTAGCTAAGTGTGCAATCCGCGACGAATCGCTTCCTATGATTGAGCAAATTGTACATACGGAATTCAAACGGACTATCAAAGAATCCATACTAAATAAATGGCAATCCCAGTAGAACGACACCAACTCCAAACTTCTCAGAGTAAAGGAACATGTCACCCCATGGCAATCATATCCCAATAAGAGAAAGGATCAGCTCGTCCTCACCAGATTGAGAATTGGTCATACCCGAATCATAAGTGCGAAGTATGCCATGTCCAATTGTCCGTCATACATATCTTACAAGAATGTCCGATATATAGCACCGAGCGACGCAAACACCTCAATCAATCAAAATAACGCTGAACGCAGAATGTGACAGACATCAAAATCATGAATGACATTTAGTTCTATTTATTTGTGAACTCTGTTGATTTACTTCATAGTTATTTCATTTTTCTTTCCGTCTTTAATAACCTTTAAGGTTGATAAGACTAATAAAAAAAAGGTTAACAAACCACACTTCTCTAGATCAATCTGAATTTATAAATGAAGTGAAGTTTCGTTTAGAATTAACTTATTTTCAATACGGTGAACAATGTTTTGGACAAATATTCAGCACGACAATCTTTTTCTATTACCTCATTAATCTTTAACATCTGGTTTGAAAGTGGATACTTGAGCGTTATATTTTTTGTTTCAGTCGGATTCAAACAGTGCTTTGAAATGACTTCGTAGTTCATAAGGAAATTGCTAAGCAGTGAATTCTTGATACATATTTATATACTTAAAACATTAATTTATCACAATTCCGATTGCTCGTCTTTCATTTTATTTCGGCGACGTGGACATTTTTAATTAAAATTGGTGCGATAAGGATGCTTTGTGATGATACAATTAGTTTTAAGAAATGCCGTTTTAGACATTGATATTACGTCTTCTGATGATGGTCGTGAGACCAATACGTACGTAAAAATGAAAATAATAAGCATATGTGTTAGTGTGACCTATTTCCCGAGAATTTATATAATTCATACATAGGTCAAGAATCATTATTAACACACTATGAAGCTACCGGGATATCAAAAATTATCTTGGTCAAGGGTGGTTGTGGAATCTAAAACGTGTGTCTTACTTTACGTTTGAAATAATTATGTCATAATTAATTTGAAGTTTCTAAAAGTGCGAAATTTCGCAATTTTATACGAATATTGTAACACTCAGAAGTCTTTAGCGCTTTGAACTCCAGGATTTTCACGTGGCCTATCGAAATTAGAAGGTTCGAATTATGTAAAAACATAATTGCATGAACGCCAGACGTCCTATGTAATTAGCTACGAACGAAATCATTTTGACATATGCCTAGAGGAGCTCGCTGCGCGTAAGTAAGAGTTTATACATTTTACCTAGGTCTTGTTAATTTGGGGCCGTTTCTTGCCCCGTGCGACCGGCGCCAGTTGTAATAAAGTGTTTTTGGCTATGGGCCGCTAGATTTTACCCGCTTTGTGTAAATTTTAGTAGCGAGAAAATTCCCTTTGGTACGTCGCACGTTAGACGCGCGTAGCTGAGATCTGAGAATAGCTCAAACTGTTTTATTTAAATTTTCCTATTTAACGGACATTTATCGAAAAAAGAAGGGCCGTCGGGCACGGTCCGATACTGAATCTAACTACATGGAGCGAAAACGGCATGCGAAAAGTCGTCGTAAACCGTATTAGGTACAACCAGTTTGAATAATCACTCTTATCTACTAAAAATAATATTGGGTATACTCTGATGATGGCTACTTGGTAGCTGAAAGTTCGTTAGTATATCAACAGTATTTATTGGATAAGGTTAGCTTAGTTATCTCAAAAACCTTTCCGCATTGATATTATGTATTCCCATGAAGTAGAAGCCTTATTCATTGAATATTGCCCCTTATTTATGTTATATATTTGTTTTTAATAATTGGGTTGTAGACTAAAATATGTCCCCCACTTCCAAAGAAGGAAAATCGCGTGTTTCACCAAATCACCTGTTTCCATATTATTCGCTTATATTAAATCCGAAATAGATAGCGTATAACGATTGTATAGAATGAGAAAGTGTAGTATAAATATGTACTAAAGTGTAATACGATTAGCTGTTATCAGGATACAACAGAGGAGCAGAAACTCTTATGGGCTATTTATGCGACAATGGCGTGTCAACGCGGCATCCCACTGCTCGATTCATACTGTTTTTCACTCCCCACTACCTATACTACATGATATTACATTATACGGCGGCCATAAAATGAAATTAGAGAGGGCAGTGCAAAAAGAAAATTTAAAGTACATTTATATGAGGTCATTTTCATGAGTGCGTACGTTACTTCTCCCAGTTTCACGAAGGAAATGTATTAGCAAATATCACATTCTTAGTAAATGATGAATTATATCATTCATTACGAAGCTTTTCATAATTATAGCTACCTACATATTGCCACAGTGTAATATTTGATATGTAATTTCCTGATAATTCCAATTGAGTAAGGACGTAAGGGAAAAAGCTGTGATTGATTTTGTGATTGTACGAACCGGAAATATATTGAAATGATTTAGAAACCGTTAATGCTAATGAAAGATGAATTAAAACTTTATTCAAATAGTCTACATCAACGAATTCGGATATACTAGAGTTAGTCAGTCTATTCGTAACTACGGAATTTTGTATCGCCAACATGACGTGTAGAAATCCAGTACGGATAGAGGAATAGTACCCCACGGCATAGGCGTGTATTGTATAGGGTATTTTAAACAGATTTCCAGGGTACCCCACGCCACGGGCGTACTATTTATAAGGCAGTAAGGTACGTAACTATTGAAACATCAAAAATAAAAACTTTATAACCAATATTAACAGTGTAGCTGTAGACATAGAAGAATGTTTATGACAAATGTGGGTTTCTTCCATGTTTTACAGAAAAATACTGGTATTTTGGCAATTAAACTGATTCACTTACTGACCACATTTGTATAATAGTATGGTCGTTTCTTCTTTTGGTGATTGCCATTCACCGATTTCTGTGTGCGTGCAAGTAACTATATTGAAGCGCAGATTATGAGCTGCTTATTACTTTGTTCATCTACATCTGGGCAATTAAGTATATTTTTATATATTCTTAACCAGTGAAAACATTTGTTTCTATCGAGGACATTATTAGATCACAATTATTTAATTTATATTGCAATACAATAATAGTTTCACTTTTTTCACCACTACATCAACCTATAATTTGGTTTCAAATCATATCTGTATAAGTATATTCATATAAAATCCATTGTTGGGCCCTATATGGAAAATTTCATGAACAAAAACTTCCGAAAGATGTTTAACATGATTATATACTTTTATTCTATTCTGTCTACTGATATTAAAGTACAGTAGGTATATCGCCACTACAGCATTTTTGCTTTTATTTCATCCGTATTGTCAGGAAACATTTGCAATAATCGGACTATGAGATGGGAGCAAAATATGCGTTGATTTTCTTGATTTCACGATGTAAGATGGTATATAACTAACAATATGAATGGGGAACATACAAGTAAGAAAAGTTTTAGTAAAATTGTAACTTTTATTCAAATAAAAAATTGTCAATTTATTTATGTGAGAAAGTATATTGTATATTGTTGAAAAGTCTTCTTGCGGAAAATATAATTCTAAAAATGTTGACGTATTAATAATAAATATTAACAATTTATTGTTACTGTAAATTCTAGTAAATCCTTAGTACATTCTTTAAAACATGTTTTAGGGGGATATCTAATCTATGACCGCAAATCCGGTGTAAATTTCTGAGTTGATGGTCCTTTCAAAAAACGTTTAATGATTTCGCCAGATGAGCCAGGTACTGCGCCTGAAAATCAATTACCCAATTAAAATTCAATGTATGCAGCATATATGATTTCATAACAAAAATTATTACATATTATAGATAGTTGACTACTGACAGCAAATGCACAATTGCACATGTATAAAAACTACAAATTAATTGAATTACTTTTCTAAATTGTGGGACCTTACTGTAATTACAGATTCCGCACTTTCTGTCATAGCAAATTTAGTTTTTAAATGCTTTACTAATGTCCTCAGAGAATTCACTCTCTTTCTGTAAAACCTCACAGAAGCTTGTAAGTTTTTCATTTTTCGCCGTTGCTGTGAGACAGTCTTCTTTGCAATTTTCCAACTGACATGTGCTCTTGCTGGATTGTCCATATCTGATGTAGTACAATCACCAAAATAGCGTTTACCACGAAACTTTCTGAAAACATTAATATTAATTAGATGTTATAATGGTATTATATTTATTAACTTATAAACAATTTGACACAGTATATAAGGGTATCAACTAAATCTATGTCATAACATAAGGGGCATATTTTTTTAGAGAAATTTAGCCCAAAAATTCTTAATAGTTCATGGCCCCACTATTGACAAGTTTTGGGATAC
Source organism: Endomychus coccineus (assembly GCA_958510875.1). Lineage (NCBI taxonomy): Eukaryota > Metazoa > Arthropoda > Insecta > Coleoptera > Endomychidae > Endomychus > Endomychus coccineus. The sequence continues at coordinate 26,666,227 of OY294068.1, read as the reverse complement.
AGGTCATGAAAATTTTGGTGAATATCAAAAACTATTAGATATAAATGCATGAAATTTGCACAACTCATTCACCGTATACATTGCACTATGCTGATACTAGCAAAAGCCTGTAATACTACAGGTGGCCAGTTTTAGCAGAATTATATACAGTATTGTAAACTTTCTTTTGTGGAACTACTGCTCCTACTATTTGTTGATATTTCCCTTTCCTCCTTTCTTTTGGATTACTGGAACTACTGGAAGTTGTTGATGAAGACCTTGCTAATGGTACAGCTATAACGGATTCTTTCTCAGAAGAGGTATCCGATTCTGGTGATTTGCTAGATTTTTGGGTAAGGCTGCAGTGGCTGTTGAAATGAAGTAGTAATTGAAACGGAAACTGATTCAACTAAGGACTCCTCATTACTACTAACCATGATATCCTCATTAGCTGGTGCAAACCAAACGCTGCTTTTGGTCATAGATGTTGACGCATATTCACTTTCTGAAAGTTTTGCTCTAAAATAAATAAAACCATATATTAGTAAAACTGCTATGCTCTTAATTAAACATTTTACCTTTTAGGTGCTGAAACATCAATATTCTCTTTGTCGTCTCCATTATGTCTGAAACAGTTTGCAATTATTACTACCATGTTCCATCCCAACATATCTGGAATTACTTACTCAGGGTAAATATGTAGGCGACTTGTACTGGCAAATGCTGCTGTAGCACCACCTTTAAGGTCTTTCCTGCCGCCTGGCCTAGTTACAAAGTCACTTTCAGAAACAAACAGGTACCTAAACGATGCAAAGTACTAAAAGTAAAGAAAATTCACAATTTTAGAACACTATTAAGTCGTTAGCTTCTTGAATTTTCTAGAAAGTAGAAAGAACAAAGAACTGTATCACCAAAATCACTCAAAGATTTGACAGGTTAAGTTGATCGGAACTCGTCAACTACACTTTCAAATAAATGTCACTTTTCTTGACAGTAGGTACACGATTAGCGGCGGCGAATTACGAGTGCCAATATCGGAGATCTCTCTATTCAATCTTTATTTCTCCACACGATTGCTGGGAAGCTAGATGACAGTATGGTGGGAGAGAGACATGTTGGCGATACTCAAAAATGACTTTAGCTTATTCTATCTAGTATATCCGAATTCGTTGGTCTACATAATTACTTTACCGACATCTGCTGCCAGGTTGACTTCCAAATTTTAACTGTTTATAGTGACACAAGTTGTCACATGAGCTGCCAAAATTTGGCACAAAGTAAACTAATAAAATGAAATGTGACTTCACTTTTTTTGGGCCGATTACAATACTTCTCTCATCATATAGTGTAAGGAAAACTATATAATATATGGAAATGTATGTCTTTGCATTTTTTTTTGTTTTAGGAATAGCTGGCAATCAAATTAACAACAATCAGGTATGGTATGGTATCACTACTTCTAATGCATTTAACTCTCGAATATCGTCTTATTGGAAAGATGCAAATAGTCGTTGCTGATTTTATTGGTGTTTTACCATCCTCCACTTACAAAATGATAAACAGGGTGTTATATGCTTTTGCAAATTTGAAGCATCGTTATATAATAAATTGTCTTAGAAACAAAATTGTGTTCTTTACTTATAATACAAAATAATACAAATTATGTGTAATTTTAAACGTAATTTCCAAACAGTACTGTTTATCATATGCTCGAAAAAAAAAGGTTGAACGTAATTATGTAAAAGGAGAAAACAGAACATTGGATATCCAGGTTTCTCGAGAGATGCTTTCATTCACATTATAACATGTGAAAGGTTCATTTATACTTCTAATTTAACAGCACAAGTAGCTCCTGATTTTCATTGTAATTTTCAATAAAATTGTGTTTTGAGAATAAATTATGAAGCAATATTGATTTTGTTTACATTTGAAAGATACAAATGGTACAACCATCATTTGAAGCTGAGAGCATGATATAAATAATCATTATTTGTGAAGTTATAACTAGAAAGAGCAGTAGTTAGAAATTGTATTATTTGGAAGAGATCGAAAAATTAGAAAAACATTGTGTGAAGTGTATCGGGCTACAAGGAGATTATATTGAGAAATAAAATATTTGACCAAATAAATCATTTCTTATTTCATTTTTCAAGCACTTTTCACCTTGCACTCTTATATAATATGTTACATTGAAATTTCATCCAAATGGTCTACATAATGGGGTCAATCAATTATCAATTGTCACCAATAGCTTAGAAATTCTGTATTAAAATCATATGAAATTTTTGTTTGTTTTTCAATGTTTATTGGGAACAAACTTAATATCGTGACTGAGACCCATTATGTCATGCACTGCTCAGCTACTTTCACACATAATTTCATCCAATTTGGTCAAGGCTTGACCAAGATAGCGTAATTTGAATTTTCTAAAAAAAGGTATGTATTTATACAGGGTGTCCCAGGTTTTAGTAGCAGAACTTTAACAGTCGATAGAGAATTTGATTTTGAGAAAAAAAGTTCCTATTAACATATAAATTTTGAATGTGCATGTACTGTAAGTGCTAAGAATAGATTACTTGTCATTTGTATTTATAGATCACCTCTAGGCTCTCTAGATATATTTCTTGACAAACTCTATCAAACCCTACAGAAAGTTAATTACAATTTCATAAAATACAAGATAATTGTATGTGGTGATTTTAATATTTGCCTTTTAAAAAACTCTGATGCTGCGGATAAATTTACTGACATCATTAATGAAAATAACTTCTCTCAAACTATAATAGAACCCACTCGAGTAACAAAAAAAACGCAAACGTTAATTGATAACATATTCATCAACTTTAATTCTACATTAAAAGGAGAAGTTCTTAACACGGCTCTTTCAGATCATCATGGTCAAATAATAGATTTACAAACAGAACTTGGAACCAAACCTGTCTGTCACAAAATTTTAAAAAAAGGTTATTCACGTAACAAACTAAATCAATTTGCTACTGAGTTGTCAACTCACTCATGGAAGGATGTATTTTTACAAAACGATCCAAATATTGCATATAATATCTTCATGAACAAAATAAACACTCTGTGTAATTCTATTTTTATTCCAAAATTAACAACAAATCAGAATCTCAAAAATACCTGGATCACAAAAGGAATAAAAACATCATGTCAAAATAAGCGGAAATTGTATAAAGAAAGAAATGAAGGTATGATTTCAAATAGTTATTACAAAAAGTATTGCAATATTCTTAAGCAAACAATTCTTTCTGCAAAAAAACTCGCAGATGAAACGTTTATCAAGAAAGCTAATAACAAAGGCAAGGCTACTTGGCAGCTTATCGGAAAATATACCAATAAAGCACCCCCAGCCAAAAATGCAATACAAAACTTGACGAACAAATCAAATGATCCACTTGAAATTGTAAATCAAATAAATAACTATTTTATTAACACATGTTCTCAAATATCAAGCAGTAACATAACGCTTGATAACATACAACAGAACGGCAGTACCATATACTTCGAACCGGTAATGCCCACGGAACTGTTTAATATTATTATGAAGTTAAAGAATACTGATGCGGTAGGTGATGATGGAATACCAGTAAAATTAATTAAACATGTTGTTTACTTAATACTAGACCCGTTATGTCACATATTTTACATTAGCATTCAACATGGGATATTTCCTAATGAATTAAAATGTGCTAAAGTTAGAGCAATCTATAAAAAAGGGGACGTTAGTGATATAAACAATTATAGGCCAATAGCAATACTAAATAATTTCAGTAAAATCTTTCAGAAAATTATATGTAATAGACTTATGCAATTCTTGGAACGTCACAATATTCTTTCTGAACAACAAAACGGTTTCCGAAAAGGAAGAAATACAATTCGCGCAATATATATAGCTTTATCTGACGTACTCCAGTTCCTCAATAAAAATGACATCACAGCTGCAGTTTGCTTAGATTTGTCAAAGGCCTTCGACAGCGTAGATCATCAAATATTATTGCGAAAGCTTGAACATTATGGGATCAGGGGTGTGGCATTGAAGCTCATTGAAAGCTATCTGCACAAAAGAGATCAGTATGTCGCGGAAAGTGATCTAGAAGGTAAAATATTCAAATCAAATAAGAACACAATAAAGAGGGGGGTCCCGCAAGGCTCTGTAATCGGTCCTCTTTTATATATTGTCTATACAAATGATTTATCTGGACTTATTGAGAGCATAATCCAATTTGCTGATGATACTACAGATATCGTAAGCAGTGATAAAGATGTTGATCACTTTAAACAAAATATTAACCAGAACTTGGATGTATTAGAAGATTGGTTCCATAAAAATAATTTACTACTAAATGTGAATAAAACTCAATTATTAAGGTTCTCATTTAGAGAAGTTGAAAACATTACACTTACTAGAAATGGCATAGACATAACATCTGTACCCCATATTCTATTTCTTGGTATATACTTAGATTCTAGGCTAGACTGGACTGAGCACATAGCGAACACTTCCAAGAAAATAGCAAGATATGGGTATGCACTAAGAATACTGAGTAAACATGTCAACACTTCCACAGCACTTACAGCATATTACGCTTACGTCCAATCTAGACTGCGATACGGCGTAATTCTATGGGGTAACTCCGCAAATTATAAACGGATATTTTGCATCCAGAAAAACTGTATCAGAAACATATTCCTTCTTAAATACAGGGAAAGTTGTAAAAAGTATTTTATAGAACACAAAATTCTCACGTTACCTACCTTGTATATTTGAATGCGTGATTTTTGTCAAAAATAATTCATCGCTTTTTAAAACAGAATCTCATTTGCACCACACCAGAAATAGGGACAATGTTATATGCAATAAGTACAACTACACCTACCTCCAAAAGAATGCAGAATATATGATAATTAAAATATTCAACAAAGTTCCGCCACATGTAAGAAATAAACCCATGAAGCATCTAAAAAGTCACCTATATCGTCTTCTTATAAACAAAGCTTATTACTCAGTACATGAATTTCTTTTCGATAGTCTTGATAGTGTTTTTCAATAGTTTTTAAGAAATGTATGTGTGAAATATTAATTTGAAATGTATATATATATATATGGACGTGTGTACATGTGTCTATATGTATAATCTATATATATATGTATGTGTATATATATATGTGTGTATATCTGTGTACATGTGTATGTATGTGTGTATATTTTTAATTGTAATAATGTTTGATTTTAACAAGATTATATATGTATATATGTGCATTTGTATATGTACATGTATATATTTTAAGATTTTATTATTACTTGAGCCATAAGTTCACATATTTATTGAATCCAAAATTTATGAATATTCAATAAATATGGGTATAAGTGTAAAATATTGTACTAATTACCATTTTAAATTTTGTCTACTATTTTAAAATTTTTTTTTTTCTTTTTTTTAACAAAATGTATTTTGACATGTTCTACGCCTAAGGGCAATATTTGTAGATAATTTTGTACAAGTGTGAACGAATAATAAAATCTATCTATCTATCTATGCACAGACGCTCAATTTTTGAGATACAGGGTGTTCAGTTTTCGGAAAAATTTCTTAATGTTGTGCGTATCTCCGAAGATAATCAAGATGTCTCAATGAAATTTGGTACCGTGGATGAGTAGATAGGTTAAAATAGACCCGAAAATTGTTATCACCCAGTAAAAACTACTTTTTAGGAACAAACTTCGATGCAAAATTTGAATCTGAACAAATAAGTTCTCCTGATATCTCATTGTACCTGGCACCGTTTCACGGCAAATTCAATTTTTGTGAATAATTACCACCACCATGAAAATCTGGTGAAAATTGAAAAAACAAGAACCTTGAATTAAAGAGCGTCGTTGAGTGACAAAAATAAAATAAGCTGTCTTTCCTAATCTCTAGAACGATACATTACAAATGAAGGTCGAATACCAAATTTTTATTTCCAAAAATGCTTAAGCCAGATAACTACAATGTACTTTAATTTATAGCAAGTCCACCAACAAGAGTTAACAAGACACAATTTTCTAAATTTCATGTATTAATTTTGAAAAAATTGTCCGGAATGATTTCCATTTTCTCGTGTACATAGTTCACAACGTCGTACAATAGATCTTCTAACTTCAATGAATACCTTTTCCAATTTTCATCCGATTTTCAAAGTGGTGGTAATTATTCACAAAACTCAAATTTGTCATGAAACGGTGCCAGGTACAAAGAAAAATCAAGAGACCTTATTTGTTTTGATTTGAATTTTGCATTGAAATTATCTATTAAAAGTAACCTTCACAGGGTGATAACACTTTTCGGGTCAATTTATTGTTATTAAATACCTATATCTACGCCACTGGAAGTAATACCGGTCTCATATATTATGTGCAAATGTGGTAACCTGTCTACGCATCCACTGTACCAAATTTCATTGAGACACTCTGATTATCTTCGGAGATACGAACAAAATTAGGAAATTTTTCATAAAATTCAATCTCAAATCTCAAAAATATAATAGGAACTTTTTTCCCAAAATCAAATTTTCTATCGACTGTTGAAGTTCTGCTACTAAAACCTGTGACAACCTGTATATGCAAATTCCAGGAGGGGGGATAAGCCCAACCTCATGAAGTTTGAACTGAAGGTCTCTCAATAAAAGGGTTTAAATCTCTCACTTCAGCCAATAGTTTAAGGGGTCCAAAAAAAGATAAAACTCAAAAACCACCTCAGAAAAAGGGTTAAAAACCTGTCTTTTGCATAACGAAAGGGTTGCACCAAATATTTTTGATAGAAATGTTAGGGTGTTGTTAGTCTTATCAATATACGAACATTTTGCACCAGGTCACGACACCAAGTAACAATGTCACCAAAAAAAAAGCACAACTTGACTCCACTATATGCAACTATATGTATAAGCTGCTGAATAAGTATATGGATACACCAGAACATTTGCACTTATTTGTTGCAACGTTTTAACAGACGTTTTAGACGGAATGTTATATTCGTCTTACCATTTTGTGGAAGAAATTCATTTCTAAACTCTATGTTGTGTAGAATGTCATGTTCAATGTAAATGTGTCTAATTCTGACATCGACTTTTTTCATCAACTATAATTTCGATTGAAAAAATATTAGAATTAAAATTCCTCACTACACAGTTGAATATTATTTTCCTTTCTATGTAATATGTAAAGTTATAATTATTATATTATCAATTTAATCTAATTATATTTTATAGATATTAATTCCGTATTTATCAATATGCCAAGTTTATAGATTCGACTAAATGTACCGGGTATATAATTATATATTAATGATAATTTCAAATGTTTCAATGCTACACTACTTTGTTCTAGATTTGATAATGAAATTTGAAAATAAATATTTCATACTAATATGTATTCATGCATTCTATCAAAATGTGTTTATTTACAAGATAATACTCATGGCCCAAACCGCTCGCAACAGTCACGTAGCTAAATAAAAGATATAAATTTGTATTGACCGAAACGCTGCGATAAATTTGTTTATCCAAAAAAGTAATTGTTTTGCAAGTGTGTTGCGGTCTAAATAGCGCTGACAAATACAATCATGAAGTTAATTGATGAGAAAGAATTCACGTAAATGTATCATATAAATGAAAGAGAACTACTCGTACGTACATATATCTGACAAGATTTACGGAGTGTATATTACATTAACATACATATCGTCAAAAAATTAATTACTCTTCAAAATAATTAATGTGCCGAAAGATAAGTTCAAATACACTGTTTGCGTTGATGTTGAAAAGTTGGTTTAACACGAAATATACTGCGTATCATGTACAAGCAATTAATTTAAACTCGTTATTTTTGCGATATTCCGTACTTTCCATCATATCAAAGCTACCCAAAAAGACGTACTTACTGTTTTTGATATATTGACAGAAGTAAACGAGAAAAGAAAAACTGATGATTTGAATATTGATGAAAATATTTAGTATCCTTCCTCGCCAAGTTTTACTCATTAGGATAGGGGTGGGGAATGCCGACCCTTTAAGCCTTATTGTCAATATTGTATTCAGTGTTCATACGAAGCTTACGAAAATCGGGTAATTCGAGAACTAAATGTATATTTCAAAAATTTTAAATACCAAAATACAAAAGAGTTATGAATGACTTCATTCGATGGTATAGGGGCTCTAGATGAGAAAGCGGTATGAAGTGTACCATCATCTGTAAAGCTGTGGACGTGACAGGTGATCACTTCTAGCAGATCGTTTATATAGAGCAGAAGCAAAGCTGGTGCCAAGACAGATCCCTGTGGAACACCGGCGTTGATAACCATTGTATCGTGGGATACTCCGTCAACTACCACATGGAGTGATATATTTGAGAGAAAACTCGATAGTAAGTGACAAAGTTGTGGCGGCAAACCAAATGACAGAAATTTCCCAAGAAGGCTTTGGTGCCAAACTCGGTCAAATGCTTTGGAAATATCCATTAATATAGCTAGAGATTCCCCATGTTTTTTATATATGTGTTACGTAGGCAAGCAGATCTCTTGTTAATATCTGCTGACGAAAGCCATTTCGTCGGTCAATCACGATTTTGGAGCTCTCTAGGTATTGGTTGAGCTTGATGTTGATCACTTTCCATCACTTCAAAAATTACAGATAATAGTGCAATGGGTCTATAATTATTAGGAAGGGTCATCTTTCCTTTTTTGGAATTAACTGGAAGTGAAATTTCTATCAATTGCTTTGGCGAAAGTCAAAACGAACGGGTGCCATTCGGGCATTCGATAAGCTTGAATCTTATTTTGACAGTATGTGCATCCTTCGAAGGGCTTATTGTTTTATAGCACATATTTCTGGTGTAAGGGTTACAATTTGCTCTTACTAAAGGATAAACTAAAAGCTCTATTTTATCACTTGGTTGCCGACAGCTACAGTGAAGATGGTCGTGGGTTATAATTTAGATGTTAAGAATTCGGGCGCCAGAGTATTTTAACCAACCAATGAATTATGAATATAACTAGGGGATACAAATACTCAAGTCCCCAGGTTAAATTACCCTGAAAAAAAAAATAAAAGACCTGTACCCAGAATGATTGAAATTTACTTTGAAATGCTAATATTGATATAATTTATGACAGAGCTTATAATAATGAGATATGAAGCGAATGAATTGAAATTATGGATGAAGTTAATTACTTAAATCATTAAAACAGTAAACAGTTGAACTTACACAATATACAATACTCAATGATTATTAAAATTGTTACATAAGCCAAAATCGATATCCTGACCTGATGAGAGCTGGATGTTGTATTTGCTTGGTGATGATTAATTACTTCTACTTCATGTAGGGGTCCCTGCCACAATTGTAATACCGTTTCCACGATTGTACAGCACAAATAAATCAGCGACTCTTAAGTAATCTTTCCACAGCAGATTCAAGCAATCTTCAACACACTTCTTGTTGAATTTTCCACAACATAGACAAAAAAGAAGAGGAAGAAGAAGAACCCCCTATCACGATAAGGTTTTCCTTCGAATAAGACAACTTTATTTCCGTTCACAACCAGTCACGTCGAAACTAGGTTTAGATTCCCTAAGGTACATTAATTACTCAATTAATTCCAAATATTCCAATCCAAATTGGTAATTGATGTCTTTGTTCAACGGAAGAATATTCCCAGACTTTGATTCCAAACAACAAACTTGGTATCACCTCCCTGTTGAAAATAACCTAGACGCACTTCTCATTTGAACGATTGACCAGAAGTGTCGCCATTTTCTCGCCCTTCCGGCTTTCTCGTTGTCTCACAGAACACCCTCGAAATAGAGACGGATCTGACACCGAACAACCATGACCCTTAGAATATACAGTCCATGACTTAGAATATACGGTCTAGCATAGCTGACGTCACAGGAGTTAACCGATTGTACTACAGCGGCCATTTCCAAGCCGTTAAGTGGAATTTACACGTTACACTGGCTTCAACATATTTTGTTCTGGTCTCCAGGCATGGCTTACCACGCCAACGAGGGTATGCTGTTTGTTTTGAAGCGACAGATGACGGTGATTTGTTGGTATGAGATATGTAAGTTTCCATTCCTAGCCTGATAATATCCGAGATCTCTGTGGCATCACATTGCGTTGGATCATCAGATTCAAAACATACGCTTCTCCAAGAAAACTCGGAGGAAAACATGCGAAGACCGTCCCAGTCGGCTGAGTTGTAATGCCAAACTGTGTTGGATTGGCTATTGGTTTTTCAAAATAATGTTTCTTAAATTTAAACGTTCTATTGCAACTTTTAGTTTTTGCCAATTTTTGACTAACCTAACTCATGCCTTAAACATGCTTTCAATATATTCCTGCATAGCTTTAGGATGATATAAAACTTAACATCAAACTCAATACAGATAACAAGATACAATATGATTATGGCGTTACTTCAAATTTAATGTAAACGAACAAAAGTGAAGATAACATTCACTGTTAGTAGAGCTTTGAAAATCTAATCTGTATTATTTCAGTTATTGAAAAGTTAACAGAGCCCTCTCAATTTGTTGACTTATTTTTGGGCCAACTGTGGCGTCGTGCTGTACGACTACAGGAAGTTCTACGTGAACACAACATGGAGATAGCGAGAACCGGAACGTAACGTCGCTGACGTGTGCATTGTGAAATACATCAGATAGCGAAGTATATTGCTTACTGACACGTTCAGAATAGGCGACATCTACCCTACTGCTTGCTTTTCCACACTAACCTGTTACACGCAGATATTACATTCTGATATTTCTATTTTGTCTGGTTATCTGTTCATTTTCGAAACAACACTTTCAATTTCACGAAATGTTATAGCGTAAATAATTAAGATTAATTGAGTTTTATGATACCACGACTTACTTGCTGGAAAGCTCGCCCGTTTTATACGTTTTATGAGATATATCTATGGTTTCGGCGTTTACGTAGTGTAAATTCATAATACTTCAGAAGTTGGAGAATAAAACTCAAATTTTACACAAAACTTTTAACATTTAATTTAAAAATGCTGACAAATTGTTTCACCACACTGTGGCATTATCAAAGCGAGGAGTTATCAACTAAAGCTAAATCTAAAAGTATGTCCTTAAATATCAGGGATCAGAATGTGGTGCAAATTGAGGGATGGGGGTGGATAATGGTGGGAGTGTGTTTACAAAATTGTTAACAAGCGGTGAATATATGTGTCGATTTGATCATTTAATATTACATTATTATTGTTTTTTGCGTGTTTCAAAATTTCTACGGATTCTAATATATTAAGTTTATGTCCTTTTTCCTGAATATGTAGAATATCAGGATTAAGGGTGAAATTGTGGTTATGTTCTAACAGGTGATTTGCGTAATTAGAGTCTTCTTTTTTGAGCCTGTAACTTCTCAAATGTTCATTGAACCTTACGCTGAAACTGCGTCCAGTTTGTCCTATGTACAAAGCACTACAGTCATCACATCTCAGTCTGTAAACTCCAGATTTCACAGATCACATAAGCTAGCAGCATATAATTGTATGATACATAGATTAATTAATGTCCCATTAAGTAAAGATAATTTCCATTTAGAATTAAACAGAATCGTAGATATTGCCAAAAATAACGGTTATAATGTCAAGATAATTAATAAAATACTCCAAAATAAACTCAATAAAAAAGCCTTAAGCATAATTTATCCGCAAATTAATAATAACACAAAATCAAATTTCACATGTCTAACATATTTAGGTAAACATTCACTAAAAATATCTCAATTCCTTAAAAAACAGAATAAAAACGTCGCCTTTAAAACAACAAATAACCTATGCTCGTATATTAATAACTCGAAATCTAAAAAAGATAACTTAAAGAAATCTGGAGTTTACAGACTGAGATGTGATGACTGTAGTGCTTTGTACATAGGACAAACTGGACGCAGTTTCAGCGTAAGGTTCAATGAACATTTGAGAAGTTACAGGCTCAAAAAAGAAGACTCTAATTACGCAAATCACCTGTTAGAACATAACCACAATTTCACCCTTAATCCTGATATTCTACATATTCAGGAAAAAGGACATAAACTTAATATATTAGAATCCATAGAAATTTTGAAACACGCAAAAAACAATAATAATGTAATATTAAATGATCAAATCGACACATATAATTCACCGCTTGTTAACAATTTTGTAAACACACTCCCACCATTATCCACCCCCATCCCTCAATTTGCACCACATTCTGATCCCTGATATTTAAGGACATACTTTTAGATTTAGCTTTAGTTGATAACTCCTCGCTTTGATAATGCCACAGTGTGGTGAAACAATTTGTCAGCATTTTTAAATTAAATGTTAAAAGTTTTGTGTAAAATTTGAGTTTTATTCTCCAACTTCTGAAGTTTTATGAGATGCTAAATGAGTACAAATCCATAAATTTCAAGTTCGGATTATAGTTCCGTGGTATAAGTTTATTTAGATAAAATGTGTTATATATAAATTCTCGGGAAATAGGTCACAATAACACATATGCTTATTATTTTCGTCTTTACGTACATTTCTCACGACTATTAGAAGACATGAAAGGTCTAAAACTGGATTTATTGAAACTAATTGTAACAGCACAAAGCGTCCTTCTCGCACCAACTTCAATTAAAAATGCCCACGTCGCCGAAACGAACAGAAACAAGAATAATCAATAATTGTAACACAGTAATGTTTTAAGTATATGAAATGTATCAAGAATCCACTGCTTAGCCATATATACGAACACATGTCAAGAAAGTCTGTATACGACTGAAACCAAAAAATATAACTCACGTATCTACTTTCGAACCAGATGTTAAAGATTTATGAAGTAATAGAAAAAGGTTGGCAGACATCATTAGAAATATTACTATTTGAGCATTCTAAGTAATTAAGTACCGAGAATCATTTAAGTTTCACAAGTCAACAAATTTAATAGCTGTATACAATATCACAACTATTTAAGGAATATAAGTAACATAGCCTCGGAATCTTTTATAATTCTGATTCAGTTACAAATTAAAAAAACATCTGAATATTTAACACATAGCTGCTATTTTGAAAAAATTCAATTCTTAATGTGGAATATCCTTGATATTGTAATTGGAAGTGCTTTTCATTGAAGGTTGATACTATTCTAAAGTTAGGTGATGTTGTCTCATCCAAGCAAGCCTTTACATTTTGCCGACCGCTTCGTTGGCGTAGTGAGGACAGTATGTGTCGTCACTGTAGACATTCGGTTTATGCTAGTTGCGATTTAATTGTAAAACTTGAACATAATAGTGAATACGTTATTGCATAGTGTATAATAGAAGTATAGTGTTGAAAATGAGAAGATGTGTCAGTGCTGGATTATAGCATAAGCTTTACTAAGATATAGCTTAGGGCCCCGACATTTTGGGGGCCCTGCGGAAATTGTAAAAATTAGAAATTAAAAAATTAATAATGACAATTTTTCTGGGAAAAAATAACGAAGTAAAGAAATTACTGGAATATAAAAGTTTGCGTATGCAAAACGACTGGTAATATCTAAAAGTAGTCAAGAATTAGTTGATTTTGTATTAACGGCGAATAATTCGAGCTTATAACTACTATTCATCTTGGAAGTGCAGTGCAGTGGCAACCGAGGTAGAAATTTGAGCCCGCGCCGGGCCCAGAACGGTTCCGACCCCCGTCTGCCGGGAGTCGACTCGACGTTCGATTAAGACTATGTCCAAACCCGTAATTTAAAAAAAAAAGGGGGGAGGGGCCCCCAAAATCTCTTGTGCTTAAGGCCCCTCATAGTGTTATTCCGGCCCTGTGCCCTGTGCTCCTTCGCAAAAATAGTCTACCTAATTAAATTAGTATAAATCTGACTTAATGATTGAATATCTGTACTATAATTTATAGATTTGGAGTCACGTCTTATGTGAATCATCTCCAGGATAGATCTTTTATAATAATCGGTTTTCTTAGTTAAAATATTAACATTTATGTAATCGAATTGATGGTTTTAATGAAAGCAGTGTTTAATAAAGGCGATGGAATTTTCTAAATTTTTGTTTCTTATACTATACTTATGGCTACACATTCTTTTTGTAAATATTGTTTAGAGATTCCTGCTAAGTCCCATGGCAATCTAATTTTCAACTGTTCGAAATAGGATGCAGGAGGTCTCACTGAAGCTTAGAGTTAGGTTATTTCTAGCAAAATATTCATAAATTTCTTTAATGAGTCTGTGGTATTTTCAGTGCTGAGGTCATTATCAATTATCGATTGTACAGTATTAGTATCATCTGCATAACTGAAAGGAAATTCAAATTCTTCATTCAATATATTTGGAAGGTCATTGATAAATATTATGAACAATAAAGGACCTAAATGCTGCCCTGCGGAACACTATTGATCACGTTAGCAATTTGAAACACGTAAGATGTGGTGCTCGTCTGTATTCTGACAAATTGAGGGCGATTAGATAAATATGATTTGATGAGATCTGATGAAGCTAAACGTCTTTTGTCTTTGGTGTGCTGTGATGGAATCATGTTCCGTCAACGGTTACGAAACGGCGCAAAAAGTTCTCCTCATTGCGCTCGAAAAACGCCAACCACTCCTTTGAATATGTCACACGGTTTCGCTTGCTGTCAACAGAGAGCAAATACGGCACCCATCTGGCAGATAGCTTTCCCAATCACAAATGTATGGAGAATGTTCGGTATCCGTTCGGTTGAGATGCCCATAGTGGCAGCAATCTCGTGCTCTTTAACTCGCCGATCGTCCAATATCATATCATGGATTTTATCGACGATTTCTGGCGTGGTAACCTCAATTGGACGACCAGAACGTTCGCCGTCCTTTGTGGTCAAACTACCACAACGAAAATCAGTAAACCACTTGTGAATCGTTCCAATGGATGGTAAGAGGTCTCCATAATGTTGAGTGATGCTTTGAATTTTTCGTAATGTTTTATCCACGCAAGAAATAATATTTAATCAATACGCAAAATTCACTGTTTTCCATGTTTACAAAAATCTTCGAAGCTGCTTGCTTCCGATGTGTGGCAAAATAGAACTGAATAACATATCAGTCTGAAAATTTCAATGCGTTGTATTTAAACATGGTACATTACAAATTTCACATGGTATTTTCGATTGTGGCACCATCTGTTTTATTTTTTAGGGACTTTTCACCTTGCCCTCGTATGTACAAGAGCAAGGAAAATCAATCAATCACAGAAACAAACATTCAAATACCAACACCTACCAACTTAGTATTCCCAAAAAAAAAATTGAGAACCTAGCCTGCGATAAACTTGCCCCATGGAGTTTCTAAACTATGATGTTGGAAGCAAATGCTATTAATGAAGATATGGCAAGAAGGAGGATTCTACAATCCCTAATTTAATGTCAGGTATGACGTCCTCCATATCCATACACGATATCACCACCAACTGCACTCGTCCATTGGACCATCATATCTTCTTTTGTGTGTTCGTTTAATATTATTTGCATCCAAATTTAAACTTAGAAATAACTTACTAACCTGAATTTTTGGTGGGAGGAGATGATATAATGATCTCCTAGTTCCATTGCGTCCCTTGGCATTTTCCAAATTATGATCAAATCTATAATTTCTTTGCCTGTATTGAAAAAAATAAATCCGCTACAGCTCATCTATTTTCCAATGATTTAAAATCATTTGAGTTCATTATCTGTGTATACTACACAGTGAGTGAAAAAAACAATAAGAAAAAACATTCGATATCAATTCTGTTTAGATTCTAATCATAGTTCCGTGAAAATGCTAAATATTCGAGTCAAATAGGTATCAAAACAGGCCCGACTTACGAAAATCGAACGATATGGACCGATTTTGATGAAACAAAGTGCATTCGATTCGGGATGACGTTTAAAAAAAAACTTACCGGCTAGTTTTTTGTGCAAATTTGTTATTATGTTTTAAACCGAAAAACACTTTTATTAATTTGCAGCGTGAATGCTTTATTAAAGCAATGGTTTATTTATTGAACAATATGTATTTGAATTATCAAAAAAATGTTTCTGATAATATTCACTGAACCACAGAACAAAATAATTTTCACATAGAAAGAATGAGAAATTTTACTAATCTGAACAACAGCAGCATCCAACAGTAAGTGACACGTGGTGATCATTTATTATGTATCTACATTACAATAGCAGCGTGGTCCACGTATACGTTGAAGCGTCATTATTTTGGGGGATGGGATGGAGGACCGGCTTAGATAAACAGCTGCTCTATGAAGCGGTGGATGCCATAGAGATCTTATTATATGATAGATGCTGTGTTATAGTATAGTGTAGACTCCATAGTTTAAGAAAAATACCTACCTGCTACTCCCGTCCAGTTTTTACTACGTATATGTCCATAGTATGTGTAAAAGATGCTGTGGAATATAAAAAGACTGAGTAGAGAAGATAGAAAAAAGTTTTAGATGAATGGGAATTTATTTCAAATTAAAAAATTAAAAAATTAGAGTTCGATTTTGTTTTTTATTTAAATTAGTAACGACACCCTCTTAGCAAAATTTAAAACATTTAACATAAAAAAAGAACTTCCGCAACCCCTAACTGAGGATTTCTGGTTAGTTTTGATGAAATTTTGGAAATTGGTCAATTTTTCGGTTAAAAAAATAGTAACAAATTGCACAAAAAACTAACCGGTAAGCTTCTTTCCAGACGTCATCCCGAATCGAATGCACTTTGTTTCATCAAAATCGGTCCATATCGTTCGATTTTCGTAATGAAATACCTATTTGACTCGACTAAAAGTAAATTAAATTAAAATAGTCATTATGGAGAATTATTGTCCGTAATAATAAGAATAAAATACAAGAAAAACTGCCCACCTAATATGCAAAATCATTAGTAGAATCCATAAGGACTCAAATGTACAAAAAAACGAAAATAATTACAAACCCGTTTGATAAATTTATCGGGCAAATTTCGTTTTGATGAAATTTAATTATTTCCGTAGACGATGCTGAAGGAAAATTTGACTTTACATAAATAAAAATGATTACGGCGAATGCAGAGCGAAAGCAACAGTGCGGAAATATTAAAAAGTTCTCTTATATATGTGTTAGTTGCAAAGACGGCCTAATAACAACATGTTGATAGCGAGAACCATGACGGAGGTAAAGCAAATTACTCTATTAACGTATAAGAAACATCACGGCATCAATTAACTGAGAGAAACGATTGGTGCAGAAACTCGTAAATTCCCCCACTTCTTGGACTATAAACATTTTTATGACTGGAAAATTAGCACCGGCTTGCGATAAATTAATACAACAGATTTAATTAATGTTATCCAAGGCAGAGCAGACTTTAACGTCACTAAGGAAACTAATATGTGACAAAGCTATGGCGGGAGTATTGCAAATTGAAATTGAAATTATGTGCAATAAGTTAACATGCACTACGCTTGACGTTCCTATTTCAATATAACACGCGAGTTACTAACAAATTTGCTAGCGTAGGTTAAAGGATTCCTTCAACTCTATCTCTAGTTCTAGAATTCTTGATATTTTAGATGTAAGTAAGATATCAGAGAATTAACTGTCTCGGTGATGTAATCGCGGTACGTAGGAAAAAAATAAAACTAAAAACATCCTCCTGATTGACAAACTCCTCTTTTTTCAAGTCGATAAAAATAAAAAATTATATATAAAAATAAAAATATAGTATTTAAATATTCTCCTATTAATTAAAAAAATTTGCGTAGAGGAGGGGAAATCTTGCCTCGAAATCCGTGCCCCCGGGTGTGCCGGATTCTTACCGACTAAAACCCCTCCCCCGTGAGGTTGGTCCTCCTATCGTGCCCTCACATATTGCTATCTCCTCATCAGTCCGGTGTATTCTATGAATTTCAGTAGCCTAATATAGGGGATATTTCTCGGGTGTAGTTTTATTGTAACCACGTAAGCCGTGCACTGACACATGCATGGGTGTCTCTTCTTCCACGCCGCAACCCCTGCATGTGAGCTGATCTACCAGACCCATCGTACAGAGATGTTTGTTGCATGTGACGTGTCCGGTCAGGAATGCAACAAGATTCCGTATTTCTTGTGTGCTGAACGTCAGCAGATTTTTCACTCGTTGCTGCTGGAGATCTCCCATCAGTCGCTTGGAGTGCGACATACGGGACAATTCCCTCCAGTAGGCACGGAGCTCTGTTCTGAGCTATTTTTGATTACAGATTCTGCTGTGGCATGAGAAATGCTACAGGTTGGCTCTCTTCCAATCAGTAGTTGTTCCTCCCCCGCGTTAGTGAGTGCGACGACAGTTTCAGTCCCTTCTTGTCTGGTTTCCTCAGACTTCCATACGAGTGTCACTGTATTGGGGTTCTTTACTAGTGCCGTTAGTTCTTTCACACAATCGAATACACATTGCGAGGTGATTGTGTGTGACTCCACTGCCTTAAGCACTGTCAGGTTGCTCACTATGATTGTGATTTGTCTATTCTCATAGGCTCATTTGCTACTATTTTTGCTTGGAATTCTGGGGCAAGTGTCCCTAGGTTCAAAGACATTATTTCTCCTTGGTCCGTTGTCTCGGCTATTCCAGCATCTGTACTTTCTCGGTCTCGGTGCCTTCCGTCCTTGGTCAATAAGATCGAATCGACACGCTCCCCTTATGGCTTCTGCCTGAACGACGAGGTGCAGTGGATCCAACCCCAACAGCCTCTCCATCGCAGCCGTTGGGATGGTCGACATTGCACCTGTTATTCCTAAGCATGCCAGCCTTTGAACTATGTTCAGGGAATGCTGGGACACTTTCATTTTCATTTTTGGCCACCACACGATTGCGGCGTTACAATGGGTCTCACTATGGTGGTGTACACCCAGTACACCATCCGTTGAGTGGGTCCCCAGATTCTTCCTACTGTACGATGGCAGGTCTGGTACCTGTGTCCTTTCTCCTCGTGAAGGGTACAATGGTTATTTTCGAAGGATTCACTTTGAGTCCTTCCTTGTTGCACCATTTTTCCACGGTATTCAGTGCTTGCTGCATCAGAGATGCTATGTGCTTCCGAACTGTCCTTATAATATATGGAGTTCATCCACCACCAGACTCCACAGTAGAGGTGACAGTACACCTCCCTGCGGACATCCTCCAGCGACCCCTTTGGAGTTACTTGAAATAATAGTACTTTATATTTAGGCCAATTTTCGCAAAATTTTGAAAAAAACGTTCTGTAGATCGATAGAGCTTAGCGTTTTTTGCATTTTCTTAAGTAAGGTATTTGGCAACTTTGTTATATGCGTTTGAGTGGGTCGTTTGATGCACAAATTTTTTAAATACATTTTACTGCACTTTTTAATGCACAATGTATACATTATTCGTTCTCATCATCATTCTAGTTCTCTAGTGACTGGCACACTCATGAGAAAGGGTTCATTTTGTAGGTTTCGGCATCACAAATGATGGAAAGCATGGAGTTCAAAGAAAAATATCTTGAAATTGAAGATTTATTAGAACACCAGTTGCTACTGGTCTTATATGGTGCAACATTAAACTTCAGCAAGCCTAGCATGCATGTACAACACCAGGTACCAACATCAGAACTCTCACACATCTTGAGATGTAAATATTATTTATTGCGGGTACCTGACTAACTGCGGAAAATTATGTGGATGTAGAAAAAGTGGATTTATCTACACCATGGTATGTAAAAAATGCAATGAGATCAACTGTACACATGTTGAATTACTCGATACCCGACGAGAAGAGAGTGAA
The DNA here is from genome assembly GCA_958510875.1 of Endomychus coccineus. Classification (NCBI taxonomy): domain Eukaryota; kingdom Metazoa; phylum Arthropoda; class Insecta; order Coleoptera; family Endomychidae; genus Endomychus; species Endomychus coccineus. Next base: position 26,646,423 of record OY294068.1, on the reverse strand, counting down.
GCGGATGATGAAATTGCTGAGCAGTCAGATTCAGATGATGTCGGTACTAATGTTAATCAAGATGAAAATGAATAAAATGTACCATGTAAAAATTATTGTAAAATAAATGAAATTTGAAAATAGTGGTCCGTACCTAATAATAATTAATTTGATAAAAAGAATATAAATATTCTAATGTATGATAGATGATTTTATTATATTTATATATTAACCAGTTCCAAATGTACGGCTTTGGTGACAAAGCACACAAAAACGCATAAGTAACCCTTGATTATTTTATGTCCTCTCAATTTACCTACCTTGATACCGAAAGGACCTGCATAGTCAACTCCACAGTTTGTGAAAGGACGACTCGGAGTTATACGTGATTTGGGAAGATCACCCATTATATGTTTAAAACCTATAGGTTTGACCCTGAAACATATTAAACACTGGTGCAAAATATTTCTGATAGAACTACGCCCTGCTAATAGCCAATATTTCAGGCGAATTATAGCAAGTAAAGCTTCAGGTCCTGAATGTAGATTTTTGTAGTGTTCATGTAAAACGATGAGTTTGGTTAAATTATGATTGTTTGGTAACAGAATCGGATGTTTTTGACTATACGGAATATCTGCCTTTCGTAACCGGCCACCCACCCTTAAAAGTCCCTTTTCATCCAAGAATGGATTGAGCGCTATGAGTTTACTAGATCCAGGTAATGGTTTACCCTTATGTACAGCATACATTTCTTTGCCAAAATTTTGACCCTGAGCTAAACGAATTAGAATTGTTAATGAATTGAGCAGTTCTTCGACCGTTAATTGCCCCGAGGCTCTTGTTGATGAATTTGATTTAGAATTGTTTATAAATCTTGTGAGACTCGAGAATCTTTGGAAAATATCAGTTGTTATTTGAGAACTGAAGGTATGATGGGTAACTTTAATTTCAGGAATGTTTTTCGGAACCTCATACCTAGTATTTGGCCATAAATTTTCGTCGTTACTCAACCATTCTGGTCCGTTCCACCACAATATACAAAATTTCAAAGTATCTGAATCCAAACCCCTTGAAATTATATCAGCTGGATTATCCCTAGAAGGAATGTGCTTCCACTGATATCCTTTGGTTAGTTGTTGAATTTTAGCTGTTCGGTTTGCCACGAACGTTTTCCACTGACAAGGTTCCGAGGTCAGCCATGCTAATACTATAGTGGAATCACTCCAAAATTGAACAATGTTGAATTTAACCTTCAACGAGTCTAGTACTTCCCGTGCTAGTTTTGCTGTTGATAAAGCTGCACATAATTCGAGCCGTGGAAGATTTACAGTTTTTACCGGAGCCACCCTTGACTTCGCACAGATCAATCGAACTTGATGACAGTTCTTTTGATCTGTCGATCTTATGTAAATTGCCGTGCCGTATGCTTTTTCAGAAGCGTCCGAAAAGCAGTGTAATTGAATTTCCCGTGTATCACGACAAATTGTTTCCCTTGGTATTTCCAGTTCTTCCAAAGATGTAATTTGTGCTTTGAATTTCAACCATAATGTGTGAATATCAAGAGGAAGAGACTCGTCCCAACCTACTTTTAATTTCCAAATTTCTTGCATTATAAGCTTAGCCTTTATAATAGCAGGACCCACCAGCCCCAGAGGGTCAAATATTTGCGAAGTTACAGACAAAATTGTTCGTTTTGTTACCCTTGATTGCGTCACATCAATTTGTATTTTGTATTGTAAAATATCTCTATCCGAATTCCATAATAACCCTAAAGCCTTTGTTGTTTCATCATTTGACAGATAATGCTCAATTTCTGAATTCTTACTTTCACCTACTAAAACCTCCGTTCTATTCGAAATCCATTTCCTCAAAATAAAACCAAACCCTTCGAGAATTTGACTAACTTGGTCTTTTATTATTTTTGCTTCGTGTACCGACCTTGTACTCACCAATAAATCATCCATGTAAAAATCTCGCAATATAGTTTGACTAGCAATAGGAAACCTTTCATTATTGTCTAAACCTAACTGTTGCAAACATTTCACTGCTAAAAAGGATGCCGGTGCCGTCCCATACGTGATAGTATTAAGTTGATAAACGCCAATTGACACTAATAATAATTAATTTGATAAAAAGAATATAAATATTCTAATGTATGATAGATGATTTTATTATATTTATATATTAAATGTTCGTTTCAATTTGACAAAATGTATGCTATCATTCATAATCTCTTCAGATCTGCACCTTAAATGCATTTTATTTTGTAATCTATGATTTTTCTAATAACTTTGACTACAGATTAGCAATCAGCGACTTTGTAAGCACCATATACCAATTTTCAAGTAATTTCGTGCAACATAAATTATATTTAATTATGCAATCTATCGATTTTCTAATAACTTTGATTTCGGATTATTAATCAGCGACCTCAAAAACCATTGAGTACAAATTTTCAAATGCTTTCAGGAAATATTAAAGAAATTCAGAAGAAATTGCATAATAAAATGCATTTCTAAATGCAACCCAGTTATTTTCTAATCATTTCAATGCCAGATTCATAATCAGGGAACTTGAAACCCCCTAACTACAAGTTTCCAAGCAATTACAAGCAATATCAGAGAGTGCATTAAAAAGTGCAGTAAAATGAATTTAAAAAAGTTGTGCATCAAACGACCCACTCAAACGCATAAAACGAAGATGTCAAATATCTTCCTTAAGAGAAACAAAAAACCTCTAAGCTCTATCGATCCACAGAACGTTTTTCCAATATTTTTCCTAACGTACTATGAGGGAGGGCAGCAATTTCTTACCCCGCCATGAAAATATCCTAGATCCGTGGCCGTAGATCACTCCTAGCAAACTTTTAATGTAGATAAGCCCCAGAAATTTTCCAATTTATCAGGTAACAAATTGACGTTCATCAACTTAATCTCACAGTAGACATTATGTATTTCTGCTCTATGGAACCATTATTTACACGATATCAACAGGCAGGCTTCATTCATCGAGCGACATTGTTTTGTATCGCTATTGTACTCAAATTGTCATTTGCCGCAAAAATTCCTACGAACCGCAGTAATGTAGTAGAAGCATTTTTATATTTGCCTATGTTAAAAGAGACTAATAAAAGTCAAAGCGTAAAGAGTCCAATTATGGAAGGGTGCCTTCCTACGGGGTAGTTCATTTCGCTGGAAACAATAGGAATATTTCCGTGAAGTGATTCACTGGAGCTCTGCTTTTGAGTGGTCATATTAAGAGTATACTCGAGCTAAACAAAGAGCAATTTTGCAGAAAACGGTGGATCCGAATCATACTTTCCTCACAGATAATTTATAAACGTGGATACTTTGTCATATTATAATTAGTAGTGTACTTATATTATACAATAAGAAAGGATGTACCTAACCATATTCATGCGAATTTTTCCAACAAACATGCCACCCAGGAAACACGAGTACAATAAATAGACGTCAAATTTCGGTTGATAAAATCTATTTTATGTTTTGATCTAAAATTCGATGTTTAATATACATCGATTTTTTTACATTTAAAATATTCTAAATATGTTTTATATATACTGATTTGAATAAAAAACGCAATACCTAGTATTTGTTGAGCAATATGCCTGAAATTTTCACAGAAGGAATACTTCAATATAATCAAGAAATGATTAAAGTTTCAATAAAAAACTCTAACATTATCTCAGTTTTTGTTATGTTTTTTTATGTAGAGAAGAGGAATGTTTATAAGCCCTAATCCCTATCCACAATACCTAGAGTTCGACGTCAAATTTATCGCCAGTCGAGAGAGTTTGAACGTGGCCGGGTTATTGGTATGAGGGAGGGTGGATTCTCATTTCGGGAAATTGCCAACCATGTGTTAAGATGTTGGTCGAAGAGACAGGTTTTCCATTACACGAGCCGTAGGAAATGACTGGATGGAAGCTTTACGACAAAAAGGCTCCATGGCGTCCGTCCATCGACGGATAAGGTCTTTTGGAATGGTGTAATGAGCGAGTGAACTGGGTGCAGGAATGGCATCATGTGGTCTTCAGTGACGAGTCGCAATTTTGTTTGTGGACCCATGATGGGCGGAGGAGGGTGGGGCGTTTACGTGGGGAAAGAAGAAATCTGCAATTTGCTGTTAAACTAATAGTTTGGGGTGCAATATGTTAAGGCGGTAGGTCTAGTTTTCGTCCAGGGTAATTTGAATGCAGTCAATTACATAACCAACGTGTTGGAACCTGTTGCAGTGTCATATCTTTGGGGGTTGATTGGTTCAATGTTGCAAGAGGATAATCCCCGCCCTGATACGGCAAGGGTTACAACGCAGTATTTAGAAGATGCTGATGTGGAAGCGGATCTCTCGCCGATTGAACATGTCTGGGATGTAGTCGGTACAAGACTGAGTAGCTTACGCCACCCCCTCCTCACAATTTAGATGATCTTCGACTTCGTATCCAAGAAGCTTGGGATGGGATACCTCAAGGCGACATTGATCATCTTGTTCAAACTGTATCTCATCGAGCAAATGAGTGCATAAACAATCGCGGTGGGGTCACCCATTATTGAATTACTTTTTTATATAGGTTTTTTTTCGCCAATTATCACGCAAATTTTCCTGGTTTTTTGTTATTTGGGATCGGAATACTCGATTTTCAACCTCTATTACGTAGAAAATTTGCGTGAAAATTACCAAATTTCTCCGATTTTCATTGAATGAATTTCCCGGGAAACTGACCTCGGATTCATTATCAGCGCCCCAAAAAATTTCCTGGAACGAATGTTAGAGGTTTAGTTTTCAATTTTTGATAAATTAAAAATTATCTTAGAAAGAGGGGTTGAGAATGGAGTTGATTTTGGTAAAGGGGTGAATTGGGGGCGATAAGTATAATGCTCAATAGTCACAAATGACCTTCATGGTCCATAGAACATCAATAAAAAAAAAATTCAAGTTGTATTATTTTTTCGAAAGTAACTTGAGTGACCTCCGGTTTAGTAGAATCGGTGAGGTTTTCAAACACACAAAATATAGAGTAGCGTTGTCTTAAAAACTTATATTGAATTGTCTATTTTTGAGCAATGAAACTACAAAAAAATAAGTATTTTAAACGTACCTAAGAACATCAATCTAACATAAATTGAAATTAAATGTATTTTAAGAAGAGCCAAAGAGACAGCATAACAACGACTGCTTAGACTTTTACAGGTATGACCAAATGAAAATGGTTCCTATCGGTTGTCCTTTAGTGGAAACATTCCTTTAAATAATATACCAAATATGAATTAAATTATACATATGAAGTTGAACCATTTCCAAAAGAGGCAGTCAATTTTCATATCACTAAGTATATCTCAATGGCACTCCCCCATTGTAATGAAATCGTTTCTTTGTCATTTTATAAACTAAAACAAACCATCAGTGATAGTAAAAAAGTCTACAGAACATTGAACTCCCATTGAAATGATTTACAATAATATGGGTGTTGTATAGAATAAAATATAAATTGTATTTGTATTTGAAAATATAGTACTTGTCAACTGTAAATTTTAGTTCCAACGTGGAAAACGTAGCAACACAGTATAAGGGTTTCTACAAGAGCCATTTTGACTTACTGATCTCAAATTGATATAGAAAGCTTTCCGCCGGAAATATGTTTCGCGGCATTTCTCAGCCGGAGCGTTCTGCCACACTATTATAATTTAATGCCCTCTGGAGAACTCTACGTACGGATTATGGCTCAGTCGTACATTACTACTACCTGTAACCCACCATAATAATTCTAAACACCACTTATTGTAATCAAATACTCTACGTTCTTATTATGACTATAAATTTCTATATGACGTTCATAATTTCGATAATAACTTCTTTAGTTTTTATACCAAACGTTATTATCGATTGAAACGTTTATTAAAGCTCTTGTCAGAAACATGGCATATGTTTCCATGTTTCCACTAAGTGATCTTTAAAATTAAATGTTTGTGCACTTTAGTCATGGGCTAAAATTATAAGGAACTCTTCACAACTTTCAATAATCTGATTATACTTAGAGATTTCAATTATCCAGACATCCAGATCATTGATATGGATGCAGAAGGAAAATATGATGCCAAAACAGGTCCCTGTGGAACACCAGCATTTTTAGCCATTATATCGAAAGATACCCCGTCAATCACCACATGCAGTGATCTATCTGAGAGGAAACTCATTAGTAAGCGACAAAGTTGAGGTGGCAAACTTTATGACAGAAGTTTCCCACCAAGACTTTCATGCCAGACTCGGTCAAATGATTTGAAGGTATCCAGAGCTACATCTAGTGATTCCTCATATTTTTCAACAGATTTCTGCCGCCCTAGATGTGTTACTCAGGCAATCAGTTATCATGTTGATCTCTGCTTACGAAAGTCATATTGCCGGTCATTCACGATTTTGGAGCTCTCTAGGTATTGAATGAGCTCGATGTTGATTGCTGTCTCCATAACTTCAGAGATCACAGATAATAGTGCAATACGTCTATAATTATAAGGAACAGTATTTTTTAGATCTGGTTGGTCTCTAACTGTCTTCCAGCTGCAAGGAAATACATCAAGTTTGTATGAAAGAGTCATGAACTGCAAGTTTGAAAAATCTACCAATTGCCTTGGCGAAAGTCCAAACCAAACGGGAGCCATTCGGGGATTCGATAAACTTTGATCTTATTTTGGCTTTATATGCCTCTTTCGAAGCGTTTAGTGTGTCTAAGCTTTCGATGTTACTCTACCTAGAGCATCAACTCTGACAATGGCAGGTCATTTATATATAGTAAGAATAATAGTGGTCCTGATATGAGTCCTTGTGACACTCCTCTATCTGATGAAGTGTCTTAATGAGGATGAAAGACATTTCTTGAGCCCTGTCGACTACAATTTGAGGTACGACCATGGCCCTGTATAGCTCTTAAATGTTGGAACTTCATCGATTTATACCTCAGCAAGAGGAGATCACGCATATTCACAAAAAATACATCTTTACTCATATCTTGAAAATATTTTTCCGCACCTTTGTAGAAACCTTTATTTCACATTAACTTATGGATAACTTTGCACCATTCTTTTTATTTATAAAATTTACTTAATGACTTATTCTCAGCCATTATTACCCCCTAATGATTTCCCACCAGAATGGATATAGAGATTTTGGCTTAAAAAACTTATCGCGATGCTTGTAAAATATAGAATCATTTCAACAAAGTCACGACAAGGTGAGAAACGGAGCAGAAACACCTTCTATTTGTTCGGTCGGTACAAATAACTTCAAATGCAACCACAAACTTCGGGAAAGCTTTAGACAGAACAAGAGCCTCTATTATTGATAAAAATGAGACTCACAAATTGCTTTATACGAGTGACGTGTTGTACACGTAGTTTTCCTAGGTTGTCTAATCATAAATGATGCAGGGAAAGGAAACATTCTCTGTTCATCGTTTGTCTGGTGCATCAGAATGTTGCGATAAAGTTCGAAACAAAACACATAACTGCATTGACTGAAATAATGGAATAATTTTTACAGTTACAGTTTACAACTTTAGAATAACAGCATTAGTTTTATTTAATTTTCAATACAAATATGAATCATGTTCAAAAGATTGTTTTCGGTTTTAGTATCGACAGATTCCATTTTTTTGCAAAAAAAAATAAGTTATACATTCAACTGAATGTGTATGGTTTGTAATCTCAATTTGATCATATTATCAGTCATAATTCATTCAATTTAATTTCTTGGAGCTTCTAATTTATTGTATTAGAGTATGGAGACTTTACTGAACCAAATTCCTGCTATTCCATAAGAATACCAGGTGAAGTCAAATGTCATACGGTAATTGAACGGTCACAAATTAGTTTTTGATGTAATTTTAAATCTTATTCAAAGCCTCTATTATAGTACAAGGCCTAAACACTCGATCGTGACGTCAAAACAGAGGCTATCTTGCAGCTGGCCACCCGTACGTTACAACACTTTGCTGCGATATCGACAGTGAAGCAAAAGTTTCATTTATTATTTACGGAATATATAAGGACTTTCTATTTAAACGGGGTTGCTAGACGTGAACTGAGTCCCTCGTTGCACGCCATTTGCTTTTAATAATGTAAAAAACCTGTATTTTAATGGTTCCGCTTGGGAATTTCTTAACAATATGTAATTTAAATCAAGCCCATTGGAACAATACGAAATTATTTAAAAATTCCATTAACTGTGTGTGACCATGCAGTATGTGTCGATGTCAATTTATTTAAAGCCGAAATAAACTTCCACGTATCTCACTAGTTTAATAAATTTCTTAAAAACTGGATTTTCGAATCATCCTGTAAGTTACGTTTGAGGATAGGTTCCTGGAAAATGTCCCTTATTCGGGGAGTTTTTACATTTATTATTTCCACGAAATTAATATAATATTTATAAGCTATCAATTTGGAATTCTCTATATTTGAACGAAATTGCAGTAGAGTCTGTATAACATGCTAAAATGTCAATGCAACACCTTAATTATCAACTGGATGAGGTAACGCAATGCTTAACTTGTTATGATTGGAAAAATATTTATGCTTCGCTATTGACTGCATTATTGTCGCTCAAAATCACTTGTATCCCATTTGTCCTAATTGCAAAATGATTGACAGAATTTACACCTACTGTGGTACCACTACGTCATTGCTGTTACTATGAAATCTTTCACAGGGACAGCCGATATCCATTGTTTCCATAGTTCACAATATTTAAGAAAACTATATATTTGAACTTTTTTCCCAATATTGTAATTTTTTTTCAGTCATAAACACATATTTTGTTGACATCAGTAATTAACTGACAAACTTCAGTACACAAAACGCAGAATGAACCAATATAAGCATTCGCTTAGAAAAGTCATATTGCAACTCACTTTATTTAGTCATGACACTCTTATACGTGCTTATTTACAGGTAAAAATACGTTTCAACCACACGAGGACACCTTAGGAACAGGTGAAACATATAATTTGCCACAAGAAATAGATTAAACTTTGTTTAATTGTCATATTTATCATCCGTCTACGGCTACGCGTCATTAAGACTAACTGATAAGGTCGTAAGCTTCGTAAACCTCTTGATGACGTCACACTGTCTTTTGTACTCAGCATATAGACCTTATACTAACAGGGTATGGATACAAAGCACTTCGAGCAGTAGTTGGTCACGTGACAAATTCCATACATAGCCTAATCTAGTAGACTATGATAACACTATAAAGTAGGTGCCTACCGAATAATTCGTTTCAAAAAGGAATAATGTAAAATGTGTATCATAGCTCATGAACATGTTTGCAATATGTTCTGTATTATCTATTATCTATCCAATATTGGAATTGATTATTTGTCACAATGGATATAACCAGAAAAATATGTACGTTTTTCGCCAAGTATTGCTAAAATGTCAATGTAAGACCGCAAGTAAAGTGGATAGTGTATAACAGGCTCTATAAGAAGGATAAAGAGTCTTGCCACAAGCCAGGTTAAAAATGAGGCCGATTAGAGCCTCTAGGGTAAACTTATACCCTCGCATACTCATATATTTTACCTCGCGTTTCTAGCTAACATTTCTAGGTTATATTTCTATCTACAGCGCGCTCGGTAGAGTCAGAGTTCGTACTTTACTGCACTCAACTTTTAATAAACTTAATGAAGCTTCAGCACTTATAAATACAGATTTTAATAATTTGATTTCATTTACCACAAGGACTGCTATTCGATACTAATAAGTAATTAGTTATTTTATTTCTCAAGAAGCAAGACCGAAAGTAATTGTGCATGATACAACTCAGATATAGATTGAACTTGGGGGTACTCAGGTCCGGATTTAAGGGTGTGGAGACTCCAGGGCAACGAAGAAGCTAGATGGAATGAAATACACGCACTATAAAGTTCCATTTCAATGCTATGTATGTGAAAATTGAAAGCTGCTGATATGTTTGTAAAACAAGCTGATAATCCCACTAAAGCATTGTTGTTGGTGAAGATGGCTATAATATTAACTGCATTCGAACTCCTATTACGATAAGATATAGTGAAAACTTTTTTAAACTCGGAAAAACTCAAATAGTTTCAAAAATATATACATCACAAAATATAGCACCATATCCAACTTGTCTAGTTTATATCTTATTTATACATTTATACATGCAAAAACTCATAGATTTTTTTTTCTTCTTGCTATGTAAGGAGCTCGAAAAAAAAAGTCATATTCAAGTTTTCTAAAAAGGGCACGGAACAATAAATGTGTACAGTTTTCTTACAAGCTTTTCAAGATATGTATCGCGTCTTTTTCTTGTGAGGTGATTGAAAGCCTTTATGGGCACCTTATGGGCCTATGATATCCCACAAGGGGGTGTGGGAGTCCATGAATCTGAATTTAATCTCCTCAAATATACCCACTAAGCACTCAACCTCATGTGGTAGGCTCGATTTTGCATTCAAGGCAGTCTTCATGACACTTAGGCCTAACGGCCCATTGTATCTTGCCTGACCATTTTCTCGGGCCATTGCAAAAATTCCACGGTCACTGAGATTCGAGCACGCGACCGGAAGCACAGTGATTAGAAGATCGTTGCTCCTACCACTGAGCTACCTGACTCGCCGCGTCTACTATCAAGTCCAAGTATGGCTAGGTAACTATGGCATCGTTGTTTGATAAGAAAGAAGATAGTTAGTCAATGATATAGGCAAAATGGTTTGATCCAAATGGGCATCACCACTAGATGTCACTAGCTCGATTGTGCCCAAGTCATGGCGTGACAATAATAGCAAATCGTCCAAAGTTCAGCAAATTATTAAATTATAAGATGGTTAACGAAAACTGCAAGAAATTCCAGAAATTCCTTATAAGTTTCATATTCCATCCAGGAGGCGTACTAGTACAGTGCGATAAATTATGCAATTTTTGGAAGATTCTATTGAAAGAACCTAGATGTCACGCGCGATTGCTTCAAACACTCTTTCTACAGTGACTGTCTAACTATCTTCTTTCTTATCAAACAACGATGGCATACTTTGTCTTAAAATATTACCCATCGTGACTTCAATCGAAGATCAAACTTGTCAATGTTCTCCACACGTTGGTGTATCTCGCCGGTAGATGGCGTTAATTGTTGATCACGTCTGTAGCTTATTATTGTTGGTAATTTATTCTTCGGATATCGATGACCTCTGCTCGTTCGCTGATGAGTACGAGGAGGCGAAACAGTTGTCCGAATCCTAATCTGTTTCAATGAATCTGTACCAAATATTCTGGATAATATTATCAAATCTGGAGTTGTATTGGGACGGTTTTGGTGCACGAGCTCAAGTTCCCCAATGAGCGAGTGCACCAAAACGCCTAATGAACAGAGTTCTCTGTACAGTTTTTCTACTACGCCTTTTAATTTACTTTTTTCTAGAAATAAATTGAAGCAATTATTACTTTTTGTTTCGATTTTTACGTTGGGACGATAATTCGAATATTTCAGAGACCCTAAAATAAAAGTTGTTTCTTGTTTTTGTTTGTTTCTTCGTTTTTGTATTGATAAAATGATGAATAATTCGTTTTATTTCGTACCAATTATGAAAAAGTGTAAAACAAAGTTCATTTTGAAGTGTCGAGGTCAAGAATTAGCAACGTCAACGTTTAAAAACTAAAAATCTCTAGAATTAGCGTATAGAATGAAGCTTCGTGTAATCACCATTTCAAGGGAAATTGTAATAACGATTAATTACTATCTATCAAGATTATTGATATACCCGGTTTATTTTTATGTGTAAGCTTTTGAGAAAGATATGTAGTGGAAACAGTGTTTTGTTTTCGTCCAACCACATTATCAATATCAGATATAAGCTCCTGGAGTTAACTGTGAGATAGAGCATCGTCCTGCATCTTAGAATGTTAGTGATTGATTATGTGAAGTACCAACTCTCATATTTTAATTGGTTCCAACATAAAACAAAGCCCCTTTTCGTATTTTACTATCAAGCTTTAGTGGAGAATTGGAGATGCACTTGGGAAATTAGCGATACCTGTTGTTTTTATTTGTTAATATTTTTTATTGCAATATTCTCTTAATTACTTTTATGGCATTGTGTACACTTTATGGGGTGAAGCGGAGTTGATGAAGAACATTTACTCGAACTTAACGGAATTGGGCGACGCTAAAACGAGTCCCGATATCACGTAGTCTGCCAAATTCTATTTTATGACAATTTCATTTCTTTACTGGCATAGATAACGAGTAAAATGCTGCAATTAAGATGTTTCGGTGACTTCTTTATTACCTTTGATTTCCCGAAGGAAGTTGTGCAATTTTTATATATACCATGACTCAAATATAAATGGGGCAAACGTAGTATTTTCTATTCAAATCACTACGGCAGAAATCACGTACAACTTTTGCAATGTGCACTGACTCACCACATCAACAGCTTTAGAACGAAGCCACTCACTCGTCCATTATAACAGATGATGCAATGACTCAATGATTAGATAAAGAATATCGAGGCAGAATTAACCTTACCGAGTCTCCAATATCACTAGTTTCTGAGAATAGTAAAATATATAGTGATTTTTCTGGAACGTCTATTAAAAGGATTTGTTAGCCTAAAAGAATAAGATATATTCAATGGAAATACATTGAAAATGGTGGAATGTATAGTTGTACCTGAAGTTGATTTTGTTATTTCAAATGCAACACCACAAATTTCAAATTTTTGTTGGAGGTTTCAAATTTTACTTTTGTAGGACTTTATTGGAGAAAATTACAATATTAAAAAGGAGAATACAAGGGCGATAGAATTGATCAGAGACACCGATGGACAATAACGAAGAATCTTCAATACATAGTCAAGAAATTTAATGAGTATTAAGTTAGGTTACAAACAGAAGGGGTACAATAAACAATCATTATAGGTTATTATGAGAGTGTTAAGATTAGCGTGATTACAATATTTGTATTCTATATTAACAAAGTTAGGTTAGTAGGTTAGGTTATTTTAAGTTAGGTTAGGTTTTCCGTCAAAACCTTTTCTACGTTGTTGTCTGTTATGAACACTAAAAGTGGAAAAATACCATCTATGTCACACATCGCACCCATAAATTGCTGAAAGTTCACTTTTTAATTTTACACTGTCGAACATGGATAAAATTTCACAGTTTCATCAAAATGTTTTTGTGGAACTGCATGTCTATAAGTTTCAATATTTTGAGAATCAAATAATTTTGCTGCACTTATGTGATACCTAAAATCAAATCGGTCGCTAATTTGGCTTAAAATACTATAACATGCTTGCTTCGCAATAACAGCTTTGTTATCTCCCGCTGTTGTTTTTTTATTTTATCCTAGCAGGCTCTTCATTATTGCATTCTTGATTGTCATGGCAGTAGAATTTCTAATTCGAATAATTTGCTGTTGGAATTATTCAATTGCCTTTTGCAGTTGAGCACTGTCAATATCTCGCATTCGAGTCTGATTAAATAATATTTCAACATCTGACATGATGAAATGAAATATTTTCAACCAATAGAGAAATTCCGGGTAATTCAAATGCTTCAATAAATCACTTTGCTTCACTAAGAGTAACTGAACCCACCCCATCTTCGTCAATAATTTTGTCTAAGCATTCTTTGAAAGAATGTTCAAAGAATGTGTTCACAGTTCGGCTTTTGACAATCCAGCATGTAGGAACAGCGCGTGGTAATCTAGGTTTGACCATAGTCAAAGTATAAAGGTCTGCTGGAGCCTCCCTACCATCGTTGCTCGCGCTAGGTGACGTCATCTAGCTCCTCCAATCACAGCCTTGCTATCATCGGCTCGTCGCCGGCACGTAACAACATCATATTTTTGTCGTCGTCAATAACATTAAATAAACGAAATAAACGACCAATCAGCTTGCACTCGAATTTTAAAAAGAGTAGAAGGGAGGCTCCAGCAGACCTTTATACTTTGACTATGGGTTTGACTATTTCTTCAAGAATTAACGTTCGTTTTGGCGATCGAGAAAAAAGCTTGAAAATGACTGCAAATTTGTACTTTTTTATTGCACTGCCGCTCGTTCAATAATTAAATTAAATTGATGCACATAACAGTGAATATAATGCATGTGAAAATGTTCTTTTAATAATGCTTTGTACACCATTTGTCTTACGAGCACCACTCATGACGGACGCCCATCGTAACTTTGAGTGATTAGTTTATTATTATCAGACCCAGGAGAAGAATTTAAAATAGTATTGATTCAGCAATGTTTTTGCTAATACATCAGCATTATGTCCACCCGGCTTAAAAGAAAACAACCATTTGCTGATGATTAGAGGTGTCTGTTGTTTATCAGCCTCCAAAGCAATGAAATTTGCAGATTTAATTTCTTGTAATATTTCCTGCTTGTAAATTTGCAACATTGCATCCAGCAATTCGTTTTGAATAGTTTTTGAGACGCCTTTAAGCACTTGTGAACCCGAACCTTTCATATGTATTGCAACCACAGCGTCTAATTAAGCTGCAAAGTTGATTAATACGAATTTCTTTCTGTGTTTATCTTGGTGGTTGTTCCCTTGTGCTCTTTAGTACCAGTCGCCACTGCTTCTTGCTTCTTATTCTAACTGATGAGAACCAAATGTTCGAAAGCAACCAGAATGGGAAAATCATAGTAGAATAATATACCCTGTTTGAACTCAGTTTCTTGACCGGATAACCCTGGCAAACCACATTTTGAAAATTCCTAATTTGGACTGCGTCTTGGCGTCTTGAGACCGGAATGTTGGAACATATAATCTTTGTCCGACGAATCAGACTGTGAAGTTTGTTGCTTGTTTCAATCTTGGTTGATCTCTTCAGGCAGGGAAAGAACTCCGTGTTAGAGTACAGCACTGTTAGGGACGGTCCGGGGAAGTCCCATAGTTGGTTAGGGGAGATCCCCGATACGTGGGCGACGAGGAAGGTATATAGAAGTACGAGGAAAGCAAGAGGGGATTGGCATTTAGCATGAGAGAGTATCAGACGTATTATTGACGTAATATTAATTATGAATAATCATGCTTAAGATTGTAATTCTTTTAGAATATAATTAACTTTTATTTGATAAGTGTTTCCTTAAAAACTCTAACACCTGAGACAAGGGGGAATTCAGTGTAGCGTTTATTTGTAATAAGTTTTTCATACTGAATTTTGTTATTGTTTTATTATTTTTCAAAAAGAAATTTTATTTTTGTTGGATTTTATAAACAAAGTGTAATAAAAAGCATGTATTTACTTATATACCTAAAGTGTAGCACGTTTCATTTTGTTTTGCCCCACCCTACGGAAAATTCTGAAGACGCCTATGCATTGAATGCTTTCAAAAAAAATCTACCTTGCTGACAATAGCAGGAGTGGATGATATCGAGCATCGTGAGTAGGAATATGAAATTTCCTAGTGAACATGAAAGTTACGGTCCAGCGTTCTGAAGAGCGGTAGATATTTAGCAAGCATCCGTGCGAAACTCTCGCGTCAAACACACCACTTACTGCTGCATACGCAAACGGTGCATTAGTGAAATGTAACTTCGACGTGATCTGACTAACGAATACTTGCCATATACAATGAAAATAAAAACAACTCGCAATCTATGTAGCATAGAAACAACCGTATATGTTGAAACTGTAATGAAATTTAAGAAAATTGACGACTGCACAACGTTACCCATAACGATTAAATGGTGATGTATTTCATGATATGGAATACGAAAACATTTTTATTTATAAATTGAATATGATCAGCCATTACGTGATCAAAATGCATTCTAAACTTGAATAAAATAACTATTACAAATTGAATTTTCCCTAATTTAATAAATAAAAAATATCTATAATGTCGCTAACACAGTAGCTTCTTTAAACAAACAGTACTTTGAAATATTTGTAAGCAGTTTACATTTATTCATTAAATTAGTTTAAATCAAACTTTTAATAGCTATTTTATTCAACTTTAATTTATGAATTTATTTAAGTTCGCCCTGAACTTATTTCTCTTTTAAACGTATCTATTCCTCTGTAATTAACATTACCGTTCTTCTCCTGAGGGCCTAACACATGAAGAATAATCTGTTATTCATGGGCGGTATCAAACTCGCCACATCCTAATCTTTTAATCCTAATGCATTTAAAATTATATTTTTACAACTACAGACTCGGCATAATGTTGTTGCCCCTGTAACAGGTACCTAACTAACTATATTTTGTTTTGTAAGTATATCAGTTTTCACAAGTACGTAGTCATTTCTAGTGTAAAGTTGATGGTCTATGCACGCATAATTGTGAAAAAGTGTAAAAATGGCGAAAATAAATCATAGTAATTTCTCGGATTTAAGTGAAATGTTCAGTCAAAGAGGAAAACTTCTCTTAGTTTACGAGAACTATGAGTTTAAAGAACACAACAGAAAATTAGCTTCCGGAGAAATTAAGTGGAGGTGCATCAAAGATAAATGTAAAGCAAATTTTCATACTTTAGGTGAGTCAAAAAGTCGAGTTATAACAAACCTGAGTGTAAATCAATCATGAACCAGAACTAACAAATGTGTTGCAAAGAAAGACAAGTTTTAAGTCATTGTTTCAAGAGAAAAGCCGAAAGTGATATAACAGAAAAACCTTCAAAAATGATTAGAATGGAGCTAGCTAAAATTGATGTGTCTTTAAGGAATTTGACAACAAGTGATCTACAATGTGCTAGGAGAAACATGTACACTGCACGTCGAAAATTGTTGCCAGCTTTGCCAAAATCACTATCGGAGGTTCATAAAGATTTGAATGAACTTCAACCAAAAGCCAACAAAAATGAACACTTCCTAATTGTTAATGATTTATCCGAAAATTCAGTGATATTTAGCTGTAAAAGTAGTTTAAAGTTCTTACGTGAATCAAAAATTATTTATATGGACGGTACATTTTCTTACTGCACAAAATATTTCACACAAATGTTTACGATACATGGTTTTTTTAACGGCCATTATATACCATAATTTTTTTGTTTGTTAAAAGACAAAAGTGAAAAAACATATAGGATTTGCATACCAAAAATTAAAGATTATATAAAATCAAATTTGTACCAGAAGAAATAGTAGTAGATTTTGAGATATCTATTCATAATGCAGTGTTAGAAATTTATCCAAATGCTAAAATTACTGGGTGTCGATTCCACTTAACTCAAGCATGGTACAGAAAAATTCAAAATCCAGGTTTATCAAAAGAATACCAAGACAAAAATTATGAGATTGGAGAGTGGCTCCATTATTGTTTTGGTCTTTTATTTTTAGAACCTAAGGACGTTGACGATTTTAATTTTTTTGAGCTCTACGAAGTTAAGCCAGTAGATGGAAGACTTGAAAAATTTTCTGATTACCTTCTCGAAAATTATTTGACAAATAATTTGAAATTTCCACCACATATATGGGCTGATGCCTCTGCTGCATTAAATAAAACAACCAATGCCTGCGAATCGTTTCATTCCCATTTTAATGCATCCATGTACAACACGCATCCTTCTTTATTTATTTTTGTAGACGCACTTCTTAAAGTACAAACTGAAATCTATATTAAATGCAACAGAGTTAACGAAATTCATAAATTTAAAAATATAGCCTCTAGAAATGTCATAATTTTGTTAATTCTAAAATTATAAAAAATAATAGTAAGTTGACCAAACTGCAATATGTGGGAATAATATTGCATTATTATGCAATTAATTAAAATAGTACAGTGTAAATATAATTTTGGATATGTTCTTCCTATGTACCTATACGTATTATGTATATTTTAAATTAATAAATTTTGTTTTAATATTACATCAGTCTATTTCTTGTAAGCAGAGGGAGGTATTATTATTCATGTGCCGAGTTTAAACATTTTAAAAGTGAGTCTTTTAATCTCTGTGCTGAGCTTGACTATTTTTATTTCGTATACCTGAGACATGTGCCGAGTTTGTATTACCCCAACTGTCCCGTTCTTCATGGCCACGAACCAATCCAACACCTCCAAGCACAGTTTGGAATTACAAACAATAATTTTATAATCCTCATTTGAAGTAAAATGTCTGGATTCTGGCTAATACTCCCCTTTGTGTCGGCTGCAAATCTAAAAATATTGTTTTCCAATTTTTTTAAATTTTGTGGGTTCAGTGGAACTAATTCCGAATAAACTTTATCGAATTTCATACATGTTTTGTTAATTGATTCATCGCAATGTCCATAAATGTTATATTAAATGAAATATTCAAGGTTGAACAACTATTTGCCATCGGGACCGAATTAAATAACAAACACAACTTTGTTTTCGGCCAAATAAGTATCATTTCATAAAAAAGTGACTTAATGTTATTTCCGAGTGGTCGACAGATGTTGTTGATTCGAAACGTTGCTTTTGAAGATGTTGATGTTTTTTCAGCTGTGAATCAATAATTGTTATTGAGATATTTAGTTTTAAGACATCATTTTGTTCTCTGTAGAAATATTCTAAAAAAATATATATCTAGGAAAATACTAATTTTGACTATACAGGGTGTCCTCGAACTGCGTGGCCAAAATAAAACCGAAGATTCTTTGATTCGAAAAAAAGTTGATGAGCCTTTTTACTTTTGCCTCAAGTGTCTTGTTTACCCGGTAGAGGGCTTCAAAATTGAAAAATAATTTTGTTTTTTTGGTATAACTTGAGAACGTGATGAAGAACTTTTACAATATTTAGCAGGTGAGTTACTGTCAATAATGGCCATTTTTGAGAGTGGAGCACAGAGCCTTAGAGACCATATAAATGGCTCAAACTTGAGGATGTAACGGGAAAAGTGTCCAGAACTTTTTTGTGGTAAATGTAATTCACTCGATATTTTTTATGTAAATAGCTTATTTAATTTGAAAACTCTTCTTACTCTTAGAAAATTTTGATAAAATCAACGAATTAGCTTGAAAAAATTAATTTTCGAGTCTCTGCAATTTTGGCTTACTAATTTTACTTGATTAAAATACCTTAGTTGCCTCTGCTTTTCTAATGTCATTTTGGCATTTGAAGAATTTATTCTCAAAACTGTCAGTTTTTACTTTGCTTTCCGTAAAAATTTTATAAAATTATGGCTCAAAATTTCACTAACACTGAAATGGTTGATATGTTATTGATTTATGGACTTTGTCGTTGCAATGGCCGGACAAGGGAAAGATATCCGCATCGCAGAATTCCAAATCGGCAAACCTTCGCGAAACTGGCAAATTTGAAGCAAATCGCAGAGAAACTGGACGCAGACGGACAAGAAGGACGTTAGAGCTCGAAGAAGCGATACTGGAAGCGGTTGAAACTGAACCTGGATAAAGCACACTACGTTTGGGACTTCGTATTGGAGCCTCAAAATCATTAGTTCATAATGTACTGAAAGAAGAACTGTTGTATCCCTATCATATTAAAACAGTTCAAGACTTATTGCCCATGGATCCAGGTCATCGGCTAGATTTCTGTCGGCTTATTGTCCAAAGACAAAACGCAAACCCCAATTTTGGTAGAAGAATTCTGTTCACGGACGAAGATACTTTCACGAGATGTGGTCTTTTTAACCTCCATAATGAACATTTCTATGCTGATGAAAATCCTCATGAAACGGAAGTTACATATTTTCAGAATCAAACTAAAATCAATGTTTGGGTTGGAATTGTGGATAACTTTATTATTGGCCCTACCGTTATACCCGATCGATTGAACGGGGAGAACTACTTGAACTTTTTGGAACAAAGGCTACTTGAACTGTTGGAAGACTTGCCCTTACACATTCGTCGTGGCCTGGTTTATCCATGATGGTGCACCTCCTCATTTCACATTAGCTGTGAGGCGACATTTGAATGCGGAATATCCAGATCGCTGGATAGGTAGAGGACACGATGCACCAGTGAACTGGCCGGCCCGCTCCCCTGATTTGATGCCCTGCGACTTCTTTCTATGGGGCGCTCTGAAGTCGAAAGTTTATGCAGCTCCAGTAAACACACGAGAGGAATTGTTGCAACGAATTAATCATGAAGCGGATTTATTGAAGAATGATCCTGAAGTACTAGCCAGAGTTCAATCCAATTTCTTGAAACGAATTAATTTGTGTATTCAGGAAAATGGGCAACATTTCGAACAATTGATGCCTTAGCGATTTCCCAAAAAGTTTTGTTGTTTCTTTTAATTTAGCATTTGTTTTTCCTAAATAATCACATCGTTTCCCCATTTCTATTGTTTTTATTATTCGTGTTTTACCGAGATATTAACCATTTCAGTGTTAGTGAAATTTTGAGCCATAATTTTATAAAATTTTTACGCAAAGCAAAGTAAAATTTGACAGTTTTGAGAATAAATTCTCCAAATACCAAAATGACATTAGAAAAGCAGAGGCAACTAAGGTATTTTAATCAAATAAAATTAGTAAGCCAAAATTGCAGAGACTCGAAAATTATTTTTTTCAAGCTAATCCGTTGATTTTATCAATATTTTTTAAGAGTAAAAAAAGTTTTCAAATTAGATAAGCTATCTACATAAAAAATAGAGAGAATTACATCGACCACAAAAAAGTTCTGGACACTTTTCCCTTACATCCTAAAGTTTGAGCCATTTCTATGGTCTCTAAGGCTCTATGCACCGCTCTCAAAAACGGCTATTATTGACAGTAACTCACCTGCCAAATATTGTGAAAGTCCTCCATCACGTTCTCAAGTTATACCGAAAAAACAAAATTATTTTTGCAACTTTGAAGCCCTCTACCGGCTAAACAAGACACTTGAGGCAAAAGTAAAAAGGCTCATCAAATTTTTATCGAATCAAAGAATCTTCGGTTTTATTTTAGCCACGCAGTTCGAGGATACCCTGTATAAT
Source organism: Endomychus coccineus (assembly GCA_958510875.1). Lineage (NCBI taxonomy): Eukaryota > Metazoa > Arthropoda > Insecta > Coleoptera > Endomychidae > Endomychus > Endomychus coccineus. The sequence goes on along the minus strand of OY294068.1, from coordinate 26,625,549 downwards.
GTTTATTCATATTTTCATAACTTTTGATTATGTACTTAAAATCTGGCAAAATGTACAGAGCTTCCGCATTCACTGTTTTTCACTTACTTCAATACATTATGTTTTTAAAATCACAATATCTGCTCCGAAATAATAAATACATACATATTTTTATGATACCTATCACATAGCGGTTGCTATTTTCGAACAGACTAGTAGAATCTGAATTTCTATTATAATATTTATATCCAGTAAAATTGAACATAATGTTATAAAAACATAATATAGTTGTGGTTTCTATAAGAAAGTAGAATATTTTCAGTAATTAACCAATAACTTCCTGTTCAAAGTCATTAAACAAGTAGATCACAAGAGCCACGTACCCTGTGAAAGCAATGAATAACAATTAGTCAATCTAAAAGTTTAATTGGGTGAAGATGGCAGTAACTTGAAGGACAGAAAGATAGACAAGCAACATAGAAGACGCAGGTGCAGTTTCAAAAGACTAGAACTACATGATAAATTACTCTCTGAATGTCATTCCGTCCCCTGCATTCTCCTCCCTATGGATACCAGACTTTCTCATTGATATTTATTGCGCAGATAAATAACGATAACTAACTTCTTATTTCAAATCATTCACAAATTTGTTTTATGGAATCTTGGTTTGTTGTTTCTGGCACCGCAACGTGCGATATGAAGAACTTTGGGGCGTGTTGCTTGAGGTCCGAACTAGCCCTTTTCGTGTAGTATTGGATATTTTACTACTTGACAGTTCACCGTGCTCCACAACTTATTTTATTAGACGTCGTATAACTTGTAGTACAACTATAAAAAGGACATGCTCTAAATCCTAAATATTTCAGAATGTCGTTGTTATTTGATGAAGTCGGGGACATAGAAAGTGTAATAAAACTATTTAAATTTTTATTTTCTATGTTACGCCACGATGTCATGAATGGTTAATCGATTAAAAATATCATCATACTTTACCTGATGCTGACATTATTTGATAAGGAACAATAGATAAGTGTTGGCACAAATTACTCTATTGAATTTCTAAACATAAATATAATTTTATTTCAATTTTTCTTACACGCTATGATTAACAATATTATATACTTCAAAAATAGAAACATAAAACAAATGAAGGGGTCCATGCCAATACCGTTTATGTAGTGTGGCGTCTTCAACAAAAGGCTTGGAATAGAGCGTAACCTACGACAGTACCGTTTAGGGCTAATAGTGCATGGCCGGTATTAAGTGTGACAGGTGATAAATATTAGAATTCAACAGAGTTTTGTCTGTTTCTTGTGAAAAATTATATATATTGCACCTGATCCTGAGGTTCATCAATGGTTGGCTGTAAATAAGGGTGTAAAAAAGTGTTATGACTGAATGAAGTGCGTTGCAAAATGAATTTTGTCTGCGAATTTTACCTTTCTTCATAGTCAACATTATCTGGACAGCTTTGCTCATCTTTGGTATAAAAGTCATCATTTCCTTTAATCTCCGAATTGACTAAAATAAAGTATTTATCGTCATCCATAGCAATGACTCTGTCATTTGTAAACTGGGTTCGCATTAATACCCGACTGCCCTTCTGGGCCAACTGAACAAAGAGTAGTCTAAATTGTGGCGAAAATAACCACGCATGAGGCAGGCCAAGATCTTTATCAAAGAGCCTGTGCCTAGGCTCTTAACTTTCTCTGAACAGAAAGGGCATGAGAGATGTTTGGAATCCTAACCGGTCACTTCCATCTTAACAAACACCTTCATACTATGGGCATCGCAGGTAATCCTACATGTAGGAACTGCAGGAAGAAAATGCCTCGCACATCCTGTTGGAAAGCTCTGCGTTGACATCCCTCAGGTACCATCACTTCGTAGAATCAAAACTGTTCCCAGAAGAACTTTCTGACGGGCCACAAACCTGTTATAATAGAATAGGCTTCTCACCGCGGGGTGCACAATGGTCCCAACTAAGTGGCCTAAGTGAATTCGAGGGCTAAGCCACTTTACCTCAAATGATGATGATGCTGATGAATACCCAACAACACTACGATGCCGGTGCCAACTGGTTTGCTATTATATTTTGGGCATTTTTTTTTCTTCCTTTTTTGATGTTTAAGAGCATGTGTGGCCAATTCTCTCGAATTGTGTGCTTACAATGGCAAAACTGACACTCCAATTCTATTCTTAGCACTTCTCACCAACCTGCCTGCCTTGTCTTAGGTACAATTATTAATATATAATATAATAATATAATATATCTAATTATAATATTTTTATTTTTGAACATGCGACCTATTTCCGGCTTAGGCATGTGTCCAACTAATCTGCCAACACTATCTCCAAAAATCTAATTTTCAAGCTATTGCAGTGGAATTCATTAATCGAACTGATCTGTCAACATTAAAACAAATAGTCAAAGAATGTTTATATCCATAGTTATTGTCTATTTTAACTTGATTAAGTGGTGCAAAACTTTTGAGATATACGTTATTATGTGTCCGCTTGCCCAAATTTTTTTGGCAACTAAAAATGCTCCATGCTATGTACAACGAATGACTCCGGAAATTCATTGAGTCTTTTGATACTGGATTAATCAATAACTGGGTTAAGTATTGAAGGTTCCAACCGTTACTTTTAACAATACATAAGCTTTTGTATCGACCAAAGAATGCATTTTTGTAGTGCAGCAAGAGGGGAATATTTTCAACAATGTTGATCGTCGGTCATTTCTTCTTGAAATACCTTGTCAAATGCTAGGACCAATTTCCAAAATTCACATCTTCGATGTCCACTACTTGGGAAGGCATGGGCTTTTACGACTCTCGAGCAAAGCGTCATACCAGTCATCTGGAACTTCCTTATGAGATTTCAAAGGTAGCCTATGTCTTGATCATACTCCAAGTAAGAGCACCTTGTTACGGTAAAATGTCTTCCATTTCATCAAATCGTTTTCCTCATTGACTAGCTGGTGTAGAAACATCACACAGTATAATCCTGGTTTTGACCGGTTCTTGAGTCAAAGCAAATGACGAATGCGTAAAGGAAATGGAGTTCATACCAGCAAGCACATTATGCTTGTAAAATTATTGTGATATTTAGAGTGGGTTTTGAAATTCTTTTGCATTGCTATAGCTTTTAGAGGATGTGTCTTCCTAGCCAATTTGCGGTATTTTTTCTTAAGGATATATTATGTATACATTCTCGGGAAATGGGTCCCACTAACACATATGTTTATTATTTTGCTCTTTACGTACGTTTCGGTCTCACGACCATCATCAGAAAACATCGTGTCTAAAACGGGATTACTTAAAACCAATTCTCATTCTTGGAATACGAACTCAGGTCAAAAAGTCTACGAACGACTAAAAACAAGAACATTACGTTCAAGTATCTACTTTCGAACCAGTTGTTGAGATTTATGAGGTATTAGAAAAAGGTTTCTCAGACCTTATTGGAAATATACTTTTGACATTCTGTCTAAAATATAATTTCAACATTATAAAGACGCATGTAGGAATTTGCAAGAGTTTTAATTAATTAAGTTAGTATAAATCTGACTTAATGTCTGAATATCTGTCCTATGATTTACAGATTTGGGGTCACGTTTTATGTGAATCATCTCCAGAATAGATCTTTTATAATAATTGGTGTCCTTAGTTAAAATATTAACATTTATGTAATCGAATTGCTGGTTACAATTAGAGCTGTGTTTAGGAAAGACGGTGGAATTTTCTAAGTTTTTGTTTCTTGTGCTATACTCATGGCCCTACACTCTTTTTTGTAAATATTGTTTAGAGATTACAGCATAAGTCCGATCGCAATCTAAACAATTCAATTTGTATACCGGGTGGGTTTGTTTATCTTGAGGTATTAAAGGTTTTAGATTTGAGAAATATTTCCCAACACACTTAAGGATATAAAACTGCCGCCACTTTTTGGAGAAAATGTCTCTTTCATCCTTTATACTTTCAACTTTTCGAAGGGTACTCACTGTATTTGAGCAGCATTATCAGCAGCTTTTACTATTTAATTTTTAGGTGATAAGAGTCACACAGACTAATTGTAGGAGTACTTCCAAGGATATACAAAGCATATGTTCAATTTCATTTCGAACATCATATGGAATGATTTATACAATACTTTATGTGTTAGATTTCGTCCTGGTACATTTTGTAGAGTTAAGCAATGTTCAGGTCATCGGGCAGATAATATTTCTTGTTGTCTTTCAAGCAGTAATACGACTGACTGATTTCAGAAAATCAATGACCTTATTTATGGTATGCTTAGCTTTATATTTGGCTTCTTGTGAGATGCCAAAAAGTAAACGCACATCTGTTATGTGGAGAAAGTTACACAAATTTTTAGAAAGTGTATGTCTCTTCAAAAGTCAAATATATGAAATATGTGACAGGGACTTCCGGTAAAACCGCAATCAATCAAAAACGCCCACTGTTGGTTAAATAGGATGGTTGATTAGAAGTATTGTCGTAACATTATGTATATGATAGAGGGAACACAGCTTCTTATTGTATCTCACCTCATTCATTCATTCTAGAACTAAGAGATAACGAAGAGTTTTTCCACCGATACCGAATAAAAACCTGATTGATGAGGCGAACCCTTTAAAGAATACTCAAGCAAAATAATTAGTTAATTGTTTTCTATTTGCATTTTTCCAAACTCTGAGTAGGAGCAATGTGGAGTTAAAACAACGGCAACATTAACTCTGGAATGGTGAAATAATTACGAAACCTCTAACATTTTATTTTTGGACGCTTAGTCAAACAAACTATGCCCATCCATCTATATGTCCCAACAGATGGAGAGCGTTTATTTATTTCAAGGAATGTCGGCTGCTATGTGTGGCATGAGAAGTACTTTTGAACTGAAAATTACTTATAAATGAATGTTTCAATTATAAGTTTTTTCAAACCGCAATTCACGAGAATGTTTGAAACAACGCTTACTTATTTTCCTAACCAAAATGTGATATTTCGCTGCAGAATACACGCATATTACAATCATGCTGCAAAATATATAGCCGTGAAAACAGAGAAAAAATTCATTCATTGCCTTAATGACGAAATTGATCTCCATATTTGTCGCCGCTACGAAATTTTCGCTACACGTTATCAATGATAATTGACTGATGCGTAGATCATTAACTTCCCTCACCCCCTTCAATAGCACCTCTTCCGTTTTCGGAGGGTTAAATGTATGATTTCAATATATATACGAGGTGTGGCAATTAAGTTCCGAAACTATTGCTATAACATCTTTATTTTTAAATTTTGTACACTTTTTTATTTTTCCCCTTCAATATACTCTCCTTCCGCACCCCTACATCGCTTCACGCGAATTTTCCACTGTGCGAAGCAGTGCTGCAGGTCATCTTCCGACAGATTGTTGAGTAGCTGCGCCGATTTTTTTTTACGTCTTTCTAATGACCTTTCAAGCAGGATTTGATTTGTGGGAACAGGTAGAAGTCGCAGGATGCTAAATCCTGCGAATATGGTGGATGCTCCATGACTGTGACCTGGTTTTTGGCCAAATAATCCTTGACAGAGTACGCGTTGTGAGTCGGCGCATTGTCTTAATGGAAAATCCAGGAGTTCTCTTTCCACATTTCGGGCCTCTTTTTGCGAATCTTTTCTCGGAGCCTTCGCAATGGCCCTTATACTTAATCGACAGTCTTTTCGAACAATCTCGGTTACTTTTCGAACGTTCAAGTCACTTTTTGAAGTCACAGGCCGCCCGTGGCGCTCGTCATCTTCAACATTCTCCCCACCCTCCTGAAAACGTTTGTACCACTCAAAAACTCTGGCACGGGATAGGCAATGATCCTCATAAACCGTCTGCAAATTTTCATAGGTTTCCGTCTCGGACTTTAACAAAAACTTTATATTAATTAATTCTTTGCTCAATTTCATATTCAACATTTTTTCGGCGAGTGTAATTTTTTCACGTTTGTTATTTCACGATTACAACAAGACTGTTTATTGAAGCCACTTGAAAATTTTACCCAAGGTCAAGGGATAAATACAGATTAAAACCACGCCCTTTACATTCTTCTCGTTTTAATTTTAAAAAATCAGTCTCGGAACTTAATTGCCACACCTCGTATATTCACTATCTGTTTCAACAGCTAACAACCGCAGGAACAGTTAATTAATATATTGCAATTGATTAGAACCAGCTGAAGACAAGATAATATATGGTACTTACAATAATTATCTAAAGGTAAATTATCTTATAAACATATACATTGCAACATTTTTATAGTACTTTATTATCTACTTTAGTGTAAGATTACATCAGATATAATTACAATAAAATATGTGATATACATGTAGACACCATAAAGAAACTGATTAATACTGTTAATCAGTACGAGGCCAAGGTGAAAATTCTCTGAAACATAAAACAGATGGCGCTTCAATCGAAAATCTCATGGGACATTTGTGATATACCATCTCTAAATAAATAAAAATAAAATTTCAAGACTGATACGTCATTCAGTTCTGTTCGTTTTATTTGGAAGAGACAGAAAAATTAAAAAAAACTTTGACGAAGTGTATCGGGCTATAAGGAGATAACGTTGAGAAAAAAAAAATTTGACGAAATAAATTTTTTCTTGCTTAATTTTTCAGGGACTTTTCACATTGCCCTCGTAGCATGGTCTGTCAAATCCTTAGTGAACCCAGTGTTTTGTTAAATTTGTTTTGTTTCTTTTGATTTTTTTTTTATGTTACAATTAATTATCGGACAAGAATTAGTATAACAAGTTTTAATCAAACTAGTAAACTTCTGAAAAGCTTCGTCTATATTTAGTTCATAAACAGAAGTCCAATCAGTTTTTCCAATCATCTCAGTAAAATTTAGATTTGATTCAGCCATATTACGGATATCGTTACTTCTAATTATTTGATTCAATTCTTCATTCCACTTGAAGTTCATAGTCACTATTTTGGCAAAATGATAAATGTATGGGTTGTAAACCTCAGATTTACTCGATTCCGATGGTACGTCGGTCACTATGTAATCAATTACACTTCTACTAGTAACGCTATTTTTGCTTGTAAACACTCGAGTACATTCAGTTGAGATAGAGGTAGGTTTCTTTTTAAATATAAAGCTTTGCTATCAGGGGATCTGATACAATCATAATGTACGATGTAAACCTTACTTTCATGATACCACAGAATGATCAATCAACTTTATTATGAGGTAACTATGGTCCCATTTGAAGATATTAGATTAGGTTTAGGCTCCTCAAAAGCAGGAGCCTCTTCTCTTGTGCGGAGCCTGAAAACCGCAACCAAGCGCTTCCCCAGGTGGCGGATAGAGGAATACCCAAGGCCCTGTTGCCAGCAGGGTCAACGGTAGGAACAGATATGCTCTCACGGACCAACAGGCACACAGACCCTGGATAGATTATGGGACTCCCAGTCACATGTTCCTGAGAAGAAGGTGTGGCTAATACGGAGGAACCATATGTTCCAGAAGAGTAAGTTATCCCATCATAGATAACTTACTGAAACACATAAAAAATATCCAAAAAGTGATATAGTACTAAAACACAGGAACCTTAATATTGGGAACAAAGAGTATTTTGTTTCAAACAGGAAACACCACAGGAAACATCCATAGCGAGATAAGGTACTGGAAACCCAGAAACCATAACATCATGGTAAATAACAAAATCATAACAGGAAACATCCATAGCGAGATAAAGTACTGGAAACCCAGTAACCATAAAATCTTGGTTAAAAAACATAAACACAACAGGAAACATCAATAGCGAGATTAAGTACTGGAAACCCAAAACCATAACATCTTGGTTAAAAAACAGATACACTACAGGAAATATCCATAGCGTGATTAAGTACTGAAAACCCAGAAACCGAAACACTGGTAAAAACGAAACAACATGGGAAGTTATTCAGAGATAAATCACTAAGACTAAAAATTACCGTAAAATTGGGCATCAACCATATAACGGTATAAACATAAGAACTCAGAGACACGAAACGTAACATCAACGTAAACACGAACGTGAACATCAACGTAAACCACAATGTAGATATTAACGTAAATATCACCATTAACATCAAAGGAAACTCACATCGATATAACATCGAGAAACGTATGAGAAAGACGCAGTCCATATCCTGAAGTAATGCGATAAGTGGCTTAGGTTTTCTATGACGACAAACACAAAAAGTGACATCACTAGTTCGAAGACGAAATTTTTTAAATTTTAAAACTATAATATGGATTTTTCTGCAGGGTTAACATGCGTGTGATATATATTATATAACCCAAGGAACGATGTTGTCATAATTATACAAAAAGTAATATAGATGAATGCAAAAAATACCAGTTACAAGAAGCTGCTGCGCCCCAAAAGATTACAGTTCCTGTTTACGCCACTTTGAAAAATTCGGAAAATTTCAAATCTGTTAGACAAACAGGAATAGCGCAATCATCTTCATAGTGGTTTACGCACATACGTACACACAGACATAATCTGCAAAATAGATATTTCCTCGAAAAAAAATTCAAGATTACAATTCTCAATACTTCCCTTATGCTACGTTTAGTCTGGGTAGTAGAAACACTTGTATGTACTCACATTATATCGTCTTGATATTTCATTCGAATCAACATCAAAAAAAATGCAATAAAATTATGTGAGTTATATTTCATCATCAATTACTCCTGCCTCTTATATCAATTGTTATGAATATGGGCACCTTATTAAGTGCATCAAGCTTCTGGAAGACCATAGAACAATAGAATATATTTATCATAATTATCAAAAACTCTACTTTTTTGTGCACCATATAACCAGTAATGAAAATAATACTTATCAGAATGGTCTACACATTGTACGAAACTTTATAATATCAAATCCATATTAATGAAGAGCTTTTTCACGTTACTAAATATTCAATTACATTGGAATTGTTGAATCAAATGATTAACATTCGGATAGAATCAAACGAGAGTTGTATTGATTTCTAATGTCTACGGTGGGAGATTCCTTGTATGTGAACTATTTTAGGACGTTTGAAATAGTTGAAAACAAGTTTTAAATAATTTAACAAAAGAACAACGGGCGTGCAAGTATAGATATAACAGGCGAAAACAGTAAATTGTGGTGTGGTGGAAAGCAGTTAGATGTCCAGGTTCCAGGTTGTACCCTGAATATTTAAAGCAGAGGTCCGGTGTCCGCGGCTGTGGCTCGGTTATAGCCCCCTATGGACAATATTTTCCCTATTCAACTATTCTAACCTTTCACGTGTATTTTGCACTGTCAACTCAATCGAAACGCACGACCTTTGTGGGTAATTGAGATGTATTCGTCCGGTCCGGGCCTAAAAAGCTTTGTTATTTAAATAACGCAGTATGTGTGTGTATTCGTGTGAAAAAGACAAATCTGGTGACAAACAAGATTCATAGTTTCATTAATGCCATGGATTTCGTTTGAAATATGCAAATTGGATACAGCCCGATTTACTACTTAAAGGGTATGAGTTAATAGCAAAATAGAACAAACTAAATATGGCTATGCAGTGTCTACTTTGAAATGTAACAGTCATTTCACTTAGATAATTAATATATATTTTAGTGACACACTAAGTTCCAGTTTCAAAAATTTATAAATCTAAAATACTTATTTGAAGAAGCTACGGTGTAGCTATGCTGTAACTATGGTAACTATATAAGAACAAATTTTATAACATAATAAGAAAAATATCTGATCACACGCTTGGTAAAATAGAAACAAGTTCTTAAAAAATGTGTATAATATTTTATTGTTATAACAAAATATCAACCTAATTATAACATATTGAACTCTCATATGTTAGGGGATCAGAGATTTAAGGGGTTGCGGTTCAGTTTATTGCGTTACTGGGGTAAACTGAAAAATGGTAAAATTAAAATTTAATAATTTGCCATCCCTTACATAAACATAGGCCACAGCTAGTTAGTACCTTGGCTAATAGTCTCGTCGATCTTAAAGACTTACGGTGACGTACCACCCGCCATACATTTCAGGGTTGATGGTTGCTCGTTTTCCTAATAACCGTCATTTGACAGTTGGTAGTCTACCACCCTCCATACAGTTCAGTGTGGAAAATTGCACGCTTTTCCCTAAATTTCAATAGCCCATTACAGCCAAATATCTTTTCTTTAATAATTAGAGTTTTGGCACATCTACAGTTCAGCTCCCTTCGAACGATACCCTCGTATTGGGCAGATTGGATAGTGTTTTTTTATTATTATCAATCTAAGTAAGGAACAGTGCTTCTGTAAAAATCTCTAGAAGGAATGGTATACAGAATGGATTATATTTTCAAAAACTATTTTGCTTTTTAATTTAATGCTGAGGGGTGAAAGCAAAAAAGGTATATACTGTCTTAGTAAAATTTATAGATAATAGGATTTATTGAAACAAACCACTCTTTAATTCCCAATAAATTATTTTGTGATTGTAAATTAACGCAATGTCGTCGGCGTAATTAATAAAAAAAGAAAGCTGCTCTATCTATCCGATAATTGAAATCGATTATTGATCACGATTCCTGAGGAACTTATACATTTCTCAAGATAAATGCATAATTAATTGAATCTTAGTGATATTTGAGGCACTTTATCGTTACATGCAATCTGCTAATACTTTTCCGTACCCTCACCCTTAACTTCATCCGCGGATAATTTTGTACAGCCCTGTGAAATGCTTCCGATCTTTGAAGTCAATATATCAAATTGTATCCTTCTTGCAGCATCATAGTATTATAAAACAAATGACCATATATCATTTTCAAATTAACTTTTTCCCCATTTCACTGGAATGACTCTTCCTTACCGGTGTGCCTCAAGGTACTGTCATAGGGCCTCTACTATTTATCATCTACATAAATAATATCTTTCAACTTAATATTAAAGGTAAAATAATTGCATTTGCTGATGACATTGCAATTATTTTTGAGGGTGAAAATTGGAATGCTGTTAGAAAAATAGCAGAAACGGAGATCAGTGTTGTTAAATACTGGTTAGATCTCCAATTATTAACACTGAGTAAAGAAAAAACGGTATTTATCTTCCTTGCTCCAAATAAATCTGGACTATCGAGGTATTCAGAGCTCGTGATAACTCAAGACGAAAATAACTATTTCACAATAAATTCTGTCCCTAATGTCAAATACCTGGGTATTGTAATAGATCAACACTTGAGATACTCACATAAACGAACTAATAAAAAAAATTCGCAAAACTGTATATATTTTTAAACATTTCAAATACATTCTACAAATTAAACAATTAAAAATTTTGTATTCTTCACTTGTCGAATCTGAACTAAGATATGGGATCATAGCATGAGGTGGTGCTTTTAAAAACCATATTACAGAAAAAACCGTATTACAAAAAAGAATTTTAAAACTTATTCTCAACAAAGAGCCAACCTTCTCTTCCCAAGCGCTATTTAATGAAGCGAAAGTTATGGATATCAGGCAATTATATTGCATGAGTCTATGTACTAAAGCTTATACTGAAAAAGAAAATAAAAGATTAATAACAAATTTCCAATTAAGAAATGTTGACAACTTACCCGTTCCGATGATGTCAAAAACAATAGGACAACGTAGTAGTATAATGTATCTTGCACCGCGAGCATTCAATTTTCTCCCATATTACATAAAAATTATACTAAAAAACAATTCAAAAAAAAGTGTAGGAGTTTCCTTCTTGAAGTAAATAGATTAGATATTCATTCTCTGATTGATTTCAAAAATGCTGAAACTTATAAAATGAGATAACGCAATTAATATGTATACTATAGGCATATTCTTCCTAATTTATGAGATATTACTGAGTACAGACAATACATTCATTGATATTATTGTATCATAGCGGGTAAATTTTGTAGACGTTGCCCTGCTGATGCCTATTTCTATAGTTCACATGGCAAACCTATAAACATTTAGATCATGCTGTGATATAAATTTATAATCATTTTAATTGGTTGTTTGTTGTTGTTTAACTAATTTTATATTTATTCTTTTTTTGTGTTATATTATTGCATCACGTACAAGTATATTAATATGTTTATTCACTATACTTACTGTATTGTATGAAAGTTGTATAACCTTTTAATCAATAAACATTATCATTATTATTATTATTATTATATACCTAAAGGGGTGTAAGTAATATAGTCGTATATTGTAGCTTCATAAAATTCAAAATAATTTTACTAAATGCAACAAGCGATTTCTTCTGAACTCATCACGAAACACTTCCTACATTCCGAAAGAAAAGAGATGTTCGAGCTTTCCCCCCATTTGTACTGTTTGTATAGTTCAAATTAGTTACAGGGATCGAAGATGTTCGTTTCTTATAGCTGAATGTTTTCATATGTTTTGTGCTTCAAGAGAATGAATGAACATAATAAAAACCTCCATATAAGGGATCTCCAGCGACATCTGCAACCTCTATATCGTAAACAGTGACGACAGTTACATCTTCCTCGTTGGTTACTGCATTATCCTTCTGTTATTCCCCGAGCTGTTTTATTGTTGTAAGAGGATTTTCAAACTGATTGAATTCGTTCGGATCATTCGAAACTCGTAAATATAGACAATTTGTGTGTGTTATAGGTATATTATGACTTGTATAGCTCCTCTGACTCATATTCAGGAATTAGAGTTAAATACAGCATACAGCGTGTGAAAACTGTACATGCACGGTTCAGGCGGCACTGATAGATTCAAAATGAAAGCTCTGTACATCCACATTTTTGCGCTTGATTGAATATTATGTTTCTCTACAACTTCGGTTATACGAATACCCTTTATAATACATGGCTCAGACGCTCGATCTCACAAGCCAGAGGCTATGTGGCAGCTGGTCACTCATACGTTACAGCATAGCATAGTGCTTCAAACCAACAGTAAAACAGAAGTTTAATTTGTTTTTAGGACATATTTAAGAACATTCTGATTGAACGGGATTGCCAGACGTGAACTGAAGGTCCATAGTTGCACCCCATTTGCATTTTAATGTGAAAAAACCTGTCTTCTCATGGATTTGTTTGATATTTTCCTAACAATATTTAATTCAAATTAGGCTCGTTGGAACAATACGAAATTAATTCTGAAATTCCGTGAACTGTGTGTGACCATTCAGTATGTGTCGTAGTTGTTGATTTATTTAAAGCCGAACTAGATTTCCAAGTATCTTACCAATTTAATAAATTTCTAAAACTTGATTTTCGAATCATCCTAAAAGTTACCTTTGATGTGTTCTAGCTCATGTATTTTTTTTTAATCATAAAATGAGACAATGTACTCGTCTCCCTAATCAAAGTTGGGATACTACATAATTTGGTTGGGATTTAGATTTAGCCAATTATTTCTTATACATTTGAGAATGTGAACCGATTCGAATAGATAAAATAATTGTCTGGAACAACTGGTTGAGGATACTTAACTTGTTATGTTTTGGCTTTGCTGTTGAGTGCTTTATTGTCACTCATGATACAAAATATTATGTATCCAATTTGCTCTAATTTAAAAATAATTAACAAACTCTACACTCACAACGGTACCACTGAGAGAATCGTCCAGTTATTGTTGTTACCATAAAATCTTTCACAGGGACAGCTGATATCCGTTTTGTTCATAGTTCATTATCTTTAGGAGAACTAAACATTTGAAGTTTCGGCCCATTAATAAACTATAAAGAGGATTATCACAATTCGGTAAACGCTTTGTTGAATGATGCTCCCTATGAATAGATTGCCAAAAACCCTTCGTCCAAATACGTTAAACTAGTCAATGATTCAATAAAGTCATGTACAGCTGTCCAATCATTTCACGTATAACATAGCAAAATGGTTAGCTGAAGAATTTGGCAACTCCCAAGCAGCACAAAGTTTGTCTTTGGAATTAATTGCAAAATTGAAAGATTTCAAACTTGAACCTGGTGATACTCTAGTTTCATTTGATGTTGTTTCACTATCTACAAATACCTAAATCCTCGATAAACATTCTGAAGAAATGGCTTTCAAATATTAATATCCCTGATAGAAACTGCACCAGAATACATGATCCTTAAGTCTTTAAGCAAAATTATATATATATTTCCTTTGCACCCAGGAGCATAACAGTTATTCGGCATAACTAATTAACTATATGTAAATTCTTGAGAAATAAGTCACATGAACACATATAGTAATAATAATAATAATAATATAACTTTATTAAGAATACAAATACTCTAATGGGAGGTGAAGATCTAGCATAAGCTACTCAACTTGACCCCCCAAACGAGCAAAATTATACATACAAATTCTAAATGTAAGCCTAAATTAAAACTGATACAAACAAGAAAGAGAATGACGATCCAGTCTGTCGATGAGAAATGAGAACACACTCTCAGAAAATATTCTGTCTCACAGCCTCAAACGAAAGCTCTTCACTGACAAGTTCTCATGCTGTAAACAGTACTTATTAAATATATTACCGGCGTATTGTACGAAAAAGATCTACGAAACATGGAAGAACGAAATCTAGGCAAGGACAATGTATTTACATGTCTCAAATGAAGATCATGCACATCCTGTCTAAAAGTAAGCTTCTGTCTCAAGTGGAGTGGTGACGAGGTAGACAACAATTCACAATCAAACATTGAGAAGTGGTAACTGTATAACTGGTCAACGCAAGCCATTAGAGCTCCTTTCTCTTATGTGAGATGTGGTCAAACTTTGCAAAACCGAATACAAATCGAGCACATGTATTTACAATCTTCTGCAAACGATACCTGCATAGTTTGTTCAAACAGGGAAAATATACCACACTGCAATAATGTAGTAGTGGAATTACTAAACACTCACAAAGTTTTTTTCGCATGTTGAAGTTAATGATATGGTAGTTAGAGTATATCAATTTAAGTGCAAGAAAGGCTTTTTTCACAACATTTGAGACATGCTCTCTAAATCTCAAGTTAGTGTCGAAAATAACGCCCAAATTTCTCCCTGTCTCCACGTACTTAATAAGCTCACCGTCAATCATCAACCTAAAGTTCTGCAGGATATGGATTCAATTTAGAATTATTTTCACCCGCATAAACAGAAATAGAAGCCAAATCACGATTCAAAGCAGCAGCAACACGTATAACGTCCCCAGGTAAAAAGTCAGAGAGGATCTGAGTGTCATCAGCAAACATCAGCATTTTAGACTGACGAATACCGGTCGTATAGATCAGAAACAATAAGGGACCAAGCACTTAACCCTGCGGAACCCCAAAAGTAGTATAAGCAACCAAAGACCGTTCACCCCTGCATTCAACAACCTGTGTCCTCTCATCAAGATAAGACATAAAAAAATTACAAACTGTATCGCTGATACCATAAATCCTCAACTAGGCTACTAGAAGGGAGTGATCCAGCGTATCAAAAGCTTTTGGAAAATCTAATAATACCAATGCAGATGCATGTCCTTGGTCTATACTTCTCATGATATCATCCACAATATTAGCCAGGACTTTTACCGTACTGTGGCCCCTTCTAAATCCAGATTGCAGATTCGAAACAATTCCTACTCCAGTAATATAAGTGTAGATCTGTATGTATAGAATCTTTTCAGGACTTCACCACACAGTGGTATAATACTTATTGGTCTTAGATCGGAATATGACATACGTTCACTAGATTTTGGTCTTTTGGTCTTTACGTACGTTTCGGTCTCACGACCATCATCAGAAGACGTTTGAAAACTAATTTATCAACTAGAGAAGAGATCCCTTCAGAAACCAAAAAAACTTACCATATTTCTCATTAGATCGAATCTTAGAGATCGAATGATCGGTAAGGCGGGACAAACGCAAGCAAACCTCTACCGTACATTCATTTTAATAGAGGGTAGATAGGTCAGAAATTCACATTCTCGAACGCCTCTGAATGAAGCAATACATTGTACAAATAGCTACAGCACTATAAATAACTAATACATTATCGTATTGTTCTATTGTGTATGCACTCTATATTTTCGAGAGAGTTAAATATCTAGTAAATATTGAAATATAAATCAAACGTGAGCGAATTCAGTTAGGTAGCGCGTGCAAGTTGTCTAAATTAGAAGGCTGGATAATTAAATAACACTTAATTCAGATCAATTTATGTACCCTTAAATGTTTGAGAACCGAAGGCGGTAGTCATGTTTATGCACCTGCTCTAAATTTAATGTAACCTCTATAATGAAAACTCGCTCTTACATAATTATTCTTCCTCCGAACGATTTCCTAACATGGCATACTAAGTGCAACATTACTGTTTTCTTAATTATTGATTAACCATTGAATTTGAAGCTCCTGAAAGTCCCCTGACAATTTTTGTGAATACAAGAAACCGCTTCTATCTTCTATCTTCGGTGCATCGTCATTTTTAACACTAATTTCTAGATTATTAATGCCACCAGCGAGGAAGGATTATTGTACTAGAACCACTGATGCAGCGAAACATTGTCCAGACCTGAACTTTTGTGACCATCTAATCTAAGCTCAAATTTCTGCCGAACGCTCGAACATTTTGCATACTGTATTGACCATGTTATTTTACTCGATAGGTGTCCGCAAATATTTCTCGTTATGATTGCTTCAAAACAAGGTGTTCTTCGGGTACTGGTTCTGGGATCCCGACTTGTTTCACGAGTTATTTGCCATAGTTCCTCAGTCCAGATCGGTGAATATTATTCGCTGATGACAAGGCTACGTTTAGGTCATGATCTACTCTTTCCTAGAATTTAGTTAGTCTAGTTTAGTCTATTTTTCTTGCTCATATACAATATAAATACAGAAAAATATATGAAAGAATACCTCAGAGAGGTGTAGAGCACTTCAAGTTGAATTTTTATATAAATATGAATAACAATACATTTGTCATCGTAAATAAAAAAATAACAGTGGGTAAACAGATTAAAATGTGTATAGATCCAGTACATTAAAATTGAAAAGATACATACAGATATGACTAAAATGACTTAGAATACTTAGAAATAGGAATAGCTCATATATCTTTGTCCGTGAAATATTCATTCAGTGAGTAGTAGGCTCGTCTTACAAGTAGAGATTTCAAATTCTTCTTGAGAAGAATTAATGGTAATTTTTTCAATTTTTATTATGCTATATGCTATATTGTACATTTTCCTGAAGATATGTATGATTAAGTTTATTGCAGATGTAGTTATTTTTTGTTCTTGTATTATGATCATGATTGTTGGCCTGTTCCTGAAATAGATGCTGGTTTTGATGAGTGAAAATAACTGCTTAAAAATGTATAGATTTGACAAAGTAAGTATATTAATTCCTATGAATATTTCTTTGCAACGTGTTCTTTGAGACAGGTCTACATCACTAGAATTACCCCAAAAAATTATCCCATATCTCAATGTTGACTGCACAAACGTATGATAAGCAGTTAACGCTGCCTCAGTGTTCACTAAGACTGAAATGTTTTTCAGGGCAAAGCAATATATTGATAAAGTTCTCACTACTTTATTCACTTGTTCATATCAATCTGATCGTGAATCAATAATTATACCTAAAAAAGTGGTATAGTTCACACACGCCAAATCAGTAACGGTATCAGCCGAAGTGCTGTTAATGGTCGATGTATATCCAAATTTCAGGACCTGAGTCTCACCTTTATTCATTCTTAAGTTATTTTTGTGTTGGGTTTCAGATAGGATTTCAAATCGTTCCAAGAATATGATCAGTCTATTATATATAATTCTTTCGAATATTTTACTCAGATTCGGAAGCAATGCGATTGGTCTATAGTTTGAGATAGTGTCCAGAGGACCTTTTTTAAGAATTGGAAGTATCTGGGCAATTTTTAGTTTGTCCGGGAATATGCCTTCACTTAAGCAATTATGAATAATATGAGTCAATGGAAATACAATTTCTTTTGCTACATACTTCAATAATTTTATTGGAATCCCATCATGACACCGTGCATTCGTATTTTTCAGAGTAATTGTTATATGTTCAACTTACTTCGGCCAAGTAGGTATAAGGTAGATATTATTTCCAATTTGCAGAAGATTAGTGTTGTCTTTATTGGTTGAATCAGAACCTTCAAGCGATTACTAAGTACGAAGAAAAAGCTTCTTGTTGGTTTCATACCAAAACATTAAGAATCAATGAACAAATGGCGTTAAGTCCATGGATTCCGTATAAACAACTTGATATTAGCGAGATGTGTTCAATTAATGAAAAACTGGTTAATTGGTTGAGATCAAACATTTTCTTAGTTTGGTCTTTAAACGATCCCTGAGAAGAACAGAAATGGAAACAAAGGCAGAATATCGCTAGAAAATCTTTGTAAAAAGTCTTCTGCTCTTGTCCTTATTTAGGAATCTGGAAATCGTTCAAGAAACTCGGTTAAAACCAATCTGCCATTACAGGTTGATCCTACCAGAGCGTAATCTGAAATCTGTCATTTAACTATGAACGCAATGTGTCAAACATTGGATGAAATATAGTACCTTCAAAATTATAATCAGGACAATAAATAATCAAGTTGCAGCATGTCTAGACCCTGAATTCTCTTCAACGGTAGTGTTCTAAGATCCCATAGGATGAGTTCCAGCTATTATAAAAGGATTTAAACATTTTTGGATTTTTCCAATGGGATAGTATCGATAAATTACGATTTTGCTCGACTCAATCGATTCTAACGAAACATCGTAATAATACGTTTTCGATGATGAGAAAATCGATTTTAAAGTTACTTCCAACCTCAGACAATCGCTCTAGATACTGTTCATAAAGTCTTTGCGCTTCCAATGCATTACAGTTAGCACGCCCATATGTAAAATGAATATTTGGCGTTTCTAAATTCGAATAGTTAACCGTAATTTCGATTTTTCAACTAATATATTCTACAGAAAATCATGATGCATGTATGCCACAATAAATGACATTGCACAGTCCCGCTTTCAATTGTTTTTATGAATTCCATTACAAAGAACAGGACACTAGATCTTACGGCAAAATACCCTCGTGTTAACAGCTCATCTTTTCGAACATGCATTGCAATTACCTTTTCGAGGAACTTGAAAGAAATCATAAAGTTAGTAATTGAATGGGACTTTTTAGACATGTCTTTTGAAGGAAAAAGTTTCATCGTAAAAAAAGTTATAAGAAAAAAGTTTTATTGACAGATAATGTTCACCAAGTGTCCTGCTGCCCCTGTTGCTACGGCACTGAGACGGATTAGCAGAATATAGTCAATTTATATATGAAGTATTATATTAAGTTACCAAATAAATCATTTGGATATTGGGATGAATTCATTCCTTTTGCAATACGTACGAATTGTATTACAAAGTCTGAAATATTCAACTCATTTATTCCAATTATTTATAAACGACATATGTACATGATGAGTTTTCCAACGGATAGATATGTAAATGATATCTGTAAGAGATGTTTACGTAATAATAATAGGTATTTATAATAGAAAGAGATATTTGAAAAGCAGCTAGGAGATAAGAAAGTGGAGGCAGGAAAAGTAGAAATTGTTTTTCCCGATGGATATAGCGCGTGCCGAGGCGGCGGTGGCAGCGGTAATGCTAAGATATGGCCAATACCAGCCAGTTTTATATCCCGTACCGATGTTGAATATATAACATACGACATCAATATTTTAGTACCTGTAGCGTTCCTACTGGGACTTGCACGTAAACTTCACTCCCCTCGACCTCGACCGGTAAATAACATAAATTGGATGTACCTTCATAACTGTATTTACAACCAAACCGCAAATTCCGATTATTAGAATACTGACTTGGTGAAAAGATATCCCATTCACTAATTATATGAGCGGCAGGTTCAAATTTGTCGGAATTTTACGTCACTTACATTTTTCATTAGCTTTGCTTAACATCAATTTGTCTCAAAACAGTAAGCCCTAGGTCACACCCGAAATTCTCGCAAGCTTATTTTCTATTTTCTCTCATTCTCGGTGCTGGATTAATCTAGAGGCGTGTGCCTCAGGGGGTCCCGCGGTGGCCCCAATTGAGGTTAAACTTCATTTCATGGCATTTAGAAACTAGGTAGCGAAATAGCTTAAAAAAAATCAAAAACATCTTTACTTTCTGTACTTTTTTTTTGCTTTGCGTAGAGGAGAGGAAATCTTGCATAGACGCCTCGGCGGCCCGTGCCATGGGTGTGCCGGATTCTTACCGACTAAGACCCCTCCCCCGTGAGTCATCACGTCATCAGTCCGGTGTATTCTGTGAATTTCAGTAGCCTGATATAGAGGATACTTCTTATTTCCTCGGGTGTAGTTTTATCGTCTCCAAGGTTCAAATATCCGACGACCAATAGCGAATGTTGTGCACTGACACAGCACATGCATGGGTGTCTCTTCTTCCACGCCGCAACCGCTGCATGTGGGCTGATCTAGCAGACCCATCTTGCAGAGATGTTTGTTGCATGAGGCTTGGCCGGTCAGGAATGCAAAAAGATTCTTTATTTCTTGTCTGCTGAATGTCAGTGGATTTTCCACTCCTCCAATAAGCTCGGTGCTCTGCCTCGATTTTTGGATTACAGATTCGGCTGTGGCATGAGAAATGTTCTAATCACGGGCTGTTCAGCCCCCGCTTCAGCGAATGCGACAACAATTTCAATCCCTTCGCGTTTGGTTTCCTCAGACTCTCAGAATGTCACTCTATCGGGGTTCTTTACTAATACCGTTAGTTCCTTTACACAATCGAGTGCACATTGTGAGGTGATTGTGTATGACTCCAGTGCATTAAGCACTATTATTGTGATTTGTCTATTCTCATAGGCTCTCTCCCTCTTAATCCGAGAACATGTTGTAATTGCAAATATTTTTGCTTGGAATTCTGTCGCAAGTGTCCCTAGGTTCAAAGAAACTATTTCTCCTTGGATCGTTGTCTCGACTATTCCAGCTGATCCTGTACTTTTTCGATCTTGGTGCTTTCGGTAACCCATACGAAATCCTCTGGCATCATATGATGATTGCCCCCAGTATTTTCCCGCTCATTCAAGATTTCAGTCTTGAACGGTACGGAAGTCCTGTGAACCTTGATCTTGTCGGATCTCATCCCCAATGGCCCAGGTATTCCAAGCAATTCAAGAATGTCTCTGCCTTTCCTCGTCCAATAACATCAAAGCAATACGCTCCTCGTATGGCTTCTACCTGAACGGCGAGGTGCAGTGGTTCCAACCCCAACAGTCTTTCCATCGCAGCCGTTGGGATGGTCGACATTGCACCTGTTATTCCTAAGCACGCCAGCCTCTGAACTCTGTTCAGGGAATGCTGGGATACTTTCATTTTTGGTTTTGGCCACCATACGATTGCGGCGTATATTATAATGGATCTCACTATAGTGGTGCACACCCAGTGCACCATCTATGGTGTGAGTCCCCAGGTTCTACCGACTGTATGACGACAGTTCCACAGGGCCCTTATATCTTTATCAATGTTTTCTCCAGATGCTTCCTAGAGGTCAGTCTTTTATCTAGACTTTCTGTATTTTACATGCACGCTCATTTGTTGAACCTTTTGGTTACATCAATTAGCATAACCCCTTGCGACCCTGCAAGTGAGCATATATCTACGCTGGATAACCCTGTAGTTCCATGCCGTACAAAAGTACTTTAGGATAAATGTGATATAGATAATTACTGATTCTTTAATGAAAACGCGAAGAAATAGATTGGAGTCATACTCTGAACTTGAGTCTTGTTTTAAATGCTTTTTCACAGACAGTCAATCAGGAATTTATACGTCGTTGACAAAATATCAAAAAAAGTTTGACTCCAATTGCTGTAAAGAAAAATTTGAACATTTTAAAATATTACGCAAGAATACAAATTCTGAAACGTTAACGAAGAAATTTAAACATGTTTCATGACATTATTAGAAAATGTTCTAATAACTTCATCAAACGCATCAGCGAAGAGGTTGTTTTCAGTTCTAAGACGAATTGATTATTACCTTCACCAAGCCAAAGTAACGGCTTCCACCATCGATTTTTTGAAAATTACCTATTTACTATCAACTATGGGGGTATTAATATGGGGGTCTATTTCGCTGTTGTATATTAAAAGTCTAATCTAAACGCGGAAAAGATAATGAGAGATTATGCAAAACAGAAGGCTAGGACAAAACATGTTTTTTTCTTAGAAGAAATAATTATATTCACATTGCTATATTTCTGCTACACTAAATATTTTTATATTTACTACCTACTAAAATTTGTTTGTTTTTCAATAAATATTTTTTCTTGACTGCAAAAGCAATAGGGCCCGACAGTTTATAGTACCTCAGGGCCCGAAGACTACTTAATCCGGCCAAGTATTTGCTTAGTCAATTCCTGCTGTGTTATCACGATTATTTTTATAATATACCAGCTCCGCCTCCTTCTCATTGTCTCTTGCAATTCTGTTTCGTTTTGCTTACGAGCTTATTATTAATAAACTTAGTAAGACTTCAGATATTGTATTAGGCAATAAGTGGAAAGATGTGTGTGGTTGTATGCAGTGGCGGCTCGTGAACTTTTTAAGAGAGGAGGCTGGACATAAAACGTTTTTTTTTAATATACTCTACTCAGCCAATTAATTTAACTTTTGCACAGCGACCGTACCAGCTACTTCAGTGACAAAATTAATTGTTGCCCAGCAAGAACCAACGTGGAGGTGTAGAGTTTCTCTTGCCAAAAAATTTTTTTGTTCGTTTTTTGTTTTTTATTTTTTTTGGATTTTTGATATTTTTTCTTTTTTTTGGAATTTTTCATATTTTGTTTTTTTTTATTAATTTTATTAACTTTTTTTATATATTAACGGAATTCTACGGTCTTTAGTTTGCGAAAAATGATCAATAATATTATCATAAAATGTATCATTTTGTTTTAAGTGTTTTACTAAATCTTTTTCAATAGATATCAAACTAACATTGTATAAACGATTTTGGTCCATTGTATTTCGCATGTAAGTTTTAATTCGTTTGAGAGTAGAAAATGATCTCTCCACCGATGCCGACGTGACAGGAATGGTGACTGTCAAACAAAGTAGTTTATAAAACTGAGATAAAACTTGTTGCAAATCATTGTCTATCATATATTTTATCATATCGGCGTGACTGTCGTACTGGCCTAAAATATCTTTATCCGAGTATATAACGCATAATTCATTGTGCAGTGTTATTTTATCAAAAAATTTATATTTGAGAACTAAGTGTATTGGGAAACTCTTTTGAAAAAGATTCGAAAAATCTTCTATTCGTCAAGTCGAAAAACTTCAATTCATGTAAATCGGAAAATCGAATCTCAATTTGACCTTTAATGGTATCTAAAATTTCATAAAAAAGTTGTTTATAATGTAATTTCTTGTCTACCAAATTATATGTTTTCCTCCTTTTCGCGGGAGGAGCCTCATCAGTTGAAAAATTTTGAAATAAAATATTAAAATGAAATTCTGTATTACGGAAACTTGAAATTTTATCAATGAGATGTTTCAAACGATCTCTTGAATAAATTATATCAGTGAATTTATGTTGTAAAATTTGAAAAATAATATCAGTTTGTTCAAATATTAATTTAAAAGTATCAAGAAAAAACAAAAATTCTTCATTTTCTGAATAAGATTTTAAACCAACAGCAGGATTTAATGAAACCTGATCTGTCGAAAAGTCATCACTGTTTAATATAAAATCAAATGTTTCAATTAATTTGTCTTTATTTTTGTGAATGGTAAACACTGCACGTGATGTAAAATTCCATCGAGTTGGAGCATTACAGGGAATTCTGTTTCCTACTATGTTATTCAAAATTTCAGTTCGTTTGGTGGATTTGCTAAAAAAAATTTGAAAATGACGATAAGTTGGAAAAAAAAATTCTAACTTCCTTAGTGGAATTACATGCATTACTTAAAACCAAATTCATGTTGTGAGCGTAACAATGGGTGAAAATAGCCTGAGGCGAAACTGATTTTATTTTTGTTTGAAGACCGTTTAAATGTCCCGCCATTACAGATGCGCCGTCGTAGGTTTGAGCTATTAATTTATTCGCAAAGTCAAATCGTTGAAATGTTTCCATTAAGAAATTAAATAAATTGATCGCTGTTCTTCCCGAACTAACATCGCAAAACCCTAAAAATCTTTCCACTAGTTGTCCATTTTTTACAAATCTAAAAATTATTGATAATTGTGATTTACACGTTATATCAGTTGTTTCGTCAACCTGCCACGAAAAAAAAGGGACATTAAATAATTCATCCTCTATGTGATTTCGGAGGACATAATTTATTGAATCAAGAATTTCGTTTTGTATTGTTTTTGAGGTGCCTGCAAATACTAACGCGTTAGTCATAAAATCGCGAAACTTACTGTCGTATTTACAAAACAAATCTAACAATTCCCTAAAATTACCTTTATTAACTGAATTTTCAGTTTCATCATGCCCTCTAAAAGCCAAATCTTGAAATGATAAATACAATAAGTTTTTTTAAAACTTCGCGGTTTTCTTTAACTGTATTATTATGATTTTCGATTTCGCGTGTTCGTGTAGAATCAATCGCATTAACAATATTCTGTTTACCGGTTAATTTAAACTTAATACACGATGTAATATGTTCCTGCGATTTTTCATGTCTTTCTAGGCCACGAGCTAAATTTTTCAAATCATTATAACCCAAGTGCCCCCAACATGAAGTTGTATCTGATGTGAATAGCAAGCAATACCAGCAATATAATTTATTGTGTACATCAGATCCCGTTAACCATATATTTTTTATAATTATCAGTATTAAACGATCGATTTTGATACTTCCCTGCCATCACTTATCCTTTCAAATCCGGTAAAGGCCGTTTGTTTTTGAAGAACACTTTTCTATCATATGTTAATCCACTAAATGGATTTTCTAAGAACTCTGCAACTTTTAACGTTCACCGATTCCGATTAGATAAATTATAACTTAAAAATTAACTACTTAACCTTACTACGCCTCGTGGAATAAAAACAACAGCTGAGCTGCCGCATTCTTCTAGCAGCGGGAGGCGGGAGCAAGTAATCGTATTTCATTCGACTACTACTATGTTGCCATATTCGCTGTTTCACCCCACTGGGCAATTGAATGGTTGGAAAAACGGCAACTGTGTTGACCACACGTATTTAGCGTTTGAGATATATAGAGAATCTAGCCTCTGGCCACTGTTGCCAGATTGAAAATAACTACTGAGAACAGGGAATTAATTGTAAAATTTGAAGAATTATCAGAGAAACAGGAAATAAAATGGAGAATGATCATTAAGATAAATTGGTGAGGAGGCTGAGCCTCCTTAGCCTCCTTCGAGGAGCCGCCACTGGTTGTATGTTCGTGCTCGTGCTTCGATAGTGAAATGTAATACTTAGGCAGTGTATAGGTAGGTAATGTAGTTATCGCGCCTTCCATACGAATTATTGTGAATATTGCAAATTTTATAAACACGACCAGGATTGTCATGTTTTCAATCAAGGAAGAGTAACATCAAAGAGACAATCCACAGATCAGAACACAGCCCTCGGATGAGTGGAAACTAGTGAATGGTTGCAGGCAGTCGAAAGCACTGATTAGGGATGACTGGTTCTCAACAAGTGAGGAACATGGTTAAAACCGATGCCAAACTGCTGACACAGGTACTGACAGGACACGGATCGTTCAACTACCACCTCTACAGGATGAACCTTAGCGATTCGCCTTTGTACACCTGGTGCAAATGGAAAAACGAAACATCAATGCCAATTCTATGCAGATGCGTAACACTGATAAAGATAAAGAGCACTCTCGGTAGAGCTATGTGACACTGAGGAGATCCAGAAAGTAGATACGAAGATAGTGCGCTAAGCCTCTTCAGGACATTAATCACCTACCCGGTCCCGACTGGGAATTGAGTAGATGATCCTTTGTCCATCTCGGGCACCCATTCAACACTCTGAAGGTAAACATCCTCGAGTGGGAATCGCTTCACTAGGACGAAGCTTAAATAATATATCACGAAGTTGGTGTTAACCTCTTCAGGAGTCCTCCACCTGGGAGATAGTGATGACCACTCTCGGGCGAGAATTGCCTTTTGGTGGCCTGGTGAACACTCGTCGGTGGGAACCGCTCCACTAGTTGACACGTGACACGAAATGCAGGGCTCGGCCTAGGCATTAAGGGACCGCAATGAACCACCTTAAATTAATAATAACAATAATTAATTAAACATAGGTTAACACTCGATAGAGTGCATATTTCAACATGAACACTGACACCAATTTCTAAGAGCTAACGAACCTTCTTGAGTATTCAAGGTCCTCAAGTCTAGAGTTCATCATGATGCGTAAGTAGTTAAGTACTCCGACTTTAAGTCTTCAAGCATCTTGCTTAATTTAGTGGACGCTACTAATTTTCAGGATAAGTATTTATAAATATCGTGAGCTTTTGAATTGCTTCCTAATGACGTCGTTTTCCATCAATTCGCAATGACAGAGAGAGTCGTAAAATAACCTAAAATGAAGTGACGCCTGACGGTGATTTCATCATTTTTTGGACCATCATCCATTATTGGTAAGTGATATTCATTCGTTTTTTCCTGAAAGTAATACAGATATCATAGTTCTCAACATAATTGCATTTGACGCATAGCCTAACCCTATAACATGAAAGTAGTTTGTCATAATGACAAATCGAAAATTGGATTATTCATTGATTCTTCTAATGAATTAGGATATATCTGTATGGCTTATTTTGTGTACAATTAATACTGAGAAACATAATTAACGTTTCATAAACCCAAATGTGTAAAGTTGATGTACTTATATCTGTACGATATCAATTCAACGATAATGTAGAGAATTTGAATGTCTTGCACAACATAATATCCAGACAATTGAATGTAAGAATGTGGAACACTGTCATAAAAATTATTCCTGTGAGCTTATGGAAAAGTTATCCAAACGAAATCTGCATATTATTGGTAGCGTATGAAAGCTCTTCTTCTTCAAACCTATAAATAAAAATATCTATTAATAATAGAATCGAAGTGTAAGAAAGAGTACCTATAGCGTTTTGGGATTGGTAGTGAATTGAAATTTGACAGTTAGTAATTACAGGTTATTCCTACGTCATTGTTCTATGGTTCCATATCGATCTTGAGCAAACCAAACGATAAACACTAGCAAGCTGTCTTTTGCAATATTTTCTTATAATAAAAGATTCTATATCCACTGTTTCAGACAGAAGTCCAACGTATCAACAGAACATTTGAAACACGACTGTATATTGCGAAGGACTGTTGAAGGAATAGATTTATCAATTTCGCCCCGAACTATGGAATAAAAGTGAAGAATCACCTAATGCTTGAATGATTAATAACTTCCAACGTCGAATCTAACAAAACAATAAGGAACTTTTGATACAGGTAGTTATTTCCGACAGCTTGAATCCACCACATTAATTGATAACAGTTTCATGAAAATTGTTAAAAAACAGGAAGTCATAAAATTATGCCTAAAGCAATTTAAAAAAAATCATACCTTACATCGAAGGAAAATATTGATAGATAATATTGCATACATTAGTTCAAAACTAAATAAATTGTCATGAAATTTTGAATTAAGGCAGGGCCGGATTTAATACTGCCTATAAATAGGCATCCGCCATTAAAGGCTCCATTCACTATACGTAGTGTAAAGGAAGTAGTATGTATGAGCGTTATCCACTGGAAACGATTGCGTCGTAAACAAGGGCGTGATCAGTCAATGGACCAGGGGATGGACAAATTGCAAGAAGATTGGGAAAAATTAATTGTAGGTTAAATGATTAAAATAGTTAGAGAAAGGTTAATCCAAGGAAAATCCATGAGAAAATTAAAATGAATTACATTTTAAGAAAATTACTTCAAAGATAATCTTCTCGCGTTTTTTTGCAAATTTCGCGACCATTTATTATTTAAGAAATCCTCTCTCTAGGTTGTCAAAAATAATCTTCCTGTTGTTAGTTCATTGAGGCGACTTCCATCATGGTGCTCCACCAGGTTTTTCTAAAGCTGCTGAAACAACACTTCACAATACACATTGTGCAGTGTTTCATCTCTTTTTGAAGATCTATAACGGTTAGTTCTGTTGAGTTGGGTATATCATGCCACAATTTTTGCCAAACTCCGATTTCAATTTGTATGTCCGGCAAGCCTTTTGTGATATTTTACACTGACATGGTTGATTTAGAAAATGAGAATGAAGAACTATATTCATCAGGAAAACGGACTTTCAGAGAACTAATAATGAAGTGGTTGCTTCGATGATGTTGTCTCCCAACAAACTTCATATATAAATAACATTACCAAACATTCCGGAGACCTCGGAGAAAATTAAAAAATGTTTTAAAAAGTATGATATAAATGTCGAGCATAAACCTATACTAATTGTGTTGGGAACATTTTTTCAAATCTAAAAGCTTTAATACCTAAAGATAAACAAACCCACACAGTATACAAATTAAATTTTTTAGATTGCGATGGGACTTATACTGGAATCTCTAAACAATATTTACAAAAAATAATGTATGGATATAAGTATAGCGCAAGAAACAAAAACTTAGAAGATTCCACCTCCCTTGCTAAACACTGCTTTGATTATAACCATCAATTCGATTAAAAAATGTTAATATTTTAACAAGGAAACTAATTATTATAAAAGATCTAACTGGAGATGATTCACATAAAACGTGACTACAAATCTGTAAATCATAGGATTGATATTCAGACATTAAGTCAGATTTATACTAATTTAATTAATTAAAACTCTTGCTGATTCCTACATGCGTCTTTTTAATGTTAAAAGTATATTTCAGGAAAAATCTCCAAAAGTAATGTTCCAATAAGGTAGTTCACAACCTTTTTCTATTACCTCATAAATCTTAGCATCTGGTTCGAAAGTTTAGTTTTGCCCCTCGGTAGTATAGAAACTTTACTAACATGCGTTTAAATATTATGAGAATATTACTAAATAGTGGATTCTTGATATCCATAACAAGTATTCTAATAAATGGTCGTGAGACCGAAACGTACGTAAAGGCAAAAATATGAAGCATAAGTGTAGTGTGACCTATTTCCCGAGAATTTATATACAGCGTGAACAGTTTAGGGCGGCTCTCGGCCATATCTCAGAAACTACTGGGAATAGAAATGTGGAAAAAAAAATGATTAAAGTGACCATGAGAAAATCCTGGAAATGATTTTTAAGTTCTGAATTTTGTCGCAAGGGGGCGCAATTGAAAGTTAAATATTAAAATTCCAAATTTCTATGGAAATTCTCAAATTAAGGTATATCTTTATTAACATCATTAGAAAGGTTAGACAATTTTATATCATTTTGATCCGAAATTCATTGGCGTACCGACCTTGATAAGAGTGGGGGAAGCTATTGAAAGTATATTCAATCAAATCGATGTAGTTTCTAAGCGACTCATTCGATTTTAGTAAACTTAACTTTATATGGAAAAAGAAAGTACGTACTTTCAACTGACGTATCTATTGGTACACGATAGTTCCTAATAAAATTGCTAGAGGGCGTAATTTGTAATGAGAACAGTTTTTTTGATTTTATCTCAAAAACTCAAATCATACAGTATAATTATGACATGATAATCGAAAATCAGACTAAATTTGTAACAAAAACCTGAAAACCGCACATCGATATCTTTTTTCGTTTCAAAGTTATAGTAAAAAATGTACCTTCGTGACACAGGAACCTGTAACCTCTAATTTAATTATATCAGAAGAATTATGAGGAAATTGTTTTCGCTATTGCATTTTCCATATGATATAGGCAAATATCCACAATTCCAACTTTCGAGTGGATTCTTCATTGAGTTAGTAAATCAATTGTGAAATTGGAGTCATTATTGCACAGGATGCCATTAATTAAATCTAAAGAACTTGTCAAGTAAGCTACTGGGTTGGTTCTGTTTACAGATAAATTCAGATAAGCAAAATCTAAATATTGTTCATCATGATTTATTATACCTAACTATTTTAAAATGCCTTTCACAAATAAAGAAGCTTACGATATGTTGGCAGTTTTTTCAGTGTTTCGAAAATGCAAGATTAGCATCCCGGTAATACAGTATCCTAATAGGAGACGTTATTCCAAAAGAGTTTCCCTGCGTCTAGCTCGACGTCTGCAGCAGCACAGTTGCATTCAACCACTTTCAACATTGCAAAGAAATCTAAGGGTAAGAGTTGAGGAAAATGTTATAAATGTCTAAGCTTATGTACATAATGAGCTTCCTGCCTATCAGACCAATTTCGACTGCATCCCTACCATATTGAACTTCATCAAGCCCTCTAAATACTGAAGATTTCGACAACGGATTAAATTTTTGTAAAAAAGTAAAAATATGGCTGCCCGAAATGAACAAATCTTATCACAAATTCTGTGGACCGATCTGGCACCTTCTGTGACTTCTGAACAAACAGAACAAACACAAGAGCTTACTTGACTAGTTCTTTTGATTTATTTCATGGCTTCCTGTCAAATAACGAAATATGGCTAACATGCCTCCAAATTCAAAAAACGCTACCAACGCAACGAAGAATCCACTAGTGTGTTAATAGTGTAGATATTTGCCTATATCGTATGGAAAATGAAATATCGGAAACAATTTCCCCATAATTCTTCTGATAAAATTAAATTAGAGGTAATAGGTTCATATGTCACGAACGTACATTTTTTACTATAACTTTGAAGCTAAAGAAGATATCGATGTGCGGTTTCCACTTTTTTTTTGCAAATATAATCTTATTTCCGATTATCATGTCATAATTATACCGTATGATTTAAGGTTTTGGGATAAAATCAAATAAAGTGTTATTATTACAGACTACGCCCTCTAGCAACTTTATTAGTAACTATCGTGTACCAATAGATACGACAATTGAAAGTACGTATCTTCTCTTCTATAAAAGCTGAAGTTTACCAAAATCCAAAGAGTCGTTTAGAAACTAAATCGATTTAATTGATTACACTTTCAATAGCATCCCCCACCCTTATAAAGGTCGGTACGCCAATGAACTTCGGAACTCAATGAAGAATCTACCCGAGAGTTGTAATTGTGGATATTTGTCTATATCATATGGAAAATGCAATACGAAAACAATTTCCCCATAATTCTTCTGATATAATTAAATTAGAGGTAACAGGTTCCTGTGTCACGAACGTACATTTTTTACTATAACTTTGAAACGAAAAAAGATATCGATGTGCGGTTTTCGTGTTTTTGTTGCAAATTTAGTCTGATTTTCGATTATCATGTCATAATTATACCGTATGATTTGAGTTTTTGAGATAAAATCAAAAAAACTGTTCTCATTACAAATTACGCCCTCTAGCAATTTTGTTAGGAACTATCGTGTACCAATAGATACGTCAGTTGAAGGTACGTACTTTCTTCTTCCATATAAACTTAAGTTTACTAAAATCGAATGAGTCGTTTAGAAACTACATCGATTTGATTGATTATACTTTCAATAGCTTCCCCCACTCTTATCAAGGTCGGATCAAAATGATATAAAATCGTCTAACCTTTCTAATGATGTTAATAAAGATATACCTTAATTTGGAAATTTCCGGAGAAATTTGGAATTTTAATATTTAATTTTCAATTGCGCCCCCTTGCGGCAAAATTCAGAACTCAAAAATCGTTTCCAGGATTTTCTCATGGTCACTTTAATTATACATTTTTTTTTCCACATTTCTATTCCCAGTAGTTTCTGAGATATGGCCGAGAGCCGCCCTTAACTGATCACGCTGTATAATGTATCTGTACATGAATATTTATTCACACTTATACGAAGTTTCGACCTCCAAATCAGATCTCATTATCATTTGTTGCTCCTTTTTTCAGAATAGAAGAAAATCGAATAATATCACAACTTTAACCTATGAAATACATCGATATTCAAATAACTAAGCTTTTGTATGTAACACTTTACGTAGTGAAAAAAGTTTTCCAAGCTTGAAAGAATATGTTGCTAGGTTCATTTCTTATTTGCACAGCGCTGTAAGATTGCGGCCGCTGGCAAGAAAATACATTCTCAATGAATAGACTATCATTTCGTCTCTTTTGTGTGAAGACCACGGTGTTTCAATGAGAGAATAATGAATTCCTTTCCATTGTAAGGACTGCTTTCGTCAATCATACCCTATCTACGATATTCCAAATCATTATATTTACATATACAAATACGTCTTTTGTTATGCAAATTCCAAGTAATAATTCTAGAATTAAAGGGATGTAATTTGATTTGAGTACACTAAATCTTCATTTTGATGTGTTGTTTTAATTCAAGTACACAGCCCATGAATGACTTTAGAATATATAAAGAAACATGCGCAACACAGGTTGGTCAAATGTATCATTATGTTGGATTTACTGTGCTCAAACTTGCACAGAATATTATTGTAATAATAATAATAATAATTGTAATATTATCAAATCAAAATGATATTTCAGTAAGAGTACATGATTTTCCAAAGATCACAGATCATTATATTCTTTCAATTAATATATACAATACTAATGATAATCATAAGTATGATACTAGGGAATACAGAAATCTATGTTCAAAAAATATTGATACCATAAAAATAAATTTAATGATGCACATGATTGGAATCTCGATTCTGGCGATGTAAATGTATTATACCAGGAACTCTTTGTGAACTATGAAAATGTGATGAATCGAGTTGCCCCTTTGCTTAAATGTCGATATAAATCTAAACTACCATGGTTTGACAATGAGATGTATGATATAATGAGAGATCGGGACAGAGCTTATAAACTATTCAAATCTTGCTGTATGGGTGAGAAAGAGACTAAATGGGAAGCCTTCAAAAAACGATGTGGTCAATCTGATGAAATCTAAAAAACAACAATATTATATCGATAAAATAGATAGATATAGGAACAATCCCAAATAAATGTGGAAGACTTTGAAGAATATAATTAATACAAAAATTGAGGATCATCCAAATGTTGTTATGTTTAAAGATGGCAATAACCAAATAATGATAAAAGATAATGAAATCATAGCTGTGCATTTCAATCACTATTTCACTGAAAGTATAAAGGAAATCATAAAATGCTAAAAAATATTTTTGAAACAATTGGTCATATTATTCTGAACTTAGTCAATTCCTCACTTGAAACTGGTATCATACCCGATGCACTCAAAACTAGTACCATCATTCCCATCCAGAAAATAGTTAATACCGTTAATGCCTCTGAATTTAGACCGGTTAATACACTGCCTCCATTGGAAAAAATCCTAGAATTAGCTGTATATCAACAATTAATGGATCACATCGTAACTAATGAAATTTTGATAAATAATGAATCGGGCTTTAGAAAAAACTGTTCCTGTGAATCATCTCTACAACTAACGCTTTGTAAATTAAAAATAGAGATGGACAATGACAAATATGTTGTGAGTGTTTTCCTTGATTTAAAAAGTGCTTTTGAGACCATTGATCGTAAAATATTATTAAAAACATTATCAACCTATGGAATAGAGGGTAAGGTATATCACTGGCTGAATAACTATCTCAGTAGTCATTGTCAAAGAGTTCGTTTCAAGGGGTAGGTATCACCAGAAGTGTCTATTAATGTGGGAGTTCCTCAAGGAAGTGTCATAGGCCCCTTACTTTTCATTTTATATTTAAATGATATCGAACTATTCATTGAATGTCAATTTATCAATCTTTTTGTCGATGACACGTTATTAGCATGTAGTAATAAAAATTTAGATGAAGCAATTAAAAAAATTAATTCAATGTTGGAAGTAGTTCAAGATTATTTATCGTTAAATAAACTTAAACTTAATGTTCCGAAAACTAAAAGAATGATTCTAACATCTAAACACAAATATAAAGCTCTAAATATCAATAATATAAATTTGATCATAAATAATGAAAGAATTGAAATAGTGTCAACATTCAAATATTTAGGTTTCCACTTAGATAACGTTCTATCGTTTGACAATCATTTTGAGTATATTTTCAAAAAAATACGGAAGAAATTATTCTTCTTTTCTAGAATTTCACAAACTCTATCAATGGAACCTAAAATAACGGTGTACAACACAATAATACAACCACATTTTGATTACTGTGCATCAGTATTATTTTCGTGGGACCTAAATAAAGTAAATCAGCTACAGAAACTGCAAAATCGTGGTATGAGAATCATTTTAAAAGTGAATTGATATACATCTATTGTTTGTATGTCTAATACGTTACAATGGTTCACTGTCTCGCAGAGAATTTACTACCTCGCTATGGTTTTCATCTTCAAAATTCTGAACAATCTAGCTTCATCTTATTTCCAAATGTTTTTGGTTTTTCGACGAGATGTCCATCCGTACCTAACTAGAAATTGTGATGATTTTCATATCTCTAGAACAAAACGCAAGAGCACCATGAGTTCTCTGTTTTCAAGGGTTTCCAGGAGTTTAATCAATTACCTTTTGCAATAAAAAACAGTTCCACTCTCTCTGATTTTAAAAAAAATATCAAATCCCTCATAAAATACCAAGGCAGTTAACAATATTTGTCTTATCAATTTATAATCAAATATTCATTGTTATATATTTATACATATTATGTTGATTAGTATTTTCTTTTTTAGTTTTATTTAAATTGATAGTTTGTTTTTTTTCTTGGATGTAATATTGGAACTATGTACTGTACGTGTTCATACTTATTTACTTATTTATGGTTATGCAGTATTATGTTATTATTATTATGAGTATATTTATATGTATATTAGGATACCTAATTAAATAAAGATCTATCTATCTAATAATGTTATTAAATTTAAGAAAAGAGGGCCCGTTTTTTTTTAATTTGAATATTTAACCAAGTCCCCATAAGCTTTTTGTTTTTGACTCGATATATTCAAAAACGGTGTAGTGAAACCCTCCAAAAAATTAGACATATTTTTTTATTGTTATTCTCAACGTTCTGTAAAAATTTCAACAAATTTTATCATAAAAAACTGTCTCTACCGAACCTCCTTAACACCATATAAACTCAATCTGTATACTAAAGCGTGTATACTTCTCCAATTTTATGATGAAAATAATTGATCCAATTTTTATCTGGCATCATTGAAAATAAACGCATAAAAAAGCCGAAATAAATGGTCAGAAATTTGAGATATTAAAAGTATATTGAAACTGATATGTGTGAACATAAAGCCTTACGTAATATCGATTTTCAAAGTGCACTCGAAACGTTTTTGACTTAATACGGACTGCTGCGGTAACGGCAACCCTTCCATAGCGGGCAAATTTTTGTAAGAGCACTTCTGACTCTATCGTATGGCAACAGCAATATTCTAGTAATTATTTTCAGTGTTTCGGGCGGCAATACTGGCCCGAGTACAGTCTGCCGTGGCATTAGCAGCCCGGCCGTCTTTTTAATTTGGAAGCTTTCTGATGCAGAGTTCTTCAATTCACTCCGCCTTTGTCATGCATATCGCATTCGCTGTTATTGTTCTTCATTAATTGTTTTTTGCAATGGAGAACGGTCGTATGTTCATGAATTATGGTATTGCTCTCTTCTATGCTATACAGGCGAGTCAAGCTAGGATATGAAAGATATTTTAATGAGCAGCTATACAAGAATGCTGGCTTTTTTAATTTATCTTAATTATCTGGGCTGCACTTGAAATAAGTGGAAAATTAAATTTCTCGTAGTGAGTTATGCTAATTCTTACTGCGACTTGATACAGGAAAAATGCAATTATTTCGCACAATTCGAACAAGCAATGAGTTCTACTAATCACTAAAAAGTTTCTTCATATATTGAAAACCGTTATGCAATATTTTGGCATTTATTTTATTTAACACTATAGGACTAATCCAGTAAATTAAGCCCAAAATCGAACTGACTAAGGAACATTTTTTCTCATGGACCGATTCTGATCTGTGAGAACTCATTCGATTCGTCTTGACACCTAGATCATAGCTCACCACTTTTTGTCCTTGAGAAATTGTTTATTTTGTTAATAAACAATAAATAGTGGCAAAAAAAGTTGTAAACGCTATTTTCCATTGTTTTACGCAGGTAAAGTGTATTTTTTTATTCATTTGATAAATAGACAGTGTTTATTCAATGCTTATTACAATGAGTCAATTGATTATTCGTTAACAAACCATTTCTTACTTGACTAATTAACAACAAAAATAAAATTTTTCTAATTATTCGACTTTAGAGTCATTTTCGGATAATTAGGACCTGCTAAACATGAATTTGATGTCCATTATTTGATTAGTTGCCAATATAATTAGCTTATAAACAATTTTTCAATTGACCAATGAACAAAAAAAATAGAAGTTTTCTAAACATTCGACATTAGAGTCATTTTCGGATAATTAGGACCTGCTAAACATGAATTTGATGTCCATTTTTTAATTAGTTGCTAATAGCATTAGTTAATAAACGATTTGTTAGTTAAAAAATTAACAAAAAAATAAAAGTTTTCTAAATATTCGACATTAGAGTAATTTTCGGATAATTGGGACCTGCTAAAAATGAATTTGATGTCCATTTTTTTATTAGTTGCTAATAGCATTAGTTAATAAACAATTTTTCAGTTATCAAATTGCCAAGAACATTAAAGTTTTCTAAATATTCCACATTAGAGTCATTTTCGGATAATTAGGACCTGAATAAATGTTTTTTCGTATCAAGGAAAAGTTATATTCTGGAATACATAAAAACAAACATTTCAAATTATATTTACATTGGTGTTAATTGAACTTAGACAAAATTTTGAAATATAATACATGAATTTGGAGAAAGGAACCATACAGACAGGCGCGTACCCTAAGCGGGAGGAAATGGGGCAATTAAAAATGTTGTTCATCAAATTCAACTTATTCGAAAATAACTGTAATCTTGAATATTTCTGTTCATGTTTAGCAGGTCCTAATTATCCGAAAATGGCTCTAATGCTGCATATTTAGGAAATTTTAATTTTTTTTGTCAATTAGTTAACTAAGAAATTGCTTATTTACAAATAATTAATTAACACATTGTCATAAACATTGAATAAACACTTTCTATCGGTTGAACAAATTAAAAAATACACCACTTTACCTGCTTAAAACCAATGAAAAATGGCGTTTGAAACTTTTTGCCACTATTTATTGTTTATTAGCAAAATAAACAATTTGTCAAAGACCAAAAGTGGTAAGCTTTGATTTTGGTGTCAAGACGAATCGAATGAGTCCCCGCAGATCAAAATCGTTCCATTAGAAAAAAAAAATCTATTGAGTCCTCCGTTTACTAGACTAGACAGTCAGCAACGTTTTTGTCTGATTTTCAATAAGTGGTGGCTGGTGACTCTAAAATATGGTGCGGCAACACTTTTAACCTGTATTATCAATAGCGAATTCACAGGGGTCAAGCCTTCAAATTTTGATAGTTGTTTACTCGACTGCTTAGAGTAAAGTAAAGTAAAGTTCATTAAAAAAAAAATTGATAATGATTCTTGACCCAGGTATGAATTATATATAAATTCTCGGGAAATAGGTCACACTAACACATATGTTTATTACTTTCGTCTTTACGTACGTTTCGGTCTCACGACCATCATCAGAAAACGTATTATGTCTAAAACGGGATATCTTAAGACTAATTGTCAGCACAAATCGTCCTTATCGTACCAATTTCAATTAAAAATGCCCACGTCGCCGAAACGAACAGAAACACGAATAATCGAAATTTTAAATAGCACAATAATGTTTTAAGTATATGAAATGTATCAAGAATCCACTGCTTAGCAATATTCTTATAGTATACGAACTCATGTCAAAGAAAGTCTGTATACGACTGAAACCAAAAAATATAACGCTCACGTATCCACTTCCTAACCAGATGTTAAGGATTTATGAGGTAATAGAAAAAGGTTGTCAGACCTTATTAGAAATATTGCTATTTGAACATCCCAACTAAAATATACTTTCAACATTATAAAAACGCATGTAGGAATTTGCGAGGGTTTTAATTAATTAAATTAGTATAAGTCTGACTTAATGACTGAATATCTGTTCTACGATTCACAGACTTGGAGTCACGTTTTATGTGAATCATCCCCAGAACAGATATTTTATAATAATTGGTTTCCTTAGTTAAAATATCAACATTTTCATAATCGAATTGATGGTTATAATCAAAGCAGTGTTTAGCAACGAACCAGGGTACAGGTCAGCAGTCGCATTAAGGCATTAAGAAAATTGACGAATTGGTTCGTCATCCACCTTATTCTGCAGATTTGAACCCCTGCGATTCTTATCCATTTCCAAACTTGAAGAAATGGTTCGGCGGAAAGAGATTTGGCTCCAACCATGAGGTCATCGCTGAAACAAACGCCTATTTTGAAGGATTGCCGTAATCGTATTATTTCGAAGAAATCGAAATATTAGAAAAACGTTGGACGAAGTGTATCGGGCTACAAGGATATTATGTTGAGAAATGAAATAAGTTTTGACCAAATAAATCATTTCTTGTTCCATTTTTCAGGGACCTTTCATTTGTTTTCTTTCAAGTTGTATATCACAAAATAAGAAGTATAATTTTTTCACTCTTGTATTAATTTTAGACTGTTGGGTTCATATTACTTTAGAAAATCATCATAATATGAAAAACACCATTTACAATTTTTTTAAATAAATACCACAAAAAGGTAAACAATATTCAAATAGTCCAAAAGCAATTCCCAGGGATATATCCAAGCCAAGGTTGATTCTGAACCCTCGAACTATTCAAAGCTCGATTGCATTCTCCTTGTTCGTCGAAATTTGACGTATTTCGTAACAAAACAATAAAATTCAATTATTGTGTAGGATCAGTTGTGCTGAGCGTACACGATTAACAGACTGTTACATTCCATGTATTGAATATGTAAAATGAACTACTATTTTATCAGTTTCTGAACATAATAGATTTCGAAGGAATAGTTTCACGAGTAAAATAAACAATGCCTTTTGTAAACCAGGGTTATTCGCCTACATTGCGCCCTATTATTAATGTTATTAAACATTGTTTAACGGGGATATTTTAGAGGCAACCACTTAAGCATGCAACGCGCGATATCACCGTATACATGTCTGAATTCTTACATTATTAAATCTGAATAACTACACGACTTTAGCGAAACGCCGTTGGTGAAATATTTAGCGGAGCGCCGAAGACGCAGTGTGGACGATTGCGGGAATGTGAAGGGTGTCGGGGAGGCCTTTGCACAGTGTAAAGCATCAAATGGTAGGAGCGAGCCTGAGCAGTGAATAATAGTTGTCTTTGGAAATAATTACAGAGCCTTGGGCCTTCTGGCAGCTCTGTTCAACTGTCACGACTGACTGTTCGAATTTCAACTATGTCGATTCATTATTTGACGCAACTGCGGTCCACCGGAATGCCCCCAAAAACAGGAGTTTATTGTTCGTTCTATTGTATATCGGTGATACGTCATGTCAATTTGTGGCCATTTAACAGCTTGATAATAAACTTTCAACAAACAAAGAAGCTCTCGGTAATTGAGTTGACATTCTTATTTTTTTCTGGCTTCTATTGTCATTCTATTTTGTCCAAAATTTCGGAACTGGAGGGGGGTTGCTATCTAAAATATCAAAAAAATCATTTGGATTCTAATTATCTGTCCTGAACCATAAGGTACTGTGATTAATTCAACAACTTCCCAGGGTAATATATCCCTGAAGCTGAGATAGGAAAGTCAGCAAAACATAATTATTATTAAGTACCTCATAATAATAAAATTCCAATGCACTAATTAAAAATTCATTGCTGTTCTTTTTCTTGTTCAATCACATGGTTCAAAATAAATAAATGTAGATACTAATTAAAAATTTAGTGGTATTTTATAGAAAAAAATGTCTTAAAAAAATGATAATATGTATTTATTTGACAACTTGATATTACTAATACTCACATTTATTTGCATTAATAATGCCAACAACAGAATTTATACTCAGCAGATATAATAATTGAAACTACAAAATAAATTGATTTTGTAAAACACACAAAAGAATGCTGTAGTACAAATCAAATAGATCATTTTAAATGTTAGTGTCGTTATATTTAATTCTAGTATATTTAATTTAAAACTCTAATTACGCAAAATTTTTTCTTCATCCAAAAGTTTGCCGTGTTTCTAAAATATGATTGAAGGAAAAAGATGGATAGATAGCTGGAAAGATATATATTCGATCTATAGATCTATAGATCGAATATCTATACCTATGACCTATTTTCCGAAAATTTATATATAAAAAGATCGAGTATCTAATTTCTATATTACGACTCAATCTACCAATGTGAAAATTATCACACTCTGACAAAGTTAATTAATAAATAAAAAAAATATGAAAAGGAATAATTACTAATTGAATAAAACATTTTTCACACTATAAGGAAAATTCAAATATTAACCTTGGTCTTAATACAATGAATTAAATGTCATTTGACTAATAAATGAGTACTATTTTTTAACTGAACAGATACTTTATCATAGCTATTGAATCCCGAAGGAAATAAAATATACATAGTATTCTTCAAATTATATTTGTTATGTTAATATTCTTAACTCTCCTTGGTCAATCCAGTATTTTATTATTTACGAATTTACAAATTTTCTAAGACGTTATGATAATCACATGATACTTTATTTATCAATTTATGAACAAAAAACATAAATAATCTTTGATTTACTGTGAACCAGTTTAGGGAGGTAAAGCTTTTCCGAATGGATGTTAATTTATTATGTTTTAAAATAATCCTCATACCGCAATTTGGTAATTTTTGTAATATTCTTCTAATTCTTCTTTGATCAAAGTGAATAATATTGTTCACTAATTTCTTTTTCATTCAATGTAAATGGCTCTTGAAATTCAACATACTAACAAGCTGAAAACCAAAATATTCA
This sequence comes from Endomychus coccineus, assembly GCA_958510875.1. Taxonomy (NCBI): domain Eukaryota; kingdom Metazoa; phylum Arthropoda; class Insecta; order Coleoptera; family Endomychidae; genus Endomychus; species Endomychus coccineus. Next base: position 26,584,488 of record OY294068.1, on the reverse strand, counting down.
ATGTTATCAACTATATAGATTCTTTGACTTTGAATTATAATATTGATATTATTTTCATTAATATAATCAAGCTTAAAAGGAGTGAGTTAGAGAAAAGTGCTTGTCAAGATTTGCACCGGCTATTATTATTGAAATATCATCTGCTATAAGATTTCTTAATAAGCATTCACTTCGTGTTAATAAATAGTAAATAATATATTTTGTCTTGACTAATGAAAAACAGTTAATTCATAATATATTTTGTCATATTCTCTTATAACATGAGATCGACTTACAGTCACAAAATTTACCTATTTTTCTAGAGTTTATAGAAAACAGATTATAAATAAACATGAGTTAAATTTGAAATATATACATCAATAAGAAATTAAATGAAAAAATTACACATTGTGAATTGCCAAATAGGTTATTCTGTTCAAAAAATCCCATCTAACGCATAATAATAACACATTCGGTATATAATATCTCTTGTACAGAAGTGCCTAAAAGAATAGATTAATTTGCTTGCACCAATTACATTCTTCATTTGTCAGGTATTTCTGGTACAAAAACCTTGGTTTGATTTGATGTCGAGATCAGAACTTAATTGTATTCATAAACTTTTTGCTTTTTTTCAGTGTTATGAGATGGTTAACTTTAAGGGAACTGCTAGTCTTCATGTCAGTTTTGCCATTTTCTCTTCAAAATAAAGATATATTCGAGGTAAGTTTACATTTATAGAGTTTTATGCATATTTAACCTGTTAGACAAACTTAACTTCAAACATATCTAGAGTCGTGAACGTGAACGCATTGCCTTCTCTATTCAGGCCAACACCTTGACCACGTGACCATTGTGTCACATGATCAATTCTGATCTACTCTGTGATAAAAAACAAAGTAAAAGTACTTTATTTTATTATATCAATATGATAAATTATCACAAAGTAACGGTTTCTACCATTCATCTTTGGAAACAATATTATTTATTTTAAAATCTAGGTATAGAATGCCAGTGTTATACAAGGGTTTTTTGATAACCAATTTAAATCAATTAAACATAGTTATATTGATATTGGTGAAAGTAACATATCGATACACAGGTATTTTAGTTGGAAGTAAAGTTAGTCTAATATATCAACCTCGTTCAGTAAATAACTTGAGTACATTAAGAAAAATGGAGGATGAGCAAAGGCTCAAAATTTACGATCTCGTTGGAGTATAAGTTAAAAACTCTGAGCGAACCGTACATCTTAACTTTATTGCGGCTTACGTGCAGTACAAAGTTGACTGTTTAAAGCAAATAACTGTAATATGGAAGAAGATGCATATTTGCTGCTAACCTGCCATTGAATAAATATCATTGATTTGCACTCGCGTACTGATATTTCATGAATTCGTTGAGTCGATTGAACAATATAATAAGATTTTGTCACGTTTTTTTCATAGTTCAACAATAAATTGGAACAAAACCATTCGTAATTATACTTTTTAGGCGGACAACTATTACCTTGGCGTGCTCGAAATCGTGATAGACTTTTCAGAAGTGTAATTTTCCCCACTTATTCAACAACTGTAATAGTGATTATCGAAAAACAAATTTATTGTGATTTTAAGAAACAAATTATTTTGTCTTGTGAACATTAGCGTAGCGGGAGGGCAGAGTAGTGTTGCCCAGAATCGGTCTTGGTCTTGCAGTCTTGGTCTTGTTCTTACATTTTTGCAAGACCAACACCAAGACCAAGACCGCGTAATTTTAGCAAGACCAAGACCAAGACTGACCGTGCAAGATTTGAGCAAGAACAAGACTAAGCCTGCGAGACTCTTGCGTCTTGCAGTTAGGACTGAGTGTCGTTTCAGGGAGCGGACAGGCTTAATTTATAATACAAGAAATTGACACATAGAAAACAAACGAAACAAAATAAAAGAAAGTACTAGTACATACAATTTTGAAGAAGAAAATAGGCAGAAAATAGGAAGACTTAAAGTACAGATATAAATGACTATGAGTGCTTTTTCGTTGAAGGGGGAATTTACGCAGTCCGAATAAGTAAATAAAAAATAATATATTAAATATAGTATGAAAATAAATAAAAATATGAAAATAATGAAAACGAAAAATAAATTATATAGAATAAAGCGTAATAAAATTATATGTAGTATGTTACCGAGAAAATATTTATTTTCTTAATATTTCAAAAGTTACAGGCCGAAAAAGAGATCTTACAAACTAATTTGAAATGTAACTTCTAATAATAAGGTAGGTATAAGAGCGAAAAGCAGGACGCTACAATGTCATGCGTCTGTACGCCGCATGCGGCATCCTTTGATTTGCGTCGGCATCCTTTAATGAGAGCCGGCACGTGCCAAGGCGGCGCAGTACAAGGCGACACTATCTAAGCGAATGGACTTTAAGTAATAGTATTTATTTCAATTCCAGTCATTCCCAATTGAGCTTTGCCTCGAGTCTAATGTAATAATTGATTTTACTCTAATCCTTGTTGTTCTCGGAAAACTTATCACGTTTACAATTTGACATGAGTGACGAAGATTCAATTAGTTCTAGTAGGAGTAGTGAGAGTTGGAGTTATAGATCTAAAAGACCTAGAAGCAAATTTGATGAGTTTTTCGAAATAATTCATGCATCCCAAATTGCTTTGTGTAAATTGTGCAAACATAAAAAGGTTGAATAAAATTGAAAAACAGAAACACTAATAGGTAATTGCGAGACTTGCGAGACTCTTGCTGCAAGACCAAGACCAAGACCAAGACTGAGAGCGCAAGACCAAGACCAAGACCAGGTGTATTGGCGCAAGACCAAGACCAAGACTGGCTAAGTCTCGTCTTGTTCTTGCATTTGGGCAACACTAGGGCAGAGGGGGCAAGTGCCCCGGGCGCCGGATCCAGGGGGGCGCCAAATTTGGAAATGTCTAAGTTCATAAAAATCTGTCGGAAAAAAATTTCACGGAAAAGAAATTCAACGTAAAAATTTAGGGCGCACATCTATCTGAACAGCAGGATAACATCCTTCCCGTAACACAAGTGAAGTCTCTTCAACAAGACTTAGCACACATTCGAGACGATTTGTGTACTGCCGCGATTGCAGACGCGAAACAAAAATGTGACCGATGGAGAATCAACGTCGAACGGAGAAGAAGAAGACATCGCCGAATGCCTAGAGAGTTAGCTGAAGATGCACGCCTTTCAGCAGAGGAGGAACAACGTCGCGTTTTGGCAAACGCTATTGATAGGCTCCAGGTTGAGTTCGACAATCGTTTGCAGCGTCTTCGTGATCTGAACAAGGAGTTTGGCTTCCTCTTAAATGTTGCAGAGTTGATGAGTGGTTCAGATTTCGATTGCTTGGAAAAACAGTGTAAAATTTTCTGAGAATTTTACGCTATGACGTTGACGGCACTGGCTTATATAACGGCATCGTTGACTGCAGAATGTTACTACGTTCACGGGAAAATGTCATCAATACCCCCATCGAACTACTCCTATTTCTTATACAGTACGGTAAGGATGTTTTTCCGAATTCAAGAGTTGCGTTACAGATCCTGATAACTGTCTCCGTGGCTATTGCAAGTTGTGAGCGGTCCTTCAGCAAGTTAAAGTTATTATTAACTTATCTGCGGGCATCAATGGAGCAACAAGGATTGTCGGACTTAGCTCTGTTGAGTATAAAGAAAGAGACTCTCGAATCGATTGATGCATCCAATCATCTCTCTGATGTTCCTTCTGTTCAGAGAAAGGAGTTTCTTTGAGAGCCCACTCGTTATTCAGTTGGCCTAGAAGAGCGAGACCCCCACGCAATTTGATAAAGCGACCATTGGCTCCGGCCTGACGGGGGCGCAAGACGACCCTCGCCTAGCCAGGGAGTCAGCTATTTCGTTTCCTTCAACTCCACTTTGTCCAGGGACCCAGATGAGTTGAACTTCAATTCCTTCTGGCTAGTTCAGCCAGTGTATCCCTGCATTGTTTGACAAGCCTTGATGTGACTCTGGGTGATTCATGCGCCTATTCACATAGTTTCTTTGCAGGTTTCCCATGGCACAAGTCAATATTGCATAGACCTGCAGTAGACGTGCAGAAAACGCCTAGAGTCACTGAGATAGTGACCTTTGGTCTTTTTAGGTGCATTCCCGTCCCAGAAGCCTGACCTACCTTGGACCTTTCTGTGAACCATACGAGCCCGTCTGGTGGCAGTAGGGTGAGAGTATCGTTACTCCAATCTCCTCTATCCGGTATGAGGATTTTGGAAGAAGTGAAACATATAGAGATCAAGCTATCTTGCTTCATTTCTAGTATGGGGCATTTAGGGATTGCCTCACTTAAAATCGACGAGTGTCAACGAGAGTAGTGCGCTTTGGTTCAGTGGCCTAGGCCCTTTAACCTATACGCCATTCTCATGGCCTCGGTTTTTATGTATAAGTGTAGAGGTGGTAATCTGGCGAGAGCTTAAAGGGTTTCGGTCCAGGGGGCGCTGGGATATACCAGTCCTTGTCCCCGACCACCACACTACCGTAGCATAGGTAACCATAGGCCTGATCATAGAAATAAGAAATCTTAGGCTGTACTCTTCCTTCGCGTTTATTTGAACGTCGACAGATCATATAACAACGGACTACTATTGAGGAGATATGCGGTGTTGCCTTTTTTACTTCCTGGCTTGTATTACATAGTCGGCTGTGTTTCGGGGAACAGTTCGAACACTCCTTGGTTTAGCCATGGATATTATATATTCAAATTGGAATAACTCATAGTTTTAACGTTGTAACCTATTTGGATATTTTCGTATATTGCGATAAGAACTTAATTACTCAAAAGTGGTCTAGACGAAATATATCCGAAGTGCAAGGAGCTAGAAGTTTTTAAAAAATGATTACACTCTACCTAAATCGCCAAGAACGATATTAACTTATCTCCTATCGGAAAGCGTTTATTTGTTTATTTTCAAACAGCGTATACACACGCCAAGCGAATTCGCGTCTCTTTCTGCCCGGATATAATCTTATCAATTATTAAACAGGCAAGTTTTAAGTAAAACGATAATTTATCCCTCGGTAATAGGAAAATAAAAAGCTGCACGCCTTCCTCCGTCGTTTTATGGGCCATATTTAAACGCTTGGATAATAAAATTAGTATTTCTCATGTTTAGCAAACAGATGTTTCTCTCATTTTGCTCCATTTCAACGCAAAAAAATGCTAAATAGATACAAATTTGAAATGAGTGAAAAGAATGAGATGTATCGATTTTTTTCAGATCAGCACTAATTTCAATTTAAAATGCCCACGTCGCCGAAACGAACAGAAACTGTAACACATTAATGTATATGAATAATCAAGAATCCACTGCTTAGCAATTTTCTTATAATATGCGAACTCATGTCAAACAAAGTCTGTATACGACTGAAATCAAAAATATAGCGCTCAGTATCCACTTTCGAACCAGATGTTGAAGTCTTATGAGGTAATAGAACAAGTTTATTAGATCTTATTAGAAATATTGCTATTCTACCTAAAATATACTTTCAACATTATAAAGACGCATGTAAGAATTTGCAAGGGTTTTAATTAATTAAATTAGTATAAGTCAGACTTAATTACTGAATATCTGTTCTATGATTTACAGACTTGGAGTCACGTTTTATGTGAATCGTCTCCTGAATAGACCTTTTCTAATAATTGGTTAAAATATTGGTATTTGTGTAATCGAATTGATGGTTATAATCAAAGCAGTGTTTAGCAAGGGCTGTAGAATTTTCTAAGTTTTTGTTTCTAATTGGTCGAGTCAAATGGGTATTAAAACAGGCCGACTTACGAAAATCGAAAGATATGGACCGATTTTGATGAAACAAAGATTCGGGATGACGTCTAGAAAAAAGCTCACCGGTTAGTGTTTTGTACAAATTTGTTATTATTTTTTTTTAAACGAAAAATTTACCAATTTTCTGGGTTAATTGGGAAAATTTAGTCGGGGGTTTCCGGGGTCGCTGATTGATTACGATTCTGAACTCAGATTGGCCAAAATCGAACTCCCCTGCTTGTAATTGGCCACTTTAATTGGACAAAGTGAACATTTTTTCAAATGTCATCAAAAATAGCCAGGAAAAAATCACTCGGGGGTTTTTGGGGTCGCTGATTACGATTCTGAACTCAGATTGGCCAAAATCGATCTTCCCAGCTGGTAATTGGCCAGTTTAATTGGACAAAATTGATCATTTTTTCTTAATTTCATCGCAAATAGACAGGAAAAATTACTCGGCGGTTTTCGGAGGCGCTGATTACGAATATGGGGTTTGATTGGCCAAAATCGATCTTCCCAGCTGGTACTTGGACAAAATTGATCATTTTTTCTCAATTTCATCGCAAATAGAAAGGAAAAATTACTCGGGAGTTTTCGGAGTCGATGAGTACGATTCTGAAGTCAAATTGACCAATATCGAACTCCTCAGCTGGTAATTGGCAGCATATACATATTTACAATATTTTTAATCAATTAAATATTATTTACAAAATGCATATTTCAGTAAGTACAAGTAAAATCAATGATAATCACTATCATAATCATAATAATTGTCATTGCGTGTTTGAATATTTTCAATGCCTTCTTCTTCATTGGTATTATCTACTTCATCATCGTCATCGTCTTCGTCGTCATCTCCAGGTGAAATTGGATTGATCAGACTGAAATTGTTACTACAATTTCCCATACAATTTCCACAAGCAACAGTACAGCTCATATTTTTTTTGCGACATCTGCTTGACGTATATGTCCATCGTATATGTAAAAGATGCTGTGTGGAATATAAAAAGACTGAGTAGAGAAGATAGAAAAAAATTTTAGATGAGCGGGAATTTATTTCAAATTAAAAAATTGAAAAATTAGAATTCGATTTTGTTTATGATTTAAATTAGTAACGACCCCCTTTTAACAAATTTCTAAACATTTAACATAAAACAACAACCTCCACAACCCCTAACTGAGGATTTCTGGTTAGTTTTGATGAAATTTTGGAAATTGGTCAATTTTGTCCAATTAAACCTGCCAATTACCAACTGAGGAGTTCGATTTTGGACAATTTGACTTAAGAATCGTGCTCAGCGACTCCGAAAACCCCCGAGTAATTTTTCCTGTCTATTTGCGATGAAATTAAGAAAAAATGATCAATTTTGTCCAATTAAACTGGCCAATTACCAGCTGTGAAGATCGATTTTGGCCAATCTGAGTTCAGAATCGTAATCGTAATCAGCGACCCCAAAATCCCCCGAGTGATTTTTCCTGGCTATTTTTGATAAAATTTAAAAAAATAGTCACTTTGTTCAATTAAACTGGCCAATTACCAGCTGGGAAGATCGATTTTGGCCAATCTGAGTTCAGAATCGTAATCAGCGACCCCAAAATCCCCCGAGTGATTTTTCCTGGCTATTTTTGATAAAATTTAAAAAAATAGTCACTTTGTCCAATTAAAGTTGCCAATTACCAGCTGGGGTTACCCCGAAAACCCCCGACTGAATTTTCCCAATAATTAGCCAGAAAATTGGTCAATTTTTCGTTTGAAAAAAAAATAACAAATTTGCACAAAAAACTAACCGGTAAGCTTTTTTCTAGACGTCATCCCGAATCGAATGCACTTTGTTTCATCAAAATCGGTCCATATCTTTCGATTTTCGTAATGAAATACCTATTTGACTCAACTAAATACTATACTTATGGCCATACATTATTTTTGTAAATATTGTTTAGAAATTCCTGTATAAGTCTCATCGCAATCTAAACAATTTAATTTGTATACTGTGTGGGTTTGTTTATCTTTAGGTATTAAAGATTCAGATCCCAGCGAAACAACAGACGAGATTTCTGATGAATACCGACCATGGAAATATCTATAAAAAAGGAGAGATCTCCAACTTTACGATGTCCTAGAGAGGTATATGAGCTCATAAGTGTGACATTATAAATCAAACGAATAGCTCTCTTCTGGATAGAATCCAAGAGCTTCAGCGTAATGAACAAGATTCAGAGTTACATGAAATACAAATACAATATTCTTTAAGCTAACTTTTGTAGCCTTTGCACCTATTTTCTATTACATTTATTGGCAATAACAGGTCAGAATCATTCTATAATAAATTTTAGTTTAAAGGAAAACACGTATTTCACACTCTTGGTCTGTAAAATTTTCGCAAATGTTGTGTTTTCTTTGGTGAAACAGTTTCATCATCAGAGATGTGAGTTATAAACTGACGAGGACTATCAAAACAACTCGTAACTTGGGATAAAATTGAAAACCTCACTAGTTAGCTCATTGGATAGATGAGATGTCTTTTCAATAACTCTGCTACACTTCAAAATAGACACAAAAATTTTACTAGCATACATACAAATAAAAACAAAGTGGTAAACATCAGTTGGCCCTTGAATGATATACATACTTACGTATTTTTGTTCCAGAATTTTCGTCCAATTGATGGAAATCCAGTTGAACTGAATAGCTTCTTTCAAAGTTGTTCCAAGTACAAAGATGCATTCAAAATGATCAGGAACGCGGCTGCAACTGCAAAGGTTATGAAACGAAGTTTACACAAAAATGAACTTGAAGACGATATTTACGACAGCATTGACAGTGAGTCAAGAGAGGATAATGTAAGATTAAAAACATTAATTCATCATATTATCTGAACAATTCACTGTTCAAACTCATTCTAATAAACTCTATATGGTTATGGAGGAGAATGTGGCCAACACTAAAGCGTCAAACAAATTCATCACATTGATATTGATAACTAGGTTGTCATCTACAATAGAACATTATTCATTATTTTCAGTCAATATTTGGAAAATACCGACTGCATATGATTCGAATGTTAAAAATAGCACCTAAATTCTTGCACAGCGAAATTCCAAATAAAAAGACTGATGACGTTGACAGACTTTTATTGTAACCTTAATGTTTTGAAATTAGCAAAATCTATATTAATTTTATATATTATTCATACTTGCAACTACATATTTGATCTTTTACTTTTATCTGATTCTTTGGTATGTAGTATCTGAAACTCGGATAACAAAAGAGTGTGAACCCAACCCTTTTGGGATTAAAGTTTATGCTAATGAATATTCATTATATTTTTCTCCATTTACAAATAGGGAGGTAGTTATTCAAGAATATAGGCTATTTTACTGATGACGTTGACATACTTTTTTGGTAATCTTAATGTTTTGAAATTAACAGAATCTATATGAATTTGAATTTGAAGCCATGCTTGTTTTCTGCTTCGTTTTCTTTGAAAGCTATTCCGCTAATTTTTGGGCTTTAAGTACAAAGGTCGTTCTTGACTTCTTGTACCTTGGCTCTAACAGCCGTTCCACCTCTGATGGTGGGGTTTGGATGCTTTTCCATCTTTTGGTAAGCATTTGTCGCCTGTTTTGAATTATTTACCAACCATATTTCTGTAGGTATTGACGGTTTTTTCACAGAAGTAAATATTCTCAGTTTACTGTTGGTACTTAGTTTAGTTTGCCTGTTGATTAGCGGATATAGGTGCCCCTTTATCTGATTCACCTTTTACTTTATGTTTCTTAGGTGGGGATTGATAGTGAGCTTCCTGTCTATCGTTACTCCCAAGTATTTCACTTCTTTCACCAAAAGTGTCTTTGTTCTATTTAGTTCTATCGTTTGTTTGTGTTTGGTTTCTCTCGTGGAGAAGATTATCTCGTTGGTTTTTGTGGCGTTCACTTCTATTCGCCATTAATTTGTTGAACCACTCACTCTTCGAGGTCGATCATGTAGGTATCTTTGAAGCTTCCCTTGTACAAATTTCATTTGAATGTATTGGCATAAGTCGGCTATATCGTCTACATGTAGACCCAAAACTACTCCTATTGTTTTTGGTATATCTACGGTATAGAACAGGGCCAAGAATGGACCCTTGTGGTACTCCTGCTCTGGCTTGTATTTCACCCTCGTTTCGGAATTTCATGAGGGACGTTAGCTTCAGGTTCATACGGAAAAATGTAAGAGATAATTTACTAGTATGTAAAAGAGCTGAAACTGCAGCCAATCGTAGAGCATTTTCTGTTATGTGACACAAATAATTTATTTTGTTCTGTTTATTTACTTGGGATAATCCTGATTATTCCAAATGAATAATTAAAACTAAGTACTACAAAAAAATTTTGCATATTTCCCTTACGAGTATAGTCCAATAGCCTATTATTTATTCACAGTTTCTGGAAGAGGATATATTAGTAGGATCGAAGTGATTTGATTGAATACTTTGTATCTTTTTAGAGTTATCAAGAGGATTCCAGAGACAAACGACACTACAACAAGGGAGATCGACCTCGAAATGATATATATCCTCATATTTATAAACATTATAAAGAAAATAACTACATCGACAAACTTATAGATACAGAGAAATCAAGATTTCGCCGTGAATTAGCTGATTTAGGAATTCAGCCTCAAACCGGAGTGGAAGTTACGAAACTCGAAGAAGGAAAGTATCCAGGAAGTATACTCAAAAAAAAGGGAAGCGATAAAGGTGATAATAATATCAACATAAACTCTCCATCCGGTAAAAGTGACATCACAAAGGGAAACATGATACTGCAAATGTTTCAAAACATCGGTAGTTTTTTAACAAAAAACGAAAATATGAAGAATACCGCTCTCACCAATAGTCCTGTCGAAGAAGTCGAGAAAGTTGTTCCTTCGGATGACCTATTTCCAAAACGAAACATTCATGATACAAAACAAGGTGATAAGAAGAATTCGGAAAAAAATACAGATACTTCAAATTCACTCAATCGACGAAAGAAGGATATTCATTCTTCCTTCAAGAAAGCTGATCGAGAAATGAAGGAATCTAAAGAAAAGAAAAGGAATACAAAAATAGATATCATAGAAGATGGAAACGTTGTAAGCAAATTCGTGGCTTTGAATGAAAATAAAGATTCAAAGATCATTGTGGATTTGGGAAACAGTCGCTATGAAGGAACAAGAGAAAACGAGGCTCTGAATGAAAACAAAAATTCTGAAATCAAAGGAAATAGTCCCAACAAAGTATCAAAAGAAAACTTAGCGTCGAGCAGAATTGACGTAGAGGTGAAAAACAATGATGCACAATCGAGTGATTTTGTAAATAGTCTGGGTGATAAATTGAAAGAAAACGCAGCTTTAGATTCAAAATATGATCTAAATTTGGGGAACAAAGATTCGAAATTGACTTCGGATTTCGGCGTTGATAAATTAATTGAAAACATAGCTTTGATTGAAAATAAAGATTCCAAATTCAATCCAGATTTGGGGAGTAGTCTCAGTGATGAATTCAAAGAAAAACTAGCAGCTCGGAAAAGCATGAAAGATTCACAATTGAGTGACGATCTGGGCAAGGATAAATTACAAGATAATATAGGTTTCCTTGAGAATACAAATCTAGGAAATCATAACTACAAATTAGAAGAAGATTCAGGTATATCGGGAATAAAAAATTTGGGGAAAAGTTACAACAATGATTTTCAAGGAAACACAGATTTTCATGAAAATGAAGACGTTGATGCAAATTTTCGAACTAGTGTTGACAATAAGTTGAAGGATACGGATGATCTTCCAGTTCTGCATAAAACTATTGATAACGCAGATTCCGAGCTCATCCAGGACATATCTCGCAAGCATCATGATCAAGAAAATGATGATTTTGAAAAAGTGAAAAGCATAGAAATGGATGAAACTAACAAAAATGAGGCCGATGAAAATGTTGGAAATGGAGTGATGGATCATAGATACTCCAATGATTATGATTTAGCTGCAAACGTAGATAAATTGAACAGAAATTTAGATAATTTACGTATCTACAACAAGAAGGTATTTAGAAGATCTAATATAGATCCCAGAGTACTGTATGTATACCGACCTTTCCGGAAGTCACGTAATTATAGACGAATGATGTATCACCCTTATCTAACTAGATATAGATATTACCATAACGAAATACCACTACCAAATCGTATTGTTGATCTTGGTATAAATCCTAGAATAGAAGAAAAGGTGCCGACATTTCGAAATAACGAACCCTACGTAGACGGAAATCAAATTGTTATACCATTTTGGAAAAATCCAAATCATCCAGCTCGTTCAAAAAGTTATTCCGAACAAAATTATCCGAATCTAGATCAGTACGGTGGTAAATTGACCAAAGGAAGAAAACGGAGATCAGTTCCAAATACATTAGCGGGTAGTAAAGCAAATTCAACTTATTTCATTCCCAGCTTTCGTAACAGGAATTTGATGTGTGTTAATCATACAGCTAAAGCAAAACTTTCCAAAAGGTATATCCAGAAAAATCGAGCACCGGGGCAAACTGATCATAAACGAGAAAGAAACCAAACTAAACCTAGAAGGTATATTCATGGGATAAGACGTATGAACGAAAATGGATTAGAGAAGTACCCAAACAGGACAAAAGAAAATTATGGAAGCGATGAGGCTGCGAATTATACAGATATGGTCAAAATTAATACAACGCTCATGGAGAACAGTACCATAAAAAAGAAAGCAATTCTGAATATACATCAAAATTCTGGTACATATAGCCCAAATGTTATACCTACTAGTAGCAAAATTGAGAATGATGAATATTCACATATTCTCAAACTAGTGAAAGTTGATGAGAAAGCTTTATTAAAACGTAAGAAGGAGGAACATTCTACAAATAATTCTGTTAAGTCGGAGCACTTCATTCGCGAAATAATCGTTGGTCCAAAACATGTCTATACCCAACAAGATTTAAGAATACCCATCTATTATGATGCTGAATCATCAGGAAATCGTAATATATATAAAGAGGATATTAAAAATCCATCCATAGGAAAAATCCAGGAGATTATCAACTTCCACCATTCAATCGATCCCAACATGATGGAACTAATCAAGAATAAATATCGTGAATTATCTGAACGTCCCCCACAGAAATCTGCAGAAATTCGCAAATATGTTTCCAACAGTATCCTTGACAATCCTGATAATTTTACAGCTCCTCAATTTCGAAGCAGACGTTTATTGTCTTTAGTCAATAATTTTACAAAGAACAACAGAGAGAAGAGGGACATACCAGATGGTGCGGCCCTTCCCAGTGGGTTTGATTATGAAGATCACGCTTCAAGAGACAGCAATAATATTGCCAAACGATCGGAAAAAGATTACATGGAAGAACCTGACCTTACACCGCTGAAAAAATTTGAGAAGCACACCAAAATAAAATTTGTGAATCCACCAATTCATCCCCTCCGAGATTTCTCGGATGATTACGAATATGAAGAAGTGCCGAAAGACCATTCGGATATAGATAATACTGGAACCAAGGATGATGATACGAAACTAGGAAACCTCCCTTCGTCACATAATGTCAAGAAATCAATTTTTTTTGGTGGAAGGAAAGCCAAACAGAAAAAATTACGTAAAAAACACAAGAAAAAAAAGAAGGGACATAGAAGTATATCGGAAGATTCTGTAAATAAAGAATACAGTAATCCAAAAAATAGGGGAGATGAAGAAGAATTATTGGTCAGACTACATGATGAGCACCACAAGGAGATTTCCCAAAACGAACACGACGCTGCATCAATTCCAAACAACGGGAAAGATAATCTTGCTAAAGATGAGCATCAACAAATTCCAATCAGTAACGATAAGTTGACTGAAAACGCCATGAAACTTGACGATTACGTACGCAAAAACTTTTTGAAGAAACAAGCTGATAAGGAAAAATACGATGAGGACAGAATAGGTCGCGCATTAGACGCAGATACTGATGACGAAATTGAAAGTGAACTGCGATTTAATGAACAAAAAGTTGATCAACTAGGAGTTAAATCGGATGCAAAGGCTCAAGAGGAGTCCCTCGTACCTAATTTGGACAAGACACATATATTGGAAGCACTAGATAAATTATCAGAAAAGCAGAATAACAAAATTGGAGAGAAAGAAGGAACAAAAACGGTACACAACATCCAGAAGAAATATGTAGGAGACGTGTCGGATGCTAAAGCCGAACTATCAGATGATGCTGGAATTGTTCATTGCCCTACGTGTCCAGAGGATAAGGATTCACAACAGGTAAGTAAACTGTATAAATACCTCAACGAACTTATGGTCGAGTTATAACGGAGTCGATTAGTTTTTGAAGGATCATAATGACAAGTCGACCGTATTTCGTGAAGCGACGCATTCCAACACAGATCTTGTATTACTTATATTAATCATTTCACCTTGATAAGTGCAGTCAATGAAGCCGAAAAATAGTAAAAAGGTATCACTTTTTTTCCAGTAAATAGACTTTTAAGAGATTTGGTATGTGGGCATAGGATAGTAGGTGTTGCAAATCAGAACGCCACACTCAAAATCATTGTGTAAACTCTCCAAACCAATTAAAAAGTTGGATACGAGGATGGATTTCCAAATGTTGAGAAGGTAAAATTTTAAAAGCCACAGGGAACTGTGTAGCGTGAAGGTTTTTTCCCACAATAATTACCGCTACAAAAACCAGAAGAATCAGTTTCAGTTCAAGCATTAAGACTGTACTGTAAGATGCTACCTGTAATGGTTGACGAAACATCGGCATCAAGTCGTGCTGTGTAATGCGGAATTCATCCGATCCGAAAGCCAAGACTTTTCATGGTTACCTAATGTTCACAGCTTCATATCGTGCTAACCATCTCAGACTCAGATTGTCTTTTTCAGAAATTTTTCTTTCCAAAGAACTTAGCTTAGACCATCTTTAAGGAGATGCTGCAAAGAAGGTCTAGAGGAATTGCATAGTTTTGAAAAAATCTACAGCTTCTAAGCTGCAACTGAACCCACTAGATTGAGGCTATGAACTCCACATGCTACCCAAGTTGCTGTTTAGTTCATTTCCTTGAATCTAGACTGTTCTTTTGACTACACTTCATTCATATTATCGGCATTGATATACAATGACACCTGCAAAACTTTGGGTTTATTCCATGATTCTCCAATATCGGAATTATAGTGTCTAAAAGATAATTGGCATCATGATTTTCTATATAAGCAGACATCAAAAATCGTTCATGTATATCACCACTTTTTAAGATATGCGTAGATTCCATAACACTTGGCGTCTTCGATTCCTGCCACTATTTTCTCTAGTTCCTTTGATCCACGTATACATATTAGTAGTTCTTCATACGTTGTGGAGGACATATCTCAGGACTCTCATAATAGTTTCATGTAGCTAGGTTCCTGTTTTCATATTAGTCTTCTACAATAGAATAATTATTTGAATGGCAATGCGAATGGCTTCAACATAGCAACGAGCAAACATAATAATACATATATCGAACAATATACGCGCGAATTGAACTGAAGGGATCTTGAACACTTTAATTGAAAATTTGAAGTTTTAACGATTGTGCTAAATTTTGCATCTGGAGCTCATTATAGAACTCAAATCCTACCACCTTAATCTTGTGATGATTTCTATAGCTCCTTGTTTTTGAATCAGGCTAGAATTTTCTTATGACATTTACATCTCTGAATTAACCTTCACACGAACGTACTGAAACAATTTTTGTCGATTCTAGGAAGCTGGTGCGGATTTGTACCGAAAAAAACATCCTAATGAAGTCGTAGATATACATTTTGCGAAAGATATAGTGGATCAGGTGATGCAAAAAGTCAGTCAAAACAACAACTTGAAAATCAAAATTGGGAACGCTCTCAACAAGAAGCGTGTTTACGAAACTGAAGGAGTAAGTCATTCGAAATTGTATAATATTCTCATTTCTCACTCTATATTGTCACCGGGGACTATAAGGCGAACATACATCCGAAAGCCATACTAAAAGTTTTCTCGAATAGAATTCCACGATTTTCATCCATCCCCATACCTTGGATTACAGCCAAATATCCTTTACTGGGTGTATACCACTGTGATCAGACAGCTGCGGTCGTGTGGTGGATGGGAACAAGGACTGGTATGTCTCAGCGCGACAGCAGTGGTTCGCATGATTAGGTATACTGTTACTGAGTGATATGAGGTCGGCTCCTACGAGGGCTCTCGAAGGTTTTGCCGGATTACCACCTCCTCTACACTCATATATAAAAGCTGACGCCATGGGAACGGCGTTTAGGTTAAAGAGCCTAGATCACTGGACCAAAACGCACTGCTCTCGTGGACACTCAGCGATTTTGAATGCCCCATACTAGATATGAGGCAAGATAGCATGATTCAAGCTATACGTCTCACTTTCCCCAAAATCCTCCTCCCCATAGAGTAGATTGGAGCAACGAAACTCTCACCCTACTGCCACTAAGTGGGCTCGTATGGTTCACAGACGCGTCCACGGTAGGTCAAGATTCTGGAGGAGGTCTACGCAATATTGACTTGCGCCATGGAAAAACCTAGGAAGAAACTATGAAAATAGGTGCATATACATCTGCATAGACATCCAATCGTCTATTGGAGCTCTCAAGTCACCTAGAGTCACATCAAGGCTTGTCAAAGAATGTTCAACTCATCTGGGTCCCTGGACACAGTGGAGTTGACGGAAATGGAATGATCGACTCCCTGGCCAGCCAATGGTCTCTTTGTCAAATTGCGTGGGGGATCTCTAAACTTACATTTTTTCTTCGACATTGAATAATTATAACTTTGCATATTATAGGTAGATCCAACAAATATTTTCAAAACGAGGACCCGCCGTCGCGGCCATTGCTCTGAAGAATATGCAGAAGCAAAAAAATTGTTATGCTCCATGTCCGACGTGCTGAACAAGTTAGTCGGGCAAGAAATTGAGCAGAAATTATGCGAGAAATTACCGGAATGTCTGAAGATCTTCTTGGAACATATGGTTAACCCACCAAAATACACTAGAAGTGAAAGACATGATGACACATACCACCAAGACAGCTTTCTGTTTAAGACAACGGGAGAAAAAACTACGCAGCTCGATTCTAGCTCCAAAGACCAGCTAGAAAGTATCCTCTTGCAATTATTGGATAAGTATAATAAATTGGACGAAATGTCGAGAGAGAAAGCGGCACCGCTTAAGTGTTACATTGATAAACACTTAGATATGTTGAATAGTCTTAGTAGTGTTCATCAACCAGAACAAAGTGTCCAACATGATTCCGAACCTGTACCGGTTGCACAAGTACACTCAGCTAATGAAGAAGAACTAGTTCAGAAAGATTTAGAAAATCTCGGGTTGGGCACTAAACATAGTTTCCAACCAAGCTTCAACTTAGATCAATTGGTCCATGCAAAATCAGCCCCTGCGGCCTTTCCAAACGAAAAGAATCAACGCGTGGAAAAAAGAGAGGCCACGGAGAGCAAGAAAGTTTCTGAGAAATATAAGAAGTTGGTGAAAGCCGCTGAACAGGTTCGAGACAAGAGGGAAAATGAACAAATCATAGGACAATTGTATGGGAATAAGAAAATTGAAACGCCAATCAACAAAGTTCATGTTCCGAGTAATTCAGACAATAGTGAAATAAATAAAGTAGCTTTCGAATCTCCTGTGGTTTTCAGGAACATAGGATAACTTTATTTTCTATGCTTAATTATATATTTACCTTTAATTTATATTATGTTATGAAAGTTATTGATTTATAATTATATTAGTTCACATTACTCCTCATTATGATTTGTAAATCAAGCCTTTAGATATCTCTTTTACAAAACCCAGGCTCACTAAAAATCGCACTAGAGTGATTCAGGTATTTTCATTCTATTATGTTAACCAGAACTAAAACTATAACATCGAAGTTCTACAGGTATGTGATCTTAAACATTTTCTTCTTTTTATCTGAATCATTCTTGGATATGAGATTAGCAAATGGTCAATACAATCGATGTAGAATGATAAACTGTATAAAAGAGTTCACATTTTGGATATACTATAACAGTATAAATTAGAAATACTAAAAATTACTCCAGATTTAATTTTTCCAGGCAAGTGAATATGTTTGAAAGTCTATATCACTGCTTGTAACACTTGTACTTGTAACAGTCGGCTAGCGCCCCTATCGGGCCGGAGCCAATGGTCGCTTTATCAAACTGCGTAGATGGTTTCGCCCTTTTGGGCCAACTGAGTAGAGAGTGGTTTAAACTGTGGCGAGAATCACCACGCATGAGGCAGGCCAAGCTCTTCATCAAAGAGCCGGTGCCTAGGCTCTCAAAGAAACACCTTTCTCTGAACAGAAGGGACATCAGAGAGATGACTGGAATCCTAATCGGTTACTGTCGTCTTAGCAAACATCTCCACACCATGGGCATCGCAGATGACCCAATATGTAGGAAATGCAGAGAGGTGGTAGGAACTGTCTCTCACATCCTGTTGGAATGCCCAGCATTAGCATCCCTCAGGCACCGACACTTCGGAGAATTAAAACTGCTCCCAGAAGAACTTATAGAAGCCAACACTGGCAATATTCTATAGAATTCGAATAGAATAGGCTTCTGACCACGGGGCGCACAATGGGCCCAACTAAGTGGCCTAAGTGCATCAGGGGCTTAGCCTCCTCCCCTCTTATGATGATGATGATGATCTACGTCGGATTGAATTATGGATGTTATGGAATTGTCACAAAATGATTTTGAAGGGAACAAACACTTTCCGCGAAACGCGGAAGACGCGAACATGTCCAGCGCTGCTTCACCCCTAGGAATACATAACCCTTGTTGCACAAATCCTACGTTTCATTTTGCTACACAACTGAGTTCCAACTATGAGCTATGAGCCCTAAATTATCAATGAGAAGTTGCTATTGGTGGTCATACGGAGAATGGATATGGGAGACCTCATAGGAATAGTTGTACCTAACATTGAATTAGAGATTGTGGAATCCACCTTTGTGGATAAAATACAAGCTTGACTTTTCGTTGCAATAAATATCACATCCCCATTTCAAAATAGTTGCCCGATCTTTATTAATCTTGTCATCCGCAAAGCTGTGCACGGGACAAGTCAGAAGCAATGTTGGTACCAAGACAGATTCCTGTGAAACACCAACTTTAAAAGTCATTGTATCGGAGGAAACTCCGTCAACCACTAGGTGTGTAACCTATCTGAGAGAAAACTCGATAATAAGCGACATAGTTGGTTCGGCAAACCATATAAAGAAATTTTCCTAAGAAGGCCTGCTGCCAGACTCGGTCAAATACTTTAAAGGTATCCAATGCTACAGTTAAGAGACTCTCCATATCTTCCAATAGGCGATACATAGGCGACCAAGTCCGGTTTTGGTATTTGCTGGCGAAAGCCATATTGACGGTCATTCACGATTTTGCAACTCTCTAGGTATTGGATGAGCTCGATGTTTATTGCTTTCTCTTTAGAGATCACAGATAATATTGCAATGGGTCTATAATCATTTGAAAGAGTATATTTTAGAATTGGATGGACTCTAGCTGTCTTCCATATTTAGGAAGCATCGCCGATTATAATATTCTTTGGAAAATGGAACACTAGTAACTTTTGGGTGCTGAATATCAATCTTGACTTAGATCGTGCACCAAAAATCCTCACAATCTGGGACGCAGCCGATTCTTTCGGAAACAATTAGTGCAATAATAAGAATCGAAAATTAACGAACCAGTCTTTTTTTGATTCTACATATAAAGGTCATTCATACCTCAAATATTTCATACTAGAAGATCATCAATGTTTCAGTAGGTGCAATTAAAAAATCTGTGATCAATCGATTACTGACTTCCTTCACTTTTGTTAAGACAATTTTTCGCTTTCGAACACTTCTGCAGATCAAATGAATGAATGTAAAATATATTGGAAATGATTCAGAAACAGTTAATAAAAGACCTTAAGTTATACTCTATGTTACATTGAAATTTTATTAAAATGGTTGCATAATGAATTCTACAACTCTATGTTTTATGCTGCCCTTCTAAGTTATTTCATTATCTTCACACAACTGAATAATATTCAAATTAATAATGTTTTTAAGAAAATGTACGAAAACAAATTTTCCTCTGTTTGGAATCGAACCAGATTCTACTGCGTGACACTCACATATCTTAGCACTTAGACCACAACGCCGGTATAATATGTAAACTGTTGAAGTGCAATGTAAGTTTAAATTTACTTTGATAATTGTTGTTATTGTTGTGGTTCAAAGATTTTGTTGAAATTTGGGTGAAAGCAGGTTTAAATTAACTTACATTCACTATAAGAGTTTTGAATCTCTTCAATGTATACTTTGGGAGCTATAATTTTTTTAATTTCGAACCCTTCAGAAAAGGGTGTCTTTATTACACGATTTCCCTGAAAGAATATATGGTTCGTTACTGAACATTAAACGAACTTGTCAAAATTTGAATATCATAGGACCTTCGTCTTTTAAGTTGTTGTAGGGGCAAATTTTGTGACGAGCAGATGCTTAAAATTCGATGAAAAATACTATGGTGCAGGAATTTTTGCTTTAGACCTTTTTTTAACAATTATATTAGAAATAGCTTGAGTAAATACTGATGCTGCTGATTCTTGGATAGAAACATTATGAGAAGGCTGTGGGCGGACAAATAATGTATTACCTAACTCAATTTAATATTGAATTACCTACAATAAGGAGAAACTTTAAACGAGAGAATTTAGTAATAGATATATAATAAATTAATCATTTAATAATGTAAAAACTTTCAAACTGTAAAACATAAATAATCCAAGAGAATAATCCAAAGAAGCTGGTAGAAGTTTTCCAGAACACGGAATATAACAAAGTGAAAACTGGGATTTATCTACTTTGGTTTATTTTATAAAAATAATACCCACTAAATAACATCGAGTCGTCTGCCACCTGCGTCCTTACTTAATTCGGTCCCTGTTACAGGATAATCGGATAGTCAAGGCGGAGATGGCGTAAATAAAATAACTACCAAGCTCCAATAAACTTGATTTTGGTGTGAGAGTAATTGTCTATATTATCTATCCCGTTTCAGTATAATGCGTTGAATTTATTTTTACTCAATGGAAACATAATAGCGCTATATTATGTTCGCGTCTGGCATTGACATTATGTACGAGGTTCGAGTAATAAAAAACAAAACATACAAAATGAATAGTGATCAAGTAAAGCACATATTGTAAAATTAAACATTAGTACGTTAATATCACTTTGATTTGTAACTTTAGTTAGTTGAGATGTGAATAAAGTTTGTTAAGAGTCGAAAGCTCTTTCGATCTATTCTTCGAAGAACATCGTGTGAGCCAGTGGTGGAATGTTGGAAGAGAAGATAGGCATTCGAATTTTTCTTGAAGGTTTGGAGCTTCTGGCATACGGAAAGACGTTACTAGGCAGAGAGTTCCACCGAACTTGACATTGGAAGGCTGACCAACTTGAGCGGACTAGACGACCGCCTATCTGGAATCTCTCGTGGTGGAATAACAAACGAGATTTCTGATGAACACCAACCATGGGAATATCTATAGAAAAGGAAGAGATCGCCCACCTTTCTAAGATGTTCTAGATATGTCAATAAATTTGTAAGTGTGGTCATTATCAATCAGACGAATAGCTCTCTTCTGGATACAATCCAAGAGCTTCAGCGTATGTTTGAGAGCCGAACTCCACACGTGTGAATAGTACTCCAGGACAGGTCAGATCTGTGCTTCGTAGTTTATGAAGAACTTCTGGGATGTAAACTACCTCTTTGCCCAAAATAGAAAACCAAGTTTTTGTGAAGCGGTTTTCGCAGTGGACCTCACATGAGAGGG
Organism: Endomychus coccineus; assembly: GCA_958510875.1. Lineage (NCBI taxonomy): Eukaryota > Metazoa > Arthropoda > Insecta > Coleoptera > Endomychidae > Endomychus > Endomychus coccineus. The sequence goes on along the minus strand of OY294068.1, from coordinate 26,562,756 downwards.
TGCAGTTGGTGGTGATCCCGAGCATGGATGTGGAAGATATCATAAGAATAGTTGTACCTGACATCATCATATTGGGGATTCGCCTTCCTGGAGAAGACGCAAGCTTGAGTTTTGGTTGCATTAAACTCTACTATATTATCAGATCTTCATTTCATCTCAATTAATTGCGTCAACCTGTCTCTGTCTCGCTCTTCTGACTTCATTGAATGATACAGGCTCTAGATGAGAAAGCGGTATGAAATGTATCATTATCTACAAGACTGTGAACGGGACAGGTGGTCATTTCCAACAGATCGTTGATATGAAGCAGAAATAAAGTTGGTGCCGAGGCAGATCCCTGTAGAACACCAGCGTTCATAGCCATTTTATCGGAGGATACACCGTCAACCACCACATGGGATCTATCTCGAGCCAATGGTTTTTTTAGATGATCTGAATTTTACTTGATGACTATTTATAACATTTTCTCCATTACGAATTCATTATCCATCGAGATATAAACCAGAGAGGTGCGCTAACTATCTGTCCGATTGTAGAGAAATACTTCGAGCGTATAACTAGACAGAGTGCGGCAGGCGCTCGTAATCGACATATGCGAAAGGCGGCGTCTTTCCTCCTGTCAGCACATATAGCAACTTCATTGATTTCTATATAGCGATCCAACTGTGACTCCGATTCACTATACCTTTAGCCTAGACAGACTGGCTCGCGCTCTTGATAGGCATACTCACACTCACTCCGCCTTTACCCTTTGGGCATATGCGCAGAGTACTGACCGACCTCCTAGTATATGACCATTATTTATTTATTTTATATTTAATTAATACACAGAAAAATGCCCTTAATTTATAAAACGTAACATCAATTTGGTTCACCAATAATATTCCAATATAATAAATAATGAAATTGGTTTAGGCATTCAAGTAATGTAAAATCGTTTTATTTAAACTTCCATTTAGAATTAAACAGAATCATAGATATTGCTAAAAATAACGTTTATGATGTTAAGATAATAAATTAAATACCTCAAAATAAACTTCATAAAAAAGCCGTAAGCCTAAAATATCCACAGATTAATAGTAAAACCAAATCTAATTTCGCGGGTTAAGTCAATTTATTGAACACCATGAAGGTACTTATATATTAATAATTCAAAATCTGAAAGACCTAAATTAAAGAAATCTGGAGTTTATAGGATGAGGTGTCATGACTGTAGTGCCTTGTATATAGGACAAACTAGACGCAATTCCAGTGTAATGTTCCAAGAACATTTGAGAAGTTAGGCTCATAAAAGAGCTCTAATTACGCGAATCAGCTTTTGGAACAAACTTACCCCCCCCCCCTTAAGTTTCTAACACATTCAGATTGATTTCTAATATTATGGACATAATTTTACATTCAGCTTTAGGTTAAACTCCAAGCTTTAAATTGACATAGTGTGGTGGTAACAATTTGACAGCATTGAATTTTTTAAATTAAATGTTACAAGATCTTCTGTAAATTTGAGTTATATCCTCCAGCAATTTTACATTTACAAGGATTATGTCTAGGTACAAAACTTTCCAGGTACGAACTTTAATAACGCTCTGGAGAAATTTTTGATTGAAACTTTATTAGTCGTAATTTCTCCCTACATCCTTCTCATCATCAATATAGGATCATTACTTTGATACTATGCCATTGATATCCAAGCTAAATGGATTCAATGTATGTGAATTATGTTCTACTAAACTTGTAGATCTTATCACATTCTCATATTCATTCGGAAGCTAATACTTGCTTCCCCACTACACCTTATGGAAGAGGAAAAGACCCTTATGTGTCAAAGACAAGGCCGTTACCTGGATTAAATGAGAAACAATTATTCTTAGAGGAAACAATTTCACCTTCAATTGAGTATCAAAATTAAACTAGATGGGGATGTAGTATCCATTCAAACAATCTAATTTATGTCTTAGATGAAAGGAACATTATCGGATTAATCCGATGTTTTTAAAAGAAATTTTTTTGCATTTGAAGGCCTAACCAATGCGAGCAAACGGTAAAAATTTTTGTGTTTCATTCAGTGGAGCTCTTTGAATTCATGTTGTTTCAGTTATTTACCAATGACAGTTGCACTCTGCGCAAGTTTATTTCATTCCTATGATGCATCAAGAGAGATGTTTCCTTTTTTCAATACAAAATTAATATCATACTATATGAGATGGATAGAAACTTCCAAATGTATATTTAAGTCATTCCGAAGATCTTTTACTCGTCGTCGACTTATATAGCCATTAATATAATGAATAAATTATATATGAATTCTCGGGGGGAATAGTTCACACTAACACATATGTTTATTATTTTCGTCTCTACGTACGTTTCGATCTCACGATCATCATCAAAAGACTGCATAGAAATGACTACGAAAACAAAATAAGAAATCTATTAAATATTGAAACGACTTACAAAAAATTTAAATCTCACCCTACATTATCAGTACAAAATGAAATGAATAAATCAGTAAATAAATGATACAAAAATAAGATAATCCCTATTGAATTGAAAAATAAATTAAATTGCCATAATGGGCAAGCACCTTATATTTATGGGGTTCCGAAACTACATAAAAGTAATATTGGAGCACCTACAATTTATCATAATGATGATAAATTGTTCCACTCAGAGGACCGTCCCAAAAATTTAAAAATTGTTCGTAATGTACTGGGAATGAATGGCTACCCAAAAACATTTTTCAATCCCATCATTAAAGAAAGAATAAACAAAATCTATAATGGAACGTCATATATAAATAACATAAAAGGTTATACGGACAATGTTATAACATTACCATACATTCCGGAGAGCTCAGAGAAAATTGTTTAAATTACGATGGAACTTATACTGGGATCTCTGAATAATATTTACAAAAAAGAATGTATGGCCATAAGTATAGTACAAGAAACAAAAACTTAGAAAACTCCACCGCCCTTTCTAAACACTGCTTTGATTATAACCATCAATTCGATTACGAATGTTAATACTTTAACTAAGAAAACCGATTATTATAAAAGATCTATTCCGGAGATGATTCACATAAAACTTGACTCCAAATCTGTAAATCAAAGGACAGATATTTAGACATTAAGCCAGATTTATACCAATTTAATTAATTAAAACTTGCAAATTCCTACATGCGTCTTTATAATGTTAAAAGTATACGAGTATTTTAGGTAGATTGCTCAAACAGTAATATTTCTAATAAGGTCTGACATCCTTTTTCTACTAAGACATTGATGTGTTACAATTTCGATTATTCGTGTTTCCGTTCGTATCGGCGACGTGGGCATATTTAATTGAAATTGGTGCATTAAGGACGGTTTCTGTTGATACAAGTAATCTTAAGAAATCTTAATAAGTCTTCTGATGATGGTCCTGAGACCGAAACGTACGTAAAGACGAAAATAATAAACAAATGTGTTAGTGTGACCTATTTCCCGAGAATTTATATATAATTCATTTCTGGGTCAAGAATCTATATTATAATGGATAAATCAACAACAATTCTGTTTTCAGCTATCTAGCAGTTGATTTCAAAAAAAATTAACACAAATTCCATGTAAAACAGGGTCAACCGGGAGACTACATTTGACAAAATATTTGCTCATAGTATTAGCCAAAGGTAAACTATATCAACGTTTTCCAGATGTTGGAACCAAAAAGATCTATGCGAACTCCATTCTTCGATTCTCTCGTTGTTTTAAATTAACTCCGAAATTCGATAGAGGCTTCAAGTATCATAGATGAAAGTTGTAGTTTAACGCCCTTACTTTCTTGATGAGGATGCCATTACAAAAAGTAGCTCACTACTCTATTAAGGATGTATAATCTTTTATATTTCTAAATTCTCCTTCTGATACAATTTTTAAAACTCAATCGAACATTGCCAAGCTGTTAATATAACAGAGAAATATGATTGCGTTTCACGTTCTTATCACGTTTTTGGCTAGAAATCTTTTAAGTCCTCAAAATTGAATCACGATCCTAAACTCTTGGGAAACTCAGACTTCAGGGGAAATCGAAATCGCATCGAATACCTAAGATTCAATTATTTCCTATTAGAGCATCTGACATGACGAAATTAGTAACGTATCTTCTTTTATAAAATGTTTCAGAAGTATAATTGATACATTTTCTTTATAGTGAAGTAGCGGAGTAATACCGCTTTATTCATTTGTATCCTCACTTATAAGCGGAAACAGATAAGCAGAAACTATTAATAGGTTTAGGTAGGTATATGAGCATTTATATTATGGAATATTCTATACGATTCATTTGCATTCCCATATATTTGCCTCAACTCAATGATAAACAAGATTCGACAAAAAAGTACTGAACTATAGATGAATCTTCTCTTCTCCGAAATACAGACTCAAAAATTGGATCACGGATCACAATACAGTAGCAATTTCTAGTTTATGATCGATCTAAAATTTTTGTCTGGTATGATACTCCATTACAATTTCATATTTGAAGGGGTTAGAAGCAAAAGGGTACAAGTGACATTTAAAAAAAAATCGAGTTAAGTGAAGAATTGGCAATATGAAATGTGTATTTGGTTGGTGGTAAAGAGAGCCAAGTGATTTTTTGATGATCTAGCGCTATTTATCAATGGAGGAAAAACCTTGTTACAAAAGCAAAAGTTCCTTGGAAGCAAAAGGAATCAATCCTTTTGCCGCGAAGTAAACGAATAGTTTTAGTTGACCATTTGTCGGTTGTTTACTATCATGTTTTCCTAATTTTCCACTTCACGGTTAGTTTTTCATTTGTTTTGGTATTAAAGTAGTATTTAAAATGAACCCTGATGAGCAGGAAGGTGAGTGGTAATTAACTATGCTTATAAATTCGATGCAGGCCAGAACAAAAACAAAAATATAGCGAAGCTATTAATGTTGTTAATACAATGCTCAAGCGTGAAAACCATAGATTACAAAATTTTTTGAATCAGGACATTCCTACATGAAATGTGATCGCTCATTTGGTCTCATTGAAAGACAAAAAAACAAATTGCATGTTTATATTCCTGATCATTGATCAGATGTTATTCGGAGGTCGGCCAAAAGCTTCCAGGTGGTTAGTATGATAGCAACTGATTTTTTGAGCTTTCAATTTTTACTCTCTATTATGGAAGACCCTAAAAAAGACATCGACAAAAAACCCTTGAAATGGTGTGATGTCTCTTGCTTTCGATATGAAAAAGATATTTTTTTGTCATTTTTATTTAAACCAAGCATAAACATTACTTTTCCTTTCCTTCAATCTGAGACAACTTCCATTCTTCAAAAAGGAAGGCCGAATATAAAACTTTCTAATTTTAGTCAAGTGCTTTATGAAGATACCTCTTTAAAGATTTCCAAAGAAGAAAAATGACAACTTAATCCAACTTTTACCTTACATTCCACCAATCCACCACGACCACTATAAATCTTTGAAACATGAAACAAAAAATAAAAAAAAAACAGCAACAAAAAAAAATACCAAAAATATTGAAGACACAGTAGAAAACCTCGAAGACATTGATGATGAAATAGTGTCAGATTATGATCAATAGGAATAGTTTTTTCAATATTTTCCTAATATTACTTGTGCTCAGAGTTGTACTTTATTTTAGTTTAATAAGATATTATTATTAAAGAATGTTAAGATACAAGTGATTTTTTGACTTACTTGGAATAAATTTAAAAAACGCAAAGAGTAATATCATCACACGATAGCAATGTTTTGTGATCTAACAAAAGCATTCGATTGCGTTCTGCCGAATATACTCGTTTCAAAATTGAAATATTATAACTTCTCTCCAAAATCGCTGGCCTTGATGAACTCTTATCTGATTAATCGTTCACAAGTGGTTGAAACAGATAACAAACTTTCCTCCTTATCAACAACAACATTTGGTGTCCCTCAAGGATCAGTCCTCGGTCCTTTGCTGTTTATTATCTATATGAATGATTTGACGACTTGTGATCCCTCTATTGAATACTCACTTTTTGCTGACGACACAACTCTTATGAAGAGTGGTGAAAACGCGGAAAATTTACAGATTCATATCAATGATTCACATAAGACAGTTTCAGACTGGTTCGCCGCAAATGGTCTCAGCTTAAACTCTAGAAAAACCCAAGAAATGTTATTCACTCTCAGCACTAACAGCAATGCAAATTCTGATTCTGTAAGGTTCCTAGGAGTGCAACTTGACAGCAAAATATCTTGGCACTCACATGTAGATATGTTGGCAAAGAAATTAAATTCAAATATTTTTGTACTGAGAAATTTGGCCGATACTGTATCACAGCCAATTTTGATTATGACCTTTCATGCTCTCATCCAGTCCAATATCTCGTATGCTTTGTTATCATGGGGGCATTGTACTGCAATAAGCAGAATATTTGCTCTTCAACGAGTGATCAATAAGCTTCACTACAGAGCAGACTGTAAGAGTACTTTTGCTCAACTAAATATCTTAACTGTACCTTCTCTATACATATTTGAATTTCTCAAATTTTTCAAGGCTAACAGGGGCTCGTACACCAGGATCTGCGAAGTTCACACTCACTTCACAAGAAATTGCCAAAAATTCACATCGAGCCACCATAGAATTGATGGATCAAAGTTTGCATTGAATTATCACGCACCGAAAATTTTTAATGAGCTTCCGATCCATGTGAGAGAACTTCCTACAACGATTTTTATAAACAAAATAAAAAACTTTCTCTGTACAACAGCATTCTATTCACTAGATGAATATTATGATTTTAATTTTACAAATATGTAACAGTTTGATTGCAAATTTCATTGTATGTGAATGTAATATTGAATGTGTTATACTTTTAGTTTTATAAGTTTTATTTATATTGCTTAATCTTTCAACTTGTGTAAACGCTTATTTTTTGTGTAAAACACCAATAAATGCTATCTATCTATCTATCTATCTATAGTAAAATATTATTTTCGCTATTAAAGATGATTCCCCTTTGAAAAAATACTCTTTAGGCCGTAACTCAAAATTACACCTATTTTTCACATTTTGTCGACGCCACTGAATTATACAGAAAAAAAGTGTCTCAAGAATCTAAAAGTTATTTTCTCAACTTTATAAAGAACCACGATATTCACATGTGTCTAACAGTCGAAAAATCACTTTTGTTTATACTAGAATATGTTCTAGTTCAACCTCATACAATCTCATGTAACAATTATTATTGACAACGATTCCTGCTCTTAATTTTTGAGCTCAAAGTCCAACAACAGATTTTCGTCGATAAGTGGGAACAAAAATTGGCTGAAGAAGTCTCTTCACTATGAATAAAGGTGTGTAATTGTAGTGTTTCCATTTAATTGACTATTCAGCTCCAACGACATTGCTGTAGCTGGTAATTTTGTGAAAGGAATTTTGCGTGGCGCCAATAGATCACCGCAGAAGACTCAGGTGCAAGCATTTACATAATAACAACAGCGTACTCGGGATACCGCCTTGCTAATTATAATTACCATTAGCAATTAAAAAGAACGACTTGTAATTAGAACATTGATTTACCGCTTAGGCAAATAGATTTGTTGCTGTTTTTAGCACACCCACTCGGTTTTATGACTGCTATTCGAGCTTTTATTTCATAAATCATCTCAAGGTATGGGCCTTTTAATACAATAGACACAACAAGTATGACGATGACTCTTCCATACGCTTCCATAGACCTGGGCAATATCTCAAAAATTAATAATATATCCGTTATTTATATCGGCTTTCTGGAAGTATTTTATTTTAGATCTACAACAGTAAATTGAACAAGTGTAATTTTAAGCACGCATAAGAATGAAATTTTTATATGGAATGGAGATGATTTAAATTTAAATAATTCATTTCAACTTCATCCGAAATGAGCAGTTATTTCATTGTGAGTGGGCGGACAAGAGGAGCAATCTTTTCCTCCCTCCCCAAGCGATTAAACTTTCGGTAACTTATTAGGTAGTCAGGTTTTAAATAATTCATTATTAAAATATACGGATAAAACTTGTTTCAAAAATCAAATAATCTTATTTAACATTATTAATTGAATTGAAAAGAACCATATAATTATATAAGCACTCAAAGTTTAAACCCTACAGGCTTTTACTGTCATAATAGGGAGTTATGTGTCGTATCAAGTTATAATGTAAAAAAGTAAAATTTGTAGACAAAAACTTCGATCGACGTACTTGTTTTGGGGAACATTCAATATGAAAAATCCTTAAGGAGTGATTACTGTTTTTCGGTCAAAGTGGTCATTTAATGAACTGAACTTGCAATTGCATAAATCATTTATGGTGTATCAAATATTAAATAAAGGAAAACTCATAGACCTATTATCCTAAGGAGACAGAATTGTTTACATTTAAACACGATCAGACATTGCCAAATTTCGGGCCATTCAGACCGCTGTATATTTCAAGTATGGCCGTATGGAATGTGCTGTTGCCGGATTAGTTGTTCTGTGTGCCGGATTGAGATTTGTAATCATTATAAAAACGTCCATAGCATTATTTATTCTTTATATTAGAAGCAATACTGTTGAAAAGTCGTTTTCTCTGAAAAATATTCCATAATTTATGGTAACCTGGAATATACAATAGAATTAAAAGAATATTTAAATTTTTAAATATACAACTAGGTATTCCATTCCATTACATAATTTGCTCAGAAAGTGACAATGCCGCGCACCTTTTATGAATGAGGACTTGGCTCTGTACTCTTTCTCGTAGCAATTTCGAAGCGGTGTTGCCTTACAAGTGGTACCCATAGAGATCATATAGTTACAGGAGTAAAGCCCCGTCTTAATGCGGACGATTTCAAAAACTTATCCGCTCCCCACTCCGCGGACATTATAAGGTGACGAGCGTTAGCTATAGTTACACGCGGTCATCTAAGCGCGCGGTTGTAGGAGAGTAAGGGGAACGCGTTAAAATACCGCAGAGTGGGTACGGATAACTCATCGCGTAAGATCTTACATGGTACGCAACGAATACATAGGCTATATATACTCCTTTATACTATATGATCTCTAAGGTGGTACCAAGTTTTCAATCATAGTTACAGCGTTGCCAATAAGAAGTAATTACGACTCGGCGACAAAAAGGCCGGTTGATTTTCTTTGTCATATTTCATGTAATCATTGCGACAAGTCAAATGGACTTATGAATGAGATGTTTCGTCTCCTTAGAATAATAGGTCTATGGGAAAACTTTAGTTAGGCTTGTTTTATACGTATAGCACAGACTACTTTCAAATTGACAACAATGCCCCTGAACTATCTCGAAACTAGTTATTTTTGTTGAATATCCTTTACACTTCACTGCTTGTGTACAAATTTCGTTTTACTTGCATTGCAATATTGCATGCTTAGGTCAAAGCCTGACCAGAGACAAATTTCTCTCTAGAGTGACTTTCTGACTTATGTCGTTGATTGAAAGTACCCCTTTCAATCTACGCTTAATATTCATAAAGGACGTAGGCAATTCTAAATTGAACTTGTTAACGATGTATTAATTAAGGCTGGTACTAGTGCTAGCATAGAAATGAAGACATCTCTATGAGTGCTAGTGATATGCAGCGTTGTAATTATTCTGTGATTGATTCATAACATACTATATAAATAGAGTAGGTTGTAATAATCATGAAAGAAGCTATAAATATAGTTGCAGCAAAAAGTTCTATATATAGAGTAGACAAGTAAGCCTTTCACTGGTATCTTAACGGGCATTCTGTCCTTCTCGCACATGTACTGCGCTTTCACTCGCACAATGTGCGCGCGTTATACTCATTCTTGTATTCTTATACTCTTTGTGATAGAAGGGGAGACCGTGCGAGTGAGAGCGCACTAGCATGTGCGAGATGGCCAGAATGTCCGACTAAATACCAGCGCTTTCCTATGCTTAACACACTACTTGTCTACTCTATATATAGAACTCTTTGAGTTGCAGTAATAACACAAGGATATCAAACTAATCTCTGCTTGGGATTTGGGAATAACCTAAGAATCGTTGTGACAATTCTACACCAAGCAGAGAGGAATTATCAAGGACTTAAGGCGTTGTTTGGATCATTAGTAATAGTAACCCACTAATGAGGTTTATGCCTGATAATTTGTTTGAACTTATTTTCAAGGTGAATTTTACAACATTTTATCAAGAGAATAAACTGAAAAGAAAATACGAAACAATGCGTATCGCAAACATAACCAGAAACTGGAGCGAAGAATACACCATCAGAATATTCGCAATATTATATGTGCGAAGGTTATAAAAATAGCATTTTATAGTGAAGTCATGACAGTCTAGGCTTTGTTTAAGTTTTCTAACGGAACATAGATGGCTGGAGTGTAGGAGTATTGTTGCAGGTACACAATGTGTTTCCTGCGCGATACGCGGTATTCATTTCCCTAGTATTGTCTTCTTGCTGTGGTTGTAGGGTGGATGACTTGGCGGAAAGCGACGAATGCCGAATTCATCTATTTTATCACAGGCGTGAATTTTGTTTTATCGCATCGAACTAAGCAAAAACTCCTATTTTAATTCAGTTACGCCATGATTAAATGTGCGGTTTTAATGAACACACTTCTATTCATGATGTGAAATATTTGAATAAGTCCTTAGATGTTGAAATGTTTTGAATCATTCGATCACAATTTTGTAATTGCGAGGCAATGATAGGTAACACGAAAATATATTACCTATATCGATTAAATAATCATAACATATTAGATATAAATCTTACTAAGGGATATTTGGAGCCAGAATGTTTTAAAAATTATAGCAATTAGCAAATCATTACAGAAATTTGGAAATGACTTGATTGTAGCTCGTGATTTGTAAAATAGTTCAATGTTCAATGTGTTGAATATTTGAGGAAAGTTAAATCTCAATAAAACGTCATACAAGGATACAGTTACCTGGATGAAATGATGTGACTGCTGATTAATAAAGTACAGTTTCTCTGTGGCTGAAGGTTCTTCTGAAGTATTTCCATAGACTTATAAGGGTATGAGTTTCACCCATAGACCTATTATCCTAAGGAGACAGAATTGTTTACATTTAAACACGATCAGACATTGCCAAGATTTCGGGTCACTCAGACCGCTGTATATTACAAGTATGGAAATATGGAATGTGCTGTTGCCGGAGTAGTTGTTCTGTGTGCCGAATTAAGATTTGTAATTATTATAAAAACGTCCATAGCATTATTTATTGGTTAGATTAAAAGCAATACTGTTGAAACGTTGTTTTCTCTGAAAAATATTCCATAATTTATGGTAATCTGGAATATACAATCGAATTAAAAGAATATTTAAATTTTTAAATATAGAACTATTCCATTCCATTGCATCATTTGTTCAGAAGGCGACAACGCCGCGCAACTTTTATGAATGGGAACTTTGTTCTGTACTACGCAATTTGGCAGCTTCCGTATTTCTCCTAGCTATTTCTAAACAGTGTTGCCTTAGGAGTGGTACCAAGTGTTCAATCATAGTTACAGCGTTGCCAATAAGGAGTAATTATGACTCGACGACAAAGAGGTCCGTTGGTCTTCTTTGTCATTCTTCATGTGATTGCGACAAGTCAAATGGAGTTTTATGAATGGGATCTTTTGTCTCCTTAGGAGAATAGGTCTATGGTTTCACCAAATAATATCATCGAAATATACATATGGACTACGCGTGGCAATGATAAGCGCGGCTAGTTCAGGCGAGAGAGAGGGAAAACGAAGAGGCCGGCTCTATCGCGTTTCTATTGGCCGCTGCGTACTGTAGCTAGTATGTTTACGTCCCGAGCCAGCCTTTTCGTTTTCCCTCTCTCTCGCCTGCACTAGCCGCGCATATCATTGCCACGCGCAGTCCATATGTATATGTCGATGAATAATATTTACAAAACACAAATCATAGACAGACATGGAAGGAGGAAATTCTCCCGTTTTTACTCATTTTAGTAAGGGAGTATTGAAATCGGCCCAAAAAATATTCCGTATTTTTGGAGATCAATTCATTTCGAGCATTTCTGAATCGATCTAGATTATTTTTGATATGATATCCATGTGTACGTATGTGTAACTCATTGTGGGGACGATTGCGCTGTTCCTATTGGTCTTACGGATTTGAAATTTAGCATATCACTCTAAAGTGGTGAGAATAGGAACCGTATTAATTTTGGGCGCGGTAGCCCCGTTACAAGTGATATTTTAACATCCATCTTCAATTTTTCAAAGAGAACTATATATTATTGAACCATTTAGACAACTGTGTTTCTTCGTTATAAATATGTATCACACGCATACATTTAAAGCGCATAAGTCTTCGAAATTCTTATTTTAATATTCAAGTGACGTCACAATTTATTTTATTCTGTGACATTGAAATTGAATTATACTTTATCCAGTATAGTTCAATGTTCTGTGTTATCATGGAAGAGTCAATAATTTCGAAAGTCATGCAGGTGTAAGTGTAAAACAGAGTTGTAAGTTGTAACAGTATTTTACGTTACAGCGGAAAATGACTTATTGGAGTACAGGTTTAGATTGCGATGTGACGAAAGACCCGAGTTGGGAATTCCTAAACGAGCACTCTAATGGTATTTTACTGTCATGTGTCGTAAAATGTTTTATTTCATACTGTTTTACAGAAATAATTTTTTAATTTTAATCTGTTACGTGTCAGAATGACTATTCCTTTAGGTCGCTTTTGATTAATCGCTAAGGCTAAGGACTACTGATGCGCTTTCTGAATGTGTGACACATATTCGTTACCTATAACCCTTTTGTTGTCTGTTTATATTCCAAACTTTGATTTAAACTGACGTCTGATGAAAGATTATGTGGAACGTCAAAATCGCAATCGAAGATTATAAAGGTTCGAGGTCGATAAACATTACTTCCGGTGACATTTTCAGAGTTATATGACTCATTTACATGTATTGTAGGCTCAAAAAAATAATTGATGAGCGTCTAATAAGCAAGCGTCATATAGTTAATATAATCCTCCTAGCGGCGAGCGAATTATCAGTTAATATACCGAATTCAATACTGAACCTGCATCGGCTTTTCTGGCAGAGGTGAAAATATGGTTGATTGATTGATGTTCCTTCTTTGTACACATTTGATTTTCCTTGCCCTTGAACACAGGTATTATTAAAGTGCAGTGAACACTCGGGTGCGGGGTATGGCCCATGCCTAATAGCTTCTCGTGCGGCTAACACATAGATCAAGAATGGAGTACTTGAAGGTACATATTTTTTGACTCTGTCTAAGGAATTTGTCTAGCGGCTTCATCTTTCTACACGTTACCGATATGCCCCGCCCACTTACGCTGCGTTTGTTGTCTTTCAAAAACGCGCCAAGAAAGTAGGCTGAGCATACAATCAGAAAGAGATAGCCTCTCTTTAAAATTCTTAGATGGGGTCTTTTTGTAAAGCATTGCGCTTATGGAAGTAAAGAACTCTATTCTTCATCACTATGGGCTAACATCGTGCGTGAGCGGGAAAGAGAAGAGCTAGCTGGGGGGACTGTTAACCACCAGTTTTGACACGGTGTGTACTCATGTTTATAGTTATTCTATGGTATTCCTTCCTCCCCGCTTAGAATGTGACTTGTTAACTACTCGCAATTTCATGTAAACAACTGTGTCTACTTTGGTTTATACTCAATGGTTACAAAATTATGAGAATTCATTTTGAAAGAAAATACATTATGTTGACTAATTGAATCAGATTTCAATGTAACTAAGAGGATAAGTTAACGTTCATTACCTGTCTTTAAATTAATTCCAATATATTTTCTGTTCCTAAAATCATACATTTCACCAGCCAAAGTGTCCGAAAGTGAAAGATTGAGCTAATAAAAGTGAAGGATCACAGTTTTTTAGTATTTTTGTCAATTTGTTTTCAAGTTTACTCAGTAACTTGACTATAATCTTATATATATTAATAGCGTAAGTGACCAGTTTCATAGAGAAAAGTACAGGTGGTAAGGTGATTTTTTTTTGGGAGCTGGTTGAAACCCTTCATGAGCACCTTATATGGGCCTGTAACATCCCACAAGGTAGTGTGGGGTCCCTGAGTCCGAATTTAATCACCTCAGATATACCCACTAAACACTCCACCTCGTGTGGTAGGCTCGATTCTGCAACCAGGGCAGTCTCAATGACACTTAGGCCTGACGGCCCATTGTATCTTGCCTCAACACTTTCTCGGGCCATCGGAAAAATTTCGTCGTTGCTGAGATTCGAACCCGCGACCTGAAGCCACAGTAATTAGGAGATCGATGCTTCTACCACTGACTTACCTGGTCCCCATGGTAGGGTAATGGTAGACGTATCGTTCGAAAAGAGCTAGACTGTAGACGTGCCAAAACTCTAACAATTAATAAGTTATGTCGTTAGACTGAACATTAGAGAAAAGCGTGTAACACACTGAGGTACATGGCGAGTGGAAGACAGCCAGATCGCCGTAGCTGTCACTGGGACGGTTAGTAAGCCAACGTCGGCCAAGATACGCCTAAAATGTATTATTGACCTCTATCCATTAAATTTACATCATTAAAGCATATTTATTCGGGTAATCACCACTGACCTCTACGTTCACCTGATGAAATGGACGTGTGGTGGAGAGACAATCTACAAGATACTCAACTTGGGTAATTGTTTTAATGAATTACTACCTGAATCCCTAGGAACAACAAAGTTGAAGTATATATAAAAATTCTCGGGAAATAGGTCACAATAACACTTTGTTTTAAATATTCGTCTTTACGTACGTTTCGGTCTCACGACGTTATAAAGTTGTTATATATGAAATATCTTCACGACTTAGAAAACCATATTAACACGGTTTGCAATCCTCATTCTACCATTACAAAGCACTTTATAATTATATTGACATAATCACACTAACAAAAAAAAATTTCCCGAGAATTTTTATATATAATTCATACTGGGTCAAGAATCTTATTACAAAGTTGAAGTAAGCACAACCAGTACATTTGATGACCTTATTCTTAACATGTTTGTAAAAAGCTAAAATGGAATGACCTACAAAGTTGTGAACGTTTATTGCTTGAGGTAAGTATATTGTAATGCAATATGGTGGTATTTACATTTCTGTTTATTTAACAGGTTACATGATATTATGTTAAATATACTTCCTTGATTTGAATCTTAGATGGCGCTGGTTGTCTAAAAAGAAGTAACATAGTCTGCAGACAATCTGTCCTGAGGCCTGACATAGACTTTAACCTTCTACCTGTTGACCAAAATGTGATCCAAATCAAATTGGGAATGAATTTGTATCATTTGTAAAAGGGTTTACTAAAAGACATTGTATCAATAATATCTTGTTATAATGATTATACATAAAATCTATTCAAAACACCCTTCCTTCTAACAAAACAAATATACAATATCACTTAATTCTTAATAGCTTGGGCCATCTTCCAAGTTATCATCTTCGTCTTCATAATTTTCCCCATTGTCAAAATAGTTATTGGCATAATCTGTACCATCGTCCATCTCTTCATCTTGTTCTTCTTCTTGGTTTTCTAAATCTTCTAGCTCTTCATCTTCAGTTTTCTCCACTTTCACAGTCACATCAGGATTTGTAGATTTCTCTTCCATTTTCTCTAACACATCCAACCTAAACACAGTTTCAAATTAGTTCTATCAATAATTACTAAAATCTCTTCTCATTGTTTGCTAATTTTTATATCAATACGAACAAAAAAAATAGCAAGTTAAACAATTACTAACTACTCATAATGTAAATCGAAATTATTATAACTCCTACCTTTCAGTTACATCAAGATATTTCTTAGCTTTGGGTTTCAATCGTTTAGCATGAATTCTTGGTCTCAATTCACTAGGGAATAAATTCCACTTATATTTCTCTCTGGCGGTAGGAAGTTGAGCTACCAATTTATCAATTTCTTGTTGAGGTTCACTATTTTTGTTTCCTGGCATTTTCAGATACGAAGGGGATAATTGCATATGATGAATTAAATCTTGCTTTAGTAATAAAAGGTAGTCCAATTCAAATGATGGCTGGAAAAACAAATTGAGCATGAATGTCAAGACATACAGTTTCACATCTTTTTTCTTAAGAAACATTTAAGAAATATCAGAAATTCAAAACTTTTTCTTTTCCTCAAATGTTGCAAGAGTGAAATTATTATCTGTAATATCTGCTAATTATTCAATAAAAATCAGCATGGTTACATAAAAAGCTGATATTCCCATACAACAATATTTAAATTCACCTAAGCAGTCTTTATAAAATGGATAATTAACAATTGGAGTGTTCTTAGACCTATTAAAAGCCTATAGCTGTTTAAACAAGGAGTTAAGTAGAAGAACTGTGCTATAAGAATCAACAGTTAAAAAAATGCATTTATATTCTAGTCATTTCAGAAGAAGGAAAGTACAGCTCAAACATAAGACTCAATGGATTTGGAATTGCATCGGACTACATCTTAGCAGTCCTTTGGTGTGAAATCTGGAGTGTGAAAAATGTAAATCAGCTCATAACACAACTTTCATTACAGATAGTGAAAATAAAGATTAATCAATAGAAGACTTGATATATTATATATAAATTCTCGGGAAATAGGTCACATTAGCACTTATGTTTTATATTTTAGTCTTTATGTACGTTTCGGTCCCACGACCATCATCAGAAGACTTATTATTTCAATAACCTGATTATTTAGAACTAATTGTATTAACACAAAGCGTCCTTATCGAACCAATTTCGTTCAAAATGCCAACGTCGCCGAAACGAACAGAAACACGAAATCGAAATTGTAACACTTTCGATTTCGTGTTTCTGTTCGTTTCGGCGACGTTGGCATTTTAAACGAAATTGGTGCGATAAGGACGCTTTGTGTTAATAAAATTTACATAAAGACTAAAATATAAAACATAAGTGTTAATGTGACCTATTTCCCAAGAATTTATATATAATTCATACCTCGGTCAAGAATCTTTATTATGAAGACTTCATATATTTCTGGATGCCATAAATGAGTAATGTAAGTAATTAAACCATTCCTTAATAAACAAATGTAGTCTGTATCAGGATAAAACATTCCTGTACAGAGAGGTTCAAAGACATTAATATGGTATCAAGACAACTGTTTCAAAACATTCCAAATTTTTATATGTTCACATTAATGAATTTTTGGATGTATACAATATACAAAGACTCTTGAAAAAATAAATAAAACAATTTATAGTATAAGAATAATATGAATTAAAAAAACATCAAGACTCAAATATAAAATCTGCAATCTCCAGACCTCGTTCTGGAGAGCTTTCTTTTGGCAAAAAAAATAATGTACCTTATAAAAAGAAAGAACTTTAACCAAAGGTACCAAACATGGTTCTGATGTCAAGAAATAATGACAGTTTATGGCTTGTACATTTGTGGATGCTTGATATTTTGTCAAGAATAAAGAAAGATTTAATCTGTTACCCAAACTGTATATAATACAAGAACTGTGAATATAAGAATTCTGAAATTCTCCATGGTTTTGCCAAACTGGATGATAGTCTTTAAAATGTGAAAAATCTTCTACATTGAAATAAAGAAACTGTTATTGTAAATTTCAAATTCTCTTCGACTTCTTTTATTGTTTGTAAATTAAAAGTTGTTCATATTGTTGATTGCACAGCTTAAAATTATTTTCAAATATAGATAGTCAAATCATAGTAGAACTAAAAATTGTTTTTTTTTAATGGAACATCCAATATTATTCTTCCTTTTCACAAATACAAATGATTTTGTGACAACAATACAATTTGAAGAAATATTCACTCATTTCTGTTATACAGGGTGTTTCAGTTTTTTCGTTCATAACTTCGGCAAACGATAGAACTTCTAAAAATAATAGGGGTCTTTCATATAAGATTTTTCTCTAAATTACTTCGTTTTCGAGGTGTTGAAATTGAAAAAAAAAATAGTTTTTTGCAAATATCTCCGGAATCGTCCATCGTACAGAAAACAGCTTTTGTAAGCAATCTCTACTCATAGTAAGCTATGTTTTGTGCGATAAAAATTTTTTTTATTGATAATTGGTGAAGATTTTGAAGGGGTAGTGGCTGTTTTTCTCTCCAACTTCTACGCCACTGGAAAAAGTACTGTTTTGAGATGCCCATTTGAACTGCCAATATTTTCTACACAAAAAAGGTACTCATGGTCATAAGCTCTAAAGTTGACCGTTTTCGAGAAAAATGTACTTTTATGTTGAAAAACATGGTCAATTTTTTGTTTTTGTTACAAAAATTTGTTAATTTCGTTTAATTGGTAAAAAATAAATTTTATTTCATAGAATTGACAATTTTCAACATAACAGTTGATTTTTCTCGAAAACGGTCAAGTTTGGAGCTTATGACCAAGATTACCTTTTTTGTGTAGAAAATATTGGCGGTTCCAATGGGCATCTCAAAACCGTACTTTTTTCCAGTGGCGTAGAAGTTGGGAAGAAAAACAACCACTACCCCTTCAAAATCTTCACCAATTATGAATAAAAAAAAAAAATTATAGCACAAAACATAGCTTACTATGAGTAGAGATTACTAACAAAAGTTGTTTTCTGTATGATGAACGGTTCCGGAGATATTCGCAAAAAACTAATTTTTTTTTTCAATTTCAATACCCTGCATCTCGAAAACGAAGTGATTTAGAGAAAAATTTTATATGAAAGACCCCTATTATTTTTAGAAGTTCTATCGTTTGCCGAAGTTATGAATGAAAAAACTGAAACACCCTGTATAGTCTTCATTCACCAAAGCAAAATGAATCTTTTCAGCATTTTCATTCAACGAATACTGGTAAAAATCATAGTCTTGAAATAATATAAATTTTTTCAGGAGAATGAATATTACATATTTTTACGATACTGTTGATAATTTTTTGACACTATCACAAATTAACACAATAAGTCCTGACAACTGCAGCTTTCAAATTAAACACTAAAAATATGGTGAACAAATGATAAGAAACCTCATTTAGAAAAGGTACATAACAATAAGTAAGAATGCATACACATTGGATAATTGGACTGTTAAGTTTAATTAAATCATGAAGAATAATAGAAAATCATCACTTAGTTCGAGAGCCTCTTCTCTCATAGGAATATATTTCATGGAAACAATTGAAAAATAGTATGAAAGTAACATCTTACGGTTAAAGGTACAGGTTTTCTATCTAACAAAGGATATAGTGGTGGTGGTTGAGTAACTTGAGCTGGAGGTATATCTCCACCTCCCACTCCAAGAGCATTCAATTGCTCCCTATTTAAGGACTTGACTTCACCCCCTCGACCTCTACCACGTCCTCTAGAGCTCATTTTGATTCTATTTTGAAACTTCTAATTTCTTCAAACTTTCAGATAGTTTACCAACTTCACTTTGTTTTTCAGAAAATTCTTCCTGCAAAATAAAACATTCTCTTCTTATATATGTCTACATAATAAAAATTGCAGCGCAGATTATGTGTAATCTTCACTATCAGTTCTTGCTTGGATTCCACATTAAAGAATGGATGAATCCACCTGGAAACCAACATTCTTCGACAACTTCAAAACTTTTATTTTTGGTTTATCCAAAATAACACTTTAATTGGCAATTCACTTTGGGAGAGGAAGAAATTGAACTTACCAAATCGTAAATAACTTTCACAATCAACGAGCAGCTAGGACATGTTGCTACTTCTTCACCAGCTATTAGTTCTTCCTGTAAAATGTTCAAAAGATGAAATGTACACCTATAATCTAGTTGATCCTACACCATACGTTCCGAAGATCGTACCTTCGAAATTTGAAACCTATCGCCACAAGGACAAGGATAATAATAGATATCTTCTTCTTCGTCGTATTCGAAATCTTCTATCTCAATTTCGTCATGAAAGATACTCATGTCTTCCAAAAACAGTATATGTCGTAAAATCCGTCTTTGAACTTCTGAACATGACTTGTTTAGGTTATGACGGTTTTAGGCTCTGAGTACAGCAAAATATAAGGTTATGTATGCAAATACATCATAGAATTGATATATGCATCGACATATACATATGGATAAGCGCGGGTAGTGCCGGCATGAGAGAGGGGAAAACGAAGAGGACTGATACTGTCTTTATCTATCGGCTCGGGACGTAAACATACTAGCTACAGTCATGTTGCATTTCCATGGCAACGCAGCGGCCAATAGAAACGCGATAGATAAAGTAGATAAAGACAGTATTAGTCCTCTTCGTTTTCCCCTCTCTCTCGCCGGCACTACCCGCGCTTATCATTGCCACGCGCAGTCCATATGTATATGTCGATGGATATATGTTAAAAAATCTATTATAAAAAATTATAGCAGAAATCTGTATTTGGAAATATAACCAGAGTTGAATATTTTATGGTTATTTGGTAGAGATTTGAAAACTCATGAGGAATTGATGCTGTAGACACTGTCCATCAAAAAAAACTGCTTTTCATCAACAATTACAAAAAACAAACATTAAGGTCAAACAATAACTATAGTTATTCTTGTTTGGCAGAAGGAAATACTGATTTAATCTTCATACTCTTCATAGTTGTTCTGTGAATTTATTGTAACCTTGAACTGACTGGAATAACGAACAGAAAAAACATATCCATCCGAACTAATTAAATCGTTTACAGTTCATTTGGTTCGATAGTAAATTAACGGATACAACCATGAAGTTGGCAGACATATAATGTTACTGTTAACTTCTTATCAAATTGGTGTACTCAAAGCCGTAGGAAATCGTTTGGAGGTCACGAATATGCCATTTTCATTGTTACGAGGGCAATATTTAATTAGTATAGTTAGCAAAAATCCATTTTTTAAATTTAGGTGAAACGATGCTATACGCCATCTCTTATCCGTTAGCTGAACCCAAATCTAAGGCTTTAAAGTGTAGGTTCAGCTAATATATAAAAGAGGGGGAATAGCATCGTTTCACCTGAATTCAAGAAAACCAATTGATTTTTCGGATAACTAACCAAATATTGAACTGGTAACATTGAAAATAGCATATTCAGTATCCCTAAGCCATTTCCTATCGATTTGAGTACTCGACTTTGATACCACGTCAATATTAACATTTATGTCTGCAAACTTCATGGTCATATTTTGATTAATCATATATTAATTATCTATTGACCTCGTAACGTTGCAATTCGACCCCGAATCACCTCCAACGATTTCAATTAAGTTCGGATAGATATATTTTTTTATTCAGCTATTACGGTGGCGAACCAATCAGTTCATTAGTTAAGAAAAAATTCCACATATTGGATATTTCCTCGATTTCGAATTCATATTATAAGCCTATTATCAAAGAAAGAGAATCAAGAATAACTAAGCGTACCCCGGCCGGCTGGGTGTACTAACCGTCCCAATTCTAGTTACGTATTACGGTGACCTAGCGTTTTACCACTCGCCATGCATCTCAGTGTTGACAGTTGCACTCTTTACCCTAATTTTACATAGTCCACCCATAGATTATGGAGTCCACCTAGCCACCCGACATAACTTTTTTTTAATTGTCATAGTTTTTGGCATAACCTACAGTCTAGTCCCTATAATACATCTACCACCATCGTACCTCTGTACTTTTCTCTTCGAATCGAACTCTTCGGCTACGCTATTAATATATAAATTTCATTTTGTATGGTCCTGGGCGTTCTATGGCTTCTATGTTAATAAATATTTAAACTGTACGCTTGTATGTCGTGAAGCAAATGGCCTACTTGTTTGATGACTTTTGAACTACTCTCTTGCTGTGAGCTAACATGTTAAACGTCAATCAGCATCCAAAATAGTTAATTGGTTTTTCATTGTTCTTTCTTCATCATCTCATCTTGATCTCGATTTGTTCTAACATGGATTGGAAGAATTAGTCTAGTGCTCCTCTTCGAATCATCAAATTTCTTAATAATGAGTGCCTTATATAAACGTGCCTATTTAACATGAATAGAATTTCCACTTGCCAAGATTTTCTTTTTCTTCCAGAACAATGACTGTGAAATATCCACTTGAAATGTTTGAGCGTGGTAAAGATGAACCAGACAGTTTGCCATCCAGAGATAGAGTGTCTTATTGGGATATAGCAGGATTTGTAGTATCCATTATAAGTCACCTCTTGGACGTTGGTTTTGATTGCAATGTGGCAGTTCAATACTACATAAACAAACAATCACTTTATTTTGTTACTACTGTTGCTTTTATCCTAATACCAGCTTTAATTAATACAGCATTCAGTATTCGAATGTATGTGAATGATAAAAATGAAGACCTTAATAGAAGTCGAACCTTAACTAAGAAATGTACAAGTAGAGGAATATTCTTTGCACTTGTACTGGTATTTCAATTGGCCCCAGTACTTCGTTACTTTGATGCATTACGATATGCTAGAAAGTCTAAAAAGGCTGAGAAAAGAAGAGACTTTGAAAACCAAAGAAAATATTATGAACTGATGATCAAAGAGGATTCAGATGTAGCTCTGCTGCGAGTACTAGACTGCTTCTTGGAAGCAGCACCTCAACAGATATTACAGTTAACTATAATTTTTTATACTAATGGACAAGACTTTGGGGCGAACACATTTACATGTAATTATTAGAATTTTCACCCTAAATAAGACTAACAAACT
The DNA here is from genome assembly GCA_958510875.1 of Endomychus coccineus. Taxonomy (NCBI): domain Eukaryota; kingdom Metazoa; phylum Arthropoda; class Insecta; order Coleoptera; family Endomychidae; genus Endomychus; species Endomychus coccineus. Next base: position 26,540,040 of record OY294068.1, on the reverse strand, counting down.
GTAAAAAAGTTCACAACTATGGATACAGTATACCACTAATAAGTAAGCAATAATCACCCTTATCCACTAATACTGTTGAATTCTTGAGGACTTTCCAGCATGTTCTATTTTCACTATTCCTTGGTTTAAATCTCCTCAGTTATATGTAACATACTTATTGCAATCAGCTGACTGAGTCAAAGTGAGGATTTTATATCTGCTCGCATCTCTCTAGCATAAGCTCTCCAGCTCATACAGTTATAGCGATCCTCACCAGTTTTAATCCCAGAAAGAGTTCTATTTGATTTTTTTTCACCATAACTTACAAATTTGTAATAGCTAAGGAATACTAGTAACAATAAAATTATTTTAAAGTCATTTCTAATTTTTTTGTTTCTCATGAACTGCTGTCGAGTAGCATCTTTCAATATGACATTTTGACAGCTAATTGTATGTTCCATTCAGCAGATGAAATTATTAAGAAAAAATGACTTCAGTACAGTTGGTTGCAAATAGAATGTTCATTAAGTGATGGCTCAGTACTTCATAAGTATTTATAGTGGTTAAGCTTGATTGTTTCTTACTTATTAGTGCTGAATAAGAATATCAATTTGAAAATATAGGCTTCTTTGAAAGTTCATTTGTATTATGGTTGCAATCCATATGCAGTAGTTTACATAATTATCAAGAATTCTTCACCATTTTCATCACAAATATAATTTATTTGGATTTCTTTATATTCCACCAGGTAAACCATAGAAGTTTATCAAAAACATATAAAATTATTAATTATAAACTATAATTGTATAAACTTCAATAAATGTATACTTATATATAGAGTAAATAATTGATTGTACTATGGTTTAGAGATTTATAAAAACAAATACACCATATACAAACTGAAATTCTCTATTGTTAAATTAAATCATGTATGATTTTTTTAAATATAGCTATAAATTTTAATAATCAATTATTAACTTTTGGTGAATATAATTCCAAAATACTTGAATATTTATTATGAAACGTTATTTTTTCAGCAATTCATCAATTTCTATCCATTGCAAGTTCCTTTGTTAGTATGGCATGGTCTATGGCATCCTATCATAGACTGATCCGTGTTTCTCAAAAGACAAAAAATAATATATCTTGGACAGGAACCATCTTCCAATTCTTATGGCATTTTCTAGTTACAGGTAAGTTAATTAGAACATAATTTCCACACAACCAATCAACCAATTCAATTTGCCTATCAAAATGGTAGTAATAATAATAATAAAGATTCTTGACACAGTATGAATTATATATAAAAATTCTCGGGAAATAGGTCACATTAACACTTTGTTTTATATTTTCGTCTTTACGTACGTTTCGGTCTCACGACAATCATCAGAAGACTTATTATGTCAAAAAGGGATTTTTAAAGCTAATTATAACATAAAGCGTCCATATCGCACCAATTTCAATGAAAAATGCCCACGTCGTCAAAACGAACAGAACCACGAATAATCGAAATTGTACCGTCAATATTTCAAGTATAAAATTTAACAAGAATCCACTATTCAGTAATATTCTTATAATATACAATCGCACGTTGATATAGTCTCTCAACGACTGGAGATGAAAACTATTATGTTAAGTATCTACCCTCGAACCGGATGTAACGATTTATGAGGTACTTGAAAAAGGTTGCAGACCCGTATTGGAATATTACTTTTGAGCATTCTTCCTAAAATATACTTTTAACATTATAAAGACGCATGTACCAATTTGCAAGAGTTTTAATTAATTAAGTTAGTATAAATCTGACTTAATGTCTGAACGTCAGTCCTATGATTTACAGATTTGGAGTCACGTTTTATGTAAATCATCTCCAGAATGGATTTTTTTGGTAATTGATTTCCAATACAGGTCTGCAACCTTTTTCAAGTACCTCATAAATCGTTGCATCTGGTTCGAGGGTAGATACTTAACATAATAATTTTCATCTCCAGTCGTTGAGAGACTATCAATATGCGCTTGTATATTATAAGAATATTACTGAATAGTGAATTCTTGTTATATTTTATACTTGAAATATTGACGGTACAATTTCGATTATTCGAGGTTCTGTTCTTTTCGACGGCGTGGGCATTTTTGATTGAAATTGGTGCGATATGGACGCTTCATGCTATAATTAGTTTTAAAAAAAACCTTTTTGACATAAGTCTTCTGATGATGGTCGTGAGACTGAAACGTACGTAAAGATGAAAATATAAAACAAAGTGTTAATGTGACCTATTTCCCGAGAATTTTTATATATAAGTAATAATAATAAAACTAATACTACTGATCACAGAATTTATTCAATAAAGTTGATTGCAAATTGCAATCAACGTTTCATAAATGAATTCAGTGATAGTTAACAAAGTAAACCTCAGTTTTATTGTTCTAATGAAAGATTACAAAGTGACAGATAACTCAATTCAATATTTAAAAGGGTAGTAATGTAATTCAGAATGTTTGAAAATTCTTTTAAGTTAGTAGGTATGTATTTTACTTTGCAATAAATCGTATTGCACTAGTAAAGTTTCTGAATGAAAAAAGTTTAAAATACATTTGTATTTGGTTTTTGCAGTATCAAGAATTCTTTGCATAAGCGTCATTGCGTCGATGTTTCCTGGAGCCACACTCTTAGTTCTTTTCATCCACTGGTTTATAATGATGATATGGTTATTACGCATGGGTGTAGAAAATCGTTTGTGCAACCATAATCAGTGCTGCAACATATTGTTTTACTCCACTTTTAGTGCAGTTTATGTATTTACATTTGTAACTTTACACGAAGGTCCTACTTTGTGGAAATATTTCTTCTTCTATGTCTTATTATTTGCCGAAAATACTGCAGCAAATTTAGTTTGGTATTTTAATGCCCCCACAGAACTCCAAGACGCTTTCTACTATAAACCAATTTTCTTTTTAAACATGATTCCGTTTGTAAGCGGAATTTTTTTTATGATAATTTATTATAAATGTTTTCATCCAAGTACTGGGTATGGTAATCGTCAACCAGCAAATATAAATTAATTGGTCTACACAACATGTGCTGGTTCACAGAGTGTACGAATTTTCTCATAAGAACAACAAAATGCAAATGCGTGGCAAATTAGTAATAATTTAAATTTCACTTGGATGAAACAAGGTTCATTTCCCAGAACACAATCTTTGTGACAATTAATAATCATGATAGTTCACTTAATTCATAGTTCATTTATTCATCAATTAGCTCAATTGCAAGAAATGAGGAAGAAACTTAGGAAATATTTAGTAAATTATTTTATTTATGAAATCGGTGCAATTATATTTGCAATGTACCTACAAAATAACGGTACTTAATTTCATCTAACTGTGATCAGTGAGTTAATTTGACATCCTACATACACATTGTATACATTTTAAAGCAGGCAGTGGAATAACGTTTATATTTACACTTTTATAGGGTTAAGGCAGGAATACATCATTTGACATTATGATTTGACCCATTATGATTTTCTTATGGGTTAAAAAATAAAACCATTATACAATTTTACTCATCGGTTAATGTGTTAACAAAGTTTTCTATGGTTCTATTGAATACACATTAATCCTCCTGCGCCTTCAGAAAATGATATATTCTCCTAAAAATGTCGAATATGATTGAACATCCTACTACATGTAAGTGCTTAGCATGCTGTCTAGGAATTTAGGATTGCTGATTCGAATATTTAACTTCACACAGATAATAATGAAGGGTTGAGATATTGAAATATATAATATTTATTTTGTATAGGATGTTTTTCACAACTTATCGATCTCTTTGAAAAAATTTTACAAAAGGCCAACAGTAACTAGTTGAAAATAATAAATTATAAATTTGGGATATGGTTAAAATCTCAAAATCCATTCGTCTATATTTACTACCAGTTTCGGGGGCTATAATGAAAAAAATTAAGAGAACAGGGAGAGAAGTTCGTTTTGTATTTTAACACTGTTATAAGAGCGGTAGGGTAAGTTGCTATCTTGTTTTCTGTTGTACTTTTTAAAATTTCTTTAAGAAATCGACTTTTAATTTAAAAGTGCATATGTGGTTAAACATTGTTGGACACGTCGTGTAACATTCTGTATATATGGTTTTTAAAGTACTAAAATATTTAGAACGTGTCTTTTTAACGGACTGTTTTTGAAACTCGGAATGTAAATTTAATTCATATTTGCCTTATTTATTCAAAATAGCGGCCTTATAAAATCTATGCACAACTTGTATAAAATTTTATGAATGTACTGTAGATATTTATATTGACTCCTGAAAAATATATGATAGTTTATAGAGAGTTCTTAACTAGAACTTATTATTTCTTGATCAACGAGTAAATGGTTGATGTTGACAGAAATGATCAAGGTTGATGTACATTTTACTTTTAGAGCCAACTTGTGACTTTATTCAATTTTGTTGAAAAAATAGTGTTCATGCTTATCGAATTGGTTTATTTATCACCCCACTTGTTCATACAGGTTGTGCACTGTCATTATTAGAATATTAGATAACAATATGGGAACTTAAATAAAAAAGCTATTAGAGGTTCGATTTTCACTAGTTTAATAAATAAATGGGACTTATGGTAACACAGTAGCTTCTTCAAACAGATATTACAAAGTACATTTAATTTCCCCCTTCGAACATAATTATAAAAATTGCCATTATTTCAAGCTAAATCACTGCCTTTATTGGACTAGTGAGTTATAACTAAGACTGCAGTCACACGGTCAATTTTCCAGCCACGCCACTCCCGATCAACTTTGTGCTCAGCCTTCACACACGTACACTTACCGTCTATATATACCAACATAATATATTTTCATATAATTCTGGGTATTGGAAGAAGGGGACGATGAAAAGGTATTGTGTATCATTCGCATTTCTTAGTCGACGGCAATGGAGGAAATATGAGCTGTACAAACTGCTGCAATATTCTTTCTAGTTAAAGAGCTGAAGAGAAGGCAGAGAAACTAAGGGAAAACGCCTTTGGATGCATTGTTTAAAAGCAACGAGGCAAGGAAGAGGCGTCTATCATTTTCCCTTTATGAGGTACAGCAAGGCTAAAAAAAATTGAAGGCTTCCGAATGATTGTCATTCTTTAAAAGCATCGAGGCAAGAAAGAGGCGTGTATCATTTTTCCTTTGATGATGTACAGAAAGACAACAAAAATTTAAATACTTCCGAATGAGTGTTAAAACTTTTGAAGAATTGTACTCTTTCGTCTTTGCTAAAAAAAACCTGCAATACCAAGATAAAAATATGCCGGCTGTATGTTGACATAAATTTCTCACAATGCCGTTGCTTTTTGATTTTATTCGAGTACTTACTCATAATGCACTCACGTTTTTCTATTTCCCTAATGAACATTTCCCTATCGAATAACGCCATTATGTCCAGTTGCCCCGTTATATGTTGATTAGTTTGAACGACCCAACTCATTTGTTCCAGCCTAGTTGACTGTGACTCTCTGTTATCCTAGCCTTAGCCTAGCGATGACAAGAGTGACCGGTTGTTGTCAAATAGTTGCTGTGAAATTAACTTTTATTTCTGAAAATTACAACTCGTTAGAACGAAATAATGTTTCGCTGAAGTTCCTCATGCTCCTCTATCTTTCTCCAACAAGATCCTTTTTGAGATATGCTTTTATCACGGTCGTATATACAGGTCTGGAAACTCGAGGCTGTTTCCTATGTGAGAAGTGAGTCCGCTAAGCGTTATCTGTTGCGTAATACCAAAAGGGTGGCGCATGAGTCGAGGGATGTTCTCTGGCACGTAGACGACCGTGTTTGAACGATATGGCGTCTAATCCTGACATCCTGACAACATACTTCGATCCATGCGCCAGCTGGTGGCTGAGCGGGGGACTACGAGTTTGGCGACATGTAAGAGACTCATGTCAAACATAGAGTTTCCAGACCTGTAGATACGACCGTGGTTTTTATAGAATTGGTGAAAGCAATTTGGTACTAATTTCAGCAGTTAAGGTCTTTATATTTTTCTGGAGCAATAGCTTTTAAATGAGATTGTACAATTGTTAGGTGACCAACAATCTGGGGGAAATATTCAATCATAACCCCACCTGAAAAAAAAATTGTGAGAAGATATGAAAGGTATAATTAAGAGGTATATGTTTTTCAATTCCTTTTCACGGTACCTATCAATAAATTACTCAATGAGCCAGTCTCCATGTGTCATGTAAACAAACCACTCCCCCATCTGTAAATCAGACAGTAAAGGATAGCCAGATGTTGGCTTCTCTATAAAGTGGATTTCGTCTATCGTAAGCGCCTATACGATTGCAGGGCACCAGGTGACACTCAAGTGTAATTCATCGCAAGGCCTTATACGTCAGTATACCTCGCTTACAACTGTTTACCACTAACTGTGGCAATGATGCAGATACAACCGTCATCTCGAAATTGAGAAATTTTTTATATACGACAATATGTGTCGCTAGTAACTGTGCTTTTCAAAAACGCGACACTAGCGACTTTCCGATACAGTTCCATAAGAAACATGATAATAATAAAAAAATATCTTTTAATTACTTTCAACTTGGCTTTGATGTTCTAAATTCTACATAAAGCTGGATTGATAGAGTTAGAAGCGTAGCGTATAGTGGTGTTAGAAGCGAAGCTTTGTTTTATTACTCTCAACCACAGCCGATTTTGATACGTCGGTTCTGATTCAACCGCTGATATAGGAAACTGCAAAGTGTTTACTTGGTTTATAGCCTAATATATTAGAACAAATGACATCGTAGCTGAGCTCTGATTAGATCAGCCAATATGAGGGTACTACCATTTCATTATGATTCGAAAGTTTACCTCATGATCTGTTAAAAGTCTCGATGACTTTTTGCCACTGAAGATAGATAGATTATCGGAAATAAACTAAGACTTAACTAAGAACGAACCATGGGGTTGATAGCAGTGGCGGCTCGTGAATTTTTGAGAGAGGAGGCTGGACATAAAACGTTTTTGTAAAAATATACTCTATTCACAGCCTTTTAACCTTTGCACAGCGACCGTACCAGCTACTTCAGTGACAAAATTAATTGTTACCCAGCAAGAACCAACGTGGAGGTATAGAGTTTCTCTTGCCAAAAAAATTTTTTGTTCGTTTTTTGTCTTTTATTTTTTTTGGATTTTTAATATTTTTCCTTTTTTTTGGAATTTTTCATATTTTGTTTTTTTTATTAATTCTATTATTTTTTTTTATATATTAACGGTCTTTAGTTTGCGAAAAATGATCAATAATATTATCAAAAAATGTATCATTTTGTTTCAAGTGTTTTACTAAATCTTTTTCAATAGATATTAAACAAACATTGTATAAACGATTTTGGCCCATGTATTTGGCATGTAAGTTTTAATTCGTTTGAGAGTAGAAAATGATCTCTCCACCGATGCCGACGTGACAGAAATGGTGACTGTCAAACAAAGTAGTTTATAAAACTGAGGTAAAACTTGTTGCAAATCATTGTCTATCATATATTTTATCATATCGGCGTGACTGTCATACTGGCCTAAAATATCTTTATCCGAGTATATAACGCATAATTCATTGTGCCGTGCTATTTTATCAAAAAATTTATATTTTAGAACTAAGTTATCTTAAAGTGTATTGGGGAACTCTTTTGAAAAAGATTCGAAAAATCTTCTATTCGTCAAGTCAAAAAACTTCAATTCATGTAAATCGGAAAATCGAATCTCAATTTGACCTTTAATAGTATCTAAAATTTCATAAAAAAGTTGTTTATACTTAATGTAGTTTCTTGTCTACCAAATTATATGTTTTCCTCCTTTTCGCGGGAGGAGCCTAGCCTCATCAGTTGAAAAATTTTCAAATAAAATATTAAAATGAAATTCTGTATTACGGAAACTTGAAATTTTTCTAATGAGATGTTTCAAACGATCTCTTGAATTTATGTTGTAAAATTTGAAAAATAAGATCAGTTTGTTCAAATATTAATTTAAAATTATCAAGAAAAAACAAAAATTCTTCATTTTCTAAATAAGATTTTAAACCAACAGCAGCATTTAATGAAACCTGATCTATTGAAAAGTCATCACTGTTTAATACAAAATCAAATGTTTCAATTAATTTGTCTTTATTTTTATGGATGGTAAATACTGCACGTGATGTAAAATTCCATCGAGTTGGAGCATTACAGGGAAATCAATGATTTTTTTAAAACTTCGTCTTGTCAATATTACTATTAGTATTAACAATGATCGATTTTGATAGTTACCTGACATTACTAATCCTTTCAAATCCGGTAAAGGCCGTTTATTTAAAAGAAACACTTTTATCATATGTTAATTCACTAAATGGATTTTCTAAAAGGCAGCAACTAACTCACTAACACTCATTTTAAATTTACAACAGACAACAATCTAACCTTACTTGGCGTGACAACACATAAACAAACAAGCACTGACTGACCTACTCAGCAGTCGGCAGAACGCACGTCTCGTATGTCATAGATTGCTAGCGGCTGCCGCAGGCTAGCCTCCAGTGAGTGTTGCCGTTTTCGCTGATTTACCCAGTTGGCGTTCGGACTGGTCGGAAAAACGGCAACTGCGTTGAACAACACATGCTCAGCGTTTGAGATATATAGAGAGTCTAGCCTCAGGGCACTGAGATTAAAAATATCTACTGAGAACGGGGAATTAATTGTAAAATTTTAAAAATTATCAGAGAAACAGGAAATAAAATGGAGAATGATCATTAAGATAAATTGGTGAGGAGGCTGAGCCTCCTCAGCCTCCTTCGAGGAGCCGCCACTGGTTGATAGACTATTCCCATGCAACAAAATATTAACTGTTGTGCATTGTGTTAGGAGTAGGAGGTATATTGTTGGGCTATGGATCCTATAAATCATAATCGAAAGCAATGAAATCTATCTCTTGGCATAGCAACAAATAGTAATGATGTCATATTTGGTTATCATCTTATGAGAATAGGCGATGGTGCACAACTCGTATGGAACAATTTCAAAATATATGTTCGCTGATATTATAGTTTATATAAGATATATGTGAGGATATACTAAATGCCAAAAATGTGCAGAAACTTTGTACCGAAATGTTATAAAAAAAGTTAGAATTTCAAATAACCACATCATGGTTTCTTAGTCATATTCAAAGTTGAAGAATTTTGAAAGATGAAGTATGTTCACTATTTTTAAAAAGTTGTACACTATGTTCTAGATAGAGTATTATATAATATCAGCGAATATAGTTAATTTTGAATTTTGTTTAATGAACCTATTAAATCTATATCAATATTGTAATGCATTGTGTATTTTCAAGAAGGTTGTATATAATTTGTTTGCATATTATATTATGACCCACACTATGAATTGAGTAAGTAGTTGAGTCTAATAAAAATGGCTGATTATGTGATATATTTCTCCATGTTATTCTTCCAAATATGGCAAGCACGTACTGATATATTTTTTGATTGCCAAATATATAAGTAGGTTATTTATTATAATAATTTATTTGAAGTGAATTAATTTCCTAGTAGAGTCATTATATTTTGGAATGGTGATTACAAGAGATTAGTAGCAAAATATTATTGATGTAATTTTCTTTGTGATGTATTATTTTACCAGTAAAAACAATTTATGATGTTTAAGTTTAACGATCGAAAATAATGATCAACACAATACTAGTCTTGTATTCTTAAATTGTCATTTTTCCTGTAGATAGTCTCATTTTAAGGTAATGTTATATCTATTTTATTAAATTATAATTGAATATACTTTCTTGAAGTTTTTATGTCCATATCCTAAATAATCTATAAAAGTGTTCACCTGTGGATACACTATAACACTATAAATAAGAAATCATCACTATCCACTAAAAATACTGTTGAAGTACTATAAAACCTTTCGGCTACCAGCTCTGAGTTTACTCTGATGATGGCTACATAGTAGCTGAAAGGTCCTCTGCTCAGTACTTAAACTATTTTTAGTGGACAAGGGTGATTATTTCTTATTTCTAGTGTCATATCCTAAATGTTAATTCCAAAAAATCATCAGCTTATGAGGACAAGGTGAAAAGTCCCTAAAAATGAAGCAAGGATATTTGGTCAAAATTTATTTTATTTCTCAACATAATTTCCTTGTAGCCCGATACACTTCGTCCGACGTTTTTCTAATTTTTCGATCCCTTCCAAGTTATACGATTTCGGCAATCCTTCAAAATAGGCGTTTGTTTCAGCGATGATCTCATCATTTGAGCCAAATCTCTCCGTGGTAGATTACGAACCAATTCCTAGCGCAATTTTGCAATTGCGATGGCGGACCTGGGCGCCGGTGCGTTGTCCTGGTGGAAAAGCACTTTTTTCTTCGCCAAATGCGGCTGCTTTCGCTTCAAATCGGCGTTGAATCGATCCAACAGCTCTGCTTAATATAGGCCGGTGATCGTTTTACCCTTTTCAAGGTAATCGATATGGACGATACCGTGTGCATCCCAAAAAACTGTTGCCATGACTTTGTTGGCCGATAAACCCACTTTCCTTTTTCTGCTTCAATTCGCCAGGACAAGTCCACTGTTTCGACTGTTCTTTGGTCTCTGGTGTGTTGTGATGGATTCATGTTTCGTCCATGGTTACGAAACGGTGCAAAAGGTCCTTCGTATCGCGCTTGAACATCGCAAAACACTCCTTTGAAGTTGTTACACGGTCGCGCTTGTTGTCAACAGAGAGCAAATGCAGCACCCATATGGCAGATAGCTTTCTCATATTCAAAATGTTCCGTACCCGTTCGGTTAAGATGCCCATAGCCTCACTGCAATCTCGTGCACTTCAACTCGCCGATCGTCCGATATCATACCATGGATTTTATGGACGATTTCTGGCGTTGTAACCTCAATTAAACGACCAGAACGTTCAGCATCATTTGTGGTCACACTACCACAACCAAAACCAGTAAACCACTTGTGAATTGTTCCAATCGATGGAGAAAAGTCCCCATAATGTTAAAGAAGGGATTCTTTGGTTTGCGCAATGTTTTTTCCACGCAAGAAATAATCAAGACGCGAAATTCACTGTTTACAAAAATCTTCAAGGTTGCTTGATTTCGATGGGTGTCAAAACAGAACTGAATGACATATCAGTCTGAAATTTTTATGCGTAGAGAAGAGAAGTAATAAATTCTGAAAAATGTAGGCATAATGGGCTTTTGCTTCCTTTTTATCGTCCTTTTTCGATACCTTCTTGCATCCATGAGTTCCCGTGTTGTAAACAAAGGTTCGAGAAATTTTTAGAAAAGCAAAAGTCTTTTGTGAAAACGGAAATGGCTAAGTCTGCAGTCAAAAATGTTCTGCAATTTGGTAATATTTTTAACACGGGTTTACAGTAAAAATATATTGTTCTGAAATGCCATTTGATGACATTCTTCGCACTTGCAAAACTAAACTTGTCTCACATTTAAGACCCTTTCTACATGTACTCCGACTAGAAAGAGGCTCGTCTGCGATTAAATCAAAAAGATTCCCAATATTGTTATTCTCTGTTTTCACGCGGCAACGCGACAGATCGTCGAGCATTATATTATTTTCAACGCACGCGTCGTTTATAACGTATCTAACTTTCACTTTTGAATAGCGAGTCATGAATAGTGGGCGGAGCTATTACCCGACTTTTTACTTTCTTCTTTCTTACAAGGACATAATTCGAAATACATTGTACTTATACGGGACGAGTACATTATTCTAGATCTCCATGATTTGTACTTGTGGTTCCTTTTTCTTTCAATCGATAAGAACTAAATTAGGCACTAAACATTTAAGCAAGCAACAGCATTAGTTCGGACTATTAATTTGTTCTGCTTATTCCTGCATCCTGTGCTCGGTTCGTTCTATTCGTTCGGGCTGAAATGTTCAAGTCTGGATCAAAGGATCAAACCGATGTGCTGCAGTGATTATAAAAAGTAATAACATACCTTGGTATGTTAATAGCTATAATAAGTCATTTTCCGTCCTTGTAACGTAAATTACTATTTAATTGAATTGCCATAATTGAATGTCATTTAGACATTAAAATGGCAACTTAAATATCGAAAAAAGTTTTTTTACTTTTTTAAATATCTATTGATACGTGAACATTTACTTTTTTTCACTGTAACAAATCGTTTTTATAGTAAGAACAGAGCAAGTTAACTTTAATGTTGTGAAATTTTATACAGTATTATTCAAAGCTACAGTAGTAGAAAAAATTTTTGTATTTCGTTTGTGGAATTCGTGTTTTAATGCCAAATTCGTGTGAATGTTAACATTTTAACTTGGTATAAAGAACATTTCGGGAAAAATCATTTTGAATACATATGTCACATCATTCCTCAAGAAAGTTTGTCACTTTCAAAACACACTACGGACAAATATCTAGGTAATTTAGAAGGGATCATAATATATAAACGAAAAAACAATTAAATTCAAATCCATCTCCAGCTGAGGGTAACCCCTGTTTGCATTATTATCCCCTTATTTTTGAATTCTAATTTAGTTTGCTCCGTTGATGGCTACTTCGTAGCCGAAAGGTCCTCAGTACTTAAACAGTATTTTTAGTGTTCCTATTTATACTTGAAATGTTTATTGTGCACTTCATAATTTTGTATGTTTAATAATGGCACTTCGGTATTAAAACTACGGCCCTCGCCATCGAGGCTTTAGCCTTCGAAACAGATTGTGTTTAAGAATATATTGACAGTTTCTATGTTAGGATATCATGATATTTTAATTATTCTTGTGGTTATACATAAATTATGTTGGATCATGAACATTACAAAATTTAATCGTTTCACCTTTACAACGTGATTTATCCATATTGTAAGATTAAACGTCCGAAAAATGTCATGAAAAAATTCGATGGTAGAATTTTGTATCTGTTTGATAATGGAATGGCAATTCGGTGTAAACTATATTAAAGTTTTCATGTTATTATGAAACGTGGTATAAAAACAAAATTGTTTTTTCATTTAACTACAGCTAACTTCGAATTGATGTTGCTTCATACATATAGATAGTGGGGTCGCATTGAACATATTAATTTTATACTGATTGTTTAGACCAGTCAATGAGTGAAATGAAGACCATCAACATTATCAAATGTAAACAAAGATAAGCAAGAGGTTAACCGCAAAAGTCTAAGTAAAATTTTCACAAGCAAACCAATTGTGTAGAGAATCATGGAATCCTATTTGATTCCAAGTGATTGTTCGGACGAATCCGATGTAAGTGGTCCATTTTTTTTTTCAATTTAAAATGAATCTAGGTACCTACCTATATTTACTGAGACCAAAACAGTAGGTATCCACATTATGTACTTATTTCATTCTTATAGTTCCTAGTGAACGTATAGGTACGTGAATTAAATAATAGCCTTACTTTCCAAAAACCTTGTAGTAATCACTCATAAATGAGAGATATTCCGATATTTCTTGGAATACGAATGATGAATATATTACCAGTGGCGGCTCATATGATGCAGCAAATATTGAATAACCGAATTCTAGGTGCTGAAGACTATTGTTCTTTGATAGAATGTTTCCTATCACTCTTGGTTATCCTCGAATATTTCATCACTCTTACAATATCAATGAGATTAGAAGCTCAATACCTACTTCTACCGAAATTCTGATTTTTTAATTTTGTTTTAGGAATTACTTACTATTATTAACTTAAAATCAAACTAAATATTGCAGTAAGTTGGACTTGTATTCATGGGCTTCATCATCATAATTCTGTCAACTTTTCTTGTGATAAAGGTGTTAAATTTTATGATGTATCAAAATTTTTTCCAATTTTGATACATCATAACCTTCGGTTTTTATTTCTTCTAATTTTAGCTTCAACGCTTCAAGTAAAAGAAAATAAATGTCCAGGTAAAAACGATCTATACAATTTATTATTCAAGTACTTACGAAATATTGATTCCTCTTAAGAGAAAAATGAAAAATAACTAAAGAAACATGTGAAACAAAAATTGACAATAACTAAACTTTGCATCTCGTGTAAATTTAAATTTGTTTTATTTCAATATTCTACAATTTTAAAAAGGAATTTATATTAGTTTTAAGTATTAAATTTACACTTATCATGCTGCAATGGAAAACAATGAATTGATAAAAATTAATACATATTCCGATTTATGAAGAACTGTTATTACGAATAGCTAAAAGTGCAAAAACAAAAACGATCTATACAATTTATTATTCAAGTACTTACTAAATATTGATTCTTCTTAAGGGAAAAAATGAAGAATACCTAAAGAAATATGTGAAACAAAAATTGACAATAACTAAACTTTGCATCTCGTGTAAATTTAAATTTGTTTTATTTCAATATTCTACAATTTTAAAAAGGAATTTATATTAGTTTTAAGTATTAAATTTACACTTATCATGCTGCAATGGAAAACAATGAATTGATAAAAATTAATACATATTCCGATTTATGTAGAACTTTTATTACGAATAGCTAAAAGTGCAAAAACAAAAACGATCTATACAATTTATTATTCAAGTACTTACTAAATATTGATTCTTCTTAAGGGAAAAAATGAAGAATACCAAAAGAAATATGTGAAACAAAAATTGACAATAATTAATCTTTGCATGTTTTATTTCGATATTCTGCAATTTTAAAAACGAATTTATATTAATTTTAAATATTAAATTTACACTTATCATGCTGCAATGAAAAACAATGAATTGATAAAAATTAATAATACATATTCCGATTTATGTAGAACTTTTATTACGAATAGCTAAAAGTGTTTTCACAAACTTTGATTTCGATTTGTACAACGCTATAAATAATATCAAAATGATTTACGGATTGTATGTCGCATGCAATTTCTTGCATTGCGCCCTTGGCTTATTATGGATCGTCAATCCTGTTCCTTTTATCACATTTAGTAGTTTTTCCATGGGGGTTCCAATCCAATTCGAGCTGGTGGCAAACAGTGCCCCCACCTCACTCTTCTCTTATTTTCGTACCCTCACAATGATAACCGCAACACCGCTTTCGGAACGTTATTGATCTGTCTCGTGTCCATTTATAATAATTATTCGTTTATTGGTTGTAACACCTACAGCTAGCCATATATAATAAGCTAGCTCAGACTGTACTCACAAGAAATGTTATTCCATGTTCAATGATCATTCAGTTACAATTTTACCTGAAAAGTCGATCAAGGAAAATTTTCACACTGCGTATCTCCTGTTTGTTTTGGGAACAAGCTAATGTTTCGTGAAATTCACATTTATTTTTATTTTATTCTGAGATTACCTAATCATTAAATCATATCTTCCTTTGAAGAAAGAGGAGCTACTGACTGCTTCATCATCCATTCGGTAATCCCATGCTACCACTGATATCTATATAATAATTATAAACATTAGGAGTTGTTATTTGCGAGTATATAATGATAACGTCGAATGTCTAAAAATAAAAGGTGAAATATATCCACTAACACGCAAAAGATGTTTGATACACAAATTGAAAATAAGAAAAGAAAGGAAGATTTTTACTATATCCCTTTAGGCCACTACTACTAAAAGCCGTATAAATAATTGCATCAAAGTGAATAATAATAATCTTTTGGGTGTAATCTCTCGATGTAAAAGAAATTGTTCCGTTTTTTTATCTAGTTCCTATCAATTTTAATCATTATAATTTGAATGTAATAAAAAGTTGTATCTTCGTTTAGGAATTATTATGATACTGAGGTCATCAAAGATCACCAAATTAGGATATGATTTAATTCATAAAAATAATTGAAAGTGATTGTGAACTAGAGAATGTAACTTTGAAGATAGATGTTCATTCATTTGGGAAGTGTTTTCTTAAGGTGGAGTGCAAAATTATCAAGCCATTAAGCGAATGCAATTAAAATAATATGAATAATTCGATTTATTATGTTTAAATGCACTTTGACACATATCCATCAAAATAATCCAGCGCATGGCCCCCACTTTATAGGTATCGAGCTAAGCTTGGGGTACGTATCTTGAATCAAATCAATCAAATATCACTGAATGCGCAATTAAACGAATGTTTATTTGAAATATATGTATACTATTTTGTTATTTGGACATTATAAGTGAATAAATTAATGGAACATGGATGCGGTGAGTTATATTTCATTCTAGATATTCTTCAATAAAGACGTGAATTAACTGCAAGTGATATTTTACTTTGAATTAAATCGCAAATTCTCATCCTTTACAACTTTTGTTATTGATTCTTTAAATTCAATTGAAACCTATTGCCGGTTAATTTGTTATATGAAATGGGTTTTAAAATGTTTTTGGAAAAATGGTCAGAAACATTGATTGAAAGAGTTATCATTCAATCAACGTCAGAACTTAATTGAAAAATTAAAAATTCGGCTTTTAATAATGATGTAGAAATAATATTTAATTCCCTACTAGTCTGTTATGTTTCAATAACCACCGTATTTTGATGTACGTTACATTGGAAATAATGCCCTTGGGTGTTATAAAGTCTTATATTGTCCTATGTCATTATTGATTTATAACGCATCGTTACATTGTCAGTAGATGATTTTCATATACCATACCAAAACAATAACGAAGCCACTTTCCAGTTTCACTATTTTTGTTTTTATATTCAGCACTTAACCCCAACTTTTGTATTTTACGCCACCAAGACTGAGTAATATGGAAGCGGCAACCAATAATTATAACTTTACGAACAGCATTATGAATGGCAATTTCAAAATCAACACTACTTTATCAGGAATAAAACTTAAGTTGTTATTAAGAGAACAAATAAACTAAATTTTTTCCAAACAGAGTCTATAAGTTTCTTCTGATTAGTTTTTCAGTAAACTAGACACTAGCGGTATTTAGTGTCCACTTATTTAACCATGTATGGTAAATAGTTGTGTGAAAAATTTTGTGCAGTATTGGAATTTGCCATGCATGTATATAAAACTCGACTTACATAAAAATTTCAAATTTGTTTGGCAGCTAAAAATTACAATTCCATTTCGGAAATCATTATACAGAACAAAATTTTCCTCTCTTGACGTTTTGTAGGAATGTTCTTGCAGATAACGGTGAAGTTCGTTGGCAGAGCGAGGCAAAGTGGGCAACGTTTTGCGACGTCTATTGTAAATATTTTCTTTGACGCATTTTAAGCCCCGGGAAGTCAATGTTTCTGAAGAAAAATCTGATGGAAACCATTTGAAGCTAATTCTTTATGCAATATTTTAGTTGGTCTCCCTGCAAGTTCTTCTTCCGCTTTTCTTTTGCAGGCAACACTAAGAAAAATAATGATTATATAATTATTTGGAAACAAGCCCCTATCTAGTCTTAATAGCAATAAATATTCAATTAACCGTAATGATCAACATCCACCCATCTTTCCTGTTCTTACCAAAGGAAGTTCTGTGTGACAAGTTTCAGGCACCCTTAAACTTTACCTGAGACCTTGACCGGTCCCCCTAATCAAATTGTGACGAGTATCATGCTGTCCAAAGTTTCAGTTGTTTCGGGGTTGTAAGATTTAGGTTTGACTTTTTCAGCATCCGGGGCGCATATTATTCACATATTAGGCATGTCTCTGAGGTGGCTTATTGCACTCTTGGAGATTTCCGAACGTAGTTGGTTAAGCCCCTAGCGGCTAACGAATCAACAGGTGATTTTGCGAATTCAATGTTCAACCTGCATCAGTAAAGATTACGATAATAAATTTTCCTTCCCGATTTCGAAACTCCAAGCGACAAGGTCATAGCAGATTAGTCTGTTAAACTTTAGACGAGATGATTTTTTAAATTTTTATATATTCTTTGTTGTAATTGATTGATGTTCCTTCTTTATTATATTATTGAAGATGCAGGTACACCTCTAGATCCTTGTACCCGGAAACAGTGCGTTATCGTGCAAAATCATTGTGCAATAAGCTACGTCCGATACGAGTACGCGTCCGGGCCGGTCAAATCCACTTTGAATTGAATTCAAATTCACTTATTTGACTTTTATTTATTCATACAGGACCTGGAAGAGTTAGTAGATGATCCACTATGCAATCCCAACCAACCAGTTATAGTCACTTTCGAAGAAATTACCTCAGCGGCATACAAGATCCGATCAGGCATAAATTTAACACAATGTTCGGTAAAGTAACATAATTTCACAGCTTAATACATGGATTATCAATCATATTTTTCAGAAATCCCATATGTCAAATTTAACTGGAATGGACATTTATTTGAAGAAAGACTTTTTACAATATACAGGGAGGTGAGCATATATATATATAGGATGGTCTTTCATAGGGCTACAATAATCTTGAAAACTGCATAATATTCTTTTAATTACTAGTTGTAATTTACCCTTTCCCAAATTTTACCCTTAAAGTACTTCTCGTTTTTTAGAATCTTAGCTTTAATTCAGTTTTTTTCTCTGTAACCCATATAATGTTCGAAGAACATCGTATGAGCCAGCGGAGGAATGTTGGGAAAGGAGATAGGCATTCGAACTTTTCTTGAAGGTTTGAAGGTTATAGGTATAGGGAAAGACCTCATTAGGCAAAGAGTTCTCGAGCTTGACAAAATTGAGCTTCTCTAGTCTGCCTTTGTGGAATCTCTCGTGATGGAACAACAGACGAGACTTCTGATGAACACTGACCTTGGAAATATCTATAGAAAGGGGAGCGATGGGCCACCTTTCTACGAGGTTCTAGAGAGTTGTGTGACATCATCAATCAGACGAATAGCTCTCTTATGGATAGAACCCAAGAGCTTCAGCGTATGTGTGGGAGATTACGAGGAGCTGCTGGGATGTAAAATAGCTCTTGGCACGAAATAGAAAACCAAGTTTCTGTGGAGCGGTTTTCGCAATGGACATCACATGATCATCCCATGAGAGGTTGCTGTTGGTCGTGATCCGGAGCATCGATATGGAAGACTTCATAGGAATAGTTGTACCAGACATAATCATATTAGGGAGTGTGGGATCTGCCTTCCTGGAGAAGATGCAAGCTTGAGTTTTGGTTGCATTAAACTCTACTAGATTATCAGATCCCCACTTCAAAATCATTCCCAGATCTCCAATAATTGCGTCAACATGTCTCTGTATCACCGCTCTGACTTCATTGATGGTATAGGGGCTCTAGATGTGAAATCGATATGAAGTGTACCATTATCTGCAAAGCTGTGAACGGTACAGGTGGTCACTTCCAACAGATCGCTGATATGGAGCAGAAACAAAGTTGGTTCCAAGAAAGATCCCTGTGGAACAACAGCGTTGATAACCATTGTATCGGAGGATACTCCGTCAACCACCACATGGCGTTATCTATCTGTTAGTAAACTCGGTAGTAAGCGACAAAGTTGAGGCGGTAAACCATATGACGGAAGTTTCCAAAGAAGGCTTTGGTGCCAGACTTGGTCTAAAGCTTTGGATCTTTGAATATCCAATACTACACTAATTCATATATAACCACAAAAATATTTAAAATATCATGTCCTAACATAGAAACTGTCAATATATTCTTAAACACAACCTGTTTTCTAGGCTAAAACCTCGATGGTGAGGGCCGTAGTCACTTAGTCAGTTACATTACATTTCTGTGCACACCTATTTGATTTCATGATGAAATATAATAAGGCTATACTTACATAGCTTTTTTATTATATTAGTCGGAAACAAAACTAATAAAGACCTAGTAAATATGCCTACGGCCTTGTCGATGGATATTAAATTATAAAGAATATGAATGAAGCATGAAAAATATTCGAAATTTTACAGTAGGTACAGAAAAGCATCTAAACAAAGCGTTGGCAACTCTTTCGGTCATGTCATAACTCGGACAATCTTGTACCTATCTTTATACCGGGATATCAAAAATTATCTTGGTCAAGGGTGGTTGTGGAATCTAAAACGTGTCTTTACGTTTGAAATAATTATGTCACTGTCACACTGACATCATCAATAACCTTCAAATTTCATACCTACTGACGCGCAGCGAGCTCCTCGAGGCATATGTCAAAATGATTACGTTCGTTGCTATTTACATAGGACGTTTGGCGTTCATGCAATTGTGTTTTTACAATTCGAACCTTCTAATTTCGATAGGCCAAGTGAAAATCCCGGAGTCTAAAGCGCTAGAGACTTCTGAGTGTTATAACATTCGTATAAAACTGCGAAATTTCGCACTTTTAGAAACTTCAAATTAATCAATTTGACTTAACTGATTCTGACACAACAAAACATATTCAAATATTTAAAGTAAGACACGCGTTTTACATTTCACAACCACCCTTGACCAAGATAATTTTTGATATCCCGGTAGTCAAAGACATCTTTATATAAACCTAAAATTCGACAATTGCTGTGCGTGAGTTGTCTAAGTATCCATTAGTTTTGTGTGGTATACAACCGTTCGTTAATACATATATCATCATGGTCAATTTACTTGATAGAATTAGACAGGTAATCAAAACGTACAATACACGACAACATGGTCAAGACTTGCACCCTTTTGTCTTAATGTTTTATGATACATTTCTTTTAGTTTCAAAGATAGAGGAGCTAGATATGTGTTAATGATGCTAACTCCAGAACAACAAAAAAAAGGTGTGGTTGCAGCTTCATTGGGAAACCACGCTCAAGCCGTTTGCTATCACGGTTCAACACTAAATATCCCTGTTACTGTTGTTATGCCCATTATAGCACCCATTATGAAAATACAAAAGTGCAGAGAGTATAATGGGAATGTGATAATTGAAGGAAAAGATATGAGCGAGGCACGAAAAGTAGCCTTGAAATTAGCCAATAATAAAGGACTCACATACATAAATGGGTAAGTTCATTTTTACAGTTTCAGTTTTAAGAAACGGCGTAGGCACCCGCTAAGGACGAATTTTTCGAATCCCAACCGGGGTAAAAGAAATTCGATATGTTTTAAAGTTTTTAACATCGAATATCAATTTACATCATCATCATTTGAGGGGAAGGGGCTTGACCCCCAAATGCACTTGGGGGACTTAGTTGGGCCAGTTGTGCGCCCCATAGTCAGAAGCATATTCTATTCTAGCAGGTTTGTGGCCCGCCAGAAACCCAGAATATTGCCAACGCTGTTTTCCATAAGTTCTTCTGGGAGCAGTTTTGATTATCCAAAATGACGGTGCCTGAGGCAGTTTCTTCGGCCTCTCTGCAATTCCTACATATAGGATCATCTGCGATGCCCATAGTATGAAGGTGTTTGTTAAGACGACAGTAGGATTCCAGTCATCCCTCTGATGTCCCTTCTGTTCAGAGAAAGGAGTTTCTTTGAGAGCCTAGACACAGTCTCTTTGATGAAGAGCTTGGCCTGCTTCATGCGTGGTGATTCTCGCCACAGTTCAGACCAGTCTTTGTTCAATTGGCCCAGAAGGGTGAGACACCCCACACAATTTGATAAAGCGACCATTGGTCCCGGTCCGACAGGGACAGACGACGCTAACTTCTACGAGTATTAGTCGTTGTATATGAGAATCTTGTGAGTTGGAGAGAGCCAGACTTATTGCATTGTTTCACAAGATAGACCGGTGAAACGCTATCAACCGTTGAGAAAGTTGGGCCTAGCCATGTGAGATGAACGTTCGACGACTGATTACGGTTATCTTATTTAAAAAAATTACCACAAAATGTATCAATCGAATACATCGTCTAGTTATCGCTAGATAAGGTACTGCGGACAGCCGCGTTTATAAATCCCTTGTTTTCCTTTGACGAATTATTGCACTCATTGAAGTTAATACGAATATACTCTTCGTCCGTTGCATCTTCACCTTCACATCACAATTATATGAAGCTGGCTTAGACAAATGTACGTCATACTTTCCTCATTCTAAGAACGTTGTAATCAAAGACAAGAATTAATGTGCATTAATGTGTTCTTCAAGCTGCAACTTACGTGGGCTATTCAGTCAGTGCATAAGACAAAACATACGTAAATGTTAAGAAATCACGCATTCCTTTCAGATCTGTTTGCAACTTTTCTTGTTTTTTTGCTATATTTCATTACGTATAAGGTACACTAAATATCAGTTTTTCTAAGAGCGGACTAACACTGACTTTTGTTTGACGCAGAATTATCGATTTGATCTAACGAATCAACTGTACAAGTTTCTTAAGCTCAACATGTGTGTTAAAAGAAAGCAAACCCAAAAAAACACGTTTCGTAAAATATGTTCAATTTGATGAGAAATGATTTTTGAAACTTTCTATTTCGTACCTAACTGAAATTACACCGACATTACTCGGATATGTACCCACTTGTATTCTTCGTTTTCCTTTATTCTGTAGCAATACCTCCTCACTGCAAAATGAGAGGAGAACACAGTATAATGATTGGGATACTCTCAATGCCATCACTTGACATACTTTGTTAGCTAACTACTGGGATTTAGAGAGTAGAGTCACAAAGTGGATTTGCTTTGTTTATCTAGAGACTGCTTCATCTTTGAAAAATATTTCTTTTAGATACGATCATCCGCAAATAATTGCCGGTCAAGGAACTATAGCTTTAGAAATTGTAGAACAAGTACATGAAGATATTGATGCTGTAGTTATTCCAACTGGAGGTGGCGGTCTTTTGGCTGGGGTTGCAGTCGCTATAAAAGCTCTGAATCCAAAAATAAAGATAATTGTGAGTTTTTTGTTAATCTATATTTTAATTCAACTCGTTTACAATATATTTCCAATATTTGAAAAAGAATAATCAATATGTAACAATTTAATTGAAATCATTGATTGGTTTTCGAATTTGTTATTTCCAGGGGGTTGAGTCTGAAAGATGTGCAAGTTTTTCTAAAGCACTAGAAGCCAAAAAACCCGTTTTCACACAGATAGGAGGTACTTTAGCAGATGGTCTCGCAGTGCCTCAAGTAGGATACAATGCCTGGGAAACGGCGAAAAATTTAGTAGATAAAATGGTAAGTGAAAACCTTTATTCAAATATTATATTACTTGTAATATATAGTACAAATGGTGCTGAAAACATACTCATTGCTGATTTAGCTACGTAGATGTTGCTTTATCCTTCTTCAATGGTACATGGAGACAATTCTTATCATTCGTTAACGATATTCATCCTAACTTTGAAGAAAGAGTAAGGTAACAAGATGAATTTGCTAGACCTTATACCCTCACAAACCATAATAATATTTATTGTCCCCGTAGTGACTATTAACGAAAAATAAAAACAAAGCAAAAATGTTTTTTTATTATAACATCATATTGTGTTTATTTTCTCAAATGGAATCATATAATGGGCTCAACAATATATAATATTGTATTTTTGCATCCCACTATAAAATTACCCGCCTTAATCTTTGAATTGCGTATCTACGAAAACATTAGATTATTTAATCTCATATTATTTTTAGACCTAGGAATCACCTCGCAAAGGTCAAGAACTAAAATTATTTTCCAACAACCACAATAATATTATGTTAGTTTTGTACTATTATTATATTTCTTATATACACATAAAAAAATCAAAGATCAAGGCATCTTAATATTAAGCATGAATAATATTGGTAGCAATCAGTGGAATTATTTTGAACTTTACATTTTCAAGAATGCAGAATTATGTCAAGTTTTACATTATGAATCAATACTTTACCAGTAACTTTGTTTTCATGCACTTTAATATAAAAACAAAAATAAATAAGCAACCGTTTCACTAATGAACGATTTATTTTTCCTTTTTGTTTATAACAATACTGTCTCTGACCTTACATAATTCGGAGAAATCATATAAAACACTGTTTCAAGATAACTCCTTTTTTGGAATTACCGCTGCGGATTAAATCTCCTTGATTACAACAGAAGAGATCGAAATAAAGGCAGTGCCGAATCTACCAGGGGGAACCACCCCTGGCGGCACGTCCGGGAAGCCGGTTAAATAGTTATACTAACATATTGACAAAAACTTGAAGTATTTCACGATGGCAGACTATTGGTATCTTCGGTCTTCAGATACAAAATAAAAATGTACAAAAAAGGAAATGTGCCTCCTTATCCAATAGGGTCGATAATAAAGGGTAGTCAAGTTATAGGTCAGTTACCGTACAATCTTGGAAATCCCAGTTAATTATGATGGGTCCTTTTACCGCAGTATAAAAATGTCTATACTGTGCTTTTACCATCTACGTACAATTATACTGATATTTCATAGTTGACAATTCCTTTTAAGGCACTGAGTAGCTTATTTATAGTTGCTTACTAGATAATCGTAAAATAAATGATAGCGCCCCTACATAGTTGTTAGAACATATGAACAATATAATACCCATGGTAGAATCTAGACAGAGTACGTTTATGTCTGAACTAACACTACAATTAATTGTTGGAAGGTCTTATGAGAAAGGCTGAGAAATAAAACAAATGATTGGATAAATACGGCAAAATATTGGATTGGAACCAACTATGAAAACCTGCAGGATCCATAAAACCAAAGAATGATGAGGGAAAAAGTTTTTTGTAGGGGAACGTTTTCTACATAGTGTGAAAGAGATAATCGATGTGATACTGATTCAATTGAATGAAGAGTATAACTTAGTGCACTCAACGACTGGTTTTCTTTTCTGAATTGTAAAGAATTAGAAAGCTCAAATGATAAGGGATTGGAAATTTGTGCTGTAAACCAAGCCAGTTTTTGATGATCTGAGTGAAGAAGAGTTCCGCACTGAAATCTGTAATTCTTCAGGACGGTTAACTCAGAACAAACGAATCCACTCGATCTTCCAAATACAATACAAAGAAAGAGCTGAAGCTTTCTAAAATATGTGCTTGAGAATTTAACACTCCCAACTACATCAGTAAGCTGTAATATGAGTTTCAGAAAACTGAAGATGATTAAAAAAAACTATCTCAGATCATCAACCAGATCGATAATGATTCAAGTAATACTCAAAATCTTGCAATATTCTTTAGATAGCCAAGAAGCTGATTCAGTAAATTATGAAGAAGCCATGAACTAATTTTCTGAAAGAAAATCGAGAAAAGGAATTATGTAAATATTTGCATCCAACATCTTTGCTAATGCATATTGTTTGATGTACTTAGAGATATATATTATGCTTTGTATATACGAAGGCAAAGTGGAAAGTCCCTGAAAAATAAAACAGATGGCGCCACAATCGAAAATCGCATGTGACATTTGTGATGAACCATCTTTAACTAGAACGCATTAAAATTTTCAGACTGATATGTCATTCAGTTCTGTTTTAACACCCATCGAAAGCAAGCAACCTTGAAGATTTTTGTAAACATGGAACATGGAAAAAAGTTAATTTCGCGTCTTGTGTAACATTATTTCTTTCATGGAAAATACATTACGCAAATCAAAGCATCCGCTATTAAACATTATGGAGACTCCTCACCATCAATTGGAACGATTCACAAGTGGTTTACTGATTTTCGTTGTGATAGTATGACCACAAAAGTCGTCCAATTGAAGTGACTACGCCAGAAATCGTCGATAAAATCCATGGTATGATATTGGACGATCGGCGAGTTAAAGTGCATGAGATTGCTGACGTTATGGGCAGTTCGACCGAACGAGTACCGAAGACCGAACATTTTGCATAAATTTTTGAATATGAGTAAGCCATCTGCCGGATGGGTGCCGCATTTGCTCTCTGTTGACAACAAGCGCGAACGTATGACAACTTTAAGGGAGTGTTAGGCGATGTTCAAGCGCTAAAAGGACTTTTTGCCCCGTTTCGTAATCGTGGACGAAACATGGATCCATCAACAACACACCAAAAAGACCAAAGAATAGGCGAAACAGTGGATTTGTCCTGGCCAATCGAAGCCGAAAAAGGAGAAAGTGGGTTTATCGGACAACAAAGTCATTGCGACAGTTTTTTGGGATGCACACGGTATCGTCAATATCGATTACCTTGATACCTAGATATATAATTCAATCAATCACGTCCTTAACATCCATAAATTGTATGTAGTTTTAATTTGATCGTTTACTTACTTTTGTCTTTTGCATATGTTCAAACTGAATAGAAACTAAATTTTAATTAAACATTCGCAAAGTATGTTCTTCCAATAATATCAACCATATATATTCTAGGTCATTGTTCAGGAAGAATGGATAGCCGTAGCAATTTTAAGACTGGTAGAATTAGAGAAATGTATCGTAGAAGGAGCAGGTGCATGTG
Source organism: Endomychus coccineus (assembly GCA_958510875.1). Classification (NCBI taxonomy): domain Eukaryota; kingdom Metazoa; phylum Arthropoda; class Insecta; order Coleoptera; family Endomychidae; genus Endomychus; species Endomychus coccineus. Next base: position 26,513,801 of record OY294068.1, on the reverse strand, counting down.
GATTAGCGGCCATATTGGCTGGACAATTGAATGAGTTCAGGGGGAAAAGGTGAGATACATCAGAATGATCATGGATAATGTCTCGTTTCCAATAAACATGAATATTTCAATGAACGATTTTTCTAGGGTAGTTTTAATACTGACTGGTGGAAACATAGATACAACAATACTAGGAAGATGTTTGGAAAGAGGATTGGCGGCTGATGGCCGTTTGGTTAAATTTAAAGTTACTGTAAGCGACAGACCTGGAGGAATATCAGAACTTTGTAAATTGATAGGAAGTGTAGGTGTTTCCATTAAAGATGTTATACACGAAAGAGCTTGGGTTATGTCTGATGTATTTAGTGTGGAGGTAAGTGTACATTTATATGTGGAAAACATACATGTAATGTAATAAAACTATTTGGATTTATCAATTCTCTCCAAACCTACTGATGTAGCTTTCATTTTGTCCGATAGATGACCCTACAGTATACACCATGACATGACCGAGAAAACTGTTTCAAATGATCAGTTCACATGAATCATTGATCACGCCATGTCACTTTTTGTTTTTTTGCTAGCAAAATAGTTTTCGGACACTCCTGTCAAAATAAAATTTGATTTGAGAGATACCAGTGTTGAATATATCTATCTGATCACCTATGCTGTTGCAAGTATTACTCCTGTGGTACACCGGAGAATTTAATAGAACATTGGTTCTAGGAGTAGGTTGATAAAAAGTTATGTTTTCACGCGACAATTTAATTCATGCACTAAAAATGCCATATGTCGCGGTGTTTTGTCATTATGACAGCGAAAAAAGTTTGCCCTAACTTTTCCAGCGACAAAACGGAACCTAACTTTTGAAAGCATGACAACCAGCATTGTCAACAAATTTTTGATGACGTTATGTCAGTTTTTCTCAAACTTGCGTTGTCAGAAAAGTATCTTATTTGTGGAAATATCGCGATTTGGACAGTCTTCGAGTGGAGAAATTGAAGAAGCCATCAATAATAATGTGCCTCGCAATACTGTGAATTCAACTACGTCAATTTGGCGACAATTTGCGATGTTTTGTTTGGAAAAAAAAACATGAACTCATTGCAGAAACTTCCACTGAAGAGTTAGCTTCTATTTTATGTGACTGGGCATTCAACATGAAGAAGAACAATGGAGAAGACTATAAAGAGAGTGCAGTCAAAACGATTTGGAACACTTCAGCAAAAATGTTACAAGAGAAGTACTTCAAAGAATATAAAAGAATTTTTAATCCGTTCACGGACATACAGTTTGAGAAAGCGAGAAATGCACGCGACACAAAATTTTGCAAGCAATCCCAGAAAAAAGGAAGGTGAGTTCTAAAGCTCTCACAAAACAAGAAATTTTTGAAATGGCACTATTCTGGAGTGAAGAAGAACCTGTAGGCCTTCAAAGAAAATTTTATCATATTGCTGCCTATGAATTGGCTTAGAGAGGTGGAGAAGCAGCAAATTGTAATTCTATTTTAAAATCGAGACAGACAACCATGGAAGAGAGACCGGAGGAGTTGAATATAACCCAGTGTTTTCGAAGACAGCACAAGGTGGAAATCAGAAGTTGGCCGACAGTAAATGGTTGGTAGCAAACACTGAAGAAGATTGTGTATTTCCAGTACAATTGTTTAAACAAATTATGGGAAGACGGGGAAACCATATCACATGTGAAAATTTTTTTTAACTCCAAATCCTTTCTGGCAAAAAACAAATTCGAAAGGATGGTATAAGAATTCTCCTATTGGGATAAATGAAATATCTAAATGGACCAAATCCTCGGCGAAAAATATTGGAGTTGATGTCAAGCGGGTGAAAATTACGAACCATTCGAATCGAGCTGCCGCCGTAACTGAATTGTCCAGGAGTGATATAGGTGAACAAAAACTTGTGAAAATTACGGGAAATAGCAACCCATCGTCATTAAAACCGTACCTTCAGTTAGATGAAGAACATCATAAAAAAATCATTGGTTCCATTCGTACTACCACCGTCCAGGAAACAGTTACTACCACCGCTCAAAATACTAGCATGCAGCAAACTATTAACAAAAGACAAGAAAGTCCTGAAAATCAAGCTTTTTTTAATAATTGTGTTTTTAACAATTGTACTTTTCCGTTAAATTAAATAAGCTAATTTACATCTTATTTTCTAATTTATTGATTCACATATTCATTAAATTGTCTTACCGAATTACACTCTAGCTTTTTTTTTGTCGAAGTAAACTTGACATTTATAATTCGAATTTTGTTGCCATTAGGCAATTCAACTCAAAAAACTGCCAGCAAAAATTACTCGTCCTGCGGACTCGTAATTTTTTCAGTTTTTTTGTTGCCAGGCAACAAAATTCTCATCAATATATGTCAAGTTTACTTCGACAAAAAAAGCTCTCGTGTAATTATAAGTGACAATAATTTAATTTGGCTAAAAATTTATTTGAAAATGAAGAGTACGCTACGGGTGCTTAGGCTAATCACCGAATGTCTTCGATGTGATCATGGGCTAAACCTGTAGGAGGGTAGATTCTTGTCAATTTTTTTTTTAATTTTCACCAGTATGATTTTTTTCAGGTGAAAGTGGTGTGTGAAACAAGAGATTTTGCCCATAGCTTGGAATTACGAGAATTATTATTCTCCCGCTACAAAAAAGTTAGATTCGATAGCGTGGGGTACATAAAACCAGACATTACGTCGAATATGATCGAGTGATGTAAAAAACCTAATATAGTTTCTTGTAAATAATAAAGATTATGTTAAATGAGAATTTCTTCTTTCCAAAATATCTATTAAACAAACGCCAGTGATGTTCTTATGTTTGATGATTGTTGAAAATTTTATAAAGCATGAGCACGGTCATCTATACAGGTCTGGAATCTCTATGTTTGACATGAGTCTCTTACGTCTCTCACAGAATTAGGCGCCATATCAAATTTCAAGCCCCACAATACAAAGATTGATTGATAATAACCGCACATTTTAAGTAAAATAATTTTTCTCGTAACGCAATATTTACTATTCTGATTTAAGAGAGGAATAGAACTGTTACTCTTGTCAAAATGTATTACTCACCTTAAAAATAACTTTTTCGTTATACATGACGCACTGTTTTCTTAAGATTTTTTTTTCGAAGTGATGCTCGCACACAAAAAAGATCTCGTTGGAACGATTTCTTTCCGGAATCGCAAGCATTCACTTTTTTCGCATTTCCTCATCTTTCGGCTTTTTAAAAACAAGTTATTTTTTGCTTTACTCTTTTTTCCCCCTTTTGCATTTCGGCACAATGCACTGTTTCGTCTTTTTTTTAAACCGCCGGAGTTCCTTGTGTTTACAAGTCAACAATGACAGTTGCCAGAGAACATCCCTCGACTCATGCGCCACCCTTTTGGTACTACGCAACAGATGACGCTTAGCGGACTCACTTCTCACATAGGAAACAGCCTCGAGATTCCACCGTGGGCATGAGTCACTTAAATCAGGGTGATATACCCAGATACTTGACTTTTTAGAAATATTTTGAGGGAACAACAGCATTGAGGATATTATTCTCTGCCACGTAGGAGATCTTTTCGCGTTATATGGACCATCGCCCATGACAAAAATTATTTTTTTGCATGAAAATGGTTTCACAGAATAAAGAAATAAAACTCGATATTCAAGAGCCTGGCCCTGGGCTCTTCAGTTGAAATTTAGAATTTTTTTTTTTCTAAAATGGAACCACTACAAATGACAAGAGTTATTCATAAATTAAAAGTCCTTTTCAAATATATGCATTTATTATGGAAAATATTGAAAATTAAAATTCTATATTTTTATAATTAATATGCAAATAAATAGTAACAGATAAGACATAGCTTACAATGGCTATTGATGCAAACACAAATAATTTAGGAAATTTGGTCCCCTACTAATTTGTGCATCTATGAACTGTTTATTCAGACCAAAATTCATAGCAAATATAACACATGAATGGAAAAACTTGAGTAAGTTTATGAGATTCAATTTGACAGATGCACTGAAATTAACCTACGATTAGTTGAAAAATAGTGAATCCAAATAGGTTTTTCAAGGCAAATTAATCGTTGTTCCTGTCTGTAAAACAATAACTACATTAAATTCCATTCAAGAATGTTTACTATTTAGACTTAATTATAATCTTATAATAAAATATATCAATAAAGTAACCACAATTCCCAATAATTTGTCAGTTTATAACAAGGCTCTAAGTAGTAACCTTTTCAGCTACAGTATTCATAAATTGGGCCAACTTAATATCTCGATTGCTAAGGCCTTTCACATCATGGGAAGATAAAGTTACTTGTACTTTATTGTAAACATTGAACCATTCTGGATGGTGGTCCATCTTTTCAGACATCAATGCTACTCTACTCATGAATCCAAACGCCTGAAATTAGAGTGAGCAGTATGTAATTTTTCAAAAACCAATTATTATAGAAATGTGATTTTAATTATTGACACACTCACTTCGTTATTCACGTTAAAGTGCATGAATATTGACAATTGCATGCAGAACAAAAATTCATCATGACATGAAGTGAGATGAAAAATAAAACTACTTCAAAAATCAGTGCTCCCACATTTATACAAGCATCAAAGTTATGGGTATGGAAGTCAGTTACACCCCTCTAATATTCAGCAATCCATGAGAATATTCATAGGTTGTGTATGTAAGAAACAATAAGGATAATTGTCAAACAATCAAGTTACATCCCCCAACTTGACAACTGTAGTTATAACAAAGTATCATAGCCTACTGATAATATTGAATAGATTGATGACTTTTCACTAATTTCATTCAATAATGACTTACTTTAAATAAGAAACAATCAATCACCTTTATCCACTAAAAATAGTGAGGACCTTTCAGCTACCATGTAGCCATAGGTAAGATATGTAGCCATCATCAGAGTAAGTCATCAGTGAGACTGATTCATAGCTGAAAGGTCCTCTGTACTTTAACAGTATTTTTAATGGATAAGCGAGATTTTTTCTTATTCATAGTGCATCCATAGGTTGAACTCTTATGGTTTATTAATCACTTACTTGATTGAAATTTTTGAACATGAACTCTTTATAAATGGCATCTCTTTCATTGACCATACTCCATCCATTTTCAAGTAGTGGCTTCAATGTGGTTTGCCTTTCCTCTTCAGATAACTTTCCTGTCTATTAAAGCAAAAATTAATTTAATGCAGATATAATTAAGAATAAATCTGTCAAAATGGACAATATATAAAATAATGCTCTTGCTCACCATTTTCTTCTTAGTATTAGAACGGGAACTGTCTGTCAAATTAACTGCTGGTACTTTCAAGGATATTGATCGTGAGTTCAGATTAAATATCTCATGAAATTTTTTTGGTGTTTTTTCTACTTCTTGTCTTACAGCTGAAGATCGAGCTGCTGCTATGCGAGATATTGCTAAATTCATTTCATTAATTACACAATTTAATTTATTCTGGGATGTTTTTATTTTATTACATATAATAAGTAACTATTTGATTTTGACAATATTTACATTTTTACGTATTCATGTAGTTCGTTTCCCGTTTCTTTTCTTTCATATACATGCAATTAAATCCATAGATCATAGATAACTCTACTACCGGAGTAGTCATAGATTAGATATTATATATGGGAGAGTAAAGTTATCTATGCCATAGATTCTCATATAACCGCATAAAATAATTATGTTCCCCTTCCCAAAGGTTACTGTACCACTGTACCACAATGGTCTAATCCATAGAGGCATTATATAATATCTCTATTCTCAACATATGCTATGTTGCAGGGGATATTATATACTATGATCCACAGTCGTACATAAAGGTCTGGAAACTCTATGGTTGACTTGAGTCGCTTACGCGTCGTGAAACTCGTAGTCCCTCGCTCAGTCACCAGCTAGCGCTTGGATCACGAGGAGGTAAGACGATTTCTTTCCGGAATCGCAAGCAGTGTTACTAATGCCCATTTGCACCGTTTAAGCATACCTTAAAATTGTCGAAATGTTAACTTTGAACCTTTTAAAAGGTCGTGATAGCCCCAAACTGGGTCGAAAACTGTTTTGAATTGGTTAATTTTCGATAAATCGAATGACGTTCACGTGAAGAGCGCGTAGCTCGCGAGTTAGAAAAGTGCAAATTTACGGTACATAGAACGTCTTTACGAGGACTTTTCGCATGCGTTTTTCGCTCCATGTCGTTAGTTTATGAACGGGGCCAACTAAATAGCATAGTCTCGGGCCCCAAAACTTCGATTAAATAGGAAAATTCAATTAAAACAGTTTGAGGTATTCTCAGCTGTCAGCTACTAGCGTCTGACGTGCGCTGTACCAAAGGGAATTTTCTAGCTACTAAAATATACTCAAAGCGTGTAAAAGCTAGCGGCCTATAGCCGAAAACACTTTATTACAACTGGCTCCGGCCACACGGGGCATAAAAGGGCCCCGAATTAACAAGATCGAGGTAAAAAGTATAAACTCTAGCTGACGCGTAGCGAGCTCCTCGAGGCATATGTCAAAATGATTACGTTCGTAGCTAATTACATAGGACGTCTTTCGTTCATGCAATTGTGTTTTTATACAATTCGAACCTTCTAATTTCGATAGGCCACGTGAAAATCCCGGAGCCCGAAGCGCTATCGAGATCTGAACGTTAAAACTTCATAGAGATCAAGATGATACTCTTACGTGACGCCTTTTATGATACCCCTACGTGGCGTCTTTTGGTACTATGGGAAAGTCGAAGCGTAGCGGGCTCACTTCTCTCATAGGAAACAACCTCGAGTTTCCAGACCTGTGCATACGACCGTGCTATGATCACATACAGTCTACTATATATACTTATATATGAGAGAATTTGAGCGTTATATTATATATCAACTTATCAACTCTTTATGGAACGACGTGCTCTCTACTTGCGGTGCCCTAGGATTTCCCAAACGAAGTCTGATAAGAAAACGTAAAGTGCCGATAGTTTGATCTTACCATAATATTATTAGTACTACATTACATGTTATACACATATAACAAATGTTTTGACTGGGAAAAAAAACTTTTTGAAATTGATGATTGGTTGATAATGGCTGCATCGCTTGAAAAGTGCTTTGGATACGTTACAATTTAAGTCGTAAAAGGTTGTTAGTGTAAATTGAATTAAATTATATGTGAAATTTGAGCCACGATTTACGATACGATTACGAATACCATAGCAGACCATAGAACAAGAACAAGAACAATACTGCCACTTGTTTTAAAAGAATGCCCTTGAACTAATTTGAACTTTGGAGCCAATTTTATGGAATATTGTAAAGTATTTAGATTTATACTGTTTATTGTTTAATATTCAAGATTAGATTACGTTCGGCTGAATAGTGTAATAGTCGCACTTTGGTTCTATTACTAAAAACAAAGAAATAAATGGTTAACTCTTAAAATACAAACCAAAAATGTTATCCAAAACTAGAAATTTTTATAAAAGAGAATATATCAGGAATATATTCTCAAGTGCATCTGTAATCAAATCCAAGCTAGATCTCAATTCACCTCTGTTTAAAGTATGTATTTTTACTGTTACAACAGTGAAAATAATGAAATGATATTTTTTTTCTAGGAAAATAGTGAAAATATGGGTAAATTTGTAAACATTTTAAAGGATAAAACTGAAAAAGTGTTGAAAGGTGGAGGTGAAAAGAACATGAAAAGACATACTTCCAAGGGGAAATTATTAGTGAGGGATAGAATCAATGTTCTTTTAGATAAAAATACTGCATTTTTGGAATTGTCAGCATTAGCAGCAAATGAAATGTATAATGATGAAATATCTTCAGCTGGCATTGTTACTGGAATAGGAAAAATTCATGGGTAATTGTTTTTCATTTCATAAGCTTTTATTCATAGCAATTTATGACTATTTTAGGCAACAATGTATGATTATTGCTAATGATGCTACGGTGAAAGGGGGAACTTATTACCCCATAACTGTCAAGAAACAATTGAGAGGGCAAGAAATTGCTCAAAATAACAAGTTACCATGTATATACCTTGTAGACAGTGGTGGAGCTAATTTACCACACCAGTCTGAAGTTTTCCCAGATAAAGAACATTTTGGAAGAACCTTTTTTAATCAGGCTAACATGTCTTCTGAAGGGATTGCACAAGTAAGATTTTCCAATCCATATTAATGATTGTCAAATTATTAGATAGATATATAGCATAATAAAGTACCAATATATCGGTTGGAAATATGATATGAAAAATACACTAGAGTCATGTAATTTATTTCTCGATATTTTCAAGTGGAATCAGTTTAAAATTGTGTTGAAATTTTGAACATTGCTCAAGTTTATGTCAAATACTGTTTGGCTTATTATATACCACTCCACCTCTCATTTCAACTATTTATTCTTTTGTTTTCTAGATAGCTGTTGTACTTGGATCATGTACAGCAGGTGGAGCATATGTACCTGCCATGGCTGATGAATCTATTATTGTGAAACAACAAGGAACTATATTTTTAGCTGGTCCTCCTTTGGTGAAAGCATCCACTGGAGAAGAGGTGAATATTTCACACACATATTGAATAGCATGATTAAAAAATATCAACATTAACAGAAATGTGGTATTTGAAATTATGTGAATATTTTTCAAATCATAGGAAAAGATAAGAGAAATTAATATGAATATAATGTCCGATATTAATTGATATGAGGAATACCCATTTTGATTTTTATTATAACTTTTATTTTGCTGTATCTGTCTCTTCAATAGCACTTTTGTTTAGGTCACAGCCGAAGAACTAGGTGGGGCAGATATGCACTGTTCTGTATCAGGAGTTACTGATCATTATGCTTTGAATGATGAGCATGCACTACATTTAGCAAGAGAAGCAATAAAAAATCTCAATTTAGGATCTCGCAACACATTCTTTGAAAGTTTTGAAGAACCAATACATGACAATCAAGAACTGTATGGAATAATAGGAGAAGATCTGCAAAAACCAATAGATGTACATGAAGTAATTGCTCGAATATTTGATGGGTCTGAATTTGATGAATTCAAGAAGAAATATGGGGAAACTTTGGTTTGTGGTTTTTCTAAATTGTATGGAAAAACTGTTGGTATAATTGGGAATAATGGAGTTTTATTCTCAGAAAGTGCCATAAAAGGAGCACATTTTGTTCAATTGTGTTCTCAGAGGAAAATACCATTAATTTTTATGCAAAACATTACAGGTAAGGTAACATTTAAACATTTTTGCAAGAATTTTATGACGGGGTAACTGTTAATTATGATTGAATGATACAATATAAACGAAGCACAAATTCACTCATTATTCAGAATTGTTTCATCACCCAGTGACATCTTCAGAATAAATCAATGGTGATACAAATGTTAATATACAAGGATGATTCTAGTCTAGATGAATGCGACTACTTTAGGGGCTGATTCCTTGAATTCTTTTGATCATAAAAGTTCATATGAACATTTAAAGTTGCACCGCTGTGGAGTTATAGGCCATCAAATTTCGAAAAGATCAAATATATCACTTTAACTTAGAAAAACAGTATTTGGTACTCTTATGAGACTTCTTTGTAATTACCAGTGGCGGCTCCTCGAAGGAGGCTAAGGAGGCTCAGCCTCCTCACCAATTTATCTTAATGATCATTCTCCATTTTATTTCCTGTTTCTCTGATAATTCTTTAAATTTTACAATTAATTCCCCGTTCTCAGTAGTTATTTTAAATCTGGCAACAGTGGCCAGAGGCTAGATTCTCTATATATCTCAAACGCTAAATACGTGTGGTCAACACAGTTGCTGTTTTCCAAGCAGTTCAATTGCCAGATAGGGTAAAAGAGCGAATATGGCAACACCCTATGTAGGCTAGCTTCTCGTACGGAATCGTCGGTCGAATGAAATACTATTACTTGCTACCGCCCTTCCGCTAGAAGAATGCGACACGTGTCGTGTTCCGTTAGTTCTTGTTTTTGTACCGCGAGGCGAAGTAAGGTTAAGTAGTTAAGTTATAATTTATCTAATCGGTGAACGTTAAAATGATGAGTGACTTAGTTGCTGGGTTCTTAGAAAATCCATTTAGTGGATTAACATATGATAGAAAAGTGTTTGGATTTGAAAGGATTAATGGTGACGATGACAGGTATGTTTCAAAATCGAAATACACAATAAATTATATTGCTTGCTTTTTACATCTGATACAACTTCATGTTGGGGGCACTCGGGTTATGATGATTTGAAAAATTTAGCTCGTGGTATAGACAGACATGAAAAATCGCAGGAATTTATTACATCGAGTATTAAGTTTAAATTAACCGGTAAACAGAATATTGTTAAAGGAGGAAAACATATAATTTGGTAGACAAGAAACTACATTATAAAGAACTTTTTTTATGAAATTTTAGATACTATTAAAGGTCAAATTGAGATTCGATTTTCCGATTTACATGAATTGAAGTTTTTCGACTTGACGAATAGAAGATTTTTCGAATCTTTTTCAGAAGAGTTTCCCAATACACTTTTAGATAACTTAGTTCTAAAATATAATTTTTTTTATTAAATAGCACTGCACAATGAATTATGGGTTATATACCTACTCGGATAAAGATATTTTAGGCCAGTACGACATTCACGCCGATATGATAAAATATATGATAGACAATGATTTGCAACAAGTTTTACCTCAGTTTTATAAACTACTTTGTTTGACAGTCACCATTCCTGTCACGTCGGCATCGGTGGAGAGATCATTTTCTACTCTCAAACGAATTAAATGGGCCAAAATCGTTTATACAATGTTAGTTTGATATCTATTGAGAAAGATTTAGTAAAACACTTAAAACAAAATGATACATTTTATGATAATATTATTGATCATTTTTCGCAAACTAAAGACCGTAGAATTCCGTTAATATATAAAAAAAGTTAATAAAAATAATAAAAAAAAACAAAATATGAAAAATTTCAAAAAGAATAAAAAATATCAAAAATCCAAAGAAAAAAAAAACGAACAAAAAAATTTTTTGCCAAGAGAAACTCTACACCTCCACCTTGGTTCTTGCTTGGCAACAATTAATTTTGTCACTGAAGTAGCTGGTACGGTCGTTGTGTAAAAGTTAAATTTATTGGCTGAATAGAGTATATTTTTACAAGAACGTTTTATGTCCACACTCCTCTCTTAAAAAGTTCACGAGCCGCCACTGGTAATTACATGCCTTTAGGAACTAATAAACAATATCTTATATTGTCAAACGGTGAAGACTGAAGGGTAGAATCGTGACGTCACAACGTGTTCGGAATACTTCTAGTTCTTTTGCTATATGATGTAGGTATTTTTAATAAGGTAAATGAGTTTTTATAAAATGGGTCAGAACGTGTAATTACCAAAACTATGCAACTTTAAGTTTTACTAAGAATTCAAAACTCCTCGCTGCAGTTACAATCATATAACTTTCAGGATTCATGGTTGGAAAGCAGGCAGAAACTGGTGGAATTGCAAAACATGGAGCAAAATTCGTAACGGCTGTATCATGTTCAAAAGTTCCTAAATTAACTCTCATTATAGGAGGATCTTATGGAGCTGGAAACTATGGTAAATTATTTAATGATTATTCAATTCTACTACTCTACATATTTTTCTTCGAAAGAAAATGTTGGAAAACATAATTTTGGTATCTCTTATGATATCTTATCAGGCGTATCCCGACCTACTAACCGTCCCAGTGATAATTATGGCGACCTGGCGGCCTACCACCGGCCATGCATCTCAGTGTTGGCAGTTGCTTTTCCCTAATTTTCAGTGGCTCATCCATTACATTAGATTAGACATAACATTAGAGTTTCTGGTACATTTACATCTAGCCCGTTTCGAAAGAAACATCACGCACCGTCGAATCCTCTGTACCTACTTTTTCTATCGATCTCCTGACACCCCTTTACACTACGCTATTAATATATAGACATTGTTCATATAAATAATGAATTGCTGAAATATTTGGTTCATAATCCATATTCCAAACTCATAAGATGACCCTATTTGTGATATCTTGTAGGAATGTGTGGCAGAGCTTATTCACCCAGATTTTTATATGTTTGGCCTAATGCAAAGATTTCTGTCATGGGTGGCCCACAAGCAGCTAGAGTTTTGTCACAAGTAGCTGATAAGAACAACAGGTGGACACAAAAGCAGAGGGAAGAGTTTGAAAAACCAATAATTGATCAGTTTGAAAAAGAAGGGTCACCTTATTTCAGTACTGCTAGGTGAGTTGGATATTTGGTATCATTGTTTAAAAAGTTTAATCAATTTTTAATGATAGGTTATGGGATGATGGTGTTATAGATCCCAAAGACACAAGGAAAATTTTGGGATTAAGTTTGGCAGCCGCATTAAACAGAGATATTGAAGATACAAAATATGGAATATTTAGAATGTAGTTTCAATTATTAAGAATAAAAAATTGTTTTCTTTGAATTAGCAACTAGATGACCCCCTACCTTTTTACAATGAATCATTCTTTCAGTTTTATTCAATATGTTAATAATAAAAAATATATGAGATTAGTCAAAAAGAAATGTCAGCATTTCTAGTCTCTCAGGGTGGATCGACAATCTGTCCTGGCATGACGTAGGTCGAAATTTATTGAATGCAGTTTCCCTTCATCTTAAGTGATTTCTATATTCTACTAAACTTTCGTTGGATTTATTTGCATTTTCATAAAAAATCATTAATAACAAATTTTCTAGAAATGGATACAATACAATTTTTAAATTATCAGGGCAGAAATCGGAAAAAAGAAAGACTCACATTGGAACTTGTCTTCACAAATTTAAAATTGTAAGTAATTATTTCGTTTTGGTCAGGTCGAAAATAGCTATCAATCATGAATGTCCGAAGATTTTAGGATGAAAACATACAATGTACATCTATCTAATATGCTCATAGTTTCATATGAATTGTTTATTTCATTGAATTGGAAGTGTCCAAGTGTTTTAAGAATGATCATTTCAGAAACTCGCATAAATTAATGGAGCTTTGAAATTCCCAATAATTATAATTATTTCAATATGCATTCGTAGCTCTTATCGTTATTTTGTATTCGTTTCGATAAATTAGGCAACGTGAAAACGTTAGCATTAACACACCAAACTTTTAACAACCTTATGTGTAAAAAACTACATACAATGGACAACCGATAATAAGGATTTTCTGAACAAGATTAGGAATTAGTGGAGTATCATGAGCGCGAAATATTGATAGAAAAAGTGACGTCACTAAAAAGCATTGTTAGGATTATATTAGAAAAGGATCCTGCTCGAATTACCGAGGTGATCAGACCAGAACGTCGGATAAGTATAAAAGATAGGCATCGGCTGGAATCACTCTTTTCTCTTTGAATTGTGCGAATATATCCGTGGTGTGAGTAATTGGTGTATTACCAGTGAAATATTGGGGTGATCACCATTTAATCTTGTTGATATTTTTTTTGAGCATTCCGTTATTATTGTTAGTAATTGTCATAATATTGCATAATTACATTTACCCTGTCTTTATTTCAATAAACGAATAGATAAACACCGTGAGTATTGGGAATTGTACTGTGTCAGAGCAGAGAGGTGATAGTAACAGGATCTCAGTATACTTTTGCACGCCAAGTCAAGAAGTAAGAGTATGTTGTAGATACACCACCGACAGGGTTTGCATGCTGTCAACCGGAAGTAAAAGCTGGAAGTGGCTGTTTATTCAGCACCTTGCTCGTACACTATGTCAACCTGAATTAAGGGGGGGCTGCAGATTGCGGTGGTTATAGTTTTTGCACACTGTCAACCGGAAGTAAGAGCTATAACCGTCCAATTGCTGTGTGAAGAATGCATGAATAACTTGACGCATTTGTCCAATTACCGGGAAGATACAGTCATAAAGCGCGAAATTCCGTTGAGATAAGGCAAGGCAAATGAATTACAATGGCCAATTTGTAAATATACCAACTACCATTGTCCGTGTTTCCACCGCTACGTTCCCATAATGTATGTACTTGCCATTTGCGATAATTGCTCCATTCAAAATTAGCTAAGTTTAACCAGTATCGGTTGCCATTATAAAGTGCAATTTCGATACTATTCTTTCTGCCCATTTTAGGACCCTGGTTTTAACTTCACTGAGCTACTCTAAGGACTAGGCTATCCATAGATAGCCTTGTGGAAAGTACCTTAGCAGAAGTTCTCCACGAGGAGTAAACCTTAACAAAAATCTGGTGCCCCAGAAATCCAAGCTTAAACTAAAGTAGAAAGGTACCTCACAAACTATAAGACCTTGTGAAATTCTGCTCTATCTCTATCCCACAGTATTTTATTTAATGTTTTACAAAGAAAACTAGTTAATTTTAAAGAAACTTTCAGAAACGTATGTCTTACTGTGAGTAAAAGCAACATATCAAAAAAAGTCAATTTAATAAAATGGTACTATTAACATTTAAGAAATGCATGTATAACTTATAAATTTACAAGAATAAAGATTGATTTCATACATTAGTGTCCCGTTTTTCAATGAATCTTAATTGTTTCTTCTTCATTTTCTTAATTTTCTTAGTGTTTGATATTACTTGAACAACCTCAGATTTTTTTCGATTTTCTTCTTGTCTTCTAAGATTCTCCCTTCTTCTCTCTTTTTTCGATTCTTTCTCTTCTTTCTTGGTGGCAATAATATTTTTAGATATTTCTTTAATGTTCTTCATTTCTTTACGGAATTTCTCTTTCATCTCAAATGGTTTTTTAACTCCTCTGGACTTGACTATGGAGGAAAATCTTTTCTTTTCATTCTTCCATACCCTTCCAGACTTTGGCTTTCCCCTGGGTACTATGGTTTTTTTCCTATTGAAAAATAATAATATTGAATAGAACAATGATATAGAAATAGAACACTCTTACTCTGCTGTTAATTTTTTTTGTGAAGAAACCATTATATAAATATTGAATTTTATAACCAAAAAGTTAAATTAAATTTAAATGCTTGATCAATAACAAAAAGGAGGGTTATGTTCATAGATTCAAGAACATCCAACTAATATTTATTATTTTATTTACTCAGTGAACACTGTAACTTGGAGGCATAGAGTATCATAAGATTGGGATCACCTATAATAATAATAGAGGTCCCCCACTACTTCGGTTTTTCCTCGTTCATTTTCCCCTATTTAAAATCGATGTTTATGCAGCTTTCTACCTCAATTTGTATATTACAGCTATGGTTTAAAGCTCGTACAATTCTATGAATTTTGCATAGAACATTTCAATTCTAGTCAATCATTCAGTCTTCATCAAGGCCTTTTAGATTCGTGTGTAAGGAATTCCCATTCCCAAACAAAATATTAAAATGATTGGAAGAGGTGCCCTATTGGCCAAGAATGTGCTCAAAACGAATATCCGCAACTATTCCGGAAGTGGAGTTGGATCGGTAATAATTGCTAATATTATTATGTAATAGTGAGGTTATCCTCAATAAAGTAATTACGCCAATTTCATTATATAGAATTGATATAAGATTCTTCAAAGAATACGTACCATTCATGTGATGGTTAACATAATGAATTTTTATTTTGCAGAACCTACCATTCTCAATTGGTAACTCCCCTAAGCTCACCTTGGCATTTATTCTTTTCTTCGCACCACCATTCTGGGCCCCATGGTTCATCACTAGGTATCAAATGTTGAAAAAGTAAATGAAATATCAATACTGTAGTTTAGTATGCTCTATATTATAATTAAATATATTATAAATCAATTATCATATTGTTTGTTTTTATGAGTCCACATCTAGTTATCATATGGGAAATGTTTGAATTCAAAAAACAAATGATTCATTACCATTGAATTACTCAATAGGTTATTGAATATCATTTTATTGATGAATTAGAAATGTTGCTGGCTATATCTGTGGAAGACAATTTTGATTATTGCCTGTCTGGTAGGTGAGTTGTCAGGTGTGCCTTCACGTATTATGCATAATACTGCTCGATACACCACTACAAATAATTCAAACCAAAAATCATCTAGGAAGCCTGGTAAAATACAGAAAAAGTTACATGAAATGCTCTTGTCTGCTAGTATTATATTAACTCCACAGATGGCGTTAGTGGATCAATCGTTAAGCTAAAATAGTTCACAACTGCATTAACTATTATTACCCTAATAATTAAATTATTATTAGTAAAGCAAATAAGGGATCGCCTTCAACTGGAGATAAAGCTGAATTTGATAAATTGCTTCATTTTGTTTATACATTTCCAGCCCTTGTGAATTACCTTTCCGTACTGTGTTTTAAAAGTGATAAACTTTCTTGAAGAATGGTGTGATCTCCATATTTAAAATATTTTCTGTTATAATGCTGATTATTCTTCACCATCATTTTTCTTTATATGAGCAAAATGTTTTTTATAACGAGTTAGAATATTATTCTTTCATTTTGAACATGACTATAATTGGGTTTTATTTCAAATTTTGAAAACAAATTATGGAATTTATTAATTATTGGAGTGAAACTTTTGAATTAATTTAATTAATTGATTGGTGAAGTTGAAAATCAAACTAGTATTAGCCGTTCCACAAGAACATGTTGTGTAAATGTGTAATACTTCTTTCGATCCTAATTTAACTCGTTAAGAGTACGTGAATGTTTCTTCAAAACAAATTGAACTTTAAAAAATGCTATTTCACTTCAAAAGTTAATTTTACAAAAAAACGTACATAAGAACCAGTGTGGGTTGCCAATAATTTTATTTATTGCTACTTTTAGTTACTGAGCAACGTGTTTAATTAGTAATGTGCTATAGATGCTTGCTTTCATAATTGCTAACCTAGCATGAACGCAAACAAATTGATATTGTGACTGTACGTTATGATGTCAACGTGACAGAATTACTGCCATTCCTTCAATTCAAATTACCTACTTTACTAGACATTGAACATATGCAACTCCATATACAACAATTTAGTTAATCTATTTTAAAATTGAACACTTCCCATTGACAATTTATTTCAATTTTTACTCGCCTCTCAAGTGTTTCCTCTTCAGTGTTTGTCGTTGCTTATGGAAACATGGCCAGTCAAACACAAGGAATTCAACAATTATTGGCTGCTGAAAAAAAGGCAGCTGAGAAGGTTGGTGAAGCGAGAAAACGTAAGATACATAATACGATTTTTGTAGTTTTATTTTCAAACGCGCTTGTAGTTATTTTAGGGCGCTTAAGCTATTAATACTGCAGCATTTATATCGTAGACGTAATGCTTTCGGAAACAATACGTAGGTTTTAATTTTCACCGTGTTTGGTGGTTTGGTCGTTACATATTACCCTAGCAGAACACTGGGTCAACTAATTTTTACTAGGAAAAGTTTAGTGATTCAAGTAGAGTTAAAATGGTCATAGTGACTGCATAGTGTGTTACATACTTTTTGCCAACTTTTTAGCAGAATATTAACTTCATCAAAATCTGCGATGGAGGATTTATTTCTGTATTATGTATCCCAAAATTGAAGATACAAATTACAATTTCTGTTTTGTTTCCACAGACAAAAACAATCCATATATATGATTTAAAAATTTCCGCGTATCGATCTTTTCAACTTTAAAGGGAAGTACTTTTGGTCGTTTGAATTTGAAAATGTGCAAACCAATTTTCTTTTTGGGCGCGGTAGCCCAAGTAATACTTTTAGCTTTCATCTTCAATTTTTATGCGGAATATATTAATTGGGTTGACAAAATTTTATAGAACGATAGGTCCATATTAGACGAATTCAAACAAACAGCCTTATATTTTTGAATTATTTCATTAACGAAAAATTAAAGAAATATGTGTTTATTTTATGGCAGTCAGGCGCTTCTCCCAAAATATATCTAACTTTGCTTTCATCATCATTTTATTTATTATCTCTCGTTTTTTACACAAATTTCAGGAAAAGCAAGGCGAATAAAACAAGCACGGGACGAAGCCTCCCGTGAAATAAATAAATATCGCCAGGAACGGGAACGGCAATTCAAAGAATTTGAGTTCAAATATTTGGGATCCAAAGAAGAAGTGAATGCAAAGATAGATACGGAGACGGAACAACAAATGAAACAGATGGGCGTGGATGTTGCGAATAATAGAAGCAAAGTATGTAATACTACACAACAATTAATTTAGGATAACACTACATAAAAATAAATTTAGGATGATGAAATAGAAATACTTGAACTAATTTAAATATATCATCTGATTCTCGTTCCGCAGTATAATCTTACACCCACAGAAAACTAGGGCTAATTAGTATTCTTTGGTATATCTTTGGAATTTCCGCCACAGACAATAGAGTCAGCGTTTTTCAGTATCTATCGTTTATTCCACAGATAATTTGGGTCATAAGTTTATTTCCATATTTACTTGGAGTAGAAAAAATGAGCTTATTAAACATTTTTGTTAAACTACGTTTTGAGGCTTATTATTCTTCCAGAAGCATGGAACGTCCCTTATTTAGTTACCTATATTCATCACTTCAACAAACTGCCTTTAATAAACAAAATTGACCTCATACTAGCCGTAGCTATATTATCTATGATTCCTTTGTCTGGTAACCCCATATACCTATTATCCTAAGGAAAAACTCCATTTGACTTGTCGCAATGATAACATGAAGTATGACAAAGAAAACCAACGGACTTCTTTGTCGTCTAGTCATAATTATTCCTTATTGGCAACGCTGTAACTATAATTGAAAACTTGGTACCACATGTAATAGCTACGAGAAATACGGAAGCTGTCAAATTACGTAGTACAGAACAAACTCTCCATTCATAAAAGGTGAGCGGCGTTGTCGCCTTCTGAACAAATGATGCAATGGAATGGAATAGTTTTATATTTAAAAATTTAAATATTCTATAATTCGATTGTATATTCCAGGTTATCATAAATTATGGAATATTTTTCAGAGAAAACGACATTTCAACAGTATTGATTCTAATATAACCAATAAATAATGCTATGGACGTTTTTATAATAATTACAAATCTCAATCCGGCACACAGAACAACTAATCCAGCAACAGCACATTTCATACGGGCATACTTTTAATATACAGCGGTCTGAGTGGCCCGAAATTTTGGCAATGTCTGATCGTGTTTGAATGTAAGCAATTCTGTCTCCTTAGGATAATAGGTCTATGGGTTACCCCTCTTGTCACCATAGAGATGAAGATATAGAGTTCTTGAGTCTCAAAAGTGCAATGCTTTACAAAAAGACCCTCTCTAAGAAATTTAAGGGCAGCCTTTCTCTTTCTAATTTTCGCATCGCTGTGTTCACGGAACGTGAGTGGACGGGGCATATCGGGACCGAGTAGAAAAAGACAGCCTGCCTTCAAATTTCTTAGATGGAGTCAAAAATATAGCACCTCCAAGAACTCTATTCTTCTTCTCTATGCCTACCACCGGGTGAGTTTATAAATAAAAGTCAGTGTCACTGAGTATACCTGCCCTGTGGTACAGTTATAATTTATGATATTTACTTTTTTGCAATAATCCTTCTCCCCTCCATGCAACTTAATGAGAATGTTTTTTTAGGTGGTTGACGAGTTAATAGAGTTGATATGTGACGTACATCCGGTACTTCATCGTAATTACAATTTAATGAACCTTTATAAGAAACTGTAGAGGTTATTTCCAAATATAATTGAGAAGAAAAAATTGAGGCAGGCAAGGTTGTGTTTTCAAATAATTTATCCACGCATATTCATAGTATGGTTTTACCACGACGCATTAAATGTTTCTCAAAAAATTATTTCGTCTGTGTTTCATTATACCCGTTCTCCATTTCAAATGATCGTTATTTCAATATTTAATAAAATGTCCTTGCAAGTTAACATACATACATGTTGTTACTTCCTTATTTAATGTCGATTTGTTTTTGTTATGAAAATGATGAATAGATGAATGCACTATTTTTAGACCGATAGTGATCATTACTGTCTGATTTAAAATTATGGTTTCAGTCCAGTGATGAAAGGACTTTTCTTAGACCATATACCTATACGGTCAGAGTGTCAGAGACCTATATATTTTATATATTATGATTGGCCTAGTAAACTTATCTTTATATTGTGATCGAAGTCAGAGTTGTGCTATATTCTTTGAGTATATATTATTATAATATAATATGGTTCAACGCACAAATAACTATATAAGATTTAATTTGTGGTTCTGTGCCACTGGTTACTGATAAGTGACAATCTTACAAATTAGATGTCATAATTTTAGGTTGAAAGTTCACTCTAATTTGAATTGGACTTGGATACCATCTGCATTAGAAAAATACGTCAAATTTTAAAATGGCTCGAGTTTTAGTTGGTGTTAAAAGAGTTATAGATTATGCGGTAAAGGTTAGTAAGTCCCCAAATCTTTTAATCCTGTTATAAAATTATATTAAAAAAAAATCTAATGTTACCTTTCTGCTGCAGATACGCGTTAAACCAGATAAAACTGGAGTAGTGACTGAAGGTGTCAAACATTCCATGAATCCATTTGATGAAATTGCAGTGGAAGAAGCAGTTCGTATGAAAGAGAAGAAAATAGCCTCAGAGATAATAGCAGTATCTTGCGGTCCAGCCCAAGCCCAGGATGTACTTCGTACAGCACTTGCAATGGGTGTTGACAAAGCTATCCATGTAGAAGTATCTGCTTCTGAATATGAAACTCTTCAACCTTTTCATGTATCAAAAATTTTAGCAAAAATCGCCCAAAATGAAAAGGCAGATATAGTTATAGTTGGAAAACAGGTTAAGTTTGGAAGATATTATTAAATATTACACACTGACTATTAATTTTCAGGCAATAGATGATGATTCAAATCAAACTGCTCAAATGACTGCTGCTATCTTAGATTGGTCCCAGGCAACGTTTGCATCTAAGGTGATTACATTATTATTATCAGCTGAACTAAATTATGTGTCCTTTACCACTAGTAAATTTTCAATTAGCTTAATGTTTTTGTCATTTTATAGATAGAGAAAAGTGACACACATTTAACAGTTACCAGAGAAGTGGATGGAGGTTTAGAAACTGTTAAATGCAAACTACCCACTGTAATAAGTGCAGATTTGCGCCTAAATGAGCCAAGATATGCAACTTTACCAAACATAATGGTGAGTTTTAATGTTATTAATGGTACATTTTATTTTTTTTAATTATTTTAGAAAGCTAAGAAAAAACCTCTTACTAAACTGACTCCTAAGGATTTGGGTGTTGACACGGCAGCAAGAATAGAAATTCTCAGTGTTGAAGATCCTCCAGTTCGTCAACCAGGGGTAATCTTACCTGACGTAGATGCTCTTGTAGCAAAATTAAAAGAAAATGGTCACATTTAGACAAAATTGTAAATGTATATAGGCATCAGATTTATTTTTATAAACCTGGATTGTTATTAATCATAATAAAAAGTTTATAAATACATGAAAACTACAATGTTTGTTTTTATGTTCCTTGGCCCAATTATCTAAATTTAGGGACCTAGAATATTCAAAGATTTGATTTCTTTAAGAGATTCTACTGATCATGCAATTATGTTCTGACCTCTTCTGTAAATCTTCAAAAATGCAGTAGAAAATATGATTAATTTGAATTTAATGGAAACGTGCCAAAAGGCACTAAGTATTCTGAACGCGCGTTTTTCGAATCTTGCCTGTAAATTTAGTCTTTTTAACAGCTGCATCACAGCCGAAAAGTGCTTTAGAGAAGTTAAAATTTAAATTGTGCAAATTGAATTATGGGCATATAGAGATTAAAATAACCTTTAAAAAGTTTTTTATGACTTTTTTTCAATTTTTTGGGTTGTTTTTCAACGAAAATATCAAAAAACTGTTTTTGACCGCAGAAATCGACATTTTACAATAAATAAACGTCCAAGTCATTTCTGATCGGAAATTGGCCGTTGAATCCGAAAATGGTGTCAGTTTCTTTCCATAATCCTTACATAACGCATCATTTTCTATCCATTGGCTGATTTTCGGCAAAATACCTTTTTTTTTGACGGCGTCATATCGGTGTGAGCAGTCACTTACATTTTTTTTTGGGAAATCTGACTGTTTTCATCAGATTTACGATAAAATCCATTTAGTCAGAAGAGTTCTTATTTTGTCGTAAAGCTGAGGTAAAAACACGCAGATTTCGCTGATTTTCGATCGGAAATGACTTCTTGGAGGTTTATTTACCATAAAATGTCGATTTCTGGGGTCTAAAACAGTTTTTTTGGTATTTTCGTTGAAAAAGAACCCAAGAATTGAAAAAAATCATAAAAACCTTTTAAAGGGTATTTTAATTTCTAAATGCCGGTAAATTAGTTCAAATACGATGTAGAAACGGAAAAAATTGCCCCGGCAAGTTCCGCAGACCCCCCTTTGACCGTCTCCTTTAATTCAGAATTGCACTTATATTAATATCACTTTACTTACTTATTGTAGCACGGGTTTTCATTACGATACTAAGAAAGTATACTTGTAACAATATAATTATTAGAGGATTGGGGAAGTGGAATCGTAAATTAATAGATTCCAAATATTAATAAGCTATAAGATAATTCAATGTGGATACACTATAAAGAAGAAATAATCACAGTTATCCACTAAAAGTACTCTTCAACTGAGGACCTTTCGGTTACCAAGTAGCCATCAACAGTAAACTCTGATGATGACTACTTGGTAGCCGAAAGGTCCTCAGTACTTTAAGAGTATTTTTAGTGGATAAGGGTGATAATTTCTTATTTATAATCTCAAATGTTCTTCAACTGAACGTTTTAACTGTCGAAACTACACTGTTTAGTGGTAAACAACATAGAAACCTATGATTAGCAGTGGCGGCTCGTGAACTTTTTAAGAGAGGAGGCTGGACATAAAACGTTTTTGTAAAAATATACTCTATTCAGCCAATTAATTTAACCTTTGCACAGCGACCGTACCAGCTACTTCAGTGACAAAATTAATTGTTGCCAAGCAAGAACCAACGTGGAGGTGTAGTTTCTCTTGGCAAAAAAATTTTTTTGGTTTTGTTTTTTCCTTTGGATTTTTGATATTTTTTCTTTTTTTTTTGAAATTTTTAGTATTTTGTTTTTTTTTTTATTATTTTTATTAACTTTTTTTATATATTAACGGAATTCTACGGTCTTTAGTTTGCGAAAAATGATCAATAATATTATCATAAAATGTATCATTTTGTTGTAAGTGTTTTACTAACTCTTTTTTAGTAGATATCAAACTAACATTGTATAAACGATTTTGGCCCATTGTATTTCGCATGTAAGTTTTAATCCGTTTGAGAGTAGAAAATGATGTCTCCACCGATGCCGACGTGACAGGAATGGTGACTGTCAAACAAAGTAGTTTATAAAACTGAGGTAAAACTTGTTGCAAATCATTGTCTATCATATATTTTATCATATCGGCGTGAATGTCGTACTGGCCTAAAATATCTTTATCCGAGTAGGTATATAACCCATAATTCATTGTGCAGTGCTATTTTATCAAACAATTTATATTTTAGAACTAAGTTATCTAAAAGTGTATTGGAAAACTCTTTTGAAAAAGATTCGAAAAATCTTCTATTCATCAAGTCGAAAAACTTCAATTCATGTAAATCGGAAAATCGAATCTCAATTTGACCTTTAATAGTATCTAAAATTTTCCTCCTTTAACAATATTCTGTTTACCGGTTAATATAAACTTAATACTCGATGTAATATGTTCCTGCGATTTTTCATGTCTGTCTATACCACGAGCTAAATTTTTCAAATCATCATAACCCGAGTGCCCCCAACATGAACTTGTATCAGATGTAAATAGCAAGCAATACCAGCAATATAATTTATTGTATACCTCAGATCCCGTTAACCATAAATATTTTTTATAATTATCAGTATCAAATGATAGATTTTGAAACGTACCTGTCATCACTAATGCTTTCAAATCCGGTAAAGGCCGTTTATTTCTAAAAACACTTTTCTGTCATATGTTAATCCACTGAATGGATTTTCTAAGATCTCAGCAACTAAATCACTACTCATTTTAACGTTTAATAACCAAAGAACTCTTTGTTAATAACTCACCGAACAGATAAATTATAACTTAACCTTACATCGCGTGGCGAAACAAAAACAATAACTGACGGAGCACGTGTTGCTGTCGCAGCAAGTATTGTATTTCATACGACCGACCGAGTGCGTACGAGAAGCTAGCCTACATAGAGTGTTGCCATATTCGCTGTTTTACCCTATTTGGCAATTGAACTGGTTGGAAAAACGGCAACTGTGTTGACCACACGTATTTAGCGTTTGAGATATATAGAGAATCTAGCCTCTGGCCACTGTTGCCAGATTAAAAATAACTACTGAGACCGGGGAATTAATTGTAAAATTTGAAGATTTATCAGAGAAACAGGAAATAAAATGGAGAATGATCATTAAGATAAATTGGTGAGGAGGCTGAGCCTCCTTAGCCTCCTTCGACGAGCCGCCACTGATGATTAGTGGTAAACTAAGTCTTTGCAGAGAAAGCTTTATCGACGCTTGTAAGCTTTATCGCCACTGCGCAACAGATAGGGTTACACTAAAAAAGTTCACAACTGCGCATACACTTATAACATGTAAACTTTGGTGATAGCTACTTGGTAGCTGAAACGGGAAGCAGCTACAAATTCAAACTTCACCAATCACCCAATAGTCTAGAGGTGCATGAATAAGACATGTTTCTTAAAATGGGCAATTCTAAATAAAAGAAGACGGCCAAGAAGGGGGGTCTGCGGAACGTGCCGGGGCAGTTTTTTTTTCCGTTTCTACATCGTGCTTGAACTCGTTTACCGGCATATAGAGATTAAAGAGTTTTTATGAGTTTTTTGGGTTGTTTTTCAACGAAAATGTCAAAAAACTGTTTTTGACCTCAAAAATCGACATTTTATAATAAATAAACGTCCACGCAGTCATTTCCGATCGGAAATTGGCCGCAGAATTCGAAAATGATGTCAGTTTCTATCCATTGGATGATTTTCGGCAAAATACCTTTTTTTTTCCGGCGTCATATCGGTATGTGCAGCCACTTAAGCGAAATCTGCGTGTTTTCACCTCAGCTTTACGATAAAATGAGAATTCTTCTGACTAAATGGATTTTAGAAGTCGAAAAATCGAAAAAAACGACAAGAAACCGATATTACTGTACAAAAATCTGTCGTCAGGTCGCTGAAGTCTTTTTTTTTGAACATGTGACCCCGGAATCGGATTCAGCAGGAAATTCTACGATAAGAAAACAATTTCCGAATGTCATCCAACAGTTTTTACACTCCAGTAAACCATTAATTTTACGCCAAAAACCAGGTAAACGTAATTTTCTTCCAGTTTTTGACCTTTTTCGACCTCAAAGTTGCAGAATTTAGAATTGTAAGTAAGATATTTGGATTACTTGGACAATTTTCGATCGAAAACATGCTATTACATTATTTTTTTAAATAATTTGGTGCTTTGGAAAAACAGTTTGAAAAAGATTTTTGGTAGCTGCAAATCTAGAGACTTCGTTTTTTTGTAATGTTTGAAGTTTGTTTCTTAAAACTTTAAATCGACTAAAATCGTGATCAAAATGACTGATTTTGATGTAAAATTTCCCACGCATTCTGAGCCAATTTTTCAATCCCACATGATGACCCAGAGCCACAAAATTACTAAATTACGCTGATTTATATTCGGTTTCGTTGTTTTGCCTCCTATTGTTTGCGCTTTGTTGAATCTTGTGGCTCTGGGTCATCATGTGGGATTGAAAAATTGTCAGAATCAGATTTTAGTCGATTTAAAGTTTCAAGAAACAAACTTCAAAAATTACAAGAAAACGAAGTCTCTAGATTTGCAGCTACGAAAAAGCTTTTTTTCAAACTGCTTATCCAAAGCACCAACATATTTAAAAAAATTAATGTAATAGCATGTTTTCGATCGAAAATTGTCCAAAGAATCCAAATATTCTACTTACCATTCTAAATTCTGCAACTTTGAGATCGAAAAAGGTCAAAAACTGTTTTTTTGGCGTAAAATTAATGATACTGAAGTGTAAAAACTGTTGGATGACGTTCGAAAACTGTTTTCTTATCGTAAAATTTCTCGCTGAATCCGATTCAGAGGTCATATGTCCCAAAAAAAAGACATGTCAGCGACGTGACGGCAGATTTTTGTACAGTAATATTGGTTTTTTGTCGTTTTTTCGAGAAAAAGAATTCTTATTTTGTCGTAAAGCTGAGGTAAAAACACGCAGATTTTGCTAATAAATATTTTTTTTTAAGTGGCTGCTGACACTGATATGACGCCGTAAAAAAAAAGGAAAAAAATGATGCGTTATTCAAGGATTATGTGAATGTGGAGCAACCTATCAAACAATAAAACATATATATCAAGACTGCACACTTACGACTCACCAGGGACCAATTACGGATATATATTCTCTCCCTCCGATAGCGATTGAATGGATAATGAACTTACCTGTTAGTTTGTGGACTCGTTACTTACAAATGCTTTACTTTTGCTTTTATTTTTTTTTCTCTATATGTTCTTACATTTATTGTTGTGTGTTGTTAATGTTTTTACGATATAAGATCATATCATGTATACTATTGCCATACGCTAAATAAATAAATATGGAAGGAACCGACACCATTTTCGGATTTAGCGGCCAATTTCCGATCGGAAATGACTTCTTGGACGTTTATTTACTATAAAATGTCGATTTCTGGGGTCAAAAACAGTTTTTTGGCATTTTCGTTGAAAAACAGCCCAAAACTAAAAAAAATCATAAAAAACTTTTTAAAGGGTATTTTAATCTCTAATGCCGGTAAACTAGTTCAAATACGATGTAGAAACGGAAAAAAATTGCCCCGGCAAGTTCCGCAGACCACTCCTCCCCCCCCCCTTGGCCGTCACCCTTAATTTAGAATTGCCAAAATATGACTTGCATTTTACGCAATTTTCGTTTTTGTTTTAATGAATGCAATGTTGGAGGCGGTTATTCAGGTTTAAATAAATGAGAGCCAGAAATTAAGACATAAAATTTATTTTTTATTCTAGCTAGTGCCATGCGCAACATAATCTAGCAAAAACAACATCTTAAATACTGCGAGCGTTCTTTGGTAATCACGATACACGTCGGAATGAGCATAACAATGGAAGGAATCGTTATTTTATTGCAACAATAATTTCCAGTCGAATCTTTGATTAATAGAATGTGTAACTGGAGGGCAACAGGGCTCGGTAATCTTCCAAGACTCGCCATCATGTGTACATTCCAACAGACTGCAATAGGGCACTTTTTGTATAACTTTAGTCATTTCATTAGACATTCTTATCTTTTCACCGACCAATTCACGGGAGCAAACTTCCAGAGTGGCTGCATGCCCCAATAGAAGTATATTGCCGGTAGGACATGATGAAATTACATTTTGAGATACAAAGGAACTTCTAAGATAAAATTGCTCACAAGTTTCTTTAGATTCGCGCAGAACTTCTTCTCCAATCAACGGTTGGTAATTTTGATCAATATTATATCCAGCTTGATTCAACTCTTCTGCTGTTAACCAACTGGGTAATCCATCAGGATACCAAACCAACCACTCAAATAAACCTGGTTCAACTTTGATTTGCAACTGATCTTTCAATCCTAGCCCTCTTAATACTGCATCACAAGTCTGAATACACCTGAAAGACGGCGAACAGTAAACGTGATCAATAACAATCCCGTTCTTTCCCAAAGCTCGACCAACCAGTTTGGCTTGATATGTGCCTATGTTTGTAAGTGGTGTATCTTTGAGATAACCTTTAGGTCCCGTCTTTCGGTCAGGTAGCACATCTGGCATATTCAAATCTTTTTTCAAATAATTCCCAGCTTCGTCGAAACAGTATGGGATCCAACTTCCAAATGTAAAATCCACTCGTTCCCCGTGTCTCATAATGAACAATTTTCTCATAACTCCATCACTCCTTGAATTCTGAAACACAATTGCAAAAAGTTACACCAGCAACATGCAAATTATTACAAAAAGTATATAAAGCGACCAACCATGAAAGAACAAAGCTTACGTTTTCATTCTTCTTCGATCCTACATTCTCATAAGTGGCATCTTTCAATACCAATGCCTTGGCTGATGCGGCTAGCGCTTCAAAAGCGTCAGGTTCTTCTTCCATTTGTTTGATAGTGGAGTTAGTCAGATCACTTGTGCTTGCTGTTTTGGATGTATTGTCTTGACTCGTGATGTGCGACTGTATGGAAATTTTGTCCGAGTTTTTTTTTTCGTTAGAATTGATCAAATAATTTAAGGCGATTTTTTTATGCAAAGTCCACGCATCTGATTCTGCAGTCCTTTCAGTATAACTTTCTGGAAGGAGTCCGGAACAGCCAGTTAGCCAAGAAGTTCCTTCAACCCAGCCGTCAGGAGAATTAGACACGGCTTCACTATTTATATAAACGTAATCCCCACTTCTTAAGTCAAGTTCGTCTGATTCTGTTGGGTTGTATGCGTGGATGACCTTAAATCGAGAACAAACTTTGATATCCTTATTTGTAAACATTAGATACGATAGAAAGTTATTATCAAAATGTATACAAT
The DNA here is from genome assembly GCA_958510875.1 of Endomychus coccineus. Lineage (NCBI taxonomy): Eukaryota > Metazoa > Arthropoda > Insecta > Coleoptera > Endomychidae > Endomychus > Endomychus coccineus. The sequence continues at coordinate 26,485,125 of OY294068.1, read as the reverse complement.
GATAATAATAAATGTAATTAAATTACACTAAACCAATATTAATGAAGTAAATAATCAACCTTTCGACAAGCAAATAACTAAAAAAATATGTGATATTGAGTTTTACAATTTCAAAATGTCATACAATTCATATAGCCATCACGACCAGAAGCAGTTCTTCCTCATATTCATTCAACTTTACACGAACCGAACGTGAAGGAATCGAGTTTTGCGGAATTCAATCAATCATATTTTACCAATTTGATCTATTACCTTTGTCCTTAATAATGGCAACTTCTCAAGATTGAAAAAATAATTGGATATCCCACTTCTCAAAATTTAGTTGTCATCACATCAATAAAAATCTTGTATAATGCGAAATTGGAAATATTGTATTTATCTAATTTACGAGAGATAATGAAGAAATTAACTGAACGCTATTTATCAAATAAATGCCAAAGTGTCAGTATTTAGGTTAAAATTTTGAATGACATACGAAGACGAACCTAACTAGATTTTGCATTTATTCTGTCACTTCGGTTGGATCGATGATCGTTACGATTACCGAGGGTTACATTCCGAAATTAATATGGTCACGCAATTTATTGTGACCAAGTTTTTAAACAACCTGTTATTTTCGAAATTAGGGTTTCTTCCATAAAGCTGCGATTAACGCGTGGCTAAAAAATGAATAAAATCTAGCAAAAATTTTTCGACTTTGTTGAAGAAATGTAAAAAAAATAATCATTTTTGAAGCCCTCTAGCGCCCAAGCTAAGAAACTTTGTATATAGGTAATTTGAGTTAAAGCATCATATTTTCGGGCAAGGATGTTGTGGTCTTCCGTCGTACCCGCCATTTAAGATCTTTTTAACAGGCTGGTGTTCGTATACTTATGAGACTTTGGAATTCTACGTTCTATACTCAACGTTTGGAATTGATCAATCAGTCAATAATTGAGGACGATAAATAGCACAATCTCAAAATTAGGATCTAGAGCTGATAAACTTCAAGGTGAGAAATTTCCGATAATTTCTTGAATAGTAGATTGCAACGATATTACAACCAACTGCCAAATACTTAACTTAAAAACCCTTGATATTTCCAAAAACAAATTGGCAAGATGGATTAGATCTAAATAAATTTGTATAAATGGTATAACTCTAAGATAATGACAAATGTTAAGTTTACAAACACTTTGTTTTAAAGTTTCCGAAATATTACAGCTCAAAATTAATAATAAATAGTGAAAATATATAAACAAATATACATGGCGGGCCATTTGTTCTTGAGCCACTCTGTAAAATATCTTTATTAATTGTGAGATTTTGACTAGATCTTTTTAGATTGTAGAGTCTGATGATGTATTACCTGAGCAAAAAGCGCCACATTACTACAAAATGCAAGGCACATCCACTACGTCAAATTTTAGGAATGAAATTGCAAGAGTCCATAGTAGCGACAATGGCGTAGATAACGCTCCGCGGTGCGGGGGGCGCACGTCTGTAGGGGCGCACGAGAAAATCAAATGTTAATTTCGAGTGTTGCAAAAATAAATAAAAATCATTCAAATAAATATCAAGTATGCATACATTTTGTTGATTGTTATTAGCTAAAATTCAAAGTATATTTGTTATTTTATTTTCCATTTTTTTTATTAAAAAAAGGAAGGGGTGCAAAGAGTTTATATGCGGGGGGCAGAGTGGGAATTAGCTACCCTACTGAGTAGCGAATCTTTTTTTTCGAAATCTGTATACGCCACTCAAACCACTACCCCTTGAAACGGGCTGCCCCAAATTTTATCGAAAACTCTTGGGTAATAACGATTTTGTAGCAAAAAAATGATTCCTCACCTAGGTATGGATTATATGAAAATTCAGAAGAAATTAATACGTATGCGGTATGCCTACTACATTTTCGTCTTTACGTCCGTTCCAGTTTCACGACCATCTTCAGAAGACGTTTTCAAACGTACTGGCCCGTTTTGAAGGGTAGTGATTCTAGTGATGTTCACAGATTTTGAGAAAAGAATCACTAAAATGAATTCTTGGAATTACACACCTAAAAATCAACGTAGTGTCTTGGATGTTGTAGGAATTTTGCGTTTTATGCTTAAATAATAGTTCATCCAACAATTTAAAAAAAATTATTCTTGGAATTACACCCCTGAATATTAACATATAGTGCCTTGGATTTTGTAGGAATTTGGCGCTTTTTGCTGATACATCAGGCTCTACAATCTAAAAAATATTCAGTAAGAAGCGCAAAATTAATAAAAAATTTACAGAGTGGCTCAAGAAGAAATCGATTACCATTGTATACAACATTATGCTGTGACTAGCATGCTCAAATAGCATTAAATTTTTTCTGCCAAATAATAAACTAATATAATTTCACTCACTTGATGAACTTGTTTTCCGTTGACACGAGGATCCCTAGAATATAAGCGTAACTCCCATCCAGCTGAAGCATTTGAGTCTAATTCGTCCACCAGACTCTTCAAATTTGTGAATTGACTACATGGAAATTGATAGGCTAAGGTAAGGTGTAGAGATTTGACATGTGGTTCTAAGCTTATTGCTAAAATGATTTCACAAAATAATTAAAACAATATCTCTATAAAAGTTCTATCAGTAGTTTGTTGGCAGGAAATTTTCTTATTAATTCGAAAAGATATATATTTATCTAGAGTCGATTGCAAAGCGGATACATAAAAAAACATAATTTAGTTCAAAATATATGATCATAGTGTAGAATTTTAATTTTGGAGCTTCTGTGTTTACTTCATTCTAATTGAATAGCAAAATTTAAAATATCACAACTTTATAGCATATTAACAACACATTGATTGAAGCGCAGCGAGCAGAGCTTTCTTTGCGTGACTCTCAGAGGATATCTCGGTGATTATTTGATCGATTATTACGAAATTTTTCAAATAGATTGGTTCTAATTTACTTAACTATTTTACGTAATTTTTTTAAAGGAGGTAGCCGATAAACGATATAATTTAGAAGAGACTAGTGCGAAAGCATATGACTAGTGCAAGAGGATATTATTATGTCTGAGTACAGAGTGTCCCGTCATATTTTGGCCGACCCTTATCTCGCTTATTTTTAGAGATAGAAGAAAGTTCAAATTACCAAAGTTGCAAGATTTTTTATGAATCGCCAGAATCCGTTATTTCATTATCTTTATTTAAATGCGAAGACTATCTTATAGAATATAAAACAATTATATAAAAATTATAAAGATTGTTGACCCAGGTATGAATTATATATAAATTCTCGAGAAATAGGTCATATTAACACTTATGCTTTACGTTTCGGTCTCACGACCATCATCAGAAGGCTTATTATGTCTAAAACTGGATTACAAACCCACACAGTATACAAATTAAATTGTTTAGATTGCGATGGGACTTATACTGGAATCTGTAAACAATATTTACAAAAAAGAATGTATGGCCATAAGTATAGCACAAAAAACAAAAACTTAGAAAATTCCACCGCCCTTGCTAAACACTGTTTTCATTATAACCATCAATTCGATTACAGCTAAGGAAACCAATTATTATAAAAGATCTATTTTGGAGATGATTCACATAAAACGTGACTCCAAATCTGTAAATCATAGAACAGATATTCAAACTCTAAGTCACATTTATACTAACTTAATTAAATAAAAACTCTTGCAAATTCCTACATGCCTCTTTATAATGTTAAAAGTATATTTTAGGTAGAATGTCAAGTATATCTCCAGTAACTGACAAACCTGTTTCTATTACCTCATAAATCTAACATCTGGTTTGAAAGTGAATACTTAAACTTAATGGGCTCGTTTCTAGTCGTTCACAGACTTTGTTGACATGAACACGCGTTTATTAAAAGTTCTGCTTAACAGTGGATTCTTGATATATTATAATTACAACATTGAGGTGTTACAATTTCGATTATTCGTGTTTCTGTTCGTTTCGGCGACGTGGGCATTTTAATTGAAATTGGTGCGATAAGGACGCTTTGTGTAATACAATTAGTTTTAAGTAATCCAGTTTTAGACATAATAAGTCTTCTGATGATGGTCGTGAGACCGAAACGTACGTAAAGACAAGAAAATATAAAGCATAAGTGTTAATGTGACCTATTTCCCGAGAATTTATATATAATTATATAAAAATCAGTGACCAAATCAATTGATTTGCGAAGAGTAACTTTGCCACTCACACTTGTTATTTATTCTCCAAGAGGCAACACATTTCTACTTTTAACATCATATCTCCCGAAAAATCTTGTCTTCCGGATGGATTCCGCGTCACAATAGCTCGACTTGATGCCGACGTTTCGCCAACCATTACAGGTGGCATCTTCAGGGCAGGCTTGAGGCTTTCAGTTCAAGCCTCAAGCCTGCCCTGAAGATGCCACCTGTAATGGTTGGCGAAACGTCGGCATCAAGTCGAGCTATTGTGACGCGGAATCCATCCGGAAGAAAGATTTTTCAAGATTAGCTGTCCGCGGAAGTCTACTATCCAAGATATCATATCTCCCATATAAATAGTTAATTTAAATCAAATTTTAAAATTGTAAACAGGAAACATAACCTATGTACTGTCAATGGGAAAATTGGCTCAGACCACAAAGAGAAATAAAATAAAAGTAAAACCTCTTATGAACGAAAAGGAGGTCGAAGTACAAACTGTACAATTTCACGATTGTGCAGCATATTAGTGGTTTAGTGAAACATCTTGGTACAATATGTGTTTTAATCACATAATGAGCCCTCCGCGTTTTTTTTTAATAAAGTAGGTATAGGTTTTATGACGGTGGTGAAACAATAGTTAATATATAATTCAATTTTGTGATTTGTTAATATTTTACCATTCAATAAAAAAATACGTATATGGAAACGCAAAATATACGTTTCGATGAAGTCGATGTTCGATAACATTTTAGAAAGAATTATTCTAAAATATTAACCTAAATATTAGTATGAGGATAATTAGAATATATGCTTTTTAGATCATAATAAAAGGCTAACTACATTGCTACTAATCTAAAATATTTAATTCAGTAAAATATGATAAAATATGCAGTATTATCTATCTAAAGAAAACTACTCTTCTGTGGGTGTGTCTATCTAATCATAAACTATTTAGGTTTTACAGGTAGTACAGAACAAATATTGAACAATGTTCATTGGTGCATAAAATTCAATTCCTGTTAAATTTTAATTATTCAACAATGGCAAGGGCGAGTTATCATTTAGTAGCATTGCAAATTATTCGTTTGGCTGGTGAATTCGAAAGAACGAAACAGCTGTCCGGAACTATTAGTTGTAATGAGATTTAGAGAAACCTTACCATTGTTATATTTCTGGCAAAAGTTAATAAGAAATATCAGTTCATTTTTTAATTATTATTTATTTAGTTGCAAATTTCTCAAAGTATCTATGATTATTGTTAAAACATTTTGAAACACTATTCATGTAGCAGATACATTGTCCCCAATTCTATCTTGATTAAATGTAAATTATTTGAGTATTTTTTTCATAAAAATGTAAAAGTAAGGTTCCGATTTGATCATAAATAATGGACCTCACTATTTATAATCCCATATCGAAATTATACATATTTACATTATTTTTCATAGGATAAGACAAAATGTCAATTTCTGTTTTTTGTCGGTCTAATGAAGAGGAATCCCAATTGATGATTCAATAATTGGGGATGCACATAATTTAGTGTTAGGACAAACACTTTTGTCATAATAGATTGACTCCATATCAGCACACTCTTTGCTTAAAGCTGTAATAAAACTCGAAAAAAAACCTTCAGATTTTATCATATTTTAGAAAGAGTGAATAAAGCTATAAAATTCTTACATCTACTGCCCCGGGGAATGCATCTAGCAGTTGTTGTACTGCACCAAGGAAAACAGGCAGTTAGAGCATCGAAATGTTCATATGTGTCACTAATAACTGAAAAGAACCATCACCTTAGATTCTATTATCTAATAACAGGTCCATGCTACAAAATATGTGTGGATATTAAACTACAAATAGAGAAACATCAAACATTTAATGCGTTAGATACTGTTGCAAGAAACATCTAATATCTTATTCAATATCGTGGGGTTTTTCACTGAAATTGCGGTTATTAGCAGTTTTGAAAATGTCAACATTCGTCATAAACTTTAGGCTCTATCTGATGTACTTATGTGGTTCTTGCAATAAGATCTATATTAAAATTGTTCATGCACTTGTCTTGTAATATCAATACGAGATCCCCCAAAGTTGTAGGTGAAGCTTATCACGAGGTGAATGTGGTGGCTATGCGGATGAGAATTTTCATTCTAGCAGTGTCAGAAGCAAAACAACTAGTCGTCTAAGTTTAACAATTCTCATCGACGTAACTTGTAGTACCATTAAACAAATTAAACTATGAATAACAATTTACATACCAATAGCAATATATTCGCCATTGTTTTACAGGATTTTGAGGGGTGGGTAGTCATGGCAAAGGCTCTGATTGAGATAAGTGGGCATGAATGAAGTTAGCGCGAGGTGGGTTCCCAAACAACTCTTAGCAGTTCAGCCCCAGCGTAGAGTTGAATACGCTCAGTTCTTTTTGGAGCTGCATAGAGAAACACCCGTTGACGTTTGGAAGACAATTTTCACAGCAGATGAAAGCATGGTTCTCTATAATGATCCATTGTCCAAAACGGAGTCAATGGTATGGAAGCGAGAAGGACAACCAAGTTTAGGGTGTATCAGCCCCAACCCTATCCATTGGGGGCGAAAATGGCCCGAAATCTCCAAGTCTTGAATTTTATTTTCTACAAAAAAAGGTATTTTGGCATTTCGAGTGCACCTAGGAGGTTTTTTGGGTCACTGAACACGAATCCGTAGCCAGATTTACTTGCAATTCATCGTAGGGGTAGTAAAATCGACAAAATTGGCCATTTACGTGTTTTAGGCATTGGGAGCCCCAACCCCATCCATTGGGGGCGAAAATGGCCCGAAATCTCCAAGTCATGAATTGTATTTTCTACAAAAAAAGGTATTTTGGCATTTCGAGTGCACCTAGGAGGTTTTTTGGGTCACTGAACACGAATCCGTAGCCAGATTTACTTGCAATTCATCGTAGGGGTAGTAAAATCGACAAAATTGGCCATTTACGTGTTTTAGGCATTGGGAGCCCCAACCCCATCCATTGGGGGCGAAAATGGCCCGAAATCTCCAAATCATGAATTGTATTTTTTACAAAAAAAGGTATTTTGGCATTTCGAGTGCACCTAGGAGGTTTTTTGGGTCACTGAACACGAATCCGTAGCCAGATTTACTTGCAATTCATCGTAGGGGTGGTAAAATCGACAAAATTGGCCATTTACGTTTTTATTATTTTTGCAATTTAAAATTACTTCGGAGTAATTCTGGCTTCATTATTCAGCGACCCAAAAAAATTTCTTTGTGCACTCGAAATGCTAAAATACCTTTTTTTGTAGAAAATACAATTCAAGACTTGGAGATTTGGGGCCATTTTCGCCCCCAATGGGTGGGGTTGGGGTTCCCAAGAGGTTTTAAGGTGTATGAATGATCCTGAGAACCTCCTGAAGCTAAGGCAAACAAATTTTTTGATTCGAACTTCCTCTTTTTTTTCGGTTCATAGCCTGGACTAACTTGTATAATCAGCAATTTAGGATTTGTCTATCTATGTATATGTGAAATACTTGAAACAATGAACGATATAGTATTATCATTTTAATTATGTGATGAATGTGTTGTAGGTACAACAAATTATGAATTTTATGTACAATCAGGTCTTTCATGCTAAGCTTCCTCAACAGAACATGCAACAATATTAGGTACCTACTAAACATATTTCAGGCAATACCAAGTACCACTATATTGGATGATAAATATAACTTATTATCTGTCTATTTCAGAAACTAATTTGTTGATGATAAAAGTGAAAAGTATAATATCAATAAAAAGTTTTTAGAAGGAAACCTTATTTACAAGTAACCACAACCAGTTCAAATTGTTTGTAGGTAATTATTATTCTGTAGAAATAATAATCAAAAAACTAATTTTTTCATTCATTCAAATGTTCAACCGACTTTGTTAACCTATCTGAACATACTAGTGATTGATTTGAACTTGAATAATGTTGATTTTCAGATAAATGACTAACAATTATTTTGCTGATGGTTTATAACTGACAAGAAGCAACATCTGGAATATATTAAGTTCTAGGGATTGCTTACTAGCATTTGATACTTCTTTCACATATTGCATGGCTATACGTTTCAGATAATCAGCATGTTCTTCTGCTACAAAAAAACCCATGAAATTGGGTGATGTATATGTTTCAAGTTTTAAAGGCTCGTTCAAAACAGCTCCTTGCCTTTCCATCACAGATTTCAAGCTTTGAGCTAAATGTGGTGCATCTTCATCTTGCGTCTGCAAAGAGAATAACTCCATAGTAAAACAATCAATTTCTAGTCAAGGCTGACGCAATATTATTGAAAGTTATATTGCAAAACTAATGATTCAATTTTTTTCATTATCTAAACTTTACCAATCAGGCTTTGAACAATGAAGGAAATAATTTAATATATCTTTCTGATGGGCTTCAAATGCTAGGTTTCAGCAATAGTAGAACTAACCTACCTTATTTATTTCAATTGCCTGTTTTTAGGAAGTTTTCAAAATGATTTGAATTATTCTGATTTACAACATATCAATTATTTGGAAACTTATCCTTATATTCAAAACTTCATCAAGGTATTGAAAAGTGGCATCAGGTTAGTACCGGGATATCAAAAATTATCTTGGTCAAGGGTGGTTGTGGAATCTAAAACTTGTGTTTCAAACGTAAAGTAAGACACACGTTTTAGATTCCACAACCACCCTTGACCAAGATAATTTTTGATATCCCGATACATTATCGCGTTATTTTTATGAACTTTTAATAGCTGAAGCAGGATGAAAAATGGCTGATACTGGAAAAAAAGGTGTAAGAGGTATCAGTTCAATGTGGCCTCCTTGAAATTATTGTATTAGAATGTTTTACTTTTTCAAAGTAATGCTTCAGAGGAGAAATGTAAAAAATATGGAATTGAGTTGTCTGTAAATATCACATTTAATTCAAACTTTGGTTTGGAGCTCTTTCTCAAGAGTAAGCGACAATCCCCATAAAAATTGACTGGATATCTACTAGAATTTCACTACTATTAATGGACCTTCAATTATTTTGTTAGAGATCCACCAGTAATTTTGTATGGGATTATTCAACTGGTTGTCTTTATTCTTAAATATATACCCTTAATAAAATTACTAGTAGACTCTGAACCTCTGGGATAAGATTCCATTCTTACTGACCTTAAAAAATGAGACTAATGTAATATGGGGAGTGAAATTGTGTGCACCATTCCAGCCCCACATAGTGAATGATTTTTTCCAGAACGTTTCTAGTTGTTCTAAGAAAGCCCCAGTTGGGCAAGCATACAATATATATTCTCTTGGAGAGTTATCGTCTAAAAATGGATCATTTACATGGGCTAATAGCCAGTCTGATGCCAGCTGTACACCTCTGTTTCCAGTTGCTGCTAGAGCTTTTTCCCTAAAATCAAAATAGGAGACATTACATTGATAACGAGCATATATAGTACAATTACAAATAATTATAATTGCTCTTACGCTCTATGTTTAGGAAAACCCATTTGTAACAGAATTTGAAGAGGTGTTAAATGTTGTTTCGAAATTTTAGTTGGCGTTGGATTCCTTCTTGGGGGTAAAGTAGCCATAGTAATGGTACGACTGTTATAGTTAAAATTAGTTTAATCAGAGTACCTATTTGTTGATTTATGAAATTACCCCAATTACCCTAGTTAACACAAAATTCTTTCATAGATATACGAAGAAACATAATACTATGATAGAAACTAGAGAAATTTCTCTATGGGTTGAGTATTTTGTTGTAAATGATTCCAATCATAGAAGTAGAAAATAGGTCAAGACTCTCGTAGATAATTGGTATATTTTTCGATGCTGTTTCACATGTTTTGAGTTTTGACAGCTTCTTAGAACGAACCGGTGTTATATTTTTAAAAGTTAAATAACAATATAATTCTTTCAATAATTGAGACATGGCAGGTGTTCTGTTTGAAGATATATTCAACGTGAAAGATATTGATCCAGAAGGCAAGAAGTTTGACAGAGGTATGGTTGTCATTTATTACATTATTGATTCCCAAATTTCGTTCATTTGAGGTTATATGTAGACCATTATTTTTGTTTTATTTAAATATTATCAGAGATATTTCGTTAGTAGTCCTAAAAAAACGTCCAACTGTGAAATTCCAATGTTTATTTGTATAGTATATATAGAATGTAAAAATGACTCATTAATAGGAACAATAATAATATTTAATAAGCATGTTATTTGTCTTCGAAATCACTGTTTTTAAAATTAACTGAAGTTGTAGTTGACTATATTGATCCAGTGCAAGTGGAACTATTCACAATGACAAGACAAATTATACAAACCTAGTGGTTCGGATAGAGGTTATGATACTGGTATCAAAATTAAGCAGCACTAGACTAAACATTGAGAAGTATCAAAAGTGCAGCTTATACAATTCAATCAAAATTCCAATCTCAATTGAATTTTGGAAACCTGAGAAAGCATTCAAATGTATAACTATAATCACTATAAAAATGAACAACAACTAAGCTCTTAAGATAAACAGTCTGTCCGAACTTATAAAGAAAGAAGGAGAATGTTGTGTTTAATTTGAACTATGATGCCTAGTTTGTAGTCGGAAAATGCTAAAGGGATAATACTGATTTAAGTGTACGAAAGACACGATGATTTAAATTATTGTTATATAAATCTTATTATACATGGTCCATGTCATCTGAATTTCTGGTTTATATTGCTTTGCTTTATTTATTTCAGAAACTCGTTACTAAATTAACACTCAAGTTGAGATTATATTTTGCATGATAAGAAACAAGAATTTGCTTATTTGAGACGGAAATAAAAGCAACCATAAAGAAAATTTAACTATGGACTATTTTTAGATGTGTTATATTATCAGTAATGTTTTTGGGGTAATAATTTTGTCATTGGTGAGGAAACAAGTATTTTACACATTTTAATTTTGAAAATCCATTCAAATGAATATCGATATCAAGTTAATGTGTTTGATTTCCGATTATTAGCGATTTATTTTATTTTTAAATGTTTGTTCAGGGGCTCAAAAGTGTTTAGTGGCAATTAATTAATAGTATCTTGACTTAAGACGGAATATTTGTGAGCAAATATAGTGAACAATATAAGTAGTGCAGCCTGTGTCTCTCTAGTGTATATAATTAATTAATATTAACTTCTTTGAATACATAATCGTAACAATTCGGTCCACCTATTTTGGGATCTATTACAAGTCAAAATGAAATTTGACAAGTCCATGATCAGCACAATAGTTATGAAAAATGTGAGAAACGATTAATAAATTATAAATCAACAACCTGCTCTCATGATACACTATTCGTTGGGCCGGAAATACGTGTTTAAAAGGGGGGGTTCACCTTATTTATTCAAGGGTCAAAGGAGCGTGGCTTGCTTGAAGGAAAGTACCCTTATCAAATATAATGTAGTTTGGTAGATTGGTACAAAGATATGATTTAAACAGTAACGAAATATCGGACACTTCTGCGGGATAAATGCGTATTATATACGAGGGCAAGGGGAAAATTCTCTCAACAATAAAGCAGATGGCGCCACAATCCAAAATCCCATGTGACATTTGTGATGTACCATCTCTAACTAGAACTTTAAAATTTTCAGACTCATGTGTCATTCAGTTCTGTTTTAACACCCATCGAAAGCAACCTTGAAGATTTTTGTAAACATGGAAAAAAAAGAATTTCGTGTCTTGGCTAAACATTATTTCTTGCGTGGAAAAAACATTACGCAAAAACATCGCTTGTTAAACATTATGGGGACTCCTCACCATCGATTGGAACTATTCACAAGTGGTTTGTGCTTGTGGTAGTTTGACCACAAAGGATGCCGAACGTTCTGGTCGTCCAATTGAGGTTACAACGCCAGAAATCGTCGATAAAATCCATGGTATGACATTGGACGATCGGCGAGTTAAAGTGCACGAGATTGCTGAGGCTATGGGCATCTCAACCGAACGGGTACGGAACGTTTTGCATAAATTATTGAATATGAGAAAGCTACTATCTGCCAGATGGGTGCAGCATTTGCTCCCTGTTCACAACAAGCGCGACCGTGTGACAACTTCAAAGGAGTGTTTGGCGATGTTCAAGCGCGATAAGATGGACTTTTTACGTTGTTTCGTAACCGTGGACGAAACAAGGATCTATCACAACACACCAGAGACCAAAGAACAGTCGAAACAGTGAACTTGACCTGGCGAATCAAAGCCGAAAAAAGTGTGTTTATTGGCAAACAAAGTCAAGGCGACAGTTTTTTTGGGATGCACACGATGTCGTCCATATCGATTACCCTGAAAAGGGCAAAATGATCACCGGGGTATATTATGCAGAACTGTTGGATGGATTTGTGGCGAAAGCGGCAGCATTTGGCAAAGGGAAAAGTGCTCTTCCACCAGGTTCCTCAAAGGTTCGCAGTCGCAATGGCGAAATTGCATGAATTGCGCTACGAATCGGTTCGTCATCCACCATATTCTCCAGATTTAGCCCCCTGCGATTCTTATCTATTTTAAAAACTAATAAATGACTCGGCGGAAAGAGATTTGGCTCCAACGATGAGGTCAACACTGAAACAAACGCCTATTTTGAAGTACGAAAAATTTGAAAAACGTTGGACGAAGTGTATCGGGCTACAAGGAGCTTATGTTGAGAAATAAAATAAGTTTTGACCAAATAAATCATTTCTTGTTTCATTTTTCAGTGACTTTTCACTTTGCCTTCGTATATTTATAACCTGAAAACAGTGATAATGGTTCATTAAAATATTATAGTTCAATTTGAAAAGCGGAAGAGATGTCAAAAGTACCACTTGCAAGGAAACATAACAGCGTCTGTTTTTCTCACTTTAATGCGATTTGCAAAATTTCAAATACGTACGACAAATAGGAACGACGCAACACAAAGTTGCTAACAGACAATCTATAAATTAGTCTAGAATGATTCAGAAACGCTCAAAACGGATATTTCCTCGAATTTTTTTTTCTATTCCGTTTCCAATACTTCCCTTGTACTATACAGGGTGTCCCAGGTTTTAGTAGCAGAACTTCAACAGTCGATAGAAAATTTGATTTAGAGAAAAGAGTTCCTATTAACATATATGGACAGACGCTTAGTTTTTGAGATACAGGGTGTTGAAATTAAAAAAAAAATCGTTTTTTGCGAATATCTCCGAAACCGTTTATCGTACAAAAAACAGCTTTTGCAAGCATTTTCTACTCATAGTAAGCTATGTTCTGTGCGATAAAAACTTTTTTTTTAGTCATGATTGGTGAAGATTTCGAAGTGGTAGTGGGTGTTTTTCTCCCCAACTTCTACGCCACTAGAAAAAGTACAGTTTTGAGACAATGTTTTTCAACATAAAAGTTGATTTTCCTCGAAAACGGTTAACTTTAAAGCTTATAACCAAGTATCTTTTTTGTGTAAAAAACATTGGTGGTTCAAATAGTTGTCTCAAAACTATACTTTTTCCAGTGGCGTAGAAGTTGGGGAGAAAAACACCCACTACCCCTTCGAAATCTTAATCAATTATGACTAAAAAAAATTTTTTATAGCACAGAACATAGCTAACTATGAGTAGAAAATGCTTGCAAAATCTGTTTTCTGTACAATAAACGGTTCCAGGGATATTCGCAAAAAACGAAATTTTTTTTTCAATTTTAACACCCTGTATCTCAAAACTAAGCGTCTGTGCATATATGTTAATAGGAACTTTTATTCTTGAAATCAAATTTTCTATCGACTGTAGAAGTTTTGCTACTAAAACCTGGGACAGCCTGTATATAGCGAGAGAAGTAAAAATGCAACGCACTCTGAGATACGTCGTATTTCCAGGCGTTAATTTATCGTATTAACTGATATAGACGCATATTTGTGGTTATAAGAAAAAGGAAAGAATTAAATAGTGATCACTAGTACATTTTCCCAATTTTCGCTCAAGAACCTAGGTTTCTTGGATCCAATTTATTGATGATATGTAGATAACTGCATTTGTTAACGATGCATTGCAAATTAATAACATGATGAAAACCTTGATGGTACTTCATTTATATCTCTATGATTCTGACGGTACATAAATAGGTGTTATAATATTCTGAAGCAAATGTTATCGGATGTTGTGCGTCAGTCAGTTAGGTTAGTTTTAATCCCTTATTTAGTAGATGGAATGAACTAATGAAGATGGAGTAATTAATTATTCGAGTGGTAGAAGGCGGCTGGGAGTGTCCTGTAGGACGCATGCCCAAGAACTGTTGGTGAAGTGGTCGATCGATCCAGCTGTATCTGTGGTGACGGTCAAGGTTATCGGGTCTAGGTCAAAGTTACCCTTGCCTTGCCTCGCTATTGCTGGTTGCATCTCTCGTACGTTTTATATGCCCTTCGACAACTTTACGAATTTACATTAACAACTAACAGGATAACAGAAATTAGTTGGTATGCTGTATATGAATCCTCTATTCAGAACTTTACAGAATTTCAGACTGGGGTGTATTTGGAATTGATCTGGAATTCACTTCCTATCAATGGTTCTACATTTTCGAGAATAGGAAATATTTTGAGATAAATTCTTAGCGAGCTTAATAATACATCTCTATGTCTTATAATAAAATGTATGTTAGACATATCAAATATTTCATATACCTAGCTACCTATTAGCAAAATTCCGTTCTCTGCTCTAGCCGTGGATTCACTGGGTTAAATATTTCATGAATAATAATCTATCTACACCCTCAATTACGGAAACGTCATTCAAACAACCGTAATTAGAACATACGTTGCGATAGAACAATAATTATACACAAATTCTCGGGAAATAGGTCATATTAACACTTAGGGTTTATATTTTCGTCTTTACGTACATTTCGGTCTCGCGTCCATCATCAGAAGACTTATTATGTCCAGAACGGAATTTCTTAAAACTATTGTATTAGCACAAAGCGTCCTTATCGCGCCAATTTCAATTAAAAATGCCCACGTCGCCGAAACGAACAGAACCACCACGAATAATCGAAATTGTACCACATCAATGTTTCAAGTAAAAAATATATCAAGAATCCAGTATTTATTAATATTTTCATAATATATAAACGCATGTTAGTATTGTCTCTTTACGACTGAAGACCAAAACTATTACGTTAAGTATCTACTCTCGAACCAGATGTTAAGATTTATGAGGTAATAGAAAAAGGTTGTGTCAGGCCTTATTGGGACATTACTTACTGAGCATTCTTCCTGGAATATGCTTTTAACATATAAAGACGCATGTAGGAATTTGCAAGAGTTTTAATTAATTAAATTAGTATAAATCTGAATATCTGTCCTATGATTTACAGATTTGGAGTCACGTTTCATGTGAATCATCTCCAGAATAGATCTTTTATAATAATTGGTTTCCTTAGTTAAAATATTAACATTTTTATAATCGAATTGAAGGTTATAATCAAAGCAGTGTTTAACAAGGGCGGTAAAGCCGTAGGGGAACAGGCTTCTACTTCCGGGACGCAAAAGCGACACCGATCTGATGGAAGCACACTCACCACCAAACCGCAGCCGAAGAGGAGGCGCGACGGGGCCGCTGTAAAAGCAGGAACCGTCCGCAAGTCCTCCAAGGAAGCGGTGGTCTGGATCAAAATGGCCATTACCTTGACCACTGAAGATCCCGACGCAACAATTTCGGAAGTGCAGGCGAGGCTAATAAAGAACCTCCTGCTTGAAGAGATTGACAAACTGCAAAAGGGGGAGATCGCCCCAAAGTTTGCAGAATGCGGTTACCAGGGGGGAGCACTGCTTATCACCTGTCTGGACGATCCCACTAGGGATTGGCTAGCGGGTGTGGTGGCTGTGGCTAAACCCTGGGAGGGGGTTGAACTCACTCGTGGAGGCGAGCCAACTCCCGAAACCCCGACGTGCAATCGTCTTCATTCCGGGGATGACAAACCCGGAGAAGACACTGCACAGACTGAGTGCCCAAAATAACTTGGACACATCAACCTGGAAAGTCACCAGCACTGGAGAGGAGCAACCAAATGCCTGGTCGTGCTGATGAACGAACGATCATGGGAGAAGTTGAAGGAGGTCGATTACAGACCGTTCTACGGCTTCTCCCGTGTGACGTTTAAGCCCCTAGGTCCAAAGACCAAAAAAGAAGAGGTGACAGGGGAAGGACAGGCAACTGAAACTTCCCCTCCAGATATGGAGGTTGAAGAAGGGGGCCAGGTAGATGAAACCCCGGCACAGCAGCAATAAACGCAAGTTGTGCAAATCAACATCCATCACTGTAGGGCGGCCTTCGGTGCATATATGATGAAAGCGAATTTAGACGCTGCCCTAATTCAAGAACCATACGTTTATGGGGGGAGAATCGGGGGATTAGGTAGCTTCAAGGGGCGCATGATACACGACCCGTCAGAAAAATTTTCCAACACTGTTAGTAGGTTTATGCGCAACATTCATATCATACTTTTTTAAACATTTTTTAATGTTCTCTGAAGTCTCCGGAAAATGAGACATTTTTTAATATTTCCGTCTGCCTCCGAAACGGCTGTTACAAGCTGAAACGCGCGTGACGTCAGGATTCTACTCTTTGAAGACATTGCCTTATGAAGTAAATAGGGAATTCTATCAGCGAATACATATTTATGAAAGCTGCTATCATTTGCCAGAATGCTTCATTTATGAGTGGAAGAAAAAGACTTACATAGTTGGTATAAGTCTTACCAAAAGTAATTAGCATTGGATTTATTGGGTGATTAGTATTCTTAGAAAATGCGCCATCGATCTTTCAGTTCGATAATTTTTATAGGAATTGTGGAAGTACGCCATTTCCTGTATTCACGAGAACTAGCCAACATTTCGGATCAACAAGTTTCATACTACATTTTTGTGAATATTTTATTTGACCGATTTCATAGTTTTTTTGGATAGTTCTGTTTCAATTTCATAATTCAGTTCGGCTAGCAAAATTGGTTGATGTGACTTCACCGGAAATTTTTACAACTCTGAAAAGTAAAAACTCCCAAACTGTATAATAATACCAGCTGAGCCTGTATCTACTTACTGCCGGAGAAGAGAGGTGTGATCTTTATGATTTAAACTGAATACTCCAGATGGAATTTACCTCTTTTGTCCACAACATTACGAATAAACAGATTAGCTAATTCCTGGAGTAAGTTGTTGCGTATGACGTCATTGAGAAAATTCTACGCTATACCTATATTTGCTATGTAAAAAACATTTTGCCCACATAGAGAAAAATAATGGTGTAAAACAGTGGTAGCCATTTCTTCAAGTTTGGAAATGAATAAAAATTGCAGGGGGCCAAATCTGGATGATGAACCAATTCATAGCGTAATTAATACAATTTTGCCATTGCGACTGCGGACCTGTACGCCGGTGCCTTGTCCTGGTGAAAGAGCTCTACATAATACACGCCGGTGATAGTTTTGCCCTTTTATAGGTAATCGATATGGACGATACCGTGTGCATCCCAAAAAACTGTCGCCATGACTTTGTTGGCCGATAAACCCACTTTGGTCTTTATCGGCCTCGATCCGACAGGACAAGTCCACTGTTTCGACTGTTCTTTGCTCTCTGGTGTGTTGTGATGGATTCATGTTTCGTCCACGGTTACGAAACCTGGCAAAAAGTCCTTCTTATCGCGTTCGAACATCCCGATCATCAGTCCTTCCAAGTTGTCACACGGTCGCGCTTGTTGTCAACAGAGGCCATGGCGGTACCCATCGGGCAGATAGCTTTCTCATATTCAAAAATGTATGCAAAATGTTCCGTACCCGTTCGGTTGAGTTGCTCATAGCCGCAGGAATCTCGTGCACTTAAACTCGCCGATCGTCCAATATCATACCATGGATTTTATCGACGATTTCTGGCGTTGTAACATCACTTGGATGACCAGAACATTCGTCGATTGTGAAGAGTTCCCATAATGTTTAACAAGCGATGCATTGGTTTGCGTAATGGTTTTTCCACGCAAGAAATAATGTTTAATCAAGACGTAATAGTAGTTTACGTAACAAGTCCCGAAAGTGGTCTTTTACTGGACGAGTGGGCAAATTGCAGGGCGAGCCGCAGGCGAGTCCTGCAAGCCTGCGAGTCCAGTAAAAGCACTTTTGGGACGTATTACGTACAATATTTTTTTTAAAACAGACATTGTTGTACCATAAACTTCATATTATTCAGTTTATATTTTTATAACAAGAACTCTTTATTAATTAACTTTTCAAAAATTTGGTATGTTTGTTCATATCGTATCCGGGACTTCGACGGTAATAAATCAAACGTTGCTTGGGTGGCCGCCTTAACAATTCATCTGGTATAATTTCATCTTCCATTAATTCACAATCATTTTGAATATCCATTTTATAATAATTGTCACGTTTTCAACTAAACGTCAAAATATGTCAAGTTATTTTATAGTTTTAAATAATACAAAACTCGGTTACTATAGAAACCAATTGACCGCTATCTTAGACTAACTATTTTATTATTTTTTTCATTAGATAGGCCGGAAAGTAAATAAAAATGAGTCCTGTAAAAGCTTTTACCGGACTATCACAATAATTTTCTGGCTCGGTCCGACAAAATGAGATTTTCTGACCTAAAAATAAACCGGAAAGTACTAATTTCTGGCCGGTTTTAAAAAAAATTCACTTTTCATGTTTAAAAAAAAAGGTTGCTTTCGTTCGATGGGTGTCAAAACAGAACTGAATGACACATTAGTCTGAAAATTTTAATGCGTTCTATAGTTAACGATGGTACATCCCAAATGTCACATGAGATTTTCGATTGTGGCGCGTTCTGTTTTATTTTTCAGGAACTTTTCACCTTGCCCTCGTATATATGGAGTAACTATTTATATGAGGAAGTATTATTATGATAGTCAACCCTATAGTTAAGCTACGGATTCTAATTCTGATGAGCTGCAAATATTCCCTGCAATATGCTTCCTTGAACATTCATGAATTTGAAAAAACTGTTACAATCTGAAAACGTTTAATGAACATGTACATTTAGTTGAGCTCTATTCCTAGTTTTTTTAGTGTTGAATCAAACAGATGGTTTGGAAAGGGAACAAGTTTACTTCTGTTAGAATTTACAGCTGAATTATCCAATTCAGTGTTCTCTGAATTCATTATATTCGAGGTCTAGTTTATGGAGATAAGGATTTGACTGAATAACTATTATGAATAAAATACTGAAAATGCATTTTATGATTCAATAAGCCGTTGTTAGTGAAAGTGAAGACAAACAGGAAAGTTGTAACATTTGCGGCTTCCAGGAGCCTTGCCCCTTTATCTTAAACAGGTCAGTTATATAGAACTCATTTTCCTATTACACTTCCGTTTCCTAAGGCAATTGAATCATTGGTGGATATCTAATCATGAAAGAAATTTCCTAATATCAACTGTGGGTAGAAGACGAATGTTTTGCGAGTCTATTACGAATAGTAACCGTATAAATGACTATAAGATTACTATCAACAATCATAGAATAAATTTGGGAGGTCCATACAGCGAAATATTCGAGAGATTACACCAAGCCTTCCATACTAGCAATGCAATGACAAAAAGCTTCAAGATAATCTTCCGTAAAAGGGAAGAATGGAAAGATAAGAAATCGTTTGAAGGAACCATCAGCTTTATAGATGGGGTCGAAAATGAGGAAAGGTCAGGCGTTGTCATAACGAATCAGATTGCAGAATAACATTTATGTTAAACGGCAGTTAAGAAACCCTAATTGCTCTAAACATGATTGTGACGAAGACAACACTGGTCACGAAACCCTTTAGAGCATTAGAAACCCTTACAACTAGTAACAGGATGACGCTTCTATTGGTACCAGTACACAAAGGTGTCAAGGGTAACATAAATGCAGAAGAACCGGCTAAGAAAGGGGCAAATGAAACTTTTGTGGGGCCCAAATTCATATTTGTACATGCTTAATAATACACATTAAAGATCGTCAGAACTAGAAGTTCCTAACTGTTCATTTTTGATCTTTGATAATTGATTGAAAACCAACAACAATGGCATAGAATCCGTATTTTCAGTAATGACGAATGTTTATCAAGAAGTAAATCAATAATATGATTATCAACACTCAAATTGAAAACTAATCGTTGTTCCTCCATTGTAATTTCTGTACCGGTCTCTAAATTTCTTGTAAAAGAATCAAGATGACTCCATTCAATCTTAGGTGTAGATAAAAATGAGGGGCCGATCCATCACATTTCATGGGCTAATAATTTCGAAAGATTCATTCCTCATGAAGCGCATTCAGCTGGGTTTAATGCTGAGAGGATATTGTGCCATGGTGTCGACGGAACAATGTCTTGAATATGACTAATTCGGTTAGCAACGAATATTCTCTAGTTGACGCGTAGCAGGAACCATTAAGTTTGGAGCTTATGTAGAAGAAGACGGCGTGGAAGTATGAGCTTAGAAAGCTCTGGAAGTTCAGCCCTAAGCTGATCCCATGCCGCTGCGATAGCAGGTTCAGGGGGATCATCCCAAATCTGTTATTGAAACTCACAAGCATTGCATAATATATTTTGGCGAAAGAAGAATTGGTCCATCGCAGAGGGTTTTAATGGTCCGGTAGAGTAGTTTCATGATCAACGAGATGCCCAAAAGCAAGGACCCAAAATATTGAATCTGATTGCTTGATATTCCGTGAAACATGTTCCTCAGAATTTTCCTTTCATAATCATAGCTGATGCTCTGTATGTAGATCGTCATTTTGCGTTGAATCTAACGTGATTCCATTCATGAATTAAATGTGTTAAGAGAAATAAGCCACTGGAAAAATTAACATGAATGCAGCACATTAGATTATTTACCAGTGGTCCATTCTCAGGGATCAAAGGAAATACTCGAAAAGAGTAGTTCAAAAATACGTAAAATGACAGGACTAATAACAGGAAACATATATCTCAATAAACTGCTTGATTTCGTTGAACAAACAGGACTGGCTGATTGAGATAAGAAACTGGGGACGCACAATAGAAATACTTAGGACCACAGTGCAAGGGCACATATTATTATGCCCGGCCCGAAAAACAAGTAGCTTCACCAAATTCCATTTAGTGCTTCATGTTGAAATGCAGAAACACCCGAACATGCTAAATCTCCGCAAGTCCATGGTCAGCTGTGAGTGCAAGTTCAAATGCAGACTTCTCGGCTATTCAGAATATCTTATATAATTAACAAGCAGTTATGTAGACTAGGGGTCTTCAAACATTCCAGCCTTAGGGGTGTACTACCTGTACTTTATTGTTACGACCACGGCACTTGATGACACCTGGTGGTCACACGCGAAAATAGGCAGTGCTAATATGCTTTATCGCTAACAGACAGCGCTGGTAATACTTTCGAAAGGGCAGTAACAATTAAACATTCGCGAATAATCTCGTTGTTTCGAGAAAGTTCTGGTATATTCCACTCGCTTCCAGCAGGCAGTAATTGAAATATAAAAAGTCTAGCGGCGCGATCGCGAGTCAGTCCGTCTAGGGAAGGCGAAGAAAGCGAACCTGTCTGTTGTGAAATAAAGTAGTACGTAACTCCTTAAAACGTGTTTGCGCGTGTTTAAAATACATCTTCGTAACAGTATTTTGATTTGACTTGTTATTTTTGTGTGTGATTTACTAATATGGAAAAGAAGCGAAAAGGAGACAGTGAATGCAGAACATTCAAAGATCAATGGAACTTTCATTATTTCGTAATTGAGTCCAGAAAGACGGCACTATGTTTGATTTGCAATAAAACCATAGCCGTTCTCAAAGAATATAACATTAAACGTCATTATGAAACGAAACATTTTCAAAATTACTCAAAATATACAGGAAGTTTGCGGACCGAAAAATTTGAAGCTTTGAAGCGCGGGTTGAAATCGCAGCAATCCTTGTTTACGAAACTCAATACTGAACAAGAGGCTGCAATTCGTGCCAGCTTTCGTGTGACTCTTGAAATTGCGAAACGTGGAAAACCATTCACCGATGGAGAAATGATCAAAGAATGGGTAATTGCAGTAGCTGAAGAAATGTACCCCGAAAAAGGAGACATCGCGGAAAATATATCATCTCAATTGTCTGACAAACATGGACGTCTTGAGTAGTTTCCACTGGCCTTAGATAAGTCAACGAATGTGTCAGATACTGCTCAGGTGTTGATTTTTATTCGACGTGTAGATAAAAGGTATGAAGTGTATGAAGAACTTCTTGATATTGATAGTATTCACGGCACGACTACTGGGGAAATTATTTTTAAGGCAGTTGAAAATGCCATTAATAAAAAGAACCTTCGATGGAAAAACTTGAAATCTATTACTACTGATGGAAGCAAAAACATGTGTGGTAAAAATAAAGGAATGGTTGCTCTTGTGTCAAAGGCTGTAGAAAATGACGGTGGTTCAAAACCATTAGCCTTGCATTGTATCATTCATCAACAGTCATATCAGTTGTTAATTTCATCAGATCCACTGGGCTGAGTCACTGACAATTTCGCGAGTTTATTGAAGAAATTGGAGAAAATTACTTACCATATCATACTGTCGTACGCTGACTTAGTTGCATTTTTGAACTTTGAGCAAGTGATCGAAATTTGTTTGAATGAAAAGCATCGCCCTCTTGCCGAATGGCTTTGGAAGTTTTGATTCGATTTGACAAAACATATGAAAGAACTGAATTTTAAATTGCAAGAAGAAAACCACCTTCTCCCTGATTTATACACTAATATCAAATCGTTCCGGCAGAAAATAATACTATTTCAATCACAATTACGTAAAAAATATTTCATATATTCTAAAACATGTGAAATATTCAGCCATTTCTTAAGAATTGAGGATACAATCCTAGTAAATGTTTATTTAATTTAGCATCTCTGTTCATTAACCTAGCTGGTATAACTTCCAGTACTAAAAAAAACTAATACTCCAAGAGATTTTCGGTATCCGCCATTGATATAGAATGATAATAACATTTGCCCACTCTACAATTTTGCTAATTTAGCATCTCTGTTCATTAACCTAGCTGGTATAACTTCCAGTACTAAAAAAAACTAATACTCCAAGAGATTTTCGGTATCCGCCATTGATATAGAATGATAATAACATTTGCCCACTCTACAATTTTGCTGCGAAGTAAATTAGTTGTGCACAACTTCATTAATGGATCCGTCTGATTTCCTAAAATACGACCGGCGCCTGGTATAGTAATAACTTTTCGGAATTTTTAATATCAATTCTCGTGTGGAGATGAAGCAGATAGCTGTATCAGCAGAGTGAAATGTCAACATTCCAAACATCCCTACTGTTTGTATTACGTAGGTCGTGATGCAAAAACAGGAGAGGAATTCCTGACTATATCGTAAAATAAAACAATAGCACCTACATTAATCAGTACCTATGTTCCACATCAATCTGCGTAAATGATCTTTACCTTGACGCTTAAAAATAAAACAGTTGAGTTGATTCGATATATATGCTGGCGATTTTTTAACTTTGCTATTTTCCTCCTGCTCAGCACGCTCAATACGAATTAGTCAAATCACGGAGGTCAAGGTATGCGATCGTGTGTTGTTAATCGACAACAATCCCCGTCATTAACGTGTACAGATCTGTAGTTGCCGAATTAAATATCCGAGTACCGGCCGGTAATATTGCGCAACACGCCTATAGATTTTTCGCGGCGGAATCTCCTCGAAAGTTGAACATGGTAGTGGGGAAATTGCGCATTCGAATTACAAACCCCCTCTCGCCCCTTCCAGCTGAATTACCGTCAACGGCGAACATTTTATTTCATCTGTTTTAACGTCAAGTCAGCGGTGTAATACGTGATAGTGTTTTGTGTTTTTAAATTTAATTGAATTCCTTATAGTCGATAATAGGTTATCGATAAGTTTAATCGTACGAGATAGTTTTAGTGTATCGCCATGACATGGTCAAGGTGAGTGACGGTAGATATATTCATGAAATCTATACACCGTATGAGGCAATAGAAACTTGTTTATTACCAGATTCGACTGAGATTTATTCGGTATTTAAATGCCGAAATGTCAACAAATGCGTCATGACCGCTAAATGGAAGCGTAAAAATGCAAGACTTATTAAAACGTCACTTATTTATGTAAGAAAAAATTCATCAATCAAGTAAGTGTCTATTCCGTAGGACAAGGGCCTACATTTAAAGGGACTCTTACAAGTTTCCTTGTTTTAATAACATCGAACGGAGCAGTGTTTTCATACTCTATTTACACCACTGGGTCAAGTGTTGTAGCTGTTATGAATACTTGATTTATCCCATAACAATAAAAATACAATGATTTATTAAATCAATTACTTATTCATACAATATTTCCTCCGAGCACCCAGCAGACAACAATAATGTCCAATATAACCAAAATTGTAGTATCTATTTCTCTTCTTTCATTTTGTAAGAATGATATGTGGAAGAAATTTATTCATGAACGCTTCTCAGAAAAGTTTATATAACCATGCAATTTAAATGGACTTTAATCGAGTATATTGATGGAAGTTGCTTAGTATTGCTATCGAAAGCTGAAAGGTCAGTTGACAGGTCTTGAAGTTGACCATTTTTATGTTTGTCCATAATCTTCAAACATTACCAAATATTCAAATGACAATTTAAAACTTGAAACGATACAATGAGGCAATCAATGTTGCGTTACTGTTTTGTGTTCGGATTATGGTTCTTATGGACGCCATTTTGGATCTATATGTCATCGATTAGAATGAAAAAATATCGATGCAATATTTCATAACTAGTAAAATACCATTTTATTGTCAAATCTTAGAAATACTAGCAAAATACCATGAATCATGAACTGTATGCTGTATGTGTTCAATTTTTAATGAGTAAATTTAAATGCGTGTTCTTATCAATGGAAAAAAGATATTCTGGATTCTCTGCCATCTCTACAGATGTAAAATTAATCACAGAAAAATTGCTCAGTAGATCAAAATATGGGTCAGAAACTGGGCTTCAAATACCCAAGCAGTAGCTTGCAATTAAGTTCCCTTTGTGCTGAAGAAATATTTCGCCCCGCTTCATCTTGTTGAACACTCGCCAGAATTTGTCGTATCGTCAAGGGTGTGATACCCAACATGTTTCCTAAAGCATTCTTTGGAGCAGGACTACTTGATTTAGGGGCATTTGGCATTTTGGATCTATATGTCATCGATTAGAATGAAAAAATATCGATACAATATTGCATACCATTTCATTGTCAAATCTTAGTTAGGTGTTTTTTACATTTATAAATGATTCTCCGAAAAGAATTTCAACTTTCATAATCAATCTTTACTAAACTGAAATATTTTATATTCAAATAGTTGTTATTCTCCTAAATTTTATCATGTATTTATGACTGTAGGCTAACGCCATTCATTTTTTTTGTATACTGTTACCTGTTCTACACCCATAGGGGTTCTTATGAATATATGAAAATAAATTACTTACATAAAAAGCGAAAATACTACCAAAACATCATGAATCTTGAACTGTATGCTGTATGTGTTCAATATTTAATGAGTAAATTTAAATGCATGTTCGTATCAATGGCAAAAAGATATTCTGGATTCTCTGTAATCTCTACAGATGCAAAATGAATCTTTTATACAGGGTGTATCAGGATATATGTAAAAAAATGTATATACCTATAGGTTTTTTAAATTCTTTGGAAAATTTCAAGTCTATGGGTGTGTGTTTTTAACTTGCTTTTACAACTTCTCTACAAGCAAAATTAGGAATAACAGTAAACTTAGTATTTCACAAACCTTGATGTTGAGTTACACTTAACACAATTTCTTTGTTATTGCATGTGCGATAATTTTTTTTATACTATTCTTAAGCTTGATCTTTGGCGATATTTTGACAACAGTTATATTCCATATTTGTCATGGAAAAATATTGAGTATTTAACGATTGAATTTTCACGACTTAATCAAATAACAGGTGACATCCAAATGTTATGACCTAAAAATAATAACATTTCGGCGATAAATATGGTATCATATGAAAGCTTATTTATTGCTCTTCCATTTGCAATGATTTAATTTTTTCTCAATTTGTTGTTGATTGTAGGAAAAGGTCAATTTCATAAAAAAATAGGAAATAGCGAATTACTTCTTAACCGTTGAAAATCGAAATATGTATTATATGAACTTTTTTGTTGGAAATACCGGAATATCAAAAATTATCTTGGTCAAGGGTGGTTGTGGAATGTAAAACGTGTGTCTTACTCTAAATTTTTGAATATGTTTTGTTGTGTCAGAATCTGTTAAGTCAAATTAATTAATTTGAAGTTTCTAAAAGTGCGAAATTTCGCAATTTTATACGAATGTTATAAAACTCAGAAGTCGCTTTAGACTCCGGGTTTTTCACTTGGCCTATCGAAATTAGAAGGTTCGAATTGTATAAAAACACAATTGCATGAATGCCAAACGTCCTATGTAATTAGCTACGAACGTAATCATTTTGACATATGCCTCAAGGAGCTCGCTGCGCGTCAGTAGGTATGAAATTTGTAGGTTATTGATGATGTCAGTGTGACAGTGACATAATTATTTCAAACGTAAAGTAAGACACGTTTTAGATTCCACAACCACCCTTGACCAAGATAATTTTTGATATCCCAGTATGATATAGAATTACACATATGCTGATACACTCTGTATAGGCCCAGAAAAATAGCTGAGTAGATCAAAATATGGGTCAGAAATTGGGCTTCAAATACCAAAGCAGTAGCTTGAACAATGACAGTTAATTTCTCTTACTGCTGAATAATTATTTCGCCCTGCTTCACCTTGTTGAACATTCGCCAGAATTTGTCATATCGTCAATGGTTACCCAACATGTTTCATATTTTTTTTCTTCGGAGCAGGACCACTTGATTTAGGGGCATTTGGTAAATATATTGACCGTACATGTCTAGAGTCATGGATATGAAAATGTCTTGCAGAACATCTACCTTAATTTGCTTCTTGACTTCTTGAACTTTAATATAGTGTACATCAACACATTCCATCAAATTAACTTCAATTTGTTCACCCTGTCCTGTTGAATGAAACCCTCATTAAAGTCTATACAATTTGCAAGAATATTTAGTACATTTGTATACCTCCCTTAATTGTATACTAATCTCATTCACATTTAGATTTCTGCCATCAGGGTACCTTAAATAAATATATGTTTTATTGTTAAGTTTTGATTATGAATTTTGAAGCTGAAAATTGCAATACATCTATATATGTAAAGCTTAGTGTGTTAATTCGCTCTCTGATTCACTCATAATACGTAAGTGTACTGAAATATTTGACAGAGGTAGATTATCTCTCGAAACGGGGCGTTTACCAGATGCTTTTCGAAATTCGTCGGCTATCGGGGTGAAAGAATGGTTAATTCAATGATTATGACAATTCCACTGACACAAACAAATTGTTTTGTTGTCAGTCAAATTGTTAAAATCATTGAATCTACAGCTTCTTCGTATCATTCCCATGAATGGTGATGGAAGTTGCCTTTTTTACTTTTTTTCGCATTGTATGAATAAAAAAACAAATAGAGCTCATGATATTCACACTCAAATTGTTCAACAGGTTGCGGCCAGTTGGGTCCGGTTTCAAATATTGTCGTACAATCAAAACGGTGATAATTTTGAGGATGAGTTAGTTTTTTCGGAAGATAGTTTATTCGGAATTTATGCTAAAATCGTCTACTCATGGTTCAGTTTGCGAATTGAAAGCAGCGGGAGAAATTTAATATCAATTTCTCTGCACAATTCGTGATCTGCCACGTCGTGAACATGGATTTTCCGAATATTTATCTTATGGTCATTTAGATGTACTTGAACCAGTTCCTGTTTCACAATTCCCAAAATTCATTATCTTTTGGAGAATGTATTGAAGAACAGAATTCTCCAATATAAAAAAAAACGACGTCCCTCTTCCATTTAAAACCAGAAAAATACAACTTAAGCCTGCCGCTCAGATTTTCGCATTGCTCATGCGAAAAACAATTTTCTCTTATATCAATTCTCGTTTCTTTTAAAGACTCCATATTTGGCTCAAGTAGTTATCCTTTTGTACGTTTTCTACGTTATTTGATGTTGTTCCTACTCATTTAAAATATGCATTAAGTTATGGCGTAAATTACGCCTTGCATTACGCTTTGAAACTTGGGGAATAGAAAAACGCGGCGGCGGAGCCGACGCCTTATCTGTTTCTACTTGTATAGATTTCAATGATTTATTCCTATTTCATCCAAAATATCTCCTCCTCCTAACGCTTGTAACACTGTCAATGCATCCACTTTATCTAAATCACATTATTATACACATATGCACGAGAGCTAAACAACTCTTCAAATATCGTGTACGCTTGGAATTTTTAAATACCTAATTACATTCCTAAGTATTTTCATTATTTCAATTACCTGTTGATTACCTTACCACTCTTTTCAGTAGGTCTGATTACGGTAAACCCATCAGTAATTGACACCTTTAAAGTAAAAATATAGTTTTTTCTGTTTTCAGTAATTTGGAAGGGCAAAACCATTTTAGGGCTTATTTTTAATGCTTATCAAATGAACTCCAGTGAAAACAATTTAGAAGAACGCATTCTTCTATTTTATTTTGGAGCAGAAAAAAACTGGTTTTGAGATGCTGTAATTGATAAAGTTCATATTATTGACATCCCAGTTATTGACATAGTAAAATAAGTAATTACTTTGGTATTATTTATTTACAAATATTACAATGTTTTTAAGAATAAATCATGGTTAAAGATAACTGGTCTAACACTTCTTGATTCATAAACTGAGAAAATAATAAAATATAAAAATACCAGGGATAATACTCTACTCCTCAAATACATCGATTGCTTTGGGAACGAATAATTGAAATTGTATATTAACATCAATGTGTTAACATTAATGGAATAACGACGCTCACAGTCTTTAGTACAATAAGTTTAAGAAATCCCGCGCTTTGGTTGATGTGAATTAGTTTTCAAAGGTCTTCTGATGATGGTCGTAAGACCAAAACGTACTTGAAATGAAAATATAATTGACATAATGTGTTAATGTGATCTATTTCCCAAGAATTTACGCATCTCAATCGAACGGGTCTGGAACATTTTGCATACATTTTTGAATATGAGAAACAGGTGCGACCGTATGACAAATTCAAAGGAGTGTTTGGCGATGCTCAAGCGCGATAACAAGGACTTTTTGCGCCGTGGACGAAACATGGATCCACCACAACATAACAGAGACCAAACAATAGTTGAAACAGTGGACTTGTCCTGGTGAATCGAAGCCGAAAAAGGCCAAAATGGGCTTATCGGTCAACAAAATCATGGCGACAGTTTTTTTGGGATGCACATGGTGTCATCCATATCGATTACCTTGAAAAGGGCAAAACGATCACAGGCTTATATTAAGCAGAGCTTGAAAAGCGTTGGACAAAGTGTATTGCGCTACAAGATTATGTTGAGAAATAAAATGTCTAAAACGTATCCCAAGAATACCTCTTGATCTTGAAAGCAAGAGCCTCGATAATAGAAAAAAAGGCATGTTAGAATATCTTTCTGGATATGTTTCTTGTGGAGCCATATTATAGTGGCGTGGACCCTATTTCTACATGTAATAATATTTTATTATTTCTGAGGACATTCTCACAATCTCATGAATATTATGCGTATTACCTAAACTGAATGAATTTATTCTTAGATAAGAATCTTCTTCGTCATGTAAACTGTCCTAACTGCTTTGAGGAGCTTTTAACATTCGTCACTATTTATCGCATTCTGAAACCACTTTAGGCACAACGTCGGCGCAAATACGGCGCCTTTAATAATAGTGGCTCTAATGGTGGTCTAGTTGATAAAACAAAAGTGGTCGAGTAGTTTTTATGGGGAATTTTAATATGAATACAAATGGGCTGATTCAAATTCCTAAACCTTGAAATTATTTCTGGTTTTTAACTCCAATGTTTGTAAACAGCAACTGATGAGAATGACGTGGATTCTTCCATATACCAAAACGTGCCTACTAGAGAATTACAATCGGTATACTATTTAACAGGATATAACATTATTTATTCAATGAATGTAATAAATAGTTTATAACGTTTAGCTTAATATTAATCACTAATAAAAAATAGTTTAATGAAAATAATAATTTTTTTAAATAAGTTAATATTTCCAAACAGATTATAAAGCACACAAGGAACATTATAGGTCAAGACTTAATTTTATTTTTAAATATAATAACTATTAAGAGTTTGATTTTTAACAATTTAATAAGTAAGTAACTAGTTTCGCTAACAAAGTACTGGTAACTCAAACTTTTAATAGTTATTTTATTATTTTCTTTAAGTTTTGATTGGATTTTCATCACGTAATGGCTGATACCATTCAATTAATTTTATTCATTTCATATAGTTACATATATATTTTTTGTATTATTATTCTAGTTTCTTTATATTCTATAGGTTTTCCAACCATTAACCAGAAAGATATTTTTTTGATGTTGTAACCGCCCTAAACGTTGGGCGCAAATTTGTAAGGGTTACAATTTACTCTTACTAAAGGATAAACTAAAAAGCTCTATTTTATCACTTGGTTGCCGACAGCTACAGTGAAGATGGTCGTAGGTTATATTTTAGATATTAAAAATTCGGGCGCCAGAGTATTTTAACCAACCAATGAATTATGTATATAACTAGGGGATGCAAATACTCAAGTCCCCAGGTTAAATTACCCTGAAAGAAGAAAATAAAAGGCTTGTACCCAGAATGATTGAAATTTACTTTGAGATATTAATATTGATATAATTTGAGACAGAACTTATTTTAATGAGGTATGAAGCGAATGAATAGCAAATATGGATGAAGTTAATTACTTAAATCAATAAAACAATGAACAGTTGAATCTACACAATATACAATACCCAATGATTATTAACAAATGTTACATAAAATCAAAATCGATAACCTGACTTGAGAGCTGGATGTTGTACTTGCTTGGTGATGTTTAATTACTTCTACTTCATGTAGGGGTCCCTGACACAATTGTAATATCGTTTCCACGATTGTACTTCACAAATAAATCAGCGACTCCTAAGTATCTTTCCACAGTAGATTCAAGCCAACCCTCAACACATTTCTTGTTGAATTTTCCACAACGTAGACAAAAAAAAGAGGAAAAGTAAAACCCTCTAACTCGATAGGGTTTTCCTTCAAATAAGACAAACTTTTACTTCCGTTCACAGCCAGACACGTCGAAAACTAAGTTTTGATCCCCGAAGGTATATCAATTACCCTATTAATCACAATGATTCCAATCCAAATTGGTAATCGATGTTTATGTTTTCAACGGAAGAATATTCCCAGAATTTCGTTCCAAACGCACGCTTGGTATCACCTCCCTGTTGAAATAACCTAGCAATCGACTTTCCACTCGAACGAGTTCACCAGAAGTAACATTTTCTCTTCCTTTCCGGCGTCTCACAGAACACCCTCGAAAGAGAAGCGAGCAACCAAGACCCTTAGAATATAGGTACGGTCCATGACTCTTAGAATATACCGAATATACGGTCTAGCATAGCTGACGTCACAGGAGTTAACCGATTGTCCTGCAGCGGCCATTTCTAAGTCGTTAGGTGGAATTTACACGTTACAATGTACATGTTTATTGTACATTTTTTTGATTTCATTACTATAGTTTTGTTTCAATCTTAACTTTGTTGTAATTATGGAAATAAAACCACTAATTTACACTAAAAAAACAATGAATGTTTTCATTATTCACTATTGCTTACATTTGTTTCAACACACTGTGTCATCATCTGAGCTACGTTATAAACTAAAGTTACATTGACATAGAATGACTTTATACTATAATGACTATACTTAGGTGAAGGGGAATACCATTAGTTACAGAACATTTGAAGAACTACTAAAGAAATGATTAATAATTAGTGAATGATAAATGTCCAATTGATCATTTAAAACATTATTTTTTGTCTTTAACATGTTTGACAACATTCATAGTTCATTTAGTGTAAATTAGTGGTTTTATTTCCATAACTTTATTAGTTAAAAATGAATTTACATATTCTTGTCGAAAATATTCAATAATTTTATAAATCTTCTTTGCAGCAAGCTTAGCTTATTTAAATGTAGTTTAAATGCGCCTCCCCTCTCTCTATTTTCTTTATGCCTCCATGACTGAAGACATTTCGACAAGTCAGTGTTGAATCAAAATAACGAGTATTTTTTTTCTTTTCACTTTCACTGGGAACAATAATAAATAACAGTGACTGCAATTTCGCTGCTCATTGCATCATTATCAAACAAAAACCAATGTTAGTAAATTTCTCATCTTCATTATGTTAATAAACTATCACAAAATAACGGCTTCGTCCATCGAATATTCAAAGTAACAAGGATAAAATCTCAAGAATTACTCAATATAATGAAAGTCATATGCTCAACCAAACATATTTTTCCATGTTACGGTACAAGTTCCATTATATGGTTTTATACAAGCAAATAAAATATTCTTAACCATTTGTATCTTGGACAATTTACAATTTATTAGTTATATACAATTTCTGAATAAATTTGAATACTTACTACTTTACAAATCAGAATAAAGTTCGAGAGCGAAGTAAATTGAATAATGCAAGTCAAATATTTCCTTGTAAGTTCGTCCAAGTAACAATGAATGAATATTCACGATTCAAAAAGAGCATTCTTTTGCGGTTGCGGTTTTATGTTATTGCATTGATTGCGTAATGATTTCTTCCCGGAAAATGTTTGTACGTAGATCAATGAGTAAGTTCATCCAACATAGGTACCTATTTCTTTCGTACAAGTGTTTATTTTTGTTTGAACGTTCAGTACTAGACAGTCGTTGGATTTTCACTGTTACCACGTTTAGGTTTTTCATGTAGTATGTGTGTTCATCCATGTCATAGTGGTTTGCATCGCAAACATACATAAACTAACAAATAACCTACTAACGTAGAATTGCTGCTTAGAGATAATACAAATTTCGTCGGTGAAGCGGGAAAATTTAAAACTACTGTATCTACACAAGTTTTTATTTTAACATTCATGTTTTTACAGTTTTCTGTTGAGTTAGACTTGCCATTTTGCTTTTTTAAAACAATACTTGACAGGTGGGCACCATTACGATCTATGCATTCTTGTAGTCTTATTCGAAAATTTTCCATTATTCGCCGTAACATTTCCGGTGTAATACGTGCAACTTCTTGAATTTGTCGATTTAGTTACGCTAACGTTTGCGGTCGCCCAACGTACACCTTGCTCTTTCGCCAACCGCAAAGGGAACAGTCGTATGCGGACAAATTGGGTGATCTAGCCGGCCCAGCAATGTATCCATTTCTGGATATGATATGGTTCGGAAAGAGTTCCCTTAAATGAGCAGTATGCTTGATAGCACCGTCTTGCGGGAACCACTTAATCTCTGAAAATGGAATCAGTTCTTACCCCAAAAATGTTGTGACCATTTTTGTGTAACGAACTGCAGTAAAGGTTGTAGCATTTCCTCGATCGTCTTTAAAAAAAAGACCCAATGCTGCCAGATGATGAAAGAGCCCAGCATACTGTCACCTTAGGACTATGTAAGGGTTTCTCATGTAACTGAAACGGGTTGTCAGCTCTCCAGTATCGCTATTCTGTTTATTTAACAAAGCCTTTAAGATGAAAATGGGCTTCATCTGACAATCATACGGTGGATTAAGTTTTCTTTCCTATCCAAACGCTGCAACATTTCTTGACACAAATTCATGCAAGTAACCAAATCAGCTTCTTTTA
The DNA here is from genome assembly GCA_958510875.1 of Endomychus coccineus. Taxonomy (NCBI): domain Eukaryota; kingdom Metazoa; phylum Arthropoda; class Insecta; order Coleoptera; family Endomychidae; genus Endomychus; species Endomychus coccineus. The sequence goes on along the minus strand of OY294068.1, from coordinate 26,451,042 downwards.
ATTCTTGGACAATTTGAATTTTATAAGGGTGAAAACTTGACTCCTTATGTATGTTTCGACGTATCGACGGTTCACTGATATTCAATGCTGATGCATTCTTAATCGCAGAACTTTTTGGACTACATCTTATGGCGTTCTAACACTTCTTGCTGGCCGTTTATGTTTTAAATTTAAAGTGGATATATAATTTCTTCAAACGTTTGTCCCCAGCAATTAATAGCGTTAATAGACTGTACCCGCTCATAACGCGAAATATTGAACTGATTGCGAAATAACCTCACAGTTGCCGTGGAGTCATCATTTTTATAAAACGATTTAACACAGAAAGCACGATGAGTACGTGACCACTGTTCCCAGGGCCGGATTCAGGAGTGGGCAGAGTGGGCAACCGCCCACAGGCTCCCACCGAGAAGGGACCCCCACCAAGTATAACATATTGAAATTAGTTATTTGAATTTTCCCGCGTGTTTAGTATGTGGCGCCGTATTACAGATAAGTTTCTAGTTTTTAGTCAATTTGCAGAATTTTACAAATAGTTCAGATACTTCAGTTGTAAACATTCCATGTACGCGTTGATAATCAAAAAACAGGTACAGGATGCTTTTCTTAATGTTCAGATAATTTAAAAAATTTATCTTGTTCTGATGATCACTAGCTGTATGGCTGAAAGATCCTTTTCAAAGTTGAAATTACTACAAAAACAGATTGCGAACGGCAATGAACCAAAAAAGTCTCAATGATGTCCCGCTTTTGAGTAGCAATAATTATTTTCGACTCTACGAGAAAAGTTCGAAAAGTGCCTTTGTAACGATAATTAATATATGTACAAATAAATAATATATACATCTCCCAGAAAAGTTTTATTTAAATGACATTACAATTGCATTATAATTTTGTATTGTAAAAATATTTTGTGGCATTCAATATTACCGTCTACCATAGGGGTCCCCACCAAACTAGTGCCCACAGGCCCCCACTACTCTAAATCCGGCCCTGACTGTTCCATGTTATCTAAGTGACGTTAATTTACTGACAATTTATCATTAGCTTCAGCGCCCTTAACCAGACGTCAAATGATTAACAGAGTTTTTCAATTTTCCCGCTTCACTAACGTATATATTCTCTTATGTGAGTAGTTGGTGTTATTGCATCCAAACATACACTTTTAAGTAACATAGAATTGCCGCTTCGAGGTAATTAATTAGGTAATACTGTATGTGTCTTCTACGAATTTACTAATTTCGTTTCTCCGCGTGCAACTTATGTGTTAAAATTTCTACATTCCAATTTTTAGATGCAATTTCAAAGGAGCGGTACGTTTGTTTTGTTACACCGGTCTGGATGGCCTTAATATGTTGTTTTAAACATCAAAATCATGCTATTAAAACAAAAAAACAGTTAGTTAATATTTTTTGGAACTGAAACCATGTTTATGCGTAATTTGACGTCAATTTGTTTAAATAAATATTGTGTAGATTTAAAGAAACTTATTGAATTGTTCAAAATTGTATATAATCAGCAATTATGTGATGAACTTGAATAAAATGACTATTAAAAGTTTGATTCTCAATAATTTCAAATTAGTGAAATCAAATTTTTAGTACTTATTGTATTCAAATTAAATGAGTTTTTGAACATTCCTTTATTTTTGTATATGATGCTAATGCCCAAGATAATCATAATATAGACTATCTTCATCTCTAGAAATTTGCAAAAGTTATTTATCTATTTTTAGGTACGAAAGTTGAACGATATTCAAGCTAGCTTATGGGCTTACCCTAATGATATTTGGTGAAAATGATGTTCTTGAACATTTTCCTTGTTCACGAAATAATTTCACCTCACAGTTTCTTTCAGATGGGCATTTTATTTTAACATCAATAGTTTTCTAACTTGCCCTCCAACGAGCAATTGGTAAATTCATTTGCAATAAGACTCAAACAAATACAATGTTATAGCCAGTCGCCTACAGACACCATCATAAAGCTTTATGACTTGTACTCAATTAAATATGTTGCTAGGCAGCTTTGGAAAAACGTGAAATTTAGATGTATTGTTTAATGCTTCATTGTTTATTTACGTGTATCTGTTGACCTTCTGTTAAAGGTAGGGGGCCGATTCAAAAAGTATTCACTTGTTATACACCGTGTAACATTCGAGACTAATCAAATATCAGTTGAGGATTTATTTATGTGAAGCAAATTTACAGAGACTTGTGATGTTTTAACTTTATTAACTATACGATTCTATTTGTTCACTCTTTCATACAAATAATGTTTAGTTGAAAATAATCAGAATCGATAGTAGATACATCGATGGAATTTAACACTTCCATACACCTTACTTGGAGATGTGTAATTGATTCAACGAAAATGAAAAAAAAATTTTTTTTTGACGACCTTTATCCCATCATGGAATATCTAAACTTCACTGGTCGGTTCTCGGCTCCATTTCCTTCCATGTCCCACCGTTCAGGTTTTTGTTTGGGAAACTAGTTCTAGGTTCAGTTGAAATGCCTGTATGTCAACATGACTGAGTTATTATGGAGCAAAGGACATGACAGAAAACAACACTGCCCTAAAGAAAACAGATGGAAGTTACATGGAGAATGCTGGACATAAGGCAACCCATTTTCCAGGATGTAACTATAATTAAAAGCGAGACTGCTCGCAGACCATTATGGAGGATGGAATAACGCTACGGAGATTAGAACAGGGAAAAGACTCCTCTGGGCAATCTAGTCCTCCAATCTATCATGGAATATCTAAACTTCACTGGTCGGTTCTCGGGTCCATTTCCTTCAATGTCCTGCCGTTCAGGTTTTTGTTAGGGAAACTAGTTTGATGTTGAGTTGAGATGCATGTATGTCAACATGACGTGAGTTATCATGGAGCAAAGGACATGACAAAAAACAACACTGCCCTAAAGAAAACAGATGGAAGTTACATGGAGAATGCTGGACATAAGGCAACCCATTTTCCAGGATGTAACTATAATTAAAAGCGAGACTGCTCGCAGGCCATTATGGAGGATGGAATAACGCTACGGAGATTAGAACAGGGAAAATACTCCTCCGGGCAATCTAGTCCTCCAATCTATCATGGAATATCTAAACTTCACTGGTCGGTTCTCGGCTCCATTTCCTTCAATGTCCTGCCGTTCAGGTTTTTGTTAGGGAAACTAGTTTGATGTTGAGTTGAGATGCATGTATGTCAACATGACGTGAGTTATCATGGAGCAAAGGACATGACAAAAAACAACACTGCCCTAAAGAAAACCGATGGAAGTTACATGGAGAATGCTGGACATAAGGCAACCCATTTTCCAGGATGTAACTATAATTAAAAGCGAGACTGCTCGCAGGCCATTATGGAGGATGGAATAACGCTACGGAGATTAGAACAGGGAAAAGACTCCTCCGGGCAATCTAGTCCTCCAATCTATCATGGAATATCTAAACTTCACTGGTCGGTTCTCGGCTCCATTTCCTTCAATGTCCTGCCGTTCAGGTTTTTGTTAGGGAAACTAGTTTGATGTTGAGTTGAGATGCATGTATGTCAACATGACGTGAGTTATCATGGAGCAAAGGACATGACAAAAAACAACACTGCCCTAAAGAAAACAGATGGAAGTTACATGGAGAATACTGGACATAAGGCAACCCATTTTCCAGGATGTAACTATAATTAAAAGCGAGACTGCTCGCAGGCCATTATGAAGGATGGAATAACGCTACGGAGATTAGAACAGGCAAAAGACTCCTCCGGGCAATCTAGTCCTCCAATCTATCATGGAATATCTAAACTTCACTGGTCGGTTCTCGGCTCCATTTCCTTCAATGTCCTGCCGTTCAGGTTTTTGTTAGGGAAACTAGTTTGATGTTGAGTTGAGATGCATGTATGTCAACATGACGTGAGTTATCATGGAGCAAAGGACATGACAAAAACAACACTGCCCTAAAGAAAACAGATGGAAGTTACATGGAGAATGCTGGACATAAGGCAACCCATTTTCCAGGATGTAACTATAATTAAAAGCGAGACTGCTCGCAGGCCATTATGGAGGATGGAATAACGCTACGGAGATTAGAACAGGGAAGAGACTCCTCCGGGCAATCTGGTCCTCCAATCTATCATGGAATATCTAAACTTCACTGGTCGGTTCTCGGCTCCATTTCCTTCAATGTCCTACCGTTCAGGTTTTTGTTAGGGAAACTAGTTCGAGGTTGAGTTGATATGCATGTATGTCAACATGACTTGAATTATTATGGAGCAAAGGACATGGCAGAAAACAACACTGCCCTGAAGAAAACAGATGGGAGTTACATGGGGAATGTTGGACAAAAGGCAACCCATTTTCCAGGATGTAATTGTAATTGAAATCGAGATTGCTCGCAGACCACGCTACGAAGATTAGAACAGGGAAAAGACTTCTCTGGGTAATCTAGTCCTTCAATTCATACAAGTCTCCGGGTGTTGGCTGTGTCTCCTGCCCTTTTATAGAAATGCATCAGACCGATCATCCCAACACTCATAGGAGCTACCTGACTTTGGGATAAATCTCTTAAAGACTGGTAATAGAAACCCCAGTATTTCCAAGTCTTTTATAGTCTAATATCTTTGATGTTAAAGACACTAGAAAAAATAGTGGATAACCTTCTTGAGAAATCGAACTATAAATATATAAGATAGTATTTAAACAGGCACATTTTGTTTATTCTGGTAGCCGAACGGTCCTCAGTACTTTGACAGTATTTTAAGTGCATGAGGGGGATTACTTGAGTCCAATATGAATCGTAACTAAGAAACTTGATGCTCCCGGAAGAAAGAAATGGCGATTGGTAATCCATTACAGACTTGAATGAGAAAACCGTGGACGATCACTATCCACTCCCTAACGAACATCCTAGATAAATTAGGCAGATCTATCTATTTTACTACACTAGACTTGGCTTCTGGATATCATCAGATCAAAGTAGACCCAAATGATATTCCTAAAACAGCTTTTTCGACACAAGGCGGTCATTTTGAGCTTAAAAGAATGCAATTTGGGCTCAAGAACGCACCGGCGACAATTTCAACGCGTTATGGACAATATCCTTCACATGTAACATGCCTGGTGTACCACGACGACATAATATTTTCAGTTCCCCGTCAGGAACATTTAATATATTTATTAGATTTTATTTTCGATGTGGTATATTTTCTATATTCCAAAAATTACTAAAATGGAATCGTTTTGGCAGTCATTGTATGTGCTAACGAAAGCATCTATTGATAAACGATGTAATGCATCACAAAGTCATCAAAAAGGTAGTTAAACACGAATGCAATGTATGCAATAGTCTCCTCAAAATTCGTTTACTGCCAGTTTCCCAAGACCTTGAATTATTTTTAACCCATGCATAAGGTATTGCTATGCACTAATTTCATAAACACGATGTAAAAATTTCGTATTGTACAAATATTTATCAGGCTGACGTAACCATCCAATCTTATTAAATTTGAAGGCCTAATATTTATTGTTTAAATGCAGTAGCATGGGCGTTTCAAAGGATAGAATGATTGATTTATCCGTGATGACGTTTTTATTGGCCAATTTGGAGGGTAAAACTGAACAAACGAAGATATCAACAAAAGTGAACTAGAATTCTGCGTAGAACTCCATGATGCAGAACTGCGTAACCTCAATACATTTGTTTAGGTATTGAGAGAAACGTTTATCAAAAATCATCATTAGTTTTTGTTTTGTATAAAATATTTATTTAAACAAGTTTAGTAATTAATTCAGTTTGCCACCACCTCCATGGATGATATTTGGACGGATATTGAATCACAAAGAATACATTCATGAATAGATACAAATATTGCATCCAAATTAAACTCAAATCACTAAAGGATGTCACGAAAGTCTTTATAGTTGACGGCGGTTTCGAACTGCTGGGTTGAGCCTTAAATCTGTAGCAACCCTCGTTCACATACTTCATAGCTAAACGTATATGTAAATGTAGACTTATTTATAATAATTTGCTCCATTGGTGGGTATATATTAGATTAAGGGTGGTGTTACTACCGCGTCCTTAAAAGTCTTGTAAACAATTATCTATCTACCGTTACCTCGGTGAGCTTTAGATCTTTCGAAAATACTAATTTTTTCCTGGCTTCATTGGTATAATTTTGTCTTTGGTGCTGATATCCCGAAGATTAATTTCTAGTCTGGCTGATTTACACCATTTCTCTGTGATCTGAAGACCTTCCTTTTCCCCTATATAGCTATTAGCATTATATCGTCTGCATGTTGTTGGTAGCGGATTCCTTCCAGAGTTAATGCTTCTATGAGATTGTCCACTACCAGGCTCAATAGTAGGGGTGATAGTACCCCCCGTATGTCTTTATAGTGGTGATAGCCACCAGCGTACAATTTATACACAATTCAATGTAGATCCTACATCAGCTTTGGTAGTCGAAGCGGTAAACCGGCTTACATACTATTGCTTCCAATAATAGCGTAGGCTCAAAACTCCAAGCGGCAAGGTCATCGCAGGTTAGTTTGTTAAATTTTTCACGTGTTAGTTTATAAAATTTTGTAATATTTATGGGAACATCAGGTTAGTAGGCTATTTGAATTTGATTGATTGATTGATGTTCCTTCTTTGTACATATATATTACGTTAAAACAGTTTCTACCGGGATTTGTTCGTGTACCAGTACCGAAAGGCAAGTCACAGCGGTTAAGCTATCAAAGCAATACAGGTTAAATAAAAAACTTGAACTGAAAAAAAATAACACAAAATATTTCTTCATGATAACGAAACCTATGTCTAGAAGCAATGGCAAACTTTCTTCCTTTCGATTTCAACCATCTTTGTTTTGCAGAGAAAATGTTTTTATTCATTTTCGTGTTCTTACACGTATATATTTTAATTAATTTTGGGAAAACGTTTTTTGACAATGAACTTATCTGACCGGGAAGTCATCGTCCCTAATAAATTATAAAGAGTTCAAATCATCAGAGTAAACTAAATTATAAATCAAAATGTTTCTGTTTAAATACTATTTGGGGATAATAATGTAAACAAAGAGTTACCCTCAGCTGGGGATAAATCGGGATTTAATAAATTGCTTTTTCGCAATTATTACTAACCTGTGGGAAGAATGGAGCTATCACTGGACCGATAACTTCATCTTCTCTTTCCAATTGTACCGCAACATGAACTGACGAGCCTGAATGAACCTTATCTATATCTAAAACTTTGTAGCTCAATTCAATATTAGGATATCTATTACAAAACCTGGCAACATCAGCAGCTTGTGCATTTGATAATTGAAGTAATTTCGACTAATCGTCGTCTTCCAATTCCATTATGTCAAATACAGTTTCCACGCCCTGCAATAAATTATAAAAATGTACTGTTTACTTCGCACGTACATTATTTCCAATCATCAGAGATAAATGATTAATATGAAGATGAAGAAATAATAAAAATGTTTCACAATACATTGCAAGCAGTTCCCAAATTATGAATAATATAATTAATTTCCGACAATAATGTACTACCACAGAATTTAAATTTAAAAAATGCAACAACTACAAATCGTCTTACCTTATCGATGCATCTTTTTACGATGTAATTTGTTTCGGATTCAGCTACACCATTTAGATATAAAATAGCTCCGTTTAATAGTGTACTTCATAGATTATTGAACGTCCCTTTGAGCCAGCAAAATTATAACAACGAAGTTGAGAAACTTCAGCAAATTGCGTTGGATAATGGTTACCAAAAATCTTGGATCAATAATTTAATTTCGAAACAAAAAAGGAAATTGGAACGTAGCCAACTAACCAAATTAGAGCCATTACCTTCAAATACTTCAATAAAATTCAAAAGTTTCAAGATATCGATTTAGTCCAGCCGGTTAAGTAAAAAATCACCGGAAGGTCGCAAATTTTTTTTTCTGAGCTTTTCCTTCAGTAACTGCTAGTGGTTATACATTACAAAACCAGAAAAATCAGTTCCCTTTTTAGAAAGAAAGCCTTATTCTACTGATATTTCGTTAACCGTTGAAGAAAAAAATTGCTCATTGTAAAAAAGAAAGCTCGACTAATTTCCTAAAAATGTCCTATTGTATTTTTTTTGTACATGCCATAGTTTTTGAGAAAATCGATATTCAAAATATAAGAAATTCTTTTTAAGACTTTTTAATTGTCGACATATCCAAGAAAATCAGGAAGCAAATAAAAGATATTGCTATAACCTTCAATTTTTCACCATAGAAAATTACTAAAGTAACCAGATTTCTAGGGATTTTAAAATTATGTAAGTAAACATTGATTTTTCCGATTCTTTGGTGATATAATAAATTCCATAGTTTGTTTTCTAAATTTGCAATACAACCAGTTTATAGACGTAAGAACAAGTTAAAACACCGTTTAGGCAATACCTTTGATAAAGTTTCCGATTTTGACGAATCCGGGATTTACAAAATCAATTGTGAGTCGTGTTCCAAATGCTATGTGGGTCAAACTAGAAGGAACATTTTAAGTCGTTATAAGGAACATTTTGCTCATATAAAGAAAAGTAATGGTGAAAAATCAGCGGTAGCCGAACATATTTTGAATACAGGTCACACCATTTCTAAAAAACAGTACAGATAAATATCTGGGTAATTTAAAAGGGATGGAAATGTATAAACGAATAAGCAATTTATTAAATTCCGATATATCTCCAGCTGAGGGTAACCCATTGTTTACATTATCATCCCCAGATAGTATTTAAACAGACACATTTTGATTTATAATTTAGTTTACTCTGATGATGGCTACTTGGTAGCCGAAAGGTTCTCAGAACTTTGATAGTATTTTTAGTGGATAGGGGTGATTATTTTTTATCAATAATTTTAGCCTTATTAATAAATTTGATATTATAAATAAGAGGATAATGATCTGTCATTTTATTGTGTAGTACCATAGGCGTAAATTCTAAATTCAGACTTGTGTTTATATTACCAGCTTTATTGAAAGTGCAATGACTTCTTTTAGTCATATTCTGCTCCATTCCCAAAATTCAGTATACTATCCTTTAATGTAGTAGTACCCTTTACAAGCATGTCTGTATGTGGTTATCTTGAGTCGTATTCGGTAATTATTCAGGCAATTTTAGTTCAAATTATACAGATTAATAAGTGGTAGGTGGCAACGATCGTAAGATACGTTCAGTTAGCCTTGCTTCGGTCACTTAAAGGCATTGAACAACCCGTCGCATTACGTAATTAGTAACGCATTATTATTGTATTCTCGCGCCTAATTGTTTTCAGGCAATACTCGAGAGTTCAAGGTTCAATATAATATAGTAGTAAACTCTGGTTTAGATACATTAGTTGCTATGCTATAGACGGAATATGTGAACAGATTCATCATAAAAATTAAGTTGTCCATTAGTCCATTACTTTGTTTTAATTTCAAACCAATAAAACGCTTGTACTTTGTTATACGACTTGAGTTTTACTAATCGCTATAATATGAGGCTGTAAGTCTGAGCGAGTCACACACAATTTTATTGCGCCTTATAATATAAACAAGTAAAAGGTTATAAACTATGCGCGCGCATCAACTTTCACAGTTATGTTATCGTGGGATATTATTTTTGCTTACCACAAACGCTTCAAGTGAAATGAATCAATGGAATGCATCGTCTAGTTATCGCTTCATAAATTACTGATGACAGGGGCATTAATAAATCACAACTAATCTATCTCGATAGTTGTTGAATATTCATTGCACTATTAAATTTGAATTCTGCTTGAGTTTTACGAATACTCTGTGAGTTGGAAAGAGCCTGTTGCATGTAGTGCTTACAATATAGACATGTCAAACGCTACCAAGTATTTATAAAGTTGAACTTGGTGCTGTCCACGTTCGATGCATCATTTCCCTTGTTCAAGGTTAGACAGAGAGTATCAATTTTCAAAGTCAATTCATTCTATAAGATAATGCAATATAAATTCAAATCAAGTCGCCATGCTTTCTCGATAATAGAAAGTTTGAGGCAGTTGTCAAAGTCTTTCCGAGAATTGTGCTTATGGAGCGTTGGTCAAATATTCAATGTTCGAAGTTAGTAGTTCATTTTCCAAAGATACAAAATTCTTTATTGTCAATCCACTTACTAGAACGTGTTCAATTATTTATATTAAAAAGCTAAACATCTAAGTTATACCACTCAGAAATTGAGCTAAAAGAAGGGGTTACAATAAACAAGCATTATTGGCTATTATCATTATGTTAAGATTAGCGCGATTACAATATTTGCATTCCATATCAACAAAGTTTTACATACCTGGTTTACAATATTTGCATTTTGTATCGACAAAGTTAGGATAAAAACAAAGGGGGTACAATAAACAACCATTACTGGTTATTATGAGTGTTAAGAATAGCGCGATTACAATATTTACATTCTATACCAATAAAGTTAGGTTATTAGGTTAGGTTACAAACAAAGGGGTACAATAAACAATCATTATTGGTTATTATGAGAGTGCTATTACAATATTTGCATTCTATTCTCCACAACGATGAATTATTTATTACCACGTCACTGATTATTTCCAAATATATAATGGACGATTCAAAATGTATATGATGGCAGCTAGATTGAATTTTTGTAATTATGATTGAAGTCTCAAGGAGCTATGGTACGTTCCTAATACCTATAATAATGAAATCATTATTATAATGAATATACGTCAATCATGTCAATATTTCTATTATGATATATTGATATTCCTTATATAATTTAAATGTAAACCCACACTCTGCAATGAATATCGAAAGAATATTAAACGATTGTTTTGTTCACTATAATTTGATTGATGAAATGCGTTTTTTGGAGTTGTCGCGAGGTACTCGTATTGAGTCACACTCTTGCCAACATTGGGGACAGCTTTTGTGCACTAGTGCACTAAAAAGTAAAAATTTCGAATTCGTACATATTCCGGAGTGTTGTAATAGTTAGTAATCGCTAATATTCATGTTTTTCATTACTGATTATTTTCTCAATGTACAACCTTATTTTTCCAGAAGTAGCGTTAATCTTTTTTAGAATAGAATATAATCAAATTTTTTAGAATAGAATATAATCAAATCCTGATTTGGCTATTTTGAGGGCTGATAAAGGAAACTCCACTGTTGTCATGAATCGTTCAGATTATGATAACAAAATCCTGCAACATCTGCAAACTAATTCCTATAAGCTTCTACCAAAAGATCCCACCTCCTCTATAGAACGTTCAATTTCACAAATTATTCGTCATTCTTCCCTTCCTGATTCAGATAAGAAATTTCTTATCCCCCATTGTTCAAAATGTCCCCGTTTATATGGTTTGCCTAAAATTCATAAGCCCTCAGTTCCCCTGAGACCAATTGTCAGCACTATCGGATCTCCTACTTATAAACTCTCGATACCTGTCATCTATTCTCAAACCCCTTGTAGGTGATTCCAATAGTTTTATCCTAAATTCCTTCCATTTCGTTGAAAAACTTCAAACGTTGAAAGTTGACCCATGCGATTTGCTTGTCAGCTTCGACGTCGAATCACTGTTTACCAATGTTCCCATTCCAGACACCCTTTCCATAATTTCTCAATTGTTACCTGCCAAAAACATTTCAACGGACTTGCTACCGTTAATTGAGATTTGTCTATCCTCCACATATTTTCTATACGATGGCAAGTTCTACGAGCAGTCCTCGGGAGCTGCCATGGGTTCCTCACTTTCCCCGATCATAGCTAATATCTTCATGGAAGCTTTTGAACAAGATGCCATTGACTCATCTGTTCTCAAGCCGAAATGTTGGTTTAGATATGTCGGCGATACTTTCGTTATTTGCCAACATGGTCGCGAAAAGCTTGTTCCCTTCCTCAATCATTTAAATTCATTACATCCCAATATCCGTTTCACCATGGAAGTCGAATCGAAAGGTTCACTCCCGTTCCTGGATGTATTGGTTAGTCGGCAGAGTGACGGTACTTTAGGACATTCTGTGTATCGGAAACCCACCCATACCGATAGATACCTCAATGGTCTTTCCCACCACCACCCTGCCCAAAAGCAATCTGTCATAAACTCCCTGGTCCACAGAGCTGTCAACCTATCTCAGCCTCAATCCTTAAAATCAGAATTAAAACATCTATCATCTGCCTTATTATCAAACAATTTCTCCAATTACAACATTCAAAAAGCCATAAAGAAATACACTTCACCTAAAATTCCAAATCGACCTGAGCCAGAAACCCTCCCACCTGCTTTATCCACGGCCAATCTTCCATATATTCAAAATATAACAGATCGAATTTCCAAAATCCTCAAAAAACATAATATTTCTACCCGTTTTTCCACACTTCCAAAATTATCTCAGTTTTACAAACCTATCAAAGATCCCCTTCCTCCTCTCCACTTGGAAGGTGTTTATAGTATTCCCTGTTCTTGCGGTAAAGTCTACATTGGTGAAACAGGTCGTACAGTAGCTACTCGTGTGAGAGAACATGAGCGCTGTACAAGACTTCGTGACACCAGTAGATCTGCACTTGCGGAACACAAGTTTAACACAAATCATCAAATCCTTTTTGACGATACTAAATTCCTAGTCCGAGCCCCAAACTTCTATCAGCGAAAAATCCATGAAGCTATAGAAATCCTAAAACATCCGAATAATCTGAACCGTGACTCAGGATATTACCTTCCCAACATTTGGAAACCCATCCTCGAAAATTCCACTTCGCATACGATCGCACAACGGCAGGGTCAGGTGCCGGAACGAAGTTGACCACCGGAACAAAGGCAGTGAACTATGTAGCGTGAAGGATTTTTCCTACAATAAATACGGCTACAGAAACCAGTAGAACCAGTTTCAGTTCAAGCGTCAAGCCTGCCCTGAAGATGCCACCTGTAATGGTTGGCGAAACGTCGGCATCAAGTCGAGCTATTGTGACGCGGAATCCATCCGGAAGACAAGATTTTTCAAGATTAGCTGTCCGCGGAAGTCTACTATCCAAGATATAATAGAATTCATTTGTTCCAAGAGTATATAAAACTTGTCATAAAAACATCAAAATATTAATGCACATAGGTATAATCTAACTTATTTTATTAAGAAAACCATATAAGGAAATTATTGTTATTTAGAAAATCTGTTAAGTTATAATATCCTTTCTTGTTGAAAAGTTTTCCAGAGTAGATATTTTTTTCTTTGAAATCCCTTTATCTGTTACCGATAATTTTAAGCGTACTAAGTGTAATATTGAATTTAGTGATTAATATTAATTCCAAGAATGAAAGTTTCGGGTCTAACTATTATTTCTCAATACTTATTCTTTAAATTTGTCCATAAACTGCAAACCATCTAATGACAGTTTGATAATAACAACACTCAACGAAGCTTTGAGAGAGTTGCAGATCCCGGTTGATAAGGCTGATTAAAATGACAATGTCACAGGTCGTCTGCAGACTCCATACGAAGGAAAATCTTCCAGCGTTCTCAAAAACAGCTAGAGATATGGGTTTCAACAGTTTCAGCAAAATTACTGCTGACTTCTGGCTGTTCAGAAGAGTTATTGGTATGAATGAAATTGGACATAATATTCGAGATGATTTATTGTGAAATGTGGAGTAAATGAATGTAAATAATATAAATTCATCTATTACTCAAACTTCTTATGATGCCTACTAAATTAAATTATAGTAAATGTAAAACCATATATATAAATAAATAAAACGTATACAGTAAAACAGAGAAATTACTAGGAGGTCGGTCAGGTCTATACGCTGCGCAAATTTTCAAAGGGTTAAGACAGTGGGTGAGTGAGTGAGCCGAAAGAAGGAAAGACTTCGTTCGCTACGTTTACTCCGTCTTTCCCATAAGCGATCAAGAGCGCGAGTCCGTGTAGTTCGCGGTTCATCTACTTCGATACACTCACTTCGTCTTGAAACGCACCTGAATTAGTAAATTCAGTTCGCAGAAAGTCTCCTTTTATGCAACATAGGCGGCCATTTGTTTTGCATAAAAGAAATGCCAACGTAACCTATTCAGTCCGAGTAGCTAGGCTCCAGTGTAGTGTTTTCACGACGCAGACCTACGACCCCCTCCGTATATTTCTTCTTTCTTCTGAAATCGGCCAAATAGTGCGCGAAACAAAGCGAATAGCGTCGTGTATTTCGACGAACCGCTCTGCTCAATATCTCGAGAACGGCTTAAGGTACGAAAGTAAATTTCGAGCATCATATCTAGCTTGTATCAAAATTTCAAGTGTTTTTATTCACCATTTGGCCGATGCACGAGAACATATCTTGTGCCATATAAACTGATTAAAGAGATGACTTCGTCCGCTCATCTCACTCCGTCTTAATTGAGAAGAACGTAGATGAATATAACAAAAGAAGAATACCGCAAGTAAACTCACCACAGAAAACTCCAGACCATAAAAGGAAAGGCATGAAAAGCCGCCAACAGGTTTATGTCAATAGAACTATGGAAGCCAAAAGGTAGTCAGACCTTATTACCAATGAAACAAAGATAAAACTAATGGCGTCATTACCAGAGCTCAGGACTAGAAACATCGGTCACAACTGTAATGTTAAGAGTACTGCTCCTCCAAAAATGCCAGAAAAGTCTCACAAGAACACGAAAATACTCTATTGTTTGAAGTAAAGGTACCGACAAAAATATTCGGTCTGGTCTGCGAAAGCAGGGTAGAAGGTATAATCTCCACAAACAGCTCCACAACAAAAACAAAGAGGTCGGAGGCAGTGACATTAACACCGAACCATTAAGTAGGGCAGAACACAAGGGCCAACAAAAAACACCAACTATTCGTACAGCCACACCCCGGAGGAAGATGCTGGGGAAAGTCGAGGTGTAATTAGAGTTGTAGCAGCTGATGATCTTATGAAAAACTAACACGAAGCTATTAAGGCAGTTGTTGAAAATAAAAGATTGGGAATATAACAGATATAACTGAACTGAAGCAAAATTAGGACCATTTGAAACTAACAATTTTCTCTAAATTGAATGCTCGAATCATTCATATTAAGTTCCTGGCAAATGGTCAAACGATCTTCAAATTACTTCGGAACATTGATAATGACATCTGAAATAATGTTTCGAATTTCGGAAGTAGTAATCGACGTTATCGGGTTTCGTTTGTTACACACAGCTTATTAGATGAATGGACATGAGCTTAGACGGTAAACTACCTGATATGATTATAACAGTGGGGTGCTTTAATCCCGCACATGAACTCAGATGTTTTAAAGTAAATGTAAAATATATCATAGAAAATAGAAATATTTTTTATATACAGAGTGTATGGTAATGTCCAACGACTTAATATCTGTGATGGTATTTGGACACTTTCTTTATTTCGTATTTAGTGCCTACCTAGCCGATTCTAGGAAACCCAAATTTTTATAATCCCCTAATGGAAACTTTCTTTATATTCTAGGCAACCCAAATTTTTATAATCCCCTAATGGAAACTTTCTGTATATTCTAGGAAACCCAAATTTTTATAATCCCCTAATGGAAACTTTCTTTATATTCTAGGAAACCCAAATTTTTATAATCCCCTAATGAAAACTTTCTTTATATTCTAGGAAACCCAAATTTTTATAATCCCCTAATGGAAACTTTCTGTATATTCTAGGAAACCCAAATTTTTATAATCCCCTAATGGAAACTTTCTGTATATTCTAGGAAACCCAAATTTTTATAATCCCCTAATGAAAACTTTCTTTATATTCTAGGAAACCCAAATTTTTATAATCCCCTAATGGAAACTTTCTTTATATTCTAGGAAACCCAAATTTTTATAATCCCCTAATGAAAACTTTCTGTATATTCTAGGAAACCCAAATTTTTATAATCCCCTAATGGAAACTTTCTTTATATTCTAGGAAACCCAAATTTGTATAATCCCCTAATGAAAACTTTCTGTTTATTCTAGGAAACCCAAATTTTTATAATCCCCTAATGAAAACTTTCTTTATATTCTAGGAAACCCAAATTTTCATAATCCCCTAATGGAAACTTTCTTTATATTCTAGGAAACCCAAATTTGTATAATCCCCTAATGAAAACTTTCTGTATATTCTAGGAAACCCAAATGTTTATAATCCCCTAATGGAAACTTTCCGTATATTCTAGGAAACCCAAATTTTTATAATCCCCTAATGAAAACTTTCTTTATATTCTAGGAAACCCAAATTTTTATAATCCCCTAATGGAAACTTTCTTTATATTCTAGGAAACCCAAATTTTTATAATCCCCTAATGGAAACTTTCTTTATATTCTAGGAAACCCAAATTTTATAATCCCCTAATGAAAACTTTCTTTATATTCTAGGAAATCCAAATTTGTATAATCCCCTATTGGAAACTTTCTTCATCTCGTATTTAGTTACAAGTACCTCTAGCATATTCTAGGAAACCCAAATTTTTATAATCCCCTATTGGAAACTTTCTTTATTTCGTATTTAGTTACAAGCACCTACTTAGCCGATTCTAGGAAACCCAAATTTTTATAATGGGCTAATAATTATTTTGAAAGTTATAGATCTAAGATGAAATTTACAAAAATGATAAGCCATTGAGGGGCAGAACACATCGTTTGGCAAAACAATTTTAAATACTGGTTCAACAACTAACTGCAACG
This sequence comes from Endomychus coccineus, assembly GCA_958510875.1. NCBI lineage: Eukaryota > Metazoa > Arthropoda > Insecta > Coleoptera > Endomychidae > Endomychus > Endomychus coccineus. Next base: position 26,434,341 of record OY294068.1, on the reverse strand, counting down.
CCAAAGTCTACACCATTGGATGTAATTTTACATTTTCGAGACCAACATAATCATGTTAGCGCGGACACTCCTAAATTGAATCGACAAAAACTGGACAATTTTTGCAAAAGGAAAGCAACATAAGAACTCAACACTAAACCTTCAAAAATTATACATGAAGAAGTAGAAAATTCACCTGAACTACTCAATAATACACTGTCCTGAAGAGATGTTACATAAGGAACTCTATTGCCCATCAACTTTTCAATAACTTCCAAAATTACCCCAAACACAAGAATTATGAGGAGCTGCTGAGGTGAAAACTAGCTCTTGGCACGGAATAGAAAACCAAGTTCTTGAGATGCGGTTTTCGCAATGGACCTCATATGATCATCCCATGAGAGGGTGCTGTTGGTGGTGATCCCGAGCGTGGATATAGAAGACTTCAAATCAATAGTTGTACCTGACATCATCGTATTAGGGATTGTGGGATCGGCTTTCCTGGAGAAGATGCAAACTGGAGTTTTGGTTGCATTAAACTCTACTAAATCATTGTCAGATCTCCATTAATTGCGTCAATCTGTCTAGGTCCCGCTTCTCTGGCTTCATTGGATGGTATATGGGCTCTAGATGAACGGAATGAAGTGTATCATCATCTGCAGAGCTGTGGACGGGACAGGTAGTCCCTTCCATCATATCACTGATATGGAGCAGATACAACAAAGTTTGGGCCAAGATAGATCCCTGTGGAGCACCAGCGTTGATAGCCATTATATCTGAGGATTCTCCGTCAACCACCAAATGGAATAATCTATCTTAGAGAAAACTCGATAGTAAGCGACAAAGTTGAGGTGGCAAACCATATGACGGAAGTTTCCCCAGAAGACTTTAGTGCCAGACTTGGTTAAATGCTTTGGAGATATCCAATGCTACAGCTAGAGATTCTCCATATTTTTCAATAGATTTCCGCCATACATGTGTTACGTAGGCAAGTAGGTATTCGTTGATATTTGCTGACGAAAGCTTGAGAGATCACAGATAATAGTGTAATGGGTCTATAATTATTAGGAAGGGTCATCTTACCTTTTTTTTTGGAATTGGTTGGATTCTAGCTGTTTCGTACTCATTGAGGAGTAATGACTTCGAAGGACCAGTGTTATTTTGCTTGAGATAACACAAACTGTTTTTGTTGAATAGAAAGCACTTGATAATTATAAAATCTATATTACTATCAACAAACAACAAACAATAATGCTGAACAGGGTAGTTCTTAGACTATTTAGTATTTACATTTACTTTCTGGATTGTCGTACCGAATATATAATGTTACTGCCAGACTCGCGGCTGGGGTAGTTTTCCCCCACCGTTCTAGCATCATCTTGTACTTTAAGTACGCTCGTTCTTAACACTAGCTGTCTTCCAGCTGGAAGGAAACACACCAAGATTGTACGAAAGGATGAACTACCTGTTTAAAACTGGTGTTAATTCAGGAACACATTCCTTGAGAACGACAGGTGTAATTCCGTCTAGCCCGATAGCCTTTTTGAGATCAAGCAGAATGCACCTAATTGTGTGCTGACAATTTCAAGCATATGGCTACCGATGGCAGCAATACTAGGGGGTCCAAAGTGGAACTGCAAACATTCCATCAAAAAAATTGTGCGTAATCTAGTAAATCTAGCATTTCTCGCGTTAACCACGTCTCCCAGTGATGGCTACTTAGTAGCTGAAGGGCCCTAACTTTAACAGTATGATTAGTGGATAAGGGTGATTGTTATTTATAGTGTAAAAAGCTAATCAGCATTCAGCACACCCAATAATACTGGAAGACATGATTAACCCGAGAAATTTGTCCAGAATTTAAACTAATCAACATGTAACGCTGAAAAAAAATATTTGAAAATCGTTTGAATCATGACGTAAATCTTTATCTTGTCTATTTGGAAGTTTATTGATGTTCTGGCAGTCATTTGGTTTTGATTTCGAGGCACGCTAGATGCATTTCACGTTCTTAAAGTTTACCACCCGACAGAAACTAACCAATGGATATATTTTCCGCAAAATTGACACATGACCATTTTGAAGAATGCGGGACAACAACAGGTGTTATTATATTCGACAAAATAATGACTAATGGTTTTTTTTTGAAAACGCATTCATTGCACCTCATAATTGATATTAGGGAAATGATGACCTATCAGGGACATCCCAATGAAAAATGTACCATATTCAAATTCCTTGGCCTACTTAGATTTTTGGGGGTGTTAACACGAATCATGATACACAATGTAAGTAAGATGTACCAGATTAAATTATTTAAATATCCGTTTGAAATTTGAATGATGGATGGAACTTTTAATTATTTTATCGGGCTTTACGTAACGTATATGCATTGAATAGGAATGGCGGAAACAACATTGACGGAATAAATTGGAAATATATTTATATAGAGTGCGTGGGCGATACAAGGGTTCTGTCGCCATGTTGCTAGAAAAGCTAGGGCAACTGCGCCCTATAGCTCGTTGGCCAATAAAACTCCGAGACACACCCAGCTGTTTATCAAGCGCACACACCGACTCATCCTTTAGTTGACGTAGGTCACGAGGAAACCCTAAATCATTTACTCCATCGATATTTCGTGCCTCATAACTGAATTACGCTACATTATCGCATCTTTTATTACTCAGTGTTTTTCCCTTGCATCTACATATTATCAGTCATTGTAAAAACGAATGATTATGAGCGTCTTAATCATATTTATGATTTCGGCGTTTACGCAGTGTTAAATCATTTTTCCTTTCGGAAGTTGAAGAATTAAACTCAAATTTACCCAAAACTTGAAACATTCAATTTAGAATTAATGTTACAAATTGTGGCATTCCCAGTTTACAGGCTGAGGGGTGATGACTGTAATGCCTTGTACATAGGACAAACTGGACGCAGTTTCAGTCTAAGGTTCCACGAACATTTGAGAAGTTACAGACTAAAATAGGGGACTATAATAACCTATTGTAACATAGTTACAATTTCACTCTTAACACAAATATCTTACACATTCAAGAAAAAAGACATAAACTCAATATTTTAGAATCCATTAAAATTTTAAAACATTCAAAAAATAGTAGTAACGTAATATTAAATCATGAAATCGATACCTATAATTCACCACTTGTCTACAATTTAGTAAATAAACTCTCACTCTCACCCAAACCATTGTCCACCCCATTTCTCAATTTGTACCATATTCATATTGATTTTTAATATTTAAGGACATACGTTTAGATTTAGCTTTAGTTGATATCTTCTAGGTTTGAAAATGCCACAGACTGCAGTGTGGTGAAACAATTAGTCAGCATAAATTCTGAATAAAAAAAAGTTTTGTGTAAATTTAAGTTCAAATCTCCAACTTTCGACATCTTAATCAATTGAAACTTGTAAATGAGAAATAATCACCCCTATCCACTAAAAATACTGTGAACCTTTCGTCTGGTTTCCTCATACTCCCATACGAATATAACTCTATTGGGGTTCTTTACTAATGCCGTTAGCTCCTTTACACAATCGAGTAGGTACACATTGTGAGTCCATTGCCTTAACTCTGCTAGGTTGTTCGCTATGATTTTGATTTGTCTATTCTTATAGGCTCTCTCTCTCTCTCATAATTCGACCACATGTTTTAATTGCTAGTATTTTTGCTTGGAATTCTGCCGCGGGTGTCCCTAGGTTCAAAGAAATTATTACTCCTTGGTACCTTCGGTAAACCATACGGAATCCCCTGGTATCATATGAGGCTCGTCTCCAGTGTTCTCCTCATTCAAGGTTTTTCACTCGTTGCTGTTGGAGATCTCCCATCAGTCGCTTGGAGTGCGACATACGGAACAGATCCCTCCAGAAATCCATTTTTGGATTACAGATTTCGCTGTGACATGAGAAATGCCACAGGTTGGCTCTGGTCCAATCAGTGGTTGTTCCGCCCCCGCTTTAGCGAGTGCGACGACAGTTTCAGTCCCTTCTCGACTGGTTTCCTCAGACTCCCATACGAGTGTCACTCTATTAGGGTTCTTTACTAGTGCCGTTAGTTCTTTTACTCAATCGAGTACACATTGTGAAGTGATTGTGTATGACTCCAGTGTCTTAAACACTATTAGGTTGCTCACTATGATTGTGATTTGTCTATTCTCATAGGCTCTCTCCCTCATAATTCGAGCACATGTTGTAATTGCTACTATTTTTGCTTGGATTTCTGTCGCAAGTGTCCCTAGGTTCAAAGAAATTATTTCTTTTTTGCCCGTTGTCTCGACTTATCCAGCACCTATACTTTTTTCGGTCTTGGTGCCTTCCGTAAACCATACGGAATCCCCTGGTATCATATGAGGATTGCTCATAGCGTTCTCCCGCCCATTCAATCGGGAACGGTGCTGTTAACCTTGACCCTGTCGCATCTCATCCTCAATGGCCCAGGTGATCCAAGCAATCCAAGAATGTTTCGGCCTTTTTGGTCGGCCTTTCCTTGTCCAATAAGTGGCTCCAACCCCTACAGTCTTTCCATCGCAGCCGTTGCTGTGGTCGACATTGCACCCGTTATTCCTAAGCACGCCATTTTCGATATTCATCCCTTGTGTGTTGTTTTTTCTTTCATCACGCAATGTAAAAATCGATTCGACTTTTTTCACTAGTCAGTCCTTCAATGGTGGATCTACCAGGACGATTATCGCGATCATAAATTTTGTGATGATAAGTGGATGCGATATGACGAGCGTTTTGGTAATAAATTTGAATAATTTGCAAACCTTTACCGAGCATGTGCCTTTCCATGATTGTATGGCAAACATTTACAAGTAAAACTGACAGAAAAACAATCAATAAATGGCACAGTATAATTGGTTTGACCATTAAAAGATTTATTTAATTTGAGATTGAATTGAACTTATTTATTTACCATATTTGTTAACAAAACAGGAAACTCATTTCAGAGTTGTTTGTAAAGTAAATCGATGAATTCTTTTGTTGACCTAGGTCGCTCGAAATTATTTTGTGGCGTTTAAATGATTTGCTATCGATTAAGTTGTTTTCAGACACGCTATTTTTTCCCGCATCATGTATTTTGTAACACGCATTACGTTTGTAATATTGATCCCAGTGGACGTCATATTATTGGAAATACACGTTTACTACGTTGGTTCGATCCATGATTGTCTGCAACAGAGTATCGTTATTTTAATTTCAATCATTCCTGGCGATTTTCGATTCTGAAAGGATGATACATTTTAATGTCAGTTTTTAAGCAGTCGGAAGAGCACTAAAAGAAGATGATTTTAATCCAATATTCATCAATCGATCAATCAGAACGAGGGCACTTAGATCGCTTGATTGGGTCCATTGGGCGCCCCTTGATACAAGACTCAGTCTAGCAGGCCTAAGGTAGCACCGAAGGCTAGAATTCTGCATAGACTGATGTCTCTTACGTTCTCAGGTAGCATGAATGCCCGGCCAAAGTGTTTTAGCCAAAGAGAAGCCAGTGCTGGACATTCTACAAGGATATACGAGATGTGGTTTCGTTCGCCTCTCCGCATCTACTACAACCTGTTCAGATGGCCTGTGAGGAGTCCTGCCACCAGAACTCATTTTAATTTGAGCATTGATCAGGAGGAAAATATTCTGACCATGAATGAGACTAGGAATTGGTTATTGAAGCCAGGGTCCACGTGTACAGGAAAAATTTGCCTGCAGTGACTCATAAAATGTTACTCTGTTAAGCCAAGAAAAATATTTCTTATTCTTCGGCCGACTAAATTCTTCTGGAAACTGCAAACGTTTTTCATCAAATTGCCAAATAATTCTATGATTAACTGTTATCCCCTTTTATTAACTTTAGACCTACTTTCCAGCCTGTCTTACGGATACTAACCCTTTGCAATGGTTGGATCTAACCATTTAGAAACTAAGATTATTCCTTTAATAAATTGTAAATGGTTTATTTATTTTTATTTCTCTTCTCATACACATTGAAATAAAGCCGAATCACGTTTCGAAAAAGCAGAAGTTTTCATCAATACCCAAAAGTGGGATAAAATAGCCCAAGACATCTAATTGATGATACACCTCCTGCACAAAATGTTTTTCCTCCCCTTACTTTGTTTTCTATTTATCTAAATCCAATTAATTGCATTCTTTATTAATCAAACCGTTTAACTATTTACTTGGTAACCTTTCTATGAATGGGGCTACTCAATACTTTTACTTATTAATCATGAACTGAGTGCACTTAAACTCCTTTGTGCTGATTATGCAGTGTGTGGTCATTCCAACAGGAAAGCAAACATTTATTCAGGTTTCTCATAGCTATTAAACTAGGTAACAATGAAGGTATAGATATATGTATTACTCACTCTTTTTATTCAGACACTATCACTTTACACAAGCTAGTCGATATAAGGAAAAGGAATAATCAATTCAATATACTAAAAATATTTTAATACCAATTTACGTTGATCAATCAACATTTACTGAACTACGTTAATTTACTGCTTGATTTAACTACATAAAACAGTAGATAAACTTGATAAGCTCCAACTCAGGATGCACCAGAATTGAACTTACAAACTAATTTCAAAATAAATTAAAATTATAACAATTTATATTGATTTTAAGTTAGCCTGAATTAAATCTGGACCTGGCAAATCTTTAAACCTACACATAGAGAACTTATATGGTTTACTACCAAATCAAAGTGAAGAACAATCAAAGATTTTAAGATATAACTGAACTATTCCTGCTTCGGCTTTGGGTTTTACAACCTCGATTTAAAATCCCTCTCAACCAGTAAACTTGAGGGGATGACTCGATTCGTGGGGTTATCAGGATCATTCATAACACAGCTCCACCGGCCAACCCCCCCCCCCCTTGGGTAATTTATAAAATGCACCAATGGTTTTTTTTGAGTCGCTTATCACGATTCTGATGTCAGATTTACTTGAAATCAATTCTATGGGTGGAAAATCGATCAAATTTGCCCATATCTTTTTTCATAAATACTTCACTGTGTTGATTGAGAAAGGCCAAATTATTGAGAATGTCGCGAAACCAATAAATTCCACTTCGCCATGCACCAGAATTGAACTTACAAACTAATATGAAAATAAATTAAAAGTATAACAATTTATATTGATTTTAAGCGAAGTTAGCCTGAATTAAATCTGGACCTGGCATACCTATAAACGAACACCAGAATTATCTTAGAAAACTTACATAGTTTACTAACAAATATTAATTGAGTCGTGAATCAAAGTGAAGAACAATCAAATATCTTAAGATATAACTGAACTATTACCGCTTTGGGTTTTATAACCTTAATTTAACATCCCTAACTAAAAACTTGAGGGAATGATCAATCCAACAGAGAAAGCAAGAGATAGAAATATGCTTGTGTAAGATATGCTTGAAAGAACTATATCTGTCTGTGGATAAACTAACTTAACGTTATAATCATCCTTGATAACCTAGTTATGATTAAATAATTGAAATAATTATTCTTATTGTGAATTGGATGAAACTATAAACGCCCTGATGCGGTTCACAATCTGGGCACCTGTATTGGTAGTCAACATAGAAAATCAGGACAACCTTTGTTTTAGGCCCAGAGCAAGTGACCATAACTTTAGGATATTATTATTATTTAGGTTAGGTTATTCAACGGTCATAATGAACAATGTTAATGGCTTAGAATATCTTGGCACTCATTCGTTTTCTTCAACCTTTCTAGTTTTTGTTGAATGATAGATTTATAACTTCTTATCAGAATAGGAAGAAACAACCCGTGTCTTTGTCGATACTTGGAATTGACTTGAAATAACATTACATCTATTCTTCTTAGAATTTACTTTAAGCTTTTGTCCGAAAGAAATGTAAACGAACAAAATATTCCATTACAAATTTTCTATGGTTATTCTAACAGTTTAGTAATACCTTAACTAACAACTTTTAAGATGAAATCTATTTAAACCTTCATGAAATACCCTTGTAACACTCCCTTTTCTAGTTATCAGGTTGGTTTGCGGATACCTTTTGCGATGGTTGGTGAAAGTTTCCTTTGTAAAGATGTACCCATTTAGAATCCAATATTATGAATTGGAAAAAGTCTACTTTTCCATCTGTGGCAATATGATATTTCCTGATGGGTTTCATTGTATCCAAACGCTCGTTACACTATTTTCAAAACAAGTTAATTCGACGTGAATTGATGCTTATATAACCAGAGTACGTTTCAATCAAAAAACAAGATCTCGCAGCATCACCGAGTAACACAATCATTCCTTTTATAAGTAATATCGCACGTTTCTCTATTAAATGATGGAATGACGTGCATGTTATGCATCGCAAGTTCAATGTCAAGAATAGCGATTATTCGCATGCAAGCAATGTGGGCGTTCCACATGACTTTATCGCATCCGTGCACTTGAAATCAAACTTGAGTGATTCCCACTCCAATCAGTTTTATTTATGATATCGTAATACTTGACTTATGTTCAAAACGCCTTGGTTACTATCGAAAATTAGCGTCGGTTCGTTATAGTCGCTATTTCTGACGCGAAGCAACGCAGACGCATTTGGTGGGGAGGGTATTTGTTCCCGTGGGCAACTGCTTCACCGGACTTTTCGGTCAATCTATTATAGCGCCTTCAACATGTCGAATTTGTCGACATATCCCATATTCAATTGTGATGTTTTACCAGCTGAGGACAATTTAGGTCTTCTGCAGTTCCATTTTTTCTTTTTCGTGATGCTGTTTCCATTATTGAAGGGTTGTGGTAATTTCCCAGGAGCAAAACACTGCGTTTGTCCATCCACTTCAATCCAGCCAAGTCCTCAATGGAAATTTTATAGTCAGATTCACACCTTTTTAGGCGATTTAAAATCAGACAGATTTTTCCTAGCTCGACGAACTGTTCCACAAGAGTAGATTTTGTCCCGGAGAAGATCTCGGTGCAGTTGTACCGAATTGAAAAAATTTAGAAAGAAGACTTTAAGGTGCTTGCCGACCAAGTTTCTTCACAACACGAGTACTTAAATTTTTTCAACTGCAAATTAGGGCCATTCATAGAACTATACATATTTATAGAACAATTATTTCTAACTTACCGGCCATTTTTCAGGATTATTTGCGTTAATAAATTTTAAAAAGCGCCAAAACACGAACCTAACCTGTTGACACAAAACAACGTGTTTGTTCAATACCATATTATGAAGTAGATGTCTGCTAAATTTATGCATGCAGTATTCGGTTTCCAGTAGTTATAGGCATATATTATGCACCATGGAAACCACCAGACTTTTGTGAACCGAATTTTAAAAAGCTAGTGGTCCTCAAAGGGTTAAGGGCTACTTTAACATTTTGACGTTCAAAATTATAGGATAGAGTGCTCTCAAATTCAAAGAAAACTCAAATTTTAACAATTTACCTTGTTCTAGATATACATTTTTTAAAAGCATAAAAGAGTAATTGTCTTCGTCTCCTGAGCAAAGTTGGCATACTACATAATTTGATTGGATTTTGTATTTAGCCAATTATTCCTTATACATTGCAGAACGTGATCCGAATCGAATAGATAAATAATGGTCTTGAATTATCAATTTGATGATGCTTAAAAGAATTGTTCATGGCTTAAAGTGCATTATTGTCACACAGAATACAAAATATTTTGTATCAAATTTGTTCCAAATTCAAAATAATTGACAGAACTTACTACAGTACCTTGAAATCTTTCACAGGGACACCCGATATCCATTGTTTCCGTATTCTCCTGTCCCGAGTCAAAGTTGGGATACTGCATAATTTGATTGGGTTTTGAATTTAGCCAATTATTCCTTATAATTTGAGAATGTGAACCGATTCGAATAGATGAAACAATGATCTGGAATTATCAACTGGATGATACAAGATACTTAACTTGTTATGTTTAGAAACATTGTTCATGCATATGAGTGCATTATTGTCACTTATAACACAGAATACTTTATATCCAATTTGTTCCAATTTCAAAATAACTGACAAATTTTACACTCACTGCGGTACCACTACGAGGATATTGTACTGTTATTGTTGTTACCATGAAATCTTTCACAGGGACAGCCGATATCCATTGTTTCCGTATTTAATTATCTTTAGGAAATCTAATCATTTGAACATTTGACCCATTGTTGTAATTTTCCTTGCAGCCAATTATTCCGCATAATTGATTAACTAACAAACATCAGTAAAGACAAAACGCGGTAAGAACCAACATTAACATTCATTTAGCAAGTCATTTTGCAACGCACTTTATTGAGCCACTCTTATGCACGTTTATTTACAGATAAAAATTCCAGTCACACGAGGACACCTTACAAACTGGTGCAACATATAATTTTCAAGAAATATACAGTAGTTTATATCGGCATGTCTGTAATACTGTACTGTAAAATACTGTAAAAATAAAATATTGCTGACGAAGATAGCGCGGCACACACTTGATGAAGTGACATGGACACTCTGGATATACTAGTGGAGTCATTCTACGGAAAAATGAGGCGAGGTTCGTAAAAATTTGATAGAGGTTGGGGAGGTGGAAAAAGTTGTTTCTAGAGTAATGATATTCCAGAATTTCTACAAGAAATATTTGGTAGAACCATGCCAAAAACTGGTTTCTGGGCCTTTTTTTAGGTCAGTTTTGAAGTTTTAATTTTTTCAACCTCTTAGACTTGTGACTGAGGTTTGGGAGTTGGACCCTTTTATTGTTCATGTTCAAGGACAGCTTTGGTATTTGGAGTGTTTGCAATCATTACTTCCCCTAGAATAGATATATATATATATATAGATATATATGTATATATATATTCTTTTGTTGATATTCTTGAACCATTTGTAATATTTGTATGTTTTCTTGGTATATTGGTTCGTATATATACTGATAATGAAATAAAAATTCTGTTTTGACGTTTCGACAACGTTTATTGCCTTTATCAAAATTGTTGATTGAAATTAGTGTTTCCATGTAATTTAGAAAAGAATAGATGATTTCGATTAATGAAATGCGTCTGCAGCCGACTTGTGTTTTAAGATCCAATTAAAACTGCAGAAAACATTGGATCGGTTGTGTGTGAAAGAGTAATGTATGGCTAACTACAATTTGAAATAGATTGAATTTGATTAAATACAAGACATTCCAATATTGTACAATTATAAATATCTATGAATTATTGTATGAATTAGTTACTCTATGATGAGTATTTCTATCATAACTATTCAAGTTTAAGATAATTCTATGGAATTTAACCTCAAAATTGTTATTCTATAGTGTCATAGTTAAATAATACTTCATCTTTTTTAGGTTGAATTTTAAATAGACAATGGAAAGTGGCACTTCAAATTAATAAAATTTTGTTAAGTTTGAATTAGATTATTGTACAGTTTCGAAAGATTGGAATCTATTTTGTCATTTACACAATTGTTCTTTTTAATTTGAATAGATTCTAATATCAAACGTTCGTTGTCGTTTGTTTCAATATTTAAAATTTTTGTATTGTTGTAGTCGAAAGTATGGTTAGTGTCTTTCACATGTTTATTGAGCGCAGTTGATGAATTTTTGGTATATTTGTGGCCATTTAATCTTTTTTCGAGGTATTGTGAAGATTGGCCAATATATACCTTTTCGCAATCTTTGCAAGGGATGGAATAAACAGTATGGGTTATTTTTTTGACAGGTACGCTGCTTTTTAATTTTGTAAAGAGACTTTTCTGATTTAAATAACTCTTATGACATATATGTAGGTCATAAGGTTTCACTATATTACAAATTTTCTCTGAAAGTCCACCGATATATGGTAGTGATATGTAATGCCTATCATTAGTTTTCTCATTATTGGTATTGATTCCACCAAATGAGTTATAAAATTTATGAATTTTGTCTTTAGTTATCGAATTTACTAAATCAATGGGATAACCATTGGTTTTAAATATTGTTAATTAGTTCATTGTATTTGTTTATTATTAAGTATGTATAATTTAAAGTAAGTGATATTTCCTATTCTTGTTTAAGTTAGTTATAAGTTATGGCTCATGCCCCTCCATTATTACCACTCTCAACCCGGATTTACCCTCTTGTCGAGGAACCAGGTAGAAAATGTGTAGTTAAGAAAAGATGTAGCAGCCTGCTAGTACAGTTTTTAAAACCTCTTGAAAGAGTCCAAAATTATCTATTTAAATAAATGTTATTGTTTGAAAACAGTTTTAATTAATCCAGAAAAGACCCATGAAAATACAGTCCACTCGATCGATTGATGGTGAAAACGAAACATTGGTCCTACGATACCGGATGCGAAAATAATTAAGATTTCCTGCCACGTGATGATGTTTGGTGTTTGAATGCAGTTGGCGACGATTATTTTCTGATATAAATGTGAGTTCCTTTGTTATCCTTTAGATTTGTGTATGTATTCAATTTGTTTAAAAGGGTTTACAGATTCTTCAGGGTTAAGATTGTTTCTCGATGCTTTATTATTACATGATTAATATAATATGATTTATTAATGCTTCTGGATTTACTTAAATAGTTTATAGATGATAAATTGATATATAGAGGCTGATTAGATTGATGATATAGATTTGAATAATGATTCACAGATACGTTTGTTTATAAAGTTTATTACTTTAATTTAAGATTTGATTATAAGATTAACAGTTTTTCTGTTGATTATTTAAAATTGAGATTTGTAGTAAATGAATTACGTTTAATCAAAATGGATGCCTTGATTAGGAAAAGGGGTTGCATTAAAAGCAAACTAACCACTCTTTCAAAATCAGTAGATTTATTATATGATCAGATAAAAGTTGATAGAAATCAAGATATTGAAAAGATTACGATGTTAGAATTGAAAATTGAGAGACTAAAACATATTATTGTTGAATTCGATCAAGTTCAAAATGAAATCGAAAATGAGTGCGATGAGCAATTATTGAATGAACAGTTAGAAGAGAGGGAGTCATTTTGTGATAAATATGAAACTATTTTGGCGAGAACAGCATGTTTATTAAAAAGTAGATCTGATTCTGATCTAGCGCCACCTTCTCAAGCTGCTCAATCAAAAAAGCTACCTATTAAATTATCTGTTATAGACTTGCCACATTTTGATGGCTCGTATGAAGGATGGTTAAATTTCAAAGATATATATCAGTCCTTAATTCACGAAAATGTAGAAATTAACGATATACAAAAATTTCATTATTTACGAGCAAGTCTCAATCCCTCAGCTTTCAAAATTATAGGGTCTGTTGAATTATCAGCAAGTAATTATGAAGTAGCTTGGAGTATGTTATGCAATAGATTTGATAAAAAGATGTTATTAGTGTCTACACATATCCAAGGATTGTTTGAGATACCATTGATTAGAAAGGATTCATTTGTAGAGTTGCGAGAATTGATAGATACTTTGTTCAAACATTTGGGTGCATTGAATAATCTGAATGTAGATACTAAAAATTGGGATTTGTTGTTAATATATATTGTCAATTCAAAACTAGATAAAACTACCCAGTCCGAATGGGAAAAGATGAAAAAGATGAAAAAGAATGAATTTCCCACATTAAATGAATTTACTACGTTTATATCAGATAGAGCTGATACAATTGAATCAATAGCTTATAACGTTAATAAAGATATTAGTAAATTCAAAGGTCATGCAGATGTTAAACAAAAATCAACTAAAAGTTTTCTTAGTAATCAGAGTAGTTCAAATAAGATAATTAAATGCAACTTTTGTAGCAAGACAGGTCATAAAATTTATACTTGCAAGATGTTCATTGATTTAGATGTTTCCGAACGCGTGAAACGTATTAATGATTTGAAATTGTGCCACAATTGTTTATGTAAAGACCATAGTGCAAATTCGTGCAAGTCAAAACCTTGTTTTTCATGCAACCAAAAGCATAGTAGATTACTACACACAGATGTTGAGACAAGGGTCGCATTTACAAGCACACTCAAATCTCATGTCCTTTTACCTACTGCGAAGGTTTTCGTTGTTGATTTTTATGGCAATAAACACGTTTGTTATGCTGTATTAGATTCTGGTTCCCAGTCTAATTTTGTTACACAAAATCTCGTTTCGAAACTGAATTTACATCAAACAAACATAGATATTTCAGTTTCAGGTATCGGTTCAGGAATTACTATTGATAAAAAATGTATCGTAAATGCACAATCTATGATCAACGATTTCTGTTTGAATTTGGATTGCTTAGTTTTACCCAAAATTACTGACTATTTACCTAGCCAGTATTTAGATATTTCAAGTTTAAAAATGCCGACAAACATTATGTTGGCGAATCCTGAATTTTATGAGCCCAATAATATAGATTTGTTGATAGGGGTCTCGACCTTTTGGGACGCTTTAAAATCTCACAAAATAGTTCTAGGTAAAGGTTTAGTTCTACAACAAACCATATTCGGTTATATTGTTGGCGGCAATTTGCCAGATGTCTCTACAGATTCGAAAGAAACCAAATGTTTATTATCGGTAGATTTCGTAAACTTAAATCAATCATTACAAAAATTCTGGATGGTTGAACAGATTGATGAGAAATGTAAATTATCTAATGATGATTTGAAATGTGAAAACATATTTAAGGAGACATTCTCGCGAGATCTAAACGGTAGATTTATTGTTAAAATACCGTTAAAACATGACGTTACTAGTTTAGGGAATTCAAAAGAATTAGCTGTAAAAAAGCTAATGTCTCTTGAAAGAAAGTTTGAAAAGTTTCCACATTTTGAAATAGATTATAAGGATTTTATGCGTGAGTATTTGGAAATGGGACATATGAGTTTAATTAATGACGATGTTGATAAAAAAATATCATATTTTATGCCCCATCATTTAGTTATGAAAGAAGATAGCCTCACAACCCGCGCTAGAGTTGTATTCAACGGTTCAGCTCCGACATCAAATGGAGTTTCATTAAATGACATTCAATATGTAGGTCCCCAAATTTTGAGTAGTTTATTTAATATATTGATCAAATTTAGACAATTTCCGTACGTAGTTTCATCGGACATAACGAAAATGTACCGTCAAGTCTTAATTGATCGTGAGGACAGGTGTCTTCAGAGAATTGTTTGGAGATTTGATAAGTCGGAAAACATTAAAGTATTCGAACTAAATACGGTTACCTATGGCACCGCGAGTGCACCTTACCTAGCAATGAGGTGTTTACACCAACTTGCCGATGAATTTAGAGATGAATTTCCTGTTGCAAGTCAAATGATATTAGAGAATTTCTATGTAGATGATTTTATAGCTGGATTTTCAGATGAAAGGGATGCAATTGAAATTTGTAATCAGATTTCTTATATTTTGGGTACGGGATGTTTTGTTTTAAATAAATGGCGGTCTAATAGTGCACACATTTTAAACAATTTTCAATCAATTAATAAAACCACAGAAACTCTTAAAATATGTGACAAAGATACAAAATGTTTAGGTATACAATGGTGTTGTACAAACGATCACTTATCATTTAAATTCACTGATGATGAACAGATTTCAGAAAAATGCTCAAAACGAAGTATATTGTCACAAATTTCGAAGTTATATGATCCGTTAGGTTTATTATCACCTTGTATAATAATTGCTAAAAGGTTAATTCAAAGATTATGGTCGTTAAAACTTGATTGGGATGATGAACTTCCCGATAATTTAATTAGGAAATGGCATTTATTTTACAAGGAATTGATAATTTTAAATACCTTAAATATTCCTAGATTTGTCATGATCGAAAAACCAGCAAAAGTTCAATTATTTGGTTTTTCAGATGCTAGCCAACGGTCTTATGGAGCAGTAGTTTATATGAGATCAATCAATGAAAATAATGAGATAAAAGTATCTTTACTTTGTTCAAAGTCAAAAGTAGCTCCATTGAAATCGTTGACTATGCCGCGTTTAGAATTGTTAGCTGCATTGATGCTATCCCGATTAATGAAAGCCTTATCGGAATGCGTAATGTATGAATTCGATTGTTATCTATGGACAGATTCATTGATTGTCCTTCATTGGATTCATACAGAAACGTATAAATTGCAAACTTTCGTATGTACACGTGTGACGGAAATTCAAGAATTAACAGCAAATTACAGTTGGCAGTATGTTGAAACTAAACAGAATCCTGCGGATATTGTTTCACGAGGTAACTACCCAACTGAATTGATGAAAAATGAACTATGGTGGTCCGGTCCATCATGGCTTTACGATTTCAATGTCTCTAGTTTTAATTTCAAGTTTACTCCTACTATAAAAAGAGATTTGCCAGAATTAAAAAAAACTAATTGCGAGATAGTTTTACATACAATAAGTCAAAACTGGCAAATATTTGATAAATTTTCTAATTTAACTCGATTACAAAGAGTTATTGCTTATTGTAAAAGATTCCATAACAATAGTAATTCGAAAATACGTGGTACCAATCGCGTTAATGGTAGATTAACGTTAATCGAATTAGATGATGCCCTTAAATGTTTGATTAAAATGGCTCCGATGCAAAGTTTTAGTAAAGAATTCAATTATTTGACAACAGGAAATGTCAAAGCGATCAAAAATAAGTTTAATGGTTTAGCTGCTTTCATTGATAATTATGGAATAATAAGAGTCGGTGGTAGACTCAAACATTCCGATTTACAGTATAATTCTAAACATCCTATAATTCTAGATTCAAAACATATGTTAACTAAATTAATATTTCAATCTGAGCATATTAGACTACTCCATGCTAGTCCACAATTATTGTTAAATAGTGTCCGTCAAAATTATTGGCCTTTAAAAGGAATTTATTTGGCTAAAGAAACTGTTAGAAAATGTTTAACATGTTTTAGGTTCAATCCTAAACCAATGGCTGTGACCATGGCTGATTTGCCACATAATCGTGTTGCTAATTTAATACCCTTTCAATGTACAGGTCTTGATTATGCAGGACCCTTTTCCGTAAAGGACCGCAAGATCAGAGGTTATAAAGTAACTAAAGCTTACATTTGTTTATTTGTTTGTTTAAGCACTAAGGCTATACATATTGAGTTAATTTCTGATTTGTCAACCGATGCATTTATAGCATGCTTGAGAAGGTTCTCGTCAAGAAGAGGATTTCCAAGCGACTTGTATTCGGATAACGCCACAAATTTTGTAGGTGCGAATAATAGTTTGAATGATATGTATTCATTTCTGAAATCAAACAATGATCTTATATGTGATTATACTGATCAAAATAGATCTAAATGGCATTTTATTCCTCCAAATTCACCGCATTTTGGAGGTATTTGGGAAGCCAATGTGAAAAGTCTAAAGCGGCATTTATACAAAGTAATCGGCGAAACAATCTTAACATATGAGGAGTTTATTACTGTGTTGACGCAGATTGAAGGCATACTTAATTCTAGACCCCTTTCTCCTCTTTCCGCCGACCCCAATGATCTAAACCCCCTCTCACTTTCTAATTGGCAAATTACTGACATTACCACCAGATCCAGATGTTCATCATATAACAATTAATAAGTTATCTCGATACCAACTTCTTCAACAATTGCAACAAAGTTTCTGGAAACGTTGGTCACGTGATTACCTGACTTCATTACAACAGCGTAAGAAATGGAATGCAGATACTGATGTTATATCAATTGGTGCAATGGTTATTGTTAAGGTGGACAATTTACCACCATCCCAATGGGTATTGGGAAGGATTATCAAACTACACCCCGGAAGTGATGGAAAAACTCGTGTTGTGAGTGTTAAGACCAATAAAGGTGTTTATAAACGGCCGGTTGTAAAGGTGTGTCCACTCCCTATTACCTGAGAAAACAAACATTTTTTGTTAATAGATGAACTCTCAATAGTTTTAAAGATTTCTAATTCAAATAGTTAAGTTAATTTTTCCATGTTTTATATTTTATATTTCTATCTGATGGTACTGGTTGTTGAAGACCTGAGGTCTGCCAAGGTGGCCGGTATGGTTTTAAATATTGTTAATTAGTTCATTGTATTTGTTTATTATTAAGTATGTATAATTTAAAGTAAGTGATATTTCCTATTCTTGTTTAAGTTAGTTATAAGTTATGGCTCATGCCCCTCCATTATTACCACTCTCAACCCGGATTTACCCTCTTGTCGAGGAACCAGGTAGAAAATGTGTAGTTAAGAAAAGATGTAGCAGCCTGCTAGTACAGTTTTTAAAACCTCTTGAAAGAGTCCAAAATTATCTATTTAAATAAATGTTATTGTTTGAAAACAGTTTTAATTAATCCAGAAAAGACCCATGAAAATACAGTCCACTCGATCGATTGATGGTGAAAACGAAACAACCATTTCTTATTAAAGTTTCTTTTGTTTTTGTAATAGATATAGTTCTCAGTTCAGGAGAACTTAGTCGAATAGCTCTATCTATTAGATTTATAATAACATTTTTCTTATATTTTTTAGGTATATTAGAATTGAAATTAGTATACCTTCCTGACCAAGTAGGTTTGGTATACCATTTTGTTAGAATTTTGTTATCATTTGATTTTCTTACTAAAGTTAAATCTAAAAAATTTATTTCGTTATGATTTTCTAATTCAATCGTAAATTGTAACTTATGGTGAAAGGAATTGAAAGAATTCAAAAATTCATTATATTTGTTTTCAGGGATTGCAGCAATACAATCATCAACATATCTTTTGAAGAAGGCTATATTATAATTTAGTTGAGATACTACTTTTTCTTCAAGGAATTCCATTACTATTTGGGCTATGATACTTGATATTGGAGAGCCCATTGCACAACCATCTAATTGTTTATAACAATCATCTTTATATTGTAAAAAATTAGCGGTGAATGTATATTCTATAGCTGTTAAGAACTCATTCATAGGTAAATTTGTATATAGTTTTATTTCATCCCATTTATTTTGAATTATTTGTTTAGCTAATTCTAAAGGGATATTTGTATATAAAGATGTGACATCTAGTGATACTAAGATATAGTTTTTAGGTATTGTAATTTTGTTAATGAATTCCTTGAAATCCAAAGAATCTTTGATGTAAAATTCATTTTTGTAAGCTATGTTTTTTAGTATGTTGGATAAGTATTTAGCCATTTCATAAAAAGGTGATTGAATGCTGCATACTACAGGTCGCATCGGTATATTAGGTTTATGAATTTTGGGTAAACCATATATATATGCAGCATTCAATCACCTTTTTATGAAATGGCTAAATAATTATCCAACATACTAAAAAACATAGCTTACAAAAATGAAGTTTACATCAAAGATTCTTGGGATTTCAAGGAATTCATTAACAAAATTACAATACCTAAAAACTATATCTTAGTATCACTAGATGTCACATCTTTATATACAAATATCCCTTTAGAATTAGCTAAACAAATAATTCAAAATAAATGGGATGAAATAAAACTATATACAAATTTACCTATGAATGAGTTCTTAACAGCTATAGAATATACATTCACCGCTAATTTTTTACAATATAAAGATGATTGTTATAAACAATTAGATGGTTGTGCAATGGGCTCTCCAATATCAAGTATCATAGCCCAAATAGTAATGGAATTCCTTGAAGAAAAAGTAGTATCTCAACTAAATTATAATATAGCCTTCTTCAAAAGATATGTTGATGATTGTATTGCTGCAATCCCTGAAAACACATATAATGAATTTTTGAATTCTTTCAATTCCTTTCACCATAAGTTACAATTTACGATTGAATTAGAAAATCATAACGAAATAAATTTTTTAGATTTAACTTTAGTAAGAAAATCAAATGATAACAAAATTCTAACAAAATGGTATACCAAACCTACTTGGTCAGGAAGGTATACTAATTTCAATTCTACTATACCTAAAAAATATAAGAAAAATGTTATTATAAATCTAATAGATAGAGCTATTCGACTAAGTTCTCCTGAACTGAGAACTATATCTATTACAAAAACAAAAGAAACTTTAATAAGAAATGGTTATCCCATTGATTTAGTAAATTCGATAACTAAAGACAAAATTCATAAATTTTATAACTCATTTGGTGGAATCAATACCAATAATGAGAAAACTAATGATAGGCATTACATATCACTACCATATATCGGTGGACTTTCAGAGAAAATTTGTAATATAGTGAAACCTTATGACCTACATATATGTCATAAGAGTTATTTAAATCAGAAAAGTCTCTTTACAAAATTAAAAAGCAGCGTACCTTTCAAAAAAATAACCCATACTGTTTATTCCATCCCTTGCAAAGATTGCGAAAAGGTATATATTGGCCAATCTTCACAATACCTCGAAAAAAGATTAAATGGCCACAAATATACCAAAAATTCATCAACTGCGCTCAATAAACATGTGAAAGACACTAACCATACTTTCGACTACAACAATACAAAAATTTTAAATATTGAAACAAACGACAACAAACGTTTGATATTAGAATCTATTCAAATTAAAAAGAACAATTGTGTAAATGACAAAATAGATTCCAATCTTTCGAAACTGTACAATAATCTAATTCAAACTTAACAAAATTTTATTAATTTGAAGTGCCACTTTCCATTGTCTATTTAAAATTCAACCTAAAAAAGATGAAGTATTATTTAACTATGACACTATAGAATAACAATTTTGAGGTTAAATTCCATAGAATTATCTTAAACTTGAATAGTTATGATAGAAATACTCATCATAGAGTAACTAATTCATACAATAATTCATAGATATTTATAATTGTACAATATTGGAATGTCTTGTATTTAATCAAATTCAATCTATTTCAAATTGTAGTTAGCCATACATTACTCTTTCACACACAACCGATCCAATGTTTTCTGCAGTTTTAATTGGATCTTAAAACACAAGTCGGCTGCAGACGCATTTCATTAATCGAAATCATCTATTCTTTTCTAAATTACATGGAAACACTAATTTCAATCAACAATTTTGATAAAGGCAATAAACGTTGTCGAAACGTCAAAACAGAATTTTTATTTCATTATCAGTATATATACGAACCAATATACCAAGAAAACATACAAATATATATATATATATATATATATATATATATATATATATTCTAGGGGAAGTATATATATATATATATATATATATATATATATATATATATATATATATATATATATATATGGGTGGGGCCCAAGAGGACGGTCCCGACGTTGACGACCACCGCAATGTACATGGACGCTCTGAGTGGACTAATGAACTTCGGGATGACTTGCTGGACTGCTTCGAGCGCAGCGAGCCGGCCCGTAGGAGATACATGTCACGGCTGCATGCACTTTGGTGCATCATGCATCCTCTATGCCGTGACTTTTCCGCACAAACCTTGCGGAATCAAGTATTCTACCTGCGGAGAACCGGCTATATAAGAACGAATCTCCGGCAGGCTGCAGCACCAGAACCGGATCTAGCCGCACCAGCACCACCTGTGGTGCGCCGCAACAGATCTGGTAGAGCAAGCCTGCTCCAGAACACCGAAGTTGATCTTAGAACTAGGAGAACCCGAATCAACATCAGGGTCTCCGTACGACCACACGAGCTGGTAGAATTGGACACGTTGATTAACGACGAGCTTCCGGAATTCGCCGACCTCTGGGAAATCAACGAGGCCGTGTATGGTGCCGCAAAGCGACTCGTTCCGGAAGTGCGGAGTGAGAGACCGCACGACCAGATCGAGAAAACCGAACGGCGCCTACACAAAGTCGAGGCCAAAATTCAGTCGGCGAGGCAGCAAGCGTCTCGGATCCAGTGTGTGATGGATTTTATTTCTAGCGGCAGGGCTTTCACGCCAAAAATTAGGCGTATAGCCGCTCAACTGCGCCGCCACCATCACACACTAAAACGTACAGTGTTGCAGACCATCAAGCAACATTGTGCGGATAGGATTCGAGTCCTGGGCGTGGTAAGGAGAAATCTGGCCAGACGGGTTAGACGCATCAGGGAGAATTCCTTATTTCGCGATAGCCCGTCTCGGCTTTTTGAATCTCCACCGCCCACAATTGTTGCTCCACCGACTGTGGAGGAGGTTGAGCAGTTCTGGAAAGGAGTGTATGAGTCACCGCGTCCAATTCACCTAGACACTCCAGCCCTAGCACACTTCCAAATGTTTTGCGCTGAACGTCAAGTTCCGCAAACAGAAGTGTGCGAGGCAGTCAGCGAGGATGAGGTCCGACAAGCTCTTGTCGGTACCAAAAACTATGCTGCTCCCGGCCCTGACGGCATTAACATATGGTGGTGGAAGAAATTTCCTTCCACTCACCGCCGTCTGGCCAGAGTCTTTGACTCATGGGTCAAAGAGGAGCGGCATATTCCAAGCTGGGCTGTCGAGGGGTACACTGTGCTACTTCCAAAGAGTGGAGACTTGTCTGATCCCAAGAACTACCGACCGATCACTTGTCTCAACACCTGCTACAAGTTATTTACACGTATCTTGTATGCTAGGTTGTTGAAATCGATCGGTCCGGTAGTTAATAACATCAGCGAGCAGCGTGGGGCAAAGAAAGGGATGGAGGGTTGCCGGGAGAACCTGGTGATAGATAGATCTATCACTCAGGACTCTATACTTTACAAGCGCAACCTTTCCATGGCCTGGATTGACTACCGCAAGGCATTTGATTCAACATCACATGAGCTATTATTATACTTGCTCCAATGCCTTGCGGTACCTACCCCACTAGTGAGATGCATAGAACATCTGTTGCCACTCTGGAAGACCCGTTTTGCCATCACATCAGGCACACGACGAGTCTTGACAGAGTTGGTAACATTCAAGAGGGGAGTTTTCCAAGGAGACTCCTTGAGTCCCCTCTTGTTCAATATCTCACTGCTGCCACTCTCCATTGCTTTAAGACGGACTCATGGATATTACTCTGGACCACCGAACGACCGGAGGCATCAGATCACCCATTTATTTTACGTGGATGATTTGAAACTTTATGCCTCTGGGGAGAAGAACCTCCATCAATCTCTCAATGTGGTTCAGGAATATACACGAGCCGTAGGCATGGAGTTGGGATTGGACAAATGCGCAGTGTTTCATTTGAGGAGAGGACGATCTCCGGAAGTGTACGAGAATATGCAGCTTGCCGACGGAAGCATCTTTAAACACCTCGATGCTGGAGAGACCTATCGATACCTGGGAATTGAACAGCGTCCTAATTATGACGCTTCCCAGGTAAAGGTGGCTCTCCGCGGCAAATACAGAAACCTTGTTCGAAAGATTTGGTCTTCCGAACTTTCGAGTGGGAACAAGGTGTCTGCAACAAATATGCTTGCCGTTCCAGTCCTGCTCCACTCTTTTGGAGTGGTGAAATGGACGGTCGATGAGCTGCATAGACTCGATAAAGACACCCGGAAAATGATGCATATCCATCACAGTTTGCATCCTAGATCGTCCGTTTCCCGTATTTATCTCCCACGTCATCGGGGAGGTAGGGGACTCCTCAGTCTGGAGGGTCTGCATCGAAGTGTGGTTCTGAGTATAGCTTGTAAAGTTCTTAGGAGCTCGGACCCCCTCCTGTGCCTTGTTAAAAGTCACGAATTGGCCGGAGTGGGGGCATTTATCGTTAAGGCAGCACAAAAAGCTGCGGAAGAACTTGGTCTCGAATTTCAGATCAGTCGAGAAGGCCGACTAGAGGGCAACCTCGAGCTCCTACCTTCTCGCCTGAAAGCCCAGATAAATGCCGCGGAGCAAGATCTTACGCTCAGGCGGCATGTTGACAAGCCGATACACGGTGTTTTCTATCGAAACATCGAAACGCTCGGCTTGTCAACTAGGCTGACCTTCGGCTACCTAAGGTCAGCCGGGCTTACATCCGAGACTGAGGGATTTACCGCAGCTTGCCAAGATGGCGTAATTAACACCTTGGTCTATCGCCGCAATGTGATGGGTGTGCAGGTCCCTGATGTCAGCTGCAGGGCCTGTCGAAAGGTGCCTGAGACGCTTTTCCACCTTCTGTCGGCATGTCCGGCAAAAGCGGCCTCGGCGTACACCCATCGCCATAATGCGGCCCTACGGGTGCTGTATTACCATCTAAGGCACTCGTACGGAATAGACCAAGAGCCGGTGCTGCCTTACATGCCAGGAGATATTGAGTCCGTTGTCGGAAACGAAAAATGCCAGATCTTCTGGAATTATCCGTTTCCGACCGTCAGGTCCATACAAGCAAATAGGCCTGACGTTGTCCTCCTCGATAAACTAATCAAGACTATGTATGTCATCGAATTCTCCGCTCCGGCAGAGAAGAACATAGTCTTGAAAGAGGAGGAAAAATGGACAAAATATCAAGATCTCCTGTTCGAGCTCCGCACGCTATACCCAGGCCACAAGGTCGTATTAGTGGTTCTGATCATCGGTGTTTTGGGCGGAATTCGGTCTTCGCTGCGTTCAAACTTGAAGATCATTCCGGCCTGTAGGAACTCGGCGCAGATCTTGATAGACCGGATGCAAAAGGCAGTCATTCTGGGTTCAATTAGAATACTTAGGGCACACGATTTAGGAACCTGAAGCTACTTACCGACCGGTGGGGAGGAGTAGCTTCGGTTAACCGCCTTTTAGGTTTTTCTGGCGCGACTGCTGCGATGTCGTCGGAGCTCGCAGCAGCCCCGACCAGGTTTGAATGTAAAAAAAAAAAAAAAGTATATATATATATATATCTATTCTAGGGGAAGTAATGATTGCAAACACTCCAAATTTGAACCAAAGCTTCCTTGAACATGGACAATAAAAGGGTCCAACTCCCAAACCTCAGTCACAAGTCTAAGGGGTTGAAAAAAATTAAAACTTCAAAACTGACCTAAACAAAGGCCCAGAAACCAGTTTTTGTGATTTTTGGGATGGTTCCGCCAAATATTTCTTGTAGAAATTCTGGAATATCATTACTCTTATAACAAGAAACATTTTTTTCCACCTCCCCAACCTCTATCAAATTTTTACGAACCTCGCCTCATTTTTCCGTAGAATGACTCCACTATACTGTAACATTATAAATAAGAAACAATTAACAATTCATCTACTTGGTAGCTGAAAGGTCCTCAATACTAACAGTGTTTTAAGCGGATGGGGGTGATTGTTTCTTATTAATAAAGGAATTTGTTCATTCGTAAATTACTACTTCTTATCATTTCAAATTTAATTCTCGATTTGTACGAGAACGATACAGTTATTATTTTCATATCCCACAGAAAGAAAAAGATAATTATGCCGATTACAACCGGAATAGATAATTTTGAATTCATCTGTTTGTCCAAAGGTTTGTGAGAAGAAACGTATTTTTTTCGTAGTGGAAAATTATGTAGAGAACTTTAATGTTCATTCACAAAGTCCATTGATGCTTTTATCAATACCTGTTGTTAAGTAATGATACGACCAAGAAATATAAATTAACATAACTGTAAATTATACGTTAAATAATATAAAGATTGGGTCATCTACATTCCATGCCACCTGGTCGATAAAATCACAAATGATGGTAACTCCGGTAACGTAATAACTTTAATTCAAACATCCGTGCTCCACGTATAAACAGTGTCTGCAGCGAATTACTGCTAGTAAATGACCTTCATCAAACATTCTAGAAACAACAGTTAATTTATATTATGTCAAAATGTTTGATACTAATGAACTTGGATCTTTTGTTCAATCAAAGAACAGGTTTTGCTTTTCACGCAAACCCAAATGGATGGAATTAATTCTGAATTATTATCATGAATTCACGCTTAAACTTACAAGGACACTCTCGTTTCTAAAATTAAATATCGGAGCCAACTATGACAATGGAACTCAAGATCCTTCTTACCTTATAACGTAATACGTTTTAAGTAGCAAATTATCCCAGATCGGATGGTCGGATAATTCGATTACGCTTATTGTGCATCCCAATTGTTTAACCGGAATCTTCAACTCAACCCTATTCTTTTGATAATTGCTTTTCGGTTTGATGTAAAATAATATTGTGTTCCGGCATCCAGCAGAGTGATTCGATTCTGATTAGCCTGTTGAGTTTTTCGCAAACCCACAACCTGTCATTCAATCAATCAAAACGGGGGTGGACAAGTCCGGAGCACTTAGACCGCTTGATTGGGTCCATTATACGCTCCTTGATGTAAGAGTCAGTCCAGCAGGTCTTAGGCAGTGCCGAAAGCTAAAATTTTGCATGGACTGATAACTCTTATGGCTTCAAGTGGCATATTTGTGCTACCGAGTTGTTGTAGCCTAAGATAACCCAGTGCTGGACATTCTGCTAGGATGTGAGAGGCAGTTTCGTCCGCCTCTCCACATCTACTACAAGCTGGGTCTTCAACAATGCCCATTGTGCGTAGATGTGTATTCAGATGACAGTGTTCTGTGAGGAGTCCTGTCACCAGTTCTAGTCCTACTCCTACAACCTAACTCGGCCAGTATATCGATGTGAATTCAGGTATAGGTCTTCGTTGATATTCTGTACATATACTAATGAGCCCAATTATACCCTAAAGTTCCTTTTTGAGTCCACGGTGAATCCATATTCCTGTTTCAATACCCGTCTAGAAACTGTGCACCAACACATGAGACCGAAAATCGGGTTAGGGTGTCTCTTTAGACATCCTTGGTATTGTTTCTGGAGGGAACTTCGAAACATACTGTCCGTTACCACTTCTAGTGCTGGTTTGATTAGATGTGGTCACCAATCTGCTATGTCTAAACTACCAAGTTTGGCTCACTGTTGATAGCTAGGTCGAGAAGTGGGGTTGCGGTTAATGTGGTGCCAACTGCCAATTACAGACTATAAACAAAAATGGACACAGTTGTTTACATAAAAGTGCAAGTCGTCATCGTTACTTTCTAAGCGGAGAGTATAAATGCACATCTATTTAAATTTGGACACAAACTCTCCTCACCCCACTCTCATTGTCCCCACCCTCACTTTGTTGGCCGCAAACACCTTTTAGTAACGTATAGGCGATGATGTGTCTATATTTATGTTCATCGGTCTGAATCAATCTGAATTCTCCTGTCGTCATGACGTTACATTTTGATGGCAATTTTCTGCAGATGTTGGTACTATTTAATTTTTTAATCTGGGATAAGGCCTTGATGCAAGTGATTGCAGCCTGTTGAAGACTTGGGGTTGTGAATGTCCCATTCTTCCTTTCTTCGGCGAAGGAAACTTTACCGATTTTGGCCAATTTATTTGAACGTTGTCCTTCCTATATCATGTTTGAGCTTTATGGAAGGGTGCATGATATTTGAGATATCCTTGAGCTATTCTCGCTTAGATCCTCCTCAAACAGAGTTGCCTGAATTCGCCTATCAAGGAGCATGTTTATTATCTCCCTTCTGTTGTTTTCAACGATCATTGGAACGATAAAATGTGTTATTGAATGCGCCTCCCATGTCGTTTCCTTTGCTGCTTAGGGCTCTTTGACTCCTCTACCGAGATGGGGCTGAGAGCTTTCGCAGGAATTGCCTTTTGGGACCATCAGTAGATGTTCTCCAAGTCCAATGTGCATATCAACTGGGAAGTGATGAGATACTTTTAGGCTCAGATAGCAATTTTCAGTTGCGCCACTATTTGTCAATGGTTGGATTTACTTTCTAGTGAACCGCACACACTTGTGCAATTAAATATTTTAGCGAGTGTGCACACACAATCAACTAGTACATTTATGTCACAGATTTTGATTTTGCGTTCAGTGGGTTCTATGGATGTCCAGTTAGCTGCTGTGTAGTCTCGAGCTGACAAAAACAAAGAAAAATCAATATAGTTTCTTACCTTGAAGAAGACATGTTTTCTCCACCAGCTGTCGATTAGTGTCGTCGACATAAGTACGATACAAGTAAGAAGCGGTTGCGCAATAGTTTAGTTCATGACAAAAGAAACTATTCGGTTGCTTGAATTTACAGTTGCCCGTCAGTTGCATGTGTGCGCGCTCAAACAGTTCCGCACCCATCGTTAGATATCTTCTTAGCAAAAGAAACTTCACAACAATGTCTGTGACGCACCATGTATTTCCTCTTCTCATATCATAAAACATTGAATTATAGAAGTATTTTTCGAAATCGAAGGGTCTAGGGCTCCATGTAACATCTCTATAAACAATTGTGAACATTAAGATGATCGTCAGTCATTACTACCTACTACTTAACAAACCCATGTCTGATTAATATTCATTTAGCATTATCTAATTAATCTTATTTAAGGCTTAAATCTTTTTATAATTGCTACTAATCTATGATGCATTGTGAATTAATTTCCATGTTTTGTTTCAGTGACTCGTTTACATTGCGAGAGCGAATCTTTCAAGATGGATTTGATTCTCGACATAAATTCCTGGTTATATCCAATGGAGTTGGGTGAGTGCTTTTGCATTGTATTGTCAGGACCGTGGTGTTTGCTTTTGTGCACCATCAACATCTCAAATATTTACAGTCTCGGTAATACAAATATACAACTTTTGTCAATATTCCTTTATAGTCGAGAGTAAATAAATAATGCTATTCAGTAATGGATTTTGCATATTTCTGTCTCGCATATCACTTGTCGTAAAAATTGCACCTTACTTGCTAATTAATAAATAAAGTGCCACGTCGTCAGTTCTCGAAGGAAGGGCTCTGATGTCTTGTGGAAATACCTGCGAATTATTTTATGAATATAACACGCAGTTTGATAATTAAAAATACAGCTTAATTTGTTTTGACGTTCACACCTTCCCATCCGATTAATATTTGCCCATATCGGTGCGCTGAATCTTTGCTTATAAAAAAACAAAGAAACTTAGCTCACCAAATAATTGATAGGAATAGGTCAGGTACAACTATGAAGTCCTCAATTTCCATGCTCGGCAATCCCACCAACCACACCCTTCCATGCAAGGATCATGTGAGGTCCATTGGGAAAACTGCTTCACATAAACTTGGTTTCCTATTACATGCCAAGAGCTACTGTACACATCAGCATTGCATCAAAATCTACTAGATTATCAGATCCCCATTTCGTAATTCTTACCAGATCCTCATCCATTTCATCGAACTCACTCTCTGTCTTACACCTCTGGATTAGAGGAGAAAGCGGTATGAAGTATAACATCATCTGCAAAGCTGTGCACGGGACAGGTGGTTTCTTCCAACAGATCGTTGATATGAAGCAGAAACAAAGTTGGTGCAAATACAGATCTATGTGGAACACAAGCGATAGCCATTGTATCGGAGGATACTCCGATAATAAGCGACAAATTTGAGGCGGCAAATCATATGACGGAAGTTTCCCAAGAAAGCTTAGCTGTCAGACTCTGACAAATGCTTTGGAGATATCCAATGCTACACCTAGAGATTCCCCGTGTCTTCAATTTGATGTACTGATGAGACTCCGTCAACCACCGCATTGAGTAATCTATCTGAACGAAAACTCGATAGTAAAAGACTTTTTGAGTTCTTTAGATATTAGATGATCTCGTTGTTTATTGATTTCAAATTTCAACATTCCTTTAGAGATCACAAATACTAATGCAATGCGTGTATATTATTAGCAAGGTTCTTTCTTTTTCCTTTTTTTTGGAATTGGTTGGACTCTAGCTGTCTCCCACCTGGAAGGAACAACCAAGTTTGTATAAAAGGGTAAACAGCCTGCAAAGAACTGATGTTAATCCTGTGGTACTTTTCTCGAGAACAGTAGGCGGAATTCCAACTGACTCCATAGTCTTTTTGGTATTAAGACCAAGCAGAATGCTCCTAATTGTGCTCTGGCCCTCTGACGAAATACAATTTTAGGCATATATCGATGTTAGTGATATTAGGAGGCTCCTTTCCTTGTGGATCCAACGCGGAATTTGTTGAAAACATTACAGCGAATCTGTTGTGTATATATGCGGTATTGTGTACAGAGTGCCATCTTCTTTGTTCGGCAGAGGACATGAGTTAGAAGTGAAACTTCTTCCAATTGCCTGGCGAAGGTCCGAAACGTTCTCTAGGTATAACAAAATTTGCCTTGAAATTTGATGGTTCCAAATTGAAACACCTTCACAAATAAACTAGATGCTCGCATTTGGTGCTAATCAAAATTAGTACTCGAAAAGTTTTCTGAAGACGTTAAAGTCATCCGAAGAGTACGCTCCTAAAACCAAGTTACTATATCTCTGGAATCTAGAACGCCTTAGCTGCTACGTGGTATTGGTGATTCTTTTCCAGTAATAAATAGCAAATGAAATGGAACACCAAGATGTAGAAGGGAAACATGTAAAAAACTGCATGATATTTCAATAGCGTACATAAGATATCTTGTTATACTCTTCGAAGACGAAGTCTCGATGTGTATATTGCATTTACTCAGGCTATTTCTAAAATCGTTGAAAAAATTCCTACACCATAGTATTTTTCATCGAATTTTAAGTAACTGTGAAAAAATCCGCCTCTCTGTCTATCTGTCTAGATGTCACGGAATCTTGTACGCACCCTATTGTTTTTCAGGGGAATCGTGTAATAACTGAAGGGTTGAGAATTAAAACAAAACGTAACTCCCAAAGTATACATTGAATCGATTCAAAACGTTAACAGTAAATTTAAGTGAAATCAACTCCTTTCTCCCAAATTAAAAAAAACAAACAAAAACAAGTATTAGAGAAAACTTAAATTGCATTCCCTTAAAGAATATGACGTCATACTTCCGTTACTTTTACAACCGATTCACTTAAAGGTTCCCCAAGGAAGTGCCGCGCTATCGTCATCAAACCAGGTATATTTAATTTCACAAGATTGTTGGGTATTGGACATAAAAAAGCAATGTTCTACGTCTTTGCTTACGTTTCGCGACTTTATTGTTCGCTTCTTCAGAGCTCAGGCGTGTTTAACCGTACATAGTAGTTCTGAATGCAATCAAAATAGTCAGGTATATTTCATTTTTACAGTTGGTATCACATTACAGATCTGCTGATACAGATTTATTAAATTGACTTGTTAATAATATATATGATTTATAGGCTCATAGGTTCTCTCCCTCATGATTCGAGCACATGTTGTAATTGCTACTATTTTTGCTTGGAATTCTGTCGCAAGTGTCCCTAGGTTCAAAGAAATTATTTCTCTTTGGTCCGTTGTCTCGACTATTCCAGCACCTGTACTTTTTTCGGTCTTAGTGCCTTCCGTAAACCATACGGAATCATATGAATCATATGAGTATTGCCCATAGCGTTCTCCCGTCCATTCAATCGTGAACGGTACGGAAGTGCTGTGAACCTTGACCCTGTCGGATCTCATTCCCAATGGCCCAGGTGATCCAAGCAATCCAAGAATTCTTCCGCGTTTTTGGTCGGCCTTTCCCTATCCAATATGATCGAAGCGATACGCTCCTCTCATGGCTTCTGCCTGAACGTCGAGGTGCAGTGGCTCCAACCCCAACAGCCTCTCGATCGCAGCCGTTGGGGTGGTCAACAGTGCACTTGTTATGCCTAAGCATGCCAGCCTCTGAACTCTGTTCAGGGAATGCTGTGATACTTTCGTTTTTATTTTTGGCCACCACACAATTGCGGCGTATGTTACAATGGGTCTCATTATGATGGTGTACACCCAGTGCACCATCCGTGGAGTGAGTCTCCAAGTTCTTCCGACTGTACCACGGCAGATCCACAGGGCCCTTATCGCTTTATTAGTGGTTTTCTCCAATGTTTCCCAAAGGTCAGCCTTTTATCTAGGCTTACCCCAAGGTACTTGACCGCGTCCGTCATTTGTATGTTTTCCCCATACAAAACTAGGTCTTGCATGTTTCCAATGTCCTTTCTCTTCGTGAAGGGTACAATGGTTATTTTCGAAGGATTCACTTTGAGTCGTTCCTTGTTGCACCATTTTTCAACTGTACTCAGTGCTTGCTGCATCAGAGATGCTCTTGTGCTCCCGAACTTCCCTTGTACTATAATGGCGATGTCATCCGCATATCCAATTACGCAGAATCCTTTGCTTTCAAGGAGTATTAGAAGCTCGTCCACCACCAGATTCCACAGCAGAGGTGACAGTACATCTCCCTGCGGACATCCCCCAGTGACCCGCACCTTCTTTTCAACCTCATTGAGAGTTCCTATGAATGTCCTGCATCGGAGTATGTGGATCCATCTGCGCGGCAGATCTTCCATCCTCCGCTCTCGCGTTGCTCGGCAATTGATTCGAAGGAGGTGTTATCAAAAGCTCCATCTATGTCCAGAATGCTCGCTAGCGCAGTCCAGTGATTTTTCTGCTCTCTGTATTAGCTCGTATCCATTTCACAGGATTTCCCGGTTTGGTAAGCATACTGATTGCGATGTAGGGGATTTCTCATAAGACTTCCATCTCTAACATGCTTGTCGATCAGTTTCTCTAGAGTTTTCAGGAGAAACGATGTTAGACTAATCGGACGGAAAGATTTTGGCTAGGCGTAAGACTCTCGCCCTGGCTTTGGTATAAAAACCACCTTTGCCGCCCTCTACTCTTCCGGTATGTATAAATGATGCTTTTCCATTCTTGTTTACAAGCCAGTTTGGCGAAGTGATGAGTTTGGATAACTTTTCACCTGGTACTCATGTTTCTCGATAATCATCACCCAAGAATCAAGAATTCCAACACAAATCTGGCATCATTGTAGGTAAACGCAAATAGTCTGTGCGAGAAAATCGAAAGAAAGTATTAAAACAATAGTCTGAAAAAAAAAGTTGCCATCTTCCCAATAGATCCACAAACATTTTGTCCTATATATTATTATTTTTGCCAGCATCTTCATCTCAATTTTCAATTATGTATCCGAGGCTATAGGAAAATTATTATCACATCAACTACAGGACATTGTACTAAAATAATGTTTTTAATCAAGTGGGGTTGTTATTAAAATTTGATGGTCGAAGTGAGGGTTGAACTATCAGTCTGCGCCTTAATATTATGATGTTCCCGATTGAGCCCACCTCCTCTCGACCTATATTTGTCGGCAACGACCCCTGACCTTTGCAGTGTTGATGGTGGAGGTTCAGTTCAGTCCATTTCAACTAGTGGGTGTGCCATTCCTTCTCCATATCCGCCATGAAACACGTTTTGTGTTTAAGGACATTCATGTTTGTTTTTGGACAAAGGTGAGTTTTTATTAATAGCTCGCTGTGTTAGCTGGATTGATTTCTTTATAGCGTTCGGAGATGAATTCGGCTGTTTGAAAGCGCATGAACATACAGGTTATGAAAATGCATTCTTTACAATGTATCCTGTTTATTTTTCAAAACTATACGACTCAATATTGATACCTTGGTTGGCAAATTTATCCCGGATTTAGTTTCTCATTAAGTTTTATCGGAATTTCTATTTTATCACATATTAATTTGTTATTGATCAACTTGGAATGTGACGAATATTCTTCACTGCGACGCTCCCGTTAGTTGATGGTGAGTACCATATTAGCAATGGATCTCATTTAAGATTCAAGGCAAAAAAAACATACACACATTGTTGATAAACAGTAATGTCTACCTGTTAAAATTTGCGTGACATATATATCCTTTGAATGTTATTCTTCATCCAGAAGTAAACGAAATGTACATAATTGTGTTTTGGTGAATTCAAAAGTAACGCGAAACTTTTGGAGCTATATTCTTGTAAATCATATCGAGATGTAGCATAATTATACATCAATCTCGTTAGTTAAAAAGAAAATTACTTATATATAAATTCTCGGGAAATAGGTCACAGTAACAAATATGCTTATTAGAGGGATTTCTTGATTGTATTAGCACAAAGCGTCCGTATCGTACCAATTTCAATTAAAAATGCTCACGTCGCCGAAACGAACAGAAACACGAATAATCGAAACTGGAACACATTAATGTTTTAAGTATATGTATATATATCAAGAAGCCACTGCTTAGCAATTTTCTTATAATATACGAACTCATGTCAAACAAAGTTTGTATACGACTGAAACCAAAAAATATAACGCTCAAGTATCCACTTTCGAACCAGATGTTGAAGATTCATGAGGTAATAGAAAAGGCTTGTCAGACCTTATTAGAAATATTGCTACTTGAGCATTCTACCTAAAATATACTTTTAACATTTTAAAGACGTATATAGGAATTTGCAAGGGTTTCAATTAATTAAATTTGTATAAATCTGACTTAATGACTGAATATCTGTTCTATGATTCACAGGCTTATGTCACGTTTTATCTGAATCATCTCCAGAATAGATCTTTTATAATAATAAACAATGATGTGAGTTGAATTCACTCGATAGAGGAACGGAACCGAGTGGAAGCTTATAGAAAGAACACAAGAAGCAAGATGTTCCTATTGCGATCGAAAGAAGATTCGTTCTTCAAGATATTTTTGTAAAATGTGTCATAAATTTATGTGCCCTGAACATGCTACTTTTGAATGCGTTGAATGCTTAGAAAAAGAATAACTTCATTCATGCATGGCAGTTACATATAATATTATAAAGTTTTTAATGTAAAGTTCTTTATGACATTTTTAAGTTTTCATTTTTTTTAACTTTATTATTTATTTCTCCAAATAAAACTTTATTTCTTGACAATAAAACACATCTTGAATTACTGTATATTTTTCTTGGATATATTTGCCAAAAACAGTAAATTATTCATCCGAAAGGAGTGCGGACTTTTTATTTTTACCACTAAAATTTTAAACTATTCTTAAATTCACCATCGTTTGAGAGCCACTATTTGTATAAGAATCGACCATAAAATCGCGTTAGCCTCAAAAAAACTATTTTGAACCCAACTTGACTGGCTCATTATTCTTTGAATTTTCAAAAATCAATCCTCCATTCTATATATCATATGCGGAAAATTCTCTGTCATTCAACTCATCAATTTTATTAGCTTAGGTTTTTCAATTCCATCATTGAAGAAAGAATAAACAAAATCTATAATGGAACGTCATATATAAATAACGTAAACGGTAATACAGATAATTTTAAAACATTACCTCACATTCCGGAGACCTTAGAGAAAATTAAGAAATGGTTAAAAAACTATATCATAAATGTTGCGCATAAACCTATTAGCTGTGTTGGGAAGTATTTTTCAAATCTAAAACACACACAGTATAGAAATTAAATTGTTTAGATTGCGATGTGACTTGTACAGGAATTTCCAAACGACATTTACAAAAAAGAATGTATGGCCATAAGTATAGTACAAGAAACAAAAACTTGAAAAATTCCACCGCCCATGTTAAACACTACTTTGATAATAATCATCAATTCGATTACAAAAATGTTAATATTTTAACTAAGGAAACCAATTATTATCAAAGATCTATTCTGGAGATGATTCAACGTGGCTCCAAGTCTGTAAATCATAGAACAGACGTTCAGTCATTAAGTCAGATTTATGCTAATTTAATTAATTAAAACCCTCGCAAATTCCTACAAGCGTTTTTATAATCTTAAAAGTGTATTTTAGGTATAACGCTCAAATAGCAATATTTCTAATAAGATCTGACAACCTTCTTCTACTATCTCATAAATCTAACATCTGGTTCGAAAGTGGACACTTTATATTTTTTGGTTTCAGTCGTATACAAACTTTGTTTGACATGAGTTCGTATATTATAAGAAAAGTGCTAAGCAATAGATTCTTTATATAAAAATTGATTTCCTCTTTCGATCCACAAAAGGCTCGCAGTTTGGGCGAATTCATTACTGTATTATCAAATGTTATCTGAGCTGGTCCTGGAATTTATGATTCTTATGATGTGAATCGATTATTATTAATATGGATATTGATTGCCTGATTAGATTAACCACCGCTTTCATGCGGGGAAACAACTTTATTCCTACAGCGTATAATATGAGGATGAATATAGAATGTGTCCAGTTAGTACAGTTAATTATTCGAGTTATGCAAAATGAAACCTTGTGCAATGAGTTAGTAATGATCGGAAGGGGTAGAAAACAACTCTCTTATCACAAGTTCCGTACCTTGTAGCATTTAATGTATACCACAGGTTCCGTAACTCGTAGAATTTGGTTAAAACTAAAAAAATATATAAACCTTCTTTGGCCCAAAATAAGATGTTTATACTATTTCGAATTTTTCTTACAAATTACTATTTTCCTAGAAGTGTAGAGAAAAAATTCAGATGAATGTATGATCGAAATACAAGTGTTTTTTGTCCGAGTTATTCCGGAAAAACATGGAAAATCAGCCCCCTTCTTTGACATTGCATAGCTTTAAAATATTTAATTGGAAAAATTCAGTCGAATACATTGAGCCTAAACACTTTTTGTTTCTTGAAATTTGTTTAGACACGCATATGTTCCGTGTTACAGACAGGTTTTTTTTTAATCATCATACCGTAAGAAATGGTTATTGATAGAAAAGTCTTATTTTAACCATTGAAAAATAAAAATAATAATAATAAAATGTTATTTCAACATTTACAAATGGTTTTAATACATAGATTCAATATTTTTCCAATAATACATATAAATTCAACCTATTTTACGAATTCATTAATATTTTTTAATTTACTAAAAATTTAGTACTTTTGGCGACGCGAAAAACATTTCAACAAACAAGAAATGGTTTAGAATGCCTCGATTCTATCCAATTTTTGAGTGGGGCATTTTGGACACTTGTAAAGATCATAAGAAGTTTTAGCGAACATTTTTGAGACATTTTGAGCGGTTTTCCCTCAAATCAAATTCAGTATATACGATGCAACCGAGTTTGAGTAACTTTTTACGATTTTTAGAAAAAAAGGCAAATGGAAAGCAGGAAATTGATGTGGAGCGCTTTAACGTTTATAAAAAGTTATTATAATATTATAGCAAACATTTGTTATATTTTGAATACTTTTAGATCAAACTAAACTCAGTAAATTCAATGCAACAAAATTGATGCGAATTTTTACGTTCTTCAGAAAAAAAGGCAATCAAAAAGCACAAAAGTGAAGTGGGGCGCGGTTTCACGTTCAAGGTCTTATAATGTTATAGCAATCATGTGTTGATCATTTTGATTAATTTTGAATCAAATAAAAAAAGATGAGATCGAGTTTGAGTGCATTTTCAGAATTTTTAGGGGAAAACAGCACTTAAATAGCACTAAAATTATTTGGAGCGCAGTTTCACGTTCGAGTAAAGGTCTTCCAATGTTGTAGGAAGTATTTGTGCATAGTTCCGAATGATTTTGGATCAAATCCAACCCAGTAATTGCGGACAAGCCTCGTTCAACCCTGTAACTGCAGACAAGCCGCGTTGAAATCAATTTATCCGAATTTTCAGCAGAAAAGGGTAATAAAGTAACACAAAAGTGAAGTGGGGCACAATTTGATGTTGGAATAAACGCCCGGGAGGTTATGTTCATCCCTTTTTTTTTTACTATTTGGAAGATTTTTAGGGGGCGTCAAACAAAATCTATTTTTCGATCCAAATAAGGACCACCAATATTTATATGAAATTTAGTGCGGAATGGTAATATGTAATATGCATTCATGGGCACAAAAACGAGAGTAATTGATAGGTCCAAAAAATTTTGCGTATCTTCGTGCAAACAACTTGTGCCGCAGTTTTTGCTGAAGCATGTATTAAAGATAAATATTAAATTTCTTTCTCAATTCAGTTTCGAAGTTTCATAGTTTTCTTCTAATTGTAGTTTAAAATCAAATGAATCAATACTAAATAAGAAACAATGACCCTTATCCGCTAAAAATACTGTTCTAGAACTGAGGACCTTTCAGCTACCAAGTAGCTACAGCTACTTCGTAGCTGAGAGGTTCTCAGTACTTTAACAGTATTTTTGACGTGACAACGTCTTATAATTCGATGGAACCGGCTGCACGCACGAAAAAACATGACTCATGCGGCGTTACCTCGCGTTCCATTTGAGGCTTGAAGTGCAAGCGAGCTCTCCTACTTGAGTGAGCGATGCGTCCGCGTGGACAGCTGCTATACAATAATACATTTACATGTTTTCGTCAAGTATGAAGTGCAATGAAAAGTGAATGTGGTGTCAATTGTTTATAGCAACGATAATTGCGGCGATAAAGGTAATGATTCTTTCGATATTAAATATATATTCAGTGATATATTGTCGAATATTCGTGCTTTCATCATTAAAATAAATAGCATCGGTCCGCTAGTGCAGCGATTGTAGGTTATGCTATAATTGACAAAACTAAAACAATAAGTTAACAGAACTATTTCACGATGAGTAAAAAATCAATTGCTTTACTATTCGATCGAAATAATTATCGAGTGTAGCTATGATTTCAATAAATCGATTGTAGGTTATGCTATAATTGACAAAACTATAACAATAAGTTAAAACTATAACAATAAGTTTAAAAGCTAAATTTATGCGTACACGTAAATGTAACTTCATCAATTCAATTGTGATTTCCATTTCTCTATATCCATACAAAATATCTATCAGACAAATAAAATTAAAATTTTCTTTTGAAAAATGAAACCATCCCATCAGTATTTTCTTATGACGTTGTCACGTTCAACTATCGTCAGTAAACCGACTTTACAGACAACCAGTGGCGGCTCCTCGAAGGAGACTAAGGAGGCTCAGCCTCATCACCAATTTATCTTAATGATCATTCTCCATTTTATTTCCTGTTTCTCTGATAATTTTTAAAATTTTACAATTAATTCCCCGTTCTCAGTAGTTATTTTTAATCTGGCAACAGTGCCCTGAGGCTAGGCTCTCTATATATCTCAAACGCTGAGCATGTGTTGTTCAACGCAGTTGCCGTTTTTCCGACCAGTCCGAACGCCAACTGGGTAAATCAGCGAAAACGGCAACACCCTCTGGAGGCTAGCCTGCGGCAGCCGCTAGCAATCTATGACATACGAGACGTGCGTTCTGCCGACTGCTGAGTAGGTCAGTCAGTGCTTGTTTGTTTATGTGTTGTCACGCCAAGTAAGGTTAGATTGTTGTCTGTTGTAAATTTAAAATGAGTGCTAGTGAGTTAATTGCTGCCTTTTAGAAAATCCATTTAGTGAATTAACATATGATAAAAGTGTTTCTTTTAAATAAACGGCCTTTACCGGATTTGAAAGGATTAGTAATGTCAGGTAACTATCAAAATCGATCATTGTTAATACTAATAGTAATATTGACAAGACGAAGTTTTAAAATAATCATTGATTTCCCTGTAATGCTCCAACTCGATGGAATTTTACATCACGTGCAGTATTTACCATCCATAAAAATAAAGACAAATTAATTGAAACATTTGATTTTGTATTAAACAGTGATGACTTTTCAACAGATCAGGTTTCATTAAATGCTGCTGTTGGTATAAAATCTTATTTAGAAAATGAAGAATTTTTGTTTTTTCTTGATAATTTTAAATTAATATTTCAACAAACTGATCTTATTTTTCAAATTTTACAACACAAATTCAAGAGATCGTTTGAAACATCTCATTGGAAAAATTTCAAGTTTCCGTAATACAGAATTTCATTTTAATATTTTATTTGAAAATTTTTCAACTGATGAGGCTCCTCCCGCGAAAAGGAGGAAAATATATAATTTGGTAGACAAGAAACTACATTAAGTATAAACAACTTTTTTATGAAATTTTAGATACTATTAAAGGTCAAATTGAGATTCGATTTTCCGATTTACATGAATTGAAGTTTTTTGACTTGACGAATAGAAGATTTTTCGAATCTTTTCCAAAAGAGTTCCCCAATACACTTTAAGATAACTTAGTTCTAAAATATAAATTTTTTGATAAAATAGCACGGCACAATGAATTATTATGCGTTATATACTCGGATAAAGATATTTTAGGCCAGTACGACATTCACGCCGATATGATAAAATATATGATAGACAATGATTTGCAACAAGTTTTACCTCAGTTTTATAAACTACTTTGTTTGACAGTCACCATTTCTGTCACGTCGGCATCGGTGGAGAGATCATTTTCTACTCTCAAACGAATTAAAACTTACATGCCAAATACAATGGGCCAAAATCGTTTATACAATGTTAGTTTAATATCTATTGAAAAAGATTTAGTAAAACACTTGAAACAAAATGATACATTTTTTGATAATATTATTGATCATTTTTCGCAAACTAAAACCGTAGAATTCCGTTAATATATAAAAAAAAATAATAGAATTGATTAAAAAAAAAAAATATGAAAAATTCCAAAAAAAAGAAAAAATATTAAAAATCCAAAAAAATAAAAGACAAAAAACGATCAAATAATTTTTTGCCAAGAGAAACTCTATACCTCCACGTTGGTTCTTGCTGGGTAACAATTAATTCTGTCACTGAAGTAGCTGGTACGGTCGGTGTGCAAAGGTTAAAAGGCTGTGAATAGAGTATATTTTTACAAAAACGTTTTATGTCCAGCCTCCTCTCTCAAAAATTCACGAGCCGCCACTGCAGACAACCGACTTTTTAATGGATAAGGGCGATTGTTTCTTATTCAGTGTTATAGTGTATCCACAGTGTGAACTGTTATATATAATCAAGTTAAAAAAAAATCATCTATAATTATTAATCAACACTCAAATTATGTATAATTGTTACTACATTGCTAGAAATAGTCGAATATAGTCAAGAATAGAACAATAGTAGGGTGATTGTAGAGCAAGGGAAATCGCGTGAATTAATAATATGTAAATTGTAAAGCATAGTTAGATTGCGTGAATAAGTTCAGCATCGATATCCTGCGAGCAAATAGCGTCATTCTCGGCGTGCATAATGGGAATATGAAGCCGTAACTTATCATATCGACCGTCGCTCTAGAGAACGTCGTGTCGGGTCCCCCTGCAGTCGCTCGCTGCCACTGCCAAGTTCATTGCCAAGGCTGGGCAGAAGACCGCGCTTGCGCTGGTGCATTGCGGCCTCCTCGCGCCTAGTCAGGGCCCCCGAGGTGTTGCGTAACATACTGTCAGTTCCACATCTACAAGCTTCTTCACCAGGAATCCCACCGTCTCCGACGATCGCAACCCCGAGCGAACATGACTTTGTCCGGCGTAGCCTCTAAACACACCATCTTACACACGCATCGTGTCCGCGAAGACGACGTCCAGACTCTGCCACCTGGACGATCCATCACGCACCCACTATCAAGGTGACCCCCAATTGGTTTTTAACTGATGCCAAGGCCGCGAATTAAACCGTGTACGTACGAAACCGCCTGGCAACAGAATTGACCGCGCCAGATGTTTAATTTGATGTTGGTAAATATTTTGGTTGTGCGAATGCCGTGTAACATATTTGTGCCTATCACGGTGTTGTGTTCGACATAATTTTCGTATTATTATGAATTTTCGGTGCAGTGGAATGCAGTGGCTTTGTTCACACATAAGAACTTACGAAATTTGCCATAAAAACTACGATTATGGATTACCGATTCAATTATAAATTGGAATATGTTCTCAAGGTAAAAAAATCTTTTCATATGAATCCTTATTTTGTTTTGAAGGAACTTACGATTCAACAGCTTTGAGATCAAAAATAGATCCAGACTTCAATATTTACAAGAGTCTGTTGTTTTGTTATTGAAGATCAAATCTGGAAGTAAATAAATATATGCGTTACATTTCAGGACGCAGGCCTTGCATTTTGCCCACCCATATCCCATATCCGATAGCGTGTCCCAAATTTTCGGATTTATACCAATTTCCAGCCTATAGCTTCTCGACGAAGATTAAATTATACATAATTGTGCACAAATCCCTTAAAATGTTAATTTTTGGGGATTGAGATGAAATTATCATTTTCAAACAATTTTATTGAGCTTAAAGTATAATTCGCATATTCCAATTATTACAGGTACCTATTTCCGTGTTTGCTTAGCTTGTTGACCGGCCTACGTTCCGATTTAAAAACTGATAAAGAATCTCGTGACCTTGACTATTTAAAAACAATTACCTTTCCGCAAGACTAACCTCAGGCAATCTCTTCAATTGTGATTGTTTTCCCTCCAAAAAGCATTTGCTATGTAATGTTTAAAACAGTGGCGGCTCGTGAATTTTTGAGAGAGGAGGCTGGACATAAAACGTTTTTGTAAAAATATACTCTATTCACAGCCTTTTAACCTTTGCACAGCGAATTAATTGTTACCCAGCAAGAATCAACGTGGAGGTATAGAGTTTCTCTTGGCAAAAAAATTTATTTGTTCGTTTTTTGTCTTTTATTTTTTTGGATTTTTAATATTTTTTCTTTTTTTTTG
Organism: Endomychus coccineus; assembly: GCA_958510875.1. Taxonomy (NCBI): domain Eukaryota; kingdom Metazoa; phylum Arthropoda; class Insecta; order Coleoptera; family Endomychidae; genus Endomychus; species Endomychus coccineus. The sequence goes on along the minus strand of OY294068.1, from coordinate 26,392,121 downwards.
GAATTTTTCATATTTTGTTTTTTTTTTATTAATTTTTTTTTATATATTAACGGAATTCTACGGTCTTTAGTTTGCGAAAAATGATAATATTATCAAAAAATGTATCATTTTGTTTTAAGTGTTCTACTAAATCTTTTTCAATAGATATTAAACTAACATTGTATAAACGATTTTGGCCTATTGTATTTGGCATGTAAGTTTTAATTCGTTTGAGAGTAGAAAATGATCTCTCCACCGATGCCGACGTGACAGGAATGGTGACTGTCAAACAAAGTAGTTTATAAAACTGAGGTAAAACTTGTTGCAAATCATTGTCTATCATATATTTTATCATATCGGCGTGACTGTCATACTGGCCTAAAATATCTTTATCCGAGTATATAACGCATAATAATTCATTGTGCCGTGCTATTTTATCAAAAAATTTATATTTTAGAACTAAGTTATCTTAAAGTGTATTGGGGAACTCTTTTGAAAACGATTCGAAAAATCTTCTATTTGTCAAGTCAAAAAACTTCAATTCATGTAAATCGGAAAATCGAATCTCAATTTGACCTTTAATAGTATCTAAATTTCATAAAAAAGTTGTTTATACTTAATGTAGTTTTAAACCAACAGCAGCATTTTATGAAACCTGATCTGTTGAAAAGTCATCACTGTTTAATACAAAATCAAATGTTTCAATTAATTTGTATTTATTTTTATGGATGGTAAATACTGCACGTGATGTAAAATTCCATCGAGTTGGAGCATTACAGGGAAATAAATGATTTTTTTAAAACTTCGTCTTGTCAATATTACTATTAGTATTAACAATGATCGATTTTGATAGTTACCTGACATTACTAATCCTTTCAAATCCGGTAAAGGCCGTTTATTTAAAAGAAACACTTTTATCATATGTTAATCCACTAAATGGATTTTCTAAAAGGCAGCAACTAACTCACTAACACTCATTTTAAATTTACAACAGACAACAATCTAACCTTACTTGGCGTGACAACACATAAACAAACAAGCACTGACTAACCTACTCAGCAGTCGGCAGAACGCACGTCTAGTATGTCATAGATTGCTAGCGGCTGCCGCAGGCTAGCCTCCAGAGGGTGTTGCCGTTTTCTCTGATTTACCCAGTTGGCGTTCGGACTGGTCGGAAAAACGGCAACTGCGTTGAACAACACATGCTCAGCGTTTGAGATATATAGAGAGTCTAGCCTCAAGGCACTGTTGCCAGATTAAAAATAACTACTGAGAACGGGGAATTAATTGTAAAATTTTAAAAATTATCAGAGAAACAGGAAATAAAATGGAGAATGATCATTAAGATAAATTGGTGAGGAGGCTGAGCCTCCTTAGCCTCCTTCGAGGAGCCGCCACTGGTTTAAAATGATTCTGAAGATATGCCCACAGGTATTCCATAAATTTCTAGTTTTATAAAATAAGTAAAAATGCCTTAACCTAAGTGCAAAATATATCTCCATTGAAATATAAAAAATGCAGTAGCTTCGGAAATGATATAAAATATCAACAGCATAAATTATCAACACTGTATTTGACATATTGTTTCGAGATTTTGTCATAGAAAATTCCAAGCGGCTTCACCAGCAATATCCTTTTATTGAAAAGTACAACATGTATTTATAATAATAATAATAATAATTTATTTCCAAAGATAGTAAATATATCAATACATCCATAAGTACAAGATTTAAAAATATCCTACTGGAATCATTGCTGATTCGTGCGTAGTATAATTTCATATTTCACTGAAATAGATATTTTGAATGCATTATAATTAATACAATATATAATTAATATAACATATATTTTGGATATTTTAGATAATTTGTCAGGATATGTGTGATATTTTGCAATGATGAAATATGTCAGATCATATAGTGCTTTTCATTAGTTTTTTTTGCATAATAATCAACATCATGATTTCAATTTACGAGTTTAAAATATTTAGTAGAACGTATAGGAGTGTATATATTGGAGATTACTCAAATTGAATCTAACATACTTTCTATAGTATAAGTAATTTCGGGAGTATTCAGCCATTTTTCATCTTTTTTATGTTTATATTTATTTTTAAATTCCTTGATGTAATTAGGCAGAAGACAATGTGTGTAAGTAGCTATGTAAGAGAAAGATCTTTTCGTAACTATGAGAAATGGTTGTCAGTGAATTTTTCGTTTTGTGTTGCATTAGTATGACCCTATAGATATAAATAAATAAATAAATAAATAAATATTTCTTTATTGCTATTATAAAAAAATTTTGACAAAACAACATTTTTTGAGCAAACGTCAGAACACAATGTTAAATTTAGACATATAAAAGTAAAGACAATTAAATATAGACATATCTACGTAAATAAGGACTTAGAATTAAGAAATTCGTTCACCGTGTAAAAGGAATGTTTTAACAGTTCTCCCTTGATTTTATGTTTAAAAAATTTTATGTCAGAAATAGATCTAACAGAAACTGGCAAATTATTGTACAATTTAAATGGCATAATTAAATGACTATTACTTGTAATGGATAAGTTGTGATGAGGAAATAGGATTTTATCTTTATCTTTTAAATTATTATCAATGTTATTTCGTCCGGGGGCTTTATTATACTTCAGTTCATGAATGCATGTTCTTATTTCATCTACATTAGTTGGGCGAAAGTAGATGGAGTTGCGCAAAGATACGCGTTTCATGCGGTAATTTTTGGGCTTCTCGATGTTTTCAGACATTTTTTCCCGATTTTTGAGAAGTGATCATTGAATTTCTGAGATATTTCTTTTTTGTCCATAATAGTTTCATCCTCAAATTGTATTTCTTAATTGTGGTTTTCAGACGTTTTTTGTTCGTGAATTCATTAATGACTTTCCAGATAGTTTTAATGTATTTGACTAGTAACCGGGGACATATAATTTCCGGAAAATGTATTATAAATTTCGAGAAGGCATACTACTAGTTAACTGAGAGAACGAAATAATTTTATTTGGCGACGTAATATTTAATATATTAAGAAGAAGTTTATTATTTAGGATTTTATTGTGGTTTTGTAAAACCATCATAATTATATGTCGTCACCTTAATGCAGAACTAGCCCAGGTCCCTTTTATCCAACATTGTTTGTCCTGTATTAAATCGTGGTGAATTCGATGCATAACTAAATTAAGGATTAATATTGAGGTCAGGGGCTTCGCAACTACAAATGTTTGAATAGCTTTAGCTGTTTCATCCCTTAATCAAACACTCAAACCTAATGCATTCCACTTGAGATAGAGGCGTTCGACGGGCATTGCGCTAACCCGAATTTTATTACCCGGGTCACTATACTTCTAGCGCGTGAAGGCAAGCACAAGCAGGTGTAAATAATAGAAAGGAAATCTTTAAGATCCTTTAGCCTTTAAAAAGCAGATTAATTTTTTCTACAAATATTCTAGAAACAGGACATACTTTTCTAAAATGTAGAGTTAAAATTTTGCATTATTATAGTAAAGGTCTAAGATTAAACACGTTATAATTTCAATATATATGTACATACTAGGGCAAGGTGAAAAGTCCCTGAAAAATAAAACAGATGGCGTCACAATCGAAAATCCCACGTGACATTTGTGATGTACTTTCTTTAACTAGAACGTTGAGAAATAAAATAAGTTTTGACCAAATAAATCATTTCTTGGTTCATTTTTGATTGGCTTTTCACCTTGCCCTCCTATCTGTCGAATTGTCACTGAGTTGGGGACGTTTCGCCGACCGAAAATTGCACTCCCGCGTTTTTGAACTAAGTTTTGCTGACAATAACGCAATTGCAGGTCTTGCACACTGATGTGAACCAAAAAGGGCGCGCAATTTAAATTGTGCATTCTAATTGCGACACACTTTAGACCTGTGAAGTTGGGATACTCAGATATTTGTATAATAATAATACAGGTGCGGCAAAAGTCGGTAAACGTTGTGCGAAACCTACATACTCATGACATACTAAGCTGCTTTAAGGACGTTCCATAGAGATAGATTTTCATGATGAAATTTTTTGATATTTTCTTCAGTCAACGTCTTTTCAAGAGCAACGGCTTCTAAGCAAGACTCTCTTGCAACTTGTTCGATGACTGGTCCCACTAAACGCTCATGTATTTTGAAAGTATTTTGGCTAACCCCTGTTCCTAATGTTTTTAGGAATTTATTTGTTTTTGTCGGTCCTAATTCAGAATTCAATGCTCCTAAAAAAATAAACAAATGTAACTTTTTTTCTTCAAAAAATAAGTGATACACACTTACCTAGTGCGACTTTACTATTTATTGAAAATAAACTTTCATTTGTCACAGGATTGAGATATTTTTCACTTGAATGAACTTTTGTTACATAATTGCATTTGGAACATTTAACGTCAAAAATTGATCCTAATCCTTGGACACATTCTTTTTCGATATCACACAAGCCCAATTTATCATCACATTTATCGCAAAACATTTTCTTGACCATAGCTTTCAGATCAGTAACCCTTTTCAGTAACCCTTTCACCATCAACAGGAATATCTTTTTTTTCAATAACAGCAACATTTTTTTCTTTTTTCAATCTGCTCAGCATCTTCCCTCGTAAATGCTGTTCAACTTTATATTTTTTCCTCAATTTTCCTTTAAATCGAATAATTTCTGTCCCTTTTTCATTTTGTGTTATTTGGAGGTTCCAATTTTTTTTGGTCTTGGCCATTTTTATAAACAAAAATCTACAAATATAACAATAATAGTCATATATAATTTTAATTATTATTTAATATACTTTTAGTTTGTATATATTTTTTAAAAAATATTTGTGTTTTTATTTTATAAAACAATTAATAATAAATAATAATTACCATTAAATTAAAAATTAAATATGTTAATATTATAAATACAACACACGCCACGAACCGGCGAAAGCAGACGACAACAAACGTATGTGTATATGTAAATACATCGAAGACTCGCGCGACGTTGTCAAACTATTCTCTTGCCGCGACCGTCCCTCTTCCCCTCTAGCATTTCCCCCGCTAACTGTATGGAACGTCCTTAATGCAAAGTGGCTGCCGCAAAATATAGCCGATTTTTACTTCCCTCCCTTCACGTAATATATAGTGTGAGAGAAGTATTGTAATCGTCCCAAGCGTTTTCAAAAGTTCGCAAAAATTTTGTAAACATTTTTTTGGTGAAGTTCAAAGTTTTTAAATAAATATCTACTTTGTACTTAGGTACCTATATTTTACGGTATCATATTATGATCCTTATATACATAAAAAGAAAGATCAATTTGATAAAGGTTTAAAATACGAATTTGAATCTATGCCAGCCATGGTATATTGTTTTAATTGTGTTATTTCTTTGATAGCTGTCAAAAAAAAAGTTTTATATCAAAGTAGAAAGATACAGAATTTTGTTATGGACCGTTATTCGCCTCAAGAACGCGCTGAAATTGTTAAATTGTATTTCTGACACTTTTCTTTGATAATTTTAACGCGAAGAGAGCGTTTCCCGGTCGAAGAGCTCCACGCGGAGAAACAGTTCGTCGTTTAGCAAACGAATTTTTACAGAATGGCACAGTAAGTGATGTAAAGTTGAAACGGATGCGAAACTGACCGTTTAGGGTCGGTTTTTATTAACCCAACTAGCTCAAATTAAGTAATTATTCTCAGGGCTCGTAGTGCAACGTGCCCTGTGATTCTAGACTTGTGAATTGCCTGAGCGCCAACTGCTTAGAAATAACTACAAAAATAAATGAATTCACAGTCAAGAATACAGGCACCACGAGATGGTTTTATAGTTGATGGAAATTCAGAAAAATAATACAAGTTCAACTTAACAATTTGGTTCATTCCAAACGGAATTTGGTAATAAATTAAATTAGTACAATTTTGATATTACATACAATAAAATTGAATTGAACTACACAAAATAAATGAACATCAATTTTTGTTAAGAGATTGAAATCAAATATTTAATTGAAAAAAAAATTGTTGAATTCTGAGAATTACAAAGAACCCCAAAATGGGTTCTATAAAATTAGTGGAATACAACTTCGGTTGAACAACACAATCAGAGACATGAAAATATGGTCATTCGAACAAAAAAATGTTACCCTCCTTGAAACTTGATGGATCTGGATGTCGGTCCGACCAGGAGATTCACAAAACCGTCTCGAGAAGAAGAAGAGAGGCACCTCAGTTGTTCTTACCCTGTAATTTCAAAAAAACGAACAGAACCTGGCCTAAGTTCAAAGGACGAGTAACACAATCAATTGGAATAACCATGCGATTCCATCACTGATTATGTTATCTTCCCAAATTGTAAAAACACTATTACAAAATTGAAATCTTGAAGAGATATCAATTTAGACAACAATCTAAATTAATCTGAAGGAATTAAATTATTACAATTGATACTTAAATTAGCAATTAATTAAAATGTGACTGAAAGAATAATAATAAAATGTATCTGAAGAATAATAGTTGAAATGTTGAAATTTGCCAGTTAGCATAAAAATCTGAATTGCTTGAAATGAATTGCACACTTGGATTGATATTGTAATTTGTACCAACTCTGAACGAGCGTAACAGACGTAATATATATGTATACCCAATAAGCAGTAATCGGGTTACTTACTTTGTGCCAACCCTTAACAACCTTTACTGCACGTTTTGTCTAATAAGACCACACTATGTACTTCGTACTAGGACCACAAAATGGCGATTATCAAAATCGCTCAAAACTACCACGTGCTAAATGTGGGGTTAAACACAAAGGGGACGAGAAAATACTATCACTGTAATCTGCCTACGTCCAGTTAGATTGTCTACGTATAAGAATTACATATATGTATGCAGAGATGAAAAAGATATTCAATGAATCATGCTAAATGCAAAATTGATTGTGCGACATGCTGTGAGATACGTTGATAATTACTTCCACTGAAAAATAATCTATTCAGGGACTGAACATCCAGTATTCTAATTACAGAAACAGATCAAATTAAATGGTCCCTAGAGTTAGTTATATTTCATTAGCAAAATTTTAGAAATGATTGAGAAACAAAGAATTAACGAAATCAACGTACCTCTATCAACACTGTCACCACAATGAGGGCTTGAGTGCTTGAGATTTCCGTTCTGATATCTTCCCCTCCACACGATAGTCGCGCTATCGAATCTGTGGAAACTAATTTCAATAATCGATTTATTGAACGCATAGATGTCACAGATATCATCGGAAAAGATTCCTAACCGAAAAGAGATCTCATCTGTTCATTACAGAGTTCTTTACAATTCACGTAACGGCGACCCGTTACAAAGTATACTGGGAGACCTCATTCTGGTAGTTCAAACGAAAATATTTAGCTTGTTCCGGCTGACGTTCAGGCAGAACCAACAACTTTTTGCACTTATACTTGCGTATGTATCCATACAAAATTCAAACTGTGTTCAAACTATGGACAATTAATATTAATATTCAAAGACGTTTGCAATACGCACAAATCGTTACGAACATAGTGGAAGCAAAACCCAATTTTTGGCAAAATTTGACAATGAGGGATGAACCAAAATTTTGCCTTTCTGGTCGTGTTAACAAGCAAAATTATCGTTTTTGGGAAACAGAAAACCCTCGTTTTATTCAAGAGAACGTTCGGTTTGATCAAAAAGTAGTTGTTTGGTGCGCAATATGCTCCGAACGAATCATTGGACCCTTCTTTTTTGAAGATGCTAGGGAAAATGCAGTTACTGTTAATAGAGAACGGTATCGAGCTATGGTACGTGAATTTCTGCAACTACAGTTGGCAGAACTTGGCATGGAAAACTTCTGGTTCCAGCACGATGGCGCTACATGCCACACAGCACGTGAAACTGTCGCTTTTCTTAGAGACATTTTCCCTGCCAAACTGCTTCTCCTGATTTGACGGTACCAGAAAAATGAAACTTTATTGTGCGCATAATTTATCCTACACGCTCAAAATAGAGTTGGTTATTGTCTGGCTTGTTGTTGCGGTCATTTATTGTAGTTTTTCATAAATAATTTTACATGTTTTAATAAATAGTTATCATAAAAAAAATTTTTTTGCGCCTAATTCTTTTTACTGAAAATGATAGGTATGTTTTGCCACACTCTGTATGTAGCATCTTTATGAAAAGGATAGAAAATGCTGTAGGTACTGAAGCAAATTATATCCTTTATGAAAAGTCCAGGAGCAAGAGTGAATGTTCATTATTCTATGGAATCTTCTCCCCATGCTTCAAGAGAATGCAAGTGTTGTCATTTAAAAACAAGGAGCGTTCATAGTACTTTATTCTATTGATAATTCTATTCTTTTCCGTTTTGGATGAAATTCTGTTAACTGACATACGATTGATCAAGCTACAAATTGAGTGAGTAAACGAATCTCTTAAATTTGAAAAAATCAATTTATTTGCCCGTTACTCTCAATGTTTTGATGCATATGAAAACGGTATCAAGCGAGCAATTGGAAAGCGCTAAAATCACAAATACAGCATGCAGACATAAATATTTACATGTGCTATTTTTGGTTGTAGAAAAAAGGGAAATGTTTTCATAAATCTATAAGCAAATACGAAAGCGAATGTAAATATTGTAAAGCAAATTCGTTTTCTTCGAAATGTCTGCTTTCCGAACTGGGAAATTCAACCTTCGCCAGTAGAATTTAATTGTAAAAAGTATATACAGATATTTGATGTTTTGTTCAATACCTTCCCTTAACGGACACTTAAACGGACAATTTAGTTGAAAACGGACCGTCCTTTTATGTAGGCGGACAGTTCTATTTACTGAAATCATTGATCAATAAATCAATGCTGAAATGTATCCATTCTTGGCATACTAGAAGTTACAAGCAGGAAATATTGAAACGTGACTTCACTGAGTTAGATCGACTTGGATACCAGCGCTGTATTGAATACTACGTGAATTCCGCTGATTCCTCGGATTATTTTTCGCATTTTGGCATTCCTTAACCACAGGATTTCATTATAAACTTCGAGAGCCCTTGGTGATAGATATTCATCATATTGATCTAAGCTTTGAAAGAAAATAACATGTTGAGACAGGTTCGCTGCCGCGCTGGGCCTATACCCTTTATCCTTCTATAAAACAAGGCCTGAATGCTGGATCGTGACGTCACCCTTACGTTATAGCACAATACTGCAATACCGACTGTAAAACAAAAGTTTTATTTTATTCTATTTGTAGGACATTGAAGGCTTTCCTGTTTAAACTTGGTTGCCAAACGTGAACTGAGTCCTTTGTTGCACCCCATTTCCTTTTTTTGATGTGAAAAGACTTGTCTTCTAATGGTTCTGTTTGAAATTTTCCTAACAATATAAAATTTAAATTAAACTCATTGAAACAATACGAAATTATTTCTAAAATTTGTGAACAGTATGTGTCGTTGTTGTTAAGTTATTTAAAGCCGGTCGACTTCCAAGTATCTAACCAATTCAATAAAGTTGTTAAAAATTTGATTTTCGAATAATCCTCTTAGTTACCTCTGACGATAGTTTCCTGGAAAATGTCCCTTAATCATTGCCTTTTAAGGGGAGTTTTGAAATTCATATTATTTTCCACCAAGTTAATATAATATTACAGCTTAGTCCAATATCGTATAGCATTTTGGGGACATGCAGTAGATATCAAAAGCACATTCATAATACAAAAAAGAGCTCTCAGAGCTATTTGTGGGATAAAACGAACCGAATCCTGTAGGAGTCATTTTGACAAACTGAAAATTTGTATCTATATCGTCTTTCCTTGCTAGCTTTAAAAAAAAACCATTAACTAGAACAATTCACGGATGTCCACAACTATGACACTCGTAACAAAAACAAGTATCTACCACCCCAATTCAATTATACAGTGAACAGAAAAGGTCCCTTACATACTGTAATAGAACATTCAATAACCTACCGTCCTCAATAACTGGAATAATTTCTCTAAACATTTAAAAAATTAAGGTCAATAATTTTTTTCAAACACACGTTTATTACGATACCAGAGAATTCTTCATTTACCACATATAAATCGTTTTTATTATGATAACCATCAAAATTTTTCTTTCATTTATTTAACATTCACTAGTCATTATTTTACCAAAAACTAACTTATATATCAAACATCGATTACTAATTGTACATATTGTGTTACAGCTTATATGTGTGCAAAAAAACAACTCAAAATGAAGTACACTTTTCAATAGCTCACGTGAGCTTCAGCATACATGAAAATCATACCATAGAAATAAGTATATTGTACGTAACTGTATTAAAACATGCATGTATTCGAGAAATAAATTCAATTCTATTCTATTCCTAAACTCGGCTGTTGATTTGGAATGCTCTATATTTGAACCAAATTTCAGTAGGATCTGTATAATACGAGGACAAGGTGAAAAGTCCCTTAAAAATAAAACAGATGTCGCCACAATCAAAAATTCCATGTGACATTTGTGATGGACCATCTTTAACTAGAATGCATTAAAATTTTCAGTTCTATTTGATACCCATCGAAGTAATCAACCTTGAAGATTTTTGTAAACATAAAAAAAAATAATTTCTCGTCTTGATTAAACATTATTTTTTGCGTGGAAAAAACATTACGCAAACCAAAGCATCGCTTGTTAAACATTATGGGGAGTCTTCACCATTGATTGGAACGATGCACAAGGGGCTTACTGAATTTTGTTGTGGTAGTACGACCACAAAGGACGCGGAACGTTCTGATGGTCCAATTGAGGTTACAACGCCAGAAATCGTGGATACAATCCATGGTATGATTGGTATGATATTGGACGATCGGCGAGTTAACGTGCACAAGATTGCTGAGGCTATATTAAAGGATTGCCGAAATCGTGTTATTTGGAAGGGATCGAAAAATTAGTAAAACGTTGAACGAAGTGCATGGGGCTACAATTATGTTGAGAAATAAAATAAATTTTGACCAAATGAATAACTTCTTGTTTCATTTTTCAGGGACCTTTCATCTTGCCCGCGTATATTTATTGAATATCTTGAGGGCTACTTTAACATCATCTTTTAATAGGGTTATTTTAATTAACTCTATTGTACCTACTTTAGTTCCTATTTATATATGAACTGTTTATTGTTTACTCCATAATTTTAATAATGGCACTTCGGTGTTGAAACTATATTAAAGTTTTCATGTTATTATTAAAAGTGGTATGAAAACAAAGTAATTATACTTTCCATTTAATCATAATGATAAATTACCATGAAGTAACGACATCTACCATCGATTTTTTAAATAATTGTATGTCTTTGAAGAAGCTTAAGAGTCACGATGAACAGCGTCGAAGTAATACGAGTATACGGCGAAAAATTGCAGAATACGATGAAACTATTTTGCTACTAAACCTTTCTACTAAATAGACACAGTAGCAAAAAATGCGGCTACTTATGATCTTCCATTTGACTTTAGCGAATTCGAGCCGTGCTCGTTTTCCGCTGCGGTTTTATTTAAAGCTCTTTCGCGTATTATTTGTTTTTTTTTCTTCTTTATTGCTCCTTTTAGGCGTTTAGTACATGGGCCGTTCTTGGCTTCTTGTACTTTGGCTCCAACAGCGGGTGATATGCCGCTGCGCCTCTGATTGTGGGGTTTCTATGCGTTTCCATCTGTGTGTGTTTGTCGCCTGTTTTCGAATTATTTCCTCAATTTTAGGTATTCCTGTATCCCTATGGAGCAGGTCGTTTGTTACGTAATATGGTGCATCTAGACATGATCTGATTACCTTACTCTGTATTATTTCCAAATTTCGGCGGCGCATGTTATTGTCGGTCTTATCTCAGAAGTATAGATCCTTGATTTACTTTTAGTGCTTAGTCTGTTTTTCCTGTTGAGTAGCGGATATAGGTGCCCCTTTATCTGATTTGCTTTTTCTTTACGTTCCTTAGGTGGGGAATGAAAGTTAGCTTCACCCAAGGTACCTTCTTCTTGTTTATGTCAATATCTTTCGTCGGCTTGTGTTTAATGTCTCTCGTTGAGAACATTATCGCTGGGCTTTTTCTGGCGTTCACTTCTATGCGCCATTTGTAGAACCATTTTCCGAGCTCGGTGATGTATCTTTGAAGCCTTGCTTGTACGCACTTTATCTGGATGTGTTGGTATAAGGTGCCTATGTCATCTGCATATTGCGCCAAGTCTACTCCTGTTGTCTTAGGTATATCTGCGGTATACAAGTTATAGAGTACCGGTCCGAGGATCGACCCATGCGTTACACCTGCCTTTGCTTTTATCAATCCAGCGTGCCATACCTTGTCAAAGGCTTTGGCTATATCTAGGAACACTACACCGGTAAGCATTTTCTTGTTCTCCCTTCTATAATCTTCCCACCTATTCTAGCTAGTTGGTGCGTTGTGCTATGCTTTTTCCGGAACCTAGGTTGTTCATCCTGTATTATATTTTGGTTTTCTATTAGCTGGTTCAACCTGGTGAGTATAGTTCTCTCGACTATTTTACTCACGTTCGATAGTAAACTTATCGGTCTATAACTTAATGTATTATTCCTTGGTTAATGTATTATTCCTTGGTTAATGTATTATTCCTTGGTTTATTCGGTTTGGGGATCATTACTGTTTCAGCTGTTTTCCAGTTCTTAGTATAGTGCCTGTGTTTGAGTATGATGCCGTTTGCAATTTCTATGAAGTACTAACTGCATTTTCCGGTATATTTTTCAATATCTGATTTGTAATCTTATCGCTGCCGGGGGCTTTCCGGATCTTTGTGCTTTTTATTATCTCTTTGATTTCCTCTTTTGATACTTCTGTGCATCTATACTCCTCCTGCGGCCCCATCTGATCCGTACAGGAACAAAAACGAGCTTCCAATCACCTTGAACTATGAACGAAGTCACAGTTTTTGTTTTACCAGTCGCTGTTAAATAATAATTTCAGTACATACTATTAAATTTAATTTAATTTATTGATTTGCCCCTTTATGAGGGAGACTTATGCTTAATAAAAATAATGAAGGCACAGAATACTTGATCGAACTATTTGTTGTTCGAATCGTATACACAAATATGAGATTGAATTGCATCGAGTTGTTTGGCATTCTTATTACGCCATATTATTTTATCACATATGATTATATGCAATTAATGTTCAACTCTTTACGTATTGTTGCGTGCAGTCCTGAGTTTGACGTACATAGTTATTATGTGAGTGTGTTTACAATTTGTATTTTTAATGCTAGTTCGTTTATTTGGATATCAATTAACCTAGTGCAGTTAATTTTGAAAAACGTAATCGCAATTTCTTGTAATATTTCATTCATTTTCATCAAAATTATAAATGGCTAAACTGATACAGCTGATTGTGTAGAATAGTATACCAAAGCATCAATAAGCTTCATGAAATGCATTCAGTTGGCCGTGGTATTCCGTTTTAAAACATGAAACACTATTAGTGTATCGTTTATTACTTTCTGAATGAAGCTTAATAGTGCAAAGATAATGAAATTACCTATATCTAATTGGTCATTATGTAGATTATTAGAAGGGATCTTATGTTTGAAAGTTTCCACTGATTCTCATGAAATAGTTTTAAAGCTTAACTCATTGAACTTGACTTTTATTGAAAGTATAGTTCAATGCCTTTATACTAGTTGATTATATTATTTTCAGATTTTTAGTCGTAGGAAAGATGTACTGGCATTCTAAATCCTTAACAAAATTCGGATTTGAATCTATATATGTACGAAGGCAAAGTGAAACAAAAAATGATTTATTTGGTCAAAACTTATTTTATTAATGTATAAACGAAGAGGCAAATAATTCAATCCCAGCTGAGGGTAACCCTTAGTTTGCATTATTATCCCCAAATAGTATTTAAACAGACACATTTTGGTTTCTAATTTATTTTAATCTGATGATGGCTACTCGATAGCCAAAAGGTCCTCAGTATTTTTTGTGGATAAGGGTGATTATTTCTTATTTATAGTGATATAATGATAAATCTTACAATGTTAAGTAGATGCATTAATGGAAAATCTGTGATCAATTTATTACGTGACTTCCCTCACTTTTGTTACTAGAATACCTTTCGGACACTCCTGTGAGTCAAATGTAAATGATTGTAGTTGCAGAAAATATATTAGAAATGATTTAGTAAACGCTAATGAAAGACGTTACATTATACTCTGTTGGAATGCAAATTGTCGTTGCTTATTTTATTAGAGTTTTATCATTCTCTGCTTACAGAATAATCAACAGGGTGTCACAGGCCACTGCAGATTTGAAGCATCATTATATAAAAAATTGTGTTACACACAAAATTGTGTTCTTTACTTAACATATAAAATAATACAAAATCATTGTAATCTTGAATGCAATTCCCAAACATTTATTTAAAATAAGAAGAAAAAGGAACATTGGATATCCAGCTTCCTCGAGATATACTCTCTAGAGCTGGAAATGAACGGCTTTGTTATTATCATTCACATTGTAACATGTAAAAGGTTAGTAAAAGTATAAAAGGCTCCACACTGTGGATACTATGTAACACTATAAATAAGAAAAAATCACCCTTATCCACTGAAAATACTGCTGAGGAGCTTTCAGCCACCAAGTAGCCATCATCAGAGTAAACTGTTTAAAAAAGAAATGTGATGATGGTGGCTGAAAATTCCTCAGTACTTAAACAGTATTTTTAATAGTGAAAGGTAATAAATTCAATAAAATAATTTTTTTAATATTCAGTTTCTTACATATCATTTGAAGAATACAAATGATACAATGATCATTCGAAGTTGAGATATAATCATTGGATAAAAGTGAAGTTTATGATACAGCAGCAACTTGCTTTATTGAATTATCTTTTGATCACCTCCCGGAAGCACAGCATCAGGTTTCAGCTATTTGCGATATGTTTCCAGCCATAAATAATCATTATTTGTAAAGTTATACCTATGAAAACAGTAGTTGGAATAAAGTTCTCATCTATGCAGCATTTCTTAAAGGAAACCTAAAAATCATTGTTATTGTATCGAAACTATTTAAACTTTCATTTATTCTTGAAATTCAACATAACACCATTACATCACAGAGCGACACAGAAAATAGACTGCATCTTCACACTTCTATAATTTACCTTCTTTGTCACTCGAATCTTAAATGAGAATTGCGGACACTTCTGCAGGTTAAATATATACGTGTGATATATATTTATAACCTGAAAAATACGGTTGACATTATGGTTCTATAAAATACTATATTTCTATTTGAAAAACTGAAGATGGATGTCAAAAATACCATCCGAGACGGGACTACCGCACCCAAAAACAATACAGTTCCTATTTTCACCACTTTAAAGCAATGTGCAAAATTTCAAATCCATACGACCAATAGGAACGCTTCAATAGTCTCCACAATGGGTTGCGCACGCACGTACGTACGTACATACATACATACACAGACACCATGTAAAAAATATTCTAGATCGATTCAGAAATGCTCAAAACGGACATATCCGCAAAACCGGAAATTTTTCTTCTGGGCCAATTACAATACTTCCTTACACGACCATCATTGGAAGACTTATTATTTCTGAAACGGGATCTTAATACTAATTGTATCAGCACGAAGCGTCGTTATCACACCAATTTCAATTAAAAATGCTCACTTCGCCGAAACAAACACAAATTGTAACACATTAATGTTTTAAGTATATGAGATGTATCAAGAATCCATGGCTTAGCAATATTCTTATAATATACGAACACATGTCAACATAGTCTGTATACGATTGAAACCAAAAATATAACGCTCAATTATCTACTTTCGAACCTGATGTTAAAGATTTATGAGGTAATAGAAAAAGGTTGTCAGACCTTATTAGAAATATTACTATTTGAGCATTCTACCTAAAATATACTTTTAACATCATAAACACGCATGTAGGAATTTGCAAGGATTTTAATTGATTAAATTAGTACAAATTTGACTTAATGATTGAATATCTGTTCTATGATTTACAGATTTGGTGTCACGTTTTATGTGAATCATCTCGAGAATCTTTTATATTAATTGGTTTCCTTAGTTAAAATATCATCATTTTTGTAATCAAACCAGTGTTTAGTAAGACCTGTGGAATTTTCTAAGTTTTTGTTACTACGTATAGTGAGAAAAGTAAAAATCATTTTAGCAGAATTAATTATCAACAAGTAAGTTGTTTCGTTTAACTCCAGTTGCAATTTTTATAATCATAATTTTCTGTTTGTCCAATATGCATGACAAGACATTCAAGGCTGTTCTATTTCGGTATCTTTTGTACTTTGTTGACTGATGACATGTTTTTATCGCAAGTGAGTATAATAACGTTGCAAGTACAATGCTTATTTTTAGATAATATTTACCGTGATCATAAACAATTAGATCATTTCCAGCGAATGCGAATGTTAACGTTCCCTTTCAAGTAATCCTACCTATTTCTTAATATTGGTTTTGGATGTATTTTCATTCAAACGGTGAGCGTTGAATTCACTCATTTGACGCCAGATCTTGATTCCCAACAGTTTAATATGAATTGAAAAGTTGGATATTGAGTTGCTTTTCAGCAATATAGACTTCACTCTATATTTCACAATTATTTTGTTGTACATGAATAATAAATTCGTATCCATACTACCCATATTTTGAAAGACCACAACAAACTTAACCTAACGATGGACTTTTCATTTTTCCGTAGACGATTTTACTGCAAAAATGTGGGTTATAAGCCCATAATGGAATCGGACATATTGATTTAATTATGTTGATGAAAATTACTCTATCTAATCTAAAAGCTACTTATTATGTTTATATTTTTATTCATCTAGACCTCTAGAGGATTCAATTACAGGACCATATTCCTTAATATCATAATCATTTATGTTTGGATCATCTTATACAACCAGTTTATGAAATTATCAGTTGACAGATTCATTATTTTATCTATCGAATGCATCATTCAAAAATAAATTTACAACCACCCTAACATAGTTTGCATAAAATGTCCTTGATAATGGTGCTTGAGATAAGTTACAATTTAAGTGGAAAAAGTATGTTAATGTAAACTAAATTATATTACTGTTTGATGACGTATAACAAAACATGGTCTATGCCCACTGCATGTGAAGGCGGGGACGAAATTCCGATATGTAGATGGTAGATGGATTATCCAAATGCACGATTTTCAGGTAGTTTATTTACGGATATGGCCAACGCCGGATTAAGACAAAAGGGGGCCTGGGCCAAACAATGTAGGGGGCCCTCATAGTTCTTTATGAAGAGTAAAATGTAATTTTTTAGTATTCACACGCTCACGTGCACAAAAAGCAGAGCAAATTTTATTTCTCAACATAATCTCCTTGAACAGTTCGTCCAACGTTTTCCAAATTTTTCGATCGATTGGGAATAGATAAAAATCGCAGGGGGCCAAATCTGGAGAATATGGTGGATGACGATCGTAGCGCAATTCATGCAATTTTGCCATTGCGACTGCGGAGCTGTGCGTCGGCCGGTGCGTTGTCCTGGCGCTTTCGCTTCAATTCGGCGTCGAATCGATCCACCATCCATGCATAATATACGGCGGTGATTGTTTTGCCCTTTACAAGGTAATCGATATGGACGATACCGTGAGCATCGCAAAAAAATGTCGCCATGACATTGTAGGCCGATAAATCCACTTTGACCTTTTTCGGCTTCGATTCGTCAGGACAAGTCCACAGTTTCGACTGTTCTTTGGTCTCAGGTGAGTTGTGATGGTTCCTGGTCCTGCTTATCGCACTTGAACATCGCCAAACACTCCTTTGAAGTTGTCACACGATCGCGTTTGTTGTCAACAGAGAGCAAATGCGGCACCCATTTGGCAAATAGCATTCCCATATTCAAAAATGTATGCAAAATGTTTCGTACTCGTTCGGTTGAAATGCCCATAGGATTTTATCAAAGGTTTCTGGCGTTGTAACCTTAATTGAACGACCAGAACGTTCGGCGTCCTTTGTCGTCATACGACCACAACGAAAATCAGTAAACCCTTGTGAATCGATCCAATCGATAGGGAAGAGTTTAACAAGCGATGCTTTGGTTTGCGTAATGTTTTTTCCACGCAAGAAATAATGTTCAATCAAGACGCAAAATTCACTTTTTTCCAAAAATCAACAATCTTCAAGGCTACTTGCTTTAGATGGGTGTTAAAACAGAACTGAATGACATATCAGTCTGAAAATTTTAATGCGTTCTAGTTAAAGATGATACATCACAAATGTCACATGGGACGATTGTGGCGCCATTTGTTTTATTTTTCAGGGACTTTTGCCCTCGTACTTCTAAGAAATCTCTTTCAATTAAAAGGCTTATAAGAAGGGATCACTAATGATAGGTTCATCATTCAAAGTTTTTAAATATGCAGAAAACAGAAGTAGTTCGTGAACCAAGTTGTATTCTAGCATTGACAGTTATCTTTCAGAAGAAATGATGGTTAACTGACTCAAGATCAAAGGATCAAACAATATATTTTGGACTTTTTGTAGATTAGAATTATTTCTCTACTTTTTGTATATTGTTCGTTAAGTTATCTGCATTAAAAATACCCCGGGTTCGGGGGCACCTTTGAATCAGGGGGGCTGAATCTGAGACCCCCTCCAGTATTGGATATAGCCCAATTCACAAGGAACTTGCACATTTGGGCTGAAGAGAATCCTTTTCCTACTAGAGAATCTCATTCATCACAAATTTTCAATTGATGTTTGGTGAGGTATACTTATAATAAATTAATCGAACCTCATATACTCCCTCATTGTCTAACATGCCTTCTAGGTCACTTACTTCAATCCTGTAGTAGATTACCACTTTTGGGAATATCTAAAATTCAAAGTATACCAATGCGATAGACATAAATAGTAGGGATGAAGTTATTTATAGGATCGAAGATGCATTTTTAGAGATAAGAAATAATCTAGATGTGATTAGAAAATCAATTAACCAAATTATGAAAAGAGCAAGATATACAGGATTGAAGATTGTGAATTTGTTGCGAAGCCGGGCCTGGATTTCCTTTTTTTCTTTGGTTTATTCGTGGAGTTAATTGTGACGCGTACGTCAAATGCTGTTCAATCAAGGATGGTACCCAAGTCGTGAATGCAGAAAGAAAAGAGCAAAATTGATGAAACGTCCTGTACCTCGGATATAAAGGGCCAAAGACCCATCAAGTATGGGTTATTTACAATCACCACATTCACTCATATCCACAGTTATCGCATATCCCGTTCCCAATGAAACATCCTCTATAATTTGTGTATAGATTGGTATGTGATTAAATGGATTACAACAATTTGCAAGTTGATGTTAACCGCTTCTGTGAGAATCAAATAATAGTAAGAGCGATAATTTACATTCTGTATCAATTTGAATCAAGTTATGCTGCGACCTTAAAACATACACGAATTTCTGCGTTCTCGTCCTTGTCCATTCATCCTTTGTAAAGACCCAAGGCCCTGTCCTTTCCAGCAGAAAGTTCGTGACACAGGCTCGAGGTAGCGCTCTTGCGCCTTGCCACGCATATCTATCAGCTGTTACCGATCAATAGCTTTAGCCCCCTCTTGGTGTTTGCGACGACGCCGCCGCAACCGCCTCCGTTCTTCAAACTTAGGTAGATAGTATTTAGAACGTTCTCCCACGCTTTCTCCATTTTCTATCGATCGGTGAACTTGTTATCTAAGCCTCGTGGTTCCTACTTTGTTCGATGGGGATAATCCGGTATCGGGCGTTATCAGTATGACGTCTGTTATTTCCGGACTTCATAAACGGTGCCCATTCGCATGAATCACACAATTCACGACGTGGTCCATAGATTGAACGAACAGAAAACGTCGAAGTGGGAGGTTGATAAATAATAATATCCCTACAGGTTCTCCAAAATTAACTCCGTTGGCCGCTATACGGAACCTCACGATTTGGTTGGATCGACAAGTCCATACAAGGAATGCATGTCAGTCATCTTGGCGTTCGTATAGCGATTCATGATAGAGAACTTTACTAACAAAAGTTTAACTTTCAAATACAGAAATTGAAACGTAATTACTTTAAACTAATTTAAAAGATTCAAAATGACAAATCATTTGTTTGTACTCGTAAAACCAAGTGCAGTACTCCATGAGTGTATTTGGTCTACCTTGATATTTTAAAAATATAAAAAACATTTTTGTCAAAAACATTTACAGACCTGTTTCTTCGAAAAAGGAAGTGGCTTTTTGAAAATCATCAAAGGACAAAATATTCTTAAAATAACCCCGGGAATATTCTCTTGAATTTTTGTCATATGTTCTAAACACCCTTTATATACACCAAAAACCCACATGAATTATTGATTAGGCAATCACTTACCAACCAAATATTTATTCAATATTTACAATACATATTAAGAACGTTAATGGTTAATTCTGAATTTGAGCCAATAGGAAACTTACAATACGCCTTATTTGAAAAAAAGTATATATTTAAAAAAAAAGTTATATTTTTAAACTACCGATTCTGATAGTAAATTAGAAATCACCCCTCAAATAAATGCATTATGCACATGCGAATCAAAAGCCACGCGGAATGTTCAATTTGTCTTACATTTGGATTAGACACACGCGGAAATAGGTAGTAGTAGTAGCCTAGATGGCAGTAATTGGAGCATAAAAAAGCTAGTTGCGCGACCGCGAGTCAGTCCGCCTAGGGAAGGCGAAGGAAGCGAAACTGTCTGTAATGAAATAAAGTAGTGCGCAACTCCTTAAAACGTGTATGTGCATGTTTAAAAAACTTCTTCGTAACAGTATTTTGATTTGACTTGTTGTTGTGTGTGATTTACTAGTATGAAGAAGGAGCGAAAAGTATACAGTGAATGCAGAACATTCAAAGATCAATGGAACTTTCAAGATTTCGTAATTGAGTCCAGTAAGAAGGCACTATGTTTGATTAGCAATGAAACCATAGCCGTTCTCAAAGAATATAACATTAAACGTCATTATGAAACGAAACATTTTCCAAATTATTCAAAATATACGGGAAGTTTGCGGACAGAAAAATTCAAAACGCAGCAATCTTTGTTTACGAAACTCAATACTGAACAAGAGGCTGCAATTCGTGCCAGCTTTCGTGTGACTCTTGAAATTGCGAAACCTGGAAAACCTTTCACCGATGGAGAAATGATCAAAGAATGCGTAATTGCATCAGTCGGAGAAATGTGC
This sequence comes from Endomychus coccineus, assembly GCA_958510875.1. Taxonomy (NCBI): domain Eukaryota; kingdom Metazoa; phylum Arthropoda; class Insecta; order Coleoptera; family Endomychidae; genus Endomychus; species Endomychus coccineus. The sequence goes on along the minus strand of OY294068.1, from coordinate 26,370,857 downwards.
CTCGAAAAGGTACATTTATTTAAAACTGTCAGTTTGTCAGCAAACACCGTTGGTCGGAGGGTAGAAGATATCGCAGAAAATATATCATCTCAACTGTCTGACAAAAATGGAAATCTTGAGTGGTTTACTCTTGCCTTGAATGAGTCAGATACTGCTCAGGTGTTGATTTTTATTCGAGGAGTAGTTAAAGTATATGAAGTGTATGAAGAATTTCTTGATATTGCTAGTATTCATGGCACGATTACAGGGGAAGATATTTTTAAGGGAGTTAAAAATGCCATTAATAAAAAGAACCTTTGATGGACAAAACTTGAAATCTATCACTACTAATGGAGGCAAAAACATGTATGGTGAAAAAATGAAGGGGTGGTTGCTATTGTGTCAAAGGCTGTAGAAAATGATGGTGGTTCAAAACCATCAGTCTTACATTGTATCATTCATCAACAGTCCTTGAACCGGATATGTTTGGATATGTCTGAAATTCTAAAACCAGTCATATCAGTTTTTAATTTCATCAGATCCACTGGGCTGAATCACAGACAATTTCGCTAGTTTATTGAAGAGATTGGAGAAAATGACTTATCCGATTGCCGTATGCTGGCTTGGTTGCGGAAAAGTTCTTCGACGCTTTTTTGAACTTCGAGCAGTGATCGAAATTTTTTTGAATGAAAAGCGTCGCCCTCTTGCCGAATTACAAAATAGCGAATGGCTGTGGGTGTGGAACTACCCCCGTGCGGTGCTATGATGCAAAGAGGCGACCGCATCAGACGGCACTTTCAGGGGGGCGGCAAAAGATACAGGCTACTCGGATTTGAAAGGATGAGAATTGCTGCTAATGAGATTGCTGCGAATCTTGAGAGTGGCACTGATTTTCCGACCGAAAATGAAGTTATAGCTAGAAAGAAAAAGCGTCAATTTGACGAAAATGCTGCGGACGAACCCTTAACGGAGGCAGATGAATTTAGGATAAACTTTCTCAATTATATTTCGGATATAACACTTAATTCCTTGAATGAACGATTTACCCTTTTGGAAACCCACAGGAAAAATTTTCAGTTTTATACCACATCTTCAAACTTGGAGATGTAACTGATGAAATACTTGAAAATCATTGCACTAGCCTTCAGTCAATTGTTTCTGACGACAATGAGTCAGATGTAAATGGAAATGATCTTCAAGAGGAATTACGTGATGTTTCTCGCATATTACAACATTCAATGGAACCACTCGATGTCATTAACTATTTGTACCAAAATAATTTAAACACATTGTATAGCGCTAAAGCCTCTCTCTGTAGCAAGTGGAGAAAGAAGTTTTCCAAATTAAAATTAATAAAAAACTATTTACGCAATTCCATAAGTTAATCAAAGTTTACAAATCTGGCATTAATTTCTATTGAAGGTACATTAGCTGCTTCTCTTGACTATACATCCCTTATTCAGGAATTTGCAAAATGTAAAGTTCGAAGAGTGAAATTAGTCTATGTATGTTTATGATCAAGTTTATATGAGCTTATATTTATTTATAGAAAATTGTTACGTTTGAAAATATATTATTTTCATATTTTTCCGTAGTTTTTTTCAATCACAAATATGGGGGGCGGCATTTCGAAGACTTGCATCATGTTGACAAAATACGAACGAACTGAATTTGAAAACCAACTCTCCCTGATTTATACACTAATATCAAATTGTTCGGACAGAAAATAATACTGTTTCAATCACAATTACGTAAAAAATGTTTCACACATTTTAAAACATGTGAAATATTCAGCCACACATACTGAGACAGAGTTTCCCGTCGATTTTGCAAACGAACCTTTGAGTGCTTTGAAGATAAATTTTGATACTCGTTTGTCAGATTTTGATGTCATAGCGAATGAAATTGAGATTTTTCAAAATCCTTTTGATGCTGACATTGAAACCATAGCCCCAGAACTTCAAATGGAAATTATTGATTTACAGTGCAGTGATCTAATTGAAAACAAATATCAAAACTTGAAATTTCTTCCACTGTTACAATTTGATATTTACATAAATTTGCTCGTGGGTTGTTTTCTGTTTTTGGTACTACTTGTGTTAGAAAACATTCTCCAAAATGAAGTACATAAAGAATGTTTACAGATATAAGTTAACCGATGAGCTCTTTCAATAATTAGTACAAGTAAAATTGGTCCACAACTACAAACTATTGTCAGTGGAAAATCACAATTACATAAATCTCACTAGTATTTTATATGTTATAATGCTTTTAATGTTAGTGGGATTCATTTCAATTATTTGTTAGTTATTATGCTTGAGTTAAATTTTCTGCGTATTATACTTAGTCGAGTCAAATAGGTATTTCATTACGAAAATCGAACGATATGGGACCGATTTTGATGAAACAAAGTGCATTCGATTCGGGATGACGTCTAGAAAAAAGCTTACCGGTTAGTTTTTTGTGCAAATTTGTTATTATTTTTTTAACCGAAAAATTGACCAATTTCCAAAATTTCATCAAAACTAACCAGAAATCCTCAGTTAGGGGTTGTGGAGGTTGTTTTTTTTATGTTAAATGTTTAAAAATTTGTTACTAATTTAAATCAAAAACAAAATCGAATTCTAATTTTTTAATTTTTTAATTTGAAATAAATTCCCGCTCATCTAAAATTTTTTTCTATCTTCTCTACTCAGTCTTTTTATATTCCACACAGCATCTTTTACATATACTATGGACATATACGTAATAAAAACCGGGCGGGAGTAGCAGGTAGGTATGTTTCTTAAACTATGGAGCCTACACTATTCTATAACACAGCATTTATCATATAATAAGATCTCTATGGCATCCACCGCTTCATAGAGCAGCTGTTTATCTAAACCGGTCCTCCCTCCCATCCCCCCAAAATAAAGGCGCGGCAACGTATACGTGGACCACGATGCTATTGTAATGTAGATACATAATAAATGATCACCACGTGTCACTTACTGTTGGATGCTGCTGTTGTTCAGATTAGTAAAATTTCTCATTCGTTTTATGTGAAAATTATTTTGTTCTGTGGTTCAGTGAATATTATCAGAAACATTTTTTTAATAATTCAAATACATGTTGTTCAATAAATGAAACATTGCTTTAATAAAGCATTCACGCTGCAAATTAATGAAAGTGTTTTTCGGTTAAAAACATAATAACAAATTTGCACAAAAAACTAACCGGTAAGCTTTTTTCTAGACGTCATCCCGAATCGAATGCACTTTGTTTCATCAAAATCGGTCCATATCGTTCGATTTTCGTAAGTCGGCCTGTTTTAATACCTATTTGACTCGACTAACTTGTCATTAAGCTTTACCTAATAAGTAAATAAAACCGATTTATTATCATTATGTGACTTTTTATCCAAATTATCACAACAAAAATAATAACAATAACCCCTGGTTTAGACGAATAGCAATTCATTTTTATTTCCCTCACTATACGGAGTATATAGTGTTGGAAAAGTATTGTCAACGGCTCACAAAAAAAAATCCCGATTGAGCATCTCTGAATCAAACTAGACTATTTTTGACACATAGCTTGGTTCAAATTTCTGATAATACCCAGGAGGGTGGGAAGAGTCTGTTGAACTTTGGCAGTACTGACATCTGTTTCTTCTGTTGGAATGTACATTATCTGCATAATGTGTTCATTTATTGATGGAATATAACCCCACTTTAACACAACCTCAAGGATTAGGTCTGTTTGTTTGTGTTGCTAGAGATGCATAGAGTAAGTTTAGTAGAAAAACGTCCGTTCGTTTGTGTCGATCATTTGATCTAATTGTGTTCTTTTGTGTTGAGCAAATTGCTCTAGATTGAAAAGATCAGACTAAATCTACTCGACGAAAAACGACGGAGCAAGAAGAGCAGATAGATCATTTTATAAGTGGTTTACATAATCTGAAACCAGAGTTCTTTATAGTTCGGACTTTTCGAATAGGTACCTAGATGAAATTAAAGTTAACGAATTCAAAAATGTCAACAGCTTCACAAGATCCTGTCGTTTTACGGTCTCCAACCTCTATATGAGGTTTGATGACTCGCAAACCATAGGAACACCAGAATCGACTTCTTATTGTCAATATTTAATCTTATGTTAGCTAACAAACAATTAATTTACCACAAGGATGAAGTAATTATGATACTAAACTCATTTCAACAAGTAGACTTACAATTCTTCTGAAGATTTTGGTATATATTAGAACTAGAAATTCGTTTGAAAAAATTTGAAATTTATCACGACTAAGTCTGAAATGCATTTTGAATTCTTGTTCGTTATACATGGATATGACCTAAAATATGGATATAGAGACAGTTCAAAGAAACATTTATTATTGTTTCATGCACTCTTACTTCGAAATAATACTCAATACAATTTCTATTAGTTAAAATGGCTTCTTTGATCTTCAAATCGTCTATTTCTACATCTTCAGATGACCTAGAAGAGAATGTATCATCTGTTGCAAGGCAAAAAATAGCATTTTTGATATTTCTTTGTGTGTACATTTTTGAAAATTTTCTAGGCTATGTTGTCTGTGTCGAAAAGTGTTTGTTTGCAGTCATTTTCTTTGCTAATCTAAGCTACTACTATCTGCTTTGTGCTGACATTAACTGATTTGATCAGCTTGCTCTATGCATTAGCAAGGACACAAACGAACAGTCCTATTGAGACTACTCATACTTCCTTGTCTGAACGATTTAAAACAGAATGTCGAATTCGTGAATTTGCGATCCTATATGTTATAGACGCTAGACAGATATTCCCCATCAATAGTATAATAGTAATAGTATAAATGTAAATAAGCAGTTGCTGCAAATAAATATGGCAATTAATATTCGCAATGCTGCCTTCATTCTCTTGTCTATATAACTGCACTTTCCACATAAATGATTCATGAAGACAGTGATGCATTACTGGAATAATGGATCCTGCTACAGTCATCCGGAATTTTATTTTCTAGCGGTTTGGCGTACGAAATGGCATTTGACAACATGTCTCGGCAATAAATGCCGAAACAATTAAGATCTAGACATCTCTCTGGCGATATGGACATGTAATGCTGATTTGTCTGCCAGCAGTGGTATCTTTACGTTCGAAACTTCCTGCATTCTCTAACAATTGCACAGTACAAGTAGGTAAGGTAATTCCGGAGACATTTTATGCGTTATTGTCAAGGATTTGCTTGATAAAATGGATTGGAACAATTTCTAAGGAAACGTTCACTCTAATCTGATGTGTATCATTATTTAATCTTGCATGTAACGTATTTAGTGTACGATAATTGACGCACATCATGATTCCATAAAGGAAAATGAAGGATCTTGAACGGTTGTTTTCCTTTCTAATCTTTGTTTTGTATTGGTTCTTGTTATCTGTGTTCAAATAGCGAGTGACCTACCCTAAGGGTTTGGACCTATACTACCCTCAAGCTGGTATAATGAGTCATTTCTTTAACACTTGGCTACAATCATGCAATTTTCAATAAAGATAAAATACAAATTCCTCAAATTTCATTCTTATATTTTTAAATTCATTATTCTCAATCGCATACCCTGTGTCCACGACGAGCATATTTGGCGCTTTAACCAAAATTCATTTGGCTTGGACAGCGACATCACTTTCATGGTCAGCATTACCAAATGACTTGGTTTCGTATGCATCCTCTGGACAAATGAGCAGACTCTTCTCTACTTGTGTCGCTGTTCGGTGTCGTTCACTTTCAACTGTTGTGTCCACTTTCTTTTTTGTTCCTCCAAGTTAAAATTTGCGAACCCGTAGATTTTGGTTTCTGAGAGCTTCAGATTAGACTCTATCTCAGCAAAAAAATTCGTTTGATACGGAAGCTTCTATTGTAGGACTTTATTTAGTCTGAATTGCTGTCGCAGTTGATGGAACTTCAGGAATATTTTTTTTTGTGAACTTCACTTTCTTCTACATTAGTAGTTTCTGCTGGAGCAAAAAGATTATCCGGAAATATTTCATGGCTCACTGGCCAAATCCCAGCTTTAACAAATCCATTTTGAGCAACATTAGTTTGTGCAGCTTTTCAGTATGCAGCTGAAAATAGCGAGGCAATCTGAAACTGCTATATACTATAATTATTCTCAATCTGTTGGTATACCGATGGATCAAGTACAACAGACGGTACCGGGGCCGGGGTCTTTGGGCCCAAAACCAAATACTTTTTTAGCTGAATTCCATGCAATTGAGAGATGTGCACAGCTCTATATGGACAAAGGATACAAAAAGAAGGACATAGCCATTATGTCCGTTAGTCAAGCAGCTATACAAGCGCTGAACCCAAACATCATTAGCTCAAAGATGGTTCTTAATTGCAAAACTAAGCTAAACACGTTAGGGGTGTAGAACAGAGTCACTCACCACTGGGTTCCAAGACAAAAGAATTGTGGCAAATGAACAGGCGGACGTCCTTGCACGCAAAGAATCATGCAGGAAATCCTTAGAACAAAAGAAACAAGACTCAGTACAAAGACAGAGACAATCCAAAACCCTCCTAGATAAATTGAGGAAAAAGGATGTTTCGGAAAGTATAAGGCTAAGCAGAACAACCAAGAATCATAATGGGATTCAAGACGGGGCACTGCAAACTCAACGGCCACATGAGTAAATTTGGCCTAGTGAACGATGGGATGTGTAGATTCTGCACAGAAACAGAAGAAACACCGATACATCTGATAATCGACTGTAGAGCTACTCTGCTCCGCAGGAGCAGACTCTTCAGAATATCATCATCATAACGATCGGGGACATTTTGCCACTGGAGCTTTCCTAAGAGAGCTAAAACTCACCGGTGTACTGTAAATCAGTACTGTAAGGTGCTACAATAGTTCTTCAACGATGCAGTACACTTGACACCCCTGACTAACCTAATCCTAATATTTATTCTAGTGTCACATTTATAATTTTACCTCTGCAAACTCAATAGTGAGGGAAAAATGTATTTCCGTACAAAAAATAGTGTGCGGACGATTCATTTCCCGCAAACTCATAGGAAAAATATTGACAGAGTCATCGATTATTGGTGACTTCTGAACATCGATTTCATCTTTACTTATGTAACATGTGTCTCTCTCTCTCTCTCACACACACTTTGGAGTTTAATTCAACCATTGATTAGCCAGAACAAACGTGAGAAATATCAGTGACACTAGGCCTTTTATTTCACAAGACACTAAGGATTTAACACACTGGAAGCTAAGTGGAACAACAATTGAATTGATAATAATAAAACAAGACAGAAATAAAACTGAGAGTATTGAATAGATTCCTCAACCAGGAAGAACCTAGGGGATCGAAACTAAATGAACTGAGTTGAATGTATTATTGAACTTGAACTTGAATAAAAACTGAGACTTTGAATGAAAATCTAAAACAACTCTCATTCAGCAAAATCCACCCTTCATACCAAAAACACTCTAAAGAAACTATTAAATTAAATTTATTGAAATTGATAAAGTGCCACGTGATATCTCAAGAGAATAACTCAAGTTAGAAAATACAACTGAAGGTTTCTGGCATTGTTCCTGTTACTTATAATACCTTTTCTCAAAAACCAATCTACAATTAGGGAAGGATCCCCGAATTGTTTAACCAATAAGCAGTAAGATAGTTAATAATTCTTTCCCTCTCTTGAGGCCTTTAATTCAGAAGATTTCTAAACCTGTCTGTCCTTTTCTAACTATTACTAACTTATTCCCTTCTTCATTGATTATTATACAATCAGACTACATTTAATTGCAATTTTGATGATTAGATACTACGTTACGTCCCGATTTACGTATGATATACTTTCATTAATTCTGTAACTTATGAAAGTTACGATCAACAGCGTTTCTGGAATAACCTGCTACTTAAGCATCTCCAGATGGTTAACATCAACATTTATCATAGCTTAACATTCGTTTTCCGTCCTATATTGGTTATTCATCTTGACAGGTTCATGATTTTCTTTAGAACAAGAAACTTGTGTGAAGTTATTGAAACCATCTTGACCATGCCAGCAATGATATCATATCACCCTCCTTGGAGCGGGTGTGAATTGTCTTATATGTATTTCAGACATTCTTTTACTCATGCTACATTTGTTATTGATACTAACCTAACCTAACCTGTACTAAACCCTTATTACACTGCATTACTATGTTGTTTAATATGTATTATACCTATTAGTTGTATGCAGTTAATACTCATTTTAAGGAGTTTTGAGCTATTGTTTAATGTTATTAAAATGTAAATCCGTGTTTTATTCACATTATTTCAATATACCAATTGTCTAGTTTTCTGAATAACGTCTGACTTATTATATAACCATATAAATGTTAGCCGATATTCTTCACAGTTTCACAGCAATATAGTATGCTGTTAATAAGTTGTTTGAAAGAAGCATTGTGAAGAACATCTTTAAAAACCTGTTCAGATTCCAGAATTTTAAGGACGGAAGTACTAAAAAAAAATATTCAGCATTCCAAGAACGAATAAGAAAATAAGAGAGACATATGATTGCGCAATTAACAAACATGTTAGGTTTATGTTGTATTAATTAATATTATAAATGGATGCGTCAGTTCCAAGTGTTCCAGTGTTTGTTTCATTATCTAAATCGCGGTCTCATGACCTTAAATGCTTATATTACATAACACAGGTGTATATAGAAGAGTCTCCAAGCTGATTCTCGTTTGGAAATTCCAAGAACATGAGTGACAGTAATTAACAAATTGATAGTAACGTTTATATTCTTGGTTTACAATCTTATTCTCAGTTATTACGGAATTAAATCCAACAAAGCGTACGTAAGTGTAATTGCGCTTATAAACATATTAGCAAATTATAAAATCTTGATACAGGATATAATATTCTGGTGTTTTTATTGCCAACTATTGCTCCAGGCAAATTAACATAATTCGTGCAGTTTCCTTATTTCTCTTCAAATACTCCTTGAGTCATTAGAAAGTGGTGCAACCACCAAAATTCAACTCGAAATTGCCTTTGCTCACTTTTAAAGGCGCGGGAATCCAGAATTTCGTGAGTTGGAATTTTTTTTTAAATAAAACGTTCACTATGAACCTTGATCAAAATGTTGTTTGTGATCAAATTTCCTATGGGCATCAATATTTAACAATCCTCGTCCTAGAATTAATTGTTCAATTGTTAATCGTTTGTTACAAATAAAATAAATGTTTATGCAAATAATTGAAAACATTTGGCATAGTTTCCTCTTAACGGTCTTCAGCTCGCTTGTGAATTTGGGCAAAATCCACTTGGCAATTATTTCATCACTAAATTTTGCAACCAATTCCAAGCTCGCGTAAGAAAAATTTAGTGACACCTTTAATTCTTCGTTTACAAGCCAAATTAACAATAATTTGTTAGATATGTTTTTTTGTGCAAATCCGTTTTATTCCATTTTGAAACTTTTGGTAGTTTTTTTTAATTTGAGAACAACAGTAATCGCCAAACACTTGAAAATTATATTTTGGGCGTAATCCCGTTGAAAGATATTCCGAAAATTCAATTATACGTGGTTGTTTCTCAAACCCAAATTAAGTAAATTTACTAGGAAATCAATAATTTACAAACTGGAATAAAACAATGGTTTTGCAACAACAAAAAATGTTTAACGAGAATTATTGTTAATTTGACTCCTGAAAACAGATTTGCAGTTTTGAACAAACAAGATTATGTCTTATTAACATGTCTATACCTATTTATACGGTTTTCTTCCTTTTTCAGGTGATAAATTTCGATTAGTCTTGGCGACAACGTTACGGGAAGATGGCTATCCAGATGGAGGTGATTGGAATCCTCAGGGATTAGAAACAGACGGATCTAGAGCGGACAGTTTCGAGTACGTCATGTCTGGAAAAGTGTATAGGATAGAGGGAGATGAAGCTGCCAATGAACCATCCAGTAGACTGTAAGTTGTTTGGATTATTGTCTTCCATCGTCTGCATATCCGAGAATATGATCTGATCTGAAGGGGTGATACTGTAGTTACATAATAAGGCTAGGTATTCAAACTGTTTTGATGTAGATGCTGAATTCATTTTCTTCATTTTCTAAGAGATGAACACTATGAAGTCGAACAAGTAACCTTGATAGGAGAACAACATGGTCCACTATTGTATATAATAAGTTCCGGTTGGCTTTTTCAGCATATGTGTAACGGTTCGCATTGTCGCCAAAACATTATTTTAATGATCGCGAGACTTATAGTCCAGGCAACGAACCAGAAAAAAATATATATATTAAGCCAGAATTTCAAAAATTTTTTTGCATTTTGTTCCTAATACTCCATAGATCATTCATGACTATCAAGACCGCGGGGGTCGACCTTTCTACCCCCTCAAAATGGGGTTTCAACCCCTCAGAGGAGCATTCTTATAAAAACATTCCAAAATTAAAGAATTAAGAACCGACAATGACACCTAGTATGTTTTTTGGGTCGCTGATCACGATTCCGCAGTTAGTTTTCTCGGAAAACTCCCTCCAGATGGGAAATTTGGAAAATTTATATATAATATATAATTTTGTTGCAAAAATTACGTCTAGTAGGTTTTTTGGGTCGCTGATCACGATTCCGCTGTTATTTTTCCCAAAAAACTCCAGATGGAAAATTCGGGAAATTTGAGATTTTCCTGAGACGTTTGTGAATAATAAAGTATAATTTTGTTGCAAAAATGACCTCTAGTAGGTTTTTTGGGTCGCTGATCACGATTCCGCTGTAATTTTTTCCAAAAAAGTCTCTCCAGATGGAAAATTCGGGAAATTTGAGATTTTCCTGAGGCGTTTGTGAATAATAAGGTATAATTTTGTTGCAAAAATGACTGGAGGTCATGACTAGAGGTAATTTTTTGCAACAAAATTATACTTTATTATTCACAAACGTCTCAGGAAAATCTCAAATTTCCTGAATTTTCCATCTGGAGAGACTTTTTTGGGAAAAATTACAGCGGAATCGTGATCAGCGACCCAAAAAACATACTAGGAGTCATTTTCGGCTCTTATTACATTAATTTTGGACTGTTTATATAAGAATACTCCTCTGAGGGGTTGAAACCCCGTTTTGAGGGAGTAGGAAGGTCGACCCCCGCGGTCTTGATAGTCATGAATGATCTATGGGGTATTATGAACAAAATGCAAAAAGTTTTGAAATTCTAGCTTACTATATATTTTTTTTATTATGGTCTTTTTCCGGACTTATTGCCTGGACTACTACATTAATGTTTTGAACGCTTATACATTTTCATTATTCTCTCAAAATAGAAGGATCAGTGTGAATTTTGTTTACAATTTTATGCACTACAGGATGTTAGGAAATTTTGATTACAATATAGTTGTTTCACTGGAATAAGAGATGAAATTCAAAATTGGCCTATCTGAAAGCATAGCCATGGAAGGCAAAGACACCCTCCACGAAGAAAGACATAGCCAACCCCAACCTTTAAACTATGTGTTAACGGTCAAATCATTTTGGCACATACAAGAATAATGGAAGAGATTTGTCTTGGTCTAGATATTCTTCTTTTGCACCACTCTATTCCACAGTCATATGTCTTCCAGATTCATGCTCGGAATCACCACCAACAGCACCCTCTCAGGGAATGATCATGTGAGGTCCATTGCGAAAACCGCTTCACAAAAACTTGGTTATCTATTCCGTGCCAAGAGCTACTTTGCATCCCCGCACCTCCTCATAATCGACAAAGCACAGACTCGACCTGTCCTGGAGTACTGTTCACATTGTTTGGAGTTCGGCTCCCAAACTTACGCTGAAACTCTTGGATTATATCCAGAAGAGAGCTATTTGTCTGGTTGATGTGAGCGATCTCTTCATCAGAAATTTCGTCAGTTCCACCACGAGAGATTCAGTGAATAGTCGTTCCTAGGGATTTGCATAGGACATGTGGAACTCTCATAATTCAGCTAAAATTCATTCACTTTTATTTTATCGAAAACTGGAACTGACTTACACTAGAAATTGTTTTCATTGAAGACTTACTTTGTTTCTTCTCCAGAACGAAGCGCATCAAGAGCTATGGGTTATTAGCGCCATTACTATATAATATTCAGTTGTTGATATTTATATAATTTTGTATAAATTAGTACCGGGATATCAAAAATTATCTTGGTCAAGGGTGGTTGTGGAATCTAAAACGTGTGTCTTATTTTACGTTTGAAATAATTATGTCATAATTAATTTGTGGTTTCTAAAAGTGCGAAATTTCGCAATTTTATACGAATGTTGTAACACTCAGAAGTTTTTAGCGCTTTGGACTCCGGGATTTTCACGTGGCCTATCGAAATTAGAAGGTTCGAATTATCTAAAAACATAATTGCATGAACGCCAGACGTCCTATGTAATTAGCTACGAACGAAATCATTTTGGCATATGCCTCGAGGAGCTCGCTTTGCGTAAGAAAGAGTTTATACATTTTACCTCGGTCTTGTTAATCTGGGGCCGTTTCTTGCCCCGTGCGACCGGCGCCTGTTGTAATAAAGTATTCTTGGCTATGGGCCGCTAGCTTTTACCCGCTTCTTGTATATTTTAGTCGCGAGAAAATTCCCTTTGGTACGTCGCACGTTAGACGCACGTAGCTGAGATCTGAGAATAGCTCAAACTGTTTTAATTACATTTTCCTATTTAATAGACATTTATCGAAAAAAGAAGGGCAGTTGGGCACGGTCCGATACTGAATCTAACTACATGGAGCGAAAAGTCGTCGTAAAGCCGTATTAGGTACAACCAGCTTGCACTTTTCTAACTCGCGTGCTACGGGCTTCTCACGTGAACGTCATTCGATTTACGGAAAATTAACTATTTCAAAACAGTTTTTGACCCGGATTTTGACCTCTGAAAAGGTTCAAACTTCACATAATTATTTCATAATTTGTAGTTCATTATTGTTTTACAACTGAAATAAATAGGTATGAAATTTGTAGGTTATTGATGATATCAGTGTGACAGTGACATAATTATTTCAAACGTAAAATAAGACACACGTTTTAGATTCCACAACCACCCTTGACCAAGATAATTTTTAATTTGTAGTTCATTATTGTTTTACAACTGAAATAAAAAGGTATGAAATTTGTAGGTTATTGATGATGTCAGTGTGACAGTGACATAATTATTTCAAACGTAAAATAAGACACACGTTTTAGATTCCACAACCACCCTTGACCAAGATAATTTTTAATTTGTAGTTCATTATTGTTTTACAACTGAAATAAAAAGGTATGAAATTTGTAGGTTATTGATGATGTCAGTGTGACAGTGACATAATTATTTCAAACGTAAAGTAAGACACACGATTTAGATTCCACAACCACCCTTGACCAAGATAATTTTTGATATCCCGGTATTTTTAAGTAACTTCAGCACATTGTATATCTATTACAGTCATGGTTCCAAGTAAATTTAGTATCTTGAGGGATAATCTTCTAGGCGGTCATTTACGTATTTCTGGAAATCATCGCATTGGTATTGATCGCATATTGGTGGGTTTTCTTTTTTAAGTAGGTTGATGTATCATTGATGTGTGGCCTATCTGGATATCACAATTTGGTCCTTTCTATTTTGTAGAATTGTCAGTTTAGTGATTGCTTGTTGTTTAATTTTTTCCAATTTTGAATTCCTTTGTATCCATTCACGTTTCCAGGTTTACGTAAATATGTTTCTGATAACATTTAATCTTGTTTCATGAATATTTTTCTTTCTATAGCATCATTACTGGTAGTAACCGAAAGTGCCTTTTCGTCCGCTAATTAATTTCTTCTTATGCCTATATGGGAGAGGAGAAAAATAAGTTTATTGCCTTTATCGAGGATTTTGGTTTCCCGAATTGAAACAGCAATGTTGTTAATGGGGTACAGAGAACTCAGAGAGTCTGACCAGATGACGAACTTAGATTCAATGGCACTTCTTAGTATGTGATTCAGTGCTTCATGAATGGCTACCATTCACCAGTAAAGCTACTACTACTGGGAACAACATCTGACTGGCAGATACAACCCTTCGCAGGTTCTGCCAAGAAGACGAGGAGACCTCAGTATAATACATACTGTGCTACTGCGAATGCCTAACAAGGCTAAGGTTCTCAACGACAGGAAATGAAAAACCACAACCCTCTCATTATATGAAGGACCTGAGGTCTGGCCTATGGAGCTAGTAATAAAGACGGGTCTAGACAGGGAACTCCAACATAACAAGAGGGCATACACAACAGATCTGCAAAGGTCGCGCTACGGGCATCTCAACCGAACGATTTTGCATAAAATTTTGAATATGAGAAAGCTATCTGCCAGATGGGTGCCGCATTTGCTCTCTATTGTCAACAAGCACGACCATGTGACAACTCGAAAGGAGGGTTAAGATAAGAAGGACTTTTTGCGCCGTTCCGTAACCGTGGACAAAACATGGATCCACCACAACACACCAAAGACCAAATAACAGTCGAAACAGTGGACTTGTCTTGGTCAATCGAAGCCGAAAAAAGTCAAAGTGGTTTTATCGGCCAAAAAAGTCATGGCGACAGTTTTTTGGGGTGCCCACGGAATCGTCCATATCGATTACATTGACAATGGCAGAACGATCACCGGCGTATATTATGCAGAGCTGTTGGATCGATTCGACTCCGATTTGAAACGAAAGCGGTCGTATTTGGCAAAGAAGAAAGTGCGTTAAGGCTCCTGTACACTGTAGAGGTAAATACAGCTAGATTTAGATCGCTCTAGCTAGACTGCACTAGAAGTGTGTTTGCACTAGAGTGAAATGTGCTCTAATTAGAGCAGTCATAAAGAGCGCATAGATCAAATCTACCTAGATAAGTCTACGGCCCATGTACATTGGTCAAACTTGATAGTCTAGATAGTTTTTATTGAGAGAGCATTTTGGCTGTTAGTTCGTTTTCTTTGTACGAAAAATGTCGGACCGCAAACGCGTTGCAGCTGCAATTATAGTGTGTAGTTTGATTTAAAAAAAACAGGAATTAAAATCGAAAAAAACGAAGAGGTTGTGGGTGAGAAATTGGATATCAAAAAGAGATGACGAAGGAGTGCACGCAAAGTTACTGAAAGAAATGAGTGTAGAAGATACCACTTCGTACGAAAATTTCATACGAATGTCCAAAAATGATTACCAGCTTTTCACGGTCTCATCTGCACCTGCTCCACTCTTCTTATTTCTTATTTGGCACCGAAGATTATGTAACTTTCTACCAACTTCTGCAGAACTCATTTCCAATTTTTGAGCAATTGTTTCCATACATTTTGCCTTTAGTTGCCTGTCTCTGTATTCCTTCAGTGTACAATTCCACAGTTCAGGAGACGATTCAAGAAGCTCAATTAGTTTATAGGTTTTTTGCTAGTCCCACACAACATCGGCCATTGTACAAATAAATGCAAAAGAAAATGTATAAAAATTTATAATTAGGTACCTTTAACAAAACAATATCGAAAAAAAAAGTCAGCGCACTCCGGGAGTGCAGGCAGAAGTGAAAACTTGAACTTATGGCGCGTTGGGCACTTTTTTGGGTGAGCATTTTTAGGTGCGCTCGCGACATGAGAAATTGTTCATAAAAAATCAAGTTTATCAAAGCAATGTGGGCACTTTTTGAATAGACATGAAGTATAATAATATAGAAACTATATTCGAAGGAACTGGTTTTATTTAAATGAGTAAATATTAGTAAATAGTAAATACAAAATTTATCAATTCTCATCCATAATTTCAACAACTCTTACATCATCATTATCAGCATTTTCATCATTATTATCAGGATTTTCATCAAATTCTAAAACTGAAACAATAGGTCTATGGTAACTAAAGTATGAAATGAACAATTTTGATTTAAATCTATTTATATATCTTGTGAATACTGCATCAATAGTAGTTTTGTATTTTGTTGTGCTAAGCTTGCGATCTCGTCTGTCGCGAGGGCACGAACGAATGCCCATGCAAAGACTGCGTATAGCATGCAGCGCTCTCGCATACCTATACACTCTGAGTATACATAGGTATGTAATCTCGTCTGTCGCGAGAGCACGAACGAATGCCCATGCAAAGAGCGCGTATAGTATACATATATTATAAGAATACACGCGGAGTATATCTGTGTAAAATCTCATCTGTCGCGAGAACGGCTGAAAATGCTCTCCCACAAAAGTGCCCAACGCGTCATAAGAAGTTTTCACTTCAAAAACTGTTTCCACGCGCTCTATTTGGTCTATTCAACTGAACAAATAGATCTAGACTGATCTAGCTATAGTGTCTATTTCCGTGTACATTGTAGATTTTCGTCTACTCTAGTTAGTCTACCTAGATCCTAGAGAGGCAACCGCTAGAGAGCTCTATATGTTGTGTACACTTCTAGACTAAATCTAGAGAGCTCTAGCTAGAGTAACTCTACGAGAAAAAATCTACAGTGTACAGGTACCTTTATGAGTTGGTTCATCATCCACCATATTCTCCAGGCTTGGTCCCCTGCGATAGTTATCTATTCCCAAACTTGACGAAATGGCTCTGCAGAAAGACATTTCGTTCCAAATATGAGATCATTGCAATCGAAAAATCGAAAAATTAGAAAAACTTTGAACGGAGTGTATCGGGCAACCAGGAGATTATGTTGAGAAATAAAATAAGTTTTGATCAAATAAATCATTTCTTGTTTCATTTTTCAGGGACTTTTCTCCTTGCCCTCGTATAGTCCAAACTAATACATATGAGTAAAAGACGAGATAAATTTTGTTTTGACGAACAGACCTTGTAAAGCAGTAAACGTTTCAATAATCCACCAATCATTTTTTTTGTACTAGAACCATTTGACTTTTCGATCTGAAATTCCACACCGAAGATCAAAAAATGCGCTAGTGGCAAATGTTTGCAGGTGAAATGGACCAGTATCCACGGCAAACAAAAACGATATATCAAAAAATTCTGTTTAGGATTTAGATATAGTTGTTTTGAGTTTTGTTAAATAGTGTATTCTGAAGATGTAATGTATTTATTCACGAAAGTATTTTGTTTCCAAGCACGTGGGAATTTCCAGTTTCTTTAACAACAACACGTATGCGTACTATAGTAAGCTATCGGTATTGTAATCTACCATAAAGGAGTTTTCATAATAAAATTAATTTGCCAGTTGAATTGTATAATTTACGTCGTTCTGTTGTTACAATATTACATAATTGGTTCATTAGATTCAACTAAGGTTAACCCGCTCGTGATTCAAAATATGACATGTCCTTCATCACTCATGGAGAATTGGCCACTGAACTTGAAACGAGTTTCAGTAAAAGACCACTCCTCAATTTTTTTTACATTGCAGTCGTCATGAATATTAATAAAATGTGATACTTGAATCTTGAAAGTTAACCATTTTCGTATCTTATGATTTAAAGAATTCGTAGCTGGTAGCTTAAAGAAGTGGTATGTACAATTTATTGATATATGTAATAAGAAATAGCGTCTTGAATTTGAATATTCTTTCCCATGTTGTAATGTCGTCGAGAACGTGAGAATGTGTTGTGAAAACCGAAAACGGTTTGGGGGGAAAATATGTGAGTTGATTGACTTAGATTCTACTATCGTCGTAATGTAATGTAGGCCAATACGGCTTTCCTTTTTCGAAACAATAAATTAACGACATGTCTGGTTTCATGATTGTAAACTTCGCGACATATTTTGTCATTACATTTGGAATTCCACCTACTGTTCAAGAAATGTTCTTTGCAGACTGCTTACACTCTTTTCTTTCAACTGAGAGATAGGTAGGTAGAGTCTAAGTTATTTTTATCTGATGGAAAGAAAATGCTTCCTAACAATTATAAACTATCTGTGATCTTTAAAGTAATGGAGAAAGCAATCATCGAGCTCAATACAATGATTTTCATCAACAAAGAGATGCTTGCATAAGTAAAGCATATATGGCAGGCAGTTTGGTACCAAGACCTTCTAGAGAATCTTCCAAAATATTCCAAGTACGTCGTATATTATCGAATTTGCTTTCAGGTAGATCACTTCATATGGTGGTTGAAGGATGCAATGGCTGGTGTTCCACAGGTTTCTGTATTGGCACCAACTTGTTTCTGATAGAACAGTTCACACCACTTTCTCCTCTAGAGCCCATATAGCATCCAATGAATCTAAAGGGGCTCTGGGAAGGCGGATCCCACAATCCCTAATATGATAATGTCAGGTTGAATCATTCCTATGAAATCCTCAATATCCATGCTCGGTATCACAACCTCTCATGGGACTATCATTATCATGTGAGGTGGATTGCGAAAACTGCTTCATATGAACTTGGTTTTCTATGCAGTGCTACGAGTACTTTACGCCCCAGCAGCTCCTCATGATATACTGTGTACTGTTTACAAGTTTGAAGCTGATCTCAAAAACATTCTGAAGCTGTTACATTCTATTCAGAAGAGAGCTATCCGTCTAGTCGATGATTCCCATGGTCAGTGTTTTTTGGAAATGTTCTCTGTTAGTCCATCAAGATCGATCCAGGATACGCAGAACTGCCGAACTTATCCCTATCAGACTTCATATTTCTGTTGAATTGCGAAGTTTTGGGACTCTTTGGCTTTTCCTGATGCCTATAACCTCCAAATATATAATAATGATTCCAATGCTTCATTTTTTAACATACCATAACAGGAGATATATGCATAAACATTTTCTTGAATATTTAATCGATCTATGGGATTCAATTCTCAAGTTCCCTGGAATAAACATTGATAACGCAGCATTGTCATTCATTGACTATCTTATCAGATAGCAGTCCCATAGATATTATACAGGGTTCCCAATAATAGACTACCTATTTTAATATTTGAATTAAAAGTTTTTTAGTTAACAAAACAAACTTTTTATTTTACTAAATTACAGCTAACTCTTTGGGATTAATGATAACTTATAAATATTTGGCTAATTTAATTGTAACTTTTAAAAATCACGTCTTCTAAATGACCTCCACCAACTTCAACACATTTTTCAATATTAGATAAAAAGTGGTTCATTACACGGCGTAGCAAACCGTCGTCTATTCCTTCAACTTCTTCACGAATTTTTACTTTCAGTTCCTCGCTCGATTGTACCTGGACGACTCGCAAACACTTTGGCTTTTAAATATACCCACAGGAAAAAATCGGGTGCCGTTAAGTCGGGGGACCTCGAAGGCCAAAGCAAATCTCCGAATCGAGAAATGAGTTGGCCATTAAACATTTCTCGCAGGACCCTCATTGAGTTTCTGGCGGTATGAGCTGTTGCCCCATCTTGTTGGAATAGTAAGGCATTGTTTAGTAATCCTCGTCTATTTAATTCTAATAAGATTCTTGACCCAGTATGAATTATATATAAAAATTCTCGGAAAATAACACTTTGTTTTAAATATTCGTCTTTACGTACGTTTCGGTCTCACGACCATCATCAGAAGACTCACTATGTCTAAAAAGGGGTTTATTAAAACTAATTATAGCACAAGCGTCCAAATCGCATATTTAAAACAAAGTGTTAATGTGACCTATTTCCCGAGAATTTTAATATATAATCTATTTAATTCTAGAATGAGAAATGTCTCTAGCATATTAACGTAGCGCTCGGATGTTATTGTTACAGCGCGGTTATTCTCATCCTCAAAAAAATAAGGGTCAATAATACTGTTTCGTTTTCACCATCAATCGATCGAGTGGACTGTATTTTCATGGGTCTTTTCTGGATTAATTAAAACTGTTTTCAAACAATAACATTTATTTAAATAGATAATTTTGGACTCTTTCAAGAGGTTTTAAAAACTGTACTAGCAGGCTGCTACATCTTTTCTTAACTACACATTTTCTACCTGGTTCCTCGACAAGAGGGTAAATCCGGGTTGAGAGTGGTAATAATGGAGGGGCATGAGCCATAACTTATAACTAACTTAAACAAGAATAGGAAATATCACTTACTTTAAATTATACATACTTAATAATAAACAAATACAATGAACTAATTAACAATATTTAAAACCATACCGGCCACCTTGGCAGACCTCAGGTCTTCAACAACCAGTACCATCAGATAGAAATATAAAATATAAAACATGGAAAAATTAACTTAACTATTTGAATTAGAAATCTTTAAAACTATTGAGAGTTCATCTATTAACAAAAAATGTTTGTTTTCTCAGGTAATAGGGAGTGGACACACCTTTACAACCGGCCGTTTATAAACACCTTTATTGGTCTTAACACTCACAACACGAGTTTTTCCATCACTTCCGGGGTGTAGTTTGATAATCCTTCCCAATACCCATTGGGATGGTGGTAAATTGTCCACCTTAACAATAACCATTGCACCAATTGATATAACATCAGTATCTGCATTCCATTTCTTACGCTGTTGTAATGAAGTCAGGTAATCACGTGACCAACGTTTCCAGAAACTTTGTTGCAATTGTTGAAGAAGTTGGTATCGAGATAACTTATTAATTGTTATATGATGAACATCTGGATCTGGTGGTAATGTCAGTAATTTGCCAATTAGAAAGTGAGAGGGGGTTAGCGGATTTAGATCATTGGGGTCGGCGGAAAGAGGAGAAAGGGGTCTAGAATTAAGTATGCCTTCAATCTGCGTCAACACAGTAATAAACTCCTCATATGTTAAGATTGTTTCGCCGATTACTTTGTATAAATGCCGCTTTAGACTTTTCACATTGGCTTCCCAAATACCTCCAAAATGCGGTGAATTTGGAGGAATAAAATGCCATTTAGATCTATTTTGATCAGTATAATCACATATAAGATCATTGTTTGATTTCAGAAATGAATACATATCATTCAAACTATTATTCGCACCTACAAAATTTGTGGCGTTATCCGAATACAAGTCGCTTGGAAATCCTCTTCTTGACGAGAACCTTCTCAAGCATGCTATAAATGCATCGGTTGACAAATCAGAAATTAACTCAATATGTATAGCCTTAGTGCTTAAACAAACAAATAAACAAATGTAAGCTTTAGTTACTTTATAACCTCTGATCTTGCGGTCCTTTACGGAAAAGGGTCCTGCATAATCAAGACCTGTACATTGAAAGGGTATTAAATTAGCAACACGATTATGTGGCAAATCAGCCATGGTCACAGCTATTGGTTTATGATTGAACCTAAAACATGTTAAACATTTTCTAACAGTTTCTTTAGCCAAATAAATTCCTTTTAAAGGCCAATAATTTTGACGGACACTATTTAGCAATAATTGTGGACTAGCATGGAGTAGTCTAATATGCTCAGATTGAAATATTAATTTAGTTAACATATGTTTTGAATCTAGAATTATAGGATGTTTAGAATTATACTGTAAATCGGAATGTTTGAGTCTACCACCGACTCTTATTATTCCATAATTATCAATGAAAGCAGCTAAACCATTAAACTTATTTTTGATCGCTTTGACATTTCCTGTTGTCAAATAATTGAATTCTTTACTAAAACTTTGCATCTGAGCCATTTTAATCAAACATTTAAGGGCATCATCTAATTCGATTAACGTTAATCTACCATTAACGCGATTGGTACCACGTATTTTCGAATTACTATTGTTATGGAATCTTTTACAATAAGCAATAACTCTTTGTAATCGAGTTAAATTAGAAAATTTATCAAATATTTGCCAGTTTTGACTTATTGTATGTAAAACTATCTCGCAATTAGTTTTTTTTAATTCTGGCAAATCTCTTTTTATAGTAGGAGTAAACTTGAAATTAAAACTAGAGACATTGAAATCGTAAAGCCATGATGGACCGGACCACCATAGTTCATTTTTCATCAATTCAGTTGGGTAGTTACCTCGTGAAACAATATCCGCAGGATTCTGTTTAGTTTCAACATACTGCCAACTGTAATTTGCTGTTAATTCTTGAATTTCCGTCACACGTGTACATACGAAAGTTTGCAATTTATACGTTTCTGTATGAATCCAATGAAGGACAATCAATGAATCTGTCCATAGATAACAATCGAATTCATACATTACGCATTCCGATAAGACTTTCATTAATCGGGATAGCATCAATGCAGCTAACAATTCTAAACGCGGCATAGTCAACGATTTCAATGGAGCTACTTTTGACTTTGAACAAAGTAAAGATACTTTTATCTCATTATTTTCATTGATTGATCTCATATAAACTACTGCTCCATAAGACCGTTGGCTAGCATCTGAAAAACCAAATAATTGAACTTTTGCTGGTTTTTCGATCATGACAAATCTAGGAATATTTAAGGTATTTAAAATTATCAATTCCTTGTAAAATAAATGCCATTTCCTAATTAAATTATCGGGAAGTTCATCATCCCAATCAAGTTTTAACGACCATAATCTTTGAATTAACCTTTTAGCAATTATTATACAAGGTGATAATAAACCTAACGGATCATATAACTTCGAAATTTGTGACAATATACTTCGTTTTGAGCATTTTTCTGTAATCTGTTCATCATCAGTGAATTTAAATGATAAGTGATCGTTTGTACAACACCATTGTATACCTAAACATTTTGTATCTTTGTCACATATTTTAAGAGTTTCTGTGGTTTTATTAATTGATTGAAAATTGTTTAAAATGTGTGCACTATTAGACCGCCATTTATTTAAAACAAAACATCCCGTACCCAAAATATAAGAAATCTGATTACAAATTTCAATTGCATCCCTTTCATCTGAAAATCCAGCTATAAAATCATCTACATAGAAATTCTCTAATATCATTTGACTTGCAACAGGAAATTCATCTCTAAATTCATTGGCAAGTTGGTGTAAACACCTCATTGCTAGGTAAGGTGCACTCGCGGTGCCATAGGTAACCGTATTTAGTTCGAATACTTTAATGTTTTCCGATTTATCGAATCTCCAAACAATTCTCTGAAGACACCTGTCCTCACGATCAATTAAGACTTGTCGGTACATTTTCGTTATGTCCGATGAAACTACGTACGGAAATTGTCTAAATTTGATCAATATATTAAATAAACTACTCAAAATTTGGGGACCTACATATTGAATGTCATTTAATGAAACTCCATTTGATGTCGGAGCTGAACCGTTGAATACAACTCTAGCGCGGGTTGTGAGGCTATCTTCTTTCATAACTAAATGATGGGGCATAAAATATGATATTTTTTTATCAACATCGTCATTAATTAAACTCATATGTCCCATTTCCAAATACTCACGCATAAAATCCTTATAATCTATTTCAAAATGTGGAAACTTTTCAAACTTTCTTTCAAGAGACATTAGCTTTTTTACAGCTAATTCTTTTGAATTCCCTAAACTAGTAACGTCATGTTTTAACGGTATTTTAACAATAAATCTACCGTTTAGATCTCGCGAGAATGTCTCCTTAAATATGTTTTCACATTTCAAATCATCATTAGATAATTTACATTTCTCATCAATCTGTTCAACCATCCAGAATTTTTGTAATGATTGATTTAAGTTTACGAAATCTACCGATAATAAACATTTGGTTTCTTTCGAATCTGTAGAGACATCTGGCAAATTGCCGCCAACAATATAACCGAATATGGTTTGTTGTAGAACTAAACCTTTACCTAGAACTATTTTGTGAGATTTTAAAGCGTCCCAAAAGGTCGAGACCCCTATCAACAAATCTATATTATTGGGCTCATAAAATTCAGGATTCGCCAACATAATGTTTGTCGGCATTTTTAAACTTGAAATATCTAAATACTGGCTAGGTAAATAGTCAGTAATTTTGGGTAAAACTAAGCAATCCAAATTCAAACAGAAATCGTTGATCATAGATTGTGCATTTACGATACATTTTTTATCAATAGTAATTCCTGAACCGATACCTGAAACTGAAATATCTATGTTTGTTTGATGTAAATTCAGTTTCGAAACGAGATTTTGTGTAACAAAATTAGACTGGGAACCAGAATCTAATACAGCATAACAAACGTGTTTATTGCCATAAAAATCAACAACGAAAACCTTCGCAGTAGGTAAAAGGACATGAGATTTGAGTGTGCTTGTAAATGCGACCCTTGTCTCAACATCTGTGTGTAGTAATCTACTATGCTTTTGGTTGCATGAAAAACAAGGTTTTGACTTGCACGAATTTGCACTATGGTCTTTACATAAACAATTGTGGCACAATTTCAAATCATTAATACGTTTCACGCGTTCGGAAACATCTAAATCAATGAACATCTTGCAAGTATAAATTTTATGACCTGTCTTGCTACAAAAGTTGCATTTAATTATCTTATTTGAACTACTCTGATTACTAAGAAAACTTTTAGTTGATTTTTGTTTAACATCTGCATGACCTTTGAATTTACTAATATCTTTATTAACGTTATAAGCTATTGATTCAATTGTATCAGCTCTATCTGATATAAACGTAGTAAATTCATTTAATGTGGGAAATTCATTCTTTTTCATCTTTTTCATCTTTTCCCATTCGGACTGGGTAGTTTTATCTAGTTTTGAATTGACAATATATATTAACAACAAATATCCCAATTTTTAGTATCTACATTCAGATTATTCAATGCACCCAAATGTTTGAACAAAGTATCTATCAATTCTCGCAACTCTACAAATGAATCCTTTCTAATCAATGGTATCTCAAACAATCCTTGGATATGTGTAGACACTAATAACATCTTTTTATCAAATCTATTGCATAACATACTCCAAGCTACTTCATAATTACTTGCTGATAATTCAACAGACCCTATAATTTTGAAAGCTGAGGGATTGAGACTTGCTCGTAAATAATGAAATTTTTGTATATCGTTAATTTCTACATTTTCGTGAATTAAGGACTGATATATATCTTTGAAATTTAACCATCCTTCATACGAGCCATCAAAATGTGGCAAGTCTATAACAGGTAATTTAATAGGTAGCTTTTTTGATTGAGCAGCTTGAGAAGGTGGCGCTAGATCAGAATCAGATCTACTTTTTAATAAACATGCTGTTCTCGCCAAAATAGTTTCATATTTATCACAAAATGACTCCCTCTCTTCTAACTGTTCATTCAATAATTGCTCATCGCACTCATTTTCGATTTCATTTTGAACTTGATCGAATTCAACAATAATATGTTTTAGTCTCTCAATTTTCAATTCTAACATCGTAATCTTTTCAATATCTTGATTTCTATCAACTTTTATCTGATCATATAATAAATCTACTGATTTTGAAAGAGTGGTTAGTTTGCTTTTAATGCAACCCCTTTTCCTAATCAAGGCATCCATTTTGATTAAACGTAATTCATTTACTACAAATCTCAATTTTAAATAATCAACAGAAAAACTGTTAATCTTATAATCAAATCTTAAATTAAAGTAATAAACTTTATAAACAAACGTATCTGTGTATCATTATTCAAATCTATATCATCAATCTAATCAGCCTCTATATATCAATTTATCATCTATAAACTATTTAAGTAAATCCAGAAGCATTAATAAATCATATTATATTAATCATGTAATAATAAAGCATCGAGAAACAATCTTAACCTGAAGAATCTGTAAACCCTTTTAAACAAATTGAATACATACACAAATCTAAAGGATAACAAAGGAACTCACATTTATATCAGAAAATAATCGTCGCCAACTGCATTCAAACACCAAACATCATCACGTGGCAGGAAATCTTAATTATTTTCGCATCCGGTATCGTAGGACCAATGTTTCGTTTTCACCATCAATCGATCGAGTGGACTGTATTTTCATGGGTCTTTTCTGGATTAATTAAAACTGTTTTCAAACAATAACATTTATTTAAATAGATAATTTTGGACTCTTTCAAGAGGTTTTAAAAACTGTACTAGCAGGCTGCTACATCTTTTCTTAACTACACATTTTCTACCTGGTTCCTCGACAAGAGGGTAAATCCGGGTTGAGAGTGGTAATAATGGAGGGGCATGAGCCATAACTTATAACTAACTTAAACAAGAATAGGAAATATCACTTACTTTAAATTATACATACTTAATAATAAACAAATACAATGAACTAATTAACAATATTTAAAACCAAATACCAAAAGATCCTACTCCACACCACACAACAACTTTTGGATTATGCAGGTTCTGTGTAAAGATTTCACGAGGATTTTCATTTGACCAGTATCTAAAATTCTGTTTATTGACCATGCCGTTCAAATAAAAATTTGCTTCGTCGGTCATTAGGAGACTGTGAATTGCTCCTTGATGTAAATCCAAAAATTCTTGACAAAATGCTAACCTTGCTTCTTTATCTTGATTGCTAAGGTGCTGTGCCATTTGGTATTTATAGGGATGAAATTTTAGATCCCTTTGAAGAATTCGATCTAAGCTCCCCTTCGATATTCCTAGGATAAGGGTTTGTCGATTAGCAGACCTTTTAGGACTTCTCGTAAACGCAATTCTAACTCGTTCACTATTTTCTGGTGTACGTACTGTTCTTCGACATCCAGACTTCTTCAAATTTTGTACAGAACCATTTTCACGCCAATGACTAACCCATAACTTAACAGTTTTACGATTTGGCGCGTGACCCTTATTGTTGTTATTAAACTGACGCCGGAATGTACGCTTAACTTCTTCTGTCGAATTGCTTCTTATGTAAGTTTCCACACAAAACACATGTTGTTGGACTGAGTAGTTCATGAAAGTTCAAACGGATGTTGAAACAATGTCTCAAAGCAAAAAAATTAAATAATTATTGATGAAAACTAACAAACTTCTCGTAGAAAAATGGCGTTCCACGAAATTATTAATTTAAAATTTATTTGTGACAGGCGCCTACTTGATTAATAATTTACTTAAATCCCAAAGACTACAGAAGATAATCCCACAGAGAACAACCTATTCAGTTATCTCGTAGGGAATTTATTAATAATATAAAATGGGTAGTCTATTATGGGGAACCCAGTATAAAAATTTCGAAGTAAACACAAATTTGAGAACAGAAACTCTCACCTTTATAATGATATGGTGCCCCTAAATTAATATAACACGATTTCTAAGTCATTAAAAATCGTATACAATTGTTTAAGGAAAAGCTTAAAACTAGGGATTGGGCGGTGAAGCGATTTTCACCGTGGCGTGATTTCCACTCAAGCCATATGTAGGTGCATCCAACTGAATTGTATCAACTTATTTATTGTCTCCTTGTTGGAACTGGAACTGTAATACAGACAGACTTTCAAACTTAAAAATATTTATTTACATATTGAGATGTTTAAAGCTTAGAATGTAACAACGTAAAGTTAACAAAATAGAATCGACCCACAGATGCCTCGGTTACAAGTGTTTTCTCGGAAAAACAACACCTGGAAACCGGATGCCTTCAAGAGGGCTAGAATGAGCTTTCTAAAAACTATAAAGTGGACTGTAAATCATATAACTAATAAAATAAAACACTTTTACTTTGATTTTTAACACATATATTGTAGAAACAAAAAGATCCTTATATCTAATTTCTAATCTTTGAGACTTAATAAAACAGGGCACACTTTTCCAAATTTAGATGAAGTTAAAATGTTACATAACCAGAGTAAAGTTTTTAAATTAAACACACTATAATCAATAGAAATTTTCAGAGGTATTAAAAATAATAACAATAAACATTTAAACGATCAATTAGATGTGTACTACAGCATTCTGTTTGATGTCTTGATAACGTAAACTTTCCCATAATTCTCTTGTGCTTTCCTAGTATACCTCCGCATTAAAATTTCCTTATCACAATATTAACTCTACCTCATTATCCAATTTCAATTATACTATTCTAGCAATGTATTTCCCCAACCGGAACCCCACTTGGTACCTGTGCCTCATATTGTACCATAAATAGTCACGATTATTCATATTTTCATACATCAGTATCGTTTGAAGATGACACGCTATTGTCGAAACTATAGTCACGATTTGTTCCTATAATCTATGTGATAAAAAACAAAGTAAAAATGTTTTATTTTATTATATCAGTACGATAAATTATCACAAAGTAATGACTTCCACCATTGAATCTATATAACTAATCCGAAGATAAAAGTAAAATTTACATGACTGAACACCATAAACCCGGAATTTTCCGTGAAAAAGAATATTTTGTATTTCAGGGTACTTTAGAACATAGGAGAACTAGACTGTTGAGTGAAAATGTTGATCAAATTTTATTTAAGAACCAAAATTACATGAAAATGCATATTTTCTCATTTTCCTGTATCATATTCACACTTGCACCATTATTATTGATAACAGTACATACTTAATTCTCTCTAGTTTAAGACCATTTATGACCTAGTGCTGATTCATTTATTGATTATAAACATATTTAATGATTATATTTTTTGAATAAATGTTATTAATATTTTAATGTTCAATTGTCTCGCCTTTGCATTGTTATTAAATGTGAATAGAAAAAGGTGACAACTCCTTCATCTTAAAATAACTTTTGTGATGAAGTGTGAACTCATTTAATTTGAATAGTTGCTCCAGTTCAATTAATTCCAGGTCAAATTCTTTATTCGTATTGTTTATCTCATGTTTACAATCCGTAAAATAGAGTTGTATATTATGTGAAGCTTCAAACACCTGAAAGTGACTGGAAGAGATTGTTGATTATTATAGTGTATTTATCAAAATATCGAATTATCTTCGTAGTTGCATTCAATAAACAATATTTATTCTGATGACGGTAATATCCTTGATTGGTATTCGTCATATTTCATTGTGAACAATTTGACAATGCACTGTGGAAGATTAAGAGTCCTAGTATATCAGGTAAGTAAGATTTTTTTACGTCTTTTTACTACACGAGAAGAAAACCTTTAATGACCATTGAATATCGTGCACCAGTGGTGGAATTTTGTCAGGGCAGATAGCCATTGGAGCTTTTCTTAGTTTTAGGCATCTGGAAAGATCCTACTAGGCAAATAATTCCACAACATCGCCGTTAGACAGAAAAATGACGTTGGTTAGAAAGAGTTCCGCAAGACTTGACAATGAAGAGGCGAAAATCATCGACCATGGAAATATCTATAGGTAATGGAGGTCGCCCGCTTTTCTACGATATTCTAGAGAGCATGAAGTGAAATGGATTCGTAAGTGGACATCACCTTCTTGACCAACAGGTCTCTTCTGAATATATTCTAAGAGCTTCAGCGTATCTTTGGAAGCTTAACTCCAAACATTTCGAATGTGTAGCTCTTGACATAGAAGCCTCTGAAGAATATTCGCAATGGACCGCGCATGATGGTCCCATGAGAGTGCGGTGGTGATACCGAGCATGGAGGACTACGTAGGAATAGTTATAGTTGATATCATGATTCTAGGGATTGTGGGATCCTCCTTCCTGGAGAAAATGTAAGCTTGAGTTTTGGTTCTTGCCCGATCTTCATTTATTGCATCGACCTGTCTCCGTCTTGCACATATAGTCACATTGCACGACATAGGGGTCCTAGAGGAGAAAGAGGTATAAAGTGTATCCTTCGCAAATCGATGGAGGGATCAGGTCACTTCCAACAGATCGTTGACACGGAGCAGAGAGAAAGTTGGTGCCAATATAGATTGTGGCGCACCAGCATTGATAGCTATTGTAACAGAGGGAAGAAAACATGATTGCAAGCAAACTAACTGGCGGTAAACTATATAATTATATACGAAAGTGTGAAGAGAAAAAGATGAGTCCACCTGATGAGTTAGCAAAGGTGGAGAAGTGCTGGGGACCACCCTGTGTTTCCTGGATTATAATATAGTGAACACAGCTGGTGGTATCTCAGTTTTTCTTCACCATTTCTGCGATGTTCTTCTTGTCTATCCAGGTATAGAAGAAGTGCGACATTGTTTTGATGTTCAGGTCTCCTCTCATCCAATTTAAAACCGCGATCATTAACTTTTTAATTGCACAATAGTTAAGTTAAACTTAAGAACCAGCAATATGTATTATCTAATGAAAAATATATATTTTCTCGATAAACTTGAGGCCAGTGTTTAATTTTTAGGCTATTTATATTTGAGGCTTCTGAGTCGCTTTCAGGCCCATATGAAGAATAGATAACTGGAAATAAGTCGGAATTGTAAATCTAACCTCGGTCATTCCCAAATGCTAAGTGATTCATGATCTCAAAACAATGTCAATGGCTTGTGGGAGGAATATTTTCCAAGTTTTTCGCCCTGTATGCTAGATGCACGATAAAGCATAGGTTGTCTCATCGGCAAATAAATGAAATCTCCCAAAACACTATAGAGAGACATGTTTCATGAGTTTTCATTGAGTAATTCAGTCGCATCGAACTGATGAAGGTATCATCTAAAAACACATCTACGATTGTTGAACTCACTCCCAAAATGTATTTTTATTGAAACTGATCCTTGAGTAGCATTATTTAGAGAATGGTCAGTGTTATTTATCGTTTTCCGCCTTGAGATACAAAATAATAATATATAATTTGTATTCTACTGCAAAACATTATACCATGTTATACCTAGCACCATTATGAGACAAAATTAAATGAGGAATAACCACTAGCAACTGTTACGGTTGATTAAGCGTAGGCTAACGCTCTCAGACTTTCATTCATCCAAGACTTTTATGAAAAAATACGTAATAAAGAACTGTTTTAAATAGAATATGATTTAGAATAGAAAACTGAACCTATTGTGATAGAAAATGTATATTATCTTTGGATAGAAAATGTTAGTACTGATTTTAAATAAATTCTCATCATCTATTGAATCAATTTACACTCATTTAGATGTTAATTAATGGTTATGTTACGTAATTTGCGATTTGTTGGTCAAATATCAAAGTTTCATCGGAGATTTTTTTCAGCTGTTTAATTTAGTTTTTTATTTATTATAATCACTAACCTACTAAGCCATTTACACTAATTTGATGTTATTTTAACTAAAATATATCAACCTTCCATACAAGCATTCTGCTTTTACACGGGTATTGTGCGCTATTTATCAACTGTACATACATTATAATTATGCGAAAGAGATATTGTTCTGCTAACTATATAAAAATTCTCGGGAAATAGGTCACATTAACACTTTTTTAAATTTTCGTCTTTACGTACGTTTCGGTCTCACGACCATCATCAGAAGGCTTATTATGTCAAAAAGGGTTTATTAAATCTAATTATAGCACAAGCGTCCATATCGCACAAACATCAATCAAAAAAGCCCACGCCGTCGAAACGAACAGAACCGCGAATAATCGAAAGCGTGGGCTTTTTTGATTGAAGTTTGTGCGATATGGACGCTTGTGCTATAATTAGTTTTAATAAACCCTTTTTGACATAATACGTCTTCTGATGATGGTCGTGAGACCGAAACGTATGTAAAGACGAAAATTTTAAAGTGTTAATGTGACCTATTTCCCGAGAATTTTTATATAATTCATACTGGGTCAAGAATCTTTATATATGTTCTGCTAACTAAACTTCTTTATATCACTATTACAATTGCTCTTGCTGTGTGATTAAAATATGAACTTGAATTGAAGCTGTATGCCGATAGCCATCATTGTAAATTGTAATTGTAAATATTAAATTGCTCTTGAAATGAGTATGCTGTTTCCATCTGTCGAATAAGTTACGAAGCTTGAGTGGCATCTGCTTTACCGACTACAGAACGCTATTTTTCTGATGTAGCGTGTAGCTATGTTCTCCGTTTGTTTTTATTACGTATCAGCATTGATTATATATTAATCAATAGTATCAGTAATAATTATGCTTCCATCCGAAGTAATGATTGGAATATTTTATTTTTGTTTCAACATTATAATATGAATTAAACTTTAACAGTTTCTAGGTCCAAAAGTTTCAGCAAATGTAAGTAAGTCGATATTTATGGAGAGAAAGAAAGTTGAAGCATATTCAAAAATGTTCTATGATGTAGGGAATACCCCGAATACCATGCAATGGGCCGGTACTTCTGTGGTGTTTTTGTTCAATTATAGACTATAATATACAAATATTAGACTTCTCGAAGCTATTTATTTTGCGTTTTATCGTATTTCTTCGCATTTGTTTTACTATTCAATTTGAACTCTTTCTTTTCTTCTCGTTCATTGTGAGGTTCAATTTCTCTAACTATCATCGATTAATGTTTTTGTCAGGAAAATTACCTTTCATAGCAACAGAACTTTTTCAATTTTGAAGAATTCTGATCTTAATTTTTTCTGTAGCTTTATGAAACAAAGACCACTGAAAATTATTCTTCCTCATATAACTTTTTTCCAAGAAAAAATTGGGAGTCTCAATAAAATCTACTCGTTCAGGAACTGGAGAGAATAAATTTGAATTGAGATTTATTTTCTAAGAATATCTCGTAGCATCGTAAAATCCAACAGTTTTTACTTTCAGAAAATAGGTAATTTTTATATTATAGACGTCCATCTGTCGCACAGATAATTTTTATATCCACTGTGGAATGGTAACATAGCAGAATTGTTTGGAGTATCGCCGTTCTTAAGAAGTCCCAGATTTTCGCATCTAATCTGACTGACCCAATTCCTCATATTCTAGTACATTATTTTCTCTCATCAATATGGGATATTCACGTGTAACTATTGAAGGTCATTCACACACACGAATATATTATCAATTTCCTTTGGCAGATCAACACTTGCATTTCAGTTCTGTGCCAAACCTTGTTGAAACTGACACTATATCAATGTTGCCAATGTAATCACGAGCCACATGCAACATTATAAATTAGGTAGTACCGGATTAAAATTAGATTAAAATTTGGACCAAAAGATCACCGGGATACAAGTTGGATAACAAAGTTCATTTGAGAGTATGCAACTGTGAAGGACATTCATCATTCGGGTTAATTATTATCTCTCTACATTCATTGACGTAATTCCTCCATTATACATTTGAACATGTAGATTGCAATCAATAATTGCTATGGCAACAAAATCGCATCAAATCTATTGAATGTTTGACCTTGTAATAAATTAACAAAACGTTCTCCCAGGCCCAGAAAGTTGTAATATTATTTCCGTTCTCCAATTAAGCCAGTCAATATGAAGTTTATTAGAAAAGTCAACTTATTGATTCTTTATTAAAACCGTGGGGCTTGTAATTCCTATCAAATTGCAATGAACTCAATTTTAATGAAATTTCGGGTTTATGTTCGCCTGTGGCACACCCTTCTATATACAGGAGTGAGCATTAGTGTACCGAATTTTCTTCTACCAAAATCCCTAGCTTCGTATCTTTCCATCTGTCAGGTAGAAATCAGAGAGATGTTAGATAGAGTGCGCGAGCGACTATTTACGTGACCGGGTTTAAGATATTTAATCCATTTGGTGGGGGATTTCACGTAGATGCTCATAGTTGCATAAAACACGATGAGAACCCATTTTTTCACAGAAGATGAATGCAAAAAATAGTTTTAAACAAAATATTGTTGATTTATAAAGCCCAGAGATGATAAAACCACTGAATATAAGAGTACGCGAGCGTGGGGTGAAATTCAGTAAGAAGCAGAGAGAAAAACATCTCTCTGGTAAGAAGCAGAAAGATATTTCTGGTAAGAAGAGGGGATGAATATCGTAGCTTAACCTCGGTCATTTATTTAACAATGCATTCATTGCGTTAGCGCACTTAAATCTCTGGTAGAAATACCAGCTACATCGAACTGAACATTGACGAATTGCGCACTTTCTACCTGAATCCTAATCTTTTTAACACAAATTGCACACTCTACAGAAGAGGTTCCACATTCAAAGTAAATAAATGCGCACCAGATGACTCTTGAAATTGTAGAAAATATGAGGCCAGGGTGAAAAGTTACTGAATAATAAAACAGATGGCGCCACAATCGAAAATCCCTTGTGACATTTGTGATTTACCATCTTTAACTAGAACGCATTCAAATTTTCAGACTGATATGCCATTCAGTTCTGTTTTGACACTCATCGAAAGCAAGCAACTTTGAAGATTTTTGTAAACACACGGAAAAAAGTGAATTTCGCGTCTTGTTGAACATTACTTCTCGCGTGGAAAAAACATTACGCAAACCAAAGCATCGCTCGTAAAACATTATGGGGACTCTTCACCATCGATTGGAACGATTCACAAGTGGTTTACTCATTTTCGTTGTGGTGGTATGACCACAAAGGAAGCCGAATGTTTTGGTCGTCCAATTGAGGTTGCAACGCCAAGTCGATGAAATCTATCTGATATTGGACGATCGGCGAGTTAAAGTTCACGAGATTGCTGAGGCTATGGACATCTCAACCGAACGGGTACGGAACATTTTGCATACATTTTTGAAAACGAGAAAGCTAGCTGCTAGATGGATGCCGCATTTGCTCTCTGTTGACATCAAGCGCGACCGTGTGACAACTTCAAAGGGGTGTTTGGCGATGTTCAAGTGCGATAAGAGACTTTTTGCGCCGTTTCGTAACTGTGGACGAAACATGGATCTATCACAACACATCAGAGACCAAATAACAGTCGAAACAGTGGACTTGTCTTGGTCAATCGAAGCCGAAAAAGGCCAAAGTGGGTTTATCGGTCAACAAAGTCATGGCTACAGTTTTTTTGGGATGCACACGGTGTCGTCCATATCGATTTCCCTGAAAAGGGCAAAGCGATCACTGGCGAATATTATACAGAGCTGTTGGGTCGATTCGATGCCGATTTGAAGCGCAAGCGGCCGCATTTGGCAAAGAAAAACGTGCTCTTTCACCAGGACAACGCACCGGTTCATAGGTCCGCAGTCACAATGGCAAAATTGCATGAAATGGTACGGCGGAAAGAGATTTTGCTCCAACGATGAGGTCATCGCTGAAACAAACGCATATCTTGCAGAATTGACGAAATCTTATTATTTGGAAGGGATCGAAAAATTAGAAAAACGTTGGACAAAGGAGATTATGTTGAGAAATAAAATTAGTTTTGACCAAATAAATCATTACTTGTTTTTACAGAGACTTTTCACCTTTTCCTCGTATATAAAACTGATGAATTTTTCAATATTGATTTTATCCTCTACATATGAATAATGTAATATATTTTTTAATGACTTATGCAGATACTCCATTGTATCAGCAGCAATAAAATCTTTTCTCAACTTATCTTAATAAATAGATCCAAAACAATAAAGTCCCAAACTATTTCAAGATTTAATAAGGGTAGACCAAATGTATAGTTCAACCATTTTCCAGTGTCGCTCTCAACATTTCTGTATTCTGTTACTAAACCTAATTTCTGAATTTTTCTGAACCAACTTTGAGCTGAATGAAAACCGCAACCAATTAAATTTTTTTGTGGCCAGATAAACCTTATGGCTTTATGTATACTTTGTTCAAAATCTATTACCACTGCCTTTGAGGAAAAATCTATGACAGGCCGGGAATTTTTGGCGCTGCGCTGGTAACAGGCTAAAACATATAACATCATTCCTCCTTCTAGTATACAGATGTCTTGTCGGACAGCGAAGTTGTGGAACTCTTTCTCTATGCCTATAACTTACCTCCAACCCTTCAAGAAAAATACGAATGTCGATTTCCTCTCCCTGCATTCCACTGCTGGCTCACACGATGTTCTTCGAACATTATAGGTCTCGTGTTGTCAAAGTATTAAAAAAAAGATGATGAAGCTGAGGGTGAGCATATGTGGATCGAACTTTCTCCCATCCAAAACACCTGGGTTCCTTCCCACCCGTTCCTTCAGGAAATACACGCTATCTATCTCTACAAAAGGTACCATCCAACATACAGCTGGGATCTGCTTGGATTAACATTTTATTTATGTAGAAATTATTTCAACAAGAACGTTTAGGTTTAATTTCGATGGTGTAGTTCGATTTTGTTAATAAAAAGAACACGTTTCCAAATATTCTTCATTCATTGTTAGTTATTTCGCTATAGAAAAAATATTAACTAAACTATAAAAATAGGGAAATTATTCTATTTTGGATTTTCTCTTACTCGATTTGCCAGAGAGCATGTATAACATCTGAACAGTACGCACGTTATTAAAAAGAACACGCGTTCAAATGTTTTTCATCATAAGATGTCCGTCGATATAACATAGAGAAAGAAATTAACTAGACTAAAGGAAAATTGAGAGATTGCTTCATGTTGGAATATCTGCTACAGTGTTTGCGAGAGAGACTGTATAGCGTCTATACAGTACTCATGTTATCGGAACTACTTCGTCCTGACTGGTGGACATATTAGAAATGACATATTTTTAGACTTTTAATTATTTTCGTAACAAGGTTGCTAATGATAAAAAGAGGCAGAGGCATCTTTGCCACCTATTAGTTGATCTAATAATATTAGAGGATATAGTTGGCAGAAGTTCGCTTGCATAATGTGCAGTGTAAGAAGGTGTTGTGTTATTTTGGGAGCATGCCCGGATTTTATTGTTGGACGCCGTTCACTCAGCCTCAGCTGTTAATATTCGTCGCATCTCTGCGGACCACTAATGACGCGTGGCTCAGAACAGCCGACTCTCATCTCCTGGTTTAACGTGCAAATATTGGTGCGTGTAGAAGTATTTACTGTGCGGTGTTCTTTGTGGTTTTGTGTATTATTACATGCTTTGGTGTTATAATCTGTTGTAGTGCACTGTATTTGTGTGTTCCTCCTTTTACCGCATTAAGTTTTATGTTACTGTCACTGAAATGATTTATTGTCCAGACGGATTAGACGAAAATATTGGTACTACGTTATGGATTACGATTAAAGTAAATTTATACAAAGGAAATAAAGTGGTAGAGCTCATTATTATAACCATTTTAGGCAATTATAGAAATTATTCTCCAAAATCTTAAAAAAAAAACCTTTCTCGTTGAAAGAACGATTCTTTTACATTATTTACCTTAAATTTCAAGGAATATATAACTAATAATTGTTAATGAAAATCAAAATGTCTTTTTTGAGGTATTCTTACCTATTATCCCTTCACATATGAGTTTTCTCTAAATATCTTGAGATTTACGAAGTTCTCAGTTTCTACCCCAAATACCGATATCATTACAATCCTCATTTTTGCTTACACTTCATAGTTTCTTCATTCAAAACTATGACCAGTTATATGAAGCATGTTTATTTTAAAACTTTCATTGTATGGTCACAGCTCTTGAAATTGACGATTTTATATTCACAATGGCATTTTTCATTAGATCTCTTAGAATTGAGTACTGTATCATATTTTCTCCAATTTGCACCCGAGGGTCAAGCTTATTTCTTAACCAATACTAGCACTGGAAACTGTAGGCGTATCACCTGTAAAAACTCCAGTTAAAAGCAGTGAACGCAAATAGATTTTTTTTGTAATGTTTCATTTTTGATTACATATTCTTTCTTAAAAAAACGTAAATACCTGAAAAAATATTGTGATCAGTAGGTATTAGGGGACATTACTATTGAATATCTTCTAGTAACTAAATATTATTCAAGAGCTTTTTCTATCTGAATGAAGGATGCAGATTGTGACCTCAAATCCATTGAAAGCTTGAGCAAATTAGGAGTTTTTAGATAGACTTTTTATTTGTGATATGTTTTTCACTTACGTTTTTCATAGTGCTACGATTTTTTTGTTCGTTTTGATATTCTGCACTATCACTGATTAGATGTTTTTTTTATGAAAAAAAAGATTTCGATCGTAGTTTTCCATCTTTGAAAAAATATTCAATATTTTTACTCTTTAAACATTTTCCTTGATCGATAAGATATTTTATCATCGTTTTCCAATCAAAATCAACTCATTTACGACCTTCATGACATTGTGATTAATAGTTGTTCTTTTTCGAAGCTGAATATTTTGTTTTTTTATTCTACTAGAGATTATCCCCGCCTCTGGTAAAATTTTGTAAATTCACAAATTCGATCGGTATTTCGACCCCAAATTAAAACCACCTACTTCAAATTTTTGGATGTAACATACCTTATTAATTTTGTTCTCATAATATGTTTATTTTGTTGATTATTAAATTTTCTCATCCTAAGTACATTAGAAAGCATTTGGCTGAGTTGACAAATTCATATGTGGCTAAGATTGAATCAGAATTCAAGACGATAGTAACAAAAATTTAGAGATTGTTTATGACTTGTTTTTCTATTTTCGCTTTGATATAAGACCTGTTTCACAGCTTGTACTATTTGCAAAGATGCTACTACATAATATTACTCCACGTTATAATTGAATATTCAAATATTTGTTTCAAACAATGAAATCCAATTTATTAAGTCAGATAATTAATTATCTTCACTAGCGTTTTGATGTAGTTTCATGTAGTAGTACTAATTTAGATTTAACTTTTGATGAATCAAGAAACATTTAGTCCAGTCAAAAATGTGAAAAACATTTAAAATTTTATAGACCGCAGGAAAATGCAAAATTCTTTTTGCATCGTGTTCAGAATGGCTTCTGCACATCGTTAGTCAGAAAAAAAGGGAGCTCGTGATTATTACTATTAATAAACAATGAAAAATCATTTTCAATTAACAAGTGAAATATCTTTTATAACAAATGGAATATGTCAGACTCTTTTAATCCAAAGTTTCCTGAAATTTGGTATCAGGAGGTTTCTTGGTCCGCTGAACCCGAATCTGAAGTCGGAAAATGGGAATTCCGGCCCGTTTGCTGGAAAATCCGGAAAGCTATACCAAATCTTAGCAACAAACTTGAGTGGTATTGAAATAATGAGGTGCCGTGATGTGTCTCGGTACAATTTTCACTAAAAGAAGGAAAATTGTGTCGTTTCTCCTTCATATTCCTATCTCGATCCTCGTCCAACGTGTCTAATCATATGTTTTCGTGGTCGCTGAGTATTATTTTACGATTGTTTTCCGGAAACTCCGGAAAATGAAAATTTACCATTTCTACACGACAAACTTCAATTATTTTGTTTTTCGAAAAATTTTAGTCAGTGTTATTGGAATAATAAGGTACCGTTATGGTTCTCAGTATAAATTTCACTAAAAGAGGGAGAATTCTGGAAAATTGAAAAATTGCGTCGTTTCCCTTCATATTCCTGTGTCGGTCCTCGTC
The DNA here is from genome assembly GCA_958510875.1 of Endomychus coccineus. NCBI lineage: Eukaryota > Metazoa > Arthropoda > Insecta > Coleoptera > Endomychidae > Endomychus > Endomychus coccineus. Next base: position 26,331,778 of record OY294068.1, on the reverse strand, counting down.
AAAGGTGTCAAATTATAGTTTTTTGTGTTCGCTGAGTATTATTTTGTGGTTATAAATTCAAAAGCAACTGTAGCTTTTCGGAAAACTCCGAAAAATTAAAATTTTTCATATTTAACGACAATCTTCAATTGTTATTTTGTTTCTCGAAACATTTCAGACAATTATGATTTACAGTAGCTCTTTCAAAGAAGGCAAAAAAAGAGCAGATGTTTTTGAAGCATCAATGATGATGCGGCGTACGTGTACCATAGAGATCATATACACAAGATCTCTTTGACGTGGACACATTAACGCGTACGAAGAACACAGCAGCTGCCTTTGTGTGTGGAGGGAAAGGAACTGGCGTGCTGGCAATATTATCTGAGATGCAACTGTAAGATCACATCCCATTTTCCATCAACTTTCCAGAATTTTCTTTCTTTTGGGCAAAATTGTACCGAGACACATCACGGCATCTTATTATTTCAATACCACTCAAGTCCGAGAAAAAATGCTGTTTATTGCTAAGATTTGGTATAATTTCCCGGGTTCTCCAGATTTTCCATTTTCCAACTTCAGTTTCGGGTTCACCTGACAAAAAACCACTGATACCAAATTTCAGAAACTTTGGATTGAAAGAGCCCGAGATATTCCATTTGTTATAAAAGACAATCATTTGTTACTTGAAAATGGGTTTTCATTGTTTATCAATGGTAATAATCACGAGCCCCCTTTTTTTCTGACTGACGATGTGCAAGTCATCCTGACCACGATGCAAAAAGAAATTTACGTTCTCGTGCGGTCTATAAATTTTGGTAATGACCCCTATTTTTTCACACTTTTGACTGGACCAATGAAATCAATAGGAATATTCGGAGCGCCGACTGCAGAAACGATCTTAGCTAAAACTTTGTAATTGATGTTAATATTGAGTTATCAGGAGAGTATTCGTTATTGCCTACACATAAAGTAATAAATATAACAATTATCATTTCGACTTGAAATTATTTGATTGATCATCTTCCCAAGCGGAAATATGTTCATTCAGAAGGTTGAACTGGGTCTTGCCGAGTGTTGAGGCATTCATCAATATCCATTCGAGAAAGGTAACAGGCGAAAGAAGGTTGTAATACTAGGATAAATCCTAATATACATATCAATGTAGATGCAGGGCCTTTTGATTCGAGCCACCCTCACAATTCTAGAAAGCGTTATATTTTTCAAATAGCACCCAATGTGGGGATCGATTGGTATTAGTCCAACCTTAGGAAACGAAAGGTTAAAAAGTTATCTAATTTATGTTGAGCATATAGGAATAATATTTTTGATGCTATTTAAGTGACTATGAATTACATTCTACCGGCAATTCTGGCTACTTTATTTATAGGTTTATCTTTGATAGCATTTGGCTGATGATATTGAAACAATCAAAAACTTCCATATTCTTAACATCATGGCAAATAAAAATTCGGTAACTCTAACCCTTCGTTCCCTCAGGTTGGGACTAGTGTCAATCGATTCCCCACGCTGCGATAAAGATTTCACAAATATGGGGATACGATGGGCGTAATTCATTAATACGCTTGTCTTCAGTACGATATCTAGCGATAAGTAGACGATGCATTGGATTACGTCATTTCACTTAAAGCGTTTGTGGCTAACATAAATAATTTCCCGAAATTACTGTACGATAACATAACCGTGATTTCTGGACGTACGCGCATTTCTCATGACCAGGCCCAACCTTCTAAACAGTTAATATCTTTGAACTTGTCTATCTTGTGTCTGATTCTTTCCAACTCACAAGTTGTTTCATATAATCGTGAGGGTGGCACTAATCAAAGTTATACCGAAATGCAAGTAACAATAGACATTTAATATTTCATGCATTCTAGATTATCAGTTGAAATATCAATTAAACAAAGTTGTAGCAACAAATTCATCGTATTGCCACTACTATTCGCAAGGTCAGAAAGAGACAACGTTCCCGAATATCCCTTACGAATTTCGCTTTTTTCAACGTATTGTTTGGAGTATGCATGCGCTTGTCTTGGTAATGTCTCTCAAATTGTTTGTTTTATGCTTGTGCGTGTTATGCGTTTGGTTATTGTCGAGCCATGTCTGTTTTTTATGCGTTTCTTCAAAAGAATCAGCTCGAGCTCATATCGATAGTTGAGCTAGAGACATAGAGCTGGTTGTTGCATAGCAAACAACATTGGCTCTTGAACTTAAACTTTGGTTCCATCATTTTGCTATATATGTATTGATCTTTGTAGTAAGATAAACATCACTTAACTTATGCAGCTAAGTGGAAAACAATTCCATTCTATTTTGTAGCGTTGAGTAAAAATTGGGAAGAGAATCAACTATATGAGTCTAAAGAGTAATTGCGATCGATGAACAGAGATAGTTGAAACCGATTAATAGACTTCTATTTCTTACAAACATCAAAAGACCATGTAAAAATATAACTAGAAATTCACATCTATAACTAACGATACTTAAATTTAAGTTCGAAAATCGATGCATTTGGAGAAATCAAATTATGCTATCTGTACTAGAACATGATCGTCATTGTCAAAGAGTCAATGCGAATTACGCATCTTGGCATACAATTTCGGGCACAATTTAGGTTTCTTTTTTCGCGGAGTTTTCCATGATCCAGTCTTCTACAGACTGGATCTGGAACGTTATTCGACCCTTTTATGGCAAGTTTGTCGGCTTTTTCATTGCCTGTCGTTCCCGGCACCCAGATCAGCTTAACGCGGTTTCAGTCTGCCAGTATTTCAAGTTCTTCTTTGCATCTTCATACCAGACGGGAGGTCACTTCGTGACTTTTCATTGCATTGTCAATATTTCGATCTGTTCATCTTCGATGGCTCTCCGATTGTTTTCCTTCACGCATTGGAGGATTGCATATACCTCTGCTTGGAATAGCTGAAGAAAGTCTTTGGGTTTCTTGAGTATACTACTTGAGTATGTTCCCATTCAGTCCTTTCTGGTACTAATACCCTGAATGTGTTGTTGAAAGAGTATCGCTTTGGTATGTGATCTGTTCTCATGCCTAACACGTCCCTGGTCACGATTTTTACGATGTCTCAAATCTTCAGAGGTCCCAAACCCTCTAATTTTCCTTTAGGAGTGAATGCTACTACGGTGTATGTTACTTATTGTAGTTCACTTGTTGTTAAAAGCGAATGATGAAAAAAACACTCAGCCTAAATGCATTTAACGGTTTAAGCTCTTACAAGCCTCTGCTTTCAGTCAAATCGAGTTTTGGGTCAAAAAATTGTGAAAGGTGTCCATCGAGACCATCCATTGAAAAAAAAATTCTGATTTGCTCGTCACCTACTGGAGATATAATGGGTATATTCTATGACCAAAATGTAACTAGTTACGACACCACGAAGTTATTTTCCATATAAATCTTCCAAAAAAATTGTATTTTCCTTTCGGTCATACCTCGTGGTGGGAGGGATGGGGTTTCTAACTAGCGCACCTGTTTACTATCACCTACAACCCCCTTCGACCGCTATCTTTGGTTTCGCTGACTCAAAAGTGAGGTTAGGGAATGTAGCGAAACAGTATAAGATTTAACCCATAAAAATGCTAAATGGACCGAACTATAATGTTATATAGATTCTCTAGCAATTCAGATATTCAACATCAAAGAGTAATTTCCTATTGCTTGTATATCGAGGATTCAAGTTCAACTTAGTAAAGTTTGCCTCTCATGGTTTCATAAAATAATACTGTTTACAAGCCAGAACTCTCAATTGAATGTACCACTGGATGTAACCATTTGGAGTAAACAACATCTAATCGCTACATACTAACGAAATGTGAGATGTCATTAACCATAGGTGATTTTCTCTAGAACAATCCTTTTGGTTATGATTTAGATTAGCTAGATGTATACTTTTTCTAGTTGGTATCTCAAATCTGTTTGAACCAAGTATAAGGCTATCCAACAGCGAAGGCGACATCTGGTATTTGATCGAAATTATATGATTTCTCTTTCCAACATTCACTCAACGGTTTTACCAAATTTATAATTATCTGAAATTTGATACAATCTACCGAATTTAACTGACGTAATAAAGAAGATCTGACAAACATTTTTTCTTCAAAATAGAACATTGTGATGATCTATTATGGCAAAATGATTGATCTCAAAGCTCTTCGCTACTTTAATTGGGTATGCTCTGCTCTGGTAACGTTAAATGTTAGTTTTTAGGTGCTTTCGTTGGGATGCTGACATGCTCTGGCCGTTTTGCAGTTCGATATCACTATATGCCGCCGGTTCGCTTTCGGAATTGCGGAATGTGGTGGGCTCCGTGCCAGATGCGCATTTACACTGTATATGATTGTAGAATTCTGTAAATGCACTATCTGGTACGACAGCCCATCACGTGCACTCGTCCTCCTCTCGACATCTACCTGTTGTGATAACGTGCTTCTTGATGTGCACTTTGTTCGATTTAAGATGGAATAGTGATAATGGATGAATAGTTGTGAGGATGTGTAATAATACCTTCAGTAATTTTTTCCACAATACCTCACTGTAACCTTGTCACATGAAACCTGATATAGGATCTTATTGAGAAACTGGTAGAAATATAAATTTCACCGGATGCACTGTGAGATATAGTCCACCGGAATTAGAGAAGAAAATGGGTAGTACTCCTAGTTTTTTGGCACAGTATGGAGACCTAGTCAAAGTTGAAGGTTTTGGTATAGAAACATTTGTGTGATAGCCCGCATTGATAAGAAAGATTTGGGAGATATATAGTGTGACCCAGGGTTAAACCGCCAAACATTTAGGATCGGTTTGTTAGGTGAAAACAAGGTTCTTTTTCCCATAAGCATGTATCTTATCTTCATTCGTTTTCGAGATATTGGTTATCAACAATTCTAGAAAAAATCTTTAACTAATTAATTGGTTGATTGCTGTAATAAGGGTCTTCTTTTAATATAATTAGAATAAAATTATTAATTCCAGTGACATCCCCGAAGGTAATCTGATTGATATTTGGACAAATTGTTGTACGCCACTGTATAGAGTGGTCCAAATTGGATACTTTTGATAGGAAACACCAATTTCTAGAGAAGATAGAGAAAAACTAGCCTACATGTTACGAGGTCGATTTTTGAGAGAAAATGAGTGCCGAAAACCGCACTTTGATATCTTGACTTGTTCAAAAGATACAAGGTGTTTTTCAATTTTGTGCATTTCTGACCCACCCTCGTAACTTGTTTATTTATGAATATTTCTGATTTCTGTGAAAACATTCTTGAGACACTTTTTTGAAAGGAATCTAATGGTGTTCCTTGTTTTTTATTGAAAAACATTGTTTTGAAGTTATGACATAAACTTGTATTTTTTCTCATGGACCATCCTGTATATTTTTACATATTCGTGTTTGAAATAAAATTCTCTTTTCAAATATATATAATAGTTGCTACTTCTCTTTCAAAACATTTATTTTGTGACTTATTTTAGATGAATAATCAAAATCTGGGTTGCCATGCCTGAATACGAAACAAAATAGTTCTACATAACTGCTGTTGAAAACAATAATTAGTGCCTATTTTATAATAACTCATTAATTTGATCAAAAAACAGAATAACAAGAACAAAAATATTACATTTTTAAACTACATATTTACAACATGTGTTCAAATTGAGCACCATTTAAATCGAAACATAATTGACTTCGCTTCCTAACATTATTGACAGCATTAATTAATTCTACCGCAGGTATTGAACGAAAGGCATGGGAATCAGGATGCCGTTTATATGTGAGGTCCTTTATTCTTCCCCAGAGGTAAAAATCTGGAGGAGTAAGATCGGGGGATCTTGCCGCCCAATAAACAGGACACCGGTTGCCAAGCCAATTATTGTCCCCAAATATTTCGTTCAAATACGTCGTTATAATGTGTGCGTTATGACACGGTGCCCCGTCTTGTTGGAAGTATACGTGTCCAATTTGTTGTAATGGCAAATCATCCATTATAGGTTCGACAAATTCCCGCAATATTTCCACATATCGGGCTGCTGTAAGGTTACCCTCATAGATATGGGGACCGATAAACCTTCCTCTAAAAATACCGACCCAAACATTGAAACTGTATCGGCCTTGATTTTGTGTCTCCACTGTAATATATGGATTTTCCAAAGTCCAATTGTAGGTATTGTATCCATTAAAACTACCAGCGCTGCTAACGCATGCTTCATCAGTCCATATGATGTTCTGTCCAAAGTTTATGTTTTCAGCACATTTTCCGAAATACCATTGGCAGAATTCGAGCCGGAATTGTAGGTCATTTGGTAGTAACTTCTGAACTTTTCTTACTCTATACGGTTTGAATTTATTTTGTCTTAGAATTCGCATTGCTGTAGTCTTTGGAATACCTGTATTCAACTGCATTTTGCGTAGTGAAATAATGGGTTGATTTTGTATTTCCCCCAAAACTGTTATTTCTTCTAACTCTCTATCTCTATTCCTGGCTTCGTAAACTCTTGTCCTTGGTTTTGAAAAAGAACCGTAATTAACTAGGTCTTACTGCAATCTAGTGAACATATCCCGAAACGGTTGTCTCCTTTCAGGGTATCGGTCAAAGTAAATATTGCTGGCAACCTGTGCATCTTCATGTGATTCCCAATAACACTTTAGCATTTTAGCATTACATTTTTCGTAATTTTCATACATTTTGAATTAACAGGAAGATAAAAATATTGTCGTAAGTTCAAAACTCAGTTCAAAGAAGCACACTAAACTTGTAAAGCAAACTGCAATTATTAATAATTGTTTGACAGTACGCATAGACTGTAGTTGCTAAGGTATTTTGTTTCGTGTTCAGGGATGGCAACCCAGATTTTGATTATTCATCTAAAATAAGTCGAAAACAGCCACAAAATAAATGTTTTGAAAGAGAAGTAGCAACTATTTTATATATTTGAAAAGACAATTTTATTTCAAACACGAATATGTAAAAATATACAGGTGGTCCATGAGAAAAAATACAAGTTTATGTCATAACTTCAAAACCATATTTTTCAATAAAAAACAAGGAACACCATTAGATTCCTTTCAAAAAAGTGTCTCAAGAATGTTTTCACAGAAATCAGAAATATTCATAAATAAACAAGTTACGGGGGTGGGTCAGAAATGCACAAAATTGAAAAACACCTTGCATCTTTTCAACAAGTCAAGATATCAAAGTGCGGTTTTCGGCATTCATTTTCTCTCAAAAATCGACCTCGTAACATGTAGGCTAGTTTTTCTCTAGCTTCTCTAGAAATTGGTGTTTCCTATCAAAAGTGTCCAATTTGGACCACTCTGTACAATCAAATAACTTCGATCAAAACTCCTAATTCCGGTGGACTAATAGAATCATATTAACACTAACACTATATAGCGTCAAAAGTTTGAAGTTAATCAAACAATTACTGAATTAATTAGTCAATTCTAATGTCAAATTCTTTGGTGGTGAAAATTTTAAAATATCCCAAATATACGAAGATCCGTTTCTTTGGAACCTATGAATTCGCTAAGGCTTAGTAGTTTTAAATTTATATTAGTTTTCCGAAAATCGACCAATTATAATATTGAGGAAAAATGTTTTTGATGTGCAATTCACGCCTCACAAACCCAGTTGTAGTTATCTCGGTTTCTTTCCAAACATTTCCTGAATCAATTCTCCTTCGATTTAGTAAGTAGAAGTTTTCCTTGGCTCAAAGACAAGTATTTTGAACAAAATTTAAGATATGCGAGCAAAATATTATCTAACGAAACATATTTAGGGGAATTGGCCTTGAGAAATTACATTGTACACGAGTGATTCTTTTAAATATCGCCGTTTTACCCCATATACGAGGGGAAGGTGGAAAGTCCATGAAATATGAAACAAGAAATGATTTATTTGGTCAAAACTTCTTTCATTTCTCAACATAATCTCCTTGTTGCCCGATACACTTCGTCCAAGGTTTTTCTAATTTTTCGATGTTCAAGCGCGAATAGAAGGAGTTTTTGTGCCGTTTCGTAATCATGGACAAAACATGGATCCATCACAACACATCAGAGACCAAAGAACAGTCGAAACAGTGGACTTGTCTTGGCGAATCGAAGTCGAAAAAGACCGAAGTGGGTCTATCAGCCAACAAAGTCATGGCAACAGTTTTTTGGGATGCACACGGTATCGTCCATATCGATTACCTTGAAAAGGGCAAAACTATCACCGGCGTATATTATGCAGAGCTGTTGGATCGATTCGGCGCCGATTTGAAGCGAAAGCGGCCGCATTTATTTTTATCTATTTCCAAATTCGAAGAAATGGCTCGACAAAAAGAGATTTGGCTCCAACGAAGAGGTCATCGTTGACACAAACGACTATTTTGAAGGATTGCCGAAATCGTATTATTTTGAAAAATTAGAAATGTTGAGAAATAAAATAAGATTTGACCAAATAAATCATTTCTTGTTTAACTTTTCACCTTGCCCTAGTATATAGAAAATGTTGTTTTCATAAAGGTTTATCCAATTCATTAATTTTTCATAAAATTATTGAAAACTACTAGTTACTTTGACTGGGCAAGCGTCGGGATTGATATATTATGAATTTATAAATATTATGCGAAAAGAACATTGTCAACGTACTTTTGTACAATGATATAAATGCACCGGTCCTATTATAATATGGTGTATTCGTTATCACAGAATGCTAATTCGTACATGAATATATAATATTAAGGAGACTAATTACATCAAGTAATTGATAGGTTGTCATCGATAAAAAACATACAACTTATAGTATCTTATCAAATTAAGTTAAGCCTAAGCGATTTCAATAACAACGGATTATACAGTTCTTGGAAGTGTTTGATCCGTAATAATATTTACAGAACATCGTAAAATTTGTTAGTCAAACAAGTAGAATTATCAATTGAACGAGTAATTTGTTTTTAATGCTTTCAGGAAACAAAATGCCATTTGCTACGCAATAAAATAATAACGGCATGTTACTTATACGTTGAAACAAAAACATATTATCTTGTAAATTACAATGGGTAATTTTATATCACGGAAGTATACTATTTATTCTTCTGTTAATATATTTACGTAAATAATGGGAAATTTGTTATTTGAATTAAGTTTTTTATTTTGAACAAGTTGAAGAAATTGATTAAATGAATAATTAGTGTTTTAATTACTTCTAGGGAACGAAACCTAGTAAAACGACAGTACAGAAACACTGAAAATCTATTTTCTTAATTAATTCTTACGAGCATTGTAAACATTCACTATTCAAATAAACTGTAAAAATTGAGGAACAAAAATATTTCGTAATTACTTCTAGAGAACGAAACAAAACGGTAGGGCAGAAACACTGGGAATCTATTTTCTTAATCAATTTCTGTGAAAGTTGTGAACCTTTACTATTAAAATAAAATGCGAAAATTCTCTTTTTTCAATTGTTTCTTATATAGGTAAATTTATCAACTTTTAAAATTTAATGCACTCTAATCCTAACTCATTTAGTTCCAACTATTGAATTTATTATTGAGAAAGAATGTTTTATTATACAAGGTTATTTATTATATATTTCTAACAAATCAAATTATTAACAAAAAGTAAATAGAATCTAGTTGCTTATGTAATGGAATTTCTGATGTCAAACCGTAGTTACCGCAAATGCTCGATATGACCACCATTTTGTTGTTGTAAAATTACCAACCGTTCCTCCAAATTGTATACAGCACTATTCAACATTTCTGGTTGAATTGCATGAATTTGCTCTCTGATACTGTCCTTTGATTTCTGCAGCGTTGTTGGCCGTCTTCTAAACACCAATTTTTTTTAATAACTCCACTGCCCGTAATCCGCTGGGTTAAGGTCAGGTGATCTTGGTGGCCATGAATTTGCAAAATGTCTGCTTATAACACGATCTTGAGAAATCGCAGTTAACACTTCTTCAACTGGTCGGTAAATGTGCGGAGGTACTCCATCCTGCATAAAAATCATGTTTTCAATTCCTTCGTGCTCGTTTTGCAACTGTGGAATTGCATAATCCCTTGACATTTACAGGTATCGTTCACCAGTAACAGTTACAGATACGTCCTCTCTATTCTGTTGTTTCTCGAAAAAATATGGACCATTTTATTTTTCCTTGAGTCAAATATCGAACTCTAACAATTGTGAATATATATAATTTCTTGGATTACTATTAGATAAAGGATTGACTTGGAGGAAATATTGTGAACAAGTTGTTTCGCCAGCTGCTAAAGGAATTTACGTGCTAAGAAACTTAAACAAAATTCTATCTGTTAATGTAATGCTCACAACTTATTTTGATGTAATACACCCGGAAATTAGTTAAGGTATTTTAGCCTGGGGTCACTCAGCAAATACGTTTTCAAGATTCAGCGTAAAGCAATTAGGGTTATAAAAAGCCTGCTTTACCGACAAGACTGTAAGCATGCCTTACCTAAAAGTTATGTCTCTTCCTTGCATTTACATTCAGCATTGTCTAATAAATATAACGAATATTCTACTCGATGTGATATGCACTGTATCAACATTAGAACGAAATATAATTAACATATTGATATCACCGCATAAAACGTAGCAGAAATAGCGTTAATTACTGGGGTCCAACTTTTTTCAATAAACTATCACTACTGATTAGAGAGCTCCCACTCGACAATTTTTCGAAGGTTGTTACAAAATTTCTTACTGAACATTGTTTTTACACTTTTCAGGAATTTTTAAAATTTTCAGTTCTGCTTTGATACGTATTAACTTTTTATTCTTCTTTATTCTATCATAATTTTGAATTTTTTTTCTATTTTATCTTGACGAATGTAAGCCAATATTTGGTATTTAGCATGAATAAATTGTTCTATTCTATTCTATTGAAATGTTATGCTAATTTGCCGTTCCCAGTTGATAGAATCCTTTTAAATAGCAATAAAATTGAAAATGGTTGTAAACTTCTCCACAAAGATCATGTGAATAAATTATTGCAATTAAAAATATCGGAATGAGTATCGGTAACCACAGCAAGACGAATGAATGTTATGTTCAGAATAAACCAGTATATTAAAATTTATGTGAAAATTAATATTATGTAACTATCAAATTGTAGTCATTTCTGGATATTTCACAAAAGTGTCGAAATAATGTATACATTCTTCCTTCAAAACTATTAAACTTTATTATTGCATTTTCAGACTTTCAGAATTGAAAGATTTTATTTCCAATAAAGAAAATCACAAGGCTTATCGACTTATCGATATGTGTTGTTGCGTCGTGAAGATTTTGATATGTCCCTTTTTACAATGAAATGGCAATAATTTTATTGAGATGTTCCTGATTTCATTTATTACATCTAAAGCGTTACGTCATACATTTTTCCATTTACACTATGAATGTTTCGTTGCATGACGTGTAGCTTTAGTAGGTAATATTGGTTGTGGTGCTGAATTTTCGGGTTCCGTCAATGTAACTAGTTTTAAGTATAATTTGATTCTTTATGATACGTGTATGAGATGTATTTTTATCATGAAACCGTAATAAAATTTATAATTGTATATTATCACTGAATTTTATTGAATTGATTTGTTCCCTATATAAATACTCCGTATATTTTAGACAACAATAAAATATTGGCAATAGCAATAATGATGGAATATACAAAATATGGAAGATTTTCCTCTGTTCCGATTCAATCATAATAATAAACAAGAACATCATTGCTGCTTAGATTTACGCCAAGTACCTACCTCACTTTTTGCAAATAGTACCATAAATCTTAGAGAGATTTCTTGAAAACCTGATCAAAATGAAGTTGTGAGAGAAACATACTTCAAAGCAGAGATAGTTTATTATCAATCATCAAGCAAATGACGATACAGTTTTGGCACATATTGTACTTTATTATCAGAAAACACTAATAATTATAAAAGTTGCAATTGGACTCTATTCGCTACTGAAGTTGCATCAGCGTGAGGGAGAATGATAACTGGTTACGAATCTTCTCAACGCTTGAGGCTGCGAATTATTCAATTCCAATCTGGTATCTTTCAGAATTATACTTTTTTACAGAAAACACTAATTATAAAAGTTGCAATTGATCTCCATTCGCTATTGAAGTTGCATCAGCGTGAGGGAGAATGATAACTGCTTACGAATCTTCTAAACGCTTGGGACTGCGAATTATTCAATTCCAATCTGATATGATCTTGGAGAATTCTACGTTATTATCAGAAAACACTAATCATAAAAGTTGCAATTGGACTCCATTCGCTATTGAAGTTGCATCAGCGTGAAGGAGAATGATAACTGGTTAAGAATCTTCTCAAAGCTTGAGACTGCGAATTATTCAATTCCAATCTGATATGATCTTTCAGAGCCTTTTGCGGATCATTTTCCGTTATTTCTTTAGACAAGGAAATTTTGATAACAGCGACCCTTATCTTCCAGCATTTATAGCAATTATACAAATAAAATAAAAATGTACACCTTCAATATTTTTGTTTTTAAATATATTTACATGTAGAATAAAATTTATGCAATTTTGCTGTTGTTTTAATGAAGCGATAAACACCTTATTGGATGAAAGTTTGTTCGGAGTCGTGCTAAACGCATCTTACCTCCACCTCGTGAGAACGTCGTCCCCAGGACATTCAATGTCAGGAATCACAAGGTATTACCGCACCACAGTCACTTTATCAGTTTATTGTTACTGCTCCAGTGAACAATAGCTATTTACAACGAAAGAATTGATATATTTCTAGTTTCAAGATAATTGAACAAAGAGCATTTTGAATATATGAAAGAAAAGCTTATTATTATCATTATCGCTCTCAGTAGTCTATTGAAGAGTCGGTAGTGAATGGTGATTGTAGGCATGATTTCTGAATTCATCCCCAGAATATATTGGGTAGCCATCTGCTCCATTAGTCCAGATAACCGGTAGTAAGCACATATTATATTCTGTATTTTGTACTCTTGCCCTCTCTTGAAGTAAATCTGGAGATGAGATAAATCAAGGATCATTTATGATAACGTAAGCTGATGGGTTCAGTTGTGGCCAAACATGCTTGTATCTGGCAGAAAACGTCCTATGGAGCCATACCTTTCCATACAGCCCATGCCCAACATATCGCCAGAATCTCCACATGGACAGTATTACTCGGTGCTTTTCCCAGATGAGACTTTGAACATTAACTATTCAAGATTTGTAAAAATTAATTTCCACTTGAACTCGTTTTTTTTTTTGCAATACTAATGCAAAAATGGTATTCGATTTCTAATAATAAAATATGATGGTTCGTAGAGGAAAATTGAGAATACTGTTGGCTTGTGATCCATGATCGACTTATCAAAGACGACATGGAGAAAATATTGCGGGCTATTACTCCATTATATAAGAGCAACTTTCTTGACTTGTTACCAAAATTGCTAATTAGATATAGACATGACGCGAACACAGCGATAGTCTATTATCAACAGTAATACAACAATGGGGAAAGAGATTTCCTAGGAATATATGGATTGGAATTCCTGCTATAATATGTTATAATGTGGCTCAGTCTCACATGCAGAATTCAAAGCTTCAACGGCTTTTGGGAGCAATTCCTGTACTTTCATCACTGTCGTACGCATAACAGTTGGATTATCGCCAGTTCAAGATTGGCATCCTCTATCGGTTACGTGAATGTTGCGTTCAGTGTGTTAAGACAGAAATACTTACAAACTACTGTTTGAAAGTTGACAATACATAAATGTAAACACTTCTTATCCTAATCTAACTACAACTTTTCACTCTCATCTTTATTTAAATCCATACGACCCAGATCAGATTCCGTAAAATTAAAGTTCCAAGTAAGTAGGTAGAGAATATTGAATTAATTTTAAGCCATCGTCAAAGAATAGCTTTCGGAAGGATTCATTTGATTTCATTAAACTGAAATTCAATTGATTTGCATAAACCAAAACCTCAATTAAATACTGTGGTATGGTCCCTGCTTCGTTGGCACACCAGATATGAAAACCATTCATTGATTCCTCCAGGTTATGTTAACATTACAGTTTCCAGAACTTCTTTCTGAGTGTTGAAAACACCGAAGCATACATGTCTACCTCCTTTCTTTCTTCCCTGGATAATATATCAATAGAGATGATGATATTGCATAATGGTTTAGCCACAAGTATACAGCTTGCTGTTCAAAGAATTGGAAAGAAGATTAGGACGTTCAAACTATGTATCATCAACTTTGATGAACTTTATGACGTCGACAAATCTGGAGTTTACACAATCAATTGCGAGTCATGTTCAACATGCTATAGGGTCAAACTAAAAGGAATATTTTTCGATCCCTTCCAAATAATACGATTTCGGCTATCCTTCAAAATAGGCATTTGTTTCAGCGATGACTTATTCTTCAAGCTTGCGTTGTCCTGGTGGAAGAGCACTTTTTTCTATGCCAAATGCGGCCGCTTTCGCTTCAAATCGGCGTCGAATCGATCCAACAGCTCTGCATAATATACGCCAGTGATCGTACATCCCAAAAAACTGTCGCCATGACTTTATGGGCCGATAAACCCAGTTTGGCCTTTCTCGGCATCGATTCGCCAGCACTGTTGCGACTGTTCTCTGGTCTCTGGTGTGTAGTGATGGATCCATGTTTCGCATGAACTTTGCCAAACACTCCATTGAAGTTGTGACACAGTCAGGCTTGTTGTCAACAGAGAGCAAATGCGGCACCCATCTGGTAGATAGCTTTCTCATATTCAAAAAATTATGCAAAATGTTCCGTACCCGTTTGGTTGAGATGCACTTTAACTCGCCGATCGTCCAATATCATACCATGGATTTTTTCGACGATTTCTGGCGTTATAACCTCTATTGGACGACCAGAACGTTCAGCGTCCTTTGTGGTCATACCACCACAACGAAAATCAGTAAACCACTTGTGAATCGTTCCAATCGATGGTGAGAAGTCGTAATGCTTTTTCGACGCAAGAAATAATGTTTAATCAATACGCGAAATTCACTTTTTTTTTGCGTGTTTACAAAAATCTTCAAGGCTGCTTGCTTTCGATGGGTGTCAAAACAGAACTGAATGACATATCAGTCCGAAAATTTTAATGCGTTCTAGTTAAAGATGGTACATCACGAATGAAATTTTCGATTGTGGCTCTATCTGTTTTATTTTTCAGGGACTTTTCACTCTGCCCTTGTATAACTAAGTATAAAGAACATTTTCCCATATAGAGAAAATAATAGTGTAAAATCAGCAATAGCAGAACATATTTTAAATACTGGTCACACCATTTCTCAAGAAAGACATATTTTGCCTTCTACTTCGGTTTGCTCTGATGGTGATAGGTGCAAGATCATCTGTGCGTCAATAGTATTATATAAAAAATTCTCGGGAATTAGGTCACATTAACACTCTGTTATAAATGTTCGTCTTTACGTACGTTTCGGTCTCACGACCATCATCAGAAGACTTATTTTGTTAAAAAGGGGTTAACTAAAACTAATTAGCACAAGCGTCCATATCGCACAATCTTCAATCAAAAAGCTCACGCCGTCGAAACGAACAGAACCACGAATAATCGAAAATTGTATCGTTAATATTAAAGTATAAATTTTTTTGTAACAAGAAACCACTGTTAAGTAATATTCTCATAATGTACAAACCCATATTGCTATGGTCTCAAAGCAACTGAAGTTCTAAGCTATTTGTTTGTAATAACACGACCCAGATGTAGATTTATGACGTACTTAAAAAGGTTTTAGACCTGCATTGGAATTTAGTTTACTTTAAGCGTTCTTCCTAAAATATACTTTTAACATTATAAAGACGTATGTAGGAATTTGCAAGAGTTTTAATTAATCAAGTTAGTATAAATCTGACTCATTCCTATGATTTACAGAATTTGAATCCCTTTTTATGTGAATCATCTCCAGGATAGATCTTTTATAATAATTGGTTTCTTTAGTTAAAATATTAACTTTTTGTAATCAAATTGATGGTTATAATCAAAACAGTGCTTAGCAAGGGCGGTGGAATTTTCTAAGTTATTATTTCTTGTGCTATACTTATGGGCGTACATTCTTTTTTGTAAATATTGTTTAGAGATTCCAGTATAAGTTCCATCACAATCTAAACAATTCAATTTATATACTGTGTGGGTTTGTTTATCTTTAGGTATTACAGGTTTTAGATTTGAGAAATATTTCCCAACACAGTTAGTAGGTTTATGCGCAACATTTATATCGTACTTTTTCAAACATTTCTTAATTTTTTCTGAGGTCTCCGGAATGTATGGTAAAGTTATATAATTGTCTGTATTACTTGTTATGTTATTTTTATAAGAAGAACCATTATAGATTTTGTTTATTCTCTCTTTAATGATAGGATTGTAGAAAGTTTTTGGGTAGCCATTCATTTCCAATGCATTACGAACAATTTTTAAATTTTTGGGACGGTCCTCTGCGTGGGATAATTTTACCGCGCGGTCTGTGAGGCTGTTTATGACACTTTTTTTATAACAAGCTGGTGCAACGGAATTGAAATGAAGATAACGTTGAGACCAGACTTCTTTAGTAAACCAAGAAGTTTTTATTTTTCCATCTGCATCATGCCTAATGGTCATATCTAGAAAATTAATGTTATTGTTTATTTCTATTTCACAAGTGAATTGAAGTTTACAATGGAAATTGTTAAATTTATTAATCACATATTGAATTTTATCGTTGGGAACACACATAAGGCAATCATCTACATACCGTTTAAAGAATACAGGCTGAAAATCTAATGAATTTATAACAGATTCCTCTAGGCATTCCATAACGAGGTTAGCAATGGTAGCTGAAACAAATAGCTTAGAACTTCAGTTGCTTTGAGACCATAGCAATATGCGTTTGTACATTATGAGAATATTACTTAACAGTGGTTTCTTGTTACAAAAAAATGTATACTTTAATATTAACGATACAATTTTCGATTATTCGTGGTTCTGTTCGTTTCGACGGCGTGAGCTTTTTGATTGAAGATTGTGCGATATGGACGCTTGTGCTAATTAGTTTTAGTTAACCCCTTTTTAACAAAATAAGTCTTCTGATGATGGTCGTGAGACCGAAACGTACGTAAAGACGAACATTTATAACAGAGTGTTAATGTGACCTAATTCCCGAGAATTTTTTATATAATTCATACTGGGTCAAGAATCTTATTATGTCAATAGTATTGTTAGTGGATAAGGGCGTTTCTTTTTTCCACATGTCAGAATGTGACGTGTTGACTATTGGTTAAAAATCATTTGATTTTATACTGATAAAGAGTGGTTCGTCCTTGATAAAACCTTATTTACATTGAACTGCTTAGATTTACTTGCGTATAACGTAACTCAACACAGCACTCGAAAAATTACATTAAAAAAAAGAATTTATTGTGATATTTTCCGCGTTTTTCCAGAAAATGATATTTTTGAACTTTTTAATTAGCAAATTCGTAATCAGCGATCATAAAAATCCCTATAATGACCTTTTCACGATAGTTTCGATTTTATTTTCCGGTTTTCCACAGTTTTCCGCGAATTTTCCTGGTTTTTGCTATTTTGGATTGAAATACGCTACTGTTACATAGGAAACGCTGATCACGTAAAAATTTCACCGATTTTCCGTCCATTGAATGAATTTTCCGGGGAAATGTCCTCGGATTCGTGTTCAGCGACCCAAAAAACCTCCTAGAACTCATTTTGGAGGCTTAATTTTCATTTATTGACAAATTAAAAATTATCTTAAAAATGGAGTTGAAAATAGGGTTAATCTAGCATATAGGGGTGGATTGAAGAGTCGCTCAGTAGTCACAAATGACCTTCATGGTCCTTAGAACAGCATGGAAAAATTTTTTTCAGATTCGACCTCCTACAACGAAGCTAATAAGTTCCCCACTTTACAGACTGGACTATTAGTTCAGATAACAGTTTGAGTAGATCTTTTTCTATTGACAACAAAGATAGTTCTGAAAGTCTATATTCCCTTGTGAAAATCTTTTTAAGCTATTGCATATAGCTTTTATCGTGGGCTTTGAGCGCGGCGACCTAATCAAGAAAAAAACAAAAGACAAATACCGTAACGAAAATCTGAAGAAACAAAAAACAAATACCGTAACGAAATATCCTAAGACCCACCACTCCGCCTACCATGTAGCCCGGCCGAGCTTAAAATTGTCGAAATGTTAACTTTGAACCTTTTAAAAGGTCGTGATAGCCCCAAAGTGGGTCGAAAACTGTTTTGAATTGGTTAATTTTCGATAAATCGAATGACGTTCACGTGAGAAGCGCGTAGCTCGCGAGTTAGAAAAGTGCAAATTTACGGTACATAGAACGTCTTAACGAGGACTTTTCGCATGCGGTTTTCACTCCATGTCGTTAGTTTATGAACGGGGCCAACTAAATAGCATAGTCTCGGGCCCCAAAATGTCAATTAAATAGGAAAATTTAATTAAAACAGTTTGAGGTATTCTCAGCTGTCACCTACTAGCATCTGACATGCGACGTACGGAAGGGAATTTTCTAACTTAAACTAACTTGATTATACCGAAAGAGGGTAAAAGCTAGCGGCCCATAGCCCAAAATAATTTATTATAAATGGCGCCGGCCGCACGGGGTTCGAAACGGCCCCAAATTAACAAAATTGAGGTAAAATGTATAAACTCTAACTTACGCGCAGCGAGCTCCTCGAGGATATGTCAAAATGATTACGTTCGTAGCTAATTACATAAGACGTCTGGCGTTCATGCAATTGTGTTTTTATACAATTCGAACCTTCTAATTTCGATAGGCCACGTGAAAATTCCGGAGCCGGAAGCGCTATCGAGATCTGAACGTTAAAACTTTCGTATAAAATTGTGTTTATAAGTCAACTGACACTTGTCACCATAGATAACTCTACTACCGGTAGTAGAGTTATCTATGCTTGTCACAGAATACTCTTCATAGAGATCAAGATGATACTCTTTTTTACTCATAATTCGTGAAGATTTTGAAGGGGTAGTGGATGTTTTTCTGCCCAACTTTTCCCAGTGGCGTAGTGGTATGCAATAGCTTTACCGCGGCAGTCCCCGAGTGCCACACGTTTCATTTTTTTTAATAGTCTTAGTAGCATAATCAAATTATGCGTAGAAAACTTTTTATTTAGTGAAGAACAATCAGACCTGGACTATTCGGATGGCTTCATAACTATAACGTATAACTTGTAAAAAATAATTTTAATGTTGCTTCCAAGCCTACTTAAAACAGCGTTAAACTTACTGCAAACTTCTAAATCCTAGAACTCAGATTGCCGTTCTAGCTCGAATAATTTGCCTAGCACTAGCAATATGTTGATATGCTTCCAACGACCAACTCCTACTCCACCAGCGATCCGCCGGTATCGAGTTACTATTACTAATAAACGGCGTTTAGCGACGATAGCGGTAGAATCGTTCGGTAAACGGAATTAGAGTGAGACGGTCAATATTTGAATATATTATTGCGAAGTCAAAATAAATAAACATCACGTATCGTATGAACTAGATACATATAAAGAATGTTTCCCTTGCTTCCATGGAGCGCACGCCGATGGTATATAAAGCCCTGCCCTATTGCATTCTCTCCTACATTCCATTTAAAATTCTATAAATGTGGTTCTCAAATTTCCAGTTACATTTACACAAATCAAGACAGTAGACAAGTTTTAGTCCTGATTTTCAAGTGTGCCAAGAAGACATGTATAACTTTATCTATTAAAATTATTATGAAATGGTAGTTTTCGACCGTTTTGCTGTTTTACTTTGGTATTTTTATCAATTATTGATAATAAAACATATGACTTAGAAAATCGGAATATAATACTTCCCAGCTTTTTCAAACTTGATTGAAATATGTTCTAAATTCCTGAAACAATCCCATGGGGCTTCCAATTGCAATAAAACAGAAACAACACATCTAATTTCATAGGCGTTAGACTCGAAGAATATCATGTTTCATATGTTAGGTTAATAGTGTGCATTTATTTCATTTATATCGGGAATTGATAGTCTCTCAAAGGAAATGAAGATTCCAATCCAGCGTACAAGACCAATATGATGAAGACCTATGCTGTAGGTGCGATGGCAGTGTGGTTAGCTGGTTGTGTTGTATATCACGGCCACTATCCATACAGCCCTTTTACTTACTGCTTTTCTACGAGAAAATCAAGAGGATCTAAGGAGAACTGTGAACAAATGGAATTTTTCTATTTATCTATAATTTCCAAATCGGAATCATATCATCTTTAAAATAACATATGCTATTCTGTATTACTAATACAGACACCGAGTTCAGCGAAAAATATTTTATTACAACCTGGAATACTTGAATACTCTATCCCTGATTAATTTAAAGAAGTTTCTTTAGGTTTTGCCAGAGTAATACTCTTTGTAGGTTCATTAATTTATAGAATGATACATAGCAGTTTCTTCATTACAGTACAAATGCGGAAATATTACTGTGTACTGTATTTGACGGTAAATGGTAACTCTACAGAAAGATCTAGTCCTAAACTATATTCAACTCCAAGCTGCAGTGAACCGAAACAAATAAAGCTTGTTCCTTCCAGCGTTTCATTCCCGGCAAACAAACTAGCTGTATTTGTTTTGCTGCAGCTTCAAATAAAGTTTATTTACAGTATGTTTTATGAACGAAACATAACACTAGTTTTCTTTGAATCGTGAACTAATAATTTCAGCCCGCGAATCAATTGGTAGATAGGTTTCGTGGTATTAAACATCCAGAAAACTGTAGTGCCAGCTTCTCACATCATTCTTGTCTGTAAGCGGAGTTCTGTTGTTGTCCTGCTCTTGTATCTCCCATTCATTTTCACTTCCTCGCTTTCTCCTTCCCTTGAGAAAGAGGAAGGAGATTATGGGATGACTCACCTTCTTGCTTATTGTATATTTAAGTATTTCATTGATGTGAACTGAGAATACTTTTGAATAATGCAATATCTTGGGTGGGTCTCTTCCTATGAAGTTTGGTTTTCATTATTATCTTCAACTGAAAAGATAATGGTGATTTCCCCATAAGGGTCTAATTTAGATTCCAAAAGCTCTGATGAGAGGAAATATTGAGAATATTCTCATTGTTATAACCTTATATTATTTATCTAACAATATTTTCTTTTCCAGGGCAGCATATGTTTCTTTCGGCGGACTTCTTATGAGGTTACAAGGAGATGCTAACAATCTACACAGTTTCGAAGTGGATCAACACATGTATTTGTTGATGAAGAAGATCTTTATGTAAAAAAATTTGTCATGCTTTTCGAATAAATTTCTTAAGTAAATTAGTTTTTGCATTTCATTTCTAAAGTTGGATTTCTACTGGTACTTTGAGGATAAAGTAGTTCTGATAAGATATTTCTAGACCAGATCGATCTGTAACGTGACAAACCTATAGTTCCAGGCATCGTTTAGCAACGTAGTAACGACAGAGTTCCTTCAGTAGAAGGAACTCTGTTGAAGGCAGTCATAACCAGTCTACAACGTGGTAAAAAGACCAAAATATCTCACGCCATCTATGAATAGTTAGAGACTATGGAGGATATAGGATTCAGAAGAAATGCGTATTAACTAATTAGAAGCTATTTAGCAAATCGGTACAAATTAAAACTGAAACAGGTAATGAGAGAAAAATAGAATACAGTCTTAGAACCTATTTTCTTTGTAATATAACTTAATAATTTACTTACCCTGGCTTGCCGTGGAGAAATCCAAAGTTTTGCCGATGACACGACTATCTTCTATCAATCTGCATCTTGGGAAACCCTAAAATAACAAATAGAAATGAATATTATTAAGATACTAGATTAGTTTAGTCATATGCA
This sequence comes from Endomychus coccineus, assembly GCA_958510875.1. Taxonomy (NCBI): domain Eukaryota; kingdom Metazoa; phylum Arthropoda; class Insecta; order Coleoptera; family Endomychidae; genus Endomychus; species Endomychus coccineus. The sequence continues at coordinate 26,309,872 of OY294068.1, read as the reverse complement.
CTCAACAATAAATTCTGAAAAAACTACATTTTTAACATTTGGTTCTTATAAAAATAGCTTACGACAATATAAAGAGTTAATTATTAAATATCTCAAATCTGAAAACAAAGTAAAAAGGTCAGAATGCATTAAATACTTGGGTATATCAATAGTCATTTGAAATGGAACTATCATATTGACAATTGTATACATACTTCTAGAAGTATCCTGTACAAACTAGAGGTGCCACGAATAGGGATTTTGCCGAATACCGAATACCGAATCTTCGGCAAGGATCTCGGCCGGAACGCCGACTATTCGTCGGCCGAGTATTCGGCGACGCTTAGTATATTTCGCGGGCGACATGTTCCGACCTGCATCATTGAAGTGCTTTCGGTAATTTGTTTCATTTGCGAGTATGTCTTGTCACAACGCGCATTATTTGTTGATTGTTACATCAAATTAAATTTTTAACTGTTTGCTTAGTTTGATCAACAAATGCTGACAAAAATGTTTTCATTCATCATAACTTACCACTGATAGAGTTTAGGTATTAAATATGCTAATTTTTTATTAAAATGAAAATTGTTCTGAGTATTCTTTTCCATAATTTGGTATTCGGTATTGAATGGGTATTCGGCCGAATACCGAATAATAAAAAAAATGTGGCCGAATACCAAATGGTAGCCGAATATTCGTGGCATCTCTAGTACAAACTTGAATATTTCAGAAAAATATTAGGTATGTCGCGTATGAGTAGAATCTGCTTTAGTAGAATCCTAGAATCTTGTTGGCCATACAGAGAATTGAGTTCTGGTGGTCTGGCTGATACTCATTTGAAAAAGCTGTCAATTTTACAAAAACTGTTTTTTTTTAATAATGAACTATAAAGACAAAAGATATCCCTGAAAACTACTCTTTTCTGAAACCAAGATGTTAGATATTAGACAATAGACAAATATACTTTTTAAATGTTGTTACTTACCATCACAAAAATAAAACTCGTTACCATAAGTAGAACATTAATATTCAACTAGAGGTGCTACAAAATTACTATCAAAAACCACTGTTGCTGGAAAAACAATAGGTGAAAGATGTCATACTTACTAGTCATCAAGGTTATATAACTCACTTCCAGATAATATAAAAAATAAGTCACTCTCAATCAAAACTTTTGAAATCCAAGTCAAAAAATAATTGCTTCGTAATTAATAAGCGGAGTAGGGTGCACGAATTAATTGATCCACACATATTATAATTAACAAATATGACTAAAAAGTCCATTTCACCGAATTTTTTAACTAATGGATGCAAAGGACTATATGATTTTGATTTATGTTTATATTCTCATTTAAATCGATTTTTATTTGACTTAATTCTTAGGGTGAATCAATTCCTAATGTATACATATAATATCTGCTGCACTTTCATGAACATCAACAGTTGAATTAATTTTCTTTTTTATTTTATGTTAATTTTTTTGTATCAATGAGTTTTACACCTGAATGAATATTGTTATTATTATATTATTATGTCCCACTAAGAAATCAAGCAATGTATCACATTAACAGATTTCTCTAACTTTGCAAAAGTTATGGAGATTGTGAGACTACTTGGGTGCGCCAGATGGCGACACCAATGTAAGAGAATTAGAAACAAAAGAATATATGAATATAGTTCTAATCACGGTCGTACATACAGGTCTGGCGAATCGTATGTTTGACATGAGTCTCTTACGCGTCGCCAAACTCGTAGTCTCTCGCTCAGCCACTAGCTAGCGTAAAACGATTTCTTTCCGGAATCGCAAGCAGTGTTAGTAAGTATTCTGATTTGAGAGAGGAATAGAACTGTTACTCTTGTCAAAATGTATTACTCACCTTAAAAATAACTTCCCCTTTTTCGTTATACATGACGCGCACAAAAGACCTCGTTAAAACGATTTCTATCCGGAATCGCAAGCATCCACCTTTAACGCATTTCCGCATCTTTTGGCACTTTAAAAACAGAAGTTTCTTGCTTTACACTTTTGTACCCCGTTTTGCATTTCGGCACAATGCACGATTTCGTAATTTTTTTCTAAAAACGCAGGTATTCCTTGTGTTTACAAGTCAACTGACAGTTGTCAGAGAATATTCTTAAGTGACGACGACTTTTGCTACTACGCGACAGACGACGCTTAGCGGACTCACTTCTCACATAGGAAACAGCCCCGAGTTTCCAGACCTGTATGTACGACCGTGGTTCTAATTAAATAATACTACTTTGTAGCCGAACGACATCTGCCATAGAATTCATTCGAATTTTCCCCGCCAAACTAGGTACGTAACTTTTCTTAATTGTTAGTTTGCCACTTTTGTAGCGTCTTGATTTCTGAATAGGAAACATTGTCTAAGACAATGGAACAAAATAATTTGCAAATATCAGCTCACAAACATACACTGAATGTTTTAGATTCTATTCTGAAAAGAGCTATTTCGTTACGAATTCATTGACCTCTCGAGAACTAGGAACATATAATAGAAGGTTGGTGATATTTCTCTTTTATATAGATATATCCATGGTCGGCGATCATCGGAAATCTCTCCAGTTTTTCCACCAAGAACGATTCCAGGGAGGTAGACAAGACGAGCTCTGGCTGGTCACAACATCATTGTGAAACTCGATATCTACCGAGCTCTTTCTATGCAAATTCATTTCTCTATTTGACGGCGATGTGGAATTCTTCGACTCGTGAGGTCTTTCCTGACACCTAGTGCGAGTCAGTAGCTACATTGGTAATCAGTTGGAAAGCTGATTATTACTCTAATAATTAATGCAAGAGATAACACTGCAAAACTAAAATGGAAATTTGACAGATCCAACAGAATGTTTTCTTTTAGGCTGATCTGGTTTCCAACATTTCAGTTTGGAAAAAAATTATGAAACCGTGCATTGCGCCGAAATGCAAAACGGGGTACACAAATTTAAGGCAAGAAACTTCTGTTTTTAAAGCGCCGAAAGATGCGAAAATGCGAAAAAAGTGGATGCTTGCGATTTCGGATAGAAATCGTTTTAACGAGGTCTTTTATGTGTGCGAGCATGTATAACGAAAAAGGGGAAGTTATTTTTAAGGTGAGTAACACATTTTGGCAAGAGTAACAGTTCTATTCCTCTCTCAAATCAGAATAGTAAATATTGCGTTACGAGAAAAATTATTTTACTTAATAATGTGATTGTTGTCATACTTCGATCCAAGCGCCAGCTGGTGGCTGAGCGAGGGACTACGAGTTTGGTGACATGTAAGAGACTCATGTCAAACATACGAGTTCCCAGACCTGTATGTACGACCGTGGTTTCAACTGATTGAACCACAGTATATAATATCTCCATATTATGGATCAACTAGCTTTATCCTGAGACTACTGTGGAAATACGTAATACATATTTCAATAAAGATCTAGGAATCTGTGTACAAGTTATACAACGCACAACGGATTTTTTTAGCTTTACGTTTTGTACGTTGAGTATCCCCATAGATTGGTTACTACAATTCACATAACAGCTACTACAATCTCTTCTCTTGCATCTAGTTCTTTTAATTAAAGAAACAATCAATATTATCACACATATTAGGGAGCTAAAACTTATTGCTTACATCACGTGAGTCATCTCCTCAGAAAATGAATAATGATAAATTATCGAGTTAGAAACGTAAACCTATTTGATAATTGAAGTCAGAACAAGGATATGTTACGCTTTTCGCTATGTCTGCTTATTCAAAGGTCCGTTAATGGTAAATAGAGCTCTATGAAAGTCAAATGACAAATGTTACGTTTTGTCTTGTCACATTGAACAACATCATAGAGAATTTATCAATAAGATAGGGCATTTGAATTAAACCTAGAATGTTTAAGAGTATACGCATGGCATCAACTAAAGCAAGGATTCTTCTGATTGTGAAACAATGGAATTTACCAAGAAAATCTTATTTCTATGGCCTGTAGTTAAACCTTGGAATTCAAACTCGTTCAAAGATTATATCTTCAAAATAGATAAGCGACTAATCGGGAAGTGCCATGTCTCTCACCCATATTGTTAATATATGGTTGTAGCGGTGAGCGAATTAACAGTTGAGAGTTGATATACCTAACTCAATGTAAAACCTTCATAGATGGTTGTGGCCTAGGTTGTTAAATTCCCGGATATGCATTTTGTTTCCAGATTTCGAAACTTCAGCGGCATTTTTTACGGGCTAGTTTATTTTAAATTTCTATATATTTTGGTAATAGTAGACAGGTAGGTTATTTGAAAATTTGTTTTTGTAATTGATTGATTTTCCTTGCCCTTGATTGATGTTCCTTCTTTATATATTATTAAAGGAGTGAGATGCATGGCTCTTACCTAATAGCTTCTCGGCAAAATAGATCTTCATCGTATATCAACCATAGATTTAAACAGCAAATAAACTATTAAGGATTTCACACTGTGGATATACTACAACACTATAAATAAGAAATAATCAACAGCAACATCAGAGTAAACTACTGTTTACTCTGATGATGGTTACTTGGTAGCAGATAGGTCCTCAGTACTGTAACAGTATCTTTAGTTATATATAAAAATTCTCGGGAAATAGGTCACAATAACACTTTGTTTTAACTATTCGTCTTTACGTACGTTTCGGTCTCACGACCATCATCAGAAGACTCACTATGACATAGTGAGTCTTCTGATGATGGTCGTGAGACCGAAACGTACGTAAAGACGAATAGTTAAAACAAAGTGTTATTGTGACCTATTTCCCGAGAATTTTTATATATAATTCATACTGGGTCAAGAATCTTATTAGTATCTTTAGTGGATAAGTGTGATTATTTGAGAGTATTTGATATCAATTACGCAGCCGGTTGGTTGGTTTGTGTGATTTGCTCAGAGAGAAGGTTGCGAGAAACAAATCAATGTTAAATATCAATCGGGAGTGCTAGACTGGTCGATTTGTGTTAGTAATGATAGGTGGACTTACAGGCACAGCCATTTATAAAGACGGTTTGTGTAGATGGGCTGGAGATACAATACAAAGTAGAGACCTGTAATTAAATAATTTAAAAAGAAGAGCTCTGTATTCAAGTGGCTACAAAATTTTGCGGTGAATCCAGATGTTGACTGATAATTTGAAACAGTTTTCTTTTTCTTTTATCTTAGAGCACAGTGTATCTTCTTACAGCTAGATGTCACTAAAATGAAGGCAAATTGAAAGAGTTCTTCGATTTCTTTCATTGATAAGAAGTAATTTGCGTAGGAAGTACAGAATCTTTTCAATATTATAGATTAGAATTAATTATTCAATACGGTTTGTTTTGGCATTGAAAAATAACACAATAGACGCTCCTGAAATATTTGGGCTCCAGATTTCCGGAAAAGAATTATTGTAAGATTATAATTATATATAATATACATATCAGAAACATTCTATGATAAAAATGAGACAATTAATCAGTCTCTGGTGATAGAGGTAACAGGTAAGTGAATTCATGATCGGAAGCAAAAATTTATTATAGGATAAGTCTATGATTGAAATACAGGTCCTTCTCTACTCCAGTTTCTATAATATACGTAAATTATTGGGAAGTAGGACACATTAACACATATGTGAAATATATTTTCGTCTTTAGTACGTTTCACGTTTTGGTCTTACTATCATCATCTGGTATGAACACTAACTCACGTCATTAAAGCGGGGGATTCCTTAACCTAATTGCATTAAGCACTCAACGTCTGTATAGCATTAATTTCAATTTAAAATGTCTACATCGCAACAACGAACGAAACACGAAAAATTTAATTATAAAACATTAATGTGTAAAAGGGAATATAAACGATAATTATAATTTCAAAATAATTCGTTATTTATTGGGAAAACCAGCACATTGAAACTAATAATTTAGAAAGATGTGGCGGTTTCAAAAATTGGCTACAAACTCAGACTAATTATATTAGTCTGAGACTAGAAACGCTTCATTTTCTTGGTAACCACATTAGATCTGATCTTTTTATTGATCTAATTTGATTGATTGGAAATCAGTCAGATGAAAATAACGCGTGCTGTAATAAAATCTGTATCGCACGCGAAATGAGTGAGATAAGGAGTTCTTATCTTACGGGTGTAGATAAAATCATATTTCTATCCACCGGCAATTTTAATGCAATTTCCATATACAGATACAAATAAAAAATCTTCAGACTTTTCCAGAAATTGGCAATCTGATAGGTATAGTGAGCAGGTGGGTATGCTGGATTTATAATATTTGAAATATTTTCTGGTAGTTAATTAGTTATTGAAATTCAAGTTTTAACTTCCTATTCAGTGATTTCACAATCAATATTCAGCAGTACAAAATATTTTAATTCTACTTAAAAATTGTTTATTCTTCAAAAGGATATAAAATAAAATAAAATTGATTCATTGGTCCTTGAGGATGGCATCTAATTAAAAACGAAGTATAGCGACAATTATTATGTACTGTTTTATCGGTAGATAAGTTTCTTGCTTTTGCCTAGGTGAGGCAATATGAAGTACCAACGGCGTTAGAAATTCTTGCCATCGCGTATATTCCGGTACCCACAAAATTTGGCCATGAATATAGCTCACATCAGATAATCAGATAATATTGAACCTTAAAACAAGAAGAGGTAAAGGTAATTAGTTTGTTTACTCTCAGTAGTTCTATACTTTCACTATGAGTAGGTACTTAACAGCTTTTTAGGAAAAACAAAAGAGATTAAATCGGTAGTAACCGCGCTAGTAAAATTCATGTACTTCGCAAATCAAAACGAATGTAGTCATTTTCAAGAAGGTCCTTTCGTCTTATCATAAAAAAATCACAATAGGTACCCATTTGGGAATTATCAAATTTCATGTAGGTACGTACTTAGCATAATTCGATTATATGGTGTATAAGTAGGTATTTCATTGATATTTGAAGGAATACCAAAAATATACTATCTGGGACGAATAAGTGATTAACAGAAGTAAAAAACTACTTATATGAATATCAAGATTGTGATTAATAAAAGCATGATGTGAAGTAAATTTAGAATTTAAATCAAATCAATTTGTCTTTAACAAAAATATTTCGTTTCCACTGGAAAAGGCGGTAATCGACCCGTAAAACGTCACATTATTTAAAATAATTATTAATGCAGTTTGATTGCAATGTAAAATAAACAATTGAGCTCCAAGTACTGTAATTGTAAGGGAATTGTATAAGTTATAACATGAAGTTTGATTGAAGTATGTTCATGACCATTAATTTCTGTCATTATTTGAGATTGAGATCCCAGTTTAAGACACACCTTCGAACTAGGTACGAACGAAGTGATATCGAAACGAAAGAAAACTGACTAAACTAACTGTTGTTAGTTGTGTTGTGTAAAATGGCTTCGAAGGGTAAGCTGAATGACGAGGTAAGTGAATTTAACGATTTTTTGAATGAATATGTTTAGCAATGTAGTGTGGTGCTATTACTGTTAATTCAGCGGTTTAAATAGTGATAACAGCTACGTAATTCGGGTCTGATAAGATAAGAATGAGTTTAAACAGAAACCAAGGCCACGCCTATTTTGTTATTATTTATGAAACTCTGTTTGGATTGATTATTATGTACTTATTACAACGAAATTTACTCATAAGGTACATTTTAAATGTTACAGGTACCGTATTACAATATTTTAAAGATATTTGACTCTAAAATACTGGAATTGTCACAATTTTATGGTATTTAAGTTAACCTAAAAATTACGAATTATGTTTTCTTTAGTTTCATGTAAAACTACTGGGTTATTGTAAAAAATAGTTGTTGAAAATATTTCTTGTGTTGAAAAGTTGAAATATCTATGTTGAGTTACACCTTGTCTTTAATTGGAATTTCATCTTGATTGTTAATTGATGACTAACAGGTTGTGTATTCAGGAGTGATTACCATTTTTGTAATGACTAATTTTTGAACGTTCTTACTTCCCAAGAAAGGACGTTTTGACACTATCGTTTGATGGTCCTCACTGAAGCACAATATTATTATGAGTTCTGAGTGTATTCATCCATGAAACGAAGACAATGATGGGAAATTTTGGAATCTTCTCTAGTGTTGAAAATTTTTAATTTAAGTGCCATAGCTTGGATTGATTAATATACTCACACAAAATGTGATGATATGAAGTCTTACGCATGATTTATTTCAACTGTAGAAGTAGGTGTCCAGATAAATTAAAAAAATTATCGACATTTATTTACTTATGTAACCTATGGCTACATAAAAAGAAAAGATGTAAGGTAAACAAACAAAATATAAAACAGAAATCTAAAACTAAACAATAATATGGGAAAAATAAAACAGATCAGTGTCTAGGATCAAGATTCTGGAGCACTGTATGGCATAATAGCTATTAAAGCTAGTAGTTCTTGTTCATTGAAATTGTACTTAATTCAATGAAATAGAATAATTTGTACTTCTTGCTACAAATAAATAAATGTAATGATGAGAAGTTGATATTTTCAAAAATTCATTAGAAGATGCATTTAGAGTTATCCCTTATACGGAGTAGTATGAACCATTGTTCTTTACACAACATGTTTGAAACAATAATAAACTGATTTATTTAGATGATACTAAACTTTATATGAAATTTGTAGAAGCTGCAGAGAAGAATAAACTGAATTTCTAGATCACCAGGAAGTGATTTTTGATGTATAATCACTATTATTACAGTTTAATATATAGTTCTTCTTAGAATATGTAGGTATTTCGAAAACGCAACTCTTTCTTTTCATTGTTCAACTTCAAATTGAGAATGAATCTAAAATTCATAAATGATTCTTTTAGAACACAGATTATTTTCATACAACTGAGTGCTGTGACTATAGTATATGCTACTGAAAAAAGTTTTATTGCCTCATCATTCTCTGTTTCACATTGGATCTTGTGGTAGCACAAATTGTATGAGAAACATTTCTTCTCTATATCCACAGAAAAAAGTTACAATTAAAAACTCCTTCATTTGAAGTCTTCTTCAGTATACCATACGATTGTTTATTTTTTACTGAAAATATTGCTTTGCTCTTTACTTTCGAATACCAAACATGCTTCAAGAAAACGATTTAGGTCATTGATTAATGTAATAGCTTCAATCAACTTAAATCCAATAATTTTGGCTTCCAAGCTTTTATAATGGAGAACAAGAATTAAAACTGCCATTTAATTCAGAACTGAGTTGGTTGGGGACTGAAATATTGCCTTGAGGTTCTAGAAAATCAAAATGTAAATATTTTATCTAATCCTTCTTCTAGTGCCTTCTTCTTGATCCTTGATACAATTGTCACACCAGTTTATTATAGAATATCAGAATTTGGTTCTCCTTTTCGATAGTTGATTTTTAATCTTTGGTATGTTGCTATTATTGTTTTAGCTCATAATTTGTTTTAGCGAAGAGTTGAGGCAATTCACAATTATATTAAAATTATTTTTATCTGTTATATTATATTAATACTAACGTGACTACAGTTTCGAAAACTAGCGTATCTTCTTCAAAATGATACTAATGTATGAATAAACATGAGAAATCTTAATCTGGCGGCAGTATACATAATACCTTATGTATATAGGTACAGCGTGACGGCACGTAATGGACTCATGGTTTTACCCCCCATCTGAAATAGCTCAACGCGCCTAAAGAAGTTTTCACTTCATAAATGAAGCCACAGTGTTCTCCCAGTAGTGTACTGCATCAGTTACGATTTTTCAATGTTCATAAGATATCTATTGATTAGAAAAATCAAGATATCTCGAATAGAGAGCCTCCTAGCAAAATTTATCAAAAAAACTTTTTTATATAAAATAAATCGAGTTCAAGTATAATTTATCACCATTGGCTTAGAAGTTTAGGGAGTTTAACTGCGTACAAAACCCCGTAACTACGCCTTAGTATTTGCCTGAAACACTTTATGATCATGGTGTACCAAGTTTGAACTAAAAATCCTCGTAAAAATCGTCATTTGTTTAGAACATTATGAATAACAGTTAAAAACTCCAGCATCCTGTATCTAGAAAACGAAGTGTTTTTATATGTTTTATCGTTTACCAAAATTAGGAACGAACACACGCTGTGTGATTGATGAAGTTGGATTCGACTTTATATAAATCCATAAAATCATTAAGGAAAAGCTTTCAAAATAATTAAAAACGGGATTACAATTAAACTTTGATGTACTTTCGATTCCCTGCACTGGAACATCGTCAGTATTTCTAGCTGTGCTTGCATCGAAACATGTCAATAATTCATCAAAGTTTAAAGTGTAATCCGTTTAAAAAGCTGAATTTTCTTACGGGACAAGTTTCGAATGAATCATGGTAATATTAGGGAATCAAATTATGATATTACCTTGTTATTCAGAAATTGTTTCTCCCGTTTCAAATCCAGCTCGAGTTAGCCCACCAACGGATCATAGGAGTTATGCTAGTTGCCTACCTTACGCGAACATGGATATACATTACTAATGTACTATAGTTTAAATAGAAAATGAGTCACATTATATAAAACTCAATGAATTAATTGCATGATTACAATTGAATGTTGTAGTCTTGTGACGTAATGAGGGGGCGACCGGAAGTGCCCTTATTGCAAATTGCGTCACAAGGGAATTGTGAAATGATGAATTGACCATGCAGACTTAAATACCTGTCGTGTGAGTAATTGCAAATGTACGTTTGAATAGGCATCATTAATCGTATAATGTACGACCGAGTTGTTATAGTCTCTTCAAGATAAACATTCCCAAATAATATACAGGGCTCTTCACGAAAGGTTACCATTAAGCATACCATAAAATTTAAGTTGAAAATTAGATGGAAATTGTTAATAACTAGTTTTAATTTGATTTAGGTGAATCAGTATGAGAAGGGTCGAAGAATGGCAGGTGCAACATAAGGACCCTTTGTATTCTGTTGTATATGTTGGGGTAACTATACAATGCTAAGGTCGCTAAGATCTATTGTGTCCCCTTCTTTTGCTGAACCGTTCAGGATATCTCAAACACTAAAGCAGTTCCTCCAATCCTATGGCTCTTAGGGAGTTCAGGATAATTCTTCAGTGACCGTTAAATATTTTTTTGCCTGAGTTTTAAACCCAGCAACATTTGTGTTGTATTGTAGTATCTCATGGCTTCACATCTAAACCACAGCACCATGCTGTGTCTACACTAATTAGTGATGGCGGTTCAGTATTCTATCTCCAAAATCACCAATAATTCTGACGCTCCCACATCAAGCTTAAATCGCATCTGGATTTGACCACAACTGTTTGCAATCGCATTTTGACGATATTTCGGAACATCTGTGAATTATAAATTGATGATTTCTTTGCCTTAATACGAAATGTCTGTCCTGCACATTTCTTCATGCTAAAAAGAAAGAATTATACATCAAGGCGAAAGGATATCGCGGACTTGTGCTTAGTGGCTGCCAAAATCCACCAATGGAGCAAATAACTAAATATACGTTAGCAAATTTAGAAAGATCTTCTGCGGAAATATGCCAATAGTGACCTAAATAGTATATTATACAATGAGCACAAAATGAGGCGCTATTTTGTACGAGCTGCATACTACAATTTTTCTGCGACTACTACTACTCACTAGTGGTAATATATATAATAACGCTATGTGCCCAAATAGCGCTGGAAGAAAGAATGCAAACTCACATCAGTATATGCACAGACAGCAAAGGCAGCTCATTACAGAAGCCGTCAATAAAGATGAACTCTAACCAAGAAAATGTTAATAATGATCCAAAAGGTGTATCATCACTGGCAACCAATTCCACTGATGTTCGTATTGACAGCGAGAATACATCCCTAAGCAGCGCATTATTCGAATAGAAACTCCACCTTCCATATTTATTTGAAATAGTTAGTTTGCAGTTCAGTTGATATTTTGACATTTAATAATAAATTTGACATTTCTACTATATCTTGAGGTCATTCATTAGAAACGTTTCAAGCACGTGTGCTACAAAGATCTGATTGCGCACGAGTTTTAGTGCAAGTAAAATAGCGTTTACTATGTTCGATAGGATGCTATTGGCAAGTGCTCCTTCCATACAAACTTGGTATGATCCCTTCCAGCTGAAAGACAGCCAGAGTTCTTGTAATTTCAAAAAAAGAGAAGAAGACCCAATAATTATTGTGGTGGTTTACGGAGTATCCTCCAATACAATAACTCTAGTGTTCCACAGGGACCTGTATTGGTACCTAATTTGTTTCTGCTCTACATCAACTGCTCATTGGAAATCTATTATTCATCACGAGGGATTCTTTGTAGTCATCCCATCATTGTCAAGCTCGAGACTTGTCAAACTTCGCCCTAACAGACTTAATTTTTCCATCTTGGCTTTTGGCTTAGTGAGGTCTTCCTTGATGCTTTCAAAATGTTAGGAAAAAATCCTATTTATATCTCCTGTCTCGTATAGTCATAATATATAAAAAAAAAGTGTTTCGAGGTCCGCCCGTGACAAAACAATCGCAAATCGAGTCAAGACGTTCGCAGTGAACACATTGTTTTATTCTTATTGTATGCAATCCACTAATGAAACCATCAACCATCAGGCTGCTGCATTTCTGTATCACAATACAACTGTTATACATTTTTTTATAGAATTCGATGTTGTATATTTACAACAGGCGCAGATATACTGTGCAGCTTCCCAAAACTAGAAAATGAAATAATATGTATTTTCCGAAGCTAAGTGGGTACAAAATAGTTCCGTTCATCTCAGTTTCATTCAATCCTTCACGCCTAATTAATGGGATTTGGAGCTTAGTCATTTTGGATGTACTGTCTCCAGACTAGTATTCGCTAGTTGCTCATCAAATTATTAAATTAGCACTACAAATTGAATTAGCTCAACCAAATAATAACACCGTTTATCTTTCTAGATAAATTTAAGTGGGTAACTTTTGACTAGACTTGTATCAAGTATACTGACTCAACATGTAATGTTTTGAAAAATCTGAAATCAGGATTATCAACATGAATTCATCTGTTGCGAGATTGTTTTTATATTTTCGATTGACTCCTTGTAATATGTGTTGTGGTTTTTATATTTAGCGAACCTGATGGCCGGGTTATTGTACCCACAGCAGAATTCAATCAAGCAAAATTGGCTTTTGCAACGTTTGGGGTAGTTCTAATTTCAGCAATTCTCTCGACTTCTATGTGGGCCTTCAATCCGTTTGAACCCAATTTGAAACAAATGTAGGGCCATTGTGTCCACTGGATGTATACTTATACTTCTATTCTATATCTATGAATATAAAACCTCAGGAAGGAGCATTGGCTGAATAAGTATACGACCGGGCTGGTGTTTCCGGTTAAGCAGTGGCGTAACGTATCCAAAGTTATAAAACCAAAATTATGTTGTAAAGTCTTAGGAAAATTGAAAATTTATAACCAAATATCAACTAAGCATTTTTAATGCTCATTTAAAATTAATGCTTGACTCCTACAAATACACTTTAATATAAGTCTTCATGATGGGGTACTCACCTATGGTGGCAAAATTGCATGAATTATTGAAGATTATGTTGAGACATAAAATAAGTTTTGACCAAATAAATAATTTCTTTTTCCATTTATTAGGAACTTTTGACGTAGCTCTAGTACTGTTGTTCAATTCCACTATATTGTATCGTATTTGCACACTGCAATGTTGACCTAAGCGGATTGACTGAGACGAAACATGTTGGGGAAGTCCTGTGACTTGTTTTTTTTTCTCTTGGAAAAAGATAATCACATTGTCCATTGGTATACCACAATTGGGTGAATTCGAGAAAATAGTTCATAGGGAAGGTATGCATACTAATATTTTCTTGATTTATTCTTTTATAGAAGATATTACATCGATGAAATGATGTAGGTAGTGAATTTTGACACCCTGTACCTTTGAATACAAGTGAGTAGTATAAATGACCACAATATTAGAACTGAATCATCCTGTATAGTGATTTATAATAAATTAGAACAGGTACAATCCATCATAACTGGCCTACTTTGAGACATAATTATGTACTGAATTCTAAAATAAAACCGTTTTATGCGAGTGTAAACGTACTTCCATGATACTGTTGTGTAACACTTTCATACCCTTCAGTCGATCAATAGATGTCGCGCCTTGGCCGCCGCCAGGGAAGTTTTGCTTCCCCACAAAACCAGTCTGCAAGACGCCAAAGTAATAACATCCCTGATTCTTATTTACAAGATTATATTCTGGTTCTGGTTTATTTATTTTCTTGAGAGGACCATGCTGAATCGATACTTCATTGTGTGATTGAGTGAAAGTTAGCACGCAACTCCCCTCGACCACCCTCTCACCCTTCCTCGTCAGGATGACGTTCAGCGTACACACTGTCCACACGTACAGAGCTAGACTTTCTGTCGTCGAAAACAACGTTCTCCGTATATCCGTGCACACAATGAATTGCTCTTTCCAAGGATATGCCTAATATTAGCTCTACATTTTTATAAATAACTTGCTATCTTTCCATGTATGTCGGTGTTCTAGGACAATAATTTAATAACCTGCCTAGTGGCACCTACTTCATGACCACGTCTGGGGTACCTGCTACCTATAGTACAAGAGCTGATAAATATAAAAAAGCCGTGAATGGTAACCTTCTGGGTTATAGCACAAGTTATTGCGCACGCTTTGAAGGTTTTCTATGATCGGAGTGGTCGTTTTTTAGAACGAAGATCGTATCGTTAGGCCCATGTGGGTATGTATTGTAACTTTCTGGGATTATGAAATTATGATCTGGCATCATAAAATGTATAGGATTGTACATAAACCAGAAATGCACATATGGAAGAACCCATTTTTCGACCCATAATGTATAGGGAAAATTTGGCCTGAATGGTAACCTCTTGGAAACAGTGTCTTTCGATAGCCTATACAATGCTCATCATGAAACGATTAAGGTCAGAAAGGTTGCGCCGGTTAGTTTCATTTAAATTGATCAAATGTCTGCAAATTTAACTGAAATTTTTAATTTTTTTTCCACTTCAAAAAATCATTTTGACAAGAAAAAATTTATATTAAGGCTCTAACCTTTGCCTTTGTTTAATGTATGGAATTTTTTCCTTGCCTTCCTTCGAAAGTTACAAGCGAATAAAGCTTAAGATTATCAAATATCTTTTTAGGTGTAGTTTTTCTACCAATAGCAATTGGCTGAAAAATTGTGACGGAAGTGATTCTCGAGAACCGCTAGAATTTGCTAAAGCTATTGGGAAATTCGAGCTGTGAATAACACAAAGAATTTATTTATGAATGGGGGATATATTACAAATCTTCTTCAATTTAAATTAACGTGTGACAGCTGTTTCTATGAAAAATCTTGCCATCCGGAAGCCAAGATTTTTCAAGATTAGCTAATCGTGGAAGTCTACTATTCAAGATAGCTGTTTCTATCATGATGGGTCTAGTCAGAACGGGTCACTAATATGTTTGAGATATGTACGTTTCCATCATAGATCCTATACACTTGAGTCCAAAGTTCTTTTGTTTTTGAGATTTCAAACAAATACTTTACATTCCAGCAATTAGTTTTTAGGAAAAATTCCATATCTGTAATCACCAAACAATCTAGTTCCATTAGACTTCACTAAACAATTCGAACCGGCTCCATTTAATATGATTTGCATAACCTACTGTCATCAACTGTAGATATGTATTTGAATAACCCAGATTCCTCATTTCTGTCCCGTTAATTAAATCATTCTAAGGAGCACAGTGTACTTGTAATCCATTTTTGGTAAGTTTATATCTGATTTGCTCATCCAATACGTAGAGAGTTCCAAAATCGTGAATGACGGGCAATATTGCTTTCGTCAGCAGATATTAACAGGAGACTTGCTTGCCAACGTAACAGCTGCATGGCAGAAATCTGTTGTAAAATATGGGGAATCTCTAGCTGTAGCATTGGATATCTCCAAAGCCTTCTTGGGAAACTTCCGTCATATTGTTTGGCGACTCAACTTTGTCGCATCCTATCGAGTTTTCTCTCAGATAGATCACTCCCCGTGGTGATTGACGGATTATCCTCCTATACAATGGCTGGTGTTCCATAGGGATCTTGGCACCAAGTTTGTTTCTCCTCCATATCAACGATCTGCTGGAAGTGACCACTTGTCCCGTCCACAGCTTTGCAGATGATGCATACCACTTTCTCATCTAGAGCCCCTGTACCATCCAATGCTCGAGAGACAACTACCGGGCCGGCGGACAGCGGCAGTAGCTTCACAAGCAATTTCCTTTGCGCGGTCCTCGAGATAAGTAACCCCTCGGGGCGAAACTTACAGTTGCCACATACATTTCATCACTAAAACCACGATACCGTGCCCGTAATGAATCCGCCCAAAGTGGTCCTTCCACGGTGAGGGCGAAAAAACAGCTGCCTCTGCATGGGCAAATGCTGCACCACATGACTTAACTCCTAAAGTTCCAGGTTTCTGGGTAATGTATTCAAGGCCAGGGCAATGATAAAGGTAGGCCGATGATATGAGGCCGACGGCTATTCGTCAAACGGAAGCTGTTTTGACACTACACGAGTAGGCAGGGGGAGAGGGGCCCAGATGGTTCAAAAGACCGTCTCCTTTCCAATTAAGGCATTGGTCTCTGCCGGGCAGTGGCGTGCTGTTTGATTTTAGGGGAGGGCAAGTACAAAAGCTGGACGGGCAAGTAGGGGGGCTATACCCCCAAATTTCTTATCGATCTTACCAACCAATGAAACCAGAGGAGCGAAACAGAGACAGGTTGACGGGATCTGATAATCTAGTGGAGTTCAAATGCAACCAAAACTCAAGCTTGCGTCTTCTCCAGAAAGGCAGATTCCACAATCCCTAATATGATGAGGTCAGGTACAACTATTCCTATGAAGTCTTCCATATCCATGCTCGGAGTCACCACCAACAGCACCCTTTCATGTGAGGCCCATTGCGAAAACAGCATCACAAAAACTTTGTTTTCTATTCCGTACCAACAGCTACTGTACATACCGGCAGCTCCTCATCATCTACGAAGCGCGGATACGACCTGTCCTGGAGTACTGTTCAGTGTTCACATGTTTGGAGTTAGGCTTCCAAACATACACTGAAGCTTTTGGATTGTATTCAGAAGAGAACTATTTGTCTGATTGATGATGACCACACTTACGCATTCATTCAACTCTCTAGAACATCGTAGAAAGGTGAGCGATCTTTTCCTTTTCTATAGATATTCTCATGGTCGGTGTTCATCAGAAATCTCGTCAGTTATTCTACCACGAGAGATTCCAGATATGTGCAGCGCTGCTTCCTTTATTATAGTTCCAGCTTAAAACTAAATCCTAATTCAAGTATGAGCTGTTCTTTTGACAGTGGTATTGAAAATGCTCTATGTATCGTTGAGTGATATGCTGCTAATTTATGGCTTGGATGAATTAGAACTAGTGGTGTCTGTAAACGTGGGTTTTCTGTCAATGTTGAAGTTTTATCATGGTCCCGTATTAGTGTTAAGGCTAAAAAGGAATACAACACCATAGAGGAAATTATACCCTAGAAGCCGGGAAAAATCTTAGTCTTTTTTAATGATCTAAAGCTCACTGGCGTTATTAATAAAATAGTACAGAGAGGACACAATATTTCTTTATGGACACGGTGGTACCAACACCCATAACTTAATCCAATCTCTACTGCTAGTCTCAAACTGAACCAAATACAACGAAAAAAAAAAACAATTAACTTCAGTTTCATTCAATATTTTCCCATCTGCTCCACCCAGACATGTAGTGTGTGGATGATTGCTTGTCCAAAATATCAGCAGGGGTTCTTCAGATAGGCAGGGGAGTCAGTGCCTCATCGTGCAAATAGAACACACTAATATGCATATCTCTTGTTTTATGCTTTTGCATCAAACTTGTTTTCAAAAGCGCTCAAGGGAACATCAAGTTTTTTCTCGTTTACGTGAATATAAAGCTCATTCAATTCCGATTGTACCTGTCCTGGAGTACTGTTCACATATTTGGAATTCGGCTCCCAAAAATACGCTGAAGCTCTTGGATTCTATCCAGAAGAGAGCTCTTCGTCTGATTGATGATGTCACACTAACGAGTTCATTAACCTCTCTAGATCATCGTAGAAAAGTAGGCGATCTCTCCCTTTTCTATAGATATTTTCATGATCGGTGTTCATACAGAAATCTCGCCTGTTGTTCTATGTCCTCACCCAATATCCCACCGCTGGCTCACACGATGTTCTTCGAACATTATAGGTTTCTTGCTGGTGTAGTCAAAGTATATAAAAAAAATACGGGCAATCACCGAGCACTGCTGACAGGAGTAAAAACTGACATTATGAAGTAACCAATTTGTTTTGGGAATTTTATCCAGATTCGTATGATTTCACCAGTATCATCTCTTTCTGCATGACAAAATTTTCCGACAGTGCCATTGGACAATTCATCCCCAACATCTATGTTATTAGTTATCATGTATGGTCGGTTAAGTTGTTGTACTTGTTGTAGCATCCGAAATTACAATTTTATTATTTTTAAATGAAAATTAATATAATTAGTTTTTCTTTAGTTTTCACAACTGTCAGCATTCCAATCAACAATTATATACATTTTTATATTTAATAATAAAAAACGTATAATGGGCGGTACAATCCCTGTAAAGAGTATGAATGTAACCCGATAGTCATTATAATAAATGCACATTATTTTATTCTCAAAACATATTACTTATTGATATTTACATCGATGTAAATGAAAGTAATGTTAAACAGCATTGGTGCGAATTGAAGATGTCTACGGATGGTGGTAGAAGAAAACATCTTCAATTCGGACCAATGAACAAATGATCTAAAAAGATACGCAAAATGTAAACATATAAACATTTCCGTCAAATGTCAGTATGATCGTAAATTACACCACAAATAATTATTTGAAATAACATTTTGTACTTTCGTATTAGTTGTATTAAAAAAAACATCAACTCACTAATTATTTGATGCTGTGATCCTACATTCGAACAATGAAAATAATAAACTAGATATAACACAACGTCATCAATGTGTAGTACACATGCAAAAGTTCTCACTTATACACATCACCAATGTTATATTCTTATGACAAGAATTATATTCACAATATTTAAAACCTTGCACGTAGATACGATACTAAGTACACAATGTACAATTAATAAATTCAATAAAAATATAACTATCGTCTGCACGAGGACCGAGGATTGAATAACGTCGAGTATCCGACTCAGATATACACACGTGTGTAAGCGTATAGAGAGACTGCCTGACGCCTGACCTGAGTAGTTCCGCACGCAGCAGTATACATAATACCTAATATATTGTTAAGAAAACTCTAATGATTTATTTTGCCCCACGTTGTGGTGACAATTATTAAGAAAGGTCTTTTGAGCTTATTATTTAATTATGAATTATTATTAATTAATTTGATTTGAATATTTCAATGTTTTGAATTCTACCGGCTAGCTTTCTTATTGTATTTTATTTATTTTGAATCTTATGTTTGTTTTGAATTGAATAATGAACTTTTACCTTTTTATTTTTATATGGAATTATATATGGAATTAAACACAATGTTCTTTGAATGTTATACTTTTAATATTTTTAAATTTCTATGACTCTAATTTATCTCGGGTATCAATTTTACAATGTTATGTTCAAATAGATCTATGATCTAACCTCAAAATTATTTACTGTTAATCTTTGTTTACAAAGTTATAATCTACAATCTTTCTTTCAGATTTACAGACAGATAATAATACAATGGAGAAATAATAAATAAACTTACGTTTAGTTTATATCCAAGAATATGTTTTAAAATGTAGGCAATGTTCAATTGGCTTGATCTTCTTATTAATTTGATAATTCACTTTAACTGTACACGATTTCTCTGCTATTCACAACAAACACAGGTAAACTATTTTGGTTACTTCTTTTGAAATCAGGAACCGTTGAAAATTGTTAACTTAGTTTTATTCTTTTTATCAAAGATATAAAACTCTTCAATGATGTTTGGAACTTTATCGAAGGCTGGCTCTCGTTCGATGTTACTTATGAATTGTAGGTTATTATAACCTTTAAACTTTGTTCGGAGACTTGGAACACTACTTGACTTGTTGAAATTATTTACTAACTTCGGTTACTTTGAACTTTTCGAAGATTGGAACACTTGGGTTCACCGATGTTTATCCAATAAACTAAGGTTATGGAAAATTTTATGAGTTGCTTGAGTACCTTGACTCTTCAGATGTTGATGGCTAACTTTCTTGGTTATGTTGAAAAATTTGTGAGTTGCAGGAGTACCTTGACTCTTCAGATGTTGATGGCTAACTTTTTTTTTTATGTTAAAAAATTTGTGAGTTGCAGGAGTACCTTGACTCTTCAGATGTATTTGCTAACTGACTTGGCTTGTCTTCAGATACCTTTTATAGGCCTTCAAAACCGACGCTACTTGATGTCATAATCCACCTATGAGGTGCTTCCTTTACCTATCAAGAATGCTTTGATGATTGTTGCAAACTAACATAAGTTTTACATTGTTACCCCTCTGACGTTTATAAAACCACCTGGACCAATCAGAATTTAGTATTCTATAAATTTTGAATTATTTGAGATTTTCAATTTATTTTAATTGATGATGATTCCTTCTTTTTAAATTAATATTGCCTACATTTTTCCACACACTTTGGTATAAGATAACCTATGATTAGGTTATTATTAATATAATTATTCCAATAATTATCATAAATTTGACAGTTGTCATTCTTAAAACTAATACATAATATAATATATCAATAACATTTCTTTAACATTATATAACTTGAATTTACTAATCCTAACTTATATCTATAACATTTTTCAATAGTTTGTGCTATCTCATGATAGTTTTTGTAATCATTTTAATTATGATTTCTGCCTTCGTAACACTGTACGTTTATTCACTTTCACTGAAGTTCTTGTTTTACACTTCTAATCCTAATTACATTGTTGTTTATTATGTTTTACATTGTTTATTATATTATACTAACTATTATTTAACTTTTAATATTGTTTTTAATTCCATATAATATCTTTTTATTAATCTTTTCTGATTTTCAATGTTCGGTAAGTTCTAATTTTTATCATTTTTGTTGTTTAGGAAATGAAATCATAACAATATATAGCTACAGCGTGTCTGTACGTGACGGACCCATGGTTTTACCCCCCATCTGAAATAGCTCAACGCGCCTAAAGAAGTTTTCACTTCTAAAAATCCTTGTTATTCTACTACCAAGAGAATTGTACATTATTTTATAATTATATTATATTCGTTCTCTAAAAATCGGGAAGGATTGTCTACAATAAGCAGTTCGAACAAGTATAAATGACTTTATAAAATATATAAATTTAAAGAAGTACATCACAAAAGAGTCTGACATAAAGGAAAAGTACGTGCTGTAATGTGAATGCCACTGTAATAACGTATTATACTTCGGTGGTAATTGAGGCAATTTCAGTTCTGTAGTGAGTGGGTCAGCTTGATACTGATACGGTTTAGCAGTTAGTTGTCATCTTTCACGGCCCTTTATGCCTTCCTATTTGTCTAGTTGATCGGCAGTGGTGAAGTGGTAGTGCTGGTGGAGGTCATATTTTAAATCATTTAAATATGAAGCTCGACAATGATGCTGATGGACAAGTAATTATTTTGATTTGTTCTATTATTTTGCTGTTTTTGTCTTGCATTCTAATTTTTTTTTGCATAGCTTCTAAAAGGGTGTAGTAAATGCATGACGTTAGATTTCAATTTATTTTTCTCTCAATGATTCTACGTTTTATCAGATTCGGTAGGAAGCATTTTGATATATATTGTTATATAATTACCTAAATTATCATTTCTCATGTACGAAGCTGTATTGAGTTGAGTTTCATCTTTTCCAATTTTCTTCATATCTGGTGACAATAAATATAGTCCAGGAAATACAGGCCAAAATTGACCCAAATGCGGAAAATTTGAGGTAAAAGACCGCTTTTGATATATGAGGACTCATTCGATCCGTTTTGGCCTTTAGATCAAAGTCTGCAATAGCTACATAGGGGGAAATGTCTCAGATTGTTAATAAACAATAAATATTGGCCAAAAAATTACCAAATTACCTGAAAATGAATCTAATCTTAATTATTTTGAAAATTTCCATTTTGTTGTATATTAACAAATAGATTACTAACAACTTGTTATAAACCTTACATTTACATCGTTTATTGATCAAATAACTGCAATTTTCTACTTTACCCGCTAAAAATTGATGGAAAATAGTGTTTTCAATTTTTTTTTCATATATTTTTGTAACACATAATATTTTGGTCAATATTTATTGTTTATTAACAATCTGAGACATTTTCCCCTATTGCAGACTTTGATCTAGAGGCCAAAACGAATCGAATGAGCCCTCATACATCAAAATCGGTCCTTTACCTCAAATTTTCAGCTTCAAAACCTTTATTTCCTGGACTAATATAAATAATTCAAATCTTCATTTGGATAAAAACGCCGAAATCGAGCGCAATTTAAAGAAATAATGTCACATTTTTTGGTGCTAAAGTTAAAATTAAGAATTTTATTTTTCTTATGTATTACGTAAACAATGTACTACTCCACACCTGAATTATTTAAAATATTGTGACCACACAATAGGAAAACCTATAACATTCTGGGAACATCGTGTTAGCCAGCGGTGAAATGTTTGAAGAGTAGGTTTACGACCAGACAATTGATGTAGACCAGATATGGTGTAACAATGGCATTATTCATCATCGATTTTCATGTTAGACCAAATGGAAAGCCTGGCGTTTACTGTAGTATTGCATGTTTGATTCTAGTGATATAAATAATCTAAATATTGAAAACGCCATTTTATGTTAACCGAAATTCAGAACAATTTAATGAATTCGGCTCGCTTTGTTTGAAATAATACGAACATATTTTGGTGCAGAATCTGAAATCAGGAATTTTATTATTCCTACGGTATATGTATTTTTTATTTCATTTTTGAATAGCTGTTGACCACCCAAAACTAATGTTGTGTCGCCCTTGTCAGGTTATTGTATGCTATACGAGGGCAAGCTGTAAAATCCCTGAATAATAAAACATTTGGCGCCACAATCGAAAATCCCATGTGACATTTCTGAGGTACCATCTCTATCTAGGACGTATTAAAATTTTCAGACTGATATGTCATTCAGTTCTGTTTTGACACCCATCGAAGGCGAGCTACCTTGAAGATTTTTGTAAACATGGAAAAAAGTGAAATTCCCTTTTTGATTAAACATTATGTCTTGCGTTGAAAAAACATTACGCAAGCCATCGCATCGCTTGTTAAACATTATGGAGGCTCTTCACCATCGATTGGAGTAGTATCACCACAAAGAACGTTGAACCTTCTGGTAGTCCAATTGAGGTTACAACACCAGAAATCGTCGATAAGATCCTAGGTATGATATTGGACGGCGAATAAAAATGCACGAGATTGCTGAGGCTATGGGCATCTCAACCGAACGGGTACAGCACATTTTGCATAAATTTTTGAATATGAGAAAGCTTTCTGCCAGATGGGTGCCGCATTTGCTCTCTGTTGAAAACAAGCGCGACCGTGTGACAACTTCAAAGGAGTGTTTGGCGATGTTCAAGCGGGATAAGAAGGACTTTTTGCCCCGTTTCGTAATCGTGGACGAAACATGGATCCATCATAACACACCAGAGACCAAAGAAGACTTGTCCTGGCGAATTGAAGCCGAAAGAGGCCAAGGTGGGGTTATCGGCCAATAGTCATGGCGACAGTTTTTTTAGGATGCATACGATTTCATCCAAATCTATTATCTTGAAAAGGGTCAAACGATCACCGGCTTAAATTATGCAGAGCTGTTGGATCGATTTGAAACAGATTTGGAGCTAAAGCGGTCGCATTTGGCAAAGAAAAATTGCTTTTCCACCAGGACAAGGCACCGACGCCCAAGTCCGCAGTGGCAATGGCAAAATTGCACGAATTGCACCACGAATTGGTTAGTCATCCACCACGTTCTCCAGATTTGGTCCCTTCGATTTTTATCTATTTCCAAACTTGAAGAAATGGCTATATGATGTATTGTATTCACCAATGAATTTGCATTATCTCCCCCTCCACAAATTTTCTTATCTAGAAAATGGTATAGACAGTGATACAATAAACAAATTCACTATCAAATTACGACTACATATATACATATAACTATATATATAACGACTTCCTACTGGAGCATGTCTTTGGAGTTGTAGCCTAAAAAATACTTATAACAATCGACGTTTTGATTGCTGATTATGACGGAACTCTTCTCTCGTTAGAACTCCCGAAAAATATGTGTTCGGAATTTCAAACAGAAAAATTATTATATTTTTAATTACAATCGCAAAATTGTTTTTCCAATATAGTTCTGATTGCGGATTGTAATAGAGCTCTTCTGACGCTACAGAGAACTCGCGATCATAATTATTTGAAAATTCCGTAGAGCGAAAAATCTAAAAATTTTTAATCTAAAGAAACATCAGATCTATTGTTTAAAAGTATCAAAAACTCCAGAATTCTCCCTTCCGTATTGAAATAACTGCTCAGAACCCATTGTTTTCCAACAAAATTAGGATTTCTTTTGCATGTTGCTACGGAGACGCTAATTTCACCGGAGCTTTCTCAAAAATTCTTGCATTCGAATAATTCTTGAGATACGAATACCGGAAATTCCGACATCTAGCATATATTTTATTGAATATTCAATAAAGGAATAAATTCATATTTCACTTTGGTGATTCATCTAATGAATGTCGATGTCTTCTACCAACTCTCCTATCCAGAGACTGCAAATCGATACTGATGTGCAATCCACAAATTCGTTTCAAATTACGCCCACATAAGAAAATCAATCTCCACTTGAAGCTACCACCTGACAGAAAAGTTGCTACTTAATTAAATCAACAGACTTCCTACACGTTCTCAATCAATTAAAAAAAGAACGAAAGGAAACTAATTGCTTCCTACTTCAGAGGCACTGCAAAGCAATCCAAGCAGCGTTTCCCCTCTGACAATCATCTTATCAATAAGACTTCCCATTGTCTAATCTATCGGGGCCTAATTGCAATGGATGCAAATAATTAAGACTGAGTGAGCGTTAGCGAACGAAGACGTTTCTTGATTCAGCAGGGTTAATTGGCAAATGTAAGTTCTCCTGTAGTAGTCAAATGGTAAATGTGATCCACTTGAAAATTTGATACAAACTAGATATGATGCTCGAAATTTACAGGCAAAATGCAATGTCATACCTTAAGTCGTTTTCGAGCTATAGAGCAAAACTGTCCGTCGAAATACTCGATGCACTGTTCGGTGCACTAACTAGCTGGCCGATTGTAGAGAGAAATAGGGCTAAAGAATCGAGCTAGCGCAATTAAACAGACCGCGTGCGGGTCGCGCTTTTGATCGACATATGCGAAAGGCGGCATGAGCGCAGTGGCTCACGCTCTTGATCGGGTCTTTCCTCTTTTCGACTCATACGGCACGTGGTTGGTATCTACATGATCGTCAAACGGAGACTCCTATTTGCTGTACCTTAAGATTAGACAGATTGCGGCTAGCACTCTTGATAGTCTTATGCGAAATACTGGAGTGACCGTAGCGAACGAAGTCTTCCCCTCTATCGGCTCTCTCACTCGCTTCGTCTTAATAATATATGCCTTTGGGCATATGCGTACTGACTGACCTCCGAAATGCCTTAGTTACAGACTGTTTCAATAACTTATTGTGAGTGAATAGAATTCAATTGATGAATACTATATTTTTGCTATTAAAGGAGGTATTTATATTATAAACAAATTAATTTTATTCTCTAAAATGTCATTTTATTTATTCGAAGGTGGCAACATGTTTGCCGAAATAGGTAATTATTCAAATTATTAATTCTCTCTCACTGAAGATAAGTAACAATTTTTATTTTCTTTATTGACAGAAACGTTAGAAGCGTGGACAGTTAAACATAATCTGACCGATAGTACAACAAAATCATTTCAAATCCTCAACTTTTCAGATGTAATAATTATAAAGGGGATGTGAATAACAAATGAAACACATAATGATCTACAATAAGTTCTCATACTTCATCATTTTCTTTAATTTAATTTTCATTCATCTCGATAACAGGAAGTTCATCCCTGCCTACTGAAATTTCAATTTAGAACTTTCTATCATACAGATCAAACCAGTAAACAACCCCGGCGTCACAGATTGCTAAAGTCGCCGGGTGTGGCTCAGATTTTATTGAAATCATAAACATAAAACAAGAATTGCAAGGGAAATTTGTCTCCATAGTACTGAAATGAATATCCAAGTAGCAGCATCAAAGGCGAAATTACATTTTGACTGAATTAAATAGATCTTGATTAGTAACAGAAGCTTGAAATAAATGTGGGTGAACAGAGAAGGTGAATTCAAAGAAGATGGAAAAATGTTTGGAATTTTGTACAATATTCTATATGTACGCACTTTCAATATTCGTGAGAGGTAGAAGGCGTTCAAATCTTCCCTCTAACCAATTCTATAATTCTATTTCGAATATTCAACGAACAACAAGTTGCGTAACACTACCCCTGAGGCACACCATATGGAACGGATTCAAAGCAACTGACAATCTAACAAATGAACAGCTTGTTTTCCACCAGATATGAAACCAATAATTTGACCGATGAATCTCTTATTCCTACGCCATTTATAGATTAGATAAGCTTCGAAAGTTTTGGATCTTTTCTTAATCATCAAAGATACATAAAGCAGACTCCCTTGTTATTGTTAACCGACGTGTATATTTGACTAGAGTAGCAATCGTTCCTTGGGGGATGTACCTTTTCAAAAAGCGAACTGTTTCCTGGCAAATCATTACATCCATTTTTTGATCAGATCAACAAGTCTGAATTACATTAGCAGTCATTTGTAATCAGGGAGATAATATGGAGCATCCATTTTGTCTCCTCTTTTGGAGAGGTTTAACAATGCGGAAAATTCTTGTAGCACGTTTCGCCAACCATTACAGGTGACATCTTCAGGGCAGGCTTGAAGATTGAACTGGAACTGATTCTTCTGGTTTCTGCAGCGGAAAAAACCTTCACGCTACACAGTTTAGTGCCTTTATTCCGGTGGTTAGTTCCGTTCTGGCACCTGATCTTCCCGTTGTGTGATCATGTGCGAAGTGGAATTTTCGGGAATGGGTTTCCGAATGTTGGGAAGGTAAAATCCTGAGTCACGGTTTAGATTAATTGGATGTTTTAGGATTTCTATCGCTTCAAGAATTTTTCGTTGATTGAAGTTTGGGGCTCGGGCTAGAATTTTAGTATTTTCGAAAAGGATTTGATGATTAGTGTCAAACTTGTATTCCGCAATTGCAGATCTACTGGTGTATAGCGCTCATGTTCTTTCACAAGAGTAGCTATTGTAAGACCTGTTTCACCAATGTAGACTTTACCGCAATACCAGGGAATGCTATCAACACCTTCTGAATGAAGATGAGGGAGGGGATCTTTGATGAGTTTGTAAAACTGGGATAGTTTTGGAAGTGTCGAAAAACGAGTACAAATATTATGCTTAAGAATGTTAGAAATTCAATCTGTTATATTTTCAATATATGGAAGACAGGCAGTGAATAAAGCAAGTGAGGGTTGGCGAAACGTCGGCATCAGATCGTGCTATTCAGGAATGCATCCGGAAGTCAAGAATTTTGAAGATTGCTGTCCGCGGAAGTCTACTATTCAAGATTTAACTATGCTGTTATAAAAGAAGAAAAGAAGAAGAAAATTAGTTGAATCGTTGTGTTAGCGTCCCTACCTGGAGCTATTTTGATCTTTTCTTTAATAATTGTTGTTAATCTTCATGTGGAGCTATGAATATATCCTTTATTCCTCCAATGCTTATAGAGAAATAGAATTTTCTTTTTGAGTCATTAACCCCCATCAAATAACCCCTTTCCTTATGCAAAAATATGCCCAGATCGGCTTCTGAATGAACACCACTGTACCATAGGTTTTCTTCCTTTTCTTCTCTCACAGGATTATCTTCATTTTGTTCGCAATTGTGTAGTTGTGTCTTCCATTCTTGTCTTTCTTCGTCAGTCGAAACAATAATTAATGGGAGGATGTTTTTTTGTTTTGTGAATATTGTAACATATGAGAATTAATATAAGAGTCGGCATATTTCAAATTACAGCAGGAATAAATAATAATAACACACAGGCACGTGTTTGCAAACTGGCGTATTGAGTTTAGTGAAACACGAACAATTTCTCTAAAAAAATCGATGGTACCGGGATATGAAAAATTATCTTGGTCAAGGGTGGTTGTGGAATCGAAAACGTGTGTCTTACTTTACGTTTGAAGTAATTATGTCACTGTCACACTGACATCATCAATAACCTACATATTTCATACCTATTTATTTCAGTTGTAAAACAATAATGAACTACAAATTATGAAATAATTATGTGAACTTTGAACCTTTTCAGAGGTCGTGATAGACACAATCCGGTTCAAAAACTGATTTGAAATAGTTAATTTTCCGTAAATCGAATGACGTTCACGTGAGAAGCCCGTAGCACGCGAGTTAGAAAAGTGCAAACTGGTTGTACCTAAAACGGCTTTACGACGACTTTTCGCGTGCCGTTTTCGCTCCATGTAGTTAGATTTAGTATCGGACCGTGCCCGACGGCCCTTCTTTTTTCGATAAATGTCCATTAAATGGGAAAATTTAATTAAAACAGTTTGAGCTATTCTCAGATCTCAGCTACGCGCGTCTAACGTGCGACGTACCAAAGGGAATTTTCTCGCTACTAAAATATACACGAAGCGGGTAAAAGCTAGCAGCCCATAGCCAAAAACACTTTATTACAACTGGCGCCGGTCGCACGGGGCAAGAAACGGCCCCAAATTAACAAGATCGAGGTAAAATGTATAAACTCTAACTTACGCGCAGCGAGCTCCTCGAGGCATATGTCAAAATAATTTCGTTCGTAGCTTATTACATAGGACGTCTGGCGTTCATGCAATTATGTTTTTAGATAATTCGAACCTTCTAATTTCGATAGGCCACGTGAAAATCCCGGAGTCCAAAGCGCTAAAGACTTCTGAGTGTTACAATATTCGTATAAAATTGCGAAATTTCGCACTTTCAGAAACTTCAAATTAATTATGACATAATTATTTCAAACGTAAAGTAAGACACACGTTTTAGATTCCACAACCACCCTTGACCAAGATAATTTTTGATATCCCGGTAGAAGCCGTTATGAAAACGTTACTATAGTTTCAACATTGAAGTGCCATCATCAGATACAAAATTATGAAGTAATCAATAAACACTTCAAGCATATGTATAACTTCCTATTTATACTTGAAGTGTTTATTGTTTACTTTTTTGTATCTTTTTGATAATGGCACTTCGGCGTTGAAACTATAGTAACATTTTCAAGTTATTATTAAAAGTGCTATAAAAACAAAGTAATTTTTTTTCATTCAATCATAATTTTTTAAATATTACATGTTAATAGAGGTGTACTTCATGTACCCTCACCCTCTTCTGTTTTATAACTGAAAACAATTAATAATCTCCGGTTTTCATGGCTGACTAGACCCAGAGATATAAATTATATAATTGACAACATCCCCAACATGTTTGATCGATGGAATTGAGGAGCGTCTGAAAATCTTGTAAGATGGCAGGAAAAGTGATAAAAAACGAAAAGGCAGG
Source organism: Endomychus coccineus (assembly GCA_958510875.1). Taxonomy (NCBI): domain Eukaryota; kingdom Metazoa; phylum Arthropoda; class Insecta; order Coleoptera; family Endomychidae; genus Endomychus; species Endomychus coccineus. The sequence goes on along the minus strand of OY294068.1, from coordinate 26,280,010 downwards.
TAGTAATGTAATCAAAGAAGGGGCGGGCGTTGTTAATGTAGATGTAATTTCCATTTCCATTACATATTTACATTCTAATGCAATTTGACGACTCACCTGACATATAATGCAGAATATGAATTAGTAGAATCTCGCGCTCTACTTGATTTTCGTATAAACTTGCCGTTATTCTCGAAAACAAACAAAATAATGAAATTTTTGATTATATATAATGAGTGTGCTCTTTTGAATTATATAATCGAAAGAGGGATGGAAATGCTTGATAACAGGTTTCCACTTATCGGGAAGTACATGAGTGGGTGAGAGATGAAAAGCAACCCGGAGGAGACCGGAGCTTTAGGGTGGATCCAGTTCTAGACAAGTCTATGAATATCCCCGGGGGTAGTCGCATGTATTGATCGGGTTCTCCAACGAGGTCACGAGAATCTGTTCGCCTTCGCAACAGCGAGATAAGCCTTGCAAAACTTCTGGCCAATGAATTTTGTGAAATTGGGGCATCCAATTTTAACTGTTAGCATGAAAAATATTTTTTCAATCAATAGAGCAGCTTGATTTACTATTACGAGATAGTTTTTATTCTTCGAATATAACGCCAGTGTGTGGGAATTTTAGCATGTTCACTACATTTTAGGCGTTGATAATATCACTTGGGACATGCAAGACAAATTTATTGATAATACTTTTATCAATATGTAATAAAATATCCATGCTAACTTTTCACTGTTTAATAGATTTAAAGTCCATGGTAGAAGCCGTTAGGTTATGGAAATTTATATCATTATGATTATTAAAAGAACAATTACTTTGTTTTTATGAATAATGATACTTGACCCAGGTATGAATTATATATAAAATTCTCAGGAAATAGGTCACACTAACACATGCTTATTATTTTCGTCTTTACGTACGTTTCGGTCTCACCATCATCAGATGATGTATGACTATATAAAACGTGATTTCTTAAAACTAATTGTATCACCATAAAGGCGTCCTTATCGCACTAATTCCAATTAAAAATGTCCACGTCGTCGAAGCGAACTGAAACACGAGTAATCGAAATTGTAACACATTAATGTTTTAAGTATATGAATTAAGAATCCGCTGCTAAGCAATATTCTTATGAACTCTATACACATCGAATCACAGTATGTAAAACGACTGAAGGACTGAGCTAAAAATTAACGTTCGAGTATCCACTTTCGAAACAGATGTTGAACATTTATGAGGTAATAGAAAAAGGTTTTCAGACCTCATTAGAAATAATGCTTTTGAGCATTCTACCTAAAATATACTTTTAACATTATAAAGACGCATGTAGGAATTTGCAAGGGTTTTAATTAATTAAATTAGTATAAATCTGTTCTATGATTTACAGACTTGGAGTCACGTTTTATGTGAATCATCTCCAGAATAGATCTTTCATGATAATTGGTTTCCTTGGTTAAAATAATAACTTTTTTGTAAGGAATTGATGGTTATAATAAGCAGTGTTTAGCAAGGGCGGTGGAAGTTTTCGTTACTTCTAATATACTTATGGCCATACATTCTTCTTATTGTTTAGAGAATCCTGTATGAGTCACATCGCAGTATAAGCTATTTAATTTGTATACTGTGTGGGTTTGTTTATCTTTAGGTATTGAAGGTTTTAGATTTGAAAAATATTTCCCAACACAGTTAGTGTACTTTTTTAAACATTTCTTAATTTTCTCAGAGGTCTCCGAAATGTATGTTAATGTTATAAAATCATCTGTATTACCGTTTATGCTATTTATATATGACGTTCCATTATAGATTTTGTTTATTCTTTCTTTAATGATGGGATTGAAAAATATTTTTGGGTAGCTATTCATTTCCAGTGTATTACGAACAATTTTGAAATTTTTAGCACGGTCCTCTGGGTGGAACAAATTAACCGCGCGATGTGTAAGGCTGTAACACTATTTTTATAACTTGTTGGTGCAACGGAATTGAAGTGAAGATAAGGTTGAGACCAAACTTCTTTAGTAAACCACGAAGTCTTTATTTTTTCATCTGCATCATGCCTAATGTTCATATCTAGGGAATGTTTTTGTTCACTTCCTTTTCACAAGTAAATTGAAGTTTACAGTGAAAAGTTCATTGGGAACACACATTAGGCAATCGTCTACGTACCGTTTAAAAAATATGTTATATGTTAAACTGGCTTAGATGTTACTTTAATAGCAGAACTCGGTTTGTACGTGTGAACGGCAGCTGGTGTTCCCAAGGGGTCACCTTTGGAACCAATTCTGTTCAATTTGTTCATTAATGATATGAAAGACTATATTTACTGCTCATTTTATATAGGTAGAACTTGTCGTAATTTTAAACTAGATACGAAGCACATTCTCGTTCTTTCAAATTTAACAAAGCGGGCTCAACCTGTACTAACCATTGTTTACAAACAGGTCATACCTTCCCTAATTTAGATAGCCTAAGCATATTTCATAATCAAACCAAAGGTTTTAAGTTAAATACGGTAGAGTCAATAGAGTCATAAAATCTTATAACAGTAGTCTAAATTATCAGACAGACCTATACCAAAGTGATATTTTCCTTGGTCTTTCAAAGCACTCTCAGAATAATTCTTAGAATATTAAATAATAATTATCCTAATGCACAATTCACCAAAGAGTTCTATATATAGAGTAGATAAGTAGTGTGTTAAGCATGGGAAAACGTTGGCAAGTTGATGGACATTCTGTTCTTCTCGCATATGTAGTGCGCTCTCACTCGCATGGTCTCCCCTTCTACACCGAATAATACATATCTATTACCAGTATTGGTTATATATTTATCTGTGCGAGAAGGACAGAATGTCCATCAACTTTCCAGTTAAAGGCTTAGTAGTCTACTCTATATATAGAACTCTTTGCAATTCACTCTGTGTTTCGGAAAATCCCTAGAACCCCTTACTCGTAATTGTAATCTCATTAACCTTATCGCACTTTAGTTTATATTTATAATTGAACTGTTTATTGTTTACTTCATAATTTTGTATCAGTTTGATAATGGTACCTTGGTGTTGAAACTATAGGTTTGATTAAAGGTCCATTTATTTAGCAAACTGTTCTTTATGATTATTACTCAGTAATATTGAATAATAAATTGTGATGAAAACAGAAATTCACATTTTAATGAATTGCATATTATTGTTTCACTACAAAGTGGCAGTTAGTTATAAACTGCATTTAACAAAGATGTAATGCTTTACATGCTGTAGAAGCATGTTAAGGATTGGGGGGTGTGGCAGTGCTTGGAATTAAGATGAGTTCTCAGAAAATGTTGATAATTACATCTATTCATTGAATTAAGCTACTACTATAATTATTCTCTTAACCCTTTCGTTCAAGACTTTTTTCGAAACAATGCCTTTTAGATTTATTTAAAAAGTTTCAGCTCCATCCAATTTTTTGTTTTATTTTACACATTCGTGTACGTTGTAAGTCAATGGAAGGATTCAAAAAATTATTTGGAGGAATAACTGAATTCAAAACACATAGACATAATCTTTATAAACAAATCAATTTATTTTGGGATACATACTACAATTTAAAACAATTGTTTTCGTTGCTGTTACGTAAGTGTACATTATATTTGATGCACATAGAACGGATTCTTGATTTGCAAGTGGACATTTTGCACCTTGAAGCAAATTTGTTGCCATAAGATCTAGGCAAATGACGGCAGCAATGGGTCTAATTAAAACTAAGCCCTTAAAGAAGAGCCTGGAATTGAAGAATGTGAAGGCTTTTCTTCATTGGGAACTTTTAGTATTTATCCTATCTTTTACATCCCTATTCCCCTATAATTGGAAGCCATCATGACAGCTTTATTATTATTATCATACAATTTAGTCATGATAATCTGGCCGCAATTACCAAAAATTTTTCCGGGAGATCCTCGCCGTTTTTTAAGCTAAACGTGAAAGACAAAAATTGATAACAGAACTAGTCGAAAAATATATCAAAAAATGTGTAATTTACGACGAAATCCTATCGAATCCAACATTGAGGGGTCGGAACGTTGCATGCACGCAAGTTCTGCGCACGAGTTTATTTGCAGAGTGAGCAAAATACGCCCAAGCAATTACCGCAAGACCCTAAATTCTTAATTCATTTTCAGTATATTATCTTGTTATTATTTTCATCATTTGAAGGTGATTAGAACATGCCAGATTAGACATAAATCGCATATGATGCTCACCTTAAAATATTATTTTTTCTATCCCAATATGTTATATATAAAATTCTCGGGAAATAGGTCACACTAACACACATGCTTATTATTTTCGTCTTCTAAATTTTTATCAAAATCTATCAACAATATAAATGAATTTCATGTGAAAGACTCATGACATTTTAATGAATTTATGAAACATCATCAATCCGTACCCGTAGATTATCTATTAATTCCCTTGCACGTTATTTCTTTATTTACAAGTATACCAGTTGTTTTGGCATTGAATAGCATTAAAAACCGTTGGGTAGAGATAAAAACCACACACCTCCTAGATCAATCTGAATTTATACAGGTAGTAAAGTTTTGTTTAAAATGAACTTATTTTCAATAACGGTGAACAATATTTTGGGCAAATATTCGGTACAGCAATGGGATCTCCTATTTCAAAGTGTTATAAACAGCCTTACAGATCGCCCGGTTAAATTGTCCCTCCCAGAGGCCCGTCCCAAAACTCAAAAATTGGTCCTAATACACTGGAAATGAATGGCTACCCAAAAACATTTTTCAATCCCATTATTAAAGAAAGAATAAACAAAATATATAATGTAACGTCATATATACATAACATAAATGGTAATACAGATAATTTTATAACATTACCATACATTCCGGAGACTTCAGAGAAAATTAAAAAATGTTAAAAGAGTATGATATAAATGTTGCGCATAAGCCTACTAACTGTATTGGGAAATATTGTTCAAATCTAAAACCTTCAATACCTAAAGATAAACAACCGCACAGTATAAAAATTAAATTGCTTAGATTGCGATGGGACTTATACAGGAATCTCTAAACAATATTTACAAAAAAGAATGTATGGCCATAAGTATAGTATTAGAAACAAAAACTTTCTACCGCCCTTGCTAAACACTGCTTTGATTATAACCATCAATTCGATTACAAAAATGTTAATATCTTAACTAAGGAAACCAATTATTATAAAAGACCCATTCTGGAGATGATTCACATGAAACGTGACTCCAAGTCTGTAAATCATAGAACAGATATTCAATCGTTAAGTCAGATTCATACTAATTTAATTAATTAAAACCCTTGCAAATTCCTACATGCGTCTTTATAATGTTAAAAGTATATTTTAGCTAGAATGCTCAAAATAGCAATACTTCTAATAAGGTCTGACAACCTTTTTCTATTACCTCATAAATCTTCAACATCTGGTTCGAAAGTGGATATTCGAACGTTATATTTTTAGTTCACTCCTTCAGTCGTATTACATACTATGATTCGATATGACTATAGAGTTTATAAGAATATTGCTTAGGGGCGGATTCTTAATTCATATACTTAAAACATTAATGTGTTATAATTTCGATTGCTCGTATTTCTGTTCATTTCGGCGACGTGGCCATTTTTAATTGAAATTAGTGCGATAAGGACGCCTTGTGGTAATACAATTAGTTTCAAGAAATCACGTTTTATACAGTGATACGTCTGATGATGATGGTCTTGAGACCGAAACGTACGTAAAGAAGAAAATAGTAAGCATATGTGTTAGTGTGACCTATCCCGAGAATTTTATATATAATTCATACCTGGGTCAAGAATCATTATTAATCTTCCAAACCATTTGCAGGCCAAAACAAGTTGCCTGCTATGATTCGTTCTATTGTCTGATCTCAGAAGCATCTGGTCTAAGTTACAACAAAACTAAAAGTACCTGCGATTTACAGTAATCGTTAATTTTTTACGGTTAGCTTGGAACCTGCTACGTTTATTTTCCCTCATCAACCGTTTTTGCGATGTTAATATTGAACAAGGCTATTCAAATGATGAAATAGCTATCAAAGTAATTTAAAATGAATCGCTCCATTATGATAGTCTTAATTAACTCTATTATTTATTGTCGTATGAACGGAAATAGTAAAATGTCAAAGAACTAACCCAGCACCGAGCTGCATGTTTAACTTCCCTACCTAAATTTAATTAATGTTTCCAATTATTAATATACATTGTATCATAAATGCAGAACGTTGAAACAAAATGTTCTGCTCTTAATGCTTGTTATTTTTGCTCTTGAAGTAATTAATTTATGAAATTACCTTTACTTGTTTTCATTATTTTGTTGTTGTTATTTTTAATATTATCAAGAGACTAACACTGACAAAGTGTCTCGAATGTGAGGTAATACGTAAGTTTTTTTGTTGATAAGTTGTCGTGTCGGGGTAATCGACTAATGTGATATTTTCAGGTATTTCGCTTACTCGAATTTTACGACCACTATAATTTGGCCTTTTTCGGCTACGCCACATACTGACTATAATAATTAATATAAATTCTCGGGAAATAGGTCACATCAACACAAATACTATATATTTTCGTCTTTACGTACGTTTCGGTCTCACGACCATCATCAGAAGACTTATTATTATTTCATAACATGATTATTTAAAACTAATTGTATCAACAGAAACACGAAATCGAAATTGTAACACAACAATGTTAAATTATTATATATTAGGAATCCACTGTTAAGTAGATATATCAAAATATACGCACGCATGTCATCAAAGTCTAAGAAAGACTAAACAACCGAGACGCTCAAGTACCTACCCTCAAACCAGATGTCATGATTTATTGGTAATAAAAGCAGGTCTGGCCTCTGGAATATACTTTTGACAATTTACCTAAATATATTTTTAACATTATAGGGATGCATGTAGGAATTTGCAAGAATATTAATTAATTAAGTTAGTGTAAATATGACTTAGGGTCTGCACATCACTCCTATTATTTACAGAATTGGAGTCACGTTTTATGTGAATCATCTCCAGAATAGATCTTTTATAATAATTGGTTTCCTTAGTTAAAATATTAACATTCTTGTAATTGAATTGATGGTGGAATTTTCTAAGTTTTTGTTTCTTGTGCTATACTTATGGCCATACATTCTTTTTTGTAAATATTGTTTAGAGATACCAGTATAAGTCCCATCACAATCTAAGCAATTTAATTTGTATACTGTGTGGGTTTGTTTATCTTTTGGAATTACAGGTTTTAGATTTGAGAAATATTTCCCAACACAATTAGTAGGCTTATGTGCAACATTTATATCATACTTTTTCAAACGTTTCTTAATTAATAGGATTGAAGAATGTTTTTGGGTAGCCATTCAATTCCAGCGTATTACGAACAATTTTTAGATTTTTGGGACGGTCCTCTGGGTGTGACAATTTAACCGCGCTGTCTGTAAGACTGTTTATGACACTTTTTTTATAACAAGCTGGCGCAACGGAATTGAAGTGAAGATAGCGTTGAGACCAAACTTCTTTAGTAAACCACGAAGTTTTTATTTCTCCATCTGCATCATGCCTAATGTTCATATCTAAGAAATTTATGTTTTTGTTCACTTCTATTTCACAAGTAAATTGAAGTTTACAATGGAAATTGTTAAATTTATTAATCACGTACTGAATTTTGTCGTTGGGAACACACATAAGGCAATCATCTACATACCGTTTAAAAAATACGGACTGAAAATCTAATGAACTTATAACAGATTCCTCTAGGCATTCCATAACGAGGTTAGCAATGGTAGCAGAAATAGGAGATCCCATTGCTGTGCCGAATATTTGTCCATAATATTGTTCACCGTACTGAAAATAAGTGCATTCTAAACAAAACTTCACTGCCTTTATAAATTCCGATTGATCTAGAGGTGTGTGGTTTTTAATCTCTGCTCAACGTTTTTTGATGCTATTCAATGCCAAAACAACTGGTATATTTGTAAATAAAGAAACAACATCGAATGAAATTAGTTGATGGTTTACGGGTACGGATTGATTTTTTATAAATTCATTAAAATGCCATGAGTCTTTCACATAAAATTAATTTTTTCCTATTATATTACTGATCGATTTTGATAAAAATTTTGATACTTATAATGGGTCTTAGAGGTATATCAATTTTATGTAATTTCGGAAGCCCATAGATATAAGGTGCCCATTATGGCAAATTAATTTATTTTTTCTACGGATGCTATACAATGTGCCACTTCTCTCATCGCTTTCATACGTTCAAAACGAAAGATTTCTCACGCAGTGAGAAATATCCGCCAATACAGTGAGATATAATTTCTCACAGTGAGAAATAATTTCTCACTGTTATCACGATAACCCAAGTCAGTCATGAATTGTTACATGTCAGATTGATATGACACGTTCTCCACGTTGACAACGCTACGCCGACGATTCGCGTGCAATATCCAAGTAGCCCATTGTTTGCGTTTCTATAACAACAAAACCGAAGCACTGCATAATTATTGCTGTCAACTTACCCAACGAAAATAGTTTTATTGTTATTTGTTATAATATAAACAGTTCAGATTCATTAAATATTGAATATAATGAAATACGAAGATTTAGAGTCGGAAAATACACCTCCAGAAATTATTCAGAAAGCAATAGATGTTTGCAATAATTTGCTACAAAGCACATCAAGAGAAAAATATGAAATCGCTTACTTTATGGACTGGAAAAGGAAAGCCAAGATAAATTCTTGTTCCGAAAATACCTTGTTAGTTTATTTTGAAGAGTTGTCAAGAAGATTGAAATCATCAACATTATGGTCTCAGTACTCGATGCTAAGGAGTACCTTAATGATTAAAAACCGTGTTGATATATCAAAATACGTAAAACTACGTGCATTTTTAAAACGCAAATCTGAAAAATATGTAAATATGTTCCAAAACAGTCAAAAACATTAACTTCTGAAGAAATTCAACAATTTTTAAAAGATGCACCTGATTAAAAGTATTTGCTGATAAAGGTATGAATTGAAAATTTTTAAATTGTTATCGGAAAATGAATGTTTGGTTTTGATTTCAGGCTGCTTTAGCTATTGGCCTTACAGGGGCATGCAGTTGTGATGAACTTCGAAAATTAAAAATTGATGACATGGAAGATCTTAATTAGGCCCTTTTAATAAAATTACCCGATACTAAAACCAAGGTTCCTAGAAATGTCACAGTCACAGGAGAATTCTACCAAATTTACAAAAAATATGTGAAGCTTCGACCATGCACAAATGAACCACGTTTTTTTTTTAATTACAAAAAAAGCAAATGTACGAAACAGCCTGTGGGGATAAATAAATTTGCCACCATGGCGAAAAAAATAGCGAAATTTTTGCAATTACCGAACCCTGAATTATATACTGGCCACTGTTTTCGAAGGTCATCTGCGACTATTTTAGTTAATGCAGGGGCAGATCTTTTAACTTTAAAACGCCATGGGGGTTGGAAATCCAGCAATGTTGCTGAATCTTATATCGACAACTCCATAGCTAACAAAATGAAAATTTCAAAAAGTATAGTAGAATCCATTCAGCCTCCAGTGCCATTAGAACCTGAACACAACAATGCTGTGGAAGCTCAGTACGTTTCCCCATCAACTTCAATTTCGGCCGCAGCTAATATTTCAATTACCGAAAACATGTTGAAACAAAACAACTTACCAGGAATTACTTTACAAAATGGTTCAAATATAACTGTTAATTACTATTTTAAATAAAATATAAAAATGAATTAATGACATACAAGTATTATTGTATATGTATTTTAATTTTCAATACTTGAAAACGACGCATCCGTAGAAAAAGTACAATGTACAATTCGTGAGAAAACGACATATTTCTCACTTGTTGTACAATATACTATTTCAATTCAATAGGGATTATCTTGTTATTGTGCCAATTATTTATTAATTTATTCATGTTATTTTGTATTGATGAAGTAGGATCAGCTTTTAATTTTTTATAAGTTGTTTCATCATTTAAAAGGTTTTCTATTTTGTTTTCATAGTTATGTTGCACATAAGCCTACTAATTGTGTTGGGAAATATTTCTCAAATCTAAAACCTGTAATTCCAAAAGATAAACAAACCCACACAGTATACATATTAAATTGCTTAGATTGTGATGGGACTTATACTGGTATCTCTAAACAATATTTACAAAAAAGAATGTATGGCCATAAGTATAGCACAAGAAACAAAAACTTAGAAAATTCCACCGCGCTTGCTAAACATTGCTTTGATTATAACCATCAATTCGATTACAAGAATGTTAATATTTCAACTAAGGAAACCAATTATTATAAAAGATCTATTCTGGAGATGATTCACATAAAACGTGACTCCAATTCTGTAAATAATAGGAGTGATGTGCAGACCCTAAGTCATATTTACACTAACTTGATTAATTAATATTCTTGCAAATTCCTACATGCATCCCTATAATGTTAAAAATATATTTAGGTAAACTGTCAAAAGTATATTCCAGAGGCCAGACCTGCTTTTATTACCAATAAATCATGACATCTGGTTTGAGGGTAGGTACTTGAGCGTCTCGGTTGTTTAGTCTTTCTTAGACTTTGATGACATGCGTGCGTATATTTTGATATATCTACTTAACAATGGATTCCTAATATATAATAATTTAACATTGTTGTGTTACAATTTCGATTTCGTGTTTCTGTTCGTTTCGGCGACGTTAGCATTTAAATGAAATTGATGCGATAAAGACGCTTTGTGTTGATACAATTAGTTTTAAATAATCATGTTATGAAATAATAATAGGTCTTCTGATGATGGTCGTGAGACCGAAACGTACGTAAAGACGAAAATATATAGTATTTGTGTTGATGTGACCTATTTCCCGAGAATTTATATTAATTCGTACGTGGGTCAAGAATCTTTATAATAATAATAATAATAATAATAATAATGAGAAATTTATTAAAAGAGAAGAAATTCAGGGTTTTTATATTTTGACTTTTCATTTACATATTCTTAAACATTTATATAATTTCCAATAGTAAATTTTTTATAAACTTAGAATATAATATAATGGATCTCACAAAGGAACTTAAAACTCCTGTGTCTGAGATTTATATTTATCTTAATTTATTTGAAGGAAAATACATTAGAAATTGAAAAGTAATGCTAAATTGATGGATAGACTATAACTTAACTTTGTACTTAATCGACTAAATGCTAGTTTTATTAAGGTTTTGAGTGGCATGAAGTGTCATGGTCACGCTATTGAATCGCGCTCGAACTTCCTTATTTTCCTTGAAACTCTAGCAGCTGAATTATCGTTTTTATTATAATCGATTACTGAAATAAATTTTTTCATGTATTCTAATGAGCAGATAAATTAGAAAATATGAACTATATGTTGGTGTACTTTTATTATCTGTTCTAGATCTATTAATCAATAACCATCTTTAAAAGGACACGCGTTTCTATTTATTACTAAAAAAATTATACTTATGAACTGGAAAATATTACATCATTAAGCGTGATTAACCCTATGACTATCATTTATTCTACTTAGAAATCGTTATGTAAAACATTCCAGTCGTGTTTCTGCATTATATTCCATCACTAAAGTGGCATATGTATTATTTAGATAATATGAAATGCTAGTGTTATGCTTATACTAACTCCAAAATAACGGATTTATAGAGCTTCAAAGTTGTTTTTTTAAATCAATTTTTTTGGTAGCTTACAGATTTGGCACGCTTTGCTCATTTCGAAAATGATGATTCATTCAGTGCAAGCCAATTATCTCAAATAGGTCATTGGTATCACCATAACCTTATGTAAATGAATAAAAATACTGGATTTTGGTTGTAATATGTTACCGATGGAAGTATCAACTATTTGTCTCAATTTAAAAATTAAAATAGCCTCGAGAGAAGCGCGCAATGAAATTGTGTCAAATTAGTAAAAATTCCAAAATGGATATTTCAAATGTAATGTATTTGTTTTCAATCAAAGAAAAACCCGGACTAAAAATTTACTAACTACTATTACCGCAAATTAGCATGAAAAGTTTTATCAAAATCAGCCAAAAGGTTTTTGACTAGGTGAACAATGAAAAATAAATTTTTCTGAAAAACTTTGACACCCTGTATCTCAAAAACGAAGCAAGTTAGGACACATGCTAATAAGAAAAAAAAGGAACGTGTGGCACTCGGGGACTGCCGCGGTAAAGCTATTGCATAGCATTTTTTCTCAACTTGTGTAATTATAATTATTTATTTATTTATAATTTATGCAGTATTTTTTTTTCTTTGACGTTCAGCATTTGATTTTGGTACTGTTTCTTTTTTTTTTTTGAACAAACAAAGTGCATTTATTAATGAAGAAAGTGATGACAAAATAGTGAAAGAAAATGAGTGAGTACTCTATATTGTACTCTACATTGTATTTGTATCTCTGAATGTAAGATTATCATTTGTAAACAACAATTAATATTAAGTGGTTTTGAGGTTAAACATAGAGGATTTAAAAATTACAAAGAACAATTCGTTAACATAGAAATTTCAGAACATAAATTTAAATTGAACAATTTAGTAACCATAAAATGTTTGGTATTTTGCTATTTATACCTAATTATTTATACCTGGCTATTTTCGTGCGAGCTTCGTACAGTCGTATACACAGATCTGGAAACTCGAGTTTTCCTATGTGAGCAGTGAGTCGCTTACGCGTCGAATTTGGCGTAGTACCAAAAGACGCCACGTAGGGGAAACATAAAAGGCGTCACGTAAGAGTATCATCTTGATCTCTATGAAGAGTATTCTGTGACAAGTGTCAGTTCACTTGTAAACACAATTTTATACGAAAGTTTCAACGTTCAGATCTCGATAGCGCTTCCGGCTCCGGGATTTTCACGTTGCCTATCGAAATTAGAAGGTTCGAATTGTATAAAAACACAATTGCATGAACGCCAGACGTCCCATGTAATTAGCTACGAACGTAATCATTTTGACATATGCCTCGAGGAGCTCGCTGCGCGTAAGTTAGAGTTTATACATTTCACCTCTATTTTGTTAATTTGGGGCCGTTTCGAACCCCGTGCGGCCGGCACCAGTTGTAATAAATTATTTTGGGCTATGGGCCGCTAGCTTTTACCCGCTTTCGGTATATTTAAGTAGCTAGAAAATTCCCTTTCGTACGACGCACGTCAGACGCTAGTAGCTGACAGCTGAAAATACCTCAAAATGTTTTAATTGAATTTTCCTATTTAATCGACATTTTGGAGCCCGAGACTATGCTTTTTAGTTGGCCCCGTTCATAAACTAACGACATGGAGCGAAAACCGCATGCGAAAAGTCTTCGTTAAGACGTTCTATGTACCGTAAATTTGCACTTTTCTAACTCGCGAGCTACGCGCTCCTCACGTGAACGTCATTCGATTTATCGAAAATTAACCAATTCAAAACAGTTTTCGACCCTGTTTGGGGCTATCACGACCTTTTAAAAGGTTCAAAGTTAACATTTCGACAATTTTAAGCTCGGCCGAGCTACATGGTAGGCGGAGTGGTGGGTGTTAGGTTATTTTTCGTTACGAAAGTTTTGAAGAGCACCTGACGGTTATTTCGTTACGGTACTTCGAGATTCGGTCGCCGCGCTCAAAGCCCGCGATAAAAGCTATATGCAATAGCTTAAAAATCTTATTTTTACCTAAGAAACCAATCCTAAACATTTGGCGGTTTAACCCTGGGTCACCTTGCATTTCCTACTAAATAGAAATAGTATTTAAACAGGCACATTTTGATTTCTACTGTAGTTTACTCTGACGATGGCTACTCGGTAGCTGAAAGGTCATTTGTACTTCAATTTTTAGTAGATAAGGGTGATTATTTCATATTTATAGCATCATACTTATTATACATATCGATGAGCTTTTGTGATGTAACTGACATAAACTTTTTTGTTCCAAGATCTTTATCATTTTTATTAGCATTGTATTTCTTTCTCACTATGGAATTAGTGTGTGATTATGTATAGTGAAATAATGTCACAACAATCTTCAAGAATAAAATTTTTTTTTGAATTCTGCCTATTATTAATAGCGCTTTAACTGTGTTGATTGACTGCGACTTTTATCGCGACATTCAAATGAATTCGGTTTCGGCGGAAAGATTCGAGTTTAAGGCAGCTTTAACAGTATAATGACATTCAGCGAGGATGTCCGCCGTTTTCCTTAAAGTGGGTGGAAAACGTGAATTTAATCTCTTAAAGTATTCATCATGCAAAACTTGTCTGAGGTTTCATCATTCTAAATTAGGGATGGCCAAAATTCTGGATGAACTGATTTAGTTGAATCGTTTCGATTGACAATGTGATAGTTTCAAGTTAAAAATAAGTTATAAATTTAACAGTAGATACAAAGTTATATATCTTAAGTATCTAGTCAGAAAAAAATGAGTTTTTAACTTTTTAAAGTACATATATGTTTAGTAAATGTATAAAATACTAGTGGTCAAATAATGTTACCTAAATCACTTTGTTAAATACCTGTACGCAAAATATATTTTATAATCATCCAGACAATTAAAATTTAATACTTAGGTTAAAAACTTTTAATTAATTTAAATTATAATATATAAGCATAAAAGACGAAAAATTCTATGGATATGTGAATAATTATCATTGGAATTAATGACACAAAGAAAAATGCAAAGTAATCATTATAATAGATTTAGAAATTTGAAATTTGCAGCCTGTAGGTATATTTGTGAAAATTTGGTTGTAAATATTTCAGCATTTATAATATATCATTATGAATTAAGAAATTATTTAAAATTTTAATAGTAAGAGGGCAAGGTGAAGACTCCCTGAAAAATAAAACAGATGACGCCACAATCGAAAATCTCATGACATTTGTGATGTACCATCTTTAACTAGAACGTATTAAAATTTTCAGACCTTGCCCTCGTAATATACATTGTTTAGCTCTTTCATTCAAGAAAGTTCTCAATTCTTTGAATACATAGAAGACTATGAATTTTCTTCACTAAAACTGAGATATGATCATTATATCTCACATGATTGCCTAGAATTATACCGAGATATTTACATTTTGAGAATATTTTAAGTTTTTGATAATTGCAATTACCGATTAGGTGCGGTTTTTCCCTGGGGGTGGATGCCACCTCTTCTCGTTGGTGAAAATTTTGGAATTTGAAATGACCACAAGAATAAATATGTTATTGAATTCTAAGCAAAAAGGATTATCTACACTTTTTTCGTGAACTCCGTAGTTACCGATTTGTTAACTTCTTTTGGTGCAAAAGCATATTTTCGACCTTTTGTTTTATCAGAAAAAGTGTCATGACAAAAATTGAAGGCAAGAATTTGGTTTTACAATATTGACCGAGACGCAGCTTGGTGAAGGTTGAGCCTCGTTCACCGAAAACAGAAACACAGACATCCAAGCTTGAATAACCGCAATTCGGAAGCTCATTCATAGAACCCTCCAAAGAATTTTTCTCAAACTACATGAAAATACCTTTGAAATAGTTTTTCGTTTATCGCGCGAGCATGGCCATAAACCAAAATTCGCCATGGATAGTTTGAGCTGTGATTAGCCATCAATCTAAGAGCTGTATCTCATGTAAACGTTACGTGATTATATGAGCTGTCAAAGACGTCAAAATTCATTGATTTCCTTTGGAAGAATCGATTCAATTTCAATATTTTATATGGATGATTATGGATGCTGCTGTAACGATTCCTCTATTTTTTGTTTCTAAATTAACATTTTTGATCACACTTGGCAAATGTTTAATTAACGAAATGTCTGCAACATTGGTGTCTAGATTATTACGATTTATGATTCAACAAGGAAACTGCTATAATTAAGCGACAGAGGTGTAATATACCACATCCTTTCGTGTAGGCAATGTTAAATTTATGTAACCCTGAATACATGCAACGTTATATACGGAAAGGACGAGCTGAAAAAGTGTTCCTTTAACCAATAAAATTGTACAACGGACTGTTATTGGTTTGGAACATCTTAAGAACAATTGAGGCTGTATAAGAACCGTTGTATTATAAAATAGAAAAGTAATAGAACATTCCAAGTCACAGAATCGTCATTGGAGAACTTTTACGTCCTACAATAATTGTGAGAACAGTTTCAACTGGAATAAGTAGTTCATTTCCAAATGCATCTTCCAGGTCTCAACTATGGACAAATTAAACCTAAGCGATTCTTATTACTCGTGAAATAACCGAATGTACTCTTAAATATCATTGCTCATTGAACTATTTACATTGCTCACCAATATTTACACTCTTAATATAGAATTAATTAGTTTGATATAATTGATGTTATCATAACATAACAGAAACTTTGAATAACCCGCTATCTATTTAATTTAAAGAAGGGTTAAGGGTTCAGCCCAACGAAATATTTGACTTCGAAAACTTATCTGTTATTATATTTTTAAAATACTACAAAGCTCTAGTTAAAGAGTCTTTCAATTCGCAGGAACTTTCTATAAATTTAACTCTACATTAGCTTTTCTACTCCTTTTCGAACATTGCAATTAAATGTAATTAATGTAATACGAATGAAAAAAAATTATTTCTACATTCCTTTGTAATCAGGCTAGATATATTTTACCGAGGTGGATATGAATATTCTCTATGCACTACTACAGTTAAGAGATTCAGTTGAATTACCATTTTCATAACATCAATTAAAGCACACCTGTTCATTTGTGAATCTTCACAATTTACAAATCAAGAGTTTTTTCAATAAAGCATTTTCTGGAAACGAAGGGGTAACTGGCGCAGTAGGTAGGATTTGCTAAAAAAAGCCCTTCATACTAACATCGTTGGAAGGTTCCTTTTGTTCCAACAATTGATAGATGGAATCAAAATACTTCTATTCAATACTGAGAGAATTTATTTCATATATGAAAACCATAGTTAAAACCCCGCACAAACCGAGAAAGATGCAATGGAATCGTTCAAAAACTCTAAAACACAATTAAGGAATTTCAAAATTGAATAAATTCAGCCATTACGTGATGAAAATCCATTATAATTATAAACTTATATGAAATAACTATTAAAAGTTTGATGTAATTTCGCTGAAACCGTAGCTTCTTCAGATAGATATTACAAATTACTAGCTTACCTCAATAGAGCTTATCTTATATAACGAGATTATCATTATTGTTATATATTAGATTGGCTCTTTTGTGGTAAGCTAGTACTTTGTATATATGTTTGAAGAAGCTACAGTGTTTGCGCAATTATAATTACATTTATTTATTAAATTGGTGAAAATCATATTTTTAATAGCTATTTTATTTAAGCTAAGGAATTTAATATTTATTTTGTGAATAGAAACGTATCTTTCAAATCATTGGATTTTTATACTTTAAAACGAAATGAGTAAAGTGGGATTGAAATGCGTGGATTATTCCAAGAAAGTTAGTATTCTAACGTTCTCAAGAACGTACAATTTGATGGCTTCAATAATTTTCTGGGGCTACTATCCAGAATTTAGTTGACGAATTTTTTCTGAAAACACAAAAATAACAAACTTTTTTGTTGTGTATCTTTTTTAAAATTTAGCATACTTATACGACTTTCTTTCGAATTCTTAGTTAAAATTTGACGTGAATCTCGGCAAAGAACTTAAACTGCCCTTGACCTCTAAAGAATTGCCCTTAACTTTACTGCTTAATTTTTTTAAATTTTGAGAACTTAAAATTAAAGACTTGTAAAGTGAATTTTTGATATTTCTAAAAAATGTTACAGGATTTGTGGCATTAATTATTCATACCTGATTGTTTTCCCTATAATTTCCGCCAAATTAAATTTAGTTCCGTTTGAAACTACCCTTTTCAGGAGCATGTGAGTACGCAAGATCACTTTTATTTAATTTCTAGCTCGAGGCTATTGAAATCGATGCAACATTGCTTTCTGCATTTTCCAGGAATTTATGTGGGAAATCAACGTTATATACTTGTAGCTCAATTGCGCTTCCTAAGTAATGTTCTTCGTTCAGATATTTATAGCCAATCATAGGACTAACTTACGTTTTAGTAATATATAAATAGAATACATTTCCCACGACGGTTTATGAATGGAGAACGCGACGGCAGTTCATTATAATGCAAGCCAGATTTACTGTATCTAGTTTAATGGAGAATTTAATGAACAATAAATTTGAACATTATTGCACTCGCTAATCCATTTTCTACACAATTCATTATTTAATGTGCATTTCTCGTTGTTGTTAAAATTGCAAAAATGAATTGAGTAGTAAAATGTGAATAAAACACAAATTGGCAATTTGATAGAGTCGACTCACTCTCGTACTCGCTCTGGATCCGGCTAAGCAACTCTCGCTCTTGCACTGTTTTCGACCACGGGAAGAATATTGAATATACCTCTTGTCATTCCCTAAATATGTCATAATATGTAAGCATGCAGTTTAATATTACATGTGTACAAGGGCAAGGAGCAAAATCAATAAATTACAACAAAATTTCAATAATATAAACAAGTTAAAAACGAACCCGTAAAAAATTTAACATACTAACCTCTCTATATGAAGCAAAATACGTACGAGGATATTACTACTTGGACCATTGCCATTGAACATTGAATTCGGTATATCAACTTTTAATTCGCTCTCCGCTAGGGGCGAAATGCATCCGCAGACTCATAGTTTTAATTTTAACACGGTGTGTTTTCGTACTCTGGTTAGAAGTTGACGACTCGCAAATTCATGTAAACAACTGCGTCTACATTAGTTTATCGTCGTTGATCTAGTCCTCTAGACAACGACAGCGTCACTCAATCAGCAGTAAAACAGTAATGAGACTAAGACTGAGAGATTTGCGGAAAATTCACGCGGGTAAATCTATCGCAGGGAGAATTCATCGTGGCTTCATTTGTTCTTTGATTTTCCCAAAGAAGGAACAACCGCTCACAGAAGAAGAAAAAGTGAATTTCGCGTCTTCATTAAACACTATTTCTTGCGTGGAAAAACATTACGCAAACTAAAGCATCGCTTTTTTAAACATTATGTGGACTCCTCACCATCGATTGGAACGATTCACAAGTGGCTTACTGATTTTCTGTGTTCGTCCAATTGAGGTTACAACGCCAGAAATCGTTGATAAAATCCATGGTATGATAATGGACGATCGGGCAGTTAAAGTGCACGAGATTACTCAGGCTATGGGCATCTTAACCAAATGGGTAAGGAACATTTTCCATAAATTTTTGAATATGAGAAAGCTATCTGTCAGATGAGTGCTGCATTTGCTCTCTGTTGACAACAAGCGCGACTGTGTGACAACTTCATAGGAGTGTTTGGCTATGTTCAAGCGCATAGAAAGACTTTTTGCGCTATTTCGTAACCGTGAACGAAAATGGATCCATCACAACACACCAGAGACCAAAGAACAGTCGAAACAGTGAACTTGTCCTGGCGAATCGAAGCCGCAAAAGGCCAAAGTGGGTGTATCGGGGGTCATGGCGATAGATTCTTGGGATGCACATGGTATCGTCCATATGGAGTATATTATGCAGAGCTGTTGGATCGATTTGAAGCGAAGGCGGCCGCATTTGGCAAAGAAAAAAGTGCTCTTCCACCAGGACAACGCACCAGCGCACAGGTCCGTAGTCGCAATGGCAAAATTGTATGAATTGCGCTACGAATTGGTTCGTCATCCACCATATTCTCCAGATTTGCCCCCCTGCGATTTTTATCTATTTCCAAACAAATTCTAGCTCTCGGGAATTTTCAAAGTCGCCGATCACGACTATAACACTCGCAATGTTCTGCAAATTACCTGGGGGTGTTTTCGGGTCTCTGGAGCCCTGTGTATCTACATCATCTCCTAGGCATGGACTTTCTGAGTAACATAATCGTGATCGGTGACTTCGAAAACCCCCAAGAGCCAGAATTTGTTACACTTAGTTAAGAAAAATTAACAAATTCCTAGAAGATGACGTAGATACACAGGGCTCCAGAGACCCGGAAACACCCTCAGGTAATTTGCAGAACATTGTGAGTGTCATAGTCGTGATCGACGACTTTGAAAACACCCGAGAGCTAGAATGTTACATTTTATCAAGAAAAATGAACAAATTCTTAGAAGATGACGTAGATACCCAGACACCCGGAAACACCCCCAAGTAATTTGCAGAACATTGAGAGTAACATAGTCGTGATCGGCGACTTTGAAAACCCCGAGAGCCAGAATTTGTTACATTTAATTAAGAAAAATTAACAAATTCCTAAAAAATGACGTGGTTACCCGAACTCAGGGTACACCAGGTATTGCAGAAGATTTTTTCACGTCGTAATCATCACTAGCAACCTTTATATCACCTCTTGAACAGTTAACAAGCATAAAAAATATTTTTTAAATTAATTTCATCGATATCTAGGGCGTCAGGACGCCCGGATACCCTTGGGGAGGTCCAAGGGGGCGTCAGGAAATTTTCTTGATAGCATATTCGTGTTCAGTGACCCCAATAACTCCCGAGAAACCAATTTGAGCCCGTTTTTTTTTATTCACCTCAAAAAGTGGCTTCAGAAAAATGCATTTTTTGGCTGTAGAAATGCAATACATTTTTTCCGCAAAATAAAATACCGGGCAAATTTTCTAAATCTTTTTCTGAATCGAATGCAGAAAACCGCATCTCAATGCATCCAACTGCGCCGGGTTTGGAATGTGGAATGCTTTATTTCCTCGACTAAAGATCCGGATCGCACGTCACACCTCGGCCTGATGGGGCACTTCTATCCTAACCCTTGTACATGCGTTGAAATAGACAATAGAGTATCTGGTTCAGTTCTCACGTAAGAAATACCGCGTTTAGAAACATTTCTCCTCATTCCATTCGAACGAAAAAAGTCGGATATGGTGTATTCGATAACTACGATCATAATATTAATATTGGGTAAAATTTAAGAATTTGCAGCACATGTTTGAAAATGTTATCTCAATCATCCTCTTACATTTCGAGAGAACCTGCAAAATCGCAAACATATCATCCTCATATTTGAAAAACAATTGACTACTAATCACGAAAATCTCCGTTGAAAAGTTCGATTGAAAATTAAAACAGAATAGTCCCTTTATTTCTCTAGTTTTCCAATTATCACGATCGGTTGCTTTGAATAGAAAGACATCAATCATTTTTCTTAGTATGCGAGAAACTTGGAATGAGCACTTCTTGCTTTTATGTTTGGTATTCTTCATAGTGAGATGTCTCAAAGAAGAAAATAACCAACCTATTGTGTACTTACTTGAATGAAGTAATTATGAATAGTGTCGGTATTCAATATAAACAGCTCATTCGTCTAGAGCTGAAGAAGTACGCGACTTGTATTTCCTCACAGCAAGTAGTTTCCCAAGCAAACAAAATCAATGCTTTGTTCATTCTATGTATTGTGTTCCAGTTTATCCGAGATGTCTAGATGTCGTGACAGGACTCACACCCAGGAATCCAAGGTCGCTTGCAAACATATGAATCTTTTTCATGTAGATGAATATTATACTGCGTATACTGATATTTATTTACAAGGTTTTGGTTAGGAAACTTGCCTCGAAATTAGATATCTGATGTAACAATATTTTCAAAATGTGAACACTTGCAACTGCTTTTACAATTAATTTTAGCTCATTAATAGTGGTCATACTTCATGATGAGTTTTATTATTAGCGTTGTGTTGACAATATTCATCATCGATAGGTAAGTTCTGGCAAGCTTATCAGAGCTATGAAATATGGAGTTAATTACAATATAAATTCATATTCATCGAGTTTGGTATTTTAGTGCGTTGTTTGACAGGTACTAGAATGAAATGCACAACTGTTCGTTAAACTTTTACTACTCTCTGAAATATGCAATGTTGTCCTCGAAAAACATTTCGTAGCATGAAATGTGAAGTTTCAAACATACATTTTATTTCTTGTGGTGATATTGTAGTAGGCTATATCATTGATGGCAATCTCACGAATAATTTCGGATTTATTAGTTCATATTGTCGGATTTAAAAATTTTATTGTGATTTGGCATATTCCTTTATATGAATCCCGCAGAAGCCGTAGAGGATTTTCAACATCCAAGGCACTTCAGTTTTGAATGTCTCTGAATTCACCCTTGAACGCAAACAATCCTTACGCTATGAATCGTTTACTTAATCTGAACCGTCTTTTTTTGTCTAAAACTGTTTCGCATGGGAAGGGCGTTAGATTAAGTAGAATTATGGATTTCAAATCCATGACCATCATCAGAAGACGTATCAATATCTAAAACGGGATTTCTTAAAACTAATTGCATCAAGCACAAAGCGCCCTTATAGCTTTAATTTCCATTAAAAACCCCCACGTCTGCGAAACGAACACAAACACGTTAATGTTTTAAGTATATATGTATGGAGCATGTATCAAGAAGCCACTGCATAGCAATCTACTCTAATATTGGAAGTCATTTCATGCAATGTTTGAATAAGACTGAAGCCAAACTATAATATGCTCTATTTTCGAACCAGATGTTAAAAATTCATGAAGTAATAGGAAAAAGTTGTCAAACCTTACTAGAAATATTACTATTTCAACATTCTACCTAAAATATACTTTTAACATGTTAACTCCTGGAATAACGCTTGGGATAGAGCACAATCGGCTATGAATAAGATAAAAAATTGGTTGGATGCAAAGAATTTGAAATTGAACAATTCCAAAACTAAATTTATAGCATTCTCTTCAACAGGCACCCATCTTGGAACCCTTGAAAATAGAAAACTCCTCAGATGTAATTGATCAAACAGAAGTATTTGGGGATATTTTTTGACAAATATCTTGAATGGGGAAACCATATCGATTTTCTATCAAAAAAAGCAAAAAAACTCTTGTATGAATTTTACTCCTTCAGGAGCATACTAAATAAGAAATACTATTGACTATTTATAACAGTCTGGTTGTATCAATCTTATCTTACAGTGTGAACGTTTGGGGCTCTGCATATAATGACTCCTTGAAACCACTACAAATTATACAAAATTATGTCATTAGAATAATTTTTCCGATCCCCGCAAGGACAAGCATTAAACCTATATTCATACAAGAATCATTACTAAATATTAAAAGTCTATATATGTTCTCAGTAATCCAGTCAATACATAAACAAAATAATACTGCAAGAAATGTAAATCATCCCCACACAACAACAGAAGGAATATAAATACCAAAAATTTAATAAAACTGTTTGTCAGAAAAGAAAAGACTTCATTGGTATAAGATACAACTTACTACCTGTCAAATTATAGAGCGCTACTAAAACACAATTCAAAATTTAGTCTAAATTATATATTGTACAAAATTACAATTTATTAAGCTCATTATTACTCAAATAAAACTCGACATCATTCCACCATATTTTTGTATTTTTATATTTTGTATTCTATATTTTATCTTTTATCTTTCAGCCTCAATTTTTTTTTACATAATATGTACACCTAGTACGATTGAAAACAAGACATATCTAAAAGGTTTTAGTATAGAATCAAATGGTGGTTCACCACGAGATTTTCTCAAGTGCCACAGATAGAAGTAAAAATTGTAAATGTAATTTGAAATAAACTTTTAAGAAACATTATAAAGACGCATGCAGGAATTTGTAAGGGTTTTAATTAATTAAATTTGTATAAATTTGGCTCAATGATTGAACGTTTGTTCTATGATTTACAGACTTAGTCATGTTTTATGATATATCATCTCCAGGAAAGATCTTTTATAATTGGTTTCTTGACTTAAAATATTAACTTTTTTGTAATCGAATTGATGGTTATAATCAAAACAATGTTTAGCAAGGGAGGTGGAATTTTATAAGTTTTTGTTTCTAGTACCATACTTGTGACCATACCTAGGTCAAGAATCAGTATTAACTATATACTACGTATAGCGAGAAAAGTAAAAATAGAGAATTCATAGATTGATATTTGAAATAAATGTGAATGAACATCGTTATTAAAAGTAATAAATTCATTTCATTTGACTAACTGAAGACGGATATCAAAAATACCACTTGAAACGGGGCTACCGCGCCCAAAAACAATACGGTTCCCATTTTCACCATTTTAGAGCGATACGCGAAATTTCGAATCCATACGACCAATAGGAACGGCGCAATTGTATGAAAATGTCTAAAATATTCTATATCGATTCAGAAAGATTTATTTCCGCGAAAATCCGGAAAAAAAAATTTGTCTATTACAATACTTCCCTTATACTACCTACATATATTAAGGGAAGTAAAAAACTGCGTCTGGCTTTTACAGTAACTTGAACCGAAGTAATAATTTCCTTCCTCATATAGTTTTATCGACTTTCGTGGTAACAAATGCAGAACATATGCCTGCTCTCTCGGATTTCCGGAGAAATACCTGAGATAGCATTATCATCGCCATGTTGGCTATTATAAATTCAAACAAAGTAGAAAATCTAACTTCACCAAGTGCTAACTGGGCCGCAGGACGTATTCTTGGATTGGTAGTGATTGTAAAAAGTCTTAACGAACGGAACAGCCAATTTTTCCATTTTGAATAAATTTGAACGACGAAGTGGAATTTGTTCAGTGTTGCCAAATCTCGTCGAATATCTCGAAAATTCATGAAAACTGTTATCGATTGAATCGTGAAATAAAAAGTAGTACATAGGATGTGCCTTCTTGGGAACGTCAATTTACTAGCATTCTATGGGAGACATCTCCTTGTTACGCCAGTTATCCTCCACTTTGAAATGGTCCCATCAAAGACTAGTGACTTGGGGCAGGTTTGTGTGTCCCCTCCGTTGCGGTGCGATCCGCAGTATGACGTCAAGGTTCGATACGTGCCGCGGCAGCGCAACTGGCATCGACGATGCCAGTCCGCGCCCGTGCTTTAGTGTGAACGTAGACAGAGTGTTTCTTCACATGAAGTTCTGCATTTAACACTACTCCCCGGAATATTATCACTCTGCTATCATGGGGGAGGTATGTTTTAAGTCTTTTTTACTCATAATGAACGTTTTAAGTAGACGCTAGTAGTTGGTAGTTTTCGTTGTGTCATTAGTTGGTTCGTATTGAACAACGATTTTCGAGTGGTGCTTTTCAACGGAATGGCCCACTTTCTAAGAAATTCGGAAATGCATTTTCACGATTTATAATTCTCATATATAGACATATTCGTCAATCGATAGTCTCAATTTTTCATCTAATATATGAAATAATGTATTGAGAGCTGCATGGCGGTTTTTGCCATTGTAATGCTATTTGCTTTCATAAAAAATGGTTTTTGCTTGTCTAAATTTGATGAGAACAATATTATTGGGCATTTCATCAAATGGAAATTTGGAAATGTAGATCTGTCCAGAGTAAAAGAAAAATGCTGCTGGTATTGATTTTGCAACTGCTATGGGAAATGATATTTATTATTTAAAGTGAGGAAGTTAAATTTCGTTTGGTAGTGCCTCCAATTCATGTTTGTAAAAGTGACATCCAACGCCCTTTTGCTGAAATAAGTCAATACTTAAGACTAGGTACCTACTTGGTCAATTTTTGGGATTCAGTAGTGCCAATAATTTTTAATGGTCTTCTATACCTACTTCAGTGACATTTCCGATTACTTCGAAACTTGAAATTTCTCAAATATGTACCTATAATATTATAATGAAAAGTTCTTCGCCCATAAAACCTGAAACTTACCTGTATTATATCATTTCTTTCTCTTGTATATTATTAATACTGATTTTGAATCTATATGTATTCAATGGAACTAATTCTATGTATGGGTAATATCCTAATCACAAATGAAAAAATATTTACCAAGGTAGAAGTTGACAAAAAAAGTCATCATCATGACATTTTGCTTTATTTAGTTTTGAAACACATAAGGCTGGTGGAAAAGTGAAAAAATCGTGAATAACTTATTTCCATAGATAAAAATGCAATTTCAATCTAGATCTGTAGAATCCTTTTAATAGAAAGGTACATATGATAGTGCCGCCATTTTGGAGCTAGCACTTGGGGATTATTGGAATTGTGGGGTTTCGTTTCGATATTGAAGCATTGAAAATTTGATTGGGTCCTGGTTTTATTGATTCACCTCTTCTTATACTCACGAGATACTGCATGAGACTGACTGATAGTTTCTGTAAAATGGAAAACAATTTTCATTCCTAGACTATTGATTCGAGTGACATAACTTTCGGACAAATTTGTATTCAATGTGCCCAGTTCTTTTTCCGATTGTAACTCTTCTGTTCTCGAATATGACTCCATTATTTAAAGTGAACATTTTGAACAAAAGATTAAAGACCTTCGATTATTAGTTTTTATGTTTTGGTCCGAATTGAAAGACATTTTTTTTGGATCAGTAACCTATTACTTTTCGTGGTAAAGCATAAGAAACCAAAAAAAGATTGCTATAGATTGATTTGTAGTAATTTAAGTAACAGTATATAAAAAATGGTCCAATAAACAGTTGACGGTTAAACATTTAGCAAAATGGATTCGCAAATATGGGTTTTCTTCGGATAGTTTTCAAGATATCTGAAAATGCGCTGGAGAGATGCTGGAGAAACTATACTTTTAGGATCTAATCAAATTTCACCCCTCATATAGACCTTCGATTATTAGTTTTTATGTTTTGGTTTGAATTGAAAGAACTGTTTGGATCAGTAACCTATTACTTTTCGTGGTAAAGCATAAGAAACCAAAAAAAGATTGCTAAAGATTGATTTGTAGTAATTTAAGTAACAGTATATAAAAAATGGCCCAATAAACAGTTGACAGTTAAACATTTAGCAAAATGGATTCGCAAATATGGGTTTTCTTCGGTTAGTTTTCAAGATGCTGTAGAAACTATACTTTTAGGATATAAGCAAATTTCACCCCTCCTATTCAAGTGTAATCAACAATGAAAGTCCCCGTAAAGGGTTTTTCGAACCAGCACAGATACCTCAGAAAAAGGTTTCGTTGAAACTAAACAAAGAAAATATTAATAATTATGGCCGTAGGCCGCTTGATAGGCTCTTCAATTCTTCAATGGCATATGATTGGACTATGTCTGTATATATTCGCAAATAAATAAATTATTAACGTTTCAGGTTTTAAAATACTACCGAATTTTCCTCCGATGTTCATTTTCTATAATTCTTTGTAACGGTAAATAAATAATTCTTCAAACGGTTTGATTTGGTATCACTTAATATTATAAGTTGTGTTTTAGTAAAAAATGTTATCATATTGCTTAAATTAGTCAGTTTGGAATACTAAACTTTTCAACAAACAATTGAATAATAATCATTCTTCTCTAACTGCCAAATAATTTAATCATTAGTTGGAATACAAGGCAATTAAGAATCTTTTGTTGCCAATATTGAAATATTAATAGTTTTCCGTTACCATAAATGAGTCATAATGACTGTATTTACATTAGCCAGGTAAGTTCAGATTCTTTCGCTTCCTCTCCAATTGACTGAATATCACTGTACTAACTAACTGTGTTAAATTTGAGCAGTTTGAAATTGGAAGATCTTCAGCAAATATCTCTGAAATTTCCATTTGCATATCTGTTTAAAATGGCATGTTATTTCAAGAATTAGTTTGTTTCATTTTTCTTGATATTTGAATAAAGGAGTTATTAGGAAAATTGTACTCATTGAATAAGCAAATTAATTTATTAAACCTTTCACACATCATATAAATTAAATTGCTTAGATTGCGATGGGACTTATACAGGAATCTCTGAACAATATTTACAAAAAGAATGTTTGGTCATAAGTATAGTACTAGAAACAAAAACTTTATTATATAAGATCCTGGAGATGATTCACATAAAACGTGACTTTAAGTATGTATTAGTCAGATCTATATAAATTTAATCAATTAAAAAACCCTTACAAATTACGTCTTTATAATATTAAAAGTATATCATATGTAGAAAGCTGAAATAATAATTCTTCTAGTAAGGTCTGACAACTTTCTATTACCTCATAAATCTTTAACATCTAGTTCAAAAGTGGAAGCTTGAGCGTATTATAGTTTGGTTTCAGTCTTATTCAAACATTGCATGAAGTGACTTCGAATATTAGAAGTAGATTGCTATGCAGTGGCTTCTTGATACATACTCATATACTTGAAACATCAATGTGTTAGAATTTCTATTACTCGTGTTTCTATAATGCGATAAGGACGCTTTGTGCTTGATACCATTAGTTTTAAGAAATCCTATTTTACACATTGATACGTCTTCTGGTGATGGTCATGAGACCGAAACGTACGTAAAGACTAAAATTATAAGCATATGTATTAGTGTGACGTATTTCCCGAGAATTTAAATATAATTCATACCTGGGTCAAAAATCATTATTAATTATATAGACTAGTATGTTTTCGTCCGTTTACTGGCAATATTATTTTTATCGAATATTGCAATATTTAATTATGCGTGAAGACGATTATGACAATTAATATTCTATTTATATTCTTATATCAGCCCATTAAGTCTTTAATTGAATTAAATGTGTAGATCGTCACTCGTAATCATAAATAAACAAAGATATTCATTCGAATATACTTTATTTATGAGGGGCAGGATGATTTAGAAGAATTCTTGAACTTCTAATGAAATGGATTTCCTTAGGGAAATGAAATGGATTTCCTCACGCTACATTTTACAGGACTGGAAACTCGACGTTGCTTGAAGTTTGCCTGTAACGTATCAACGTGATACACACTGTTCGTTTTTTAGAATCCTTTTAAATGATAGGTAATTGAATTTTGATGCTTATGAATGAGATAAGCAAGGTGACATGTTCAGGGTTTTCTCAACAATAATTTCCAAAATTACAAAAAATTGAACCTGTCGTAAATTAATTGCTTGTGTTATTTATATATTATCTTAAATTGACTATAGATCTACTTAAAAAATGCCAAACGTGTAGGACGCTGCGTTTTTTCAATAATTGTTAATTTGTAAAAAAGTAGCTCCATTAAATTATTTGCTTGATACTTTTTTGATCTGTTCCTTTTTGTCTCCAGAATAACGGAAAAAATATTGCCAGACGTGTATATCTCGTAGCTTTTATAAGATATCTCCAAAAAAATACGAAAATTGAATATTTTTAAGTATCATTTTGTTCCAACAGAAATTGCAAAATATGAAAATGAAATATGAAATATTTCCTATATCACTTCCCTCAGATAATGTATCCTTAATCAGTAACTTCCCAATTTTCCAAAGTATCTTAAATTTAAAAAAAAATAATTAATAAAAACGTCCTTCCTTTGGTAAATTAGTGACACTATTGCCTCGCATAGCAGAATTCATATATTTAACATACAATTCAGCCCTAGCTCTGGCCAAGTAATTTCATAGCATTTTTTTGTCAATTTTGGAAATTCGCTTCTCATTATTTTGCAGTAAAAATAAGACGTCAGACTATTGTTTTCTTGTTGATTATAACCTAATTAACATTTCCTGTAAATGTCATTGATGGGCAAATCGTTAAAATTCTTATATATCCAAGAATAAAAACCAAGATTAATTACTCATTAATGCAGGGACATACATGTCTGAAGGTCTTGTTAAGGGACCCTTTTTACATGTTTAATTATTAATTATTTAATAATGCAGCAATAATTTCAGTTCCGTCAAGACAAGCAAATGACTTAAAATGTCCGTCACCTTAGCTATGTGGAATCCTTCTGATTGTAATAAGTGGATGAGCCTGCATTAGTAGTAGTTTTCGAGTAAAATCAATAAGGATTTGTCTAGTATCTATAAATAGACAACCACAATAAATGTTACATAATTGATAACCGTGTTACATCTATTTTATTCAGACTTAGTCGTAGCTTCTGAAGGATTTCTACTTTAAGTGTAATTGAGGCTTCCGACATAATATGATTGTATCAAAAATTGCCCCCTCATGTAAATGTAAAAATGTAAATGTAAAAATGTAAACTAAACTGGACATAGTTGTTTACATGAAATTGCGAGTCGTCAACTATTCGTATTCTAAGCGGAGATTATGAATACACATCTAGTTAAAACTGGTGGCAAACAGAATCCTCACCTCACACTTCTCTTTCTCGCACCCATACGTGATAGGGGATGTTGTGTTCATTTATATTTACAGTCCTGGGCTTCGCGTGAGAAAAGGTATTCCGAAAAACTGGCGATTACTATTACATTTTGTGAGTCTACTGAGGATGAAAGGTCTGCTTACACATCCTGTCCAAACTGCACTAGCAGCAGCAATTACTCCTGAAGCTAGTCTCGAACTAGGAAGTGCAAAACTACTCACCGGACAACTGACCATAGCAGGTCAGGTGGTGATTAAAATCAGTCACCAAGCTAAATACTTAGGAGTTATGTTAGAAAAGAAACTTCTATTGAAATCACAACTAGAACAACAATGCCGCAAATTCACTGCAGCCTTCTGGTTATGCAGAAGAGCTATTGGCCACAATTGGATCCTCAGCCCAAACACCATAATGTGGATCTTCGAAGCGATCCTTAAACCGAGGTTGACATACGCCTCGGTGGTGTGATAGAAAGAAACAGAGCGCAGGACGACCAAATCAAGCCTGCAGTTACGAAAAGCGCTCCCACGGCCGCGCTTGGAGCGCCAGTGAAGGTGGAACCACTCTACCTGACTGTAAAAGGTGTGGTAACAAAAACTGCCCACAGACTTATATCAATAGGACTGTATGAGGCAAACGGTACCAACACGTCACTACCAATCAGTGGTGAAACACATTCCATTTACTCACCACGATACACCTTTGATAAGTAGTATCGTATGAGCATATCAGAGAAGATTGGTTAAACAATAACCAGCCCTGCCAACCAATGGTGAAATCTGGAGCCAGAAACCATGGGCAGGCGGGAGCAGGGATATACCACAAGCGCCCAGGTAAAAGTATTTCTATAACTCTGGGCAACCATGCCACCATTCTCTCCAAGCGGAGATACTGGCAATAACGCGCTATGCCCAAATAGAGAATGGTGAACACTCTGGGGTGGGAACCGCCCCTCTGGTAGATACGTGAACACTCGTCGGTGGTAACAGCTCCACTAGGTGACACGTAACACGGGGTGCAAAGGGCTTCGACCTAGGTATTAAGGGAACGCAATGGCCCCCTCAATTAATAAAAATAATAATAATAATAGTCTCGAACTAATGTTGAATTCTGCCATTTTGACGATGATTACTGCTTCAGTTGGTACAATACAAGTGAAACTGCCAATCAGAACGAAACATCCCTTGCCAAATATTCAATTATTTGGGAATACCTTATTGTACACCCTGTATGCTTTCGCAGAATTACCAAAAGTCCTCACTAATGTAGAAATAGTCAATCGTTTACTGCTTTTTGTTTCTTTTCCTTAACCAGTGCAGACGATGTTCGCAGAAATTCATATTACTTCAAATATTCTCAAGATGATGAACATGTAATGGTAGGACGCTGTTATTCGAACTTGAATTACCTAAATTGATATCGTTGATTCATAGTAGAAATGTCTTAAATAGTTATACTAAACGTTAACTAGCGAATATGTGATTTTTTAATCACATATTCACCATTTTTGTCAGTCCTTTCTTCGAGTAAAGGTATACCATCACAAGATGTTACAAATTGAAATTACTCTACACGACTTTATTGTTAATACTTTAGATCTCGTTCTACATTTTTAATCTCATTGTTTTTAGTGGAAATTGAAATTACGTAATGACATAATGGGATTGTCGTATGAACAATTAGATTCAAATGCATTTCTAATTTTCTTTTAAGATATTGTTTCAATTGAATATCATTCTAAGTGTACACTTACAAACAATCTGGCGCATGCACCATTTCACAGAAATGCTGCTTCAAATCCTGCTGTAGTAGTCAGTACCTCCTGCTTCAACAATATTTATCAAAGTGAGAGAGTATTCAGTATTCATTACATTGTCCATTGGTTTTGTTCTACTCATCATCTTATTATTCATTATCCAGGTAATATCACATTCGTTTTCCAAATATAGCTAGCTTTGAGATCAAAACATTCTTTTGAATTGTCCGTGGTTGATTGTTATTTGATGAAACATTTCGGAAATATACGACGTGATTATATTACCAGTCACACACGTCAAAGTATATCGAATCCCCTCTACCCCCGTTGGGATTGAATTTTCAAAAATGTTCACATTTGTCCTTATTTAGCCGGCAAAATACTAGGACAGTTTTCTGATGCAAAGAAGGAACCTATCATCAATTTCAGTCAAGTAATTGACTTGAATTGTTATTGTCCAAACTCGTATTTCAAAGAAGGGCGTTATGTGGAATGGATCCTATACTTCGCTTTAAATCTCTGGGGTTGCTTCCCGTAATGTTCGTTCTTGTAACACTTCTTTTAACCACATCTATTCAACTTATCAGACCCTTTTTCACGACCTATACTAATTTTCTAGAGCACTGGGAAAAAGGTTTTATTAGAATGTATTTGAAGGGATCAGAATTCAATAAATTTTCAATAATTTTTAAACTGAATGTTATTTGAAATGTTTGAAAATATTCATCAAAATATTGCACAAGCAAATTATCCCAGCATTCAATTGAACATGAAAGGCGAACTCCTTAACTACAAAATACTTTTATTACGATATTAATTTGAGTAAGCGTTTACTTCTCAATAATACCAATATCAGAATAATGATAATGTACGACAATACAAGAATACAATGTGTCATTCCTGAAAATACTTTAATGTGCCACCAACTATTGAACTTCATTGGATCCACACAGACTATCAAACAATCGAAAGAAAGTGCCTCGCGAACGCCACTGCTTAAGAGGTGGTTGTAATGTAATGCAGACCCATAACAAATCAATTGACCTGGCACTAACGACAAAAAAAGACAAAATTTGCATAAAGTTGTTATACAACAAATCATATTGCACTTGAGTGCTTATACAAGGAAAAGCGAGTCAGTCTACCGGTTCACTTCAGGAAGAGGTGTATAACTGGACGTAAATGTCAAAAATTTAGGGGGCAAGTCAAGACATGAGCATAATTTTTATACTTTGTACAGGACCGCATTGAGGGTCAGAGAAATTTAGTGTATTACAAACTCGTGATTACACAGCCACATACAATTATAGGCATGTCACCGTAGACACAAAAATTGCGTTAGCTCGCAAAAAATTGCACTGTTCTGATTTTGATGTTGTTGGGATAGATACCAATAGTGTAAAACCAAGTTTGCAGCTTCGAAAGACCTGTGCGTGGTGCTCGAAAAACCTCGAAATTTTCAGACTTTTTTCAGTTTTTTGCTTATAACTTCTAAAAGGTGCATCTTACGGATGCCCCACACACTTTTGAAGTAGACAAAATTTGCTACAATCTGTAGCAAATAGGTCCAATAGGTCCCGAAATACAGAACTTAGAAAATCGGCCATTTTTCCGAAAAAGTTCGAAATGGTAGTTCAAGCCGTCTTCCGGGCAGAATATCGGCGGAACCATGAAGGGCCTTTCTAACCGAAAAATTAAGGAAATCCGATTTTTCAATAAATGGAGCCTGCCGAATTGCAGGACTTTGCTATAGGATAAGAAAGACATAACCAGTGGAAAATGGTTTATATTATGCAGAATGAAATTCAGTACAATTAAGAATAAGGTATAAATTTATCAAAATTGTATGAAAATCATTTTGATAGTTATGTCACCAGTATGTGACTATGAAAGTATATAGAGATACTACTGAGAGATTTTCAAAGCAAAAATGTATAATTAAAGTCAATGAAGCAATCAAATAAGGATGTAAATAGCCTTACCAACCTTCTATGCGGAGTGTGGTCGCGATAAAGAACTTCAGATAATTAGGAGGCGAACTGAGTGGGCTAGGCAAAAGACGAGAAGGTATCTGAAATAATGAAGTTCACGACCCGCGAAAGTACGCGACGAGTAAAAATCTTCCTTTGGAATTTCAAATTAAACATAATTTAATGAATGCGAGAGGAAGGGAATGGGCAAACAGCGAAAGTCTTCCACAATAAAGACATTTTCATTCTTTATGACAAAGCATTTTCACGAGAATATGATGAGAATAATTTCTATGAGGAATATTTCCTTGATGAATGATACGAACTTATAAGTGGATATATCAGTACGGTTGAATCTCAGATAAGTGACCATCTCCAGACGAGTTGAATGATGTAACTATTCCAAAATGAGACTAAATAATAATAATTCTCGTTGACGATTGTTTTCAAATAACCTCTAAGAAAAATCCAAGGGGTTTAAGTAGGGTGAACGAGGAGGCCACTTAACTGGAAATCTAAACGGTTCGCCAAATACTTTGAGGGTGTTTTATTATATCGTTTTCGGAGATGGTTGATCAGTGACTTCACGTCTGCCTTGTTTCACTGACGAGCATATGAGAAGGGCGAAACCGCTGTCTGAGACTATAGGACGTGCAGTCACTGCTCAACCTGGTGAACTAAAACTGCTAACACGAAATGTGTTTATAAAAAGGTCCAATTGAATGATTTTCGATTATCCCTGCCCATACATTTATCGAAAATTTGTTTTGAAATCTTGCTTTAAATATGCATCGGAATTTTCGTGTTTCGTCTGCCTAAACGTGACTGTTGTGGATTTTCACAATTCCTTCCCGTGTGAAGCCGGCTTCATCAAAATTTTCCAAAGAAAAGGGCAGCAGTCTTGCTGCATTTTGAAGTTCAAAAGTTTCCTTTGGTATTGGTGCCGCATAACACCGCCTGATAAGAAATTTCTTCGACCGTAAAATAAATTCTTGCATTGATAATAGTTAAATCGTCAAAATTGAATCTTTGAAGCGCCGTTGCTCTTTATAGAAGCATTTCCGGATATATTATGTTGATATGATATTTTTTCTTATTTTTTCGTCTGTAATCACCTCCTGTTTGGCATACGAATTTCTGGACATCCTGTACATTTATTGAATTGATGGAAATTCTTGTTAGGTAAATATGCGTTTTCGGAAAAAACTAAAACATACAACGTTTTTCTAGGTATGAGTTTCGCCTACTCACTTGAATTTTTTCGTATTTTTTACTTCTTTCATAATGTACGTTTTGGAAAAAAAATCACACAAAAAGTGTATATTTTCATACTACATAAGATACAAGAATTTTCAAATTTTTCTGCAACTCATGGAATATAACTCGGAAAATACTTACGCATTTTTCGGAAAAATTGCAAAAAGAGCAACAAGTGTTCACATTGACCCAAATATGCCTTTTATTTTTATTTTTAAATGATTTTAAAGAAATTAGTTAGATGGTGCTAAAGTATTGTTAAGTAGATTATTATTTCTATCCTGGCTAATGTGTTTAGATTGCTGTCCCTTGATTATTATTTATGACATGTGATGAGTGTTATTTAAATTTTTTATATATAAATTCTCCGGAAATAGGTCACACTAACACATATGCTTATTATTTTCGTATTTACGCACGTTTCGACCTCACGACCATCATCAGAAGACTTATTATTTCAATAACCTGATTACTTAAAACTAATTGTATTAGCACAAAGGGTCCTTATCGCACCAATTTCAGAAACGCGAGTAATTGAAATTGTAATATATTAATGTTTTAATTATATGAATATGTATCAAGAAGCCACTGCATAGCAATCTACTTCATACATTTACATTCATCTTTTGCAATGTTTGAAGAAGACTGAAACTGAACTATAATACACTCAAGTATCCACTTGCGAACCAAATATTGAAAATTTATGAGGTAATAGCAAAAGGTTGTCAGACCTAAATGAAAATATTGCTATTTTAGCATTCTACCTAAACAATACTTTTAATATTATAAAGACGCATGTAGGAATTTGCGAGGGTCTTAATTAATTCAATTAGTATAAATTTGACTTAATGATTTGAACGTCTGTTCTAATTATTTGAATCACCTCCAGGATAGATCTTTTATAATAATTAGTTTATTTAGTTAAAAAATTAACATTTTTGTAATTGAATTGATGTTTATAATCAAAACAATGCATATCAAGAGCGATGGATTTGTCTAAGTTTTTGTTTCTAGTACTAAACTTATGACCATAAATTCTTTTTAGTAAATATTGTTTAGAGATTTCTGTATAAGTTCCATCGCAATCTAAACAATTTAATTTATATACCGTGTGTGTTTATTTATCTTTAGGTATTCAAGGTTTTAGATTTGAAAAATATTCACTAACACAGTTAGTAGGCTTATGCGCAACATTAATTAATTGTTAGTTAATTCATTCTTACAACAAATTGTAGGGTAGAGCGCCTTCTAAACGTTTCTTACTTATGGTAGTTTGGCCCCATAGAATAGATTGGAAACATTTTTGGCTCGATTTCAACTCTCATTTTCGATTTCAAATGCTTAGATTCCTGTACTATATGGCTGTTCTCTCTCACTATTTGATTTATATGCAATTATGGGACATTAGTATCAGATCAATTCAAATGAAGGATGACGTAAAGTTAACCTTGAACGGCATGCTCTTTCATTTGATGTTCTGATTATGTAATAATTACAATTCAATTCGTTTCATTCAATAACGCACCGTGATCAGCTGATCAATTGTAGAATTAGTCAGAATTTTTTAACTCAACAGGATCGGTTATTACGCCCTTGTCAGTTGGCGTGTGTTCAATTATGGTACAAGATATATTGTCCAGCTTAATAATGGTACAGTTTAATAATTTCTACTTCCCTCACTATACAGGATGAGGCAAAATTATGTTAACACTGTATGGGAGGCTAAATATTTTTTTTCGCAAATCAAAACATGGCGTCCTGATATTCCATTGAGATAGCTGTCTGGATGGAGGTCTTTCAGTCCCACGCCTGACAATAAGTAGGATCTACGAGAAGTTTGTCCGGACGGGGTCTGTTCAAGACGAAGGGGAACAGCGGTAGAAAGAGATCTGTCCGAATTGAAGAGAATATCATCCTCGTCTAGGGAGCGATGGTAGTCAGCCCAATCAGTCGTAGTCGAGAAGTCCACGAGCGGACTTCTCGAGAAACTAGCATTTCGCAAAGGTCACTGGTTGGAATTTTGCATCGTGATTTAGGAATGAAGCTATACCCTGCCCATTACTGTCTGATGTTTCGAGATTACCTGAACGGCACGTTCGGTAATTCCGGGATTGGTGGTCCTCTCCCATGACCAGCACGTTCACCCGACCTAACGCCATGCGATTTTTGGCTGTGGGGCATGGTCAAGGTTCGGGTCTACGCCAGCAACTTGGACGACCTGAAACACCGCATCGCTGGAATTCCTTCTTTTATGCAACACAACCACCTCCTTCTATGTGGCCTGCATTACGTTCTTGATCGGCGTATGCGAAAGATAGAACGTAGCGAACGAAGTCTTTCTTCCCTTCGTCTGATACTGCGCGGCACGTTGTTGGTTACATGCGGTCGAACGGTGACTCCGATTTACTGTACCTCAAGCCGTTTTACAGTTGGAGATTTTAAACGCCCATCCGAACGTTTGACAGTACTAAAGAATCGATCTCGTGCAACTAGTCTATCTGCGACTCGCGCTCTGGATCGGCTTATGTGAAAGACGGAGTGAGCCTAGCGAACACAGTCTTTCCTCCTTTCGGCTCATTCACTTACCTCGTTGTATGCACACCGTACCGAGTGCTACAACATTCATGGATCGAGTAAAATGATAAAATTCAACCTATATCCTGTAGTTGGCAAAGGAGGACCTGAATAATTCCATTTCAGAAATTGTTTAAATCATATTAAGTTTGATGATTATGGATGAGTACAAAGTTTCCTTCTGAGAGGCAAGAGGAAACATCTGTCAACTCTTAGTAGCTTTGTTCACATCCTTGTGATTTGAGTTGTACTTGTTGGTATTTGCAATATTCCCTATGTCAAGACAGTAAAATCTACTCAATTGAATCAACGTGGAAGACAGTGGAATATACTAGATGAAAAATACCAACTGTGATAGCAGTATTTAACTTTAAATTTAAAATATTTCCTTTTTTTGAAGAAGTTTCATCTTATAACAGGTTAAATTATACTAAACTCTTTGGATGAAATGAGTTATACAATTCAGATAACGAGGAATTAGAATAGCGTAAGAGAATAGTTGGGTAGTATGTAATACACACGCGTTTATAGGCTAATGACGAGCCTTCAAGGTCGCCAACAAAGATTTTATGAACGAAATTGATAACAGTCTTTCTAATTCGATAAATGTTTCCTATTACGTAGATGAGGAAGTGTATTTAACGGATAACAAAACAAATTGTTTTCACAATGGCGTCCAATTCGATTGAACACATTCATTCCTTCTGAACCATGAGTTGATTGTAAACGGTTCCTAACCGCTTTATACTCACACAGCAAATTGATCTCCGTTGATCTAAAACTTAGCGAATCAAACTTGCAAATTGTACAACATAGAGCTTGATTTATTGACAAAGCAATCGAGACTGTTGACCAGTTTTATATTCAAAAGAAGTTTTTTTCGAGAGGACTAATTTAACTTTCATTTGGATAGGTTTCTATATTTTTGCCTTAATTGTCTATTATCGCAAGTTTATCTTTCATGGATTTTGTTCAACAACAAATAAATGGAGTTTATACCAAACAAATCTTAGTAGAAAATCTAAATGGGTATTTGAAATCTAAATCCTTGGGAAATGAGTCGATTTTGTTGAGACAAAGTGCATTCTCGCCAGAATTTTATCAGAAACAAAGTCGAACATAAATATAGTTGCGCAAATTTTTTTATATTGTTTGTAAACAATAAATTAACAATTTAATTAGCTCTTTTATGAGATTACATAAAAATTTCTGAAAAGGCTAAATTTGATCATTTTTGATGGTGTAAAGACTATTTTTGGTCAGTGTACATATGAAAATAGTTAAACAACTAGTTGAATTAACTTTATTTGTTATAAATAATTTATAAACAATTTATGTTTTAACAAATAGACGAATTTGACCAAAATGTCGAGTTTGATGTCATTTTCGGCTTATTTTTGCCTTTTAATTACGATATTATTGTTATTATGGTCGTTAAATGCATAGATAATTTTTTGAATTATTATAAACAAATTATTTATTAATAAATACAAGAATTGTGCTAAAATTTGAAGTGTACAGTCGTTTTCGTCCCATTTTAACGATCCAGTTATGATTTTATTGGAAATATTATTGAGTCATTGTAAATGTTTATAAAATTAATCTATTAATAATGAAATAAATTATGTGATGCTAGAAAAATCTCAATTTTGAAACGAAGAAATAAAAAATATTTTATCAAGGAATTTGAGTGCACGATATTAGACGATGAATATTGAATAAAGTTTCAGATAAGCAACTTTTGACTAACAAATTGTTGAGATACATTTAAAAGTTTTGATATATTTAAAAAAAAATGTTTTTAAGTTCATATTTTAATAAATAATATTCAGATACAACATTATATTATTTATCAGCGTCACTATCATCAGAATCAAAATAAATATCATTAATATCTCCTTCTATGATGTCATCGTTATCTTGTTCATTCGTCGTCATCTTCAGGCTTCAAGGCTTTCCCTTGTCTAAAATTATTGGTACAATTACCCATACAATTTTTGCAGGCTGAAGTGCAATCCATATTTTTAGCACGACATCCACACTTGCATGTGATACCGTATTCATAATATCTTCAGGAACTGTTTCTAAGTTCATTTTAACTGGATGCAAAACTCCGTCCATATTCTTCCAAACCCATTCTTCTGGATTTAGTGACAACACACCGATCCAAGTTTGCACTTGAAAATACACTCTTTTCAGATGCTCTTTGAATGCATCAAGAGTTGCTTGTTTTTCATCTTAGTATTCAACTGCTGTTGAAAACATTTATATCTGATTTTTGCCAATTGTTCACTCGACATTTTGATCAAATTCGTATATTTGTTAATGAACATAATTTGTTTATAAGAAATTAACAAATCTGTGGGTATACATTCACCGATATTGACGATCAAATC
This sequence comes from Endomychus coccineus, assembly GCA_958510875.1. Classification (NCBI taxonomy): domain Eukaryota; kingdom Metazoa; phylum Arthropoda; class Insecta; order Coleoptera; family Endomychidae; genus Endomychus; species Endomychus coccineus. Next base: position 26,239,866 of record OY294068.1, on the reverse strand, counting down.
GAACTCGAAGGCCAAAATTAGCCAAAAACGATTCCAAACTCGGTGTTTTGGTCGAATTCGTCTATTTGTTAATAAATGAATTGTTTTTAAACAAATGAAGTTAATTCGACTACCTGTTACTTTGTCTTCACCCGATCAAAAACCGTTAAATTTAGCATTTTTCATAAATTTTTATGTAATCTCATAAATGAGTTACTTAAAAATCCACCCATTTCCCAAGGATTTAGAGATTTGCCCTATTTTTATACCCATTTGACTGCACTAGTAGATTAGAATATGTTATGATTATGATGGATATAACAATTCTAGGCTCCGTTCCGATACTTTTCCCAAACAAACCACCCACACACAAATTTTTGACGTCATACAGCACTGACGATTCCCGTGAAAAACTCATAGAAATATTAATTTTTAAAAAAGAACAGAATCAACAAAACCGAAACCCAATTTTACACTATAATATCAACATTGATATTTCTTCTTCTCATTCCGAAAAACAGGTTTCATTTACACTTTCCTGTAGTAAAAAAAACATTTTATCGACAATATTATTTGCATTCATATTACTTTCAAGGTAAAAAATTATTATCAATTCCAAAAAATTTCTTTGTGATTTCTCAATGATAAAAACGAAATTTCAAGGTGGGTTTTTCATATAACCTGTGAAGATGTTCGAATCTCAAAAATTATTTTTTTTTTCTTGATGAACAGCTACTATGGATGACTGTTGACAAAACATTCATAAATGACAACTGCATACTACGTTTTTTGTAGCCATTCAGCATGGGCTTGTTGTCAGTGAAAATGTAACGCGACAAAAAAGTAGATAGAAAGGGCGTAGAATTTGGGAGAAGATGTCATCAATAAAGCAGAAGGGGGGGGGGGCATATTATCTTTGGCATGTCGATTCCTACGAGAAATTGAAAAGATACTTTATTTGTATTTTCGAGACATTTAATCTAAGCATAAACGTTTAATAATCCAAAAGTTATTGCAAGGTAGACCGATTCTACAATTATAGTTTGAATCTACAAATTGTAGATCGAATTTGAAGGAAAATTAAACAACTAGAGGAACAGTAGTTAAGTATAAAATTAATGTCGGAACTTATTCGACCCACATAATACAAGAATTGTTATCAAATCTTTCTAATGCGTTACAGACTTGTACCATAATCAGCAGCAATTAATTAAAATTATCTCCGGATACGGCGAAAACTATAAACTAAATATTATGTTATTTTTTATAGTTGCATATCGTATACAATGTGTAATTCATGCATGCATTTTAATTGAATGAATATTACTATCTATTAATGGTAATGGCACTGCATACGTAGGTAATTATTGTTGTTATATTGTTATTTTTATATTCTGTGATATAAGAATTGGGCATTATCTAATATTCTACATATTATATTTAATTCATTTTCAGATAACGGTTTCTTTCCTGTACTCGAGGAGCGTCCTGTTTGTATAATTTGAATATTACCAGGAAATGCGTATTGCCAGTTAGATACTCAATTAACAGTTTCTTCCCTCTTTGTAGGATGTTTTCGTATGTCCACACCCTTCCATCTTGTATAATTACCTGTACTTTAGTGGTGAAGGAGTACTTTGAAATGATGGCTCTGTTAGTTTCATGTCCTTGATTGTATGATGACCCGATTAGTTTTTTGTAGTCTCAGAAGTCCTATATTTACCTCCATCATGGTCGTTATGTCTGTCACAGTAGGTATATGATACGACTAAAGCAGCTAGCTTCTCATGCAGAGAATTAGCTTGTTAATAACTTAGTCGAGTCAAATAGGCATTTCATTACGAAAATCGAAAGATATGGACCGATTTTGATGAAACAAAGTGCATTCGATTCGGGATGACGTCTAGAAAAAAACTTACCGGTTAGTTTTTTGTGCAAATTTGTTAGTTTTTTTTTAAACGAAAAATTGACCAATTTTTGGCTAATTATTGGGATAATTTAGTCGAGGGTTTTCGCCAGCTGGTAATTGGCCACTTTAATTGGACAAAGTGACCATTTTTTTAAATTTCATCAAAAATAGCCAGGAAAAATCACTCGGGGGTTTTTGGGGTCGCTGATTACGATTCTGAACTCAGATTGGCCAAAATCGATCTTCCCAATTGGCCAGTTTAATTGGACAAAATTGATAATTTTTTCTTAATTTCATCGCAAATAGACAGGGAAAATTACTCGGGGGTTTTCGGAGTCGCTGAGTACGATTCTGAAGTCAAATTGTTAGTTTTGATGAAATTTTGGAAATTGGTCAATTTTGTCCAATTAAACCTGCCAATTACCAGCTGAGGAGTTCGATTTTGGACAATTTGACTTCAGAATCGTACTCAGCGATTCCGAAAACCCCCGAGTAATTTTTCCTGTCTATTTGCGATGAAATTAAGAATAAATGATCAATTTTGTCCAATTAAACTGGCCAATTACCAGCTGGGGAGTTCGATTTTGGCCAATCTGAGTTCAGAATCGTAATCAGCGACCCTGAAAACCCCAGACTAAATTTTCCCAATAATTATATAAAAATTGGACAATTTTTCGTTTAAAAAAAAAATAACAAATTTGCACAAAAAATTAACCGGTAAGCTTTTTTTTAGACGTCATCCCGAATCGAATACACTTTGTTTCATCAAAATCGGTCCATATCTTTCGATTTTCGTAAGTCGGCCTGTTTTAATACCTATTTGACTCGACTAACTAGTGAAGGTTTAAACATTCAAATTCAGACTGAATTCTCAAGTAAAGAGGCATAACGAGCTATCAATCCATATCTTCTGGTTCTAAGAATAAAGAAACTGTTTGTCCTTTTCATTCCTTTGATACGTATATCCACAAACACATTAATGAGATAGCTTTTCACTTAGATTCACTTCAAAGGAGTTCTGATATTATGAATTCTGCTTGCTAAAGCAAGTTTTCATGATGAATTTCAATGCAATTCTATCAGATAATATACTATAAATAAGAAATATTCACCCTTATCCACTAAAAATACTCATAAAAGTACAGAGGACATTCCAGCTACCAAGTAGCCATCATCAGAGTAAACTAAATTATAAATCAGAATGTGCCTATTTACATTCGGGATAATAATAAAAGATGGTAATCACTTGGATTTTGATATATACAGAAAACCTACTCAAACAAATAGGTATACTTCGGCGGATTCAGCTACACCATTTAAATACAAAATAGCTCCATTTAATAGTCCTGTTCATAGATTATTAAACGTCACTTTGAGCCACCAAAGTTACAAAAACGGAGTTGAGAAACTTCAGCAAATAGCAATGGACAACGGTTTCGACAAATATTTGATCAATAATTTAATTTCTAAACTAAAAGGGAAATTCGAATGCAATCAACAAACCAAATTAGAGCCATTACCTTGAAATACTTCAATAAAATTCAAAAGTTTCACCTATCATCCTTTGGTAATTAACAAATTCCATAATTTGTTAGCATTATTATCCGTAAATAGTATTTAAACAGACATATTTTGATTTATAATCTAGTTTACTCTGATGACGAAAGGTCCTCAGTACTTTAAGAATAATTTTAGTCGATAAGGGTGAATATTTCTTATTTATAGTGTTATAGTGTATACACAAGGAACTCGTTTATAGTTTATACTATCAGATAATGTCAATGAATTCAGACGTATGGTAGTATCATGTTACCTATTGAACGTTTAGCACGAATATGTGCGAACCACCCTATACAATACCCTCTATATTATATAGAGGGTATTGCCCTTACACCGCACGACTTCAGTCGTACGTTATTTGTTCTGACCTTGATTATATTCCCTATGTACTCCAGGGTTCTGGTCATGGTGTTTCATATTGATCGTTTTCGTACAATTCGTTCGTAAGAAATTTTCACTATCTTAGCGCAATTGTTTTTAGTTACCGATTCATCTTTACCAAAATGCAATAGATATATTTCATTATAGCAAACATTGGGCAAAATACCAATCAATCAATTGCAATCAAACTCATTCTAGCGGATTTGAATTGATTGAGAGACTTCATTTCCATTCTGTATATCGAAATGAAAACAAAGTAGAATGAATAAATAGTCCCCATTCGAATTTTGTTTCCCTTAATAATGTAACAATTTTAATGATATATCTCTATAAAAAAACTGTCAGAAAAGTTATAAATAGCGCTACATTCTTTTTACGTAGATTTCATTGTCAAATTAGCTACAACCTAATAGCTTCAATATGATTCAAATTACCAGTGGAGTACTCTGTTTGGATCACTCCGTATGCAATAATGGTGTTATGATTTGAAGTATCGATTGCTTTGCGAATCCTACCCCATTCGCCAATTTGATAAAAAGTAAACGTTCCAGGATCATATCCGATTTACTGTGCTGGTCAATTTTATTTCATTTGTTACCAATAAGTTTATTTTGTGTCTTATTTGTCTTATCCCATACATGAACCTGAATAGAATATTTTATGATGACACTATTCAATAACTGTTGGTGAATATTGTAATTGAGGTAGGAAGCTCTATTTATCCCCTTTTTGATAAAGCCCAATTCTTTGTCGTATGAATTGTTTTTGAACTGAACTTTTAAGACAAAGGTGTACTTTTGGTATTGCGTTCTTTTTTTTTGTCATGTTTATTAATGATAAATACAGAATGCACATATGCGTATAACTGTGTCTTTTACAATTCGATATGGATAATTTTTTTTGGAGTTGTGATTAAGTGAAATGACAGCTCCATCGAAGATTGTTTGGGAGTTCATTTGTTTGTACCCAGCATGTAGAACGTATGTAGAACGTAGTGCCTCATTTTTCAGCATGGCCGCTCTGACTCTTATCGTGTGGCTACCATTCCGTCCAATTATGATGACAACAAAACAGCAGATGGTAGATTTAAGGTACATAACTCCTACATGATTATCATTTAATATTCTTATCCTGTTTTCTCAACAACTGGTGGTGGTTTTTAGTTTTTTCTATCAAATCGGAGCACTTAATTATTTTTTTTGGCACCAACAGAAAATATTCTCATTTCAGATTCATGGAGATCAATTTTGGTTCGATACATCTTACCAAAAGTAGTGCTCTAGGTGGTACACTCATTTTGATGTATACTTTCAAGACAGGCGAAGGAATTGTTCCTGGGGATTAATATAGAATGTATTACTTTTTGTAATTTTTTGGAGATCATAAATAGAAATATGCTACTTGTAAATCGTTCCTCAAACAAATTAAAATAATGTTACTATTCTGCAATATATAATTCTTAAATTATACATCCAATAGCCTTAAAAATGCTTTGGTAGTATAGAGTTTTTCATTTACAGGCATTTTAAGTAGATTCATTGTCTCGTGGTCCTAGATTTCATATGCCAAATTAATCATTTTTCATCTTTCAGAAGGCAATGGAAGCATCTAGAACAACGTTGAATTAAAACTGCATAGTTGATATTCAAGTTGTTTAAAAGTTTCAGAATTATTTGGATCATTCTATTTCTGTTATTCGAATAATGTTTGTAATGTACTTGGCAATGAGAAGCTACTTCAATATTGAAGGAAGTAACACATAATAATCAACAAATACTTATCTACCACTTTGTGTCCTGTATTCACATAGAAAAACATTGATACTTGGAAATTTCTAATTGTGTTTAGACATATCGAAGTTTTGTTAATAAGTCACAGAGATATTTGCACGTTAATATGGAATTTTACATGCTATTAGAGCGTTTGCTAAAAGCTAGTCAAGAGCGTGCTATACCCAATTAAATCAATTAAATTATGATCACCAGTTTCACCACCATCTACGAGGTCAAGGTGAAAAGTCCCTGAAAAATAAAACAGATGGCGCCACAATCGAAAATCCCATGTAACATTTGTGATGTACCATCTTTAACTAGAACGCATTAAACTTTTCAGACTGATATGTCATTCAATTCTGTTTTGACACCCATCGAAAGCAAGCAACTTTGAAGATTTTTGTAAACATGGAAAAAAGTGAATTTCGCGTCTTGATTAAATATTATTTCTTACTTGGAAAAAACATTATGCAAACCAAAGCATAGCTTGTTGAACATTATGGACTTTACCATCGATTGGAACGATTCACAAGTAGTTAACTGATTTTCGTTGTGGTAGTATGACCAAAAAGAACGCCGAGATTGCTGAGGCTATTGGTTTCGTCACCGTGGACAAAACATGGATCCATCACAACACACCAGAGACCAAAGAACAGTCGAAACAGTGGACTTTTCCTGGACACGGTCGTATATACAGGTTTGGGAACTCGAGACTGTTTCCTATGTGAGAAGTGACTCCGCTAAGCGTCACCTGTTGTATAGTACCAAAAGGGTGGCGCATGAGTCGAGGAATGATCTCTGGCAAGTATACGACCGTGTTCTCTGGCAACTGTCATTGTTGACTTGTAAACACAAGGAATACCGGCGTTTTTAGAAAAAAAATTACGAAACCGTGCATTGTGCCGAAATGCAAAACGGGGTACAAAAGTGTAAAGCAAAAAACTTCAGTTTTTAAAGTGCCGAAAGGTGCAGAAATGCGAAAAAAGTGGATGCTTGCGATTCCGGAAAGAAATCGTTTTAACGAGGTCTTTTATGTGTGCGAGCATGTATAACGAAAAAGGGGAAGTTATTTTTAAGGGGAGTAATACATTTTGACAAGAGTAACAGTTATATTCCTTTCTCAAATCAGAATAGTGAATATTGCGTTACGAGAAAAATTATTTCACTTAATAATGTGATTGTTGCCATCCTTCGATCCAAGCGCTAGCTGGTGGCTGAGCGAGGGACTACGAGTTTGGCGACGTGTAAGAGACTCATGTCAAACTTAGAGTTCTCACACCTGTATGTACTACCGTGGTCCTGGAGAATCGAAGTCGAAAAAGACCGAAGTGGGTTTATCGGCCAACAAAGTCATGGCGACAGTTTTTTGGGATGCACACGTTATCGTCCATATCGATTACCTTGTAAAGGGCAAAACAATCACCGACGTATATTATACAGAGCTGTTGGATCGATTCGACGCCGATTTGAAGAAAAAAAAAGTTCCACCAGTACAACGGCGCAAAGGCCGCAGTCGCAATGGCAAAATTGCACGAATTGCGCTACGAATTGGTTCGTCATCCACCATATTCTCCAGATTTAGCCTCTTGTGAACTTAAAGAAATGGCTCGACGGAAAGAGATTTGGTTCCAACGATGAGGTCATCGCTGAAACAAACCCTATTTTGAAGGATTGCCGAAATCGTATTATTTGGAAGGGATCGAAAAAATAGAAAAACGTTGGACGTCGGGCTTCAAGGAGATTATGTTGAGAAATAAAATAAGTTTTCACCAAATAAATCGTTTCTTGTTTATTTTTCAGGGACTGTTCACCTTGCCAGATAACATATTAGACTAGTCTTTCAAACTACCATTATCCATCGCATTGACATGTAGCACTATATTACTTGAAAAATATTTCCGAAAGTTTCCTTCAATCTGTTATCCGTGTTATATCAAACTGACTCTGTCTAACATAAATTAGGTATAAAATTCATCACAATGTAGTAATCCATGAGAAAAAAGCTTCCATTTATCAAGCGAGAATAAACTGATGGTACAAAATTGATTCTCTGTCTTCTTATTTAGATGTAACACAATATCATCAGCAATTAAAACCTGTTTAATGTCTTTGGTTATATTGTCAAAATCCCTACTATCTTAATATTCAAACTAAGTCAACCAGGAATATTGTAAGTATTGCCGTTTTCAGGATTCTGTAGTGTTAGCACCAAAACGTATAATATTTATACTTTGGTTAGCATTAATGTTTTCTTTCTCTTTACTAACTTTTTCTTAGCATGCTCGTTCGCCATAAGTTGATTTAAAATTACGTTAGTAACCTTTGATGCTTTCGTTGCAGTCGCGCAGAAAGAATGTTAAGAAAACAAGAAAAGCCGATGACTTAGATGATTTGAAACAAGAATTGGACATCGATTATCATAAAATCTCACCAGAAGAATTATACCAAAGGTTTCAGACACATCCAGAAAATGTAAGTTGATATAACTTTGTTACTTTTCCACTGGGATTTATTGATTTAATGGAGTGTCTAGTATTCCCATCGATGATGACTCCTTCGTCCTTGGACTACTAGAATTGTATTGTGATCTTGATAGGTCGAATCAGAAAATTGTAAATACCGGAAAAGAAACCTTATAGAATGTCGCGGCCAAAGTTCAGTCGGATTGATTGGAAGCTTTTCAATCGTAATCCTATTACACTTCTGCTCGGAAGTTGTTAACATGTTGATAATATCTATAGACGAGGAAATAAAGCATTCCACATTTTATCACTGGCGCAGTTGGTTGGATTGGGATGCGGTTTTCTGAATTCGATTCGGAAGGTAATTTAGAAATTTTGTGCCGCGCTTGTTTCTTGCGGAAATGTATTGCATTTCTACAGCCTAAAAATATGCACTTTTTGAGGTAAAAAGAAAAAAGGCTCGAATTGGTTTCTCGGGGATTTTTGGGGTCGCTGATCACGAATATGATCCAAAAAATTCCCTGAGGTCCCCTTGGACCATCCCCGGGTTATACAGGGGTCCTGACCCCCTGGATATCGAGGAATTTTATTAAAAACTATTTTTTAATGCTTGTAAACTGTTCGAGTAACGATATAATGCAATAGCTGGGGATACCCGGATACCGGATATCTAGGTCATCTTCTAGGAATTCGTTAATTTTTCTTCATAATATGTAACAAATTCAGGCTCTCAATGGTTTTCGAAGTCGCCGATCACGATTATGACACTCAAAAAGTTCATAGTCGTGATCCTGAGAACGCAAAGTTCGGCTTTTTTCTTATTGATATTTTTTTATATTAAAAAAATAATTATCGCTATTTGAAAATTCTTATATATATATATAGAATTTTCAAGAATCCCTTTATTATTTTGCTAAATTACGATTAAATCTCTTTAAAAATTAAATCACTTTTTGCATGTCTTAATAATTTTTTTGACTTGCAACATATTTTTCATTTCATAAATTCAGTTTTATTGATTTTTTTTCACTTTTCATTACTTTTGGATCAGAGTATGATCACATTTCTCTGAGAAAAAAAAGGTATATATATAAACGCTATATGTATACAAGAATTTTCAAATAACGATATTTTTTTAGATATAAAAAATTTATTAATGGTCCAAGGGGATCTCAGGGAATTTTTTGGACATCATATTCGTGATCAGCGACCCCAAAAACCCCCGGGAAACCAATTGGAGTCCGTTTTTTTTATTCATCTCAAAAAGTGCACTCGGACAAATACATTTTTTGTACAACTGTCTAAAAAACTTGATATTTCTGCATCTCAAAATAAACATGAAATATTATTTTTGAAGGATTTATTTTTAACAGAGTCAATTATTAATTGATTATTTATCATAAAACAATTTCATTTATTGGAATAATAATTGATAGTAAAGTTTGAACAATTACTTCCAACATGTTGAAATTGAAGCAACTACGAGCAAACACAGTCAAACAGTCAAACACGCGGCGTGCCAACAAACCGTTTCTATAATAACGACACAGAAAGACCACTGGATGCTGTGAAATTATGTTGGAGGTATTTATTTTTAATATATTTCAGATGATGTAAATTCACATTCACAGTTGTACAAAAAATGTTTGTATTTCGTGTATAAAATTCATGTTTTCATGGCACATTCGAGAGAATTTTTTTTTAACGCTCTCATATGTCATTAAAAAAACACTCATTTTACGCACTTAATACAAAAATAACTATTTGGGCTGTAGAAACGCAATACATTTTTTCCCCCAAAAACAAGGGTGGCACAATATTTCTAAATTACCTTCCGCATCTCAATGAATCCAACTGCGCCAGTGATGGAAGGTTGGACCTATTTTAGTGCTTCATTTCCTCGACTACTACATCTTTTTGAGTAGTTGATGAGTTTCCGATACAAATATTATTTGAAACAAAATCAATTTGTTAACCTCTTGCACAATTCAAATCATTTTTGGAGTTCTTCAAGACACACTTGTAGGTCCCCTCTTTATGTTTGAAATGAACGTCAGATATTCTAACGCATCAACAAATAATTTATAATATTATGTTAATAAATAAATATAAATAATTCTACCTTATAATCCATATATTCTAGGGCCTCAGTCACGCAAAAGCGAAAGAGAATCTTGAACGGGACGGACCCAACGCTCTTACACCTCCTAAAACGACGCCCGAATGGGTAAAGTTTTGTAAAAATTTATTCGGCGGTTTTGCTCTATTACTTTGGATTGGTGCTATCCTCTGCTTCATAGCCTATGGGATCCAAGCAAGTACAGTAGAGGAGCCCGCCGATGATAATCTATATCTTGGCATCGTATTGGCTGCCGTTGTTATCGTTACAGGTAAGAATTTATAAGTTATGATGTCTTTAGTTTCGGACAGATCTGGAACTAGCGTTACTGAATGAGTTGGTATTTAGCTTTGTTAATTCATATAAATATATTTTGCGGAGAAATGTTGTTTAAATATAATTGGCTTTGGTAAATTTCATTCAAATTGTAATAAAAAAATGTGTATCAATTTCGTTGTATTTCAAAGATCCTCAATAACCTTAGGATATCAGTTTGATTGTAGAAATTATGGTCGCGATTACTTTTCAGATACCTAATTTGGCCGTTAAGGTATTTTCATAAATTGTTTCTTGTTCGTCATATCCTCAGTAATAATTCATTATACTTATCCACAGGTATATTTTCATATTATCAAGAAAGTAAAAGCTCTAAGATTATGGAGTCCTTCAAAAACATGGTACCTCAGTTTGCTACTGTACTTAGGGAAGGTGAGAAATTGACTCTTCGAGCCGAAGACTTGGTACTAGGAGACGTTGTAGAAGTTAAATTTGGAGACCGGATTCCAGCTGATATTCGCGTAATCGAATCTCGTGGCTTCAAAGTAGATAATTCCTCCCTAACTGGCGAGTCCGAACCTCAGAGTCGAAATGCTGAATTTACTCATGAAAATCCATTGGAAACTAAAAATTTAGCATTTTTCTCGACCAATGCTGTAGAAGGCACTGCCAAGGGCGTTGTTATAAGTTGTGGAGACCATACAGTGATGGGAAGAATCGCCGGTCTTGCATCCGGTTTAAACACCGGGGAAACTCCCATTGCCAAAGAAATTCATCATTTTATTCATCTCATTACTGGAGTAGCTGTATTCTTAGGTGTTACGTTTTTCGTTATTGCCTTTATCTTAGGCTATCATTGGTTAGATGCTGTTATATTCCTAATTGGTATCATAGTTGCTAATGTACCGGAAGGCTTATTGGCAACGGTGACCGTATGTTTAACGTTAACAGCGAAGCGGATGGCGTCGAAAAATTGTTTGGTCAAAAATTTAGAGGCTGTGGAAACTTTAGGATCTACAAGTACAATTTGCTCAGATAAGACTGGCACTCTAACTCAAAATCGAATGACAGTAGCTCATATGTGGTTCGATAATCAAATTATTGAAGCCGACACCACTGAAGACCAATCCGGAGTCCAATATGACAGAACTAGCCCAGGTTTCAAGGCACTATCTCGAATTGCAACTCTCTGTAATAGAGCTGAATTCAAAGGTGGCCAGACTAACGTGCCGATTCTCAAGCGAGAAGTGAGTGGAGATGCATCAGAAGCTGCTCTTCTCAAATGTATGGAACTCGCTCTGGGTGACGTATTATCTATACGTAAGAAGAATAAGAAAGTCTGCGAAATTCCGTTCAATTCCACCAATAAATATCAAGTTTCGGTACATGAAAGTGAAGATCCAAACGATCCTCGTCATTCGTTGGTAATGAAAGGTGCGCCAGAACGAATCTTGGAAAGATGCAACACTATATTCATTTGCGGTAAAGAGAAGGTCTTAGATGAGGAAATGAAGGAAGCGTTCAATAACGCATACTTGGAACTTGGTGGTTTGGGCGAACGAGTACTTGGCTTCTGTGATTTCAATCTTCCATCTGACAAGTATCCAGTAGGATATAAATTCAATGGTGACGATCCCAACTTCCCATTAGACGGTTTAAGATTTGTCGGACTTATGTCTATGATTGATCCTCCTAGAGCCGCTGTACCAGACGCTGTTGCCAAGTGTCGTAGTGCTGGCATTAAAGTAATCATGGTTACTGGTGATCATCCAATCACTGCTAAAGCCATTGCCAAATCTGTAGGAATCATATCTGAAGGAAATGAGACTGTAGAGGACATTGCACAACGATTGAACATTCCAGTATCCGAAGTGAATCCCAGAGAAGCTAAAGCTGCCGTCATCCATGGTACCGATCTCAGAGACTTATCATCTGATCAACTCGATGAAGTTTTGAGATACCACACCGAAATTGTATTTGCCCGAACATCGCCTCAACAAAAGCTGATCATTGTGGAGGGCTGTCAGCGAATGGGAGCTATTGTAGCTGTCACTGGTAAGATAAATTGTTTTTCCTTCTGTTTTGAATGATATTGCGGGGGTGACTAATAAATTTAATAAAATTGGGGAAACAGTCAAGTTATTGGAGATGTTTCAAGATTTAATAAAAGACCAATTTTCACGGGCAGCCCAGATTACGCCTAATCGATCTGATGAATTTTGTGACAGTCGTTAGTTTGATATCAGAATGGTTACACTAATGGGTGTTTGCTTTTTCATGGGCTCGGGGGTGTCAGTCGAAAAATGTAACCATAGGGGTGTTGGGAGGGACGTTTAGGTGGTGGTCTGAATTAGAACAGATTTTCAGTAAAAAAGTTGTAAATGATCATCTGTAGGAATTAGTGTTCAAGTAACATTGGATTTATTTTATATTACGAAAAAAAGGGTCAGCCAAAAAGTTTCTCGGGAGCTATTACATTCAAGATGAGAATGGTGTACAAGTAAAGCTCAAGAGGTAATAAATGAACTTTTTTTAATGATTCAATGGTTTGGTGTGGGTCTTAATCTTCAGGCGTTTGTAAGATAGAATTAACCAGTTTTCTGAGTGATTCTGTGACTTCCTGTTCTCAAAATTCAAGACTTTAAAAAATTGATGGTGGAAGCCGTTACTTTGTGATAATTTGTCATATTGATAGAATAAACACTTTTTACTTTGTTTTTATCACTTATATTATAGAAACACTAACGTGGCGTTAGTTTCACTAGTGAAGTTAGCTTCAAACCCCAAAATATCTTCTATTTTGTTCAATGCTAAAAATAAAACTAAACTTTAATAAACCTGAAGTGTATAAAATATCCTGTTCAGAGTGTTATAACTTCTATATTAGTAGATAAAGTCGTGATACAGAAATAAGAAATAAGGAACATTTTTGATCCTTTAGATTCAATAAAACAGATTCATCTTCCTCCAATCATATTTTAGAAACAGAACTCATTTTTACAAATTTAGATGAAATTATTATTTTGCATAATCAGAGTAGAGACTTTACATTAAACACACTAGGATCAGTAGAAATTTTCAAAAGCTATAAAAAATGGCATTCTGTCGTCCCATTTTGGACTACGAAATTCGCCACAAAGATAATTATTGATTTTAAACTTCTAAAATACAATGAAAACCTTTTTGATGCAACAATTTTGCCACCATAGGCGTTCAAGTAATATTTTTACGTGTACAAAAAAATTTATATGATTGAGAAATTAAATTATGAGGTCGGTTTTACTTTATTTATTCACCTAATAAAAAAATTTTGAACGTATGATCAAGAATATAATATACTAGCGGTATAAAGCGTCCATTTATGTAACCATGTCTGCTAAACAGTTGTGTGAAAAATTTTGTGCAGTATTGTAATCTGCTATCCATGTATATAAAACTCGAATTACATGAAAATTTGAAACTTGTTTGGCACCTAAAAATTACAATTCCATTTCGGAAATCATTATCCAGAACCAAAATTTCCTCTCTTGACGTTTTGAACGAATGTTCTTGCAGATAACGGTGAACTTCGTTGGCAGATTGAGGCACTATTTGTGTATTTCCGCGTTCACTAATAATTCCTTTCACAAACGACATTTTAAATTTTGAAAAGAAGCTTTGTGTGACGAGTTTCAGGCACCCTTAAAATTTACCCCTGAGACCTTGTCCGGTCCCCGTGAATAAATTGTGACGAATGTCATGCCTTCTCTTGTTACTTGTATCTTATTTTGACTATTAATATCTTATGTTTCTTCATTTATTCATACATTAGTATCGGTATGAAGATGACACGCTAGTCGAGACTATAGTCATGTAATGATTCTATAATGTAAGTGATAAAAAACAAAGTCAACAGTGTTTTATTATGTAAATACTCACCCGTCCCGTTCTTCCACAATCACGATTCGAAATGATGCTTCAATTGAAATTGTTGAGCATCATTAGCGTTTGATTATAGGTGACGGTGTGAATGATTCTCCCGCCTTGAAGAAAGCCGATATTGGAGTTGCCATGGGAATTGCTGGTTCCGACGTGTCCAAACAAGCAGCCGATATGATCTTGTTGGACGATAACTTCGCTTCGATTGTTACTGGCGTGGAAGAGGGACGGCTGATCTTTGACAATTTGAAAAAATCAATTGCGTACACGCTCACTTCCAACATTCCCGAGATTTCTCCTTTCCTTGCGTTCATACTGTGCGACATTCCTTTACCCCTCGGTACCGTCACTATCCTTTGCATCGATCTGGGAACTGACATGGTGAGTTTGTTATCAACTATTTTTATTCTCGTCCTATGCCCCATAAAAAATTACCGTTCTAAATTGGAAGGAATTCAGATGTGCTTACTTTCATAAGAAATTTGGATCGCTATAATCCTATGTTAAATCAGTACAGTATGTCTGACAGGCGCAGGCGTAGAACGCTATGAGATCCAGATCCATATTAGTTTAATATCTTTGATGGTAATAAATTACTACTTTTAAAAAGATAACTTCTATATTTTAATAATACACTGTTGCTGAAAGGTCATTTTTATATTAAATTTCAGAAGAATATCTGAAAATATGCAAACTTTGAAAATATATCGAACAATTGATACGAATTATACACCATTTCATGATAAAATATCCCTTATACTTGAATTATATATCAACTAATGATTAAATCAATTAGCCTCAGTTTAATTCGGGATACTTTAATTCGGCAACTGATATTACTTCCCCTAAATACGAAATAAGTTCACTAATTTAGGACCCACAAACTGGGCTAAAATCGACAAAACTGACAGCGAACTGATTTCTTGTCATTTCAAATGTGGCCAAGTCCATACCTGCTCTAAATCAAGGTACTACAGATATTTGCCTAAATTTAAAGGTGTCCGTCCTTAGGCAAACTAATTTTTGCCCAAATTCTATCTGTTCATATCTTTATGTGACACCCTTATTTATTTTGTTCCTTAAAAAAAACTAAATTATCAATATTTAATGCTTTCATATAGAAGAAACTCAATTATTATTTTATTTTATTAGTAGTGATCTCATGTTTTTTTTTTAAATATATCAATGTAGACTCGATATTTCTTATGAAGGGAATCATATTAATGAATAAATAGAAAACTTCAATAAATATTGATTGTATTTCAACACATGAAGGCATCAGAAAATGAAGCATATGTAAATTGATCTAATTTCGTTGATTGTAAAGGTGCCTGCCATTTCACTCGCTTATGAAAAAGCCGAATCCGACATAATGAAACGTCGACCACGTGATCCGTGGTCCGATAAATTAGTTAACGAAAGGTACTTGATACAATCATATGACCGATCATTTTAAATGCATGTAGATTTAAATTTAACAGGAAGTGAAACGTTGCACACAGTAGGCTCGGTTATAAACACATTGTGCATTTTCAAAGTGTAGATAGAAATCGTAATCGTAATGTTAGATTTTATATTTGAAGGAGGTCACATTTTCCTAATAAAGGTACGTGATTTTTCTCAGCAAATATTCTGCTATTTTCTCAACACTTCATTTTATTCATTCTGTACTTAAGCTTATGAAATATTTCTTAGAAGTAATACAATTCTATTTGTTTTTCTGTTATCAGTATCAAGAATATTCAATTATTAACCATTCTAGTTCAATTATTGCGTATTGAATCTAATCCTCTGTTGGTTGTCTCACAAATGGCAATTGTAAAGAAGTCAATTTAAATTTGTAATATGTTGTAGATCAAAATACCTCGTGGACAGTTTTTGTTTCACTTCATAGCTACCTATATAATGTGCCCATACGTTGGAGGGTATTATGTGTCCATATGTGTGTGTTAATATCTTATTTTATATTGGATGATTGACGCAAGAGTTGGTGGGAAACATTTGAGTGTAAACCATTTATTCTCTCATATTTCGTTTGGAAGACTATGAAAAAGAAGACTAGAAAAAGTAACTCCCTACTCTATAGATGTGAAATTTATGTTACTTGGTTTACAACATCCCCTCAAAATTTAAAGTCATCAATTGCTAGTTATGAAAATTCACAGTTTCTTGTCTTTGAAGCTGTCCCATTCATCTGTTGATCCTTCCAGAATATCTTCGATATTTCTTCTAGTTCTGGAGAAATTTACTGCTTCTTACTGAACCTAGAATTATTCAATGCAATGTCATCTTAATGTACATACTTATATATGCAACATGTTTCATAATTTCTAACTCAACCTCTTTGCAAGTTCTTCTAGAATGCAAATATGGTCGATAATTTTGATCGATGGTTTCTCTTGCATTTTCCATACATTCTTGCATGTTTGTAAACTTTCAATTTATTTGTTATTCAACCAATAGGAGTTGCGCAAAAAAAAACAATTTGTTGATATTTGATAACAGAGACCAATTTTTTAGTCCTTTTACTTTTCTATCAAAATCCAAAGCGCTCTTGTCGTTACTTATTTATATTTCAACTTTATACTTTATCTTTAACAAATACTTCATTTAGGTTCCGGCTATTTCGTTGGCTTACGAAGAACCTGAATCGGACATTATGAAGAGACCGCCAAGGGATCCAGTAAATGATAAATTAGTCAATGCTAGGTGCAGTTATTTTTTTTTTATTTTTCGTAATTATTAACTTAATTTTAGGATAAAACTAACTTGTTCATATTATTTTTTTTACAGTGTCGTTTGTCTAACGGATTTGTTCGGGTTTTGTTCTGATGCCTGCGGTAACACTGTTAACGCAATAACTGCATGTTCATGGGTTAACCAATTAACTATTAACTTGTTGAATATATATAATATATAATAATGCTAATAATATTAACTATCCAGGTAAAATAAAAATTTCATATGTTTTATTTTATCTTTGTGAAATGGGGTCTATTATATAAGTCTAGTTTATATCACAGAAAACAAAAAACACAACACATTCCCTTATCCTTGTTTCATGCAATTTGAGTAGTTGCCTTGCCCAGCACAGCTAGCTAGACTGTTAGTCCAGTCGTAGAATACAGAAACAGATGTGTCGTTTATTCGCAACATTCATCGCTTGCTTTTGTATTTGTCAATTTGATAAGATGTCTTTGTGATGCGTACATTTTTAACAGTGTTTATCGCTATTTCTTAGGTAGAGGTATATATTTAGTGTTTATATAATCAATTGTTAACACAAACTAAATAAGGCAAGGATGATTTCATGAGGGGCTGTTTGTGCCATAATTATTACTTATATATTTATATTTTCAACATCTTAGAATATATATTAAATTTCAGAATACATATTGAATAACCTTCTATATATATATATATATATATATATATATATATATATATATATATATTGATCACGTTTTATATATATGGATTGTAGAATATAATTATATAGAATTTGTGAGAAATATATATAAAACTTTAGCTTCTTATATTCGCCACTGGAGGCGCTCAGATAAGGTATTAGTATGAGGAATTAGCAATCAGATTCGGCAACACCGATGATGTAACGTCGGTAAGTTTATTCTGGTTTATTTATCAATAAATTTATTAATTATAATATGTATATACAAATGAATAACTACAGTTTACAAAAAGTACATATTTTGAATCTTATGGTAATGGATAATAGACATTGTTTCAAAGACTGAATCTTCTGTGCAATGTTGTCAATACATTGCTTAAAATAAACTTGGTTTACTTTTGTGTCTGGACCTCCATTTCTTATCTCCTCTGATAAATTCGTTGCTTTCCTCTTCATTTTGTGATTTAATACTTCAAAACTTCATCTAAAACAGAGTTAGTTCCAATTCGCGTCTCATACATTCCTATCAAGTACACATGCTTACACAAGGTATTCTTTAATGCATATTCAGGACACTAAAACATTGGTAGTGATTAATACAAAATTTGCATACTCTGCAGTATAGAGTAGAGTGTCCTACATTATTTCTCACATACTTTAAATTAATAGTATATGTTGTGTTAAGGTCTTTTAATGACTACCTACTTTAAATTGTTCATATACTTGAGGGTCATTTTTTACCTCCACATTGTTATTAAACACTTGTCTTCATGTGAGCTTTTATATAATTCAGTTCTGATAGTTGTCGCATTTGGCCGTTCAATATCCACAATCCTCTTCCACATTTTTATTTCTACCAGGTCATCAGTTGTCTCTGATAGCTACTCAATAGTCACCCTCACATTTCTCTTCGGTTGTCTAGTCTTCAGTAGGTTGTTCAATGTCATGTTTGTGTTGATTCATCAATGTAAGTGGGGCCCATATTTCAATTCTTCCTTCATCCTGAAAATAATACCTAGAACAAAAACAATGTATTTTAGATCTACAAGAATATTTTCATACTCACTATTGATACCTAATTAAATAGTTGACAACATCTGTTTCACTTACCTTATGTAATTATTGCAAAATTACATGAACTTGTCTTCATTAGTTTCATTGATTAGCAATCACATGACGTTATATCATCGGTGTTGTCGAACCTAATTGATAATACGTCAGACTAATATATTAGCCTGAGCGCTTCCAGTGACGAATATTCGAAGCTATAGCTTTATATATATTTCTCACAACTTCTATATATTTACATTCTACAATCCATATAGATATATAAAACATGATCGATATATATAGAAAGTTATTCAATATATATTGTGAAATTTAATATATATTCTAAGATGTTGAAAATATAAATAAGTAATAATTATGGCACAAACATCGCCTCATAGATCTCGTCCGAAGTTTGAATATGTTTACAATAATTCAAAATAATGTGCCGCCACAATCATTTCACGACTATTTTATGCATTAGCACCCAATCATAAAGATCTTAATGCTTGTTAAGTAAAAGGGGAAAAGTTTAATTTTATTTCATTTTGCCAGTATTTGCAAGAGTATTCGATATACTGAGATAATGTACGTAACACAACAGACACCGTATGATGAAGTTATAACATCTGGATTGATAGCGTATCTAGACGTAGACGACAGGTCAGGAAGCAGTGCAGGCATGTATGTGTTTCCCTATCATGGTTATCCATTTTCCATATTTTTGTTTGACATATTTGTTTGGCCGAGCTCAGGTCCCCGCCATTTCCCTGGCATACGAGGAGGCAGAGTCTGATATCATGAAGCGGCGGCCTAGAAACCCTTTCAATGATAAACTGGTCAACGAAAGGTAATAAGATGTTTCTTATTTTCGAGTCTGTAACGTTTGGATCCAAGTGTGAACGGCTACATCTTTCGATGTAACCAGGATCGAACGCGAACTTCTGCTTTCCCGTCTTCCCGTGCTATGTTGTCCCGTACGTCATCCCACGTGTGTGTATACAATATCCTGCTTACATAACCTCTTTCTAACGAAATTAATGATTATGTAGTAACACATCCATCTTTTGCACAGACATGCTTCCGTTGCTTGAACGAGTTAGTGACAACAATACACGTTCTGATATTTGGTCTTAACGTTGACGTTTAACCCAGATGTGGATTAAGTCTTGAGACCTTCATCGGAGCTTACTGCGTTATGACATATGACATATATCACAAAGACCGTGACCTATCTCTGTTGAATGATGACATCCCACTGGAAAATGAAATGTAATTGTTTTTCAAGCAATGACTTGTTCGATCATGGATTGAAAAACCGAATTGTTGTAGTTAACAACAACTTGTTTCCGTTTGTTCCCTTTACACAATTATCATAAGACAGATTTATGTCTCGAAAAATGGTTCGATTCGATCTCGTTTACAGGGTGATTCCACAAATTATAGAAATTGTAAAATTTTACAGATTTCTGTTATTTCTAAGTTATAGAAATCTGCAAAATTATTTCGTCTCTCTATTCCAGCTTTTTTGGGAAGTTTTAACATCTTGAAAGAGGATGATGTATTATCAACTATTTTATCTCAAGTGAAATCCTCAAAATTTGTTTTTAACGAAATATAATGAAGATTCCTCAAATACTAAGGTATATCTTACCCTATTCTGGGTCCCCGGTCGCTCTGAGAAATAGCCGATGAGCTTGCAAAACAGGGGACTATAGAACTCCTAATAGGCCCCGAGCCAGCGGTGAGCATCTCGAAGAGACAATACTTGGATTAGCGGAAACTAGTGAACGGTTTCAGGCAGTCGAAAGCACTGATTGGACCGCACATTAGGGAAGACTGGCGTCAGCAAGTGAGGAACATGGTTAAAACCGATGCCAAACTGCTGACACAGATACTGACAGGACTACCACCTCCACAGAATGAACTGTAGCGATTCGCTTTTGTGCTGGTGGTGCAAACTTAAAAACGAAACATCAATGCACATTCTGTGCAGATGCGTAACACTGATCCCCCAAGGCGCAGACCACTCGGTAGAGCTATGGGACCCTGGGGAGATCCAAAAACTAGGTACGAAGATGGTGCTAAATTTCTTCAGGGCATTAACCACCTACCCGGTCCCGACTGGCAGTTGAGTAGGTGGCTGTTCGTCCACTTCAGGCACCCGGTAAACACCCTCGAGTGGGAACCGCTCCACAGGATGAAGTTTAAATAATATACCACGAAGTTGGTTTAACCTCTTCAGGAATCGTTCACCTGGGGGAGAATGGTGAACACTTGGGCGGGAACCGCGGTTGATAGGTGACCACTCGTGGATGGGAATCTCTCCACTGGGTTAGTCTGGGTAGTATGGTGAACACTCTCGTGTGGAAACTGTCCTTTGGTGGCCTGGTGGGAACCCCTTCACTAGGTGACACGGGGTGCGAAGGGCTTCGGCCTAGACATTAATTAATAATAATAACAATAAGGTATATTTAGTTAAATAATCAAGTGAAGAATGGGCAAAGCAATTCCTTTTTAAAGTTATTATCCAGGAATGTTTTAATTATCTGGATCTAGTTGAGTTTGTTTATTACTAAGCTGTAACGACATGACATTTTCTACTAGTTATTTGTATTCCTGGAACATTTGATATTTAGTTCTCTTAATTCGTTCATTTGAATTCATTTGTTTTTGGACAAATTTGTTCTTTTCAAAACAATGAATCAATTCAATTTGAAGAGCATAAATCTAGGCAGGATTTATGTGTTCATTTTCATATTTTACTCGGTGGAGATAACGGATAAACGATTTTTATAACAGAGCTGTAGAATAAACGTGGTTTCCAAATTCAATTTCATGCTTGAAAATCTCGTATCTCTTCCAATAATGTCATGATTTGATAAATAGCTCAGGGCGGACTATTTGATTTTCATAAGCGAATAAACCCATTTTATCCAAGGGGATTTGTTAGAGTATAAGTTATATGCCAAATTCATGAAAGACTAGCCACACGCATTCTTAAGTGGGTAATAAAAAAATTCAAGTAAGTTTCTTGCTACAGTATACTGTATACGGTATAATAGTTTATTCACAATTATAGACAAGGCTCAACTTTTATAGTTTATACAATTGATTGCATTCGAACTATTATATTTATTTTCCCCTTCACTTGATTCATTTAAGGAGGAGCACGATGATCCTTATGTTATTTTTCATTCATGAAAATCTTACATACTCATAATACTTCGCATGTATATATTCAAATAATTTTGTAATTAAATCGTTATAACTGCACGTTTGAGAACAGAAAAAACAAATACATTCAACTGGTTTTCATGGCCTTCTTATTAGACTATGAAGGTTTTTTTTACGGTAGCCGCTCGTTAGAAGTTTTCGTGGTTAGAAAAAATTCTGAATTTTTGAACTCCGAGGTTATTCAAGATTCTCTTTCTTTTCAAAATAGGTTCAAGATCATGCCACTTCCGGTTGTACCGTAAGTCGCCATCAACTTCTTTATTCTAAATGGAACACCCGGTATATTATTTCATTTTTGGAAAACTGAAAAGTTTTTATGATGAGTTCCATCTGGTTTCCCTATACTTATTTTCAATTTTTTCTTAGATATCTTGATTTGTTTGAAACTTTTGATAGATGTAACCTTATTTTGAACACTGCGCCCTTTACCCATTTTAGACTGGTGGTAAGCGCTTCTGGGGTAGACGGAAGCACAGGAATGATACTTTCGAAATCCACATTGACAATTGATTTATCGCATACCAGTTATACAAAATTTGATGATCAACGATCATTTTCATAGTTGAAAAAGTTCGTTCTTTCAAATGTGACAGCCTGTATTTATTGGATGGTCGGATGTAGAATTTGATTCTGCATCGATTCGCTATAACTTTCCCTTTACCTATTTCCAATGGTTTTCTTGTTAATCAATATTTTTTATGAAAAGACAATAAAACCCCAAAAGTTATACCTAGTAAGCCTTGATTTTGACAGGAATTGAAACAATGTTGATTATATGTCAAACCAGTATCAGCTCACAATTCGTGAGGTATCTACTTACAGTTCTAGTGATTTCTCAAGTACGTTTATAATGGACAATATTGAAGAATATTCCAATAATGATTTGTTAAATTTGTCTTATACGCATGGTGAATGTGAACAAATTGACGAATATGCAGATTGCTTAACGAACGATATCCTGACCTACCAACAATGACTCCCAGAAAATTCGCAAGAATCCAAGCTAATAATACAGGATGTCACATTTGAAAGAACGAACTTTTTCAACTATGAAAATGATGTAGTTGATCATCAAATTTTGTATAACTGGTATGTGATCAATCAATTGTCTCAGAAGCGCTTACCACGAGTCGAAAATGGGTAAAAGGCGCAGTGTTCAAAATAAGGCTACATCTTCCATAATTTTTTTCAAAAAAATTAAGATATCTAAGAAAAATTGAAAATAGGTATAGGGAAACCTGATGGAACTCATCATGAAATTTTCTCAGGAATCCAAAAAGGAATTAATATAGCGGGTGTTCCATTTAAAATAAGGAAGTTAAAAGACGACTTACGGACAACTGGAAGTGGTATGATCTTGAAAATATTTTAAAATAAAAGGGAAGTTCAAAAATCCAGAATTTCAAGTTTTTCCTAACCACGAAAACTTCTAAAGAACGGCTACCGTAAGAAACCTAGTATTCATTCATCAACGGAACTGTTACATCTTTCCTCATGAGGAACTGTCACATCTGATCCGTATTGTCTTATCAACTAATATTGTTTTGTACCAAATATGGAACTTGTATTGTTGACTACGTTGAATGCGTCATTAACATAATAAAAATTGAGCGGGTCGATGAGAGTATATAAGTTTATGTGGCAGCTAGTTTTAAGCGTAAAAATATATCTTCTGCACTTCATTCATTTTGCACTGCTTATCAGCTGCGTTACTCCCCGTCGCCGCCCCTTGTCCCTCTACACACTATTTTAGACTCAACTTGTGCATGTAGTTTTTCTCACTAATAAATTATGCTGCCGGCCACTGTGTAGGTGCCTGCTATTTCTCTGGCTTATGAAGCCCCGGAGTCCGACATAATGAAACGACAGCCGCGCGACCCCTATAGGGACAACCTTGTTAACCGCAGGTGGGTCGCTGACGGTGCAGTTTCGGCCTTGCACCACAACACTACCTCGGCACAACTTGGTGTCCAACTGTCCATCCGCACTTTGTCTTGCCACTCATGTAACCACGTAGTTATTGAAGATACTAGTTTGTATTTGTTGATGATGATTCTAAACTATTCGACATATTTCATCATTCAAACTGTTACTAGATAAAACGGTGATCGTCGTTCGCGCAGGATAGTCAATATCAGAGTATTGGTCCAGAATTCCATGAAATTAAATCTGACGTGATTGTGAGTATACTTATCTGTAGTTAGTGTTCTGTTAATATCTTTGGCTAAGATAAGAGACGCGTGCACTTTCAAAATCGTCAAAAATTTTCGCTGATCTCAACAGGGGATGTTGGGACTTTCAAAACGCATTTATCGCGAAGAATTTAAAACTTTTCAATAAAACAAAATAGAATGACTTTATTGAATATCACTAAATTTATTTAACCATTTAATTGCGATTTAGAACTTTCACAGTTCAAAAACGTACGAGAGAAAAATGGAAATGGGTGCTGCTCAAAAGAATTTTTATTTTTGTTTACTTCTATTCTCATTGAGGTTATTTGGAAAGAACTAATATCTTCTGAAGTGTTAAGATTCCAAAGATAAATGTCATATTCTGTGTGCTTTTATAATTCAAGATTTAATTGAACAAACTACTAGAGTTTAAATTTTTTATTTATATCAGTTAAATGTATATGTAGATTTACAATTCACATCTGACCAACATATGAGATATTACATTCTTCACAGGTTAACTTATGTCTTTTCGCGTTTTGAAAAGACTACCACTGCACATGTGCGTCATTTGCGCATTTCAAATGTTGCAAGTTGCGGAGATTCACAAAGTATCAGCTCAGATGGAGGACATTAAGTTATGGTCCGTGTTGGTTTTACGAACGGTCGACTATCACGTCACGATGAAACAATAGAATTTTGACAGCAGTGGTGCAGCTTATTCTTGTCAGGGCGTTCTTTATCACGACCAACGTTATTAACAACAATTCTTATGATAAATATAGATATACTCATGATCATGTTGATATAACTATATAACCGAGTAAAGACTCAACATTTCTGGATCGGACAATGTTGCTCTTGATAATTGATGTATGGTTGTACAGGGTGAACCAAATTGGATGTTCTTATAGGGTATCTCGATTAATATTCGAGCCTCTATTTTGAGACAAATTTGGGGGTTTCTATGAATTTTGACTACTGTTATTTGTTTAGGCGTAACTTGTTTAATGTTGGAGCTATCTTCATGTAAGTCAAACAAATGGGTACTTTTTGCGGACAATCCATTGACGTAGGCGGAATTTTTTTCGGCTCTTTCCATTTTCGAGTTATGACCCAAACTTGTTTTTTTTTTAATAGAAACCATAATAGGCTATCATTTTGTTGAAAAGAGGATTTTTTGTTGATTTCAACAGTATATAATATGATGGGTCAGACATATTTTTTTTCGTTTTCTAACAAATAACTATTTTTTCCGTATTACCGTATTATAGTCAAGTAGGCATTAATCCTCATCAAACTATGGGAAACCGAGTTCAACAGGAGCGGTTTGGTTTCAATGTTTAGTGTCCACTGTTGGGAAACAAAGTTTCAGCTAAATATTTTTGACTAATTTGACCGCAGAAAGACCTGTCGCAGGGCCACCGAGATCTCCAGACCTGTCCTCTCTGGATTATTTTCTGTGGGGTCATCTCAAAGCCAAAATTTAAATGTTAGCAGGAATATTGACGAAATGTTGAAAATGCCATTCAAGGAATTTCAAATTTGCGTATATTAAATGCTATGAAATCAGTTTGAATATAACCGTTAGTTTTTTGTATGCCATGTTGTTTGGGTGTTAGTTTTGTTAGATTTTGTAGATGTTCATAGTTTTAAAATGTACATCAAATTTAATAATTTTTAATTTGCAAAATAATTAATAAATAGTTATTCTCTCCTTTTCTTTAATATTCTCTTTAGATATTACTTGACTATAATACGGAAAAATTAATAATTTGCCGAAAATCGAAAATAAACGGAAAAAAGTCAGACCCATCATATTGTATATTGTTCAAACCAACAAAAAATCCTCTTTTCACCACAGTCTACTATGGTTTCTATTTTTTTAAAATACAAGTTTGTGTCATAGCTTGAAAATGGAAAGCGCTAAAAGAAATCTTCTATGCCAATGGATTGCACGCAAAAAAGTGTCCATATAATCTTTTACATACAAGGCGACAGCTCCAACATTAAACAAGTCACGAGGCTTTGTTGAAATTCTGAAAAACAAAGAACTCGAGGTGGCGTGGTCGGTTTTTTTTTCTAGCGCAAATATTAATAGAGATACCCTATAAGGACATCCAATTTGGTTCACCCTGTACATACAATTTGATACCCTCTCAAAATTAGTCAATAGATTTGAAAAGTCAAGTTAATTGAACCACTGCTCACGCAAATTTCAAATTAAATTTTTGATGTTTTGGTGATTTCCATAATGAATAAACAGGTTTCTAAATACAGAATAAAATTAATGTATTGCTGGTTTCTTAATTTAGTGTAGAAAAAACTTGAGATGTGTAATATGCATATTGCAACTCGTGTTCACATTTAAAAAAATTATTCGGTTCTATCAGAATTGTAGGAATTATCATTAGCATCTTAAATTATCCGTAATTTACCTGTTTGAATTTGCCGAGGTATAGTTTGTGAAGTGCACATAGAGCCTAGTAGAAAGCACTGCAATTAGCCACTTATTATTTCTATGCTCTTAAATGTTTTTATGAAGATTGATTGCCGTTAAACTAGTATTTTTTGTACGTAGTGATCAAATAAAGCTACATTAGACCAGTGAATAGTTTGCAGATATTGTGTAGAGGTTCAACCCGTCCCATGCATGTCTATTATAGGTTCTTGTTAGTATGCTTCTTTGGAATCTCTTGTTCAAGTATAGTTTGTGTAGATTAGGTAGCTATGATATTTTCAAATCGAAATGATTTGTAATTTGATATTTTACGAAATTGCATTTTAGAATTTACCTTGTTGAATTTCTCTCTATTTCACTTGTTTCTCTGGTTTGTTTGGTATAGTCCAGTAAAAATGCTTAGAAATATAATAATGCTGAAAATATTATTTGAACAAATAAACTTGTTAAAAAATTATGTCAATAAATACATATATCTGGTATAGAAAAGGTACAGTCCCAAACTTAGTCAAATTTTATTACACGGTTACTCTGTTTTCTTCAATAGAATAGAACATTTTTGATTCTTTACCTCTACCTCGAGGTGTAAGTAACATGAGCTAGGACGATGAACCTTCTCTATATTCAATAACTGAGCAACGCTCCGTTTCTCAAATATAAGACGTTTTCAAATCGATTGATGGAAAACTATCTTAGTGACTGAAAACAGTTCGTGAAAATTGATGAGGAAATGAGTACTAGGATTGTACGATACGGGGATCCCCAGGGTACAGTACTTGGTCCAATCTTGTTCATCCTGTATCTCACTATTCGACCTACCTATTCCTGCCGAAATAACCAGCTATATTTGCATTTGAATTATTTACAATTTGCAACATTCAAATTAACCGTTTCACAATTATTGAGAATCAAAAACTGGCATGTTAAAATTTTCTGAGCAATTTAACTATTGGAAATCCTGGTAAAATCTAGCCCTGTATATTATGCAACAAATTTTACACCTACAGTTGGACTGCTCTAAAATGTCTTGAAGAATCTGATGAATAACATGATATGGGGCCGCTAAAATCTCTTTACCCAAATATCTAAAATTCAACCAATTACTAAAAGTTATTTGCAAATTGTATTACGTTCAGTGATCGATGTAATATCTCTATATTTAAATGAAAAAATAAGGCTTTAAAAAACATCAACATTATTTCCATATTTGATATATTCAACTTTTCTTAAAATAGATCTTCTCTAGGAAAAAAACAACTCATCTATTAAATAACGAAATCTTATTCAGAACGCTATAGACTTTCAAAAAAATATATTCACTAATTTAGTTTGATTTTCACTAAATCAATTCAATAAATGCTTTAATAAATCATATTTTAATAGTTATTTTATTCAAGTTTAGAATGGATTTTCATCAGGTAATGGCTGATTCTATTCAATTCTCTTCATTGTGTATGCTGACCTAAATTTGGGGGAGTATTTTATATTTTTGAAATCTGCATTACATTGAGCAAATTATTTCAGTTCCGTTTCCTTCCATAGGTTAAAGTAGATATTTTTACTCTTTATTCAGATTTGGAATTTATGATTAGTAGGTATCGTTTTATTTAGACTTCTTAGATTGCTT
Organism: Endomychus coccineus; assembly: GCA_958510875.1. Lineage (NCBI taxonomy): Eukaryota > Metazoa > Arthropoda > Insecta > Coleoptera > Endomychidae > Endomychus > Endomychus coccineus. The sequence continues at coordinate 26,211,535 of OY294068.1, read as the reverse complement.
TAAATTAGCCTGTTCGCTTTCCATTGCTACAATATCTATAACTCTTTTCTTTAGTAGAACGTAAAGATTTCAAAGTAAAATTTTAAAATAATTTTTTTTCCAGAGTTCTAAAAGTAATTTTGTAGGTAAGGTATTTTTAACATCCAGGTATAAAAAGAAACAGTGAATTCAAAGAAACATACATATTTATATACCTTCAAACCTCGCATATCCTTTGTTAAGCAGAAGTAACGCTTCAATAAAGTGGTTACCCGTTTTGTATCATATTATGATAAGCTAGTTAACTAATTGTGCCTGCAGTTAATTGATATTATTAATGTGATATAACACCATACCCATAAGTAAATGGTAATATACATAATGTACATAACTGCATGAAGCTTTGTCAAGAAGCTATTGTAACAGCATGTTGATGGGATATGTTTGTATTTTGTGTAGTATCATTGGCTATTTTGACAGGAAGTCGAATGCGAGGAGCGCATATCGAGAATATTGCTCAGAATCGTTAGTGATGTAGATTGTTTTAAAAAGCAGGGCAATATTCTAATCGTTTTTTTATACATATAGGCTGATATCGATGGCTTACGGCCAAATCGGTATGATACAAGCAGCTGCTGGATTCTTCGTTTACTTTGTGATTATGGCTGAAAACGGCTTCCTACCAACTAAGTTGTACGGAATTCGTAAGCAATGGGACTCGAAAGCTGTTAACGATCTTACAGATTCGTATGGTCAGGAATGGGTAAGTGTTTTTCATCCAGTATTAGTACTTTATTGGGTGCTAATATAATACAAAAATTATTTGCACAGGTCAGTTAAAAGATAAAATGTAAATCAAGATAAGACAAATGCATACACTTACATATTTTCAAAATTCAAATTAAAAACATCACTTTTTTCTGCCAAATAAGATGTAATTACGGTTCTGAATTTTTTCAACGGAAGACTACGAATGCGTATAGGCAATCTGTTGAAAAATTTGAAGACAATACAATTGGGGGATTAGAAATTGGTCACAGTACGCAGGTAAACATAAAATTCGTGTGCGATATTCGTCACATGTCGTTCTGTCGTCCGATTTTGGGTCTACGAAATTAGTCACAATGATAATTACTGATTTTAAAATTCTAAAATACAATGAAAGCCTTGTTGATGCAACAATTTTGCCACCATAGGCGCCCAAGTAATATTTTTACTTTTACAAAAAAAATTATATGATTGGGAAGTTGAATTATGAGGTCGGTTTTACTTTATTTATTCACTAAATTAGTGTAATAAAAAAATGTGTATCATACCGGGATATCAAAAATTATCTTGGTCAAGGGTGGTTGTGGAATCTAAAACGTGTGTCTTACTTTACATTTGAAATAATTATGCCATAATTAATTTGAAGTTTCTAAAAGTGCGAAATTTCGCATTTCATACGAATATTGTAATACTCAGAAGTCTTTAGCGCTTTGGACTCCGGGATTTTCACGTGGCCTATCGAAATTAGAAGGTTCTAATTATCTAAAAACATAATTGCATGAACGCCAGACGTCCTATGTAATTAACTACGAACGAAATCATTTTGACATATCCCTCGAGGAGCTCGCTGCGCGTAAGTTAGAGTTTATACATTTTACCTAGGTCTTGTTAATTTGGGGCCGTTTCTTGCCCCGTGCGACCGGTGCCAGTTGTAATAAAGTGTTTTTGGTTATGGGTAGCTAGCTTTTACCCGCTTCGTGTATATTTTAGTCGCGAGAAAATTCCCTTTGGTACGTCGCACGTAAGACGCGCGTAGCTGAGATCTGAGAATAGCACAAACTGTTTTAATGAAATTTTCCTATTTAATGGACATTTATCGAAATAAGAATACTGAATCTAACTACAGGGAGCGAAAACGTCACGCGAAAAGTCGTCGTAAAGCCGTATTAGGTACATCCAGTTTGCACTTTCCTAACTCGCGTGCTACGGGCTTCTCACGTGAACGTCATTCGATTTAAGGAAAATTAACTATTTCAAAACAGTTTTTGACCCAAATTGTGGTTATCACGACCTCTGAAAAGGTTAAAAGTTCACATAATTATTTCATAATTTGTAGTTCATTATTGTTTTACAGCTGAAATAAATAGGTATGAAATTTGTAGGTTATTGATGATGTCAGTGTGACAGTGACATAATTATTTCAAACGTAAAGTAAGACACACGTTTTAGATTCCACAACCACCCTTGACAAAGATAATTTTTGATATCCCGGTATGATCAAGAATCACTTATAAGACATACATTTTATATAACACTCGGAAGAAAAACAAATTTTATGGATTGGGTCCATAACTCCATATATATTCGAAACAACTTTAACAAAATAGAGGGTAGTTATCTTTTGTTGTTCCAAATCTAATAATAATTTTTGCAAAAAATCTTCTCTCCGAATTGTGGCCGAGTTTTTAGATTTACAAGGAGTAGCTACATTTTATGTTCACTTCTATTTGAAATTTCAACAAAAATCCATGAAATAATAATAAGCGATAAATATTCCGTAATGATCAACATCCGCTCATTCTTTCTGTTCTTACCATAGAAAACTCTGTGTGACGAGTTTCAGGCACCCATAAAATTTACTCGAGACCTTGATCGGTCCCCGTAATCAAACTGTGACGAATATGATGTCGTCCATAAAATTCCGGCCGTTTTGTGACTGGCTATGTTTGAAAAATGTTATATTATGAGGATCATTCATCGTCATCGTTATTTAAACTGACAAATTCAGCATTTTTGTGAACATAAGATGACCATTCTAGAATGAAAAAAAGTTTACAGTGCATGAAAATTAAATTGTATTTTGATATAGAATGCTAAATATCTAATTTAACTTCATTATTACAGACCTATCGTGACAGAAAAACTCTGGAATATACTTGTCATACAGCTTTCTTCGTTTCCATCGTGGTTGTACAATGGGCTGACTTGATCATCTGCAAGACTCGGCGTAATTCACTCGTCCATCAAGGTATGCGTAATTGGGCTTTGAACTTTGGACTCATCTTCGAAACTGCACTTGCTGCTTTCCTCTCATACACTCCTGGTATGGATAAAGGATTACGTATGTTCCCACTCAAGTAAGTACTATCTTTTATGTAAAATTTTATCGTTTACTCCAGAAAAAAATTACAAACGTTTCAAAATATGTTATGCACATCTTTAGAGTGAGAAACCCGAAATTTACTTCCTGTATAAATTAAGAAATAAATGAAAATTTATTTCTTGTTGACTTTTCAAAAAAAAAAACAATGGTAAAGTCTTTCTAGTCTACATTGATCAGTAACAAACTAATAGTAGATGGCGTTAGAAGTTATGGTACTCTAGTATCCTGCTGATCGGGTTATTTATGTCTTCGACAGATTGATCATTATTCAGTACCATTGCAAACTTTCTTGTTCCGCTGATGAGATCGAGAGTGCAACAACTATCAGCTTGTAACGTTACTGATCAATCTAAGGTAGAAAGACCCTACCATTATGTACTTCATGTTAGACTGGCATATCTTTTAGTTTTTTTGCTGATTTGATTTATAACATTTATTTTCTTTTTCCTCTATGTTATGTATGAGGTAAAGGTTCTGCTTACAAGCAATAAACATTCCGGTCTATTAACGTCTTCACCTTCTTTTAGCAAAAATGTCATAGAAGAATGTAGGTATTTATTTATTGAAAAACTTTTTAGTCTCAACAGAATCGGGTGTAGAATCGCTTGATGAAACTATGTTATTGAGATATTTGATATATTGACTTGATAAAATTGAAGAAGTTAGAAGGTTGGTCTAAGAAATAATTTTCCACACCTCTCGTTTTCGAGAAACAGCCTATTTCCTATTAAAACGGTTCTCGAAAGCGGTTTAACGCAATAAAACTCTTTTTGGAAAGAATATAGGTTGGTGAGTTTGTTGAAGTCACTTAATTTTCGGTCCATCATCATGACTTGCCGGGAAAAACATTGAAGCTGTTGAATTAGGGAGTGCGATTCACACTCTTCGATCACCACACTTTGATAGGGAGTGCTATTTTTGACAAAAAATGGCCAAAATCTTGAAACGCATCAGGTTTTCGAATTTTTAACTGACATATTCGTGATGAGCGCCCCAAAAAACATAAAAGTCAATCATAAAATAGAGATGTGGAAAAAATAAAAATCCCAATTGCACAGCGACTGGACTATTTATATTTTAAAGTAAAACAAATGAGTTAAGTTACATTCTACTGTTGGTCGGTGATGAGTAATTCTTAAGCCCTGCGGGGTACAAAAAAAGGACTTGAGACGCTCTCTTCTATTACTGAGAACAAAAGGACTAAATAAACATTCTACTAGCTCACAAAACTATACATACATATGCCATACAGACGCTGTACATCTAAAAACCGTACCTACTTTAAACTTGAAATAAGCCAAAAACAAAAATGATAAATAATCATTTGTTGAGTGTCAACAGTTTATTATCGTAGTGAAATATCTACCGACTTCTCAGAGAAGTGAAACTTGTTGAGGCCTATAATTCGGATGTAGGGAAGCTATTCACTAATTAAAATGAGCTAAAAATATGGTCAAAAAAGTTACACTATGAAGAATTTGTATTGAGCTCGCGACTGAGGCTAATAACAGTACGGCGTTACGTCGAGTTTCTACAAGAAACTCTGAACTTATAGATTCTATTGAATTCAATTTACAATTTTTATAATTCGCTCCTACGCCTGTTTGATAAGCTAAATTTCAACAACTGAGTGTAGAAATAGGTGCTAATGATTTCCATAATTGCAGGTTTGTATGGTGGTTACCAGCCATTCCATTTATGTTGTCCATCTTCATCTATGATGAAACCAGACGGTTCTACTTGCGTCGTAACCCAGGAGGTTGGTTGGAACAAGAAACATATTATTAGGCACTCATCATGACACTGCCATCAAAGTGTCGATGGAAGAGCTTGTGGATACACAACAGACTAGCAAGCCAGCCACGCACAAGCTTTCTTCTCATCGGCCAGCGTTGTACAAATCCTGTTGCTAGTATTAGTACATACATCCGTTGCTTGTATAGCCTCGTACGTAATATACGCGCACGTGATTCAACATCACTTCAAACAACTCGTTCGTTGTCGTGCTTTGGATCCGTGCGCTTCAATCCGTACTCGGTCAGAGTTACTATGTCAACTCTAGACCTTTCTTCTTGGAGCCGGTAAACAACGCATACGCAATGGGTTATCTATCACATTCCAATTGAACATGTTGCCTTTAGCGCCATCTGTTCCGCATTATAGAATTATTACACAGGGAACACGGCAAGGCGTGGCAAGGCACTAGTATCAATGTGAATGAACGAGCTAGTATTATTTAGGCTTTCAATATTTAGGTTAGCTAGATTGTAAATGTGTTGTTATATCGTGTTAAGTGTCATACCAGTCGTGCTCAATACACATGACTATTACTATCACGATTACAAGTTTGACATTCATTACGTTGGTTTGTATATAGTTTTATCGTCGCAGCAGTGGGATGAGGTTGGTGTTGTTCTTCATACATATATATTGGAAGAACAATACATTCCTCTATCAGTTAAACACTTGTTACGTATGTTAGTCTTGAAGCCACATTCTGGAGGTCTGCTTTTGTAGAGCCCTATTTTCTTATACTCTGATCATTGCGTACTGGTCTGAGACCATTTACCTTATTGTTATCTTATTGTAAATATTTTTAAGTCATCACTTAATTATTTTGCTTGTGTTCTTTTCACATTCAAGTTTTATTAGTATGTAATGAAGCTGTATAAATTTGGGTTTTAATAAAATGGATGATAGTATTACAAATTAGAAATTTTGTTTATGTGTTATTTATGATGAGATGCCTAAAATTGGAGTCTGTTTTTCATCATATAAGAATCTATGTGATTGCGGTGTGATATTCAAGTACGGCTACCATAATAGAGATGACGCATTTTCATCACAGACATGTATATTATTGCTATATGTTTATATTCAATTACGGCTACCATAACTTAAATGGGGAATTTCTGATCACATAGAAATCTATATTATTGCTATGTGTTGATATTGAAGTTCGGCTTCCAGAACACAGATGGCGCATTTCCATCAAATAGAAATCTATATTATTGCTATGTTTATATTGAAGTTCGGCTTCCTGAACACAGATGACGCATTTTCATCAAATAGAAATCTATATTATTGCTATGTCTCGATATTCAAGTTCGGCTTCCAGAACACAGATGGCGTATTTTCATCAAATAGAAATCTGCATTATTGCTATCTGTTGATATTGAAGTTCGGCTTCCGGAACACAGATAGAGCATTTTTATCAAATAGAAATTCTATATTTTGCTATGTGTTGATATTGAAGTTTGGCTTCCTGAACACAGATGGCGCATTTTCATCAAATAGAAATCTATATTATTGCTGTGTCGATATTCAAGTTCAACTATCAGAACACAGATGGCGCATTTTCATCAAATAGAAATCTGTATTATTGCTGTGTCGATATTCAAGTTCAACTATCAGAACACAGGTGGCGCATTTTCATCAAATAGAAATCTGTATTATTGCTGTGTCGATATTCAAGTTCAACTATCAGAACACAGATGGCGCAATATTAGTAGTTGGATAGTTTCAAGTGAAATTATATTTGTAAGTGCTACCTAGAGATGAGATGCAATAGAATCAAGCAAATCACCAAACAAAGAGAATTGAGTAAGATTCAAATGCCCGCATGTATATGCTTATCTGGCGCATGGTCTCTAGGAAGATGATCAAGGCGATAACTCTTTAGGATATGTTTGGAATGAGAATAGACTGTTGAGAGCTAAGATATGAAACATTGCACAAGTTTATTCTGTACTTTAAACATTTTTACATAAAAAAATATTACCTAACGTAAAATTATATATACATTCATCATGGCAAAAAGGCCCATACATCAAATATTATGTACTTCTTTAAGATATCTACACTGTTTTCCTTCAGCAAGTGTAAAAGAAGAGTTAAGTACAAAATAAGTACTTACTTTAGGTAAAATATAATTTAAGAATAAAATTACTTAAAATAACATTACATTACAATTAAGAAATAAGTTGAGACTAGTAATTATAGTAGGTTTACAATATTTACACTATATTATTGTTTATGGCAGTTTGTTTATCTATACTGTATTGTAGATGAGGACCATCGACAGGCAGTTTACCTGCTTGTGTGCACGATCGACAGCAGAATCTAGCGTAGTACTTATGGCTACAGTAATTCGATTGAACTATCAGCGTACAATTTGCGAAGAATCTGTTGTCAGTACAACTTGGATGTACGTAGATTCCTGCAAAATAAATTTTTGTGAATTAGAAGTATCATAAAATATTGCGAACAGTGTGCTGTTTCAGAAGTCAAGAAAATCTGCAGTGAATAACAGAACGTAGCTTAACACTAAGTTTCACCATAAAAGTCAGGGATAAATGATGGTCAATGATTTTCACAGAACATCGAAGTTGAGAGATTAAGCAACTCCACATCCACTAGAAATACTTAAAGTGTCGAGGACCTTTCATCTAAACTAAATTAGAAATCAAAATGTGCCTGTTCAAATACTATTAAGGGTTCATAATGCAAACAAAAGGTTACCCTCAGCTGGAGATAAATCGGAATTTAATAAATTTCTTTTCCGTTTATACATTTCTATCTCTTCTAAATTACCTAGATATTTGTCTGTACAGTGTTTTAAAAGTGATAAACTTTATTGAAAAATGGTGTGACCTGTATTTAAAATATGTTCGGCGGCCGCTGATTTGTCACCACTATCTATGGGCAAAATGTTAAAATGTTTCTTCTAGTTTGACCCACGTAGTTTTTTGAACACGACTTACCTCCCGGATTTGTCAAAGTCGGAAACTTAATCAAAAGTCTTTATAAATAAGAAATAATCACCCTTATCCACTAAAAATACTGAATTTACTCTGATGGTGGCTACTTCGTAGCCTAAAGGTCCTCAGTACTTTAATATTTTTAGTGGATAAGGATGTTTATTTTTTATTTATAGGGACAAATCATGGAATTTATTTATTACTGAAGGATGATAAGTGAAACTTTTTTATTTTATTGAACTATTTGCAGGTAGTGGCTCTAATTTGGTTAATTCCTTTTTGATAAGAAATTAAATTATTAATCAAAGATAGGTCAAGAATTGTCCAACGCTATTTGCTGAAGGTTCTCTACTTCGTTGTTACAATTTTGCTGGCTCAAAGGGACGTTTAATGTTCTATTAAACAACAAATTATCAAAAGGAGCTGTTTAATAATTAATTGGTGTTTCTGAGCATGCATATACCTGTATCTCTGAGTGGATTTTCTGTAATCCTAGTGAATACATTCTTTTATAATGTTAATATCAAGGAATATTTTTATAAATTAAGACTCCGTTGTCTTATAATTATAGGAGACTTATGTAGATAATAGATCTTTTATTTTTCTAGTATCACATAATATCCCAAAACTCACTAGCCTACGAATTTTGTCTTTATATCTGTTTAAAACTTATCTCTTAATGATTCCTGATAGGTATTCAGGTATCTTTATTTTAAGCCTTTAGTCGCCATTTTATAAATTCATTCTAGCTATATATCTAATAAGACGTTATTAGATGATTCTAGTACATCGATATTAAAACCGTCCAGTTTTAGGTACGTATTTTACCCAGTAGGTGGTGTTAAATTTATTTAGCATTGTAGTGTGAATTCGATCAATGAGTAAACTGACTAGGTAATATTAACAAAAACTGCAATAATGTAAACAAATACATATCTTCTGAGCAGCCATCATCAGAGCATATTGAATGAATAATACATCATGATATGCTCTATATTTTAACAATATCTCCTAATATATTTGGTCTCTTATTATTACTAGATATGAATTGAGTCAAACAATTATTTGAATTGTTATGTCTTGTATCATCTAAGAAAAATACTTACCCTCTACTGAAATAGTTGAAGAGCTTGTCGCCCTTGAGTATGCATTGACAGCGGAACATTCGTATTTTCCAGAGTCGCCTTTGTTGGCTTGTTGTACGATTAAACGGCTAGTTCCTGAAATGACGAGGGAGTAAATATATTTGAAAATTTTTGAGAAACGTGTTCAACATTCTTTCTTCAATCACTAGAAACATTGATCTTACCTGTAGCATGAACTTCAAAATGAATTCTGTCTGATTGAGGTATTGCAACTCCATCTTTGTACCATTCAATTTGTGGAGTAGGGTAACCTTCAAATTCACAAATCAAATTCATGTCCGTTCCGACTGGGAACCTGTCGTCTGGTATTGTTAAATTTGTTTTCACCGGTACTGAAATATGTATAACATTGATGAAAATTATTATTGATTAATCATAAATAAGTGTACGGAAATAGGTTCTACAACCTAAATAACAAATGTGATAAAATTAAGATTATCCTAATATTGAATGTTCAATTTTCGTTCCATCATAAGCTCAAAACTATATTGAAAATCAATTAAATTGAAGATTTTCTGTATTTTTTTCCATTTCAATAATAATGCAAAACGAATTTCGATTATTTAGTCAAATAAATTAAATTAAAATAATATATCCTAGTTTGAAGTGTTTGAATGCTAAACTATAGGGATTACAAATTTGAAATTATTAATTGGTAGCACAATTCAGAAGAGATGGTCTAGGAAGTCTACATAACTAAAAATTACAAGCAGAAACCTTTCAGACGAAGCAATTTTTTTACATTGTATTTATTGAAATCAGATTCGTCATGCATCAGATAAATCTAACTAACTTATTTTTACATTATCTACAAGTTAACTAATTGTACCGAAATTTTGTTTGAAAATAACGTGTTACGTATGATAGAGCGGTATTCAATACTCGTAGTATTGTGAATTCCATAATTCATAATTGAACTGCAGTTTTTGTCCAGTCGTCAGAGGTACCGACTGACTCAGTGTTTATATTATCAAATAGATGCCACTATATGATACACTCTATTTTACAAGAAGAAACCTGAGTACTTTTGATATTATTCGATAGATGACAGTATCAACATTTTTAGTGACCTGCGTATCCACTTTTAAGCAAAAACTAAAAAAAAAACAAAATGAAACGTGTGGCACTCGGGGACTGCCGCGGTAAAGCTATTGCATAGCACTACGCCACTGGAAAAAGTTGGACAGAAAAACATCCACTACCCCTTCGAATTATGAGTAAAAAAGAGTATCATCTTGGCTCTATGAAGAGTATTCTGTGACAAGCATAGATAACTCTACTACCGGTAGTAGAGTTATCTATGGTGACAAGTGTCAGTTGACTTGTAAACACAATTTTATACGAAAGTTTTAACGTTCAGATCTCGATAGCGCTTCCGGCTCCGGGATTTTCACGTGGCCTATCGAAATTAGAAGGTTCGAATTGTATAAAACACAATTGCATGAACGCCAGACGTCTTATGTAATTAGCTACGAACGTAATAATTTTGACATATCCTCGAGGAGCTCGCTGCGCGTAAGTTGGAGTTTATACATTTTACCTCTATTTTGTTAATTTGGAGCCGTTTCGAACCCCGTGCGGCCGGCGCCAGTAATAAAATATTTTGGGCTATGGACTTTTACCCGCTTTCTGTATATTTAAGTAGCTAGAAAATTCTCTTTCGTACGTCGCATGTCAGATGCTAGTAGGTGACAGCTGAAAATACCTCAAACTGTTTTAATTGAATTTTCCTATTTAATCGACATTTTGGGGCCCGAGACTATGCTATTTAGTTGGCCCCGTTCATAAACTAACGACATGGAGCGAAAAGTCCTCGTTAAGACGTTCTATGTACCGTAAATTTGCACTTTTCTAACTCGCGAGCTTCGCGCTTCTCACGTGAACGTCATTCGATTTATCGAAAATTAACTAATTCAAAACAGTTTTCGACCCACTTTGGGGCTATCACGACCTTTTAAAAGGTTCAAAGTTAACATTTCGACAATTTTAAGCTCGGGCGAGCTACATGGTAGGCGGAGTGGTGGGTCTTAGGATATTTTGTTACGTATTTGTTTTTTGTTTTTTTTTCTTGATTCGGCGCGCTCAAAGCCCGCGATAAAAGCTATATGCAATAGCTTAAAATTTTCAATTATTAAGACACAAAAAATGATGTTCCATAAAACGAATTTTTAAATCCGGCTGTTTCATTACTCATAATGAACAGAGTCAGAATTATATATTTTTTTCAAAATGTTTGAATTTGAATCTGAAAGATTATCAAACTCACTATGCATGTAGATATACTGTATTGTTTCAAAATTAACAGACCGGAAAAAAGACTAAACAATTAAAAATATGATAGCCCTCATCTCTACAAAGTTAGAAGTTCGAACGATATATACAGGCAGACCACTGTCGAAGGTTTGACTCAGAGAAAGTAACAGATTTTGCATCTAATGACTGCTGGCCTATCATTCAAGAAATAAGAGACATAGATACCCCTGATGAAGGTACCAAATATGCTGACAAGTTGAAAAAATTTGTCTGTACCAAAGGTATTCTGCAAAGTTATCAGTCTCGTTATGGATAGCAAGCCCCCATTCAATGACTACTGAAAAAATCATTTCGCATTTCAACAAAATAAAAACTCCAGGAAGTATCTCCCTGAAAGAAGATGCAATGAATGATCGACTCTTGAATTCACTCAGTGGTAGTGGACAGCGAATTTCATTTCGACCCTAGACCGGCAGTTGTAGAGTTTCTAAGAAAAAAGAGCGCCGTTTTGAAGAACCAACCTGAACCTGAAATATATGAAACTAATTGTTTAGAAAAGATTCCTTCCTAATTTATTGCGTTCTTAGTATATGATAGTTTAAGTTATTAATATAAATTTTTTATCAATTTTAATATGACTAGTTTTATGTATTACTTTACTGTTGACTTAAAATAAACGTTTGGTTTGCTTCTGTTTATTTTTAGCATTGATTTGTATTTAAAAAGTTTTCTGCATATATATACACACAACTACGCTTTTAGATCACATAATACAATGTTGTGTATCCATTTTCCTTTTACTGCGTCTCCACTTCGAAGGCCTGCGAATTCATTTGGATACGTAGAATTGCCTTAATACATGCCCTAATGAATGTAGTTGATTGAAACTCTTTGATAGTTAATACTTTTCTTACAACTTTAATCTTAATTGCAACTTTATATTGAAAAATAATCATTGTAACAAAAGTTGATTACCATTACAAATCTTATAGTGATTTTATCTCTATAATCTATACATTCTGTATGTACATACGCAAATCACGTGACTTACAAACTGATTGTCAATCAAATTATATAAAACTGATTTTATAAGGTATCGATTATTATTTTATTGAAGAGTTGCTTGAATGAAAAGATTGAAATTCAATTCATAATAATTAGTCAAAGTTGACACCACTCATTGAATAAATCATCATCAGCTCATTCGTGAAGATCGATTATCGCCAATTATATCCAGATTAATGTCAATTCAATTGACAACTGATTAATTTTTTATGCTAGTTAGACAAAACAATAATAATGATCATATCTCATTTTGACAGCCCTTAAATTATAATGTGACGTACAGGGTGTCCCATTTTGGGTACTTTTGCGGGGTATCTCCTTTATTTTTAAAGATAGAGAGTTGCGGTTTTCGCGACACTGTGCTACTTTTTTTATAAAACTCAAGATGCCGTCAACAGAATTTTCATAGCCCTTTTAGTTTTTAAGATACAGGGCGTTTCTGAAAATGTTGCATTTTGTGACCCCCCTCGTATCTTCGTTATCCTTCAACTTATCGAAAAGGTAAAATAACATTCTAATAGATTTTTTTCCGTAGAATGCAGTGGTGTAGATAACTTTTGTTACATATTTACTGTTTTTGAGTTATAAAGTAAACTTATGTTTTTTTAAATGGAACATCCTGTATATTTATAGACTATAAAATTTGTCTTTTTTTTACCTTTTCAAAAATATATGATAGTATAAACTTTTTTTCAGGAACACGCAAATAATTGACAATTTTCAGAAAATTAAATACATATTTTAATAGTAGGCTATGGATAACAATAATAAACAAGTGCAACTTACATATTACTAACAAATAATTGGATACCTTGTATACAGGTATCTATTAAAAAAAATTCCCATAGATCTTTTTCTAACAGTAAGTTTGTAACAACAGTTTTGTGGCGTAAAGTGACAATATAACAAAATCACAAAAAAATAACATTAAAAAAAATTAAATGTGATGTTCAAATTGACCACCATTTTCTCTAATGCAATATTGGCACATCTTTGAGATTCTTTGAATAGCGTTCAAAAGAACCATTGTTCTCATTCGCAGATTTCGAAAAGCTAAATGAATTGCCTCTCGAAGTTTTGCAATGCCGTCATATCGAGTTTTATATACTTCATTTTGTATATAACCCCATAAAAAAAATCTAAAATTGAGAGATCTGGTGATCGTGGAGGCCATCTAACAGGTCCGTTGGTACCTATCCATCTTTGAGGAAAGTTATTATTTAGAAAGGCCCTTAAGAGCCTAGAGTTATGACTTGGGGCACCATCTTGCTGTAGGTAAACAGCATTATACTGGGCTAATGGAATGTTTTCGAGCAGTTCTGGAATAACTTCCTCAAGAATTTCTAGGTATCTACGTGCTGTAAGACCTCCTTCAAAAATCCTATAAACTATATGTCTACCCAAAATAAAACATGAAACCTCAACTCCAAAGCGTCCTTGTTGTGCCCTTTCAAACATTAAATGCAGATTTTCACTACGCCAGTTCCTGGTATTGTGACGATTGAAAATGCCACCACTTGAAATAAAGCATTCGTCTGACCAAAAAACAAGTCTGCCAAATAAATCGTTAGCATCGATTTGTTGCAAATACCACTGGCAAAACAGTGCCCGGCGCTCGGCATCGCCAGGATGCAAATGTTGTAGTATATTAAATTTGTATGGATGATACTTATATTTCTTCAAGATCCTCTGAGCGTTAGTTTTTGGCACACCAATTTCCTTCTAAATTTTTCTACATGAGGACGAAGATGTTGCTTCTATATATCCTAAAGTATCTATCTCTTTTCTTTCCCTGTTCTCTTTGTTGTATGTTTTAGGGCGCGGGTGAACAAATGATCCGTGCTCAACTAAATTTGCTTTTAAACGGGCAAATATCCCAAAAAACGGTTGCCTTCTTTCTGGATATCTAACAAGCAAAAATTAGAATGATAATAGAGATTTTCATAGCCATAATAGCTTACTCACCTTTGGAAATATAATTCCGAAGCTTCTTCAGAATTTTCATTACTCTGTATAAAACATACCATCATATCATATTTCTCATAATTTTCGTAAACTGCCATTATTCGAAAAAATTGATAAATATCTATCGAATAATGATACCAAAAGAACGAAAATAAACAGCTTAAATGCGATAGAGATTTGATGTTTATTTCTGTTTCTTGTCATAAAAAATATCAATGGCCTACAATTAAAATATGTATTTAATTTCTAAAAATTGTCAATTATTTGCGTGTTTCTGAAAAAAAGTTTATACTATCATATATTTTTGAAAAGGTAAAAAAAAGACAAATTTTATAGTCTATAAATATACAGGATGTTCCATTTAAAAAAACATAAGTTTACTTTATAACTCAAAAACAGTAAATATGTAACAAAAGTTATCTACACCACTGCATTCTACGGAAAAAAAACTATTAGAATGTTATTTTACCTTTTCGATAAGTTGAAGGATAACGGAGATACGAGAGGGGTCACAAAATGCAACATTTTCAGAAATGCCCTGTATCTTAAAAACTAAAAGGGCTATGAAAATTCTGTTGACGGCATCTTGAGTTTTACGAAAAAGTAGCACAGTGTCGCGAAAACCGCAACTCTCTATCTTTAAAAATAAAGGAGATACCCCGCAAAAGTACCCAAAATGGGACACCCTGTACATCTTTACACATTCTACTGTGTTCAAAGTTGGCTGTGGCCGAGTTTAATGCTGAAGTTTCCAGATGTAGGTATGTTTAATGTAAAAACATTCCCTCAAAAAATGGCCGAGTTGCACTTCTTTATTGTATAAACGTTCGAATTATTTTTTTATTTGATCGGAAAATACTGAAAGAAACATTTAACATTATTTACAATTTACTATTGTTTCTAATATGGCTGCTCTGACAACTGGACTAATACAAAATTCTGCATCTTTGATTTGTTTTTTTTTACGTGACGATTTTTCAAACAAATTGGAAGTCATGCAAATCAATGGTTAATTCATGCATCATACCAAAATAATAATTTTCATCTGGCTCTCTGGTTGGAGTAACGTTATCATCTATGGAGGTATTATGATCGGGTTGGACATAAATAGGAGGTGTGTATGGTTCCGGAGTAGGCTCATTGGTAATATTAGGGTATATAGGGCGATTCGTATTAGGATTCACGGGAGCGTCGATCACATATTTCAGATATTTCTCATCTTCAGGAGCCACAATACCATATGGGCCTTTAGCTTGAACGGTTATGGACCAACTGGCAGCTTTACCTATGCCGTTATAGGCTTGACATGTGTATATTCCCAAATTTGATAATTGAACAGAGTGAATCAAGAGTGCGTAATCTTTTGAAACTGTGAATTGGCTAGTTTGTAATGGCATAAGCATGTCATCCTTCCACCAGGTGATTGCGGGAATTGGGTAACCAATAGGATAACAATTGATAGTTGCTGGAGCGTTTAATGAAACAACAACTTTTGGTTCTACATCTTCAGTATATACGGATGCCGGTATATTGGCGGATGGAGCTAAATAAGTAAGTTAAGTAATTAGTAAAATTAGTATCAGAAATAGGAAATTTTAACATTAGTTATTAATTAACCATAGTTAAAGTATTCAATAACTACAAGGATTTAGGCGATGCCAATGAGTAAAATGTAATAGTCAACAAAGGAAACATATGTTTTCATTTGTTTGATTTTTATTCTTTTTGAATAATAAATCTCGTGGTTATTGAAAACTTCAAACAGGTAATATAGAAAAGTTCTACCATATAGTTCTTACACCAATTCACTATCTATTTATCATCTACTGATACATCAATTGTGATATTAATGAATTTCGTACGACTAGAAGACTGTCTCGGACAACCCAGTTTTTTGGTCTGAATGACACTTTCTGTATATTTCCAGCATAAGTTACTACAGAAAAGTCGCTTGCGATAGTGCTAATGCCAGATCAAATGTATTCAGGCTCAATCAATATTTAGAAAGTTGGGCACAGTTTTTTTAGTGTAAAACGGTTTGAATATGTTCAATTACGATTAGATACTATAAACTGAACATATGGTCTACTGTTGTATCTAGACATTGAAAAAATTAAGCAAGCGCCACTTCATTTGAATTGACAGATATATCTATGTTATGGGATGGTCTGCCACGGACATGTGTTGATGTCAATGTATGAACTATCATTCTATGAGCCATCAATCTATGTAGGCGTTACGTGATTATCGCATCTGTCAAACTATGAAATTACAACCCGCTTCACCTTCCCAGGTGTCGGATTGCAAATTGCGAAAAAAATTCATTACGTCGTGTAAGGAACGTACATGCCAAATTTCAAATCTGTAGGCTTTATAGTTTTTTATATTTTGACTACACGAGAGGAAAACGTATAATGTTCATAGAACATAGTATGAGCCAGTGGTGGAATGTTGGAGGAGAGATTTCGTGATGAGTGGTATTGCTCTTTCATATACTGTGTGACCCAATCTCAGTTAGGAATTTTTTTCAACTCTCGGTTCTTCTGACAATGACATCAACTTTAGATTTTTGAATGGAACATTATTATGAGAATTTCACACCGACAATTTTCGACCAATGAAATACTTTTATTTTGACTTGTTGCCATGCCACTGAAAAAATTTCAGCGAATATTTTTTCTTTTAGGGTAGAGAAGCAAAATTATAGTGGACATTTTTTGACGTTTAACAAATGAGTTTGAAAGTGATGCAATACATAACAAAACAACAAAATTACGGCATTCCTTCGTAATGTCTCATATTTTCATGACAAAATGTCAAATAATATCACATTGAAATTATTTTAAACTAATTTTTCTTCGGTGTGAAATTCTCTTACCGAATAACCCGAGTGCACAAATTAATTTCCGGAAATTTTGCACATGGGATATTATAAGTGAATATTTCTAGGAGGTCCATGACTGGATCAAAAATTAAAATATTCTGACAATTAGAATATCAACTGTATCATTGGATTTAGAAACGTATGTAGATTTCAAAATTGTAATAACATACAAGACATCTCATTTAAAAATCGAAAGTTGATTTCTGGAAAACCCAGAAGTTGAAAATATTTCACAAGGATAGCTGGGAAAACAAAGGCGAATTATTCTGTATCACACAGTACTTATAGATAGATATAGTTTGATGTGCTCAGACAATGAACGATGTGTATTGATCACTTACACATATGTTGAATTCCACATCTGAAATTATCAATTATCACTTAATTTTTTTTTTGGAATTATTTATATGTTTATGATGAACAAGGTGAGCAAATCAAAACGGATCACTCAGACAAATTCATTGTAAATAATTGAAACAGAATAGCTGTGTTCGCGCTTTTGATATGAAAAGGTGGCTTGAAAATCCTGGGGAACCCCTTCCGTTTCGTAAATCATTACAGGTGGTATCCTTAGGGCGGGATGAAACTGGTTTTGAGACAGATAACTGTTCGTTCTCTCGTAATGCGATATTTAAAGCTAGATCATTCCAGTGATCATCATCATTGCATTACCACTAACAGCACTCTCATGGGTCGATCATTTGTGGTCCATTGCGAAAACCGCTCCACCAAAACTTTGGTTTCTATTACGTGCCAAGAACTACTTCACATCCCAGCAGCTCCTCATAATCTACAAAGTAACTATCCTAGAGTGCTGTTTACAGGTTTTGAGTTCAGCTCCCAAACATACGCTGAAGCTCTTCGATTATATTCAGAAGAGAGCTATTGGTCTGATTGGTTATGTCACATTTACGAACTCATTGACCTCACTAAAACATCGCATAAAGGTGGGCGATCTCTCCCTTTTGTTGTACTCCAGAAATCTCTTCTGTTATTCCAGGTAGGCTAACTAGAGGAGCTCAGCTAGCCACTCCTTCGTTGTCAAGCTCGAGACAAGCCGAACTTTTCCTACCAGACTTCATTTATCTATCGAACGGCGAAGTTGTTTAACTCTTTATGCAGTGACGACTTTGCTCATGCCTATTACCTGCAAACTTGCAAGAAAAATACTAATGCCTTTCCCAACATTCCACCGCTGACGATGGTCTACCGCTGTTACGGAGTCTTACACAGACTGCTATCGAATAATCTGAATAATCCACGTAGAATAATAAATAGATAGGCAACATGCAATTTTTCCAAAGATACCAAAAGAATAACATGCCACACGTAGAAAACGTTTCTACTTACCGAAAACGCTCAATTTGATTTCATTCTTCACTGGATCGCCCAATTTGTTGTCAGCCGTACACAAATAGATACCAGAATCAGTAGTGTGCAACGTTATAATTTGAAGAGATTGATCCAGACGAATCCTGTATCTGGCCTGGGATCCATCAATCTGCAATTAATGAAATATAAATCGTATGCGTAATTTATATATAAAATAACGATGATGTATTACCTCCAGATTATCTTTGCTCCAACTAATCGTAGGAGTGGGATTGCCTTTGACCGCGCAGTGTAGGGTTACATGACCACCTATCTCACCTTGCACTTCTGGTTCACGGTTATCTTCAGCGATGTAAGGCGGAAAATCTGAAAGAATGCGTATCAATCATTTAATAGACTGATATTTGAACCATGATTATGTTATGCTCTTTTTGGTTTTACGACGAAATATCACCGATATATCTCTTATTTGGCAGAAGAAGTATTGGCAACTTTCAACATGTTTCGACAAAAATCTAAGTAAACATGCAGTTTCCTAAATTCCAACAAACCAGACTGTATAGTCTAATATGCCATTTTACGAATTCCGAAGGATTTCAATATAAGAATTCGAAATTCACTATAAACTGTTCAAAATCTGGAATTCGTTTTAATTCATAGCTACAACTGATAGAAAAGTTTTATTTTATATTAATAAGATAACTGACATCTTAGGAGATTACAATATCGAGGCGCAGGCCAAGACAACCAAATGACATAACAATCTTCGCTATACAATTAATGCAAAAGGGATACTGTATAATCCAGTGGTAGATCTCACCTAATTATGAGCTTTCCGGTTTTCAATTCCTCTGACAATGTGCAGTATTTTATACGCTTCGAGGTGCTGGTCAAGTCAGCTCCTGCAGATCCATTTTTTACTCATTTCGCGCGAATGATGCTCCACCAATTCCGAAATTCTGTGCCGTGGTTTTTATATTTCGTTATCTTATGGTGACACGAAATGTGCAAGGTTTTAAATGAAATCAAACATGCTGTTTATGAATAGGAATGAATGCTATCCTTATAACACGGGTATCTACACCCGTTACTATCTATATTCCTATACAACAATATACTTATTCCGAATTATGAATTATATTATATCACGAGTTTCAGGTACACTAATATAAACGCGATGTTCTGAAATTTATAGCCAATATACGTGTTTCCCATTAAATAATTATCCAAGATTTTTGAGCTCCGTTACTCTTTTTTAAATCCAGATGATGTCGGAGATTGCACCGTAGAGGATTTCTCCGCCGATTTAATAGAATGCGAAAAATTGGTGAAATTTTTTTACTGTTTGGTAGATATCTATATCAGTGAAACTGCGATTTTTTCTCCAAATACCGAACCCTCTTTTTTGACGTGAACAACAAATGCGTGCGAAGCGTTTTATTATTGTAATCATTAATAGCGTTATCGTTAGACGAGCCGCCTACTATTCACTTACAAGTATTCACTGTAGGAGGCACCGTGTAACCTGGCAAATTCTGCGTCACAAGTGGTCCTGGAACTCTGATTACTGGAACAGCGCAAACCGTTGCACATCCCGCTTGACAACATTTCAAATCCAAGGAACAATCGGCGTCATCGTTGCATTGTCTTTCGCAATTCGTTTCGCTTGATGCCAAATGGGGACATTCACCTTCCTTGTTCACTGAAGAATAATAACAAAGTTAGTTAATTATCTGATTGAACAGGTCTTTACTAGTTAGACATTTTCCAATTTGTTATTAATTGTCTATCACATTATACCATGTTTTGCATGCATTCTCAAAAATTATATATAAAAAGCTGTGATCAAGTGTAAAATGATTGTAGGAACAGAAAATATTTCGGAAATGATTTAGAAACCATTAATGGAAGACTTTAGTTATACTCTATGTTACATTGAAATTTCATCCATAAGGTCTATATGATGTATTTCACAATTCTATGCTTCATACTGACACCGCTGTCAGGTTGACTTTCTATAATATAACCTTCTTCTATACTGACACATGCATATGAACTATCAAAATGTACCACAGAATCAATAATTCTAGTTCTTGCAAAGAATAGTCATAAAATAGATAGTGACGTCATCGTCATACCGATGACGTCACTTGTATTTTAAAATAAGAATTTCGGACACTGTAGCAAATTATACGTGTGATATATATTTATAACCAAAAAACCATGGTTGTCCTTACGGTTCAATAAAATACTATAATTCCATTCAAAAAAATGAAGATGGATCTTAGAAATACCACTCTGAATGGGACTACCGCACCCAAAAACAACATAATTCTTAATCTCACCACTTTAAAGCGATCTGCAAAATTTCAAAATACGACCAACAGGAACAGCGCAGTACGCGTGCCCGCACACACACAGGAGCTGCCAGGAGATGGCAAAGTCAATGGGACACGTCAACAAAAGATAGATCAACCCATCGATTCATCCCCAACATAATCAAATGGAATTCAAGGGAACATGGAGAAGTGAATCATTATCTTACTGAGTTGCTGACGAGTCATGGGTGTTTCAAATCCTACCAGTGCAGATTCAAGATAGAAGACAATGATAAATGTCCCATGTGTCCCCTGACAGTAGCGGACGCTGAACATGTTTTCTTCCACTGTCCTTTATGCTAGAGAGAGACGAGCTGCAAAAAATTCTACGACTGTGTATGACACCCGAAAATATTGTCGACGAAATGGTTGCCTCTGAACAAGTATGGGGTGCAAAGGTCGACTTTGCTAGACACTTCATCCAGGTGCTTCGACTAGAAGAGATAATTAGGAGGGAACAGTCCGTAAATTAGAGGAATAGGTAACAGGCAGTTATTCCTCCGTGAAGTAATGCCTAACGGTGGTCCCACAGAGGAATTAACAGTGACGGTAGGTGGTTTTAGTGGATAAGAATCCCACACACTGGGGAGTACGGGCTCCTCAGCGTCTTCCGAAGATTTCCCCTACCCTCGTAAAAAAATACACATACATACATATCAAAAATAGTCGATTCAGAAATGCTCAAAATGGATATATCTGCGAAAATCCGAAATAAAAATAGTTCCGCAATCTTCCCAAGATATAAAATTACGGCTATTCAGGAAATTGATATCACGTTTTCTGTCCTTCTCATTCAACGTTTTTAGATCAATTAATAAGTTGAAAATTGCAAAAAACAGTTTGATAGCCGTAGTTCTTTTTGAACCAATTGTATTCTACTTGTTTGAAATTAACTTCCTAGAAAATTTGATATTCATTTATTGTTACTGATTAGATGATTAGAGCAATTACTGGATTTAGAGGTAGCGATTATTTTAACGAAGATTTTTCTTCAATTGGAGTCATATTTTTGACAAACTTCTTAGTTGTTTTCAAAATCTGAACATTATTTGGTAAACTTATCGAATACCAATGATTATTTCACTCACCTGGCCTGCACATTGCAATGAAATTGGGATCTGTATTGCTCGTTCGGTTCCTGTTCAAATCTATAGCACATTTTGAACTTTCTGTACATGCCACCCCTTTACAGGGATCGTAACAACGACAGGTGTTACAGTTATTATCATCAACGAACGCTTCTGTTCCATATGGACATCTAATAGTTTCACATTGGTCAAATTGCGCTTGGCATGGATGAGGTTCTCTGGTGGGTTCTGGTGGAGCTAGAAATCATTACTAGTTATTATCATATTATTAGTATAATATTTTTGAAACTTGGATGGACTAAAGCAGTCAAAGCAGTTGATGAGATAGTATAATAGAGACACCCAACTCTGAAATGATTTCTCATACAAATCAAATAAAAACTTCACTTTGAAACAAATTCAAATTCGGTTGGGTGTCTCTTTTGATTCTCCAATTCTACGGTGCATTATACCTTAATGATATATGAGAATAGAAGCAAAGGATGATGAGGTCTTTCTAGTTCAAGTCGATCAGAAACTTCTCATACTTATAGTTCCAGACAGCTGTTTAACTCTTCTCATAGACCTTATCAGTGGAACGAGCAAGTTACTGAACGATCTCTGTTGAAGGTGGTCATAACCGGCCAGCAGCGTGGTAAAAAGACCAGAAGTATCTCATGCCAGCTATAAATAGTCTCAGAAGAAATCAGACAATGTACCACATTGACAACATGCTGGTTTCACTGATGAGCACTATATAGTTCCAGCCCTATAAGTTTGTGACGTTACTGATCGATCTGGACTAGAAAGACCTTATCATTGTTATCTGGAAAAAGCCAACATAAGATAAATGAGTATATTGATATATTCATTTAATTATTATTCTCTTACAGAAACAAAGGAAGTGAGTATAGACGGTAGCTTTGATGTTTGTTCTGGTATTGTTGTACGTGATCCCTTTCGATGCTTGAACGAGGACATCTTCCACATTGCCCTCTCTTACTGAATAGTAAAAACGTAAAGCCTTAATTAAATATTCTTGATATTCAGTTTTAGGCAAATGTTCCCTTCATTGAACATTGAAGTGAGTGACCTTTTCTTTGATCTCAAGATTCATTTTAAAGAGTGATTGTATCAGCTTATTAGTGACTACCAAAATACAGAATTCTGTATGTTCCAATATTTTATGTATGCACAAAGAAAAACTGTTGCAATCAAATTATTCTAAATGGGAATTCAAGACTTCAGCGACATAATATTTATTTTATCTATCACCAAGACTGCGGAAATCAGTATTGTTTAATAGTTGGCTTCTTTGGTAATGCAAGTATGTTCTGGAGTCAGATTTAGCCGTTAACATTAGATGAATATATAAAGAACAAACAATTTCGTCCAGCAAGTATGGGAAAAAGTTACTTGCTGTTAACCTCGCAGAAAAACAATCTTCAATCTTCCTTTGTTTCTTCGAAAATCATAACCAAAGAAATACATTTTAATTTGTCAAATATAATAATAAGGTAGAGAAAGAAAGATCAGCAAGAAGTTAAAAGCAATAGTGATGATTGTTTCGCACGTGTAAAAGCCAAAGCGTTCACTTACGAGCAACAGTTTGGGTTAGAAAATCTTTGCAAGTTGTTAGACAACTTTGGAATGTATTAAAATTGTTGAAATTGCCTGCACAACCACTGTATATGAATGCGATACATTCACCACGTTCATTGTCGAAATACCATCGTTTATTGTAGCCACTTTCGCAGGGTCCTTTGTCGACAGGCAATTTGCAAACCTCTAAAGCAACGTATAATCTATTATTGTAGGATATTCGTATAAGTGTTTTATTTTATTATATCAATATGATAAATTATTACAAAGTAATGGCTTCCACTATTGAATTTTTGAAAAATGCAAATACAGCAACAAGTCAAACAATACCACGAACTAATGAAAAAACAACAAACTACAAGTCAAATATATGGTTTAATTAACAGTGTATTCACCGAGATGTTACTCCAAAATAAATTAATCTCAAATCAAGATCTAAATTCGGAACTACAGAAAAAGTTCTGAAAACAGTCAAGACTATGTTTGTGTACACAAAAATGTATGGTTGCAATAAAATATCTTTAAACGACAGAAAAGTCTTTTGTAAAAATGTTATCTACATGATTTGTTCGCGTTCTTCATACGAACCTACAGTTTTATTCCGGTATTGATGAAATTTTGCACCCTTGGCCTTCAAAATAAGGGGAAAGTCACCGTTTACATGAGATTTCGAAATAACGAGCCCACCTCTCATTCCCAGCCCATGAAGCAGAGTATAAATGGACACACTTTCAGTTTCAGACGAAAAGAGAGGAAAGTCACTGTCTACATGAGATTTCGAAAACGTCCTAATTTTTTCTCAAAACCATGGTAATAATTACGCGGGAGTCTTCATTGAATTATTTTTAGCCACCAACTGTTCCTGCGAGCGAATTCAACTTGGTGAAGGGGGAAAGAGTGAAATGTAAGAATATATTTCGATTCTGTAACCCAGGCCACGCCGAGTATCACAGTGAGCTAGTATTTGATAAAAACTTGATTCACTTATTAACATCAAGCAAACGTTTGGACAAATTATCCCCAGTTCCTACATTTGTCTGCAGATCAAACATGTAATATATGTTAGTGACAAACAACGCATGGGACAAAACAATTAAAAATATTAGTCAAAATAACACGTTATGCATTATTAATATTATCATATCAAAAGAATCATCATACCTGGATCAGTAACTGGAGGCTTGTTCTCTGTGTATTTTAAGCAGACTGATTCACATTCTCCGGCAGAACTAAATCTATTACCGTTACCACCACATCCTCCATAAGTGAATTGACCACAGCGGTGATTTGCTTGATTGTAGTAATATTTCGGATAATTGTAATTGCATCCACCAGGATCTTTCTGTTGTTGGCATACATCTAGAACACGATAGGTAATATATTACTTAACACGAAATCCTTAAGCAAAATAATAATCATAAATCGATTCTGCTCGCCGAAATATATAGGCTTGGTAAACATTGCAAGTCTCTACTAGTTGACCAGACTACTCGTAAAATAGACTTTTCTACAGTTTAGTCGAGTCAAATAGGTATTAAAACAGGCCGACTTACGAAAATCGAACGATATGGACCGATTTTGATGGAACAAAGTGCATTCGATTCGGGATGACGTCTAGAAAAAAGCTTACCGGTTAGTTTTTTGTGCAAATTTGTTATTATGTTTTTAACCGAAAAACATATTAATTTGCAGCGTGAATGCTTTATTAAAGCAATGTTTTATTTATTGAACAATATGTATTTGAATTATTAAAAAAATGTTTCTGATAATATTCACTGAATCACAGAACAAAATAATTTTCACATAAAACGAATGAGAAATTTTACTAATCTGAACAACAGCAGCATCTAACAGTAAGTGACACGTGGCGATCATTTATTATGTATCTACATTACAATAGCAGCTGGACCACGTATACGTTGCCCCTTCTTTATTTTGCGGGATGGGAGGGAGGACCGGTTTAGATAAACAGCTGCTCTATGAAGCGGTGGATGTCATAGAGATCTTATTATATGATAGATGCTGTGTTATAGTATAGTGTAGACTCCATAGTTTCAGAAAAATACCTACCTGCTACTCCCGCCCGGTTTTTATTATATGTATATGTCCATAGTATATGTAAAAGATGCTGTGTGGAATATAAAAAGACTGAGTAGAGAAGATAGAAAAAAAATTTAGATGAGCGGGAATCTATTTCAAATTAAAAAATTAAAAAATTAGAATTCGATTTTGTTTATGATTTACATTAGTAACGACCCCTTTTTAACAAATTTTCAAACATTTAACATAAAACAACAACCTCCACAACCCCTAACTGAGGATTTCTGGTTAGTTTTGATGAAATTTTGGAAATTGGTCAATTTTTCGGTAAAAAAAATAATAACAAATTTGCACAAAAAACTAACCGGTAAGCTTTTTTCTAGACGTCATCCCGAATGCACTTTGTTTCATCAAAATCGGTCCATATCGTTCGATTTTCGTAATGAAATACCTATTTGACTCGACTAGTTGTTTTTTTTAAGAAAAAAAGATTTCTTGCTAAAAATTACGTATGGATTGAATATTGATAATATTTAGGTAAGACATCTCGTATATCACTTCAACAATGATTATAAACCTGACAAACGTCACTAATAAACTATAAAGAGTTCACACTGTGAATATATTATAACACTATTGATAAGAAATAATCACTCTTATCCACTAAAAGTACTATTAAAGTACTGAGAACTACCAAGTAGCCATCATCAGAGTAAACTAAATTATAAATCAAAATGTGCCTGTTTAAACAGTATTTGGGGGTAATAATGTAAACAACAGATAAATCAGAATTTAATAAATTGCTTATTCGTTTAAACATTCCCATCCCTTCTAAATTACCTAGATATTTGTCTGTACTGTGTTTTAAAAGTGATAAACTTTCTTGAGAAATGGTGTGACCTGTATTCAAAATATGTTCGGCTCCCGCTGATTTTTCACCATTATGTTTCTTTATATGGGCAAAATATTCCTTATAACGAGTTCCTCCTAGTTTGATCCACGTAGCATTTTGAACACGACTCTCACAATTGATTTTGTAAATCCCGGATTTGTCGAAATCGGAAACTTTATCAAAGGTGTTTTAGCTCGTTTTTACATCTATAAACTGGTTGTATTGCAATCTTAGGAAACAAACTATGGGATTTATTACTGAAGAATGATGAGTGGAACTTTTGAATTTTATTGAAGCATTTGAAGGGAATGGCTATAATTTGGTTAGTTGGCTACGTTCCAATCTCTTTCTTTGTTTAGAAATTAAATTATTGATCAAAGATTCGTGGTAAACATTATCAAACGCAATTTGTTGAAGTTTCTCAACTTCGTTATTATAATTTTGCTGGCTCAAAGAGATCAAGGTAATGAAGCTGATTATCTGTTTCTATTTCGACAGTGAATCTCAGTGAATCAAATTGGCTATTATGCGTGTTCAAAAAGCCAAGTAAACAAAATCTTTACTTGAAATGGCGAAAATTTCGTCAACATATCTATACCAAACTTTTTTTTTGCTATATGTCTCAATTCTCCCAAAATCCTAATCCCAGATAGAGGAGTTTGGAACAACGATACCCTCACCCTACTGCCACCAGACAGGGAGTGTTTATGAATCTTAGGTACTCGTAAGCAATACAATTTAGGAAGATTAGGATTTGAAACTCTAAGTTTGTATTTTAAATTATCGGAGATTACAGCTATACATGATTTTATGAATAATTGACTAATTTAACACATTTAGATAAAGGATTTCTGGTAATCTGTTCATACCATCATTCAACAAGGTATTTACCAAATTGTGATAATCCTCTTTCCCCATAATTACTAGGAAATTTCACTTATCTAATTTCTAGTAATAACAGTCTTTTTCTTTCAATGATTTACAGGTATTATTGAAGTTATTGGAATAAATTATTAACTTAATTACCTTTACACAACTAAATAATATTCAAATGTTTTATAAAAAATTTACAAAAATATATTTTCCGCTTCTGTGAATCGAACCCTCGCTACTGAGTGTGATCCCAATATCCTAACCCCTAGACCACACCGTCACTTCATACGAATTGTTAAAGAACGGTGTAAGTTTAAGTTCAATAATTGTTTTAGTTGCTGTTGTTCTTGAACGATTTTGTTGAAATTTGAGTGAAAACAGTTTCAAGTTAACTTAAATTTATTGTGAAAATTTCGAATAGATTCAATGAATATTTTGGGAGTCATTTTTTCAAATTTTCAACCCTTCTGAACAGGATGTTTTTATTACACGATTTCCCTGAAAAACAATGAGGTTCGTCGCCGAACAGCAAACGCAAATTTTAAAATAATAGAACCTTTCCTTTTAAAGTTATCGTATATGTATAAAATTTCGTGACATCCAAGCAGACAGAAGGACGAATTTTTTCAAAGTTGCTTAAAATTCGATGAAAAATACTATGGTGCAAAAATTTTTGCTGTAGGATTAAAGATTGTAGAAATAGCTTGAGTAAATGCAATATACCCTTCCCACTTCGTCGTGAAGAGTGTAATAAGGGGAATAACCGAAAACTGTACCATATTCAAGTATGATGTGAAATCTGGACACCTACCTTGACCAGCAAATTGCCCACAAAGCCGTTCGCATTGTTCTTCGCTTTCGAATCTGTTATGATTTCCACCACATCCAGTGTACGAGAACGGGGTACATCTTCTGTTGTTAATATCGTAGAAATATGCTGGTTGACTGTTCGAGCAATTCCCTGCTTCAGCTGGTTGATAGCATAAAGCTTCATTGGGTTGAGGAGCTGTAAGGAAAAATTCATCACAAACCATTGTAAACCAGACTGCTTGAGAAAATTACGTACATGGTGCTTGTGTAACGGATGGTGTGGGAACCACCTGAGGGCCACTTCTGCATGTGAGTTCGCAACTTGCCGCATCGGCAAATCTGTTATAGTTTCCGCCACAACCTCCATAGTTGAATGTGCTACATGTACCCGTGGCCCTATCATAGTAATACTGTTCATATGTACCGTTGCAAGGTCCCACAACGGGAGGTAAGGAACACCTGTCTGAAGAAAAACAACAATAAAGATGCACTGAATATTCAGAGTATGATTGTAGGCCTTGTAGTATTCAAAATATCAGAGTATGCCGACATCTGAGATATGTTTTTGAATATATTTGGACTTCACGACAGGAAAACCTATAACGTGAGCTAACGGTGTTGGGAAAGGAGATTGGCATTGGAATTTTTCTGGGAAGTTTAAAGGTTATAGGCATTTTGCCATTCGATAGAAAAATGAAGTCAAATAGAAAGAAGTTCGGCAGGTGTAGAGCTTGACAAGGAAGGGGTAACCAGCCAATACCCTCCATAGTAAAAGGCATGAACGCCTAGTACAAAAGTCAGTGTGACGTCATCATTCTCGATGGCACGTAGCCAGTATTGACAGTGACGAGTGATACTGATGAATATTAATATTTAACAGAGTTGTAACTCTTTCTTATGGAAAATTATATGTTGCACCTGTTTCAAAGGTGTCCTCGTGTGATTGGATCATACTTTTGTCTGTAAATAGACTTGTTTATGTTGGTTCTTACCGTGTTTTGTGCCGTCGAAAAGTTTACTGACGTTTGTTAGTTATTTACTTATGACGAATGAATTTTGTGCTCATGACTGCAAGGGAAATTACAACAATGGGCCAAAAGTTCAAAGATTTAGTTTAAAGATAATGGCCATCGGCTGTTCCTGTGAAAGATTTCACAGTAACGACAATAACAGAAGAAGATTCTCGTAGTGGTATCGTAGTAAGTATAATTTTATACACTGGATAATGTTCACATTGGGCCAAGACACATGAGCATCGTAAATTAGTGACTAGGGACGCGTTAAGCATGAGAACAGATCATACTTTTTTAACAACACATTCAGGGCATCAATACCAGAAAAGACTGAATGGGAACATACAAACCTAGGCGACATTCTACATGGAAAGATCTGGTATACAGACGGGTTTAAGACTGAAAAAGGTGCAGGTGCAAGGGTATACTCAAGAAACCCAAAGATTGGCTTCAGCTATTCATGAGGTGAACACACCTCTGTCTACCAAGCAGAGGTATATGCAATTCTCCAATGCGTGAAGGAAAACAATCGGAGAGTCACTCAAGGCGAAGATAAGTCAGGAAGTGACATCCCGTCTGGTATGGACATGCAAAGAAGAGTTTGAAATTCTGGCAGACCGAAACCGCGTTAAGCTGATATAGGTGCCGGAACATTGGGGAACGACAGGCAATGAAAAAGCCGACGAACTTGCAAGAAGAGGTTCGGAGAACGGCCCAGATCCAATACAGACCATGGGGGTAACAAAACGTACAGCACGAAGGTCTGTAGAAGACTGGATCATGGAAAACCACAAAGAATACTGGGAAAAAATACCAGGAAACGAACATGGGAAGAAATACATTAAAGCCCCGTGTAATAAAAGAAGACACACTGGACCGCAAAAAACTTAAGTTAATTTTTGGGAAGCCTAAGGGTGAACCAGATATACAGTTCCAACCAAAAAAATACTCGAGTGAAAACTGTAAAGAAACAAAACAAAGGCGACATAAAATGGGCCAGCAGGCCTAAGTGTCACCAGAGGCAATAGCCAGACCAACCTACAAAGAGGGTGAAGTTTTTAGTGAGTATACCCGTAAAGGTGACTATCACAGTAGACCATGAAATCCAAAGGTTCATAACCTCCCCATAAAGGGTTTTCTTCACCTACCGAAAAAAAAGGGTAAATTTTGTCAATTATTTTGAAATTAGAACAAACTATTGAGTATTATAAGTGACAATATCGTACTCAACAGCAAAGCCATGAACTTCTAAACATAACAAGTTGAGTATCGTTCATCCTCATCCAGTTGATAATTCAGAAACACAGAACTAACAGCGGAATCGTGATCAGCGACCCTAAAAACATACTAGGGGTCATTTTCGGCTCTTAATTCATTAATTTTCTAAACTTTTGGATTTTTTTATAAGAATGCTCCTCTGAGGGGTTGAAACCCCGTTTGAGGGGTAGAAAAGTCGATCCCCGCGGTCTTGATAGTCATGAATGATCTATTATTATTATATTATTAGGAACAAAATGCAAAAAAAAATTGAAATTCTAGCTTACTATATTTTTTTTATTTTTTTTCCAGTTCGTTGCCTGGACTATTATTGAAATATTTGAATTGCCCGGAATGTCTACAGGTTGAAAATATTACATTTCATCATGCCATTTGTTGAAATATTATTTAATCAGACTCAAATGCGCGGGATTGATAGTGCTCAACAGCAAACGGCAATTGAACAATTCCAATAGAAAATTATTCGAATTAGAAATTCTACTGACAATGACAATCAAGAACGTAATAATGAAGAACCTGTTAGAAAAAGACAAAAAACGACAGCTGGATATAACAGAGCTGTTACTGCAAAGGAAGTATGTGTCACTATCATGAGCCAAATTAGCGACAAATTTGATTTTAGGGATCACTGAAGTGCAGCAAAATTATTTGATTCCCAAAATTTTTGTTGAAACTGTGAAATCTTATCTTATATTGGACAGTGTAAAATTAAAAAGTGAAGTTTCAGCAATTTATGAGCGCGATGACATGTGTGACGTAGGTGGTATTTTGCCACTTTTACTGTTCATAACAGACATGACAACCTAAAAAATTTTTGACGGAAACATACAAACTGTTGCATATTATTTGTACAACTCCCATGTCGACAGCAGAATTTGAACGATGTGTTTTCACCCTCAAACGCACTAAAACTTTTCTGAGAAGCACAATGTCAGAAGATCGACTGAACGAATTGGCGGTCCTATCAATAGAAAAGAAGTTCGTCCAGTCTATCTCGGATTTTGACA
This sequence comes from Endomychus coccineus, assembly GCA_958510875.1. Classification (NCBI taxonomy): domain Eukaryota; kingdom Metazoa; phylum Arthropoda; class Insecta; order Coleoptera; family Endomychidae; genus Endomychus; species Endomychus coccineus. Next base: position 26,180,041 of record OY294068.1, on the reverse strand, counting down.
ACAAAGTCATAGACGTTTTTCCAGCATGAAAAATAGGAGAATGGATTTTATGAACAAAAACGAGGTAATTTTTTTGGTGCCCACTGTCTTTCATAACTCACGAGCCGCCACCGATTTTCGAAACGGTTTTCTGCATTTTAAAATATATCTTCTCTTTCTTGTGTTATAGCCTATTGATACTTTTTAAATTGTCAGCCTGTATGTCCTAAAGAGTTCTGAAGAATAAATAAGACTTTTGTATTACTGTCGGTATTGCAGCATTGTGCTGTAACATACAGATGACCAGCTGTAACATGGCCTCTGGCTTGTGACGTGCCTATTTTAAAAATCACTATAACATTTTTCACCTTGCGCGACTCCACAGAACTGGTAGCATTCATCAGCGGACGCGAAATTGTTTCTATTCCCTTGGCAGCCACCATACCCGAAAACTTTGCAAGATCCATCACTTTTATCGTAATATAAACGTTGTATCAGAGCTCGGCAAGGACCTTTCACCACAGGTAGGAAGCAATACTCTGGAACAAAATACAGGGCTCGTCTAAATGTTGAATGAATGATTGACAAATTTATATGAGTAGATGAAACGTTTGAGGTACTTACCAATTTGGAAAGCTTCTGGAGTACCCTCTGTTGGAACAGGAGTGGTGGCCTGCTCGCATTGTTGTTTACATAATTCTTCTGACAAGAAATTATTCGCATTGCCTCCGCAACCCCCGTAGTAAAAGAATTTACAAGATTTCTCTTGTGTATCATAATACCAACGATCTGTATAATTCGAGCATTCTCCGGTTTCAGAAGGAAGTTGACACACTTGATGCACTGGAACAAACGTAATTACATTCGATACTTTAATATTAATGAAGTATTTACCTATTGGAGGTATTCGAGTTTCATTAGTTGGTTGTGTTGGAGGTGCTAGAGTAGCTGGAGCGTTCGCCTGAGTACAATTTTGCTGACATAAATCTTCAGTTTGGAAATTGTTACCGTTACCGCCGCAGCCTCCATAATAGAATTGTCGGCAAGATTTCTCCTTTGTATCGTAAAACCAATGGATTGTATAATTCGAACATTCTCCGGTTGCAGAAGGAAGTTGGCATACATCAGAAACGTATTCACCTAATGGAGGTATTTTAGATGCATCAGTTGGAGGAGCTTGTGTGACTGGAACGTTGCTCTGAGCACAATTCTGTTGACATAAATGTTCCGCTTGGAAATTGTTACCATTACCGCCGCAACCTCCATAATAGAAATGTCTACAAGACTTATCCTTCGTATCATAATACCAACGGTCTGTGTAGTTGCCACATTCTCCTATATCAGCAGGGAGATGGCAAGCATCTTTCACTACAAATTAGAGAATATATTAAATATCATTCCAGAACCATTCCCAGATTATACCAACTAAGGAAACAAATTAACGAAAAATGACAAAATTATTTGGTCAACCAGTAATGGAATTGAATAACACTTCTATCGTCTAAACCAAGACCTTGAGCTGTAGCTGAAAGCTTCCACCTTAGGATAGGAAAAGGTAACAAATTGCAGAGTTACGTTCAACAATTTTTAGCTACTTGTTGAAAAAAGTTGGCGTACCTTTTCTAAATCAATAGCAATCAACTAGTAAAACCAGAAATAAGCAAATCCAATTACCACTTTGTAAATTGGATGTAAGGAAAAACTGCTGGAACTTATTTCAATAAATGTCCAAATGAGTTGACTTTTTGGAAAGCAAAATGCGCATAATTGTGCGCGGACGAAAGACAATTTCAGGCATATGCCTATCGATGGCAGCAATATTAGGAGGGTCCTTCCCTTGTGGATCCAAAGAATTTGCCGCAAATATTGTAGCAAATAGGTTGGTGGTGTAGTAGTCTTAATTAGGGGATGGAATGAACTTGAAGTGAAATTCCTATCAATTGCTTTGGCGAAACTCCAAAACGAACGTGAGTCATTCGGGCATTCGATAAGCTTTGATTTTAATTTGGTATTATATGCCTCTTTCCAAACGCTCATTGTTGGTCAGAGTTTCCCAATGATGCACGGACCTTTACTTCATAGGGATCTTGATTGTTGTTAGTGAGGAATAAGTCAAGCGTATTGGCATAATGATAGTTGTTATCAAGGATCCGTGCTGGTTCATTAATCAACTGCTCGAGACTGTAGGTAGAGAACTTGAGCCAAGCGAAGTTTTGAACTTCGAAATTACCCAAGATGATAATTTCAGCTGCTGGATAGGTCTGCTGAATGAGGTCAAGTTTCAGAGCAAGAAATTCACCATGAGCTGGTTATGTATTATTGTAATTATTCCCCGGTTCACACGCAGGCGCGACCATGACGCATTCGTTTGTTTTTACTTCGCTCGCCTTGTTGGCCCCTCTTTTAGAACTGGCAATGTTATCACCATAGTCCAAAAAAGTACCAGCCAATGATACTTCAGCCAAGTGACGAATCACAAAACTTTCGTTTAAATGAAAATGAGTTTCATCGTTCCATATTAGTTTTTTGCTAATATCATCTTCTTTGTATTGATGCGACATGATGCATTTCCCTTATGTTCCTATATCAACTGTGAAACTCCAAACTTCCAACTTCGATAGAATGTATACAGCAAGCACTTCAAATTTTTAAGTACAATTTGGATCACTTTTACAATTCAGGAAAGAACGTGAGCGTTAATTATCAAAAAAATTGGATTCATGTGAAATTGGTTGAAAAATATGCACAAATTTTCGTATTTCAGTCAAGGAATTTTCTTTTTTAAAGTTATTTGTCGCCTCCTCTTACAAAAATTAGGTTCTATAGTAGTCGCAACGAAATTTTCATTGCACGTCATTAATAATAGAAATAAACTATTCGGTCAAGACAGTCATACTCATTACGTGCGAATCAGCGGTAAAATCATGTGCCGATGAACCAGGAAACGTCATTTCACTTGTCAAACTAGTTAATTCTTCGTTTACAAGAGTTTACAAAATAACTATTAAAAGTGAAAATCTAACTTTCAATAGTTATTTTCCTTAAGTTAAGAATGGATTTTCGTCACGTAATGGCTGATTCTATTCAATTTACTCTTATCTATTTAATTTCAGTTCCAGATTGCTACAATTGATTGCATTCATACAAAAGTTACTTCAACTTTAGTATTCTAACACTACTCACCAATTTCTTTAGGACAATCAGTTTGACATGCTTCTCTACTATTAAAATTATTGTTATTGCCACCACACCCAGTATAATAGAACGGTGAACATTGTTCATTTGTTGTATTGAAATACCATCTTGCTTCTTTCTGTACACAATTGCCTTGCTCTTCCGGGAGAGAGCAGTGATCTAACATACCATATAAATAGTTAGTGATTGACGATAAATGAAGAACTCGTCGAAGAAGCGAATGAAATTTTTAGAAAGCGAATGTGTGTACGTTTGATTAGTGTATGATATGTGAAAAAAGAAAAGGGTTCTAGAAAAGTCGTTTCAATTGAAACATAAGGATTTCTTCAATTCGAGCCGTCATCACAAAAATTCCAATATACAGCTTGAATCAAATCGACATGGGTATTGAAAGTTAATAAGTGCGATAAAGAATCGACGCAGATGAGGATAGCATTATCCCCTACCAGAACAGAATGACCGTGATACGTGATTTATAACACGCATGTGAGTACCCCTTTTTTCCCTTAACTCCCGACAGAGAGCAGTATGTCCCGAATAATCATCGATATCTTCTTAGATTCCTACACTAACTAATATCTGCCAACAGTTCATTTGACTTGCAAGCAGAGCGAATGTGATAAGCATAAATAATCTTCTGAATTTTTTTTGTCTTAAACAAAACAAGAGTCTGGTTCGCTTACACTTTAGCAATGTTATCCATATACCCCTATCGTTCTGATTCAATTTGTACAAAGTCTCAACAGGATTCAAAAGAGGCGCAGATGTGTCCGGTTAATTAATTCGTAGTTTGCTCCGATGGTTGGTCTTTTTTTTATTGGACGTCAGAAAGGCCCTAGAAATCTTCTTAGATAGTGGAGTCAAAATTTGAAGGCGACACCTACTGGAGCGAATCTGTATACCATGTAGTAAAACACAATAGAAACCAACTAGAATCAGTAAGAGCTGCTGTCCAGCCCAATTGAGCTAATACTTGCAATAGTAGAGTTACGCTTTTCAAAAATGTAACTTTGCCAAATATCGTTGATACTTATCTTGCCAGAATAAGAATATTGCCTTATCAAAAGCCTTGTTTAATTCATTTTTTTGTGAAGTTAGGTTTCGAGGCCACCTTCACCTTTCGCCGAACTGTCGGTATACTGTATGTTCATTGGAAATTTATGGTACAGATTAGTAGACGAGAAAATAGAATCGCCTTTCAAAGTTCCCTATAAGAAATGGAACCATTGGAAAAAATCGCTCATAAGATTATGAAAATTAAGCATAGGGGGAAGGGGCGGGAAAGATCAATTTTCGATAGATCGCTAAAGAACCATGTCCTCAACCATCGATAGATAGTATTCGAAAAAGTCATTATTATTGGAACATATAAAATTGAATCCATATTTTCTGAACCATCTAGTTATTTTTGGATTTTGTAAAAAGTTTGTGAAATTCCAATTCAATACTATGCCGTCTTAATCAAGAATATAATGTTTATCGGCTAAATATTTGATTCGTAGTTTCAAATTGAAAAGATTATAGCAGAAATGCCCTGATTTTTCCAACTGAATATGGCCAACTTGAACCTTAGGAAAGGTAGACATTTTGGATACTGGGTTGAGGGGGAGGAGAGTGTCCTGGTGGACAGAGTACTTCATCATCAGTGTAGGGCAGGGAGGCGGCTATTTTGGACTCATTGTGCAGATGGGTTAGTGCTTCTCTGCACTCTTTGACCAGCTTTGATGCCTAGGGATTTAAGAGCTCCCAAGGCCAACCGAGTTTCTGTGCAAATTTATACATTAGAAATATGTGCCTAGTTATTCCTAGGCGCAGGTCAAAATTGTGCAAACCTCCGCCTGAAAAACCGTTCAGTACGTGCCCAGGGCAACAGAATTTGACCGTCTGTAAATCATATCTGTCCACCTGGTGGCATCAGAGCGAGAGTTTCATCCGTCCTCAATTAGACCATTTTACCCCCTTCAGACTGTTTCTAGCTCTCGAGCCACCCTTCTGTTATTAGATATGTCTCCTTCCGGAGAGCGTGCTAGCAAGCAACGTCCTCCAAGTGAGTTTCAGTAGCTCCCATACGAACGATTATATGTCGTATCGATCGCTCGATCCTTCTTAATAAGTTTGACGTACTGACAGGATAATCTGTGGCTTCACGATTGTCATTCTAGAAGTCTAGACTCCTTACGTATAATGTTCCATGATTACTTTCCTGTATCTCTACAATCAGTATACCTAACCTCAAACGTCAATTTCGATTGTGTTGAATATGGCGGGCAATTAGAAATTTCTATTGAAACAGTCTTTAACGAAAGAATGTTCCTGATGAGATGAATGTAAATGAATTAAGATGAAAGTATGACATTTTCAAAACAACCAATTACAATCGCAATGTAAGTATGCCATTATATAATGGAATAATGAAAATGAATAATACAAAAAATATAAATACTCAAACTACTTTTTTGTTTTAAAATATTACCTTATATACTACGGGGGCAAGTTGAAAAGTCCCTGAAAAATTAAACAAGAAATGATTTATTTCATTTCTCAACATAATCTCCTTGCAGCCCGATACACTTCGTCCAACATTTTTCTAATTTTTCGAACCCGTCCAACTTTCGGCAATCCTTCAAAATAGGTGTTTGTTTCAGCGATGACCTCATCGTTGGAGCCAAATATCTTTCCGCCGAGCCATTTCTTCAAATTTGGAAATAGATAAAAATCGCAGGGGGCCAAATCTGGAGAATACGGTGGATGACGAATCAATTCGTAGCGCAATTCATACAATTTTGTCTTTGCGACTGCGGATCTGTGCGCCGGTGAATTGTCCCATTGGAAGAGCACTTTTTTTTTGCCAAATGCGGCCGCTTTCGCTTCAAATCGGCGTCGAATCGGTGCAACAGCTCTGCATAATATATGCCGGTGATCGTTTTGCCATTTTCAAGGTAATGGATATGTCATATCAAAAAACTGTCGCCATGACTTTATTGGCACTTTTGTCTTTTTCGGCTTCGATTCCCCAGGACATCTTCACTCTATCGACTGTTCTTTGGTCTCTGGTATGTTGTGATGGATCCATGTTACGTCCACGGTTACGAAACTGCGCAAATAGTCCTTCTTACCGCGCTTGAACATCGCCAAACACTCCTTTGTAACACGGTCGCGCTTGTAGTTAACAGAGAGCAAATGCGGCACCCATCTGGCAGATAGCTTTCTCATATTTTAAAATTTATGCAAAATGTCCATTCGGTTGAGATGCCCATAGCCTCAGCAATCTCGTGCACTTCAACTCGCCGATCGTCCAATATCATACCATGCATTTTATCGACAATTTCTGGCGTTATAACCTCAATTGGACGACCAGAACGTTCGACGTCCTTTGTGGTCATACTACCAGTGGCGGCTCCTCGAAGGAGGCGAAGGAGGCTCAGCCTCCTCACCAATTTATCTTAATGATCATTCTCCATTTTATTTCCTGTTTCTCTGATAATTCTTTAAATTTTACAATTAATTCCCCGTTCTCAGTAGTTATTTTTAATCTGGCAACAGTGGCCAGAGGATAGATACGTGTGGTCAACACAGTTGCCGTTTTCCAAGCAGTTCAATTGCCAGATAGGGTAAAAGAGCGAATATGGCAACACCCTATGGAGGCTAGCTTCTCGTACGGAATCGTCGGTCGAATGAAATACGATTACTTGCTACCGCCCTTCCGCTAGAAGAATGCGAGACGTGTTGTATTCCGTTAGTTCTTGTTTTTGTACCGCGAGGCGAAGTAAGGTTAAGTAGTTAAGTTATAATTTATCTAATCGGTGAACTTTAAAATGATGAGTGACTTAGTTGCTGGGTTCTTAGAAAATCCATTTAGTGGATTAACATATGATAGAAAAGTGTTTTGTTAAAAATGAACAGCATTTACCTGATTTGAAAGGATTAGTGGTGACGATGACAGGTATGTTTCAAAATTGAAATACACAATAAATTATATTGCTTGCTATTTACATCTGATACAACTTCATGTTGGGGGCACTCGGGTTATGATGATTTGAAAAATCTAGCTCGTGGTATAGACAGACATGAAATATCGCAGGAACATATTACATCGAGTATTAAGTTTAAATTAACCGGTAAACAGAATACTGTTAAAGGAGGAAAACATATAATTTGGTAGACAAGAAACTACATTATAAACAACTTTTTTTATGAAATTTTAGGTACTATTAAAGGTCAAATTGAGATTCGATTTTCCGATTTACATGAATTGAAGTTTTTCGACTTGACGAATAGAAGATTTTTCGAATCTTTTTCAAAAGAGTTTCCCAATACACTTTTAGATAACTTAGTTCTAAAATATAAATTTTTTGATAAAATAGCACTGCACAATGAATTATGGGTTATATACCTACTCGGATAAAGATATTTTAGGCCAGTACGACATTCACGCCGATATGATAAAATATATGATAGACAATGATTTGCAACAAGTTTTACCTCAGTTTTATAAACTACTTTGTTTGACAGTCACCATTTCTGTCACGTCGGCATCGGTGGAGAGATCATTTTCTACTCTCAAACGAATTAAATGGGCCAAAATCGTTTATACAATGTTAGTTTGATATCTATTGAAAAAGATTTAGTAAAACACTTAAAACAAAATGATACATTTTATGATAATATCATTTTTCGCAAACTAAAGACCGTAGAATTCCGTTAATATATAAAAAAAGTTAATAAAAATAATGAAAAAAAACAAAATATGAAAAATTTCAAAAAAAAAAAAAAAAATTATCAAAAATCTGAAGAAAAAAAAACGAACAAAAAAATTGTTTGCCAAGAGAAACTCTACACCTCCACGTTGGTTCTTGCTTGGCAACAATTAATTTTGTCACTGAAGTAGCTGGTACGGTCGCTGTGCAAAGGTTAAATTTATTGGCTGAATAGAGTATATTTTTACAAGAACGTTTTATGTCCAGCCTCCTCTCTTAAAAAGTTCACGAGCCGCCACTGCATACTACCACAACGAAAATCAGTGAACCACTTGTGAATCATTCCAATCGTTGGTGACGAGTCGTCATAATGTTTAACGAGCGATGCTTTGGTTTGCGTAATGTTTTTTCCACGTAAGAAATAATAATCAAGACGCGAAATTCACTTTCCCATGCTTAAAAAATCGTCAAGGGTGTCAAAACAGATCTGAATGACAAATCAGTCTGAAAATTTCAACGCGTTCTAGTTAAATAAGGTAAATCACAAATGTCACATGGGATTTTCGATTGTGGCGCCATCTGTTTTATTTTTCAAGGACTTTTCACCTTCATCTTTATATTATTAGATATTATAATTAAACTACATTAAGTTAAGTCAAGCCGAGCACACAATGTAGCAAGCAAAATTAATAAATTAATGGAATACTCACTTCGTTTCTTTCCGAATGCTGCGCATTTCTGTTTGCAGGATTGTTGAGTGGCGAAATTATTGTTATTACCTTTACAACCACCATAGTTGAACTGGCGGCAGTCATCTGTAGTTTTCTCAAAGTACCATCTTGCATAACTACCTTTGCAAGGTCCTTCTTCTTTAGCCAAATCGCAAGGATCTACAATTTACATTGATATTTAAGCCATCACGTGAATACACGAGTTGTTTGACAGTTATAACAGTAAAGTATACTTGGCTAGAAACATTCGCTGATATGACAGTACGAAATTATGAATTCAAAATAGTTGACAGGCTCCAGCAACATTAGTAAATATTTAATTAAGAGATACAATTCAGAAAACCCCGTGCTTCATTCATGGGCAACGTGATTTTCAAATTGCAAATTTAATTTCTGAATATTAACGTTGTTTGTGAGTTCTTCAGATCTTACTGTAACATTAAGAAAATAATAATACAAGAGCATGAAGTTTAACCTATCATTACAGGTGTTATACACAGGACAGTCTGGAACTGCCCCAGCTAAATGTAGGATTTACTAGTGAATTTATTAATTTATTTTATACTGGTCTTGACTTGGATAAAATAGTGTGATAGAATTAGCAATAAATGTCGCCAATTTTTGCATAATTCTGAGTTCGGAGAAAAAAATTGCCTTAGGTAGATAATTATGTTACAAATTGAAGGAACTAAAATCGAACACTTTTTGATCGTCGCAAATGGTTAAAAAAAAATGGTTTTTAATAAGCTTATGCGCCGTGAAAAGACGTAAAAAATGAGCTGCGAATGAACCCGATTTGGTCCAGCGGTGACCCCGCAAATTGCAAAACACCATCGATTTTGCTCGATATTTCAAAAATTCATAACTTTTGTTCTTTTGAAGATTAAGAGCTGAAATTTTAATAGGTTGTAGCCCACCAAGTACCACACATAATTTCAGCAAGATCGGATGTACACTTTTTGCAAACTGCAGCTTAATGCAAAAGAAGCACTTTTGTAAAATGGCCCTAAAAAAGTTGTGGTGCGGTAACGCGCTATTTTTTTACGGGATCATCTTCTTCAATAGTTAATGAACAACTTACCAGATTTCCAATCTCTTATCTTTCGTAAAAGTTGCTAAAACAATTATTTTAAATAATGTTACCGGGATATCAAAAATTATCTTGGTCAAGGGTGGTTGTGGTATCTAAAACGTGTGTCTTAATTTACGTTTGACATAATTATGTCACTGTCACACTGACATCATCAATAACCTATAAATTTCATACCTATTTATTTCAGTTGTAAAACAATAATGAACTACAAATTATGAAATAATTATGTGAACTTTGAACCTTTTCAGAGGTCGTGATAGCCACAATCCGGGTCAAAAACTGTTTTGAAATAGTTAATTTTCCGTAAATCGAATGACGTTCACGTCAGAAGCCTGTAGCACGCGAGTTAGAAAAGTGCAAACTGGTTGTACCTAATACGGCTTTACGACGACTTTTCGCGTGCCGTTTTCGCTCCATGTAGTTAGATTTAGTATCGGACCGTGCCCGACGACCCTTCTTTTTTCGATAAATGTCCATTAAATAAGAAAATTTAATTAAAACAGTTTGAGCTATTCTCAGATCTCAGCTACGCGCGTCTAACCTGCGACGTACCAAAGGGAATTTTCTCGCGACTAAAATATACACGAAGCGGGTAAAAGCTAGGGGCCCATAACCAAAAACACTTTATTACAACTGGCGCCGGTCGCACGGGGCAAGAAACGGCCCCAAATTAACAAGACCGAGGTAAAATGTATAAACTCTAACTTACGCGCAGCGAGCTCCTCGAGGCATATGTCAAAATAATTTCGTTCGTAGCTAATTATATAGGACGTCTGGCGTTCATGCAATTTTTAGATAATTCGAACTTTCTAATTTCGATAAGCTACGTGAAAATCCCGGAGTCCAAAGCGCTAAAAACTTCTGAGTGTAACAATATTCGTATAAAATTGCGAAATTTCGCACTTTTAGAAACTTCAAATTAATTATGACATAATTATTTGAAACGTAAAGTAAGACACACGTTTTAGATTCCACAACTACCCTTGACCAAGATAATTTTTGATATCCCGGTATTTCGTACGCTTGGCTGTGCGGCGCGCGTGGAAGTGAGAGCCGCCGCGCTAGGCCACGCACACTCTCTGCAGCTCGGCTCGGCGTTTTCGAGCGTATGGGTTTTAGGGTCATTTTACAAAAGTGCTTTTTTTTGCATTAAGCTGCGGTTTACAAAAAATGTACATCCGATGTTGATACAAACTATTAAAATTTCAGCTCTTAATCTTTAAAAGAACAAGATTTATGAATATTTGAAATTTCGAGCAAAATCGATAGTTTTTTGCAATTTGCGGGATTACCGGTAGACCAATTGGGTTCATCCGCAGCTCATTTTTTCCGTCTTTTCACGGTGCATAAGCTTTTTTCTTTTTAACTCAATCTAACGATGTCCGACGAGAAAAAACGGTTTTGGCAATTTTTGCCATTTCTTTTGGACCATTTGCGATGATCAAAAAGTGTTTCAGTTTTTTCAATTTGTATCATAATTATCTACTTAAAGCAATTTTTTCTTCCGAACTCAGAATTATAAACTCCAAAAAGCTAATTCTATCACACTAAAAGTGAATAAAAAATCTCGGATTTGCAGATAACTAATATTTTTGTTCTGAAACCTAGAAGTGTGACCTACTGTTTTGTAATAAACTATTATGTGTTCATTTCGAATCAAGGAATTCATTCAAATCTTCATAATTGTTGAATAGAAAATCTTACCAACGCTGTCATCCTTTGCACAAAGAGCAGAACATTCTTCCCTTGTTTTGAATCTGTTATTATTACCAAGGCATCCTCCATATATGAATTGTTCACAGTTGCCTCTTTCTGTATTGTAATACCAAGATGGATGATACTCTTCGCAACGGCCAGTCATCTTAGGGAGTTTACATCTATCTGCAATGAAAAAAAAAAGTAAAAACTGAAATTGCAAAGAAATCGCGTTCAATTGATGGAAAACGAACATTTGATGAAAATTGAGCCTTAATGCAATTTTGAATAGTACCTGTTCCATCTGGACTCACACATACTCCGTCACATTCCTCTTTTGATCTGAAGCGATTACCATTTCCTTCACAACCTCCATACCAAAACCGGGCGCATTCGCCAAAGTCCTTGTCAAAGTACCATTTGACAGTAAAGTTTCTACAAGGTCCACGTGCGTTGCGCAGACTGCAACTTCCTGAAATGTATCAAAGTTAAATGTGAATTAGATTAATTCGTTATTTTAGGATTACCTTGTAAGTTGTCAGGCACTTTTTCGCACCCTTCGAAGTTATCACCGTTCGCAGTACTAATGCCATCCAAGCAACACCCAAATTTAGTGGACACGCAACCACAACCAGCAGAGTCTGGTCCTTGAGCGGCAGTCTTTTCATCAGTGCAGCAACCATATTGAGAATCTCGACATCCACAACCTGTACCAAAGACACGTTTAATTCAATTCAACTTTGAAGTTAAAGGTATAACACTTTTTTGAATATTTTACTTGTTGTGCAAACTGTTAGTTAAAGGAAAGGTTTTAAGAATCCTACAGTTGTTTTTTCTACAATCATATACATTTGATCCGGAGGAGTTTCCGAAAGTTATTTTGCTAAGAAAAGTGAGGGAAGCCACGTGGTCAATTGATCACAGCTTTTTTTAATATTAGAGGAGTTACTAATTACGCGAATTACCTTAATTCCTACATTTTACATATTCAGGGAAAATAATATTTCAGAAACATTAGAAATTTTGAAATATTCAAAAAACAATAGTAAAATAATGGTAAATGACCAAATCGATACCTATAATTCAACACTCATCAACAATTTTGTAAATAAACTCCCAGCATAAACATTGTCTACCCCCACCCCTAAATTTGAACCATATTCAAATTGATGTAACATTTAAAAGACATTTATAAATTTATTAGCTTCAGTTGATAACTCCAAGGTTTGAAAATGACATAAAGTAAAGAACATTTTGCCCACATTAATTAAAAAATAAATGTTTTTATGTAAATTTAAATTAAATTCATGAGTTCTCAAACTAGAAAGTTTTCAGTAAATGTCAGTTCAAACGAAGCTCAAATGCGATTCGTTGAATATTGAAATTTCTTAAAGCATAATGAGAATATTGTTGACACGAAAATAATTTGAGAATGGAAGTTGAAATTTTTTCTTTAAAACCACGGCAAGAAAAATATAGGTCATATTCGCACTTCATCCCAGGTGAGGTCTTTGGATAACGCTGAAATTTTGGAGGTGGTTTCTGCCTCAGGAAATATTAGGTTTCCCAAAATTTCAAGCCATATACTTCAATAATGCGCGTCCTAGAATATTTTTCATTTTTTTCGGAATTTTATTGATTGAAAATGAAAAAATGCCATTTCTTCTGTAGAAAGGCTGTACTGAGACAAAATTTTTTTCCAAATCATGGATTTGATGGGAAAGTTTCCAAGGAATCCAACGCCTCCTTCAGAGTTGGTTTATCTTATGGCGCAAACTAAACTGATTTTTTCTTCAAAAATTGCTCGTGTACTGCTACTCCTATCGGGCTGAAAATTTGTGTGAAGGCAGCTAAAAGTGAATACTTCAAAGTGGTTATGAATGGTCATGCATATATTATGAAACAAAACCGCTAGAGTCAATTATCTGTATTTTCAAAAATTCCTAGGCCATTTCTTTCAAGTTCATGCTGATGGGTGTATATTAATCTGTAATCTGATTCCAGATTCGGATTCCTCGAAAAATTTTCTATCGATTATGTACTTTTCTTGATGAAAATTTAATTTCTTTTTTTTTAAATAATCAAATAAAATGAGTTTTGATACTAAAATAATTTTTTTAAAAGAAAAATAATAATAATTAAATAAAATGAGTTATAAGAATAAAAATTATAATTTTTTTAAAGAAGAAATTGAATTTTTATCAATCAATCAAATTTGAATATTGAAAAAAAAAACATGTTCGCAATATCGATTGAATCGACTTAAAAAATTTTTAGAAAGTACATAATCGATTGAAAATTTTCGGAGGAATCCGAATCTGGGATCAGATTAGAGATTAATATTCACCCATCAGCATGAACTTGAAAGAAATGGCCTAGGAATTTTTGAAAATACAGATAATTGACTCAAGCGGTTTCGTTTCATAATTTATGCATGACCATTCATACACCACTTTGAAGTATTCACTTTGAACTGTCTTCACAGAAAATTTTAGCCCGATCGGAGTAGCAACACCGGAGATATGAATTTTTGCAAAAAAAAGTCCGTTTTTTGAGTTTGCGAGCATGCGCGAAACGATAGCCCAATTCTGAAGGCGACGTTAGATCCCTTGAAAAATTCCCCATCACATCCACGATTTGGAATATTTTTTGCCTCAGTAATGCGTTTCTACAGAAGAAATGCCATTTTTTCATTTTCAATCAATAAAATTCCAAAAAAAATGAAAAATATTCTAGGCGGCTCAACTTCGAAGTATATGACTTGAAATTTTGGGAAAGCTAATATTTCCTGAGGCAGAAGCCACCTGTAAAATTTCCGCGCAATCTAAAGACCTCACCTGGGATGAAGTGCGAATATGACCTGGAATGCGCCATACCCAGATTTATTTAAAAAAAATCTAGGTCCCCCCCGTCTAGCATTCTTTTTTGCTTTAATATTCATCATTTTATTTAATAGTATATTATTCAACGAGCATATTATGGTGGCTATTATTCACGTGAATGAAGTTTACGGCACGAGCCGCAGGCGAGTGTCGTAAATCATCCAAGTGAATAATAGCCATAATATGCAAGTAGAATACTATACTTTGTCCACGACCCATAAATAATACTTTGATACTAATAAACTTTGCTGTTGAAACAAGTCGAACCAACAAATTGTTTACGTTTCATAGCACGCTCTATTTTTATCGTATTTGTCTATACGTTTTTATCATGTTTGTCATATTGATGGTAGTGAATAATGATTTCATAATTCACTAGTGATTAATGAATATCATTATGCTTTAGGAAACACATGCATTATGCATATTTTATACAATAGTCGTGGACAAAATTATTTTAATTAACTTCGGTGAACCAAATCTAATAAGCAAAATCGATTTTGCGAATTGTTCGTGTAAAAAGCTACTTACCCAACTAATTCATCATCGCAGCATTGATTGTAAAAATAATTTCGCATTATTACTTAACATACAATATTAAATATTTATTATTCAAATACCTAGTTGGCGAGGTCCTTTAGAAGCAGTGACGCCATCAGGACAACAGCCAAACTGGAACGTATGACAAGGACATCCTTTATAATCTGGTCCTTCGGCCGTAGTGACATCATCTGGACAACAACCGTTTTCTGCATACTTGCATCCACAACCTTCTTTATTTGGTCCATTGGCGACTGTATTATTATCGGCGCAACACCCATAACGGGTGTATTGGCATCCACAACCTTCAAGTTTGGGTCCACGTGCAGATAAAATATTGTCTGGACAACAGCCATATGGTCCAAGCAAACAACAGCCTTCGCCATCGTGTCCGTGAGCCGGTGTGGCACCGTCGCTGCAGCAACCGAACGAACTGTTTGCACAAGGCATTTTACATCCTTCGAAATTGGGTCCTTCGGCAGAAGTCGTGCCATCAGGACAACACCTGAAATATCATTACCATGTATTATTTAAAGTGAATGTATTGGATGTCACAATTCTTACTAACCTAAAGTACGATTCGGTGCAGTTTTCTTTGAAAATATCGCATCCTTTGTAACGTTCTCCCTTAGAAATATCAACTCCGTCTGGACAACAGCCATAAGTCGTATTACGACAGTCTTCTGATGGTTTATCCGTTGGGTTTTCGGTTGATGTAGGCTCTTCAGCGCATCCTTCTTCTTTCGGGCCTTCGGCGGCTGTGGTGTTGTCTTTGCAGCATCCGTATTTGGATTTGAGACATGCTGGTGGAGCTGGTGGACAACCTTCGTCGTCGTTACCTTCGGCGGGTGTTCTCTTGTCAGAACAACATCCGAACAGGGTTTTCTCGCAATCGCTAGGTGGGCACCCTTTATTTTCCTTTCCAAGGGCTGGAGAAACTCCATCTTCACAGCATCCATACTGACTTTCTTTGCATGTCTTCGGCATTGGGCATCCTAGAAATGGAAGTAGAATTGTAATGGTTTGTTCCCAGTTTTCCATTCGATTTATCAGGCTGAGATTAGAATGCAATTTAAGAAATAGGAACATAGTCCGTCACTTTAGGGTTTAATCTCATTGTTAGGTAGCACTGCTAGTTCTATGGGTTGTAAATTCCCTTAGCGAAATGCCAATCCCAATTTATATTACTCTATTAAAAATACAGCAACAAGATTGTATATCTACATGAACTGTGAAAGCGTTACTTAAAATAACAACTAAAAAACAAAAAACATCTAGCGTCCTTACGCATCGAACATTGAGTGTCGACCCCAGCGTTAAATATAAATATCAGTTCACAGAACATCATAGATATAAGCTATAGATCCAACACTTATAATAAATACGTTTTATGTACTCACCTTTATTTTGACATTACATATTACGTGTAGAAAGTTCTTATCAAAATACTATACACACATTATTTAAGTTTTTTGCGAATATCTCATTTTATAATGGTCATACGATAATTTCACTTTTGTGATAATAAAATATCAAAGAGAACCATCTCATCATCGTTTATACCATCAATAGGATCAAGAGAACAGACATTTAAGCATTTTTAGCCACGAAAACAGCAGGAAACTATGACTAACCTGTTGAAGTATCGAGCACTACGCAAGTTATACCAAATTCAACTAAAGCAGAAGGTTCTGTTCGATAGGAAACGAGAGATTCCTAAAAAATACATTTTTGGGGATATTCTATTCTATTATTACATTTTATCATCATTCACTTATTTTTCATACAGATGTACCCTTCAATCATATTTGGTGTTAAAATATCAATTAGATTGATCCCAGTGGCGGAACTACAATGCGCGGGACCCCGCAACGCGGGGGGGCCCAGAGCTATAGGGGCCCAAATTTTTTTATTTATTTATTTTCCTATTGATTTACAATAAAAATACCTACATTAGTAAAAATAAAATAAACATAATGTTGAAAATATTTGTGTAATAAACATTCACAGAAGCACAACAAAGAGTGCTAGTGTGTGACTGTCTAATACCAAAAATAGAAAAGAATATTTATTTACTTATTTATTTAATTTATATTAACTTTTTGTTTCAAAGAAATAATTTGAGGATCTCTACTTTTGAGTTACATATCCAAAATTTACATTTCTTTTTGTATTGTTGAATACTGCCCTGAAAGATTTTTAATTCGAGAGGTAATAAATTATAGATTTTACTGAAATAGTGTAAATAAAATTTCTGGTTAATCAACTTTCTGCTTCTTACTAGTATGCAGTGTGAATTCGAAATACATCTGGTTTCATAATAATGATCAAATAATGAGATTGGAATTTTTTTCTTATAATGTTGTTTCAGGATTTCCATAATATACAATTCTCTCACTGTTAAAACCTTAAAATCAATAAATGCATCATGAAAAGAGTGAAACATTCTCGAAACTGATAACCGACTTTACCAACAAGCGCAAAAAAAAAACAATTCTAATACAAAACATTTTAAAACTTAGCAAGTATTGCAACCTCCCACATCTGTTTGTCATTACTTTGTTTTGACGCACTGACTCGACTGCCTGAAAACAAAGAAAAAGGCCCCTCTCTGACATTCTTCAGAGCACTTGTCGAAAATTGTTTGAGTAGGTTGATCAGTGACAGTGTTACGTCGTTAATTAACGCCACTATATATTATTTTATATTATTTAATTATGTATGTACTTCCCAATTTTACAACCGTCTCGTCACCGTCTCGTCCCCTCCGGTAGGTACGTTCATTTGTTTCATGTTTTGAACTATACAAACCCATTTTTCCATTTGAAGTATTTGAACCTTTCTTCTTACACATTCCTCAGTAATAGCATGTTTTCCACCACTTCCTTCCTGTCACCAATAAAAACCTACCAATTTGTAAACTCCACCTTCTTCTACTTTTCTATTAGATTTTGAGTTTGTTAATTTTAAGATACCTATATCTTGTGAATGTGTGGGTAACTTTGAAATTTGCATTCAACTCGAATTCGTTACAAAATAATAAATAAATATTAAGTGTGAACTGTGAAAGTAGGTAAGTTATATTTTCAGCTTTATTTTTTAATTCAAATATGGAAATGAAAGATGTGATTAGAGATTTTGCAAATTTGAAATCCAGGAGGACGGATTTTAAATTTTAAATATATTTTCTTTTGTTAATTTTTAATTGTTAATAATGCAATTTTGTTCCTTTTAAATAAAAATATCAATAAAAATTTGTGTTTCTTTTGTAGTAGGGGCCCGAATAATATTTTGCGGGGGGGCCAAAAAATTGAAGTTCCGCCACTGATCCTATCAGTTTACCACTTAAACATGATCGGCAC